>JAPNXP010000015.1:0-2400000 GCA_028753945.1 Hexactinellida sp. DTS-2022
AAGATAGCCAGTCCTTTCACTATACCTCATAAAAGACAATTAATAAGAAGAATTCTATCACTCCCTTCGTTCCCAGCCAATTTTTAACCATAAGAAGATAGATTTTAAGAATGCTATAAAAGTACATTTGGAAGGTGACTGTTTGACAATAAACAATCCAGGTCACTTTAAAAAGAGATTTACTTTTCACCAGACATCCCAAACATCACATAAAGATAGCCAGTCCTTTCACTATACCTCATAAAAGACAATTAATAAGAAGAATTCTATCACTCCCTTCGTTCCCAGCCAATTTTTAACCATAAGAAGATAGATTTTAAGAATGCTATAAAAGTACATTTGGAAGGTGACTGTTTGACAATAAACAATCCAGGTCACTTTAAAAAGAGATTTACTTTTCACCAGACATCCCAAACATCACATAAAGATAGCCAGTCCTTTCACTATACCTCATAAAAGACAATTAATAAGAAGAATTCTATCACTCCCTTCGTTCCCAGCCAATTTTTAACCATAAGAAGATAGATTTTAAGAATGCTATAAAAGTACATTTGGAAGGTGACTGTTTGACAATAAACAATCCAGGTCACTTTAAAAAGAGATTTACTTTTCACCAGACATCCCAAACATCACATAAAGATAGCCAGTCCTTTCACTATACCTCATAAAAGACAATTAATAAGAAGAATTCTATCACTCCCTTCGTTCCCAGCCAATTTTTAACCATAAGAAGATAGATTTTAAGAATGCTATAAAAGTACATTTGGAAGGTGACTGTTTGACAATAAACAATCCAGGTCACTTTAAAAAGAGATTTACTTTTCACCAGACATCCCAAACATCACATAAAGATAGCCAGTCCTTTCACTATACCTCATAAAAGACAATTAATAAGAAGAATTCTATCACTCCCTTCGTTCCCAGCCAATTTTTAACCATAAGAAGATAGATTTTAAGAATGCTATAAAAGTACATTTGGAAGGTGACTGTTTGACAATAAACAATCCAGGTCACTTTAAAAAGAGATTTACTTTTCACCAGACATCCCAAACATCACATAAAGATAGCCAGTCCTTTCACTATACCTCATAAAAGACAATTAATAAGAAGAATTCTATCACTCCCTTCGTTCCCAGCCAATTTTTAACCATAAGAAGATAGATTTTAAGAATGCTATAAAAGTACATTTGGAAGGTGACTGTTTGACAATAAACAATCCAGGTCACTTTAAAAAGAGATTTACTTTTCACCAGACATCCCAAACATCACATAAAGATAGCCAGTCCTTTCACTATACCTCATAAAAGACAATTAATAAGAAGAATTCTATCACTCCCTTCGTTCCCAGCCAATTTTTAACCATAAGAAGATAGATTTTAAGAATGCTATAAAAGTACATTTGGAAGGTGACTGTTTGACAATAAACAATCCAGGTCACTTTAAAAAGAGATTTACTTTTCACCAGACATCCCAAACATCACATAAAGATAGCCAGTCCTTTCACTATACCTCATAAAAGACAATTAATAAGAAGAATTCTATCACTCCCTTCGTTCCCAGCCAATTTTTAACCATAAGAAGATAGATTTTAAGAATGCTATAAAAGTACATTTGGAAGGTGACTGTTTGACAATAAACAATCCAGGTCACTTTAAAAAGAGATTTACTTTTCACCAGACATCCCAAACATCACATAAAGATAGCCAGTCCTTTCACTATACCTCATAAAAGACAATTAATAAGAAGAATTCTATCACTCCCTTCGTTCCCAGCCAATTTTTAACCATAAGAAGATAGATTTTAAGAATGCTATAAAAGTACATTTGGAAGGTGACTGTTTGACAATAAACAATCCAGGTCACTTTAAAAAGAGATTTACTTTTCACCAGACATCCCAAACATCACATAAAGATAGCCAGTCCTTTCACTATACCTCATAAAAGACAATTAATAAGAAGAATTCTATCACTCCCTTCGTTCCCAGCCAATTTTTAACCATAAGAAGATAGATTTTAAGAATGCTATAAAAGTACATTTGGAAGGTGACTGTTTGACAATAAACAATCCAGGTCACTTTAAAAAGAGATTTACTTTTCACCAGACATCCCAAACATCACATAAAGATAGCCAGTCCTTTCACTATACCTCATAAAAGACAATTAATAAGAAGAATTCTATCACTCCCTTCGTTCCCAGCCAATTTTTAACCATAAGAAGATAGATTTTAAGAATGCTATAAAAGTACATTTGGAAGGTGACTGTTTGACAATAAACAATCCAGGTCACTTTAAAAAGAGATTTACTTTTCACCAGACATCCCAAACATCACATAAAGATAGCCAGTCCTTTCACTATACCTCATAAAAGACAATTAATAAGAAGAATTCTATCACTCCCTTCGTTCCCAGCCAATTTTTAACCATAAGAAGATAGATTTTAAGAATGCTATAAAAGTACATTTGGAAGGTGACTGTTTGACAATAAACAATCCAGGTCACTTTAAAAAGAGATTTACTTTTCACCAGACATCCCAAACATCACATAAAGATAGCCAGTCCTTTCACTATACCTCATAAAAGACAATTAATAAGAAGAATTCTATCACTCCCTTCGTTCCCAGCCAATTTTTAACCATAAGAAGATAGATTTTAAGAATGCTATAAAAGTACATTTGGAAGGTGACTGTTTGACAATAAACAATCCAGGTCACTTTAAAAAGAGATTTACTTTTCACCAGACATCCCAAACATCACATAAAGATAGCCAGTCCTTTCACTATACCTCATAAAAGACAATTAATAAGAAGAATTCTATCACTCCCTTCGTTCCCAGCCAATTTTTAACCATAAGAAGATAGATTTTAAGAATGCTATAAAAGTACATTTGGAAGGTGACTGTTTGACAATAAACAATCCAGGTCACTTTAAAAAGAGATTTACTTTTCACCAGACATCCCAAACATCACATAAAGATAGCCAGTCCTTTCACTATACCTCATAAAAGACAATTAATAAGAAGAATTCTATCACTCCCTTCGTTCCCAGCCAATTTTTAACCATAAGAAGATAGATTTTAAGAATGCTATAAAAGTACATTTGGAAGGTGACTGTTTGACAATAAACAATCCAGGTCACTTTAAAAAGAGATTTACTTTTCACCAGACATCCCAAACATCACATAAAGATAGCCAGTCCTTTCACTATACCTCATAAAAGACAATTAATAAGAAGAATTCTATCACTCCCTTCGTTCCCAGCCAATTTTTAACCATAAGAAGATAGATTTTAAGAATGCTATAAAAGTACATTTGGAAGGTGACTGTTTGACAATAAACAATCCAGGTCACTTTAAAAAGAGATTTACTTTTCACCAGACATCCCAAACATCACATAAAGATAGCCAGTCCTTTCACTATACCTCATAAAAGACAATTAATAAGAAGAATTCTATCACTCCCTTCGTTCCCAGCCAATTTTTAACCATAAGAAGATAGATTTTAAGAATGCTATAAAAGTACATTTGGAAGGTGACTGTTTGACAATAAACAATCCAGGTCACTTTAAAAAGAGATTTACTTTTCACCAGACATCCCAAACATCACATAAAGATAGCCAGTCCTTTCACTATACCTCATAAAAGACAATTAATAAGAAGAATTCTATCACTCCCTTCGTTCCCAGCCAATTTTTAACCATAAGAAGATAGATTTTAAGAATGCTATAAAAGTACATTTGGAAGGTGACTGTTTGACAATAAACAATCCAGGTCACTTTAAAAAGAGATTTACTTTTCACCAGACATCCCAAACATCACATAAAGATAGCCAGTCCTTTCACTATACCTCATAAAAGACAATTAATAAGAAGAATTCTATCACTCCCTTCGTTCCCAGCCAATTTTTAACCATAAGAAGATAGATTTTAAGAATGCTATAAAAGTACATTTGGAAGGTGACTGTTTGACAATAAACAATCCAGGTCACTTTAAAAAGAGATTTACTTTTCACCAGACATCCCAAACATCACATAAAGATAGCCAGTCCTTTCACTATACCTCATAAAAGACAATTAATAAGAAGAATTCTATCACTCCCTTCGTTCCCAGCCAATTTTTAACCATAAGAAGATAGATTTTAAGAATGCTATAAAAGTACATTTGGAAGGTGACTGTTTGACAATAAACAATCCAGGTCACTTTAAAAAGAGATTTACTTTTCACCAGACATCCCAAACATCACATAAAGATAGCCAGTCCTTTCACTATACCTCATAAAAGACAATTAATAAGAAGAATTCTATCACTCCCTTCGTTCCCAGCCAATTTTTAACCATAAGAAGATAGATTTTAAGAATGCTATAAAAGTACATTTGGAAGGTGACTGTTTGACAATAAACAATCCAGGTCACTTTAAAAAGAGATTTACTTTTCACCAGACATCCCAAACATCACATAAAGATAGCCAGTCCTTTCACTATACCTCATAAAAGACAATTAATAAGAAGAATTCTATCACTCCCTTCGTTCCCAGCCAATTTTTAACCATAAGAAGATAGATTTTAAGAATGCTATAAAAGTACATTTGGAAGGTGACTGTTTGACAATAAACAATCCAGGTCACTTTAAAAAGAGATTTACTTTTCACCAGACATCCCAAACATCACATAAAGATAGCCAGTCCTTTCACTATACCTCATAAAAGACAATTAATAAGAAGAATTCTATCACTCCCTTCGTTCCCAGCCAATTTTTAACCATAAGAAGATAGATTTTAAGAATGCTATAAAAGTACATTTGGAAGGTGACTGTTTGACAATAAACAATCCAGGTCACTTTAAAAAGAGATTTACTTTTCACCAGACATCCCAAACATCACATAAAGATAGCCAGTCCTTTCACTATACCTCATAAAAGACAATTAATAAGAAGAATTCTATCACTCCCTTCGTTCCCAGCCAATTTTTAACCATAAGAAGATAGATTTTAAGAATGCTATAAAAGTACATTTGGAAGGTGACTGTTTGACAATAAACAATCCAGGTCACTTTAAAAAGAGATTTACTTTTCACCAGACATCCCAAACATCACATAAAGATAGCCAGTCCTTTCACTATACCTCATAAAAGACAATTAATAAGAAGAATTCTATCACTCCCTTCGTTCCCAGCCAATTTTTAACCATAAGAAGATAGATTTTAAGAATGCTATAAAAGTACATTTGGAAGGTGACTGTTTGACAATAAACAATCCAGGTCACTTTAAAAAGAGATTTACTTTTCACCAGACATCCCAAACATCACATAAAGATAGCCAGTCCTTTCACTATACCTCATAAAAGACAATTAATAAGAAGAATTCTATCACTCCCTTCGTTCCCAGCCAATTTTTAACCATAAGAAGATAGATTTTAAGAATGCTATAAAAGTACATTTGGAAGGTGACTGTTTGACAATAAACAATCCAGGTCACTTTAAAAAGAGATTTACTTTTCACCAGACATCCCAAACATCACATAAAGATAGCCAGTCCTTTCACTATACCTCATAAAAGACAATTAATAAGAAGAATTCTATCACTCCCTTCGTTCCCAGCCAATTTTTAACCATAAGAAGATAGATTTTAAGAATGCTATAAAAGTACATTTGGAAGGTGACTGTTTGACAATAAACAATCCAGGTCACTTTAAAAAGAGATTTACTTTTCACCAGACATCCCAAACATCACATAAAGATAGCCAGTCCTTTCACTATACCTCATAAAAGACAATTAATAAGAAGAATTCTATCACTCCCTTCGTTCCCAGCCAATTTTTAACCATAAGAAGATAGATTTTAAGAATGCTATAAAAGTACATTTGGAAGGTGACTGTTTGACAATAAACAATCCAGGTCACTTTAAAAAGAGATTTACTTTTCACCAGACATCCCAAACATCACATAAAGATAGCCAGTCCTTTCACTATACCTCATAAAAGACAATTAATAAGAAGAATTCTATCACTCCCTTCGTTCCCAGCCAATTTTTAACCATAAGAAGATAGATTTTAAGAATGCTATAAAAGTACATTTGGAAGGTGACTGTTTGACAATAAACAATCCAGGTCACTTTAAAAAGAGATTTACTTTTCACCAGACATCCCAAACATCACATAAAGATAGCCAGTCCTTTCACTATACCTCATAAAAGACAATTAATAAGAAGAATTCTATCACTCCCTTCGTTCCCAGCCAATTTTTAACCATAAGAAGATAGATTTTAAGAATGCTATAAAAGTACATTTGGAAGGTGACTGTTTGACAATAAACAATCCAGGTCACTTTAAAAAGAGATTTACTTTTCACCAGACATCCCAAACATCACATAAAGATAGCCAGTCCTTTCACTATACCTCATAAAAGACAATTAATAAGAAGAATTCTATCACTCCCTTCGTTCCCAGCCAATTTTTAACCATAAGAAGATAGATTTTAAGAATGCTATAAAAGTACATTTGGAAGGTGACTGTTTGACAATAAACAATCCAGGTCACTTTAAAAAGAGATTTACTTTTCACCAGACATCCCAAACATCACATAAAGATAGCCAGTCCTTTCACTATACCTCATAAAAGACAATTAATAAGAAGAATTCTATCACTCCCTTCGTTCCCAGCCAATTTTTAACCATAAGAAGATAGATTTTAAGAATGCTATAAAAGTACATTTGGAAGGTGACTGTTTGACAATAAACAATCCAGGTCACTTTAAAAAGAGATTTACTTTTCACCAGACATCCCAAACATCACATAAAGATAGCCAGTCCTTTCACTATACCTCATAAAAGACAATTAATAAGAAGAATTCTATCACTCCCTTCGTTCCCAGCCAATTTTTAACCATAAGAAGATAGATTTTAAGAATGCTATAAAAGTACATTTGGAAGGTGACTGTTTGACAATAAACAATCCAGGTCACTTTAAAAAGAGATTTACTTTTCACCAGACATCCCAAACATCACATAAAGATAGCCAGTCCTTTCACTATACCTCATAAAAGACAATTAATAAGAAGAATTCTATCACTCCCTTCGTTCCCAGCCAATTTTTAACCATAAGAAGATAGATTTTAAGAATGCTATAAAAGTACATTTGGAAGGTGACTGTTTGACAATAAACAATCCAGGTCACTTTAAAAAGAGATTTACTTTTCACCAGACATCCCAAACATCACATAAAGATAGCCAGTCCTTTCACTATACCTCATAAAAGACAATTAATAAGAAGAATTCTATCACTCCCTTCGTTCCCAGCCAATTTTTAACCATAAGAAGATAGATTTTAAGAATGCTATAAAAGTACATTTGGAAGGTGACTGTTTGACAATAAACAATCCAGGTCACTTTAAAAAGAGATTTACTTTTCACCAGACATCCCAAACATCACATAAAGATAGCCAGTCCTTTCACTATACCTCATAAAAGACAATTAATAAGAAGAATTCTATCACTCCCTTCGTTCCCAGCCAATTTTTAACCATAAGAAGATAGATTTTAAGAATGCTATAAAAGTACATTTGGAAGGTGACTGTTTGACAATAAACAATCCAGGTCACTTTAAAAAGAGATTTACTTTTCACCAGACATCCCAAACATCACATAAAGATAGCCAGTCCTTTCACTATACCTCATAAAAGACAATTAATAAGAAGAATTCTATCACTCCCTTCGTTCCCAGCCAATTTTTAACCATAAGAAGATAGATTTTAAGAATGCTATAAAAGTACATTTGGAAGGTGACTGTTTGACAATAAACAATCCAGGTCACTTTAAAAAGAGATTTACTTTTCACCAGACATCCCAAACATCACATAAAGATAGCCAGTCCTTTCACTATACCTCATAAAAGACAATTAATAAGAAGAATTCTATCACTCCCTTCGTTCCCAGCCAATTTTTAACCATAAGAAGATAGATTTTAAGAATGCTATAAAAGTACATTTGGAAGGTGACTGTTTGACAATAAACAATCCAGGTCACTTTAAAAAGAGATTTACTTTTCACCAGACATCCCAAACATCACATAAAGATAGCCAGTCCTTTCACTATACCTCATAAAAGACAATTAATAAGAAGAATTCTATCACTCCCTTCGTTCCCAGCCAATTTTTAACCATAAGAAGATAGATTTTAAGAATGCTATAAAAGTACATTTGGAAGGTGACTGTTTGACAATAAACAATCCAGGTCACTTTAAAAAGAGATTTACTTTTCACCAGACATCCCAAACATCACATAAAGATAGCCAGTCCTTTCACTATACCTCATAAAAGACAATTAATAAGAAGAATTCTATCACTCCCTTCGTTCCCAGCCAATTTTTAACCATAAGAAGATAGATTTTAAGAATGCTATAAAAGTACATTTGGAAGGTGACTGTTTGACAATAAACAATCCAGGTCACTTTAAAAAGAGATTTACTTTTCACCAGACATCCCAAACATCACATAAAGATAGCCAGTCCTTTCACTATACCTCATAAAAGACAATTAATAAGAAGAATTCTATCACTCCCTTCGTTCCCAGCCAATTTTTAACCATAATAAGATAGATTTTAAGAATGCTATAAAAGTACATTTGGAAGGTGACTGTTTGACAATAAACAATCCAGGTCACTTTAAAAAGAGATTTACTTTTCACCAGACATCCCAAACATCACATAAAGATAGCCAGTCCTTTCACTATACCTCATAAAAGACAATTAATAAGAAGAATTCTATCACTCCCTTCGTTCCCAGCCAATTTTTAACCATAAGAAGATAGATTTTAAGAATGCTATAAAAGTACATTTGGAAGGTGACTGTTTGACAATAAACAATCCAGGTCACTTTAAAAAGAGATTTACTTTTCACCAGACATCCCAAACATCACATAAAGATAGCCAGTCCTTTCACTATACCTCATAAAAGACAATTAATAAGAAGAATTCTATCACTCCCTTCGTTCCCAGCCAATTTTTAACCATAAGAAGATAGATTTTAAGAATGCTATAAAAGTACATTTGGAAGGTGACTGTTTGACAATAAACAATCCAGGTCACTTTAAAAAGAGATTTACTTTTCACCAGACATCCCAAACATCACATAAAGATAGCCAGTCCTTTCACTATACCTCATAAAAGACAATTAATAAGAAGAATTCTATCACTCCCTTCGTTCCCAGCCAATTTTTAACCATAAGAAGATAGATTTTAAGAATGCTATAAAAGTACATTTGGAAGGTGACTGTTTGACAATAAACAATCCAGGTCACTTTAAAAAGAGATTTACTTTTCACCAGACATCCCAAACATCACATAAAGATAGCCAGTCCTTTCACTATACCTCATAAAAGACAATTAATAAGAAGAATTCTATCACTCCCTTCGTTCCCAGCCAATTTTTAACCATAAGAAGATAGATTTTAAGAATGCTATAAAAGTACATTTGGAAGGTGACTGTTTGACAATAAACAATCCAGGTCACTTTAAAAAGAGATTTACTTTTCACCAGACATCCCAAACATCACATAAAGATAGCCAGTCCTTTCACTATACCTCATAAAAGACAATTAATAAGAAGAATTCTATCACTCCCTTCGTTCCCAGCCAATTTTTAACCATAAGAAGATAGATTTTAAGAATGCTATAAAAGTACATTTGGAAGGTGACTGTTTGACAATAAACAATCCAGGTCACTTTAAAAAGAGATTTACTTTTCACCAGACATCCCAAACATCACATAAAGATAGCCAGTCCTTTCACTATACCTCATAAAAGACAATTAATAAGAAGAATTCTATCACTCCCTTCGTTCCCAGCCAATTTTTAACCATAAGAAGATAGATTTTAAGAATGCTATAAAAGTACATTTGGAAGGTGACTGTTTGACAATAAACAATCCAGGTCACTTTAAAAAGAGATTTACTTTTCACCAGACATCCCAAACATCACATAAAGATAGCCAGTCCTTTCACTATACCTCATAAAAGACAATTAATAAGAAGAATTCTATCACTCCCTTCGTTCCCAGCCAATTTTTAACCATAAGAAGATAGATTTTAAGAATGCTATAAAAGTACATTTGGAAGGTGACTGTTTGACAATAAACAATCCAGGTCACTTTAAAAAGAGATTTACTTTTCACCAGACATCCCAAACATCACATAAAGATAGCCAGTCCTTTCACTATACCTCATAAAAGACAATTAATAAGAAGAATTCTATCACTCCCTTCGTTCCCAGCCAATTTTTAACCATAAGAAGATAGATTTTAAGAATGCTATAAAAGTACATTTGGAAGGTGACTGTTTGACAATAAACAATCCAGGTCACTTTAAAAAGAGATTTACTTTTCACCAGACATCCCAAACATCACATAAAGATAGCCAGTCCTTTCACTATACCTCATAAAAGACAATTAATAAGAAGAATTCTATCACTCCCTTCGTTCCCAGCCAATTTTTAACCATAAGAAGATAGATTTTAAGAATGCTATAAAAGTACATTTGGAAGGTGACTGTTTGACAATAAACAATCCAGGTCACTTTAAAAAGAGATTTACTTTTCACCAGACATCCCAAACATCACATAAAGATAGCCAGTCCTTTCACTATACCTCATAAAAGACAATTAATAAGAAGAATTCTATCACTCCCTTCGTTCCCAGCCAATTTTTAACCATAAGAAGATAGATTTTAAGAATGCTATAAAAGTACATTTGGAAGGTGACTGTTTGACAATAAACAATCCAGGTCACTTTAAAAAGAGATTTACTTTTCACCAGACATTCCAAACATCACATAAAGATAGCCAGTCCTTTCACTATACCTCATAAAAGACAATTAATAAGAAGAATTCTATCACTCCCTTCGTTCCCAGCCAATTTTTAACCATAAGAAGATAGATTTTAAGAATGCTATAAAAGTACATTTGGAAGGTGACTGTTTGACAATAAACAATCCAGGTCACTTTAAAAAGAGATTTACTTTTCACCAGACATCCCAAACATCACATAAAGATAGCCAGTCCTTTCACTATACCTCATAAAAGACAATTAATAAGAAGAATTCTATCACTCCCTTCGTTCCCAGCCAATTTTTAACCATAATAAGATAGATTTTAAGAATGCTATAAAAGTACATTTGGAAGGTGACTGTTTGACAATAAACAATCCAGGTCACTTTAAAAAGAGATTTACTTTTCACCAGACATCCCAAACATCACATAAAGATAGCCAGTCCTTTCACTATACCTCATAAAAGACAATTAATAAGAAGAATTCTATCACTCCCTTCGTTCCCAGCCAATTTTTAACCATAAGAAGATAGATTTTAAGAATGCTATAAAAGTACATTTGGAAGGTGACTGTTTGACAATAAACAATCCAGGTCACTTTAAAAAGAGATTTACTTTTCACCAGACATCCCAAACATCACATAAAGATAGCCAGTCCTTTCACTATACCTCATAAAAGACAATTAATAAGAAGAATTCTATCACTCCCTTCGTTCCCAGCCAATTTTTAACCATAAGAAGATAGATTTTAAGAATGCTATAAAAGTACATTTGGAAGGTGACTGTTTGACAATAAACAATCCAGGTCACTTTAAAAAGAGATTTACTTTTCACCAGACATCCCAAACATCACATAAAGATAGCCAGTCCTTTCACTATACCTCATAAAAGACAATTAATAAGAAGAATTCTATCACTCCCTTCGTTCCCAGCCAATTTTTGTTTAATAGATAAGCAAAAGAACAGAAATGAATTGGTAAAACAAGTAACTTAAGATACTTTCGAGCCTTTTTATAGCTCTCTTCAGGTTGAGTTGTTGAATTGTTTGTTGTTTGCAGTTTGTGCCGTTAGGTTGCTTCTTGCAATTTGTGAATGTAATTTGTATTGTTTTGTTTTGTCAGGTAAAGTGGTCTGTAAATGGTTCTATTGTTCGTGGGTTTGTTTGTTTATTTGTATCGCGTTGTGGAATGTGCTTGGTTGTGTTAAGAATTTAGTGGATGTTGCTAAGGGAGTTTTGGAGGAATGTTGCATTGTTGTTATGGGAGTTTTTAGAGGAATGTTGTAGTGTGTGTTTTGCTTTTTTTTTGAGTTGTTTAATTGTATTCGCTTGTATGGAGTGTTTTAGTTCTTTATTACTATTGCAGGTTGTTACGTTGGAAAGTTAGGTGTTTTATTGTTGCTTTTCTTCAGTTTTACTCACTTTAAATTAATTAGGTAGCTGTTCAGGGTTTTAGTATTCCATAGAAGTTAATTTGTTGTTAGTTAGCTCTTTAATCCATAGTTAATTTAAGTTTGCTAATGATGTAATTCTTTTCTCCATAAATAAGTTGATTTTAACATTCTAGGCCAAGTTTTTACAGCTGTTAACCATAATACTTAATTAAAGTATATATTTTTCTCTATTCTAAAGATAACAATTTGAATCTGCCGGGTTTTTCTCCATATTAGACAATTTAGCTGTTTTTAGTTCGTTACATAATTCATTTTAAGTTAATTAGCGAGATTAGTTGTTTATTATTATTAGAAATTGTTTCGTTGGAAAGTTAGGTGTTTTATTGTTGCTTTTCTTCAGTTTTACTCACTTTAAATTAATTAGGTAGCTGTTCAGGGTTTTACTTCAGATTACAATTGAGTCACTTAAAAAGAAAGAGTTTTTTTATAACTATTTTTAGTTATAATTAGGTTTTTCCTAGAAGGAGTTTTGCTGCTATGATGCTAGCTTGCGTTTTAAATTTCGGTTATTTCCGGGGGGAGGGTTGGTGGCTCCGGGGTTTCGTGTTTATAAAAAAGTTGTAGTGATTTAGGACTATGGATAATACAACCTGGTGATTTCTCTTTTATTTTCTTCTCCCAGGACGTTTGTTTATCAGTGTTTCCCTTTAGCGGTGGAGTGAAAGTTGCCGGGAATGTGGCGAGGATTTCCCATAGGACGTCCTCTCGTTCCAGGTGTAGGCGTATCCTATCCAGTCGTCCCGTAGTTGCTAGGTCTCCTTTAGCCATGTTGGTGTGGTGTATGTAATAGTGTTTTGGCTCGGTCGCGTTTTTGTGATGCAGGAGGTAGAGGCATCTTGTGCGGGTGCACGGGGTCACTGGGATGGGGATATTTGCTTCGAAGGTTGATTCGTACCGGGAGCAGTTTAGACATTGTTCGTTTGTGCATTTGTGTATATTATGAGTTGTTTCCCTTAGGGGTGCTGTATAGCTTAGGAGTCCTTTGAGTGGTGCAAGGGGAATTATAGGAATTAGTTTAAATTCATGCTTTTCTAATGGTTTCAACTGTTTCATTGTGGGTCGTGTGTCGCTATACGTGTATTTTATGCTGGGTACGTAGGGTTGTGTGTTTTTAATTGTTAGGCTAGGGAAATACGCTATTTCTGTGAGGTTTTTTACTACCTCATTACAGGGATGGCCGAGACGGTGTAGGGCGGGTAGGTATTTACTTAGCAAATGTTTTAAAGTTATGGAGGGGTTCGTACCTATTTGAGTTGCCCTGAAGGCTGAGCCGTAATACGTTTTTTCGCATAGTTTCCTGCTAGGGTGGTGTGAGTGTGGGTGCAGGGGGACGCATTGTCGGAAAGCTTGTGTGAAGGGGGAGAATTGTTTTGTATCGGGGTCGTATTTAGCGTCCTGTGTAGTGTTTATCTCAGTGTGTTTTAGTACGAAGGGGTCGAGGGGTAAGTTTTCGATGGGGTATGTAGATGCAACGTCGTCAAAGTATAGAGTTAGTGTATGTCCGAGGGGCTGTTCGTAATTGCGTAAGAGATATGCTGTTGTCATTCGTGCTAGTTCGGGCGCTAGTGGTAGTCCCATCGGAATGCCCTTTGCTCCCATGTCGTAGAAGTTAATCCCGTCCGTCACGTAATTAAATTTAAGAAGGTGGAAGAGTAGTTTGTGTTCCTTTTGTTTGCTCGGGTGGTAATGATTAAAGGCTTCCAGTACTAGGGGGTGTGGGGTCGAGGGGTAGAAGGCCTCTATGTCTCCAGTGTATATATTGTCGGGTTGTCCTACTCGTTGTAATTTGTCTATAGTTTCAAAGATGTCTTTTGTTAGGAAGGGGGAGTTCTCGATTATCGGAGTTATGTGTTTGCGTAGGTATTGGGATGTTAGAGTTGTTATTGAGGTTTTATGATTAACGACGGGGCGCGATATTTTAACTAGTGTTTTTGCTCCTAAGTTGTAAGCGTGTATTTCAGTAAACTTTGTTGTTGTAGTAATGAATGCCGGTTTGTGAGTTTTAATTTTGAAATAAAAAGTTGGAATTCTATCGTCGGTCTTTGTAATTTGTGTATATTTATTTACGTTTAGAAGGCTTAGTTTTAATTTATCTAATGTGCTTATGATTTCTTCAATACTAATTAAGTTTGCATTACCTTGTAAGTATTCGGTGTATAGTTGCTGTAGTGTGGTGTTTTCGATAAGGAGGAGGCCAGGGCCTTTATCACAAGAGACGATGCTAAGATTTTCCTTTTTTAGTGCGGTTTTTAGTTCGTTTAGTAGTTTGTTGTATTTGTTGTAGGTTGTTTGTCGTTTAGTGTCCGTTAAAAAATGTGTTAGTGGGGGAGTGTTTGTTGTGAGTTTTAGTAAGTGTTCGAACGGTGTGAGGAAGGGTTGGGGATTTGATTTTTGCTGAGGTTGGAACGTGATGCCATATTCCAGGATTTGTTGTAATGTTAATGCTGTGTGGATATTTGCAGTCACTGGAACGAAGATTGGTGGGGGTTTGTAGTCCCACTCGGTAGGCATGGGCAGTGGCGGTTCTATATTCTTAACTATATTAGTGTACTTACTTATTGTTTTGTGGTGCTGTAGTGATTTTAGTTGTGGTGTAGTTTGTTCTTCACAAGTGTTGCAAGTGTGATTTATATAAATGTCGGTTTGGAGGGAGGCAGGAATGGCACTTAGACCTGACTCCCTTAACAAAAAGGGGTGAATTTGGCGCGTGGGTTGTCGGCGAGTTTGCATTTTAGAGATACTTCGTCAGCTCGCCAGAGGGAGATTTGAGGGTGAGTGGGGTGGTTGCATGTGCGGTTATAGCATGCTGGAGTTTTGTGGGGAGGACAGTTGCGGGGGTCGGCTCTGCAGAAGCGGTGGAAGCGTTCGGTTGCAGGAGTGCGTGTACGTCCGCATTTAGCACAGAGGTTGTGCTGTTTGCAGGCTGTGACTACGGCCTTGCTGACTGCAGTCATTTGTTCGGTAGTGATTTTGTTGGGAGCAGCTTGTTGGAAGGCCGTCCGCTTGTCTTCCTGCAGGGAGAGGGGGCATCCGGCTGATTCCTGGTGGTTTGGGATGCCTTGAGTAAGAGTTTTATATATGTCTCTGAAGCGTCCGCGTAGGCAGGAGGGGAGAGATTTTTCGTATTCCTCCAGACTTTTGTTCCTTATGCGGATTTGGAGTTGCTCCGTGTATTTTTTCTCGGTGGTAGTGAGAATAGTCGCAGTCGCCAGGCATCTGGCGCAGGGGTAGCGGGTGTTTTGGATAGGGCGTTGTGGGTATATTTTCTTTGGCTTGTTTGCTAGAGGTAGGCGCTGGTTTGCTATGGCCGCGTAGGTTTGGTTACGTGGTCCTTTAACCGGTTTGCTTTGAGAGAGGTAAATGCAATTCCGTAGGAATGTTTGCATCAGGTTGCCAAGGAATAATCGTGCCATCAGGGTGTCGCTTAAGTCGAGTTGACTTTGGATGGCTAGGTATGTGTTTGCTTTGAATTTAGGGTGATTGAGCAAGGGCAGGCGGCCAGGTTTGAGTTTGCCTAGAGGGTCCAATAGTTTGTCTAGTCCGTAGGCTTCGGCTTGCCTGCTGTAGGGAAGGTCGTCACCGCTGGGAGGTGCGGTGTATTTCATCTCTAGCGGGATGTCCCTTCCGATTCGCTCGTACAGGGCTGCTACAGTCAGGTGAGTGTAGAGCGTGATCACCGTGTAGGGTACTGAGTCCGTGAGTTGATCCAGCATGTTCATCAGGGTGAGTTCATGCAGTTTGGTACCGAATTCTTCGAAGGGTTTAGTACCTGGTTTGTGTACGTGGAAGTACTCATTGTCCTTTAGGATCATGGCTAGAGCGGAGTCATCGGGGAGGCTTGCGAGTATAGATTGTTGCGCAGGCGGCGGCTCGATGATTTGGGGGTCGGAGGTTATTCGGTCGATCTCCTCTACTAAGAGGCCTATGGATTCGTTTGAAGGTTGCTTCTCTAGTCCAGTGGGAGGCGGTGGGGTAGTTGGTGGGCTACCTGGAATGAAGGGAGCTAGAGTGCCACCTGGTACGAAGTGAGCTAGAGGAGTGGGAAGAGTGTTTGTTTGCACGCCGGGTTTAGGGTGGTACTGCTGGGCTACTAATTTTCTATTAGCCGTGATAATGTCATATGCATTCGCACGGTTAGATTGGTAACGAGTGTTATACATAAGTTAGGTCGGTTTGAAATAGACTTTGTTTAATAGATAAGCAAAAGAACAGAAATGAATTGGTAAAACAAGTAACTTAAGATACTTTCGAGCCTTTTTATAGCTCTCTTCAGGTTGAGTTGTTGAATTGTTTGTTGTTTGCAGTTTGTGCCGTTAGGTTGCTTCTTGCAATTTGTGAATGTAATTTGTATTGTTTTGTTTTGTCAGGTAAAGTGGTCTGTAAATGGTTCTATTGTTCGTGGGTTTGTTTGTTTATTTGTATCGCGTTGTGGAATGTGCTTGGTTGTGTTAAGAATTTAGTGGATGTTGCTAAGGGAGTTTTGGAGGAATGTTGCATTGTTGTTATGGGAGTTTTTAGAGGAATGTTGTAGTGTGTGTTTTGCTTTTTTTTTGAGTTGTTTAATTGTATTCGCTTGTATGGAGTGTTTTAGTTCTTTATTACTATTGCAGGTTGTTACGTTGGAAAGTTAGGTGTTTTATTGTTGCTTTTCTTCAGTTTTACTCACTTTAAATTAATTAGGTAGCTGTTCAGGGTTTTAGTATTCCATAGAAGTTAATTTGTTGTTAGTTAGCTCTTTAATCCATAGTTAATTTAAGTTTGCTAATGATGTAATTCTTTTCTCCATAAATAAGTTGATTTTAACATTCTAGGCCAAGTTTTTACAGCTGTTAACCATAATACTTAATTAAAGTATATATTTTTCTCTATTCTAAAGATAACAATTTGAATCTGCCGGGTTTTTCTCCATATTAGACAATTTAGCTGTTTTTAGTTCGTTACATAATTCATTTTAAGTTAATTAGCGAGATTAGTTGTTTATTATTATTAGAAATTGTTTCGTTGGAAAGTTAGGTGTTTTATTGTTGCTTTTCTTCAGTTTTACTCACTTTAAATTAATTAGGTAGCTGTTCAGGGTTTTACTTCAGATTACAATTGAGTCACTTAAAAAGAAAGAGTTTTTTTATAACTATTTTTAGTTATAATTAGGTTTTTCCTAGAAGGAGTTTTGCTGCTATGATGCTAGCTTGCGTTTTAAATTTCGGTTATTTCCGGGGGGAGGGTTGGTGGCTCCGGGGTTTCGTGTTTATAAAAAAGTTGTAGTGATTTAGGACTATGGATAATACAACCTGGTGATTTCTCTTTTATTTTCTTCTCCCAGGACGTTTGTTTATCAGTGTTTCCCTTTAGCGGTGGAGTGAAAGTTGCCGGGAATGTGGCGAGGATTTCCCATAGGACGTCCTCTCGTTCCAGGTGTAGGCGTATCCTATCCAGTCGTCCCGTAGTTGCTAGGTCTCCTTTAGCCATGTTGGTGTGGTGTATGTAATAGTGTTTTGGCTCGGTCGCGTTTTTGTGATGCAGGAGGTAGAGGCATCTTGTGCGGGTGCACGGGGTCACTGGGATGGGGATATTTGCTTCGAAGGTTGATTCGTACCGGGAGCAGTTTAGACATTGTTCGTTTGTGCATTTGTGTATATTATGAGTTGTTTCCCTTAGGGGTGCTGTATAGCTTAGGAGTCCTTTGAGTGGTGCAAGGGGAATTATAGGAATTAGTTTAAATTCATGCTTTTCTAATGGTTTCAACTGTTTCATTGTGGGTCGTGTGTCGCTATACGTGTATTTTATGCTGGGTACGTAGGGTTGTGTGTTTTTAATTGTTAGGCTAGGGAAATACGCTATTTCTGTGAGGTTTTTTACTACCTCATTACAGGGATGGCCGAGACGGTGTAGGGCGGGTAGGTATTTACTTAGCAAATGTTTTAAAGTTATGGAGGGGTTCGTACCTATTTGAGTTGCCCTGAAGGCTGAGCCGTAATACGTTTTTTCGCATAGTTTCCTGCTAGGGTGGTGTGAGTGTGGGTGCAGGGGGACGCATTGTCGGAAAGCTTGTGTGAAGGGGGAGAATTGTTTTGTATCGGGGTCGTATTTAGCGTCCTGTGTAGTGTTTATCTCAGTGTGTTTTAGTACGAAGGGGTCGAGGGGTAAGTTTTCGATGGGGTATGTAGATGCAACGTCGTCAAAGTATAGAGTTAGTGTATGTCCGAGGGGCTGTTCGTAATTGCGTAAGAGATATGCTGTTGTCATTCGTGCTAGTTCGGGCGCTAGTGGTAGTCCCATCGGAATGCCCTTTGCTCCCATGTCGTAGAAGTTAATCCCGTCCGTCACGTAATTAAATTTAAGAAGGTGGAAGAGTAGTTTGTGTTCCTTTTGTTTGCTCGGGTGGTAATGATTAAAGGCTTCCAGTACTAGGGGGTGTGGGGTCGAGGGGTAGAAGGCCTCTATGTCTCCAGTGTATATATTGTCGGGTTGTCCTACTCGTTGTAATTTGTCTATAGTTTCAAAGATGTCTTTTGTTAGGAAGGGGGAGTTCTCGATTATCGGAGTTATGTGTTTGCGTAGGTATTGGGATGTTAGAGTTGTTATTGAGGTTTTATGATTAACGACGGGGCGCGATATTTTAACTAGTGTTTTTGCTCCTAAGTTGTAAGCGTGTATTTCAGTAAACTTTGTTGTTGTAGTAATGAATGCCGGTTTGTGAGTTTTAATTTTGAAATAAAAAGTTGGAATTCTATCGTCGGTCTTTGTAATTTGTGTATATTTATTTACGTTTAGAAGGCTTAGTTTTAATTTATCTAATGTGCTTATGATTTCTTCAATACTAATTAAGTTTGCATTACCTTGTAAGTATTCGGTGTATAGTTGCTGTAGTGTGGTGTTTTCGATAAGGAGGAGGCCAGGGCCTTTATCACAAGAGACGATGCTAAGATTTTCCTTTTTTAGTGCGGTTTTTAGTTCGTTTAGTAGTTTGTTGTATTTGTTGTAGGTTGTTTGTCGTTTAGTGTCCGTTAAAAAATGTGTTAGTGGGGGAGTGTTTGTTGTGAGTTTTAGTAAGTGTTCGAACGGTGTGAGGAAGGGTTGGGGATTTGATTTTTGCTGAGGTTGGAACGTGATGCCATATTCCAGGATTTGTTGTAATGTTAATGCTGTGTGGATATTTGCAGTCACTGGAACGAAGATTGGTGGGGGTTTGTAGTCCCACTCGGTAGGCATGGGCAGTGGCGGTTCTATATTCTTAACTATATTAGTGTACTTACTTATTGTTTTGTGGTGCTGTAGTGATTTTAGTTGTGGTGTAGTTTGTTCTTCACAAGTGTTGCAAGTGTGATTTATATAAATGTCGGTTTGGAGGGAGGCAGGAATGGCACTTAGACCTGACTCCCTTAACAAAAAGGGGTGAATTTGGCGCGTGGGTTGTCGGCGAGTTTGCATTTTAGAGATACTTCGTCAGCTCGCCAGAGGGAGATTTGAGGGTGAGTGGGGTGGTTGCATGTGCGGTTATAGCATGCTGGAGTTTTGTGGGGAGGACAGTTGCGGGGGTCGGCTCTGCAGAAGCGGTGGAAGCGTTCGGTTGCAGGAGTGCGTGTACGTCCGCATTTAGCACAGAGGTTGTGCTGTTTGCAGGCTGTGACTACGGCCTTGCTGACTGCAGTCATTTGTTCGGTAGTGATTTTGTTGGGAGCAGCTTGTTGGAAGGCCGTCCGCTTGTCTTCCTGCAGGGAGAGGGGGCATCCGGCTGATTCCTGGTGGTTTGGGATGCCTTGAGTAAGAGTTTTATATATGTCTCTGAAGCGTCCGCGTAGGCAGGAGGGGAGAGATTTTTCGTATTCCTCCAGACTTTTGTTCCTTATGCGGATTTGGAGTTGCTCCGTGTATTTTTTCTCGGTGGTAGTGAGAATAGTCGCAGTCGCCAGGCATCTGGCGCAGGGGTAGCGGGTGTTTTGGATAGGGCGTTGTGGGTATATTTTCTTTGGCTTGTTTGCTAGAGGTAGGCGCTGGTTTGCTATGGCCGCGTAGGTTTGGTTACGTGGTCCTTTAACCGGTTTGCTTTGAGAGAGGTAAATGCAATTCCGTAGGAATGTTTGCATCAGGTTGCCAAGGAATAATCGTGCCATCAGGGTGTCGCTTAAGTCGAGTTGACTTTGGATGGCTAGGTATGTGTTTGCTTTGAATTTAGGGTGATTGAGCAAGGGCAGGCGGCCAGGTTTGAGTTTGCCTAGAGGGTCCAATAGTTTGTCTAGTCCGTAGGCTTCGGCTTGCCTGCTGTAGGGAAGGTCGTCACCGCTGGGAGGTGCGGTGTATTTCATCTCTAGCGGGATGTCCCTTCCGATTCGCTCGTACAGGGCTGCTACAGTCAGGTGAGTGTAGAGCGTGATCACCGTGTAGGGTACTGAGTCCGTGAGTTGATCCAGCATGTTCATCAGGGTGAGTTCATGCAGTTTGGTACCGAATTCTTCGAAGGGTTTAGTACCTGGTTTGTGTACGTGGAAGTACTCATTGTCCTTTAGGATCATGGCTAGAGCGGAGTCATCGGGGAGGCTTGCGAGTATAGATTGTTGCGCAGGCGGCGGCTCGATGATTTGGGGGTCGGAGGTTATTCGGTCGATCTCCTCTACTAAGAGGCCTATGGATTCGTTTGAAGGTTGCTTCTCTAGTCCAGTGGGAGGCGGTGGGGTAGTTGGTGGGCTACCTGGAATGAAGGGAGCTAGAGTGCCACCTGGTACGAAGTGAGCTAGAGGAGTGGGAAGAGTGTTTGTTTGCACGCCGGGTTTAGGGTGGTACTGCTGGGCTACTAATTTTCTATTAGCCGTGATAATGTCATATGCATTCGCACGGTTAGATTGGTAACGAGTGTTATACATAAGTTAGGTCGGTTTGAAATAGACTTTGTTTAATAGATAAGCAAAAGAACAGAAATGAATTGGTAAAACAAGTAACTTAAGATACTTTCGAGCCTTTTTATAGCTCTCTTCAGGTTGAGTTGTTGAATTGTTTGTTGTTTGCAGTTTGTGCCGTTAGGTTGCTTCTTGCAATTTGTGAATGTAATTTGTATTGTTTTGTTTTGTCAGGTAAAGTGGTCTGTAAATGGTTCTATTGTTCGTGGGTTTGTTTGTTTATTTGTATCGCGTTGTGGAATGTGCTTGGTTGTGTTAAGAATTTAGTGGATGTTGCTAAGGGAGTTTTGGAGGAATGTTGCATTGTTGTTATGGGAGTTTTTAGAGGAATGTTGTAGTGTGTGTTTTGCTTTTTTTTTGAGTTGTTTAATTGTATTCGCTTGTATGGAGTGTTTTAGTTCTTTATTACTATTGCAGGTTGTTACGTTGGAAAGTTAGGTGTTTTATTGTTGCTTTTCTTCAGTTTTACTCACTTTAAATTAATTAGGTAGCTGTTCAGGGTTTTAGTATTCCATAGAAGTTAATTTGTTGTTAGTTAGCTCTTTAATCCATAGTTAATTTAAGTTTGCTAATGATGTAATTCTTTTCTCCATAAATAAGTTGATTTTAACATTCTAGGCCAAGTTTTTACAGCTGTTAACCATAATACTTAATTAAAGTATATATTTTTCTCTATTCTAAAGATAACAATTTGAATCTGCCGGGTTTTTCTCCATATTAGACAATTTAGCTGTTTTTAGTTCGTTACATAATTCATTTTAAGTTAATTAGCGAGATTAGTTGTTTATTATTATTAGAAATTGTTTCGTTGGAAAGTTAGGTGTTTTATTGTTGCTTTTCTTCAGTTTTACTCACTTTAAATTAATTAGGTAGCTGTTCAGGGTTTTAGTATTCCATAGAAGTTAATTTGTTGTTAGTTAGCTCTTTAATCCATAGTTAATTTAAGTTTGCTAATGATGTAATTCTTTTCTCCATAAATAAGTTGATTTTAACATTCTAGGCCAAGTTTTTACAGCTGTTAACCATAATACTTAATTAAAGTATATATTTTTCTCTATTCTAAAGATAACAATTTGAATCTGCCGGGTTTTTCTCCATATTAGACAATTTAGCTGTTTTTAGTTCGTTACATAATTCATTTTAAGTTAATTAGCGAGATTAGTTGTTTATTATTATTAGAAATTGTTTCGTTGGAAAGTTAGGTGTTTTATTGTTGCTTTTCTTCAGTTTTACTCACTTTAAATTAATTAGGTAGCTGTTCAGGGTTTTAGTATTCCATAGAAGTTAATTTGTTGTTAGTTAGCTCTTTAATCCATAGTTAATTTAAGTTTGCTAATGATGTAATTCTTTTCTCCATAAATAAGTTGATTTTAACATTCTAGGCCAAGTTTTTACAGCTGTTAACCATAATACTTAATTAAAGTATATATTTTTCTCTATTCTAAAGATAACAATTTGAATCTGCCGGGTTTTTCTCCATATTAGACAATTTAGCTGTTTTTAGTTCGTTACATAATTCATTTTAAGTTAATTAGCGAGATTAGTTGTTTATTATTATTAGAAATTGTTTCGTTGGAAAGTTAGGTGTTTTATTGTTGCTTTTCTTCAGTTTTACTCACTTTAAATTAATTAGGTAGCTGTTCAGGGTTTTAGTATTCCATAGAAGTTAATTTGTTGTTAGTTAGCTCTTTAATCCATAGTTAATTTAAGTTTGCTAATGATGTAATTCTTTTCTCCATAAATAAGTTGATTTTAACATTCTAGGCCAAGTTTTTACAGCTGTTAACCATAATACTTAATTAAAGTATATATTTTTCTCTATTCTAAAGATAACAATTTGAATCTGCCGGGTTTTTCTCCATATTAGACAATTTAGCTGTTTTTAGTTCGTTACATAATTCATTTTAAGTTAATTAGCGAGATTAGTTGTTTATTATTATTAGAAATTGTTTCGTTGGAAAGTTAGGTGTTTTATTGTTGCTTTTCTTCAGTTTTACTCACTTTAAATTAATTAGGTAGCTGTTCAGGGTTTTAGTATTCCATAGAAGTTAATTTGTTGTTAGTTAGCTCTTTAATCCATAGTTAATTTAAGTTTGCTAATGATGTAATTCTTTTCTCCATAAATAAGTTGATTTTAACATTCTAGGCCAAGTTTTTACAGCTGTTAACCATAATACTTAATTAAAGTATATATTTTTCTCTATTCTAAAGATAACAATTTGAATCTGCCGGGTTTTTCTCCATATTAGACAATTTAGCTGTTTTTAGTTCGTTACATAATTCATTTTAAGTTAATTAGCGAGATTAGTTGTTTATTATTATTAGAAATTGTTTCGTTGGAAAGTTAGGTGTTTTATTGTTGCTTTTCTTCAGTTTTACTCACTTTAAATTAATTAGGTAGCTGTTCAGGGTTTTAGTATTCCATAGAAGTTAATTTGTTGTTAGTTAGCTCTTTAATCCATAGTTAATTTAAGTTTGCTAATGATGTAATTCTTTTCTCCATAAATAAGTTGATTTTAACATTCTAGGCCAAGTTTTTACAGCTGTTAACCATAATACTTAATTAAAGTATATATTTTTCTCTATTCTAAAGATAACAATTTGAATCTGCCGGGTTTTTCTCCATATTAGACAATTTAGCTGTTTTTAGTTCGTTACATAATTCATTTTAAGTTAATTAGCGAGATTAGTTGTTTATTATTATTAGAAATTGTTTCGTTGGAAAGTTAGGTGTTTTATTGTTGCTTTTCTTCAGTTTTACTCACTTTAAATTAATTAGGTAGCTGTTCAGGGTTTTAGTATTCCATAGAAGTTAATTTGTTGTTAGTTAGCTCTTTAATCCATAGTTAATTTAAGTTTGCTAATGATGTAATTCTTTTCTCCATAAATAAGTTGATTTTAACATTCTAGGCCAAGTTTTTACAGCTGTTAACCATAATACTTAATTAAAGTATATATTTTTCTCTATTCTAAAGATAACAATTTGAATCTGCCGGGTTTTTCTCCATATTAGACAATTTAGCTGTTTTTAGTTCGTTACATAATTCATTTTAAGTTAATTAGCGAGATTAGTTGTTTATTATTATTAGAAATTGTTTCGTTGGAAAGTTAGGTGTTTTATTGTTGCTTTTCTTCAGTTTTACTCACTTTAAATTAATTAGGTAGCTGTTCAGGGTTTTAGTATTCCATAGAAGTTAATTTGTTGTTAGTTAGCTCTTTAATCCATAGTTAATTTAAGTTTGCTAATGATGTAATTCTTTTCTCCATAAATAAGTTGATTTTAACATTCTAGGCCAAGTTTTTACAGCTGTTAACCATAATACTTAATTAAAGTATATATTTTTCTCTATTCTAAAGATAACAATTTGAATCTGCCGGGTTTTTCTCCATATTAGACAATTTAGCTGTTTTTAGTTCGTTACATAATTCATTTTAAGTTAATTAGCGAGATTAGTTGTTTATTATTATTAGAAATTGTTTCGTTGGAAAGTTAGGTGTTTTATTGTTGCTTTTCTTCAGTTTTACTCACTTTAAATTAATTAGGTAGCTGTTCAGGGTTTTAGTATTCCATAGAAGTTAATTTGTTGTTAGTTAGCTCTTTAATCCATAGTTAATTTAAGTTTGCTAATGATGTAATTCTTTTCTCCATAAATAAGTTGATTTTAACATTCTAGGCCAAGTTTTTACAGCTGTTAACCATAATACTTAATTAAAGTATATATTTTTCTCTATTCTAAAGATAACAATTTGAATCTGCCGGGTTTTTCTCCATATTAGACAATTTAGCTGTTTTTAGTTCGTTACATAATTCATTTTAAGTTAATTAGCGAGATTAGTTGTTTATTATTATTAGAAATTGTTTCGTTGGAAAGTTAGGTGTTTTATTGTTGCTTTTCTTCAGTTTTACTCACTTTAAATTAATTAGGTAGCTGTTCAGGGTTTTAGTATTCCATAGAAGTTAATTTGTTGTTAGTTAGCTCTTTAATCCATAGTTAATTTAAGTTTGCTAATGATGTAATTCTTTTCTCCATAAATAAGTTGATTTTAACATTCTAGGCCAAGTTTTTACAGCTGTTAACCATAATACTTAATTAAAGTATATATTTTTCTCTATTCTAAAGATAACAATTTGAATCTGCCGGGTTTTTCTCCATATTAGACAATTTAGCTGTTTTTAGTTCGTTACATAATTCATTTTAAGTTAATTAGCGAGATTAGTTGTTTATTATTATTAGAAATTGTTTCGTTGGAAAGTTAGGTGTTTTATTGTTGCTTTTCTTCAGTTTTACTCACTTTAAATTAATTAGGTAGCTGTTCAGGGTTTTAGTATTCCATAGAAGTTAATTTGTTGTTAGTTAGCTCTTTAATCCATAGTTAATTTAAGTTTGCTAATGATGTAATTCTTTTCTCCATAAATAAGTTGATTTTAACATTCTAGGCCAAGTTTTTACAGCTGTTAACCATAATACTTAATTAAAGTATATATTTTTCTCTATTCTAAAGATAACAATTTGAATCTGCCGGGTTTTTCTCCATATTAGACAATTTAGCTGTTTTTAGTTCGTTACATAATTCATTTTAAGTTAATTAGCGAGATTAGTTGTTTATTATTATTAGAAATTGTTTCGTTGGAAAGTTAGGTGTTTTATTGTTGCTTTTCTTCAGTTTTACTCACTTTAAATTAATTAGGTAGCTGTTCAGGGTTTTAGTATTCCATAGAAGTTAATTTGTTGTTAGTTAGCTCTTTAATCCATAGTTAATTTAAGTTTGCTAATGATGTAATTCTTTTCTCCATAAATAAGTTGATTTTAACATTCTAGGCCAAGTTTTTACAGCTGTTAACCATAATACTTAATTAAAGTATATATTTTTCTCTATTCTAAAGATAACAATTTGAATCTGCCGGGTTTTTCTCCATATTAGACAATTTAGCTGTTTTTAGTTCGTTACATAATTCATTTTAAGTTAATTAGCGAGATTAGTTGTTTATTATTATTAGAAATTGTTTCGTTGGAAAGTTAGGTGTTTTATTGTTGCTTTTCTTCAGTTTTACTCACTTTAAATTAATTAGGTAGCTGTTCAGGGTTTTAGTATTCCATAGAAGTTAATTTGTTGTTAGTTAGCTCTTTAATCCATAGTTAATTTAAGTTTGCTAATGATGTAATTCTTTTCTCCATAAATAAGTTGATTTTAACATTCTAGGCCAAGTTTTTACAGCTGTTAACCATAATACTTAATTAAAGTATATATTTTTCTCTATTCTAAAGATAACAATTTGAATCTGCCGGGTTTTTCTCCATATTAGACAATTTAGCTGTTTTTAGTTCGTTACATAATTCATTTTAAGTTAATTAGCGAGATTAGTTGTTTATTATTATTAGAAATTGTTTCGTTGGAAAGTTAGGTGTTTTATTGTTGCTTTTCTTCAGTTTTACTCACTTTAAATTAATTAGGTAGCTGTTCAGGGTTTTAGTATTCCATAGAAGTTAATTTGTTGTTAGTTAGCTCTTTAATCCATAGTTAATTTAAGTTTGCTAATGATGTAATTCTTTTCTCCATAAATAAGTTGATTTTAACATTCTAGGCCAAGTTTTTACAGCTGTTAACCATAATACTTAATTAAAGTATATATTTTTCTCTATTCTAAAGATAACAATTTGAATCTGCCGGGTTTTTCTCCATATTAGACAATTTAGCTGTTTTTAGTTCGTTACATAATTCATTTTAAGTTAATTAGCGAGATTAGTTGTTTATTATTATTAGAAATTGTTTCGTTGGAAAGTTAGGTGTTTTATTGTTGCTTTTCTTCAGTTTTACTCACTTTAAATTAATTAGGTAGCTGTTCAGGGTTTTAGTATTCCATAGAAGTTAATTTGTTGTTAGTTAGCTCTTTAATCCATAGTTAATTTAAGTTTGCTAATGATGTAATTCTTTTCTCCATAAATAAGTTGATTTTAACATTCTAGGCCAAGTTTTTACAGCTGTTAACCATAATACTTAATTAAAGTATATATTTTTCTCTATTCTAAAGATAACAATTTGAATCTGCCGGGTTTTTCTCCATATTAGACAATTTAGCTGTTTTTAGTTCGTTACATAATTCATTTTAAGTTAATTAGCGAGATTAGTTGTTTATTATTATTAGAAATTGTTTCGTTGGAAAGTTAGGTGTTTTATTGTTGCTTTTCTTCAGTTTTACTCACTTTAAATTAATTAGGTAGCTGTTCAGGGTTTTAGTATTCCATAGAAGTTAATTTGTTGTTAGTTAGCTCTTTAATCCATAGTTAATTTAAGTTTGCTAATGATGTAATTCTTTTCTCCATAAATAAGTTGATTTTAACATTCTAGGCCAAGTTTTTACAGCTGTTAACCATAATACTTAATTAAAGTATATATTTTTCTCTATTCTAAAGATAACAATTTGAATCTGCCGGGTTTTTCTCCATATTAGACAATTTAGCTGTTTTTAGTTCGTTACATAATTCATTTTAAGTTAATTAGCGAGATTAGTTGTTTATTATTATTAGAAATTGTTTCGTTGGAAAGTTAGGTGTTTTATTGTTGCTTTTCTTCAGTTTTACTCACTTTAAATTAATTAGGTAGCTGTTCAGGGTTTTAGTATTCCATAGAAGTTAATTTGTTGTTAGTTAGCTCTTTAATCCATAGTTAATTTAAGTTTGCTAATGATGTAATTCTTTTCTCCATAAATAAGTTGATTTTAACATTCTAGGCCAAGTTTTTACAGCTGTTAACCATAATACTTAATTAAAGTATATATTTTTCTCTATTCTAAAGATAACAATTTGAATCTGCCGGGTTTTTCTCCATATTAGACAATTTAGCTGTTTTTAGTTCGTTACATAATTCATTTTAAGTTAATTAGCGAGATTAGTTGTTTATTATTATTAGAAATTGTTTCGTTGGAAAGTTAGGTGTTTTATTGTTGCTTTTCTTCAGTTTTACTCACTTTAAATTAATTAGGTAGCTGTTCAGGGTTTTAGTATTCCATAGAAGTTAATTTGTTGTTAGTTAGCTCTTTAATCCATAGTTAATTTAAGTTTGCTAATGATGTAATTCTTTTCTCCATAAATAAGTTGATTTTAACATTCTAGGCCAAGTTTTTACAGCTGTTAACCATAATACTTAATTAAAGTATATATTTTTCTCTATTCTAAAGATAACAATTTGAATCTGCCGGGTTTTTCTCCATATTAGACAATTTAGCTGTTTTTAGTTCGTTACATAATTCATTTTAAGTTAATTAGCGAGATTAGTTGTTTATTATTATTAGAAATTGTTTCGTTGGAAAGTTAGGTGTTTTATTGTTGCTTTTCTTCAGTTTTACTCACTTTAAATTAATTAGGTAGCTGTTCAGGGTTTTAGTATTCCATAGAAGTTAATTTGTTGTTAGTTAGCTCTTTAATCCATAGTTAATTTAAGTTTGCTAATGATGTAATTCTTTTCTCCATAAATAAGTTGATTTTAACATTCTAGGCCAAGTTTTTACAGCTGTTAACCATAATACTTAATTAAAGTATATATTTTTCTCTATTCTAAAGATAACAATTTGAATCTGCCGGGTTTTTCTCCATATTAGACAATTTAGCTGTTTTTAGTTCGTTACATAATTCATTTTAAGTTAATTAGCGAGATTAGTTGTTTATTATTATTAGAAATTGTTTCGTTGGAAAGTTAGGTGTTTTATTGTTGCTTTTCTTCAGTTTTACTCACTTTAAATTAATTAGGTAGCTGTTCAGGGTTTTAGTATTCCATAGAAGTTAATTTGTTGTTAGTTAGCTCTTTAATCCATAGTTAATTTAAGTTTGCTAATGATGTAATTCTTTTCTCCATAAATAAGTTGATTTTAACATTCTAGGCCAAGTTTTTACAGCTGTTAACCATAATACTTAATTAAAGTATATATTTTTCTCTATTCTAAAGATAACAATTTGAATCTGCCGGGTTTTTCTCCATATTAGACAATTTAGCTGTTTTTAGTTCGTTACATAATTCATTTTAAGTTAATTAGCGAGATTAGTTGTTTATTATTATTAGAAATTGTTTCGTTGGAAAGTTAGGTGTTTTATTGTTGCTTTTCTTCAGTTTTACTCACTTTAAATTAATTAGGTAGCTGTTCAGGGTTTTAGTATTCCATAGAAGTTAATTTGTTGTTAGTTAGCTCTTTAATCCATAGTTAATTTAAGTTTGCTAATGATGTAATTCTTTTCTCCATAAATAAGTTGATTTTAACATTCTAGGCCAAGTTTTTACAGCTGTTAACCATAATACTTAATTAAAGTATATATTTTTCTCTATTCTAAAGATAACAATTTGAATCTGCCGGGTTTTTCTCCATATTAGACAATTTAGCTGTTTTTAGTTCGTTACATAATTCATTTTAAGTTAATTAGCGAGATTAGTTGTTTATTATTATTAGAAATTGTTTCGTTGGAAAGTTAGGTGTTTTATTGTTGCTTTTCTTCAGTTTTACTCACTTTAAATTAATTAGGTAGCTGTTCAGGGTTTTAGTATTCCATAGAAGTTAATTTGTTGTTAGTTAGCTCTTTAATCCATAGTTAATTTAAGTTTGCTAATGATGTAATTCTTTTCTCCATAAATAAGTTGATTTTAACATTCTAGGCCAAGTTTTTACAGCTGTTAACCATAATACTTAATTAAAGTATATATTTTTCTCTATTCTAAAGATAACAATTTGAATCTGCCGGGTTTTTCTCCATATTAGACAATTTAGCTGTTTTTAGTTCGTTACATAATTCATTTTAAGTTAATTAGCGAGATTAGTTGTTTATTATTATTAGAAATTGTTTCGTTGGAAAGTTAGGTGTTTTATTGTTGCTTTTCTTCAGTTTTACTCACTTTAAATTAATTAGGTAGCTGTTCAGGGTTTTAGTATTCCATAGAAGTTAATTTGTTGTTAGTTAGCTCTTTAATCCATAGTTAATTTAAGTTTGCTAATGATGTAATTCTTTTCTCCATAAATAAGTTGATTTTAACATTCTAGGCCAAGTTTTTACAGCTGTTAACCATAATACTTAATTAAAGTATATATTTTTCTCTATTCTAAAGATAACAATTTGAATCTGCCGGGTTTTTCTCCATATTAGACAATTTAGCTGTTTTTAGTTCGTTACATAATTCATTTTAAGTTAATTAGCGAGATTAGTTGTTTATTATTATTAGAAATTGTTTCGTTGGAAAGTTAGGTGTTTTATTGTTGCTTTTCTTCAGTTTTACTCACTTTAAATTAATTAGGTAGCTGTTCAGGGTTTTAGTATTCCATAGAAGTTAATTTGTTGTTAGTTAGCTCTTTAATCCATAGTTAATTTAAGTTTGCTAATGATGTAATTCTTTTCTCCATAAATAAGTTGATTTTAACATTCTAGGCCAAGTTTTTACAGCTGTTAACCATAATACTTAATTAAAGTATATATTTTTCTCTATTCTAAAGATAACAATTTGAATCTGCCGGGTTTTTCTCCATATTAGACAATTTAGCTGTTTTTAGTTCGTTACATAATTCATTTTAAGTTAATTAGCGAGATTAGTTGTTTATTATTATTAGAAATTGTTTCGTTGGAAAGTTAGGTGTTTTATTGTTGCTTTTCTTCAGTTTTACTCACTTTAAATTAATTAGGTAGCTGTTCAGGGTTTTAGTATTCCATAGAAGTTAATTTGTTGTTAGTTAGCTCTTTAATCCATAGTTAATTTAAGTTTGCTAATGATGTAATTCTTTTCTCCATAAATAAGTTGATTTTAACATTCTAGGCCAAGTTTTTACAGCTGTTAACCATAATACTTAATTAAAGTATATATTTTTCTCTATTCTAAAGATAACAATTTGAATCTGCCGGGTTTTTCTCCATATTAGACAATTTAGCTGTTTTTAGTTCGTTACATAATTCATTTTAAGTTAATTAGCGAGATTAGTTGTTTATTATTATTAGAAATTGTTTCGTTGGAAAGTTAGGTGTTTTATTGTTGCTTTTCTTCAGTTTTACTCACTTTAAATTAATTAGGTAGCTGTTCAGGGTTTTAGTATTCCATAGAAGTTAATTTGTTGTTAGTTAGCTCTTTAATCCATAGTTAATTTAAGTTTGCTAATGATGTAATTCTTTTCTCCATAAATAAGTTGATTTTAACATTCTAGGCCAAGTTTTTACAGCTGTTAACCATAATACTTAATTAAAGTATATATTTTTCTCTATTCTAAAGATAACAATTTGAATCTGCCGGGTTTTTCTCCATATTAGACAATTTAGCTGTTTTTAGTTCGTTACATAATTCATTTTAAGTTAATTAGCGAGATTAGTTGTTTATTATTATTAGAAATTGTTTCGTTGGAAAGTTAGGTGTTTTATTGTTGCTTTTCTTCAGTTTTACTCACTTTAAATTAATTAGGTAGCTGTTCAGGGTTTTAGTATTCCATAGAAGTTAATTTGTTGTTAGTTAGCTCTTTAATCCATAGTTAATTTAAGTTTGCTAATGATGTAATTCTTTTCTCCATAAATAAGTTGATTTTAACATTCTAGGCCAAGTTTTTACAGCTGTTAACCATAATACTTAATTAAAGTATATATTTTTCTCTATTCTAAAGATAACAATTTGAATCTGCCGGGTTTTTCTCCATATTAGACAATTTAGCTGTTTTTAGTTCGTTACATAATTCATTTTAAGTTAATTAGCGAGATTAGTTGTTTATTATTATTAGAAATTGTTTCGTTGGAAAGTTAGGTGTTTTATTGTTGCTTTTCTTCAGTTTTACTCACTTTAAATTAATTAGGTAGCTGTTCAGGGTTTTAGTATTCCATAGAAGTTAATTTGTTGTTAGTTAGCTCTTTAATCCATAGTTAATTTAAGTTTGCTAATGATGTAATTCTTTTCTCCATAAATAAGTTGATTTTAACATTCTAGGCCAAGTTTTTACAGCTGTTAACCATAATACTTAATTAAAGTATATATTTTTCTCTATTCTAAAGATAACAATTTGAATCTGCCGGGTTTTTCTCCATATTAGACAATTTAGCTGTTTTTAGTTCGTTACATAATTCATTTTAAGTTAATTAGCGAGATTAGTTGTTTATTATTATTAGAAATTGTTTCGTTGGAAAGTTAGGTGTTTTATTGTTGCTTTTCTTCAGTTTTACTCACTTTAAATTAATTAGGTAGCTGTTCAGGGTTTTAGTATTCCATAGAAGTTAATTTGTTGTTAGTTAGCTCTTTAATCCATAGTTAATTTAAGTTTGCTAATGATGTAATTCTTTTCTCCATAAATAAGTTGATTTTAACATTCTAGGCCAAGTTTTTACAGCTGTTAACCATAATACTTAATTAAAGTATATATTTTTCTCTATTCTAAAGATAACAATTTGAATCTGCCGGGTTTTTCTCCATATTAGACAATTTAGCTGTTTTTAGTTCGTTACATAATTCATTTTAAGTTAATTAGCGAGATTAGTTGTTTATTATTATTAGAAATTGTTTCGTTGGAAAGTTAGGTGTTTTATTGTTGCTTTTCTTCAGTTTTACTCACTTTAAATTAATTAGGTAGCTGTTCAGGGTTTTAGTATTCCATAGAAGTTAATTTGTTGTTAGTTAGCTCTTTAATCCATAGTTAATTTAAGTTTGCTAATGATGTAATTCTTTTCTCCATAAATAAGTTGATTTTAACATTCTAGGCCAAGTTTTTACAGCTGTTAACCATAATACTTAATTAAAGTATATATTTTTCTCTATTCTAAAGATAACAATTTGAATCTGCCGGGTTTTTCTCCATATTAGACAATTTAGCTGTTTTTAGTTCGTTACATAATTCATTTTAAGTTAATTAGCGAGATTAGTTGTTTATTATTATTAGAAATTGTTTCGTTGGAAAGTTAGGTGTTTTATTGTTGCTTTTCTTCAGTTTTACTCACTTTAAATTAATTAGGTAGCTGTTCAGGGTTTTAGTATTCCATAGAAGTTAATTTGTTGTTAGTTAGCTCTTTAATCCATAGTTAATTTAAGTTTGCTAATGATGTAATTCTTTTCTCCATAAATAAGTTGATTTTAACATTCTAGGCCAAGTTTTTACAGCTGTTAACCATAATACTTAATTAAAGTATATATTTTTCTCTATTCTAAAGATAACAATTTGAATCTGCCGGGTTTTTCTCCATATTAGACAATTTAGCTGTTTTTAGTTCGTTACATAATTCATTTTAAGTTAATTAGCGAGATTAGTTGTTTATTATTATTAGAAATTGTTTCGTTGGAAAGTTAGGTGTTTTATTGTTGCTTTTCTTCAGTTTTACTCACTTTAAATTAATTAGGTAGCTGTTCAGGGTTTTAGTATTCCATAGAAGTTAATTTGTTGTTAGTTAGCTCTTTAATCCATAGTTAATTTAAGTTTGCTAATGATGTAATTCTTTTCTCCATAAATAAGTTGATTTTAACATTCTAGGCCAAGTTTTTACAGCTGTTAACCATAATACTTAATTAAAGTATATATTTTTCTCTATTCTAAAGATAACAATTTGAATCTGCCGGGTTTTTCTCCATATTAGACAATTTAGCTGTTTTTAGTTCGTTACATAATTCATTTTAAGTTAATTAGCGAGATTAGTTGTTTATTATTATTAGAAATTGTTTCGTTGGAAAGTTAGGTGTTTTATTGTTGCTTTTCTTCAGTTTTACTCACTTTAAATTAATTAGGTAGCTGTTCAGGGTTTTAGTATTCCATAGAAGTTAATTTGTTGTTAGTTAGCTCTTTAATCCATAGTTAATTTAAGTTTGCTAATGATGTAATTCTTTTCTCCATAAATAAGTTGATTTTAACATTCTAGGCCAAGTTTTTACAGCTGTTAACCATAATACTTAATTAAAGTATATATTTTTCTCTATTCTAAAGATAACAATTTGAATCTGCCGGGTTTTTCTCCATATTAGACAATTTAGCTGTTTTTAGTTCGTTACATAATTCATTTTAAGTTAATTAGCGAGATTAGTTGTTTATTATTATTAGAAATTGTTTCGTTGGAAAGTTAGGTGTTTTATTGTTGCTTTTCTTCAGTTTTACTCACTTTAAATTAATTAGGTAGCTGTTCAGGGTTTTAGTATTCCATAGAAGTTAATTTGTTGTTAGTTAGCTCTTTAATCCATAGTTAATTTAAGTTTGCTAATGATGTAATTCTTTTCTCCATAAATAAGTTGATTTTAACATTCTAGGCCAAGTTTTTACAGCTGTTAACCATAATACTTAATTAAAGTATATATTTTTCTCTATTCTAAAGATAACAATTTGAATCTGCCGGGTTTTTCTCCATATTAGACAATTTAGCTGTTTTTAGTTCGTTACATAATTCATTTTAAGTTAATTAGCGAGATTAGTTGTTTATTATTATTAGAAATTGTTTCGTTGGAAAGTTAGGTGTTTTATTGTTGCTTTTCTTCAGTTTTACTCACTTTAAATTAATTAGGTAGCTGTTCAGGGTTTTAGTATTCCATAGAAGTTAATTTGTTGTTAGTTAGCTCTTTAATCCATAGTTAATTTAAGTTTGCTAATGATGTAATTCTTTTCTCCATAAATAAGTTGATTTTAACATTCTAGGCCAAGTTTTTACAGCTGTTAACCATAATACTTAATTAAAGTATATATTTTTCTCTATTCTAAAGATAACAATTTGAATCTGCCGGGTTTTTCTCCATATTAGACAATTTAGCTGTTTTTAGTTCGTTACATAATTCATTTTAAGTTAATTAGCGAGATTAGTTGTTTATTATTATTAGAAATTGTTTCGTTGGAAAGTTAGGTGTTTTATTGTTGCTTTTCTTCAGTTTTACTCACTTTAAATTAATTAGGTAGCTGTTCAGGGTTTTAGTATTCCATAGAAGTTAATTTGTTGTTAGTTAGCTCTTTAATCCATAGTTAATTTAAGTTTGCTAATGATGTAATTCTTTTCTCCATAAATAAGTTGATTTTAACATTCTAGGCCAAGTTTTTACAGCTGTTAACCATAATACTTAATTAAAGTATATATTTTTCTCTATTCTAAAGATAACAATTTGAATCTGCCGGGTTTTTCTCCATATTAGACAATTTAGCTGTTTTTAGTTCGTTACATAATTCATTTTAAGTTAATTAGCGAGATTAGTTGTTTATTATTATTAGAAATTGTTTCGTTGGAAAGTTAGGTGTTTTATTGTTGCTTTTCTTCAGTTTTACTCACTTTAAATTAATTAGGTAGCTGTTCAGGGTTTTAGTATTCCATAGAAGTTAATTTGTTGTTAGTTAGCTCTTTAATCCATAGTTAATTTAAGTTTGCTAATGATGTAATTCTTTTCTCCATAAATAAGTTGATTTTAACATTCTAGGCCAAGTTTTTACAGCTGTTAACCATAATACTTAATTAAAGTATATATTTTTCTCTATTCTAAAGATAACAATTTGAATCTGCCGGGTTTTTCTCCATATTAGACAATTTAGCTGTTTTTAGTTCGTTACATAATTCATTTTAAGTTAATTAGCGAGATTAGTTGTTTATTATTATTAGAAATTGTTTCGTTGGAAAGTTAGGTGTTTTATTGTTGCTTTTCTTCAGTTTTACTCACTTTAAATTAATTAGGTAGCTGTTCAGGGTTTTAGTATTCCATAGAAGTTAATTTGTTGTTAGTTAGCTCTTTAATCCATAGTTAATTTAAGTTTGCTAATGATGTAATTCTTTTCTCCATAAATAAGTTGATTTTAACATTCTAGGCCAAGTTTTTACAGCTGTTAACCATAATACTTAATTAAAGTATATATTTTTCTCTATTCTAAAGATAACAATTTGAATCTGCCGGGTTTTTCTCCATATTAGACAATTTAGCTGTTTTTAGTTCGTTACATAATTCATTTTAAGTTAATTAGCGAGATTAGTTGTTTATTATTATTAGAAATTGTTTCGTTGGAAAGTTAGGTGTTTTATTGTTGCTTTTCTTCAGTTTTACTCACTTTAAATTAATTAGGTAGCTGTTCAGGGTTTTAGTATTCCATAGAAGTTAATTTGTTGTTAGTTAGCTCTTTAATCCATAGTTAATTTAAGTTTGCTAATGATGTAATTCTTTTCTCCATAAATAAGTTGATTTTAACATTCTAGGCCAAGTTTTGGCTATCTTTATGTGATGTTTGGGATGTCTGGTGAAAAGTAAATCTCTTTTTAAAGTGACCTGGATTGTTTATTGTCAAACAGTCACCTTCCAAATGGACTTTTATAGCATTCTTAAAATCTATCTTTGGTTGGTTAAAAATTGGCTGGGAACGAAGGGAGTGATAGAATTCTTCTTCTTAATTGTGTTTGATGGGGTATAGTGAAAGGACTGGCTATCTTTATGTGATGTTTGGGATGTCTGGTGAAAAGTAAATCTCTTTTTAAAGTGACCTGGATTGTTTATTGTCAAACAGTCACCTTCCAAATGGACTTTTATAGCATTCTTAAAATCTATCTTTGGTTGGTTAAAAATTGGCTGGGAACGAAGGGAGTGATAGAATTCTTCTTCTTAATTGTGTTTGATGGGGTATAGTGAAAGGACTGGCTATCTTTATGTGATGTTTGGGATGTCTGGTGAAAAGTAAATCTCTTTTTAAAGTGACCTGGATTGTTTATTGTCAAACAGTCACCTTCCAAATGGACTTTTATAGCATTCTTAAAATCTATCTTTGGTTGGTTAAAAATTGGCTGGGAACGAAGGGAGTGATAGAATTCTTCTTCTTAATTGTGTTTGATGGGGTATAGTGAAAGGACTGGCTATCTTTATGTGATGTTTGGGATGTCTGGTGAAAAGTAAATCTCTTTTTAAAGTGACCTGGATTGTTTATTGTCAAACAGTCACCTTCCAAATGGACTTTTATAGCATTCTTAAAATCTATCTTTGGTTGGTTAAAAATTGGCTGGGAACGAAGGGAGTGATAGAATTCTTCTTCTTAATTGTGTTTGATGGGGTATAGTGAAAGGACTGGCTATCTTTATGTGACTATCTTTATGTGATGTTTGGGATGTCTGGTGAAAAGTAAATCTCTTTTTAAAGTGACCTGGATTGTTTATTGTCAAACAGTCACCTTCCAAATGGACTTTTATAGCATTCTTAAAATCTATCTTTGGTTGGTTAAAAATTGGCTGGGAACGAAGGGAGTGATAGAATTCTTCTTCTTAATTGTGTTTGATGGGGTATAGTGAAAGGACTGGCTATCTTTATGTGATGTTTGGGATGTCTGGTGAAAAGTAAATCTCTTTTTAAAGTGACCTGGATTGTTTATTGTCAAACAGTCACCTTCCAAATGGACTTTTATAGCATTCTTAAAATCTATCTTTGGTTGGTTAAAAATTGGCTGGGAACGAAGGGAGTGATAGAATTCTTCTTCTTAATTGTGTTTGATGGGGTATAGTGAAAGGACTGGCTATCTTTATGTGATGTTTGGGATGTCTGGTGAAAAGTAAATCTCTTTTTAAAGTGACCTGGATTGTTTATTGTCAAACAGTCACCTTCCAAATGGACTTTTATAGCATTCTTAAAATCTATCTTTGGTTGGTTAAAAATTGGCTGGGAACGAAGGGAGTGATAGAATTCTTCTTCTTAATTGTGTTTGATGGGGTATAGTGAAAGGACTGGCTATCTTTATGTGATGTTTGGGATGTCTGGTGAAAAGTAAATCTCTTTTTAAAGTGACCTGGATTGTTTATTGTCAAACAGTCACCTTCCAAATGGACTTTTATAGCATTCTTAAAATCTATCTTTGGTTGGTTAAAAATTGGCTGGGAACGAAGGGAGTGATAGAATTCTTCTTCTTAATTGTGTTTGATGGGGTATAGTGAAAGGACTGGCTATCTTTATGTGATGTTTGGGATGTCTGGTGAAAAGTAAATCTCTTTTTAAAGTGACCTGGATTGTTTATTGTCAAACAGTCACCTTCCAAATGGACTTTTATAGCATTCTTAAAATCTATCTTTGGTTGGTTAAAAATTGGCTGGGAACGAAGGGAGTGATAGAATTCTTCTTCTTAATTGTGTTTGATGGGGTATAGTGAAAGGACTGGCTATCTTTATGTGATGTTTGGGATGTCTGGTGAAAAGTAAATCTCTTTTTAAAGTGACCTGGATTGTTTATTGTCAAACAGTCACCTTCCAAATGGACTTTTATAGCATTCTTAAAATCTATCTTTGGTTGGTTAAAAATTGGCTGGGAACGAAGGGAGTGATAGAATTCTTCTTCTTAATTGTGTTTGATGGGGTATAGTGAAAGGACTGGCTATCTTTATGTGATGTTTGGGATGTCTGGTGAAAAGTAAATCTCTTTTTAAAGTGACCTGGATTGTTTATTGTCAAACAGTCACCTTCCAAATGGACTTTTATAGCATTCTTAAAATCTATCTTTGGTTGGTTAAAAATTGGCTGGGAACGAAGGGAGTGATAGAATTCTTCTTCTTAATTGTGTTTGATGGGGTATAGTGAAAGGACTGGCTATCTTTATGTGATGTTTGGGATGTCTGGTGAAAAGTAAATCTCTTTTTAAAGTGACCTGGATTGTTTATTGTCAAACAGTCACCTTCCAAATGGACTTTTATAGCATTCTTAAAATCTATCTTTGGTTGGTTAAAAATTGGCGTGATAGAATTCTTCTTCTTAATTGTGTTTGATGGGGTATAGTGAAAGGACTGGCTATCTTTATGTGATGTTTGGGATGTCTGGTGAAAAGTAAATCTCTTTTTAAAGTGACCTGGATTGTTTATTGTCAAACAGTCACCTTCCAAATGGACTTTTATAGCATTCTTAAAATCTATCTTTGGTTGGTTAAAAATTGGCTGGGAACGAAGGGAGTGATAGAATTCTTCTTCTTAATTGTGTTTGATGGGGTATAGTGAAAGGACTGGCTATCTTTATGTGATGTTTGGGATGTCTGGTGAAAAGTAAATCTCTTTTTAAAGTGACCTGGATTGTTTATTGTCAAACAGTCACCTTCCAAATGGACTTTTATAGCATTCTTAAAATCTATCTTTGGTTGGTTAAAAATTGGCTGGGAACGAAGGGAGTGATAGAATTCTTCTTCTTAATTGTGTTTGATGGGGTATAGTGAAAGGACTGGCTATCTTTATGTGATGTTTGGGATGTCTGGTGAAAAGTAAATCTCTTTTTAAAGTGACCTGGATTGTTTATTGTCAAACAGTCACCTTCCAAATGGACTTTTATAGCATTCTTAAAATCTATCTTTGGTTGGTTAAAAATTGGCTGGGAACGAAGGGAGTGATAGAATTCTTCTTCTTAATTGTGTTTGATGGGGTATAGTGAAAGGACTGGCTATCTTTATGTGATGTTTGGGATGTCTGGTGAAAAGTAAATCTCTTTTTAAAGTGACCTGGATTGTTTATTGTCAAACAGTCACCTTCCAAATGGACTTTTATAGCATTCTTAAAATCTATCTTTGGTTGGTTAAAAATTGGCTGGGAACGAAGGGAGTGATAGAATTCTTCTTCTTAATTGTGTTTGATGGGGTATAGTGAAAGGACTGGCTATCTTTATGTGATGTTTGGGATGTCTGGTGAAAAGTAAATCTCTTTTTAAAGTGACCTGGATTGTTTATTGTCAAACAGTCACCTTCCAAATGGACTTTTATAGCATTCTTAAAATCTATCTTTGGTTGGTTAAAAATTGGCTGGGAACGAAGGGAGTGATAGAATTCTTCTTCTTAATTGTGTTTGATGGGGTATAGTGAAAGGACTGGCTATCTTTATGTGATGTTTGGGATGTCTGGTGAAAAGTAAATCTCTTTTTAAAGTGACCTGGATTGTTTATTGTCAAACAGTCACCTTCCAAATGGACTTTTATAGCATTCTTAAAATCTATCTTTGGTTGGTTAAAAATTGGCTGGGAACGAAGGGAGTGATAGAATTCTTCTTCTTAATTGTGTTTGATGGGGTATAGTGAAAGGACTGGCTATCTTTATGTGATGTTTGGGATGTCTGGTGAAAAGTAAATCTCTTTTTAAAGTGACCTGGATTGTTTATTGTCAAACAGTCACCTTCCAAATGGACTTTTATAGCATTCTTAAAATCTATCTTTGGTTGGTTAAAAATTGGCTGGGAACGAAGGGAGTGATAGAATTCTTCTTCTTAATTGTGTTTGATGGGGTATAGTGAAAGGACTGGCTATCTTTATGTGATGTTTGGGATGTCTGGTGAAAAGTAAATCTCTTTTTAAAGTGACCTGGATTGTTTATTGTCAAACAGTCACCTTCCAAATGGACTTTTATAGCATTCTTAAAATCTATCTTTGGTTGGTTAAAAATTGGCTGGGAACGAAGGGAGTGATAGAATTCTTCTTCTTAATTGTGTTTGATGGGGTATAGTGAAAGGACTGGCTATCTTTATGTGATGTTTGGGATGTCTGGTGAAAAGTAAATCTCTTTTTAAAGTGACCTGGATTGTTTATTGTCAAACAGTCACCTTCCAAATGGACTTTTATAGCATTCTTAAAATCTATCTTTGGTTGGTTAAAAATTGGCTGGGAACGAAGGGAGTGATAGAATTCTTCTTCTTAATTGTGTTTGATGGGGTATAGTGAAAGGACTGGCTATCTTTATGTGATGTTTGGGATGTCTGGTGAAAAGTAAATCTCTTTTTAAAGTGACCTGGATTGTTTATTGTCAAACAGTCACCTTCCAAATGGACTTTTATAGCATTCTTAAAATCTATCTTTGGTTGGTTAAAAATTGGCTGGGAACGAAGGGAGTGATAGAATTCTTCTTCTTAATTGTGTTTGATGGGGTATAGTGAAAGGACTGGCTATCTTTATGTGATGTTTGGGATGTCTGGTGAAAAGTAAATCTCTTTTTAAAGTGACCTGGATTGTTTATTGTCAAACAGTCACCTTCCAAATGGACTTTTATAGCATTCTTAAAATCTATCTTTGGTTGGTTAAAAATTGGCTGGGAACGAAGGGAGTGATAGAATTCTTCTTCTTAATTGTGTTTGATGGGGTATAGTGAAAGGACTGGCTATCTTTATGTGATGTTTGGGATGTCTGGTGAAAAGTAAATCTCTTTTTAAAGTGACCTGGATTGTTTATTGTCAAACAGTCACCTTCCAAATGGACTTTTATAGCATTCTTAAAATCTATCTTTGGTTGGTTAAAAATTGGCTGGGAACGAAGGGAGTGATAGAATTCTTCTTCTTAATTGTGTTTGATGGGGTATAGTGAAAGGACTGGCTATCTTTATGTGATGTTTGGGATGTCTGGTGAAAAGTAAATCTCTTTTTAAAGTGACCTGGATTGTTTATTGTCAAACAGTCACCTTCCAAATGGACTTTTATAGCATTCTTAAAATCTATCTTTGGTTGGTTAAAAATTGGCTGGGAACGAAGGGAGTGATAGAATTCTTCTTCTTAATTGTGTTTGATGGGGTATAGTGAAAGGACTGGCTATCTTTATGTGATGTTTGGGATGTCTGGTAAAAAGTAAATCTCTTTTTAAAGTGACCTGGATTGTTTATTGTCAAACAGTCACCTTCCAAATGGACTTTTATAGCATTCTTAAAATCTATCTTTGGTTGGTTAAAAATTGGCTGGGAACGAAGGGAGTGATAGAATTCTTCTTCTTAATTGTGTTTGATGGGGTATAGTGAAAGGACTGGCTATCTTTATGTGATGTTTGGGATGTCTGGTGAAAAGTAAATCTCTTTTTAAAGTGACCTGGATTGTTTATTGTCAAACAGTCACCTTCCAAATGGACTTTTATAGCATTCTTAAAATCTATCTTTGGTTGGTTAAAAATTGGCTGGGAACGAAGGGAGTGATAGAATTCTTCTTCTTAATTGTGTTTGATGGGGTATAGTGAAAGGACTGGCTATCTTTATGTGATGTTTGGGATGTCTGGTAAAAAGTAAATCTCTTTTTAAAGTGACCTGGATTGTTTATTGTCAAACAGTCACCTTCCAAATGGACTTTTATAGCATTCTTAAAATCTATCTTTGGTTGGTTAAAAATTGGCTGGGAACGAAGGGAGTGATAGAATTCTTCTTCTTAATTGTGTTTGATGGGGTATAGTGAAAGGACTGGCTATCTTTATGTGATGTTTGGGATGTCTGGTGAAAAGTAAATCTCTTTTTAAAGTGACCTGGATTGTTTATTGTCAAACAGTCACCTTCCAAATGGACTTTTATAGCATTCTTAAAATCTATCTTTGGTTGGTTAAAAATTGGCTGGGAACGAAGGGAGTGATAGAATTCTTCTTCTTAATTGTGTTTGATGGGGTATAGTGAAAGGACTGGCTATCTTTATGTGATGTTTGGGATGTCTGGTGAAAAGTAAATCTCTTTTTAAAGTGACCTGGATTGTTTATTGTCAAACAGTCACCTTCCAAATGGACTTTTATAGCATTCTTAAAATCTATCTTTGGTTGGTTAAAAATTGGCTGGGAACGAAGGAGAGTAACTAAAGAATTCTTCTTTTTAATTGTCTTTGATGGTGCCTAGTGAAAGGACTGGCTATCCTATGTGATGAGTTGGGATGTCTGGTGAAAAGGATATCTCTTTTCGAAGCGAGCTGGATGGTTTATTGTCAAAGATTCGCTTTCCAAATGAACTAGTATAGCATTCTTAAAATCTATTTTTTTCTTGTTAAAAATTTCCTGGGAACGAAGGAGAGTAACTAAAGAATTCCTGTTATTATGTAATATTATCAAATCATAGTGAATGAATGGCATTACACTTAAGATGTTTCATGATATACATATACTTCAAATTCATCATTCGTTCCTTTCTCCCGTTATATATTGTTAAATTAGTCTAAACACTATGAGGCCTTTATGATATGTCGAAAATACTCCAAAATTGCAGCTGTGCTTACTGCATTTTCCTTTGGAATCACTATCCATTAACCAGCCTTAGCAGGCCCGTAGCATGCCAACATTTATTGGTGCACACAGTGACGTCACAATATTTATTCTAAACATACATGAATATTTTCTTCTTTATATTCGCTTTTACTCTATATTTTAAGTTACTCACACTAAGGAAATTCAAAAATCAATAATACTAATACAATTTATACAGTCTTTATTGAAGAGCAGCATGAGTTGCTACTTGGTCAAGAATCTAATGGTTACAAATACGATATTATAATAATGGTTACGAACAGTTTGGCGGTGGCAGCACACGCAGTTGTGTTTACCAATACCATTTTACCGCTCCTATAGTTGTCGGTTCCCGAATATTTGTGTCGTCACCAGTGGCGTAGCCAGTTTTTACGGACTGGGCCTTCATAGGACCTGCGGCTTTGCCGTAGGGCCTGCAAATTATATTACGATCTCGTTTATTTATCACTTGCTGATTTCTTATTACGTAGTTTGAAACATGATTTATCTAAAAGGAAAAGCTAAATACCGCACATGCACAAGTATAAATGAATGCAAGCTAAAGCAGAACTTAAGATAATGAAATCGTTTAAAGGTTTGAAGTAATAAAAAGACAACTGACACGTACCACCATATTACTAATATTTCAAACCAAATATAATACAACTTACCATTTGTAATTAGTCCAGCTCTAGATAATTTAGTGTTGTCGCATTTTCAGAAGAATAAATTCTGAAAATGCGCAGGCCCAGTTGGGCCTGCGGGAATTTAGTTTGGGCCTGCCGGCAGGCCCTGCAGGCCCACTGGCTACGCCCCTGGTCGTCACTAAATTATTGGTGCGGCCATGGCCGCACCTGCCGCACTTGCTCCTACGGCCCTGCTTAGCAACCAAAAGATCGTCCCTACAAAGGGAAACCCCCCCTTTTAAATCCAGCGCCCGCCCTTGCACAGTGTACTTTGGTTCGGCACAGCTGTAATTTTTGATTTTTCATTAGTTCTATATGATTTATTTGCAATGGCTGCGAGATTAAACGGCCCTCGCAATGTCTCTGAGATTCTTCTGATGCTGGAGAATGGCTCCCACAAGGGCTCCCTCTCCCCGGAGTCTCTCCATCTGCTCAGCTGTATCCCCGACGGCTACATTCCTCTCCCGCACCAAATTGCCGGACACAGACACACCAATGGGAAGGATGGTACGTGTTTATTAGAGCTCCTATATTTCCCATGAGGAATCACTTTACAGGGTTGTTGCGCTACGTGGATCGACCAGAAATTCTTTTGAAGCCCGTGGTTGACAGGGAGCTGCGGTTCTATCAGTTTTTGCAATCAGCTGATCCAACTCCGGATGTTGTTCAGTTGAGGAAATTAGTCCCGAGGTATCACGGATTAGTTCATTTGGAAGACTTGGATCGATCAGGTAACACGTTTGTCGTTAGAGTCCTGATTTGATTCATTTGTTCTGTTTAGCTAAATACATGGCGCTCGAAGACTGCGTGTATCCGTTCAGAAAGGCTTCCATCGTCGATCTTAAAATCGGCAAAAAGTTCTATGAAAAGGGAACCGATGAATCGAAGGTGCTTCGGACCCGCGCCAAGTACTCAGTGCTCGACACGACCGGATTTCAGATTGTGGGGATGAGGGTGAGTATTCGATTGGTCGGTTTAGGAGCTTTGAACGCTTTCCCGCCCGTTTCTAGGTGTACCGTCCGGCGCAGAACCTGTTTAAGTTCTTTGACATAAAATACGGACAAGGACTCTCAGACCATGTCGCCATCAACAAAGGTACAGTTTCTAACTTGCCGCTATACTCTTACTGTTCAAGTGTCTGTAGGCATTGTGGATTTCCTTGACAACGGAACCGAGATTCGGTATGACCTGTTGCCCAGCATTTTAGAGAAATTGAACGAAATTAAAGAATGGTTTTCCGCTCAATCTACTTTCAAGTTGTTCGCAAGTTCAATTCTTCTCATTTATGAGGGGTACCAGGGGCCCGGGGCCGATGGATCAAGGGTCGACGTTCGATTGGTCGATTTCGCTCATACTACTCTAGCAACAGAAGCGGAATGTGATCCAAATTGTTTGTTTGCAGCTGAACAAGTATTGGATCATTTTGAGGAAATCCAAACAGAGAGTTTCCATCGCAGTCTTATTTAGTTCTGAATATTAATTATTTCTGCCACTGGAAAAGCAACTTGTTTGGCGTCACTTGACTCCTCACAGCGGGTATACTAAGTATTCATTTTTGACACATTTGTTTAGGTTGCATTGCAGAGAAAAGCTATATATTTGAATTATTTCCTATTTTTAATTAAAGTTACGTTTGAGTTTATGATTAGCCAATCAGATGGCAGAGCGTAGAGATGCGACACCGCCCGGCCACTCGGCCTCCAGCGATTCGGACTCGGACCCCTTGGATACCACTATGAGCAGAAGGAATGTGCAGGACATGTGGTCCCTTGTGGACCAGTACTGCGACACGGACGGTCTGTCGACCGAGGCGATCCAGCTCCTGAGCACAATCCCCGACGGGTACATTCCCGTGCCGCACCAGATGGGGGGGCACAAACACGTCAACGGGAAACCGGGTATGGAAAGTGAGACTCTACTTACTGTCCGTAACGGATCTGAGAGCAACGCTGCTGTTTGTAGGATTCCTGCGCAACATAAAGAAGCCGGAGTTCCTGTATAAGCCAATGCAGCCGCACCCCAAGGGCTCCAGAGAGCTCAACTTCTACAACTTCTTTCTGGGCGCAGACCTGAGCTCAGAAGTGCTGGAACTGAAGAAGTTTCTGCCGAAGTACTACGGCAAGCAAGTCATCCCGCAGAGGGGCGGGGGGGACACCATATGTGAGTTGTTTTTGTTGTTGTTGTTGCTGTTTACTGTTGTCATCCCCAGCGGAGTACTTCTGCCTGGAGGACTGCACGCACCCATTCAAGAAGCCCTGCATTATGGATCTGAAGATCGGAAAGAAGGTTTGCGAGCAGGGCAGCGCCGAGAATAAGATTATAAGATCCATTGAGAAGTACCCGGTCCAGGAGGCCATAGGCTTCCGTATCGTAGGAATGAGGGTTAGTTGCCACTGCTGCTGTGTTGTTGTTGTTGTTGTTGTTGTTGTTGTTGTTGTTGTTATTGTTGTTTCTCCAGGTGTACAAGTGCATGAGTGACGAGTTCAAGTACTACAACAGATCTTACGGGATGACTCGACTGGATAACGATTCTGTCCATCAAGGTGCTTCTATAAATGCTGCAGTTTAACTGTACTGTCACAAGTGTTTGTAGGTATTGTGGATTTCCTTGACAACGGAACCGAGGTTCGGTATGACCTGTTGCCCAGCATTATAGAGAAATTGAACGAAATTAAAGAATGGTTCGCCACTCAAACAACTTTCAAGTTGTTCGCCACTTCAATTCTTCTCATTTATGAGGGGTTCCAGGGCCCCGGGGTCGATGGGTCAAGGGTCGACGTAAGATTGGTAGATTTCGCCCACGCATATTTCTCCTCGGAAGTGGATGACTTGGGTCCCAATTGTTTGTTCGGGGCGGAGCAGGTATTGGGACACTTTAAATTGATAAAGGAGGGACAAGTTTAAGTTCAGTTCTGAACGCTTTATATTCTATTTTGACTGTTTTGTATATTCTGTATTTATGCATTTGAGTTTTTCTATTGTGGACGTACAGTTCTCACTAACATTATATCACGGACGCGGCATTAGTTACTTGCGCCGAGACAGGAATGTTCTGCTCAGACAGATCGAAGCCACAAGCAAGCTTCCTAGCTACGAAGCCGCGCAGAAGGAATGTGCGCCACATCCAGGATCAGCTGGACTCGCTGCGTGCGCGGGAGCGCGCCAGTCTCTCGCGAAACTCGGCGCTCCTCGCGGACATTTCCCGCCTAAAGAAGCAGGTTCAAAACACGAACGTGTCGGTGAACCGGTTGGAGAGGGCGCGCGACTACTACGACCGGTATGTGGAGACCTGCATGGTCGCGTGGATACAGAAGGCATTTCGCGAAACCGCAACCGAGGAGCCGATCGATTCCGGGAACAAACGCGACTTCGCAACTCCAACCAAAACCATTGGCGTTCAGACCACCCACGACCATTCCGCAACGCAGATCTCTGATTGGTCGATTTCCCCGCCCTCAGAGCGCCAGCCGATTCCCCCAATGCAGTCCACGATGCTTCTGGCGGCGCCTCGCGACGCCTCCAGCTGTGTCCCTCCTGTCATAAATCTCTCCGACCTAGTCGCGCCCTCCGCGCCACTCCAGGACACATTCCTGCCACCTGACCCGACACTGTCAGTTCTCTACTCGCGTGGCTTCGCCACTGCCCACCCCGCTCCTGCTGTTCTGCCCCCTCTGCCCCCCCACGCGCTGCCACAAATGCTGCCACCTGGCCTCGCCCTCAGACACCCCTACATGCACCCAACCGCATTCCATCCCCCCATCGTCTCTATGGTTACGCCACAGTCCCTCCTGGCTGTGCCACATTCCTACGTGTCACCGCGGCAACCAGTCGCCTATCCGACCCCGCCCATTTCTCCGAACATTCCGACGCCGCGCGACTCCTCTCCCCAGCAACCTGTCGTGCCAACTGGAATGCTGCCCGCCAGCGTCATCACTGACGCGCCGTCTGCGGAGCATTCACCAGTCGAATCTCGTATCCAGGAAGCCACCCCTATGCCACCTACCCGACCACTTGAGGATTGTGTCCTCCCTGCCACCGCTGTTCACACCTCCTCGCCGCTGCACCTAGCTCAGCCACTCCGCCACTCGGACACAATTCCGACACAATCTCCTAAGTCGGCCCCCCCGCCCCCCAGGGTGTCGCTCCTCTCTCCCTCCAAACAAGCGGCGCATTCGCCGGAGCCCCCGCTGTCCCACTCGCGGCAGTCCAGCACCCTCCCGACCATCCCGGAGCCGCTATTAGAGTCCGGAGAGCTCACGCCCGTTCCCGCGCCACACCCCGACACACTGCCACTTGTCACCTCTGCCACCACCCCGGTGGGCATGCGCCGGGTCCCCAGCGCCTACGAGTTTCCGCTGCGCCACCTGGAGAACCTGGAGCGGCGCGCAACCCTCGACCTGGGAGACCGGTCCCCCCGCGCCTCTCTGGATACCGGTTCCCGCGGGGCCGGCTCCTCGCGCCGATCCGACTCGGACGCCGACTCCGAGGGGTCCGGCAGAGACCGGTTGTCACACCTCAAGAGCGCGCCCAACCAGTTCGACCTGACCGCGCTCCTGGTGTCGGAGAGCGGCTCGGAGGAGGAGCCGCGCCACAAACCGAGTCAGGTTATGTCCGAGCCCAGCTCCGGGGGGCTCACGGGCCTCCGGAACCTGGCCGCCGCTCTCAACGCCCTCTCTCCCGCGGCCCGCCTCTACGACACCATTCCGGCAACCGACACCTTAGGGACACAAGCGGCCAATAGGATCCTGTCCCAGGCCGAGGCCGCGGAGATGGCGCAGCTGGCCGGCTGGGACGCGCGCGCCCTCGCCGCGGTGTTCCTCTCGGAGGTGTCAAAATGTGTCCTCTCCTCCCCCCTGCTGCCCCCCGAGCTGCTCAGCAGACCCAACTTAGACCTCGACACCTTCAGCGGGGCCCTGTCCCCCGGGAGCCAGGAGCTCTGGCAGCTGTTGATGGGACACTTTCTGTCGCTTCTCGAGGCCAAGTACTCCGTGGAATATGTCTCTGCCACCTTCGCGCCACATTTAGTGGCCCCGCATTCCCCGCCCGCTGCGGTCGCGCTCGCGAGCAGAGCGCTGGCGTCTCTGCTGCGAGATATGTTCGCACAGAGAGACGCACTTAGTTCCAGTTCCAGTTCCGGTGCTAACTCGGAGCCCGGGGAGGCGGAGTACCGGCAGCTGCTCAAGAGCGTAGAGGGAGGTGTCAAGAGTGGCAGTGTGTCCCCTGTGAGCAGTGGGGGCTCGGAGGGGGGGCTGCTGCCACCTGGCGCCACTTGTGAGGCGCTGTCTCCCACGCAGCTGCTGGACCAGGCAGTCGGCGAGAAGATCCCGTCGGGGGAGTCGAGCGGGACCGAGTCGGAGGAGGAGACGGACATATATGTGCCCTCCTTCGGACCCCCCAAGCCCATGAGCGACCGCGAGCGGAAGATTAAGTTCGAGAAGTTCTGGGGCTCCGATCTGGACTCGGACGAGTCGGAGCCCCCGGCGCCGCCCGCCAAACGGAAGCCCAGCTACGGACTGGACGAATTTGACTTTTCTTGAATCTTCGTTTAGACTACATACTTGTTGTAATGAACTAACACCTCTAATCTTCTTATAAGTACCCACAACAATTAGTTATAGAATAGACTGTAAGTATATACACACAAGTGCAGATGTTCTCTGCTCAATTCCACCAATCAGATTCCACTCCGAGTGGCAGCTGCTGTTCACAGACTTCCTTAGGCTTTTCTTTCGAATAAATACTGCGTCCGGAATTCTTATTCATTTCGTTTAGTGACTGGTGTTATTCTTGTTTGCTGTCAAGTTATTATACACGTTCCTTGGTATCCAGTGTGGCTCTTTGGAATTTGCGTACTTCTGTAGTTCCATTGTCTCGGAGACAGGCTCGGGTTTCACATTCAGTTAGTACTGACCCCATCTATTGTAATAGGCCTGCTGCCTGGAATAGTCACATAGTCGTGTGTCCCTCCTCATTCTGTTAATTCTGTGCAATAGTATGCTATCCTATTACGCATTATCTGGAATAAATACTCCATTAGTCATGACTCGCTAGTAATGTTGCAATATCTGAAACAGCTTAGGCTCGTGCAGCTCTACTTGGCCTACGTTCTGGTGTTCGCCTGTCTCGCCTGCACGCTCGGACAGATCCTGGTCCTCCCGCTGAAGTTCCTGCGCCGGAAGCTCTTCTACGTCATCAACGAGAAGCTCTGCTACTGCTACTTCTGTCTGATTCCCTACGTGGTCGAGAACTGGGCGGGCTACACCATTCGCATCTTCGGAGACGCGGACATTTTCGATAATTTCAAGAAGGACCCCGACAAGAACCGCCTGGTCGTCATGAACCACACCGGGGAGGTCGACTGGATGATCGGCTGGAGCTTCATTGAGCGAGTCGGACTCCTGGGCACCGTCAAGACCGTCATAAAGGATCCCATCAAGTACGTGCCCGTGTTCGGATGGACGTTCTACTTTTCGGATTACATTTTCGTGAAGCGCTCCGCGCAGACGGACCTGCCGCTGCTGCAGCGCGCATGCGAGCGCTACAGTCGGTACCCGCACAAGTTCTGCATGACCATATTCCCCGAGGGGACCCGCTTCACCAAGGAGAAACACGCGGACAGCATCCAGTTCTCGGAAAAGCGCGGCCTGCCGCAGTACGCGCACCACCTGCTGCCGCGCGCCAAGGGGCTGCACACGCTGGTGCTCATGATGCAGCGGAACGACAACAGCGAGTTCCTCTACGACATCGAGTTCGCGTACCGCGGGAAGCCGGCCACGGCCCTCGGGATCCTCTCAGCTGACCGCGGCCACTGCGACGTCAAGATCCGCGCGTTCCGCCTGAGCGAGCTCCCTTTGGAGGAGGCGGCCTTCAGCAGCTGGCTCTACCAGCTGTTCCGCGAGAAGGACGAGTTGGTGGCGCACCACCTGCGGCACGGCCGCTTCCCGGGGCAGGAGCTGCAGGCGAACCAGGGATACTGGCGCGGGAAGCTGGCGCTCTTCTGGCTGGTGGCCAGCTCCCTGCCGCTCCTCTACACCACGGTGTCACTCGTGCTGAGCGGGCAGTGGGCGCTGCTGGCGCTCCTGGCGGGACTGCTGCCCCTGGGGAGCGCGGGGCTCTGGCTGCTCATTCGCATGACGCAATCAGAACACGGGTCCAGCTACGGACTCGCCTCTTCGGAAAAGAAAAGTAACTGAACTTTGGTAAGAATGCTTTATTTATTTGACATACAGTAACTATATAACGGACTCCACCACTAGTTTCTCTGTCCGGTACATCTCCCCTAGCGCGGTTTGTCTCTGCATTAGCGCCAGGCTCCGCGCGGCCTCTGTGTGCAGCTCTGCCAGCCGCCGCGCGTCCGTCTCCTGTGTGTGCGCGCGGAAGCCGTGGCGCACCCTGCGGCGCGCGTACTCCCGGTAGTTGTAGAGCGCGAAGCGAGCGGACACGCGCATGAGTCTTCGGTACACCCCGAGCAGTTCCGATCTGGTTAGTAGCGACATTTCTGCCACTTGAGTCCCTCTCTTGCTCTAGTGCAATGCACACGGTCACGTTATGGGCGGTTAATAACTGTTGTACTTGCCTGACACTAGCTAGATCCAAATGGCAGAAGCCACCGCTAATGCGCACCCCAACTACCCGGACCTGTCCAAGCACAGCAACTGGATGTCCAAGTGTCTGACAAACGAGATATTCTCCCAGCTCACGGACGTCAAGACCAACACCGGATTCACGCTCGACGAGGCCATTCAGACCGGCGTGGACAACCCCGGGCACCCCTACATCATGACGGTGGGCTGCGTCGCGGGAGACGAGGATTCGTACCGCGCCTTCGCGCCGCTCCTGGACCTGGTGATAGAGAAGCGCCACGGCGGATACGGGACCGGCGACACGCACAAAACAGACCTGGACCCGGCCAACATAAAGGGGGACGGACAGTTCGACCCCAAGTACGTGGTGAGCAGTCGCGTGCGCACCGGGCGCAGCATCCGGCCGTTCCGCCTGCCGCCCGCGTGCGACCGGGCCGAGCGGCGCCAGGTGGAGGACATCCTGGCGAAGGCCCTGGGGTCCCTGACCGGGGAGTACAAGGGGCAGTACTTCCCGCTCAAGGACATGACGCAGGAGCAGCAGGACCAGCTGATCAGCGACCACTTCCTCTTCGACAAGCCGGTCTCCCCGCTCCTGCTTTCGTCCGGCATGGCGCGCGACTGGCCGGACGGCCGCGGCATCTGGCACAACGAGAAGAAGAACTTCCTCATCTGGGTGAACGAGGAGGACCACATGCGCATAATCTCCATGCAGCTGGGCGGCGACATGATGTCTGTCTTCAAGCGCTGGTGCGAGGGCCTGCGTCTCGTGGAGGCGGCCATTCGGTCCCAGGCCGGCAAGGAGTACATGCACAGCGAGCACCTGGGGTACATCCTCACCTGCCCCTCCAACCTCGGCACCGGCATGCGCGCCGGCGTGCACGTGCGGCTCCCGCTGCTCTGCAAGCACGCGCGCTTCGGAGCCATTGTGGACGAGCTGCAGCTGCAGAAGCGCGGGACCGGCGGCGTGGACACCGCGGCCGAGGGCGGCGTGTACGACATCAGCAACCGGGACCGACTCGGGTCCTCGGAGGTGCAGCAGATGCAGGTCGTGCTGGACGGAGTGAATAGACTCGTGGAGCTCGAGAAGAAGCTGGAGAAGGGCGAGAGCATCGACTGAGCCGCCGCACTCCAAACTATATATTCTCTTAGTTGTTAGGCCTTATATTGTGTTTCTATTAACCGATACCTAGGACCTCTGACTGGGTGGGGGATAAGCACTAGCTAATTGGTAACACTGCGTGTAGCAATGACGTCATCAGAGACGGACCCCGTGGTGAGGAGCTACGACCTCGTCGTCTCGCACGCGCTGAGCGATCAGCTGTTCGTGCTGCAGTACCCGAACAGGCCGGGCTTCCTGCCGTTCGACGCTAAGCTCGTCGCCGCCGCGGCCGTTAAGCCGAAGCAGACGCGCGTGCGCCTCGAGTACAGGGTCCCCGCGGCCGGCGACGCCTCCCGGTTCTGTCCCCTCCGGGCCCAGCTCCAGACAGGTGCGAACTTGCGACTAATTATCTGAGTTATAACAGCTGTCTCAGACAGGGCCGAGGAGACGCCCTCTTACACGCTGAGCTCGGAGCCCAGCGGCGCCTCGGGGGACCACTACGCCGTCGCGGTTCTCAAGGACCGCACCCTCCATCTGAACCCGCTGCACTCCGTGGTGCAGATGCGCCCGCAGGTTGCGCGCGCGGCGGACAGGGCGCCACCTGAGCCACTTGACACCTCCGAGGGGGAGGGGGAGGTGGTGCCACTGCAGGTGCGCGTGGCGCGGACGTACCACCAGGAGCGCAGCCTCCAGCGGCGCCGCGAGCGCGAGAACCAGGAGGAGGCCTGGGAGCCGCTGGGATACAACGAGCTGCAGAGCGGCCGCGCGGGGTACCTGCGGGGGCTCCTCTTCGGGGAGGGGGGCGACCCCGCCGACATAAGGGCTGTCAGCAACGAGCAGTACATGGACCAGCTGGCTCAGGTGTACAGGGACGTGGATAAGACACAAGTTCGTTTATTGTTTGTTGTTTGTTTGTTTATTTGTTTATTTGTTGTTTATTTAGGCGCCAGTGCCCAGCAAGAGCCCTGCGCTGGACAGACAGGTGCGGAATAAGCCAATCAGAGAGCAGCTGGTTTTGATTCTGAAGGACGTGGCGGGCCACGGAGTCAAATTCTCGTACATCCAGACGTTGCTAGGCAACCAGTTCTCGTCTGAGAATCTGCTCAAGGGCCTGGCGCAGGTGTCGATGCTGGTGCAGGGCTGGTTCCTGCTGATGTCCGCGGAGCTCTACGCGGGCAGGGACGACAGACTGGAGATGTGTCGCGCCAGGGACTTCGTGCTGTGCCACTTTGCGCTCTACAAGTCCCTCGACAAGCAGGAGACGCTCCGGCTGCTCGGGATTCCGGTCGACGCCTTCAACTCCATGTTCGGACCGGTCTCCAGCTTCCACCTTAGGGGCCGCCACTCCTTCAAGTACGCCGAGGACCGGGCCTTCATCCGGGAGCAGTCGGCCCTCTGTGAGCGGCACGCCGGCGAGTGGGCCGAGGCGAGTATTAGCTTTATACCGGACTCCGTGTTTATCCTGCGCTAGGTGTACGAGACGATACAGAAACACTTCAAGCTGGACGAGCCCCCCGCGGGTGTCTCCCCCCTCAAGGTCTCCTCTCCCTCGGAGGAGGCCCCCCCCGCTAAGCGAGCTAAGGCGGCTAAGAGGGACCCCGGGGCCTGCATCGACCGGAACTCGGTGCGCCAGCTGTTGGGGAGCACACCCCTGTCGCTGCTGGAGCTCAAACAGAAGGTATTCAGTCTCTACAAGAAAGTTAAGCAGGAGAACTCCTCCGTCGCTAAGCTGTTTCGAGACTCGGACATGTTCGACACGGTGCTGCGGACCATCCTGCAGGAGATAAACGCGGCCACTATCCAGACGCCTAATAACAGCATAGTTGTGGTTGCCAGGGAGACGGGGCGGCCCAGTGACGTGTACCGCGTGTGTCTGATCAGCTGTTTGGAGGAGCGGCCCAGCCAGCGGCGCCAGGAGCTCCTTGCTCAGCTCAAGCGGACACTCGGGACCGCCCCGCCGCCAGGGGAGCTCGACGAGATTCTGAAGAGCGTATGCGACATAAAGGGACCCGTATGTACACTAAAGGGACTGCATTCCTGACCTGTAGTCGGTTGTTGGGCAGATATGCACTGAATAATGAGGTGTCACTCTATTTGTAAAGATTAATAAACAAATTAGCTTTACATTAGTTCCAGTTAACAATACTTATTAGAACTTCTATACTTTGTGTATTAGCTCTCAGTTCTGTGCGATTAGTTGAATGGAAGAAGGGAAGCTGAATTGGAGCCTAACAGCGGCGGATCTGTTCGCACTCTCGGAGCTCTACTTGCGAGAGAAGCGACACATATTCGACACAATCGCCGCCCTCTCTCCCGAGGACACCAGCTGGAGTAGCACCCTAGGTACCTGTGTGTTGTTGTTGTGTTGTTGTTGTTGTTTACTTGCGAGGTGTGAGCAGGGGCGCTGGAGAGGTTCGACCGCGAGTGGCTTTGTCTGGCGAACACGCTGACTCTCTTCCAGCACGTGAGCGACAGCGGCGAGATGCGCCAGGCCAGCAGCGAGGCGGACAAGAAGATCAGCAACTTCGATATTCAGATGTCCATGCGCGTGGAGGTGTTCCGCGTGGTGTCGCGTCTGGTGGCGCAGAAGGTGTCGCTGGGGGCGGAGGAGGCGCGGTGGCTCGACAGGTTCCTGCTGAAGGGTCGCAAGAACGGCCTGGAGATGGGAGAGGAGCAAAGGAATGACATCGAGAAGATAAAACAAGAACTTTCCGATCTGTGTATTCAGTTCCAACAAAATCTCAACGAGGAGAGCACAAAGCTGATATTCACACCGGATCAGCTGGACGGTTAGTTTCAGTTCCATATTGCTTGCAATAGTTCCTATTCCTCCCCGCAGGCACCAGTCAGTCCTTCCAGGACTCTCTGGTCCGGACGGAGACCGGCAAACTGGAACTGACACTATCCTATCCGCACTTCTTCCCAGTCATGGAGACCTGCCGCGTGGCGGACACCAGGCGCCAGACGCAGACCGCTTTCAATTCCCGCTGCAAGGAGCAGAACTCGCAAATCCTAACTAAGGTACTACACTGTGCCACTTGTGCCACTTTATGCCACTTTATATCACCTGTGCCACTTTATATCACCTGTGCCACTTTATATCACCTGTGCCACTTTATATCACCTGTGCCACTTTATGCCACTTGTGCCACTTTATATCACCTGTGCCACTTTATATCACTTGTGCCACTTTATATCACCTGTGCCACTTGTGCCACTTTACGCTGTGCCACTTTATATCACCTGTGCCACTTGTGCCACTTTATATCACCTGTGCCACTTTACGCTGTGCCACTAGGTGCTCGCGCTGCGCCACCAGCTGGCAGCTATTCTGGGCTACAAGACATTCTCCGACTACACCCTGGAAGGTGTGACTATGGCCGCCACCTCCCAGCGGGTGCGGGAGTTCCTATCGGAACTGAAACTGCGCCTCAAGCCGCTGGGCGAGCAGGACCTGGCCACCCTTCTGGAACTGAAACTAGCCGAGTCGCCCGAGCGCGGCTTCGCCATGCACGACTTCCGGTTCTACATGAAGCGGCGCGAAAAGCTGCACTTCGGGATAGACCACGAGGCATTCCGGGCCTACTTCCCGGTAACTAAGGTTACGGAGGCGGTATGCGGCATCTACCAGGAGCTGCTGGGACTTAAGTTCACCCGCGACACCTCTGCCCAGGTGTGGCACGCGGAGGTGACGTGTCACGTGGTGCACGACGCGACGAGTGGCGAGCTGCTGGGACACTTCTATCTGGATCTGTTCCCCCGCGCCGGTAAGTACAGCCACGCGTGCGTCATAGGGATCCAGCCCTCGTGCCACTCCGCCACTTTCTCGCAGCCCGCGGTGGCAGCCATGCTGGCCAACTTCACGCGGGGGCTCGGGGGCGCCCCGGGGCTGCTCTCGCACGCGGAGGTGGAGACCTTCTTCCACGAGTTCGGACACCTGATGCACCAGCTGTGCTCGCGGACACAGCTGTGCCACTTCTCGGGCACCCGCGTGGAGCGGGACTTCGTGGAGACGCCCTCGCAGATGCTGGAGAACTGGTGCTGGGCGCGGGAGGGGCTCCGGCGGCTCAGCTGCCACTGCGACACAAACGCGCCACTCCCGACACCCATGATAGACTCGCTCCTGGCGACCCGCTACGTGAACCACGGCCTGCGGACCCTGCGACAAGTGGCGCTCTCCTCGCTGGACTTTCTGCTGCACACCGACGCCAACGCGGACCTGTCGGTTTATGACGCAATCATGAAGGACATTCTCGGGATTCCCCCGTTGCCGGGGACCTGCATGCCCGCGACGTTCGCGCACCTGACGGGCGGTTACGAGTCCAAGTACTACGGGTACCTCTGGAGCCAGGTGTTCGCGGCAGACATGTTCGCCGCGCGCTTCGAGACGGAGGGCATCTTCTCGCCGGCGGTCGGCGCCGACTACAGACGACACATCCTGGAGCCGGGCGGGACCCTGGATGCAGAAGTGATGCTTAGGAATTTCCTGGGACGGGAGCCCACCAGCGACGCGTTCTTCAAAGCGAGCGGACTCGAGGTGTGAAAATATGCGTATTTCTGAATTTAGTTGTTGCTCTGATTGTTAGTTTTATGAAAAATAGAAATAAATTTGGGTTTATTTGTGTTAACACCTCTATAAGCTATCTACCTAGCAACCAATGCCAGCTCAGGAATGCAGTGAGTCAGTCGCTCAGCTGTTTTCTTCGGTTCAGGAGTCCGGAAAGCAGAGCAGCATTCTGGGCGCCAAATCGGGGTTCCTAGCCCTCCTCTCCGATTGGTCGCCCGCACAGCTGTTGGCCGCCACCCTGCCACCTCTGCGACACATTCTGTGCCACAATTCCAACAGCAAGTTCCTCCAGGCCTACCTGGACCTCCTCACCTCTCTCTTGGTGGACCTCTCCAGGGTCTCGTTAAGTGGCTCAAATGTGTCGCCAAGTGGCTCAAATGTGTCGGAAAGTGGCTCAAATGTGTCGCTCATGGACGCCCTCCTGGAAGAGGTTCTGAGTCTTTCCAGCGCCAAAAACAAGACCGTCCGTCTGAGGACGTGTCAGCTGATGTGCCACATTGTGGCGCGTGGCGGCGCGACACATTTCCCGCTGGGCGCCTGGGAGGAGCGAATATACGAGTGTCTGCTGGGACACACGCGGGACAAAATAGCGGCGGTCAGATGCGAGGCCCTCCGGGGCCTGGCCAAGTTCATGAATCCCTCCGACGCAAAGTGTCCGTGTGTCCTGCGTCTCCTCTGGCACCTGGGACACGACCCCTCCGGAGAGGTGCGGAAAAAGTGTCTCCAGCTGCTGCCACTCTCGAACGAGACGCTCGAGCAGATTGTGTCGCGGGTGGCAGACACGAGTGTCGAGGTTAAAGTGGCAGTTTTCAAAACTTTGGGAGAGAATCTTCACCCGAAATATCTTAAAGTTGAGGAGGTGATGCAAGTTCTAAAGATAGGCACAGCTGACCCGAGCAAAGGTGTTAAAGTGGCGTTTGAGAGCCACTTTCTGCGCGGGTGGCTGCGGGCCACCGAGCAGGACTTGATATTCATATTGCAGAGGTTCGATCTGATCGGTCAGCCCGACACCTGCTCTGCCACTCTTCAGTCTATATTTAGTGTCGCGCCACTCGGCGCCATTTCCAGATTGTGGCACGAGCTGACGGGACTTGACACCTCGGAGCCGCCACCCGAGGGGCTGCTGAGTGGCGCGGCGTTTGAGCCATCTGCCATTTCGCTAGAATTCTCGTTTCTGTGGCTTAACTTATCAAAGTTCCTGCATAGCAACAAGACCCACAGCCCGGTATGCGTGGAATGTGTGGACCCAGACCCCGTCCAGTTCTCCGAATTTATTTTGAGATTCCAGGAGCACTTCGTGTCGCGAAATGGCGCCTATTCCGCGGAGCTGAGAGCCACCTTCGAGAATATTCTGAAGCTTCTGGAGTTCATTGACTACTCAAACGAGAGTGGCAGGGACCGCGTGATCGTGTCGCTCAGGTCTCTCATCACGAACCCACAATTCCATCTGTCTCTGATTGAGCCATCTCTGCGCCACTTCTCGGTGGTCTGTCCCGACGCGAACAACCGAATTATGAATCTGGCCACCGCCGTCATCGCCCTGAACCTGCCACCTGACACCTCGCAGCCCAGGATACCGTCTGGGGAACAGGAATGTGGCACTAGTGGGCACAGCGACACATTCATACTGGACACTTCCGAGGCCACACAGACAGAGGAGACCGACACTCTCGATAGGAACTTGAGATCTCTCCAGATCACCAACTCCCTACTGCAGCAAGTCAAGGTATGTTGTTTTGTTGTTGTTGTTGTTGTTGTTGTTGTTGTTGTTGTTGTTGTTGTTGTTGTTGTTTAGATACAGCACTCGGACGCACACCTGCTCTCGCTGGTCAAGTACGTGCTGCTCCCAAACCTGCTCCAGCGGGACTTCGCTTTGAGAGAGCTGGCCCTGAGGGGGCTCGGGCTGGCCGCTCTGACGTCACTAGAGATGGCGCACAACGTGGTTCCCAGCTTTGCAGTGGTGGCGACAGAGGCGCTCTTCCTGGACCACGGGAGCGTGCAGCTGGCGGCGCTCAGCTGTTTGCTGGACCTCTTCCTGCTGTACGGCGACACGCTCTTCCAGGTAACCCTCTGGCGCAATGGAATGCTTCTGTTCATTGTGACGCTCTCCTTAGCTGATGCCAATACTACCTACAGACAGCGCCCCCACAGCAGAACCGGTATCGGGAGCAGAGCCGGTACCGGATGTGGGTGCGGGCAAACAGCAGCTGCTGTCGCTGGTTATGCGCGTGCTGCAGTCGGACGCACCCGAGCTGCAGGAGCGCGCGCTGCTGGGGCTCTGCAAGCTGTTTCTGGCCAATCGGGTGCGCTCCTGTCTCGTGCTGGGACAGCTGCTGGTCCGCTCCTTCCACCCGGTCGCCCGCGCGCCCGCCCTGACGGACCGCATCTTCGCGTTCTTCTACGCCTTCTGCGGCGCCCGGCAGGAGAACTGCGCGCTGCTGTCGGACGCCCTGATCCCGACCCTCTGGACCCTGCACGAGGCGCCGCCGGACACCTTCCTGAGTCTCGTCAGCCTGGACTCCGTCTGCGACAAGGTCCTCTTCTTCCTGTCCGGCCCGGGCGCCCACGGACTGCTGGTCGAGCCGCTGCTCGCGCTGTGTCTGCGGAGCCCCGAGGCGGCGCCCGTGTGTCGCGCCGCTCTCCGCTGCCTCGCCCAGACGGACCTCAGTCGCTCCGGGGACCAGGGACCCGTCCTCAGGGTGTGGGGGCGTCTGGCGAATGAACTCGCTCAGAATGCGCCAGCTGTGACCAACGCTTTCCTTGCGAAGTTCCAGAACAATCTCAAAGCAATACTTCCCGATTACGTCATTCTCACACCTGACGTGTGCGCGACACCAAGAAGTGGCGCAGTCTCCTGCAGGTCCGCAGCCAAGAAGGGGTACGGCCGGTCCAGCAGAAAAGTGGACCGACACCCTGCCACCCCTGCCACCCCAAGGGCCAGGTCCGTCCGACACCAGAACCCCATTAACTACACCCTGGACTTCAGCTCAGAGGAAGACCCTTAGTTCCCATTGTGAGTTGTTAGTGTCAGTTATGTCCCTCTATAGCAACGAAATTGTGTTACAGGAATGTGTTACAACATTTACGGGTTGATAAGTGGCGCTCTATTGTCCTAGTGTTAACACTGGCTGGTCCAGCGCGATTGGTCCTAAATGGCTTTGGTTGTCACTCGACAGCTGTGAAGCCGTTTCTAATACTACAATACAAAGAGAGTACAAAGTTAAGTAGAACAAACTAACAAACTAATCTAGCACACACACTACTGGAAGCACTTTGAGAACTCCGCCGACTCATTTCCATGCTTCATGATGCTAATACCGACTAGCTGGTGGTCAGTTTTGTTCAGGTAGGTGGTGGCGTAAGACATTCCGTTCCTCTTCTCCATGGGAGAGGCACCGGAGCCGATCCACACGAAGCACTTGGCCTCCACGTCCGCTATGAACACGTCATTGGGGTCTAGCTTGTTCCAGTGCAGGCACCCCTCCTCCTCTTGGGTGAACTGAATGGAGCCCCCCGCGTCGCTCAGGCGGAACAACTTGTTGACGTGCGCCGGCTTGGAGGGGGCCTCCCCCGCATCCTCATACGCGGTCAGCTTTTCGTCAGAGAGAAAGGACATGAACTCGGTCACTTCGGCGCCGTGGTCCCCCTCATCTATGTTGTCAAACGTGATGCGTCCGATTCGCTCCGTCTTTAGCTGCTGTACTTCTTGGGACGCTTTGTACTTCTCGTTCTTGTTGGCCGTCTTTCCCACCCACAGGAACCCCTTGGTGCCCGCGTCCAGGATAAACACGTCGTCCGAGTTTAAGCTCCCCTTCTTGAGGGGCACCTCTTTCACGGTGGTGGAGCTCTTCGGATTCTCAGACCGGATGTGCAGGAGTCGCGGCTTGTATTCTTTCGCTGTGACGTGAACGAACCCGCTGTCGGCGCCGCCCTCCAGGATCTTTATGGACGGAAAGTATTTCTTGAACATCTCCGACTCGTGCCCCATCACTTCGCGGTGCTGGATGGGCTTATCGTCGTGATAAGTGTCCAGCTCAACAGTCTTGTACGCGGCGGTCCCGTACTCGTCCTGTGTGGAATCCTTTCCGATCCAAAAGTGCAAGTCGTACTTGAGCTGGTCCGTCTCGGGCTCCTTGTAGGTGTTGAGGATTATATAGGAGTCTCCTCCGAAGAACTTCCCGTACTGGTCCTTAGCCAAGGGCTCCACCTGAAATTTGACGATGCGCCAGATTTCGAGACCCTCCTTTAATCCGGACCCATGCCACGCCTTCTCGGACTCCGCGGACTCTTTCTTGACACCTTTTTCTGTGTCAGAACCGAACAGGGCCAAGTTCGAATCTTGCCAATCGAATTCCTTTGCTTTTACAGCCATTGTATATGCCTGTGCTACTTGGTGCCACTTTTATAGTAGCCAGAACAACTTCAGTGGCACACGGCTTGACCAAATTTGGAGTTTTCTTTCGAAGCCAATTTTCGCCGAAGCCTTCGTGCTCATGATAACATCGTGCGCTCAACCAATAGGATTCCCAGGAATTCAGCGCATTAGGCAGCATATCTTACAGGAATAATGGAACTAATACACCTATAGTTCCAATTTGGATGTAACTTGAGTAGAAATCTTCCTCCGCTATCTAGATGATACCCACGTGCAGCTCGCCTAAATTATTTGATCAAATTTTGCCCAAATATGGAGAAAATTGATTTCTTCAAACAATTCTGAGAAGTGTATAGCTTTTGTTTGAAGAGCTCAATCACTTCTTTGAACCCTGTAATCTTATGGCGCGTATTTTGTTTGTTTTCAAATGTGAAAGGGAACAAATTGTCTCTTTTTACAAACCCATATTGTGTACCTGGAACTTCACTAGACACTTCTATTTATAGTTCCAATTCCATCTGCCATTATAACTTCAGTTCTTATTCCGAATTTATATTTCATGAGCCGCTTAGTTCCTTTCAATGGTAACGCCACTCCCCCTACCCGAGTAAGTTCCTGTTGTACCGTGTTAGTTCCATATTGCTATACAGTGAACTCTCGTTATAACGAAGTCGGATATAACGAACCGCTTATAATTAATAGATAATTTCCCCCCGAGCACTAAATGCATTATTTCTCCCAATACAACGAAGGAATATTATATACAGTTCCCAAGCACTTCCTTATAACGAGAGTTGCCTGTAGTTATTTCCACATTGCTATAGTTAGTTCTGTCACGGGAATTTTGGTCCACTTGGAAAATTGATCCTGGCGAACCAAAATTTTCATGGAAATTTGGTCCCTCTGAGTTTATGTTTATTTGCTAAATAGTAGCCTAGGCGATTTTTCACCATATTACAACCAAAGATTTACATGAATAAGCCTGTCACTGGAAAATTGGGCCCGAAAAATTGATCTGGGATCAATATTCCATGGAATTTTGGTCCAGGATCAATTTTTCGGGGCCCAATTTTCCATTGACAGTTCCATATTGCTATAGTTAGTTCCACATTGCTATAGTTAGTTCCACATTACTGGAGTTAGTTCCTGTGCCCTGTAGGCGCAGCTGGAGTCCGGGAACCTGAGGGAGCTCAGCCGGCGGGGCCGCGACGCCCGGACAAGCGGCCTTGTAGAAATAATAAAAACAGCCGACCTGTCTTCGGAAGTGGTGCTGAACAGTGAGGTGTCCACCGACACCTGTGTCGGGTGGTGTCCGGCGCCGCACGAGGGGGGGCCCGCCCGCTTCTTCGCGGCCTCCAACTCTAAGGTGTCGGTGTACCAACTGGGCTCATTTGTGTCGGTGGGGGCCGACACGCGTCTATATCTGCCGCATTTCGTGTATCGCGCCGCGCAGCCCTTTAGCGCAGTGGCGGTCCCGTTCCTTCCGCGGGAGGAGCCCCCCGCCTTCCTGCTGGGGTACCCGGGCGGGGAGGCCGAGGTGGCGCAAGTGGCAGGGCAGGGGGAGGAGTGGCGCGTGGAGCGGGTCTCGCTCTCGGGCCCGGAGGCTCCCAGAGACTGCGCGTGTCTGGCCTGGAACAGCTGTTCCGACTTAATGGCCCTCGGGGACTCGAGCGGGTGCATACACATCGTGCATCTCTCCACGCGACACGCGCTGCAGAAGCTGCGCTTCCGGTCGCTGCCCGCGCGGCAGCTGCTCTTCCTTTCGCGGAGTCGGCTGCTCAGCTGCGACGGGAGCGACACTGTCTGCCACTGGGACCTGCGGGCCCCCGCCTCCGTCTGCCACCTGGCGGCGCCTCCGCTCGGCTGTCCCCTCTCCGGGGCCCCGCCGGTCCTGGGCGTGGACGCGGCGGGGGAGCGGGTCGCGTGTCTCGACCAGGAGGGCCGCTGCGTGCTCTGGGACACGCGGGACACGCGGCGCCCGCTGTCGCTGCACCAGGGACACGCGGAGCCGCTCTCGCGCGCGGACCCGCACGCCAGTCGGCCGGCCGGCGTCTGTCTGGCCGGAGAGTTCGTGTGCGTGGGCGGCTGCCACTCGCAGGTGGCGCTGTACCACTCGGCGCTGCCGGGGCCGCTCTGCCGCCACTGGTACGGGGCGGACACCTTCGGGAGCGCCACTGTGTCCCGCCTGGAGTTCTCGGCGCGCGCGAGACGCGTCATAGCGACGGACTCGCTCGGGGCGGTCAAGTTGCTGGCAGTGGCGGCGCCGGACTAGGGCAGAGCGGCTGTGCCTCCAGACACAATCCGACCCTCGTGTGTCGCGTGCCACCAGGTGCCCGCGGCCCGACACTAGTGCCACTCTCCCTTAATGCCTTCTGTGTCCAATTAGTCGGATGGCCCTGTCAGCGGATCAGCTGCTCTACTACCTGCGGAGTCCGCTCAGCCTCGCCTACGACATCCATGGTCTCTACAGCGACGCGCTGCCACACTCGGACCCGCGGGTGGCCAACTGGCTGCTCATGCACTCCGTCATGCCCACGCTCTACGCGGTGGGGACCTACCTGGGCCTGGTGTCCCTCGCGGCGCTTGTGTCGCGCCGCCTCCCGCGCCTGGAGCTCCTATACGCGATGCGTCTTTACAACGCTAGCGTCATATTGGTATGCGCATACACCATGTACGAGCTGATAGCCAGCTCGCTGCTGATTGGCCAGAACGTGTGGTGCTCCCCGCCCGTTTACGCGACGGACGCGGCGTCGCTCCGATTCGCGCGCGCAATTTGGCTGTTCTACCTCTCGAAGCTGCTGGAGTTCTCTGACACCACATTCTTCGTGTTGCGAGGGAAGTTCAGCCAGGTCACGTTTCTGCACGTGTACCACCACGCCACCATGCCACTCATTTGGTGGGTGGGCGCAAAGTGGCACGCGGGCGGCATCACGCACGTGGGGCCCGTCTGCAACAGCTGTGTGCACGTGGTCATGTATGGGTACTACTTCCTGGCCTCCTACGGGGACCGGTTCCGGCGGTTCCTCTGGTGGAAGCGGTACCTGACCCTCCTCCAACTGGCGCAGTTCCACATCGTCCTCATTCACACCTTCCTGGCGCTGGTGTCGCCGGATTGCGGCTACTCCAAGGGGGTGCTCCTCTGCCAGACGCTCTACATGCTGTCGCTCATAGGGCTGTTCCTTAACTTCTATCTCAAGAGCTACAGACGCATTCCTGTTGCCCAGCTCAGTAACGGGGTTAGCAAGGAAGTCCTGACGGAGTAGCTCCCTAGTTACCGGAAAGGCAAATAGGTATTCGCATACTTTTATTCGACTTGTCTCACTTTTTTATATTCATATTTTCACACCTAATTACAATATTATTTCTGTTAGCTATTAAGTGGCTCAATCTGAGTTATAATTAAACATTCCATTGGAGTATGTATTGATATCCAGTTATGATTCTCACAATTGAAAGTATTTCCTTTCACTACATTCCTGACTGGATGGAGTCACCATGTGCATCAGAAGAGGCGGCACACAAACAGATGCCACATTCCACTCAGTTCCACCACCTAGCTCTGCTATAAGATACGAGACACATTCTCTATAGCATTCTAAAAACAAACAACTTTCCTTTCAATAGCAAATAACTAGCTACTAGCAAATAATAACAAAATGGCCGTTCGATTCCCTGACCCGATACACCCCGTAGACCCTGTCGAGTTTGAAATACATCAACTATTCGACCACATAATTATGTGTGTCCAGCAGCGACGAGTGGCACTCCTAACCACATACCGCGACACACGCGACCAAATAGCCGCTAGGCCCATAGCCCGCGCGCGAAAAGAAGAAGAACTGATCGCACTGAAAGCACATACCGAACAAAGTCTCCAAATGAACGAACTGAGAGAGACCCAGGAGCGAATCCTAGCGGAACTAGAACAAGCGCTAACAGAGGTGTGGGTACCCCAGCCCGAGACACGCGTGGTGTTCCGAGGTACCTGTGGACACCTGGAGCAGGTGATCGCAGGTGTGGGAGAGGTAGTCGAGGAGGAGGTGCCCGTTCTACCCCTAGAAGTGCACGTTGTACCTCGATATGAAGAAATGAGACCGATTATAGCTGTCGGGAAGACAGGACTAGCTCCTGGAGAGCTCTGCGATCCTCTTGGTGTGGCTATCGATGCGAACACAAATCTAATTTATGTCGTAGAAGCTGTTTCCTGTAGAGTCTCAATCTTCTCGGAGACAGGCGAATTCCTAAGTACTTTCACAAACCAAGACATGAGATATCCATACGGTATTGCGATCCATCGAGACAACCTGTACGTGACGGACCAAGGAGTAGACGCTGTGTTCCGATTCAAAATAGAGGCTGACATGCGTCTCGTCGCTAGCCTAGGGAGTAAGGGATCTGGTGTGGGACAGTTCGATTACCCTAACGGACTCACCGTCTCTACCAACGGAGATGTGTTCGTAGCGGATTCTTACAACAACAGAATCCAAGTCCTAGATGACTCCCTACACTTCCAAAGATCCATAACGCTTGGAGCAATGCATTACCCGCGTGACGTTAAACTGACACCAGATGAGGTGTACGTGCTAACTGGTATATACATACACGTGTTTACCTACACAGGGGATATGATACGCTCTTTCGATACGCAACAACTTGGGGATACGGGATCTGTCAGACTTCCTAACTTCTTCTGTCTGGACGCACATCAAAACATAATAATCAGAGACAGGGGTACTGATAATATCAGAATACTAACCAAAGTGGGCACACTCCTACACACCATACAGACACCAGAGGGCGGAGGAGCCTTGTGTGGAATAGCTCTAACTAATAATCTAAATATAGTAACTGTGTATAGCGGTGCACCTAACCAGCTAGTAATATTCTCTAGTTAATGTGTGCTATTATTATTGTTGTTGTTGTTATACCAATATGACTAATGTGTGACATAGCAAGTTAGCATAGAATGTACAACAACATAGGCCTCCCGACCCCCCGGGGCTCGGGCACCAATGGGTACATTCAGCGGAACCTGGCCTCCATCCGTCCGGGCGGCACCGCCCGCGCCGAGCCGGACCTCTCCCGGGACCGCGGCGCCTACGGGAAGCGCACCAGCCAGGAGATACAGGAGCACAACCGCAAGCGGCGCGTGTACGTGCGCTGCTGCGAGCTAAGGGAGCAGCTCGAGAATCAGGGGTACGTTAGTTCCGGTTATAGTTCCTACTATAGTTCCTGTTATAGTTCCTCTTTTAGCTTTGTTATAGTTCCTGTTATAGTTCTTGTTATAGTTCCGGTTATAGTTCCTGTTATAGTTCTTGTTATAGTTGCTGTTATAACTTATAGCTCTTGTTAAAGTTCCGGTTATAGTTCCTATTTAGCGCTTGTTATAGTTCCAATTCTGTTTAGAGTGAGCAGCCCCGAGATAGAAGCCCGGATTCTTAAGCTGAACTCTGAACTGATGGCAGAGGCCGCGCGAGAGGACAGGTAACATGTCTAATTATGTCTGCTCTGTTGTTGTTGTTGTTTACTTATAATGTTAGAATAAACTGTTGTTTGTGGTCGATTGACACCTCTAATTTTGATATTTTCTAGACTTAACATTCCTGGTAAGTCAGCTCGCAAGAAAAGTGTAAGTGGAGAGTCCACTTTTGCCCTGTGTCTTATGTTCTATTTATAGATACGATTGTGCCGTATTTTGAATTGTGTCGGTTGTAGGAAATGTGTCGAGGGCGGGAAATGGGACACCCACGTGGTGGCACAGGAAAAGCAGCGTAAGTGGCGCGAGGCGCTTAACATTCCAGATGACGCTTCTGGTAGTCAGGAGAGGAATAGGAAGCAGCAGTACGTTTCTAGTTTCATTTTAAATTAAATTCCCTGTTTTAATTGGTCAGTCTGGGATGCTATTCTGAGATTGTGGCTCTAGAGTGGCGCGCGAGGTGACAAGTGGCGCAGCTGGGCGGACACACGGCGCCGAGAATCCGCGCAGGTAAGTCCCCTGCCCAATCAGATCCCTGCTTACAGGTGTTAACTAGGGACACTTCTGAGGAGGCGTCGGACAACGAGAGCAGCTCCGAGCATTCCAATCATCCCATCCCGTCTCCAAGGAGAGCTCCCCCCTCCCCGCCCTCGGAGCGCACAGACAAGCGAGGTGTGAACATTGTGGCGGCGCCAGGAGTCGCTCAATCAGATGGCGAGCTGTCCCAGCAGCCGACACACGAGAGGCACAAGCGGAAACACAGGTACGAGCTGTTGTTGTTGTTGTTGTTGTTTACTTGTCGGCTCTGCAGGAACAAGTCCGGGGAGACGGGGCGGAGACAGAGGGACAGCAACGCCGCGTCTGAACTGACCAATGAGAGCAGAGAGCCTGCCAGCAAGGGACACAAGCGACACAATGGCGACTCAGAGGTGAGACAGCCCAGAGTGGATACCAGAGAGGTGTCTGGGAATGTGGCAGCCGAGCCGCGACACAAAAGCGAGAAAAAGAAACTTAAAAAAGAAAAAGAACGGAAAGGTAAATTAGTTAGTTAGTTTGTTTATGTTTATTGTTGTTGTTGTTGTTGTTGTTGTTGTTTAGACTGCAAGCAGCGGCGGCAGAGGGGCGCGGAGGTGTCGGGGGACACGTCCAGCGAGGAGAGCGGCGCGGCGGTTTCGCCCGCTCGGCGGAAGCGCAGGAAGAGAAGCGACAAGCGGCACAGGAGCGAGAGTGGCATGCCCGAGGACACATCGCGACACAAGCGACACAAACGGAAGAAGGCCAGGCTCGGCAGGAAGCGGCGACACGCGACCACTTCCGACGAGTCGAGCTCCGACAGCGACACATTCTCCGACACTTCGGACACATCTGAGTCTCTGAGCCACTCGGACAGCGACAGCAGCGAGCTGACGCCGCCACCAAAGCGCGCCGCGCGACACAAAAAGAAGAAAAGCAAGAAACACCGCAGGAGAGACACTTCCCCCGACACCTCGGATTACGAGTCGCCCGCCCCCAAGCGGAAGGTGTCGCGGCGACACAAACAGGACACAATCGAGGCGCGCAGGCGACACAAACGCAGAAAGCAAAAGAAGAAAGCGGCCGAGGCCAGGCGACACAAAAAGAGGCGGGAAAAGAAGAAGCAGGCGAGTAGCCAATCAGAATCCGAGTCTGAGGCCTCCGCGGAGGAGCTGGTCGAGATACGACATTCCAGAAAGAAGAAGCGTAACCAGGATACTGAGAGCGAGCGAGAGAACGTCAGGAATGTTGAGCTGGAGTACGAGCTGCAGCTGGAGCCGAGCGAGGATCTGGTTAGTTCCAGTTCCAGTTTATAGTTCCATATTGGTACAGACAGTAGTTCCACAATGCAACTTAGGTGGTGGCGGAAAGTGGCACAGACGCCACTTCCGAGTCTGTCCAGGAGGCCAGGGCCCGCAGGACACACCGCGACACAAAATTAGGCGCCAGATCGGAGCGACACCACAAAAAGCGCGCCAAAGACGGCAAGAAGCGACACCGTTCTAAAAATATAAACAAAGCGGAGCGGAAGAGACGCAAGAAGCTCCGACGCTCAGTTAGTTCCAGTTTAGGTTCCAGTTCCGAGGAGGCCGTCTCTCGGAGGATTAGGCGCGGAGGCGAGGCGGGAAAGAAAGGTGTCAAGCGACACAAGAGGGACACACGGGACAACGACGAGCAGGGTTAGTGGCTCTATTCAATTCGGAACTGAGCTAATCGAACCTATTTAGTACCCGTGCCACCTGAGCCACCTGAGCTACCTGAGCCACCGCGCCACGTGGCTGGGAAGAAACAGAGAATCGAGAGAGAGCCCTCCAGCTCCTCGCAGCAAGCTAGCATTCCAGAACCGCCCCCCGTTGCCATGGAGAACTCAGAACAGTCCTCTGAAGAAGCATTCCAAGAGGTGCCCGTGGTTGCCAAGAGACGGGGCGGCAAGAAAGGAATGCGGTTCGAGGAGGAGGCCCAACTGACCAATCAGCGAGCAGACCCAGCGGCAGCCAGGAAGTTTCAGGCGCCAACTTCTGTCCCCACAGGTTCGTGTCAGCCAATCAGCTGTGCCCTCAGTGATCAGCTGATCGAATTGTATTTAGGATTTGGCGCGGCCCCCTCGCCCCCTGCGCACTTCCAGAAGCCGGCGCCTCTCGGGACCGAGCACTGGGCCGACAACTGGAAAGTGTCCGACAAGCCCTGGACAACTGGAACTGAAACTAACTCTGCTCCTGTCTCCTACCCGCCCCCTCACTCCAGCGGATCCATGTTTGGCCCCGCCCTCCCCCTGCCCCCCCTCCGGTCCCCTGCGCCCCCCCAGCAGCAGCCCGAGATTCTCGAGCTGGAGTCCCTCAACAGAGCCCCCTCCTCCCCCAGCAAGGTACTAACGCCTTATAACACTATAGGACCAGGGACATGTCCTTATTGCTATTCCTTAGAGCGGCAGCGAGTCCCGCGGGGACTCAGACATGAGCATGAGTCCAGCCTCCGACAGACCGGACCCCCGCGCAGCCGACAGGTAGGTCCCGGTACCGGTTCTACACCGGTCCGGCCGCTTATTCTATTTATAGACCCGAGAGTCCGGCCGCGCCCGCCCCCGAGCAGCTGGAAGTTCTCTCCGAGAAGAGCCAATCAGCTGCCTCCCCTCAGGACCCGCCCATTCGCCGCGCGTCTTCTCTCTCCTCGCTCTCCTCCGCCCGCTCCCGGCGCCGGTCCGTCCGGTCTGCGGACCGGTCTCCCCGGCCCTCCGCGGACCGGCTAGACCGCCGCGACAGGCACCGGTCCATAGACCGGTCTTCCCGTAGATCCCGAGACCGGTCCCCCCGTAGATCCAGAGACCGGTCCCCCCGTAGATCCATAGACCGGTCTTCCCGTAGGTCCAGAGACCGGTCTTCCCGTAGATCTAGAGACCGGTGTGCCCGCCGCTCGCGAGACCGGTCGTACCGCCGGTACCGGACCCCCAGCCGGAGCCGCAGCCGGTCGGACTCCCTGCGACGGCGGAGGTGGCGGCGCCGGTCCCGGAGCCGGTCCTCCTCGCGGGGGTACCGGGCCCCCCACGAGCGGAGGCGACAGTTCGGCAGATTCGAGGTTAGTTCTTGAGAGACAGGGTATCAGCCATTCGGAAAGATTCTTATCTTAGCATACAAGCTCGCATAGACTTATCGTGTTACGAGCTCAAACTAATATTATTGTTAACACATTTGTAGGACCGCTACTGGCGGAGTCCTGAGAGGGACTCCAGGGACCGCTGGGCCCGCCGGACCTCCTACGACCGGTACCGGGGGGTCCGGCACGACAGCCGGGACCGGGACCGGATCCGCCGGAGAGATTCCCCCGCGCAGTGGGACCGGTAAGTTGGCAGCCCCGAGGTGTGAAGTGGCGTTATTGTGTCTCTAGGGACCGGTACCACGAGCGGGAGCTCTTCGCCAGAGACCGGTTGCGGCCGTCTCCGCGGCGCGAGTCGCCCCGGTCGCCCCGGCGCCGGACGCACAGCTGGACCTCCGACAGCGACACCTCGAGCTACTCCTCCGCGAGCAGCGGGACCTCCTCCCCGCGGCAGCCGCGCTCCAGCGGACACAGCAACACCCTCTCCTCGCCCCCCGAGTGGTCCCGCTCCCCCCCCGACCCCCACAAGCCGGACCAGCCCGAACCGGTACCGGAACCCGAGCAGGAGCCTGAGGGGACCAATGAGACCAATGAGCTGATCCCCTCCCCGCCCCAGGAGGCACAGAGCCCCGCCAAATCGGACCCGGGGACCCCTGTGCCACCTGACGCCCCCTGCGAGGTGTTGGTGCCACATTCCCCCGACACACCTACTGCTGAGATCCCCGATTGATCGGACTGCCAATCAGCTGCTCTATAGGACTAGTATTGTGCTACTATGAATTTGTTCTAAATAGTCACATAAAGCAACAAACCAATCTAATAAACAGTTAATTCAATTATCTATTGTGTGCCACTTGTGGCAGCTAGCTAGGTGGCACAAGTGGCAGAGCTTAGCGCCACTTATAGCAGGAGGTCGATTCGCCGGGTGTCGTGTGTCCTCTCACAGACCCCAGCCTGGCCCCCTCGGGGGACACCACGCGACACAACGGGGGCCCAGGGGACCACGCGACACAACGGGGGCCCAGGGGACCCCGCGACACCTCTGAGGGGCACAGTTCACACCTCGGGGGGACTAGCCGAGCTCGCGAAACAGCGGGCTGAGCTCACTCGGTGCATCGAGTCTATAAATAGAACTCTGGACGGGAGAGAGGATCCGCTGTTCCTCTTCCTGCGCCTGAGGGAGCAAACTGGAACTGGAACTGGAACTAACTTATAGTTTGTGATTTGTGTCCGCTAATTGGCGTCAAGCACGGGCTGATTATGATTTGAGTTTTTATCTAATTACATCACCGAAATAGTCTCACTAATCATTCCAACAGTTCAGTCACGTTGCTAGGCTGTGGCCCTGGAATGTGCCTCTATGTGCGTCAATGCCTGGACACACATGTAGCTGCGAACTGACCTGAGCTATAAATATGTTATTCTGTTGTTATTCTGTTGTTAAAATAGAGTTGTTCCAGCTATAACACACAGGACCATGGACCACAAACTAATCTCCTATTGCGACATAAAGAACAAGACCCGTCTGGACCAGGGACAATTCGGGGTGGTGTACAGAGCCGAGTACAACGAGCTCACGGTCGCCGCTAAGGAAATAACCCCGCCCGACACCGGTCAGGAGTTCGTAAAGACTTTCAAGCGGGAGGTGGAGATAAACAGCCAGCTGGACCATGACAATGTGGTTAAGTTCTACGGGGCCTGCTACCAACCCTTCTGCATCCTCATGGAGTACGTGCCTGGGGGCAGTCTCTACGGGTGGATTTACAAACGCAGGGTCCGGTTCGATGACGACACGATCCTCTCGCTGCTCCTGGGAATGACGCGCGGACTCAAGTACCTGCACGACCTAAAGGTGCTGCACAGGGACCTCAAGAGCAAGGTAAACAACAACAACAACACGTATACAAACTGTGAACAACTAGTAAACATTGCCAACAAATAAACAAACACTAAACAATATATTTACAGACAAACAAACAGTAAACAACCAATAAACAAACATACAAACAACCTGTAAATACCAACAAACAACAACAACACCTATATACTATCTCTCTTATCTCTTAGAACGTGCTCATAGTGGAGGTGCCTGGAGAGCTGCTTACGCCTAAGCTGTGCGACTTTGGAGTCTCCAAGACGCTAAACGCTACCATGAACGTAAACACGCAGGAGATAGGAACCGTCCGGTGGATGGCCCCGGAAGTGATGTCATCCAACACCTACAACCACAAATGCGACATATACAGTCTCGGGGTGACCATATACGAAATCCTGGAGATGGATCTGCCTTATAAAGACGACGAACCTTTTCGCATTATGATGATGAAAGCCATTGAGAAGCGGCCTCTCCAGTTGTCGCGGAGTGTCGCCGAGAATAACCACCAGATATTCGTTAACCTCTTCAACCGCTGCGTGCAGTACGATCCGGGGGAGCGGCCCAACCTCCTGGAGATCCTCCTGCGGCTCCAGAACGCGGACCTGCTGTCCGGGGGCGACGCGGCCCCCGAGCTGGACGAGGACACGCGACTGGCTTGGGAGCTGCAACAGGCGGAGTACCAGAGTCTCTCCATCATAACACAAGCGGACGAGCAGTACGCAATAGATCTCCAGCAGCGGTTCTACCAACAGAACATACAGCCGTACTACTCCGGCGCCGCGAGACAGGCCCCGGCCCGACAGAGCAAGTGGCACAACCGGAACTACAGAGAGGGGCTCAGCTTCGGGTCCGAGGGGGGGTCCATAGACCCCGTGGAGCACGAGGTCCCCGGGTACCTCGAGAGTCCCTCCTCCAATCTGGAGTTCCTCTACTGCCCCCAGTCTCTGCAGTCCAATCTGGAGGCCAGCACCGAGTCAATCGACTCAGCACACATACCGGAACCGGAACCGGAACCGGAACCGGAACCTGAACCGGAACCAACTGGCCTGAGGCCTCTGCTCGTAAGACTCGACCTGGAGGAGGACCCCCTCTCGGACTGCGCCGCGACACAATCCGACACTCTGACACCTTCCAGCAGCCACCTGTCGCCCTCCCCCTCCCGCGCCCCCTACGAGGACCCGCGGGACCTGGGCTCGGCGGAGAGGAACATTCTGGACCGCATGGCTCTGTCCCCGGTGCTAGTGGACACCCGCCTGGGCCCCTTTGTGGACCTGGGGAACACGGGGTCCCTCCCGGACCTCCACACGCCCCCTCCCGTCAGCAAGTCCGCCTCAATGGAACTCGGCTCCAAGCGCAGCTCGCCCATGTCCCGACTCATGAAGTTCGTAGGTCCCGTCATTAGAAGTGAGTCCTCTTATAGCACTGATAGTTCACATTATACCACAGTAGACTCGCTAATAGGAACCACCAAAATATAGTGCCTCCAAAGGGACATGCTGTAGACACAGCTCTAATTTTAGATGTTTAATATTTCGGTCTCGGTTAATACGACATATAATACGGTCCCTACACTATCAATCAACCAACCACCAAAATGTAGTGCCTCCAAAGGAACATGCTATCTATAGGCACAGCTGCAATTTTAGATTTTTTAATATTTAAGTTCATATTACAAGTCCCCTGGTGTTCCTATTTCGAGTCTACTGTAGTGCCGCTATTATTATTTGTGTCCTTAGTGGACTCCCGCACCAAGCCCCCCGACAACTTCCGGGACCGAAACCACACAGAGGCCAAGACCCCCAAAAGTTAGTTCCGGTATATTAACATTCCTCCCATTTCATTGGTTAATAACCCGCCTCTCTCTAGGACCCCCGTTGGACCCCGGCACCCGCTCTCAGACCCTGGATACGCTGCCCCCGCGCGGAATGTTCCCCCCGACAGAGGACCCCATGCACTTCTCTCCCCCCCACACCTACCAGCGTGCCGCGTCCGACTTCCCTGCCACCTGAGCCACTTACGCACCCCTGTACATAGTGTCTGTGTGTATATGTGAGCTAACAGAACTGGATACGAATTGGTAGCATTGGCATTTTATGCGCTATTTTATAACCTATTTTAATATATTACTAACTCTGGACTGACAAAACTCAATTGTTTGTTTGTTATTGTTTTGTTTACGAATATAAGAACCAATACTGCTATCTGATTGGGTGATCGAAGTGTCGTAGAATGGAGGCGCCACCAAAAAGTGGCACGGATGCCACCTCGCTCCGTCTGTGGAGCCACTTAAGACGCGGCATAGTTTCAGCCGAGGGCGTTGTCAGGTACGCCCGGACCCTCAGAATAGGCGCCACCACATTCCTGGACTACTGGTGGTCGCTACGCAGCCTGCAGGAGGATTCGGGTCCGTATGAAGTGGCCATCTCGAGGTGTCACGAGCGGGCTGCCACTCGCATCCTTAGGGGCGCGCTTAAGAACGGGGGCATCTACATAAAGCTGGGCCAGGCCCTGGCCACACTCAACCACCTTATGCCCCCAGAGTTCACCGACCAGTTGGCCCTGTTGCAAGACAGCGTCCACAGGCGGGGCTACAGGGAGGTGGAGACTCTCTTCTTACAGGACTTCGGGAAAACGCCGCGGCAGATATTCAAGGAGTTCGAGACAGAGGCGTTTGCGGCCGCCAGCCTGGCGCAGGTCCACAGGGCGACCACCCGCGACGACCGCAGAGTGGCAGTGAAGGTGCAGTACATAGATCTGAGGGACCGATTCCAAGGCGACATGCGAACCATTCGCGGGGTCGCCAGGGCCATGGACTGGCTGTTCGCGGGCCTGGACCGGGTCCGGATATTCGACCTGGTCCGGCGGAACCTGGCCGAGGAGCTCGACTTCCGGTTGGAGGCAAGGAACAGCGAGAAATGCCAAGCGGACCTCGCGTCGCTAGGATACGTGCACGTGCCGGAGGTATTCTGGGAGCACACGAGCGAGCGGGTCCTCACGATGGAGTTCATAGAAGGTGTCAAACCGACAGACGTGGCAGGCCTGGAGCGACACAATTTCGACAGGAAGGAAGTGGCACACAAAGTGGTTCAGACCTTCAACCACCAAATATTCCACACCGGCTTCGTGCACGCGGACCCGCACCCCGGGAACATCCTAATTCGCGCGGGGAAAAGGGGCCTCCAGGTCGTACTACTGGACCATGGATTGTACACCCAGATCGACACCGACACGCGGATGGCGTTTGCGCGCTTCTGGAAGAGTCTAATTCTCCGCGACGAGCGCGGCATCCGCGAGAGCTGTAGGCAGCTGGGCATAAGGGAGTACGCGCTGTTCGCGATGCTGACCACCGGGCGGACACTAAGCAGCCACCTGCGCCACCACAGGAATGTGTCGGGGGACATATCCAAACAGGACGTTAGGGAAATAAAGAGATTCCTGTCTGCCAACCAGGACAGCTTCGAACAGCTGACCCGCAGCCTGCCGGCGCCCACGTTTCTCATGTTCCGGAACATGAACATCGTCCGGTCCATAAACCGGGCCCTGGGGACCCCCGTGAACCGGTTCCAGTTAATGGCGCGCTCCGCGGCCGCAGCTGACTCGCATTCCAGAGGAGGCATCCGGTTGCTATGGCACACAGCAGTGTTCGACTTCCGATTGAGATTTTGGAGTTTTAAGTTGTGGCTCACGGAAGTGTATTTAAAGGTGTTAGTGGCGCTGGGGCGAGTGCCACCTGAGATCGGGAGCCACTTGCGACAGATGAGAGCCTGATTCACCAATCAGATCTCCGCATGCCTTATTCAATGTGTTAGGTGACAAAATATGAAACTACAAATCCATTTATAGCCTCAATACTAACTAGCACTTCATCTGGTTCCTTTCTATAAATACAAATATTCTTAATTAAGAACTAAGTAGGGACACAATTGTGTCGCGTTAGTGGCACCAGCTTACGGAATGTGGCACATATTTATAGTCACATCACCTCTGCATTCCAATTGCTCCTATCAGTTGCTTGGTTCCCTAACAATGTGAATCTCTATAGCGGTCACTTCTGTGGATTTGCACATTCCTTTCAGTCTCTGTGCCCTGAGCCTAATTATACCAGAATCCTATTTATATTAGCTAACGTACCGACACAGACAAATGGAAGATTCCAACACATTCATACTAACCGCAGACCAGGTACATGTTGTTGTTGTTGTTGTGTTTGTTGTTCAGTTAGTTTGTTAGTTAGTTTATTAGTTAGTTGGTTTTATTGTTTGTTAGTTGATTTTATTTTCGTTACTTTATTAGTTAGTTGTTGTTGGTTAGTTAGTTAGTTTGTTGTTGTTGTTGCTGCTGGTTGGTTAACTTGGTTGTTATTTGTTTGTTGGTTGTTGTTGTTGTTTATTGTTTGTATTTACAGCTGATTTGCGCGGGAATGGATCACCAGTCGGTGCCGGAAGATTTGGGCGCCAGATTCGGAGATTCGGTTAAGCGTCTGGACTTCAGTTACAATCAGCTGAGGTCAGTTCTATTTATAGAATTACTCTCGTCTCTTCGCGACGGATCGCTATGCCACAAAGCCCGCTTAAACACCTTTGTAGTTCGTGTTAGACATGCCACTACGCGACACAATTAACGGCCTTACTCTCATTAATAATAGCACTCATAATAATCCGTTAAGCTGTGGCTTGTAATAATCCGTAGCTATTCATAGCAACTTGTTGTTGCGCACACGAGTATAATTAGCAATTAACTAATCAGGATTAGCTGTGTGTAGAATGGCTTTATACGCTAGAGCGGCTTACTCTTACAAGCCATAATCCCGTTAATCACTTAACTGAAGCTAGTGAGGGTATCAGGAATAAGTAGGACACCAAGTTATGCAACCAATTTAGAGGATGCCATATATAGAGCACTCAAAGGGTTTGTGTGGTTGTTGCATGCTATATCCGCTGTAATTATTATGGGTTAATTGCCTATTGATAGAGCCCTGTCTAACTTGGACGGATTCTCACACCTCACAGAGCTGGTTCTCGACAACAACGTCATCACGGACGAGGGGTTCGACCTGCCGCAGATGCCACACCTCGAGCTCCTGTCTGCAAACAAAAACAAGGTAAACAACAACAACAACTTGTATCTCTGTGTTGATATACAGTATAACCTCGTTAGTACGAACACGGTTATACGAATTTCCGATAAGACGAACAAACAGTTCCACGAAATCAGGTCCCTACAATGGCTATTCAATGGGTATTACTCCGGTTAATACGAACTCCGTATAAAGCGAACTCATTATTACCATCCGTTGTTGTTCGTATTAACTAACATTGGTGTTTATGACTCTGTTTATAGCTAAACAACAACAACAACAACAGTTATTAGTGTTTACTACCCTGTTTATAGCTGGAGGACCTGGAGGTGTTGCTGTCGCGTGTGAGGGGTCGGTGTCCCTCTCTGCGGTACCTGAGTCTCCTGGGGAACACCGCGTGTCCCTCGGAGCTGCTGGGGGGCGAGGAGGACGAGAGCGACTACCAGCGATACAGGTGACAAAGTGGCACAAGTGGCAGAGGTGTTACAATGTGTGTAGGTACTTCGTGCTCTTCCAGATGCCGCAGCTTAAATTCCTAGACTCCCGAGCGGTAACTGCGGGCGAACTGAAAGAGGCGAAGCGGGTGGGCGCGTACACAAAGATCGTAAAGCCATCCAGCCACTCGGTGAGCCACCTGGCCACTTAACACCTCTGTTTATACTCTGTTTTAGTACGCCAAGCAGCGGGCCCCGCCCAAGGAGGCCTTCTCGCCGCTGCCAACTTTCTCGGAGCAGACAGCCAGCTCCAAAGGTGAGAAGTGACACACGCGACACATTTGTATTTATTTAGGTGGCTCGTTACGAGCTGCTGCTATTCATAATGTCCCTTCCCTAGCAACGTTCGGGAAGTGCAAATATGTGTACTACGGCAAGCACTCGGAGGGAAACAGATTTATTCGCGACAGACACCTCTGAACTCGCAGCTGATTGGACAATGTTTTATTTTATTTCAGGTGTATAATATGAATTTCTAACCCTTTGATTGGCAGTTTTATTAGAATATTATTGTCCCCTTTCCGACACAATTTGACACTTGGGATGCAAAAATATATTAATAGTAGCATGTACCAGAAATTGACACCAACAGTGTTGAGTTAGTTAAGTGCTGATCTGATTGGTCAGTCGTAGGCGAGCTCGGGGTACATCTGCACCTTGTACTGATACTCGATTTCGTAGCGGACCCATTTCTCGGCGCGTCTGTCTATTTTAAGCGCCCGCACTGATAAGCCGCTGGAGGAACCAGGCACGGTGTACTCCACCTCTGCCAGCAGCTCGAGACCGGCCGGACTCTGCATTCCTGGTCGGAAGTCCACTTCGCACATAAAGTGGTACTGGAAAGTGGAGTGCTGGTAGGTGCCTATCTCCCAGACAACCGCGCCCAGCTCCGGAATGTACTTAGAGCTTCCGGCCGAAGTTGTGACGCGACACGCGGCGGACTTAACATTCCGGCGAAAAGAGCCGCGGGAGGAGGACCGGACACTCTTCTTTCCGAAGCGAGTTTCGGTGCTGAAGGTGTTGCGCCAGGAGGGCGGGATAGGGAATCGCAGAAGCAGGTTCTTGATTGGCTTAGCGCGCAGGTTCAGCTTGCGCCGCACGTATATAGAGCTGGAGAGGTAAATTGTTCCGTCGCGAAACTCCAGCAGCGCAGATACGTGCACGGGAGGGAGCAGGTGCGGCTCCACTGTACACCTGTGTAAGTGTTAAGTTAAGAGGTGTTAAGTGGCAGAGTGTGTTAAGTTAAGAGGTGTCAAGTGGCAGAATGTGTAAGATAATTAAGAGGTGTTAAGTGGAAGAATGTGTTAAGTTAAGAGGTGTCAAGTGGCAGAGGTGTCGCTTACCTGATGAGCTCGAAGCGCGCGCCGTCCACGGGATGGAACACGATGTCCCTGGTTTCGCGGAACTGCTGCGTGTCCACGCAGGGGTGCACTTCCGGTCGCTCCATGTGCACCGGTTTGGAGATGCCGGTGGTGAGCAGCGACGAGTTGCCGGTCTGCTTGAGGATGCTCTCCACGTCATTCAGCAGCAGCCGGCACTCGGCGGCCCCGGTCAGGTACGCCTGCACCATTATCCGGTTCTGCGACTGCCGCTCTAACACCGCGCCGTCGCAACTCATCAGAATCTGCGCGCGGTCCTTGACGTCCACGAACACCTACCGATCTATAAATAGCCTCCGAGGTGTTACTTCCGGTACTCACCTCGTTGGCGTGGTAGGCGACCCCCTGCTGCCTGGTTACCGGCAGCCTCCGAATGGCGTTATGGAATGCCTCCTGGAATTCCTTGAGCTGCCTCTGGTCCCGAAACCCGAACTTGCAGACCGTCAGGCGCCTGGTTACGTGTTCGTACATGAAGAATCTCCGGAATGTGCGTCTCTCCAGATACGACACCTACACAGCCCATTGGTCAGCTGATCACCCAATCAGCGGCTAGCTTACCTGCTGCAGCTTGAGCTGGCTTATCCGCGTCCCTGGTTCGAAGCGCTTCGTGACGGCCTCGGATAAGGAGTGCAGGTGCTGCAGGATAATCTCCTTGAATATGTCCGGGTCGTCCAGGCGGCCCGAGACCGGCAGTGCGTGAATCGACTCGCGAATGGAAATCACGCCCTCCTCCACGGAGAGGAACACCGGAAACCAGAGACTCTGGGCGCGGGCGGGGCGGCTCCTAAGCTTTATGTGCACGTTCCACTGAGTGGGGGCCGCGGGGGGCTCCCGCTCTGCAGAGGCGTTGGCGTGTCCGCGCTTGAGGAGGTCGCTGTCGTCGTAGGAGGAGGGGGAGGGGTGCTGCAGGTGTCGCTGTCGGAGCCGCACGCTCTGGGACCGCCGGAAGGGCAGGTCCCCTATCCCCGGGGAGGGGGCGTGCTCCGCGGAGGGGTGAAGGGACTTGTAGTCCGGCAGGCTGGCCGTGTCCGAGGGGGACAGCCCCAGGGCGGTCCACTGGTTCCCTCTGGATACAAATAGCGTCAAGCCTGTCTAACCGACTACACAGGTCTACTGGCTATACTTACGTGGAGTTGGGTGTCTGTGCCACTTGTGCCACTTCTGAGGTTCCTATCTCCCGCGGCGGCAGGGGCGCCAGACGGGCGGGGGGCTTCGGATTCTGGGCCGGAGAGGCGGGGAAGGGGAGCTCCTCGAATCCCTCCCATGAGTGTCGGGCCATGCTGGGGGTGGTACTCGTGCTCAGCTGATCGTCCTCCAGTAAGTGCGGAATTCCTATCGCAGATAAACAGATAATACGCTACTTATGGACAGATAACTAATTGACAGAATTCGAATTCCTAAGCTGGTTGCCTGGTACGTACCCTCCGGTTTCTGTTTGTTTACAGAAGTGTCGATTCCGTCAATGGCGGGCTGGAAGGGCAGCTGGGGTTCACTCTTGTGCGGCGGTTGAAGCGACACAAGCTGATCAGTCAAATACGAATAGGGCAGCTTTACAGCCATTTATATCTAACCAATGAAATCGTAGAGCACAGCTCAGTCGTGCTTTTATAGATCGAGTGTGTCTCGTGTCTGACACTCTGATCTTATTGGTCAGTTCTACAAACGCTTGTCTCATATGATTAATCACTGCGCTTATTGCGACCGCGATTTGAGCCAAAATACAACCGCAAGGACACAATAATTGCTTCGCAACAGAACTTACAACTGGAATGTGAATACTGTTTATTATTTGCGTTTTTGATTAGAATAAGTGGTTTGCGGAGAATAATTAATCCATAATTGTGAGTTCATACAAAAGTCCATTATCCAATCAAATTATAAGGATTATCTAGCTGCCGTATACGAATTCATTTCTGCCCACGAGTCGGCCAATCATTATTAGGCATTCCTATTGTGTATTCGGTTGCTAAGCTACCCACTGGTCCATTGGAATGCTACTTATACTCTCAGATAGCACAATTGTGGCTGATAAGGGAGGAAGGTAAACAGATCCGTGGGAGTGCCACTAACCACTTAAGACACACAAAGGAAACAGAGTCTTTGTTATTGATTTAAGTTCAATTCATGAATAGAATCAAAGGCCGCTTACAAGTTGTTTGTTGGTTAATATAGTGACGTCATAATGAGTGTGGTGTGTTGGGTTCGTACTAAGAGAGGCGACACAATATGCGCCACTTTAGCTTTCCTATTGTGTGCTACATAAGATGGCTGGATTGTGTCGCTAGGAAAGCAGCCATAAAACAGTTGTTTTAAAGAAATGGCTTTATTATTGCAGCTATTATGTGTACGGAAGCCGCACTGATTGGTCAACTGACTTGTGAGTTGTAACAAACGAGCGAGTCATCCTGGAACAGCTGATCGCACAATTAACAAGGGACACAAGGGGACTACAAATCAATACAAATTAAAATTACTTCCAATATTAAATCTAATAATGATAATCGAAATAAAAAACAGTTCGTATGTTATAAAATAGAACTATTTCGCCAAGGAGCCATTCTCTATTCCCAGTTCCGATCTGCCTCTCCCCTGGCCCGGCCCCTTAGGCCTGAGGTAAGTCTGGTAGAAGAAGTTTATAAACAGAACTCCATACGACACGTAGATCACAATCGAGATCTGTATCTTGAAGCTGTCAGTGCCACAAGTGACCCCCTTTAGAAACGCGCGAATTGTGACCGCGTTAAACACGACTCCCAACACCATTTGGGACAGCTGGATTATGGTCACACATTTGTTCACAAACTTTGGTATGGGAATGTGTCCGTTGGCTCTAATGGCGTAGTAGCCGTACATCAGTGAGTGCACCAAGTAGTTCATGAACCCGAACATCAGACCTAAGGGGGACATAATAACGACACCTCTATAGGGACATAATAACGACACCCTATTATTAATTGAATGGTATAAGTAGTATTTTCCTAATTTTAAAGTGTATTAAAGTGGTGTTCGCCTATTAGCAAGTCGCATTTTGCACGAGATTTGCTTGCTAATATGCGAACTTGCTATTAGGGATCAGAATTAACATAACTGCTGGGGACATAAACAGCTTGCTACTCAGCATATTGCAATAGTCTAACACTACGGTGTATAACAAGGTGCGTCACAACTCACCAGTGGAGGTGGGATAGGCATACGAGTACCAGCAGTATACCAACACGGTTATGTGGTGGTACCAGTGCAGAAAGGAGAGCGGGGTCTTGCGGAGCACTATAAAGAAGGTGTCGAGCAGTTCCGGTAGCTTCGACAGGGGGAACAGGAATGCGTACAGTCGCTTTCCCCTGACCCCGCGGTAGTAGGATATATCGCAGAGGGCGGCGGTCCACCCGGACTTAACGGGCTGCTCCAGAATGTAGTCCGTTATCCGCATGCAGGCCACTAAGGAGAATATACAGAGACCCAGCGACCAGAGGGTCAGGGACTTTCTGAGGTCGCAGGGCCGCTTGTCCGACATGTACCTCGTCAATAGGAATATGGATAGCACGTATAGCATTGAGAAGTATACGGATATGTGCCAGTTGTCCCGCATCCACTTGGTGACCCTTATGTCGTCAAAGGCGTACTCTATTCTGTCCAGGGCGTCCAGGAGCGAGGACTTTGTGCGCCACTCGCTTATCGTGACGTAGGACAACAAGTTGAGGAATGTATATCCTATTGTATCTCCCATGTTTGCTGTTTAACCGTTTAACTGTTTAGCTGTTTAACTGTTTAACTAGATTGGTAATAAGATTATACTATATTAACACAGGCTATAAATAGTGTCGAGGTGTTATATTTGTGTCTCTACGAGCGCCACCAGCTGTCTAAACCCTGCCACTTCCCCAAGTGGCACGGTGCCATCGTTCTGGATTGTCACCTCGCAAACCAGGTCATCCAGCTCGCATTCTGATTGGGCGTCGTCCACCCCCGCCACAAACTGGAACCCCCGCTGTTCGCGCGCGGAAAGTGTCGCCGCCACCCGCGCCGCGACACATCTGAAGTGGCTCCGGAAGTAGGACACATCTGAGAGCCGTCTGACGTCAGATATTATCCAGACGGCGTGCCGGTGTCCCTCCTCAGTGGCGAGTCTAAGGTGTCAAGTGGCATAAGTGGCACAGTTGTATTACAAGTGGCATAAGTGGCACAAACCTGCAGAAATATGAATCGTCTTTGCCCCGTATCGCCTCTCCCCAGCCAATCAAACTCCTGCGATGTGTCTCCTTGTATTCCCCGGTTCCCATCAGCTGCGACAGATCCAAACCATGGATGCGCGCGTACTCCCGCTTGAGCGGGGCGGAGAGTCTATAAATAGAACTGGCCTCCCCAAGAGTGGCACACAGACCCTCCGACACAAAGTCCTTACCGCTCTTCCGCTTCCCGCACACCAGCACAACCACACGCGGCCGTGCCACTCCGCCACTTGTCGCTGCCACTTGACACCTGTTAGCTAAGCACACAAACAGTTTATAAGAGTATTCACACCATAGTTACCAAAAGGCTAGCTAGGAATCCTATCCGCCCTCCACTTCTCTATCTTCTCCCTTAGTTCCGGTATTGGTTCCAGTTCGGCTATGCTCAGGGGCTGGCGGGAGTACGGGTCGTTCCTCTGATTCAGAATGTGTCGCTCTATGGTGGCGCGGTCCACCACGTTACCTGAGGGCAGCAGAATGGGGTCCGACATAAGTGTCCCCATCAGCGCGTCCAGAAACTCCTCGGGAACCGACTCTATCGACACCTCCTCGCATTCCAGAGCCCGCTTCGCGTCGTTAAGCTGCTCGCAGACGCGTGTCCACTTGTCCAGCTTATCGAAAGGGGCCTGCGCGACCCCTAACACCTTTTGAGTGTTGGTGAGCAGCTGCAGCGAGAAGCTCCGCCCGTCCCTGGCCACCGCCCGCAGGAATGTGTCGAACTGCGCCAGCGAGAAGTAGACCTCCAGCAGCTCGTACAGGAGCGCCAGCGGGTCGAACCGGAGCCGCGCGCGGTCCGCCACGTTCAGAGACCGGTTCTTGGGCCCGGTCAGCTGATTCAGGAAGTAGTTGAGCATGGTGGCCAGGGAGTCCAGCTGCGCCTCCACGGTTAGGATCCGCGGGGTCTGTTGACAGATGGTCACCAGCGTGTGGACGGTCCGAGAGGACAGGTGGTTCATGGTGCTCGCCAGGCGGGTCTCCAGTGCCAGTTCGCTGTTCTTAGAACTGAGCTCCTCCTGAGAGAGCCCCTGCCACTCGGGGGCCCTCTTAGCCCGCTCCAGGGCTGCAACTTGCTGCACGTGGCTGAGCCCCTCGTCGAGCAGGAAGGTGGCGTCGTTAATAAGCGCGTTTAGGAACCGCAGGAGGACCGGGGGGGCGCGGTAGGTGCGCTGCAACACCTCCTGGCAGAGGCGGTCCAGACACGGCCGGAACGCGGGGCTGCACCAGAGGAACTCAATCAGGTCGTACATAGAGTGGCGGTACGTGAACTTCTGCTCGAACTCCAGATCGTCCCCTGTCACCTCGATCTCCGCAAACACCTTCAGGAGGCCCGGGAGGAACTGTCGCAGGGCCAGGGGGTCCCTCTCGAGACAGGCGCGGATCCGCTCGGTGTGGGACACCAGGAACTGCCCCCTGTCCCCCTCCAGGTGCGTCAGGGTGCCCAACACCTCGGCGATCTTCCCGCGCTTGTGCGGATTGGCAATCAGCTGGGAGCGGGAGAGGAACACCGTGGAGAACTGAATGAACTTCGCGAAGTCGGCCGGGAGGGTCGCCAGGACCGCTTTAGAGGTCCCCGAGAGGAACTGGAGGATCTCTAGCACGTTGCTAAGGTAGAACTCGGGAATGCAGGCTATCCGAGGTGTGACCTTGTGCTCACTTCCGGTCTGCAGCAGGAACCAATCGCAGGAGAAGAGACAGAACTGAGTGAGCATGCTCACCAGCTGTTCGCTGAGGAGGTGTGACTTTAGGGACAGGTAGGACCCGGCCAGGGCCTCGTAGGTGGCACGGAGGTGTGGCGAGGTGTCGAGGGAGGGGAGCAGGTCCTTGAGCTCAGCCAGCTGGCGGGACTTCTGGATAAAGGTGTCAATAACCGGAACCAAGTACACGCTGAGAGCGAAGTGCGTGAGGTGGAACAGCTCGGTCGCGAAAGTGAAATCCGGCGCCAGATCTATAATTAGATCATCTGTCTCTTCGGAGTGACACAACTTGGATTCCCGGAAGAGCTCGAGAATGTGTGGAACCGGAACCAAGTCCGGGTTAGTTCCGATTGCAGCGACAGCCGCTTCCAGCCCAGCTGGGCTCTCCGTGAGACAGTAGAACGGACTTATCTTAGCCGCGAGATCCCCGGTCCAAAGCTTCTCGCAGAACTTGAGTAGCAAGGTGACAACATTGAGCCCCATCCCGTCGGTGGCATAAAGTGGCAGCTGGAATGTGTCGCCCCTCAGTTGAGCCCCCAGCGACCCCCTGGCCTGGTTCCGCTTCAGGAACAGACCCACCCACAGAAGCAGGGAGTGGGAGCTGTGTTTGAAAACCGGTTTCAAGGTTTGGTGCAGGGACTCGCATAAACTGGCTAGTCTCTGGTTGAGCATGCCACACATTCTCTCGACAGAGTCGGTTGTCATGCTGCTCACCTCCCGGAAGTGGCAGGGCTGGGTGTTAAGTGGCGACACCCTCAGAAGTGGCCCCAGAAGGGTCTTAAACTCGAAGTCCAGCGGACTGTGGACAGAACGCAGATCCAGCAAAGTGGCGGTGAAGAACTGCGCCACTCGCGGCACCGAGAAGAGGACACCGAAGGGCGCAAAGTGTCCGGCGGGGGGGATCCCGTCTGGGGGCGCGCCGGAGAGGAAGGGCTCCGGAAATTTGTGGAAAAGTGGCACAATGTGTCCCGACACCTCTTCGTCAGACAATTGGCCAATCAGAGAAGTGAGGAACTCGGTCGTTTGGGAATGTGTCGCCCGCTCCGACACAAAATCCATGCGACACATGCTCATGACGTCACTGCCCAGGCTGCTCTTGGAACTGGAACTAACCACCCTGGTAACGGCACCTAGAACCAATGGAATGCAGTGCGTTCTAACCTCGCTCTGCTCGAGAGAGGAACACCTCAGATAACAGCTGAACAGATACTGGAGTGGCGCGTGCCCCCTGCCACTTAACACCTCCAGCTGCTCCCCCAGTGCCACTTCTAAGGTGTCGAGGGAGAGGAGAGGGTGCCACACGTAGACACACGGGTCCGATTGTGTCGCGGTACGTGGCAGATACGTATTGTCTTTAGCGACAGACTTGTGAGATAGGTATTTCTGTGATTTCAGAAACTCTCGGGTCTCCGGGTGGCACAATGTGAATCTAAATGTGTCCTCAAGTGTCGCATTTAAGTCAAGTGGCGCGACGGGGAAGTGGCTGGTTAACACCTTGAAATTAGGCGGGTAATGCCGCTGGATCTTCAACTGAATTTCCGGACAAAACATTTCGAATGGGTTATCCTCTGTTGCCATGGAACTGCTAATGGATGCCAGGAATTTATTAATAACAAACTATACTATCTGCATACTAACTGTGAGCTAAAAATAGTATAAATACACAGCATAAGTGCATAACTTATAAAATGAAGAGCAGCTGTCAGCAGAGCGTCTCCACACTGGAAAAGCGAGCCGGCTTCTGGGCCGCGAACTGATTGGTCGATTCGCTCGGGACGGAGGCTATAAATAGAACTCTATAAACAGAATACAGAGTGGGACGGAGCTATAAATAGAACTCTATAAACAGAATACAGAGTGGGACGGAGGCTATAAATAGAACTGCTATAAACAGAATACAGAGAGGGACGGGGCTATAAATAGAACTGTTATAAACAGAATACAGAGTGGGACGGGCTATAAATAGAACTGACCCTTCCTGTGCATGGGGCCTGTTGACACCTCTTCTCTGGCGGTCTGGCGGGGCAAGTGGTCGGGTACCTAGGGTCACATTTCAATATGGAACTATGATATTGTTATAGGAACTAACCTTGTCGATATGCGCGGGACTTAAAATGTTAGGCGTAGAGCCCACATTCCTAACTGCATTCTTGGCATTCCTTTCTCTCCTAGCAACAGCTTGCTCCGTAGCAACTGCCTTTCTGAGGCCCGCGTAGGGAACCGAGTCCGGAAAGTGAGTTCTATTTTTAGAATCGCCGCTGCGCTGCTTTCCCGGCTCCGGAGTCCGACTAGACAGAGAATACATACCAACGGCTATATACGGTTGCTAGGAACGTACCTCTTGAGGGGCGGCACGGATTCGCGCGCCATCTCTGCGATGTTACTATAAATAGAACTGGAGTGCGGGAGAGGGGGCTTGGAGGCCAGGGGCGACAAGTGGCAGGGGAGGTTCTCGTAGAGGGAGTCAGGGCTGGCGGGCGGATTGTGTCGCGTGTGTGCCACCTGGGAAGTGGCGCTCTGCGGAGAGTTCGATTGGGTGGACTCAGAGGAGAGCTGTCGGTGGAAGTGAGGCTCTCCGTGACGCGACACATTTGACAGCTTCCGGTCTGAGGGCAGAGTGTTGGGCGCCGACAGCTCCCGGAACACGGGGGTCTGCATCCGGCGCTCCGAGGGGGCATAGGACACAAGTGGCAGGGATTGTGGCGCGAGGGAGTATCCGGTCTGGGAGAGGGGAGGAGGCGAGAGGGGGGAGGGGTGCTCTATGAGTCCAATCTTCAGCTTCCGCTTCTCAGCTCTGCGATCCGATTGGCTCCTGCCCTTGGGACGGGACCGGAACAGTCCGACTATCCCGCCTATAACAAGCGATCAGCTGACTGCCTAGCCTACAGGTATATAAGCACAACTCACCTAGGATCCGTCCGAGCACCCTCTCCCTCTTCTGCCCCCTCGCGGGCCTCTCGGGGCCGGGGGGCGGGGGCTCCAGGGAGGCCTCTGATTGGCCGACAGAGCTGTGTCCCAGCGAGGCGAGGGAGCGTCTCTTTTCGCGCGCGGAGGGAATGACCCAGGTGGTGACGTCAGGATTCAGGTTCATGCTCTGGGAGAGCATGCGTATGCAGCGGCGCTGCGTGGCCCGCTCGCTGTCGTAGAGACAGTCCTGCGAGGAGGAGAGGGAGCTCATGTCCGGGTCCAGCGGCGTGGTGCTAATAAACAGACGCGTGGACACAGGCGTCGCTAGGGACCGGAGAGAGGTATGCCGCTTGTCTTCCGGCATAGAGATGAATCGGACCGGTTGGAATGTGTCCGGCTCGGTGGGACTGGTGTCGGGGGAAGTGGCGTGATTGTGTCGAGATGGTGGCCTGGGTGGCGCGGGTGTGTCCTGGATGTAGTCCAGGGAATCCAGGGAGCTGCTGGGCGCCATATTGTGTCGCGTAAGTGGCACGAAAGATGGCTCTGGGCCCTGGAATGGCAGGTTGCAGTAGATCGAGTTCTGATTGGGAGTGGGCTGCACCACTTCATAGTGGCCGCCAGGTGGCACAGGTGGCACAGGTGGCACGCCAGGTGTCGGCGCGGGGCGGTATGGCACGTAACCGTAGCTGTTCTCTGATATCCTGTTGGAGTCCCTGTTGCTAGGGTACACCTGCTGGAATGTGGAGGGGAATGACTTCCTCTTGTCGCTGGAGTCCTCGATAAAGTCGTGACTCAGTTTGTGGGAGCTCCGGTACTTGAGCGAGGGAAACGCGTCCAGCGCATTTCTCTGCTTCTCCATAGCAACCACGCTACGCGGCAGCTGTGGCGACTCGGACATTTATAATTTTCTAATTTTAGAACAAACGCCGGTTATAAGAACTAAACAGACACATAGAGTAGGTAGGTTAATACGTGCAAGCAATGATTGGTCAGTTCTCACTTCCGCCCCCTGGGGAGGGGCGGCGCCAGGAGCCGAGCGGAACCGGAACCGGAACCGGTACCGGCCCGGGAGTAGCCTACGGTCTTAACGCCCGAGTCAGCTGATCCCTTGTAGGATTTCCCGGATTTCCCGCGCCAGTTCTTGGCGTATTTCCCCTTCCCCGCCTTGTTGGCGCCGCCGTTAAAGTATTTGGATTTTCCGTTGTAGCCGCGCGTGTGTCTGCTCACGGGAAGTGGCTGGGTGGCGGAATGTGGCACCAGGGTGTCGGCCTGAGCTATCAGGAACTGTCGCTTAAGGACACAGAACCTGTTTGTCACCTCGAGGAACGCCTCCCCTCTGAACTTGTTCCACTTGGACTCGGTTACCCCGGTGACGGCCAGGAATGTGGCCCTTGAGTCGGGCGGGCTGTAGCTCATTTCCCGGAGAGTGGCCACGTTATAGATGTTCTCCGGAGAAATGTCGCACTCCTCTGCCACCTGCAAGCGGAGCGTCTTGAGCTCGTCAAGGCAGTCGTGGAAGTTGGGATAGACAGCTGACTGCTCATTGGTCGCCTCCGAGGCTACGGCATTCCTCTGCTTAGATTTGGTTGCTAGGGAGCAGCGGAACATAACTCTCTTCGATTCCTTCAAAACCTAACGGGATAGAAACCAGTTCATAACCGGAACCAGTTGGTTCCGGTTGTCGTCACCTTCTCAGCCTCGTGTCCTATGCGCACGTAGTTGAACACCCTGTCGTGCAGACCTATCTTGGTCTCCTCGGTCAGGATGCCGGTTATGAGCAGCATGTGCAGATACCGGTCTATGTCCGTCCGACTGAGACCCTCAGACCGGTTGAACATCGGGAGGGTGTTGTAGTTGGACTGTATTATCTTCTGGCCCTGGCAACCTCTAGGGCACAATGGTATGTGTAGTGTTAGTTAGTTAGTTAGTTAGCTAGTTAGCTAGTTAGTTAGCTAGTTAGTTAGTTTGTTAGCTAGTTAGTTAGTTTGTTAGCTAGCTAGTTAGTAAGTTTGTTAGTACAGTTAGTTATAAGTAGAGCAGTTATTGTGTTGTTGTTGTTGTTTACCTGAATATCTCGGACAGCTGTATGAGCGTGAGGTTCACGTGGGAGAGGAGCCTCACGCTCAGGATTATATTCTGAGTCTCCTGCGTCATGTCCCGCTCCACAACCTCAGCAGCTGATTGGTCGCGGCAGTTGTCGCACGTCTCGTTGCATTCCTGAGCGGAGAACTCCTCACCAAGGTAACTCAGCATAAGCACGCGTCTGCAGTCCGCCATGTTTTCGCAGAAACTGACCATCATGAAAATGTTGTCCAGGTGGCTCCGAGGGTCGTGCTAGAGAAGCGACACAATCAGATGTGTCCGGTGTATTATACGGGCATTTATAAATACGCTCCTAAATCCTGGTCTGATTAAATTTTCATACGCCTAAATCACAAATTAATGTTACGGTAAAGGAGAGTATTCCAAATTTCGCGCTCCTAAATTCAAATTTTCCAAAAGTCATACTCCAAAAGGAGCGTCTTGCGCTCCTGGATAATCCCTTGGCAGGGACACAATCAGATGTGTCCGCGCCACTTGTGGAGTGGCTCACCCCTCTCTCCCGCGCCTCGCGGGTTATGAGTGCCTTCATTCGTGTGGCGTCCGAATAGGAGTAGAAAATAACGCAAGTGGATTCCTGTCCGTCCCGCCCGGCCCTGCCACTCTCTTGGTAGTAACCCTCCAGGGACTTTGGCATGCTGTGGTGGATCACAAACCTACAGGACACATAACACCTCTGAAGTGGCACAAGTGGCTCTCACCTAACGTCAGGTTTGTCTATCCCCATCCCGAAAGCGATGGTGGCACATATTACTTTGTAGAACTGGCTGAGCCACCGCTTCTGCACGTCCGTCCGGTCGGGATCGCTCATGCCCGCGTGGTAGGGGGCAGCGGAGACCCCGCCCCCCACCAGCGCCTCCGACACCTGCTCGCAATCCTTCCGCGAGAGGCAGTACACTATGCCGGACTGCCCGCGGAAATCCGTCCGGATCAGCTCCAGGATCTCCTGGCAAGCCGTGCTGGGCCGCTTGGGCCGGATCTCGTACTTGAGATTGCTCCGGTTGCAGGACCCCACGAACCTACAGGCACAACAACCGTAAGGAACACGGATATGGGAATAGCCTATACAGATGTAGTGACTCACTTATACGAATCCGGACAATACGGACATATTAATACGGTCCCCTGGTGTTCCTACTAACAGAGTGCTATACGGTAGAACACCTGGTGTGTGCCACTACTCACCACTTGGTGTCGTTCAGCTTGAGGACACGCGCCACATCGAATCTAACACCTTTAGTGGCAGTTGCGGTTAGCGCCAGGATCTGTATCCCATTGTATGTGTCCTTGAGTTCCGACAGTCTCTTGTAGTCCGGCCTATAAATAGAACATACAGTCCGGTCTATAAATAGAAGACAGTCCGGTCTATAAATAGAAGATACAGTCGACTCCGCTTAATAGAGTCGGGAAATCTATTAACCGAAAATATTGTAAGCCAAACTGTAATTCCGTCCTATAAATTATGTGAAATTTGACCCGATTAAGCGGATAAATCAATTAACCGGTGGCTCTATTAAGCGGAGTATACTGTATAGTGTGGTGCAGAGGTGTCAAGTGCGCACCTGAAGTCGTGTCCCCACTGGGAGATGCAGTGCGCCTCGTCTATGACGACCCGATCCAGGAGCCCCCTGGAGTGCAGCTGTCGGAGCACAGTTTTGAGTCTCCCGCTGCAGGTGAGCTTCTCGGGTGTCAGGTACACCAGTTTGTAGACGGGGGTCTGTTTCGAGAGCTGGAAGTACACCGCCGCCTCTTCCGTGGGGCTCTGGTCCCCCGAGAGGTGGGCCGCCTGCACCTGGGGTTAATTAATCACATTATAACACCTCTGTAATCACATTATAACACCTCTGTTAATCACATTCTAACACCTCTGTTAATCACATTCTAACACCTCTGTTAATCACATTATAACACCTCTGTTACTGCCAACAACTGGTATGACATGGAGACTTTGTGTAAAGCAGTTTTAAGTACAATAGATGCCGGTTATAAGAACATCGTCAGGAACTGCTTATAATGTTCTTATAACCGACATAAATTATACAGGCTAAATGGCAAACGTTTTCCAGTAGAATGTTCTTATAACCGGTGTTCTTATAACCGGCATATACTGGATTTTGTTTATTCAAAAAATATTTCGATTCTAATGACTACTATTCAGCCACAAATGAGTTAAAGTGGCACCGACACAACATTCCATTCTGTGCCACCAGTTGATATACTTCCACATTTCAGTTTAATACACTACACAGACTGCAAACACGGATATCCGGTGTGCCACGGAGATGGGAGGTGTTAACAATGTGTCCTCTGCCCCCTACAGATGGCATTGTGTCCTATAGTGCCATCTCTAGAGGGCAGAGGGACACAATGTTAACACCTCTCATTGCTAGCGCCACGGGACAGATAATATCAGATGGGAAGAAAGGGAAAGGTGTCAAATAACTCAACAGCTGATCAGATAGCGACAGAACTGTTGTCTGGTGTATTCCACTTGAAACTCTGTTCTCTAACATATGTTGCTGATACCACCTCCTCCTCCTCCTCCTCCAACCACCTCAAGTCAACAACTACAACAACAACAACAACAACAACTATTTGAATCCAGCACAACATTTGATCGCTAATCTCTGCATTAGCTTTATCATCTCTCGATATTTTCGTGTTTAGAAAAATTTTCAATCAAATTTACGCGCATGGATGAAATCTTGACCTCCTCAACAACAACAACAATAAAAGAGCAATCTATTCTTGGTGTGACAGAGGACACATGTATTCTCAAGTATGAATTTATCACATTATATAAACAACAACAAGAGGTGTTTACCTGTAGCACGTTTAGTCTCTGCACCTGGTCCAGAATGAGGGAGCGAAGTGGCGATATCACAATTGTGACACCTGGGGACAGAATGGCAGGGATCTGGTAGATCAGACTCTTCCCTAAACAACAACAACAACAACAATAATAACAATAACAAATGTGTCGTGTGTCGCCTGTCACTTCTCACCTCCTCCAGTAGGCATCAAAATGAACGCGTCATGTCCCAGCATGACTGCGTTTATTGCCTCCTCCTGTTTCGGTCTGAAATAATTCAATCCGAAAGTGCGTGCGAATTCGGTCCGCATCCGGTGGCTGTGCGGATACTGCCCCCTGAAGGCCGACACATCGTCAGTGGCAGGGACCCCCTGTGAGGTGGCGCGCGACACAATTGCGACACCTCTGCTGCTGGAGGGCGCGGCGGAGAAGGGGGGCTGGAACCCGGAAGTGGCACGAGTGGCAGGGGCTGTGCGCGTCACGATAGGGGACACATCGACACCATACTCACAAGTGGTCTCATTAGTGGCACGAGTGGCAGCCTGTTGAGTGGAGGTGTGAAGTGGCTCGTATTGTGTCTCCGCCGACTCGTCCACCTCCTCCAGCTGTTCCGAACAGAAGATGAACTCCAGGCTGTCCATCGAGTCGTTAAACCCAAGTGGCACAAGTGGCACTGGTGGCAGAGTGGCAGGTGTCGCGCGACACAATCCGACCTGTGTCCGCCTGGCCAGCAGCGCCACTAATCGGGCGCCATCTAGCCCGGGGACCCTGGATAGTTCCAGTTCCGATACCCCGGTCAGCATTCCACAGATACTCTCGGTTGCCAGGTACCACTCATTCGTCACCTGCACCATCTCGTGTGTCGCTGTGCCACTTGTGTCGGGTGGCACAGGTGGCGCGATAGTGGCAGATATGTCCGTTAGTTCCAGTTTCATTTTGGGAGTGCAACTCAGCTTCTGTCTCTTCCGGAGAGGTGTCAAGTGGCCAAATGTGTCGCCCTTGAGTGGCGTGTTGGTGGCAGAGGTGTCGTGTGTAAGTGGCATGCAAGTGGCAGATGTGTCGCCCCTAAGTGGCACACAAGTGGAAGAAGTGTCGTGTGTAAGTGGCACACAAGTGGCAGAGGTGTCGCCCTTGAGTGGCGTGTTGGTGGCAGAGGTGTCGGGGGAGTACATCTGTGGGAGGGGCGGAGAGCTGGAACAGTCAGCTGTGAAATCGGCGCTGTCCTAAGAACAGTTCTAATTATAGTATCATTTGTAAATAGCAATAAACTCACGTCAATAAGGATAGGCTCGTTAGAGAGTGGAGCCTGGAGCAGGCTCGAAGGTGTTAAGTCTAAAAGGTAAACAACAACAAATAATAGAAATAAGTAAACAACAAACAAACTAAAGAAGGAAAGAAACATACCATCTGGTTGCCCGATAAATTCTAAGCTCTGATCCTAAAATAGAACAAATAACAGACTTAGTTCCATATTGGGGTGGGGGTTGACTCACACACATTCCTTTCCCGCCCGAGTGTTGCCTGGGAGACTTGAGGACGGGAGGTGGCATAATTGTGTCGCTTTTTCGGAGCAGCGGCTACAGAATAGAAATAGTTCCACTTACAAACTGAACTAATTAGGAGATAGTTCCATATTGATATTAATACACAGGTAATACCCTAGTTACCAGGAGTTATATAAGGAATGTACCATTGTAGATAAGGAGAATTTGCTGTTGATCTTTGATCTGTCAATTGAAGTGAGCTAACTATAATTATGGGAGCAAATGTAATTCCTGAAACATGTCTGCCACATAGCGACACTATGTGCTGTGTGGCCTTAAATGGCACGGGTGTAGGGAGCCACCAAAGTGGCATTAATGAAAGAACAATTGGGAGCACATGGTCGAATTCCCAGACTCAGTAGCCAATAAAATGCAGGCATTACTCATAGCATGTATCTGTCATTCATTACAGAATGAGATGGCACTGGCACATGCGCATGCCTGGGAGCCACTTTGGTAGCTAGGGACATTATGTGGCCATTAGCTCTTATGTGGCACTGTTATATTTTGCCATTAATTCATAACTACGGGCAGTTCAAACGTTACGTAACGCAAATTCCAGAAAGTATACACCCCTATGTAACTCTTTTTTTCTTTTTGTAACCTATCAACTATTTTGTAGCATAAAAGGATGGTCAGGCCCCTAAGTGGATATTTAGTGTCAGCTCCCTATTATTTCTAAACCCATTAATGCCCATTAAGGTGTTAAGTGGCAGAGTGGCACATTATTAATAGCATAAAATACAAGGAGACACAACAATACAACTGAATCCTGCGATTCTATTGGCTGTGTGTGGGAAGGCGGTTTCCTTAACAACTAGAGTTGAGATAGGAATGCCGTTAAAATACAAGTAACACTATACAATTATCTAATCAGATTGTGTCCGGAGGCTCGTCATCAAAGGCGTCCGCGTCCGAGAGGGGGCTGGAGTCGCCCCCAGCGGAACAGGTGTCCTCCCAGTCGACCCCCTCGAGGAGGGCCACCAGGTGGCAGGCGGGGGGGCGCAGGTCCACCGAGTGGTCCAGACACCTGTCCAGGACGTACTTAATCTGAAGTGGCGTTCTGGGCAGGACACAGTCCGGGAGAGACAGCTTCTTGGCCTCGATGCAGAGCAGGTACATGATGTTGTAGTGGTTGAGCTCCTGGGTGTCCGAGAAGGGGAGCGAGTTGGTTAGCACCTCGTAGATAACGGCCCCGAAGGAGTACACGTCGGACCCCTCGCTGTGGCGCCGGGACCGCACCACTTCCGGTGCCATCCAGAGGAGGGTCCCTACGTCATCGGAATGTGTCGAGGCCTTCGTTTGCAGCTTCGAAACTCCAAAGTCGCACAGCTTTGCTGTCAGCGGGCACTTGCCCCCACTCAGCAGCACGTTCTATAAATAGACACAATAACACTATATGCATATCCCTTCTATTTATAGCTACCTTGCTCTTGAGGTCCCTGTGCAGCACGCCCTCTCCATGGAGATAGGAGAGGCCCTTAGCTATGTCCCTCAGGAGCGAGGTGACGTCATCGGGCTCCAGCTGTCTCCGCTCGACGTGCAGCGCCCGGTAGAGACTGCCCCCCTCAATGAACTCCATCACGATGCACAGTCGGGGCGTGGTGCAGGCGCCCACAAATCGGACGATGTTGGCGTGGTCCAGCTGACTCATGAGCCACACCTCGTCGCTGAATTCCTTCGGATCAGTGTAGTCGTCAAGTTCCTTTATCGCGATGGAGACCCCGTTCCAGGTCCCCTTGAATACGGACCCGAACTGCCCCTTGTCCAGGAGGGTCTCTATGAGGAGCTCGTTGTAGAAAACCAGTTTACAGTCGAACCCCGAGTTGGTTAGGCTCTTGAGTTCGGCGGGGGAGGGCGCGTGTTCCATTTCTGAGCAAGATCTTCTGTCACCTTCAGCCATTTGGCACTCATGCTGGTGGCAGCGCTTAAATAGTGGCAGAGCGCAGCGTAACGGCTCGCTAGTTCGAAGCCATTCATTCGGAATTAGTAATGCGCGCTGCGAGCAGTTTAGCAGCGCTATTAATGGTCCGATTACAATAGTGGCTTTATTGTGGACAAGTGTCACATGCGATAATATATGTTATGGCGTAAGGTAGCAACAGGTATTCTCAATGGAATGCAGGCATTGAATGGCAGCCACTTTATGCCACAATTATGTAGGTTAATTAAATCAGCCAATGAAATGCCAGTTAGTAAGAATGAACACCTGCAATTAGAAATGAGCTAACAGAATGAAAGAAATTAAATGAGTTCTGAAATACAAATAATAACATCTGTGAAGTGGCAGTTATTCTGCCACGTCATCATCCCGGTCTCCGATCTGCCACAAAATCAGGAACGCAAGCGACAGAATTCCAGTTCCTAAAGGACACACAGAGGTGACAAGTGGCACAGGCGGGTGTAAACAGGGTTTCATACAGGCGCGCGCGTAATTCGATTGAAAACTTGTCTAGGCGCACGAAAATCGAGAGATGCTCCCATAGAAGTAATACAAATTGAGTATTTAGCTCAAACTAATCTAGGCACGCATATATTAGCCTGTATGAAAGCCTGTGTAACAATTGAATCTAAACCGACCCAGTAGATCCCCTAAGGCGGTCAGGTAGGGAATGGCCGCGTTGTTGGGGTCGCAGCCCCGGGACCAGAGGAGGTGCACCACCCAGTTAGTCAGCACCATAAGCAGAGCCACCTGAATGCCACTTGACACCAGGTAGCTGAATATGAATACGGGACTGAGAGAGGTGTGGCCCGCGTTGAGACCATGGATAATGAGGAGGAATAAACAGCTGCTCACTAGCGACACCAATATGAGCCACCTGGCCGTGTGGGTGTTGCTGTTGTGTCCCCAGAAGGTGTGAAGTGTCCCCTCGTAGGCAGCCTAGAGGACACAATTAACAGGTGACTCCAATGTGTCGACTATACTTTCAGTTTCAAAATACAATTATGACTAATTACTAGTACCTAAATAAATATATTTTGGCACCCAAGCTTATAGTTAGAAGTTATAACACAATACTAGTCCATAATTTATTAGAAACCCATAAAACTCGACTTATCCACAATACTATTGTACTATAGCAACCAAGCTGCACCATAAGAATGTCAGTAGGCACTAAGCTATTCTCGTTCCTCTCAAAGGACTCAAATGAGCTCCCCGACCCCCGGGACCTGGAGGGGTCCGGATCCTTCTGGCGCAAACAGGGCCACAAGCTCCCTGGTCACGCCCAGCCGGACACGGAATGTGTGCCCCCCGCCCCCGCCCCCGCCCCCTCCGGCGCCCGCGCGAAGGTGTACGGTGCGCAGCACCCCCCCAAATACGGGCCCAGCGCCCGGACCCCCACGGACCCCGTGTGTCACCGGGGCCTGCTGGACATGTCCGAGGGGGTGGCCCTCTCCCGCTCCAAGTCGGAGGGACTCTACGAACCCCTGGACCCCTCCCGTCGGGCCTCGGTCCCCTCCTCCCCGCCCCCCGAGCCGCCCGGTCTCAAATTCGAGTTCGACATAAAGGCGCACTTCCTGAACAAGGTTAAGCACATCAGCCAGTCGCGGGCCGAGGAGCAGCGGTCCGCGTGTCGGGGGTGCGAGGGGCTGGGGTACGATCCGACCGACAGAGAGACCGCTAAGCTGGAGAGGTTCGGGAAGTGCCTCGCGGGGCCCAACACGGACATAAACGTTATCCGTAAGCTGAGTTGGAGCGGGATCCCGGCCCAGCTGAGGGGCACCACGTGGCAGCTCCTCTGCGGGTACCTGCCCACCAACATCGACCGGCGCGAAGGGACCCTCTCCCGGAAGCGGCGCGAGTACAAACAGTACCTCGAGAGCTACTATATAAGGGCAGTCATAGAGAACAACCACGACATAATGAAGCAGATACAAGTTGACGTGCCGCGCATGAACGCCGATATCGGATTATTCCGCCAGGAGGAGGTCCGAGAGGTGTTTATCCGGGTCCTGTTTATCTGGTCCATTCGACACCCCGCCTCGGGGTACGTACAGGGGATCAACGACCTCTTGACACCTTTCTTCATCGTGTTCCTGTCCTCCTACGTGCCTGCCGACAAGAATGCGGACACAATCGAGTTCTGCTCCCTCTCGCCGTGCCACCAGGAGACAATCGAGGCGGATTCCTACTGGTGCGTGACACACTTTCTGGACGGCATTCAGGACAACTACACCTTCGAGCAACCAGGGATTCAGCTCAAGGTGGCCAAGTTAAGGGAGATCGTACAACGGGTCGACAACAGACTACACCAACACCTCATTGACAACGAGATAGAGTACATGACATTCTCGTTCCGCTGGATGAACAACCTGCTTATGCGGGAGTTCCCGCTCCACTGCATAATCCGGTTGTGGGACACATACCTGTCGGAGAGGGAGGGGTTCGCGGAGTTCCATTTGTACACCTGCGCCGCGTTCCTACTCACCTTCTCTAAACAGCTGATCGAGAAGCCGGACCTACAGGAGCTGATTCTGTTCCTGCAGAGACTGCCCACGGACCGGTGGGGGGACCGGGACATGGAGCTGCTCCTGGCAGAGGCGTACCGACTCAAGTACACCTTTGAGAACGCCAGGGGACACGTTAAGCTGTGATTATGTACTATGTTGTGCGCCAATTCTATGCCACAGTTATGTTTTAGTCAATGCTTACTGGGTGGGCGGGATCAAGGAATTATCAAGGATTTTTAGAACATTTTAATTAGGAGCGAGAAATTTGGAATCTTCTCCTATACCATAACATTAATTGGTGATTTAGGCTATGAAATTTCATCATACCAGGATTAGTAGCGCATTTACAAATGCCTGTATAACACAGTGGGCGGGCTTATACATATTGTAACACCTCTGTACTTAACACCTACCTCTCTGTCGGCTATGTGGCACCCTGGCAACCCCCTGGTATGCAGAGAGGTGCTTATCCTGCATGCCTGAATAGCGGCCAGGTTTCCCCCCGTCCCGTTAATAACCGGTGCGTACACAGCCAGCCCAACCAGACTAGTGACCACTTTATCCAGGACGGTGCCCCCCAGCGAGCTTATGCACATGGCAGCCACAAGGGGCGTCCATCCGTACCGCACCACTTGCAGGGTTGTGTCGCTCCGCGTGGCGACAAACAGCCACGCGCCCCCAAGTGGCACCAGCAGCGACACTATCAGCGGCGCGAGCCACTTCGTCACCTCTGGGTTCTGGTAGAGACAGGACGCGACCAGGGAGAGCACGCCTACAAACAAGTTAGTTCCGGTTATAGTTCCAGTTAGTGTGTCGCTGTAAACCAATGTAAAGCCATAATGTAATTCCGTCCTATAAGTCCTGTGGAATTTTGACCCGATTCACCAGAGAAATCAATTAAGCGGAGTATACTATAGTTCCGGTTATAGTTCCAGTTAAGTGTCGCTCACCGAGTGTGACCAGGTCCCCCATGGCCGCGGCCATGGGAGTGGCCAGGTTGTCGGGGTTGAGTCTCAGAGAGGCGCATAGGTATACCACCAGTGCCATTGTGACACCAAGGATGAGTCCGGACAGCGAGGCCGCGACCAGAGCGGACGCGAATATGAGAGGGACCAGCGACCAGTCGATGCGACCCAGCGACACCAGCAGCCCCAGCAGCACGGCCAGGCCGCTAGCGAGGATCGACACCAAAGTGGCCTGGCCCTGAATGAGCGCCAAGTTGTAGGCGACACATTTCGCGTAGCCCCGAAGGGAGGAGAGCTCGCCCGTATTCGCGGCAGTGGAGAGTCTGGCCGCGAGGGTCATCTCGAGGTTCCCCTTTAGTCCCAGCAGAGGGGGCACCAGGATAAACAGCTCGTCCACCCGTATAAACACCTCCCAATGCTGCACCACGTCAAGCAGCAGGCCCGCCATAACCAGCCCCACTCCAGAGAGGGTAGAGGAGAGGAATATCTGGAGGAGCGAGTATGCCACTTCCAAATGTGTCGCCTTTGGGGTGAGAAGGGGTTTGGAGGGCGGCGCGTCCATGGAGAGACCGCTGTCACTCTCCGAGTGGCGCGAGTGTGTCGGAGGTGTTAGAATTGTGTCGCTGTGTTCATCTAAACTACTCTCTAAATCCATCTAAGGTGTGAAATCAAATTGTGTCTAACTAAACAAAATATATTGTTCTACTTATTTCTTATTTCTAATTTTCCTAAAATTCTTTCTACTTTTCTTATCCGCAAATTTGGAATTTCTGCTGTCCTTCTTCATGCGGGAATCCACGCGTTTGTACCGACCCTTGACACCTTTGGGCCTGCCACCCTGTCCCATCTCACTTTTCTTAGAAACCACGTAGGACACTTTATCACGCGACTGGATTTGCCCCGCCCGTTTGTAGAGCCGCTTTATTTTATCGATCTTTTCCTTCTCCGCAATGACGTCATTCGTGTCCGGCAAGTTGTCCAGCATTTTACGCGCCACTTCCACTTTCTTGGCGGCTCTGCTCCTCCGCTTGGCCTTGGCTTCTACGATCTTTTTGATTGGTCGATTGTCGATCTCCTTCTGGCGCGCTCTGTAGTACTCAACCTAGCAACGCACCGGAATGCTATTATTAACCACATTAAATTCCTACATACCTGTTGCTTGGTTACGGGCAGTATCCGGAAGGAATGTTTCTCCTCGTCATCTACGAACCAGTCCGGCAGGTCCAGTCCCTGGTCCCGATTGGTGTACCTGTTGTAGGCCCCGTCTATAATCTCATCGCGACTGCTCTTAGAGAGGAACATCTGTTCCGCCAGGGCCAGACCCAGGGGGTCCAGTTTAAGCCCCCCCTCCCCCTTAGTTCCAGTTCCGGTCTCATCTCCCGAGCTCGCCTCTACACACATACGCTGATACTAATTATAGAATATAAGGTCTGTACATACCTGAGTGCATGTCCTGTTGCTGGGGAGAGCGGGTGCCATTGGACAGCTGGTTGGACACATTCCTGACACCTGCGAGGTGTGAAAGTGCGTTCCTCAGGTCGATGTCCTCGTCTCGCTCGGCCCTGCCATCTGATTGGCTAAACACTTCCCTCTCGAACCACATGGCGCTCCTGGATAGCGACACATTCCGTCCTAGCGACTGAGAGGGAGATAGGAATGTCACATATAGTTGCTATGCTATGCTACAAATATGCACCTCTTTCAGAAGTGGTGTGTCCTCATTGCTGCTGTCGCTACTAAATGTGTCCTCAGGTGGCTCAGAAGTGGCACGTGTGTCCGCGGGTGGCTCAGAAGTGGCACGTGTGTCCGCGGGTGGCTCAGAAGTGGCAGAAATGTGTCGGAGAGGGCGGGACTCCTCGTCCCTCCTGTCCCAGTCGCGCCGCTCCAGAGGTGGCGCACAAGTGGCAGGTGTGTCCTCAGGTGGCGGCTCCACATTTCCCTCAAGCATCGCCTCAAGCTACAAACAGCAGGTGTCACTAGTGTCCGGTTAGTTCCAATAGGAACTAACTTGCTGCTGGTTCCGGATAGCCTCTATGTCGAAGAGAGGCACGTCCGAGGGCGCCATGTCCCCCGCGCCCCCCGGGAACATCCGGAGGGACTCCGCCAATCGGAGGCGCCGCTTTAGGATCTCGCGGCGCTCCCGCTTCTGCTTGCGGCGCTTCTCGCGACTTAGTTCCACATTCATAAGTGTCAGTTCCGATTCCCCATCCGAGGCCTCGCTCTCGGATTGTGTCGCACCGCTACCTGGCGCGTCCGACCGGTCGATAAAGGCGCGCATTGTCTCTCTCCACTTTAGCACGTTTCGCAGCTCCCTCCTCCCGAGCACCTGCACATCCTACACAGCCACTTGTCAACCACTTATCAAGCCACTTGTCGCCACTTATAATGTCACTTGTCACCTCTAATCATGCCACTTATCAAGCCACAATACAAGTGTGTCTCCTAAGGGGACCACTGTTCTACCTTAATCTTATAATTTCAGAATATTATAAGGTTGATAAGGTTGATATGGCAAAACTATACACTTAGTGCCCTGTCCCAGGAACAGCTGATCACTAGCAACATAGCAACAGTGTGGGTACCTGGAATGCGTGTAGGAGGTCCTCAGAGGTGGCGGGGTGGCGCCGGAACATGTCCACGTCCACCTGGAGACAGCTGGCCCCCCTCAGCAGCTCCATGTGGCTCTGAGAGGTGACGAACTCGGAGAGGGACACAGGTCGGTACACCAGGGGGTGCGAGGTGTCGCTGTACCCCTCCGCCCGCTTCCGCTTCTTGCTGGAGATCAGCTGCGACACCTTTATGGTGTCGGGTGTCCTCTCGGCCCTCTTGTCGGGCCCCTCCCGCTCCTCGGTCTCCTACACAGGCTCAATAGGTTGCCAGGGGCCCCCTACTCAGGAATGTACCTTGAATATGTGTCTGGGGTCCAGCAGCTTGGGATCTATTTTGTCGGGCGCCAGATACCCCCGACAGACCACGAATATCTCCGCGCTCTCGAGCCGCGACGCCTCCGGCTTAGTGGCGCTCACGTGGCGGAACAGCTGTTGGCAGGCCCACAGGAGGGCGGAGTAGTCGCGGGACCGAAACACCTTCGTCACGAACCACCCGTCCGCCCGCAGGAAGTGGCACGCCAGGCCCAGCGCCTTCAGGCACAGCGACACCTAATACAGCACACAGTTATACTGCTGCCACATATCCATGGTCCTACCTGTGCATACGCGTCCTGCTCCCAGGCGGTGCCCATATTGGGCGCTCCGTCGTTAAGCACCACGTCCGCCTTAACCCCCCGCCCCAGCTCCCGGCCAATCAGCGTCCGACACTGGTCCGTGGTTATGTCGCACTGGAGCGTCTTGACACCTGGGATGCCGGATATGGGCACCAGGTCCACCCCGACAACGCGACTGGCGACAGGCATGTGCTGCTGCGCGGCCTGCAGCCAGCTGCCCGGGGCGGCGCAGAGGTCGACGAGACAGCTGGCCCCCTCCAGGAAGTGGAACCGCCGGTTCAGCTGCAGCAGCTTGAAGGCCGCGCGGCTCCGGTATCCGGTCTCCCGCGCCAGCCGGTAGTACCGGTCCCGCCGCTGCTTCCCGTGCTTAGCCTTCTTGCCCATCCGCTAGTCACCCAAGTTAATCGTAAATAGTAAGTCAACAATAATAGCACACATTAACTAGATAATATTATTAGCTGGTTAGCTACACCGTTAAACACAGTTACTAAATTTTGATTATTAGTTAGAGCTATTCCCCTCAAGGCTCCTCTGTGCCCTTTCTGTATGGTGTGTAGGAGTGTGCCCTCTTTGGATAGTATTCTGATATCGTGAGTATGCCTGTCTCCGAGTATTATGTTTTGATGTGCGTCCAAACAGAAGAAGTTACAAACAGTGTAATATCCCTCATACCCAGGTTGCGTATCGAAAGAGCGTATCATATCCCCTGTGTAGGTTAACACGAGTATGTAACTATCAGTTAGCACGTACACCTCATCTGGTGTCAGTTTAACGTCATGCGGGTAATGTATTGGCCGAAGCGTTATGGATCTTTTGAAGTGTAGGGAGTCATCTAGGACTTGGATTCTGTTGTTGTTAGAATCCGCTACGAACACATCTCCGTTGGTAGAGACGGTGAGTCCGCGAGGGTAATTGAACTCTCCCACACCAGATCCCTTACTCCCTAGGCTAGCGACGAGACGCATGTCAGCCTCTATTTTGAATCGGAACACAGCGTGTACTCCTGTGTCCGTCACGTACAGGTTGTCTCGATGGATTGCTATACCGTGTGGCGCTCTCATGTCTTGGTTTGTGAAAGTGTTTAGGAATTCGCCTGTCTCCGAGAAGATTGAGACTCTACAGGAACCAAACCCTTCTGCGACATAAATTAGATTCGTGTTCCCATCAACAGCGACACCAAAAGGATGGAAGAGCTCTCCAGGAGCTCGTCCTGTCTTCCCGACAGCTACAATCGGTCTCATGTCTTCATATCGGAGTACAACGGGCATCTCCTCCTCGACTACCTCTCCCACACCTGCGATCACCTGCTCCAGGTGTCCACAGGTGCCTCGGAACACCACGCGTGTCTCGGGCTGGGGTACCCTCACCTCTGCTAGCGCTTGTTCTAGTTCCGCTAGGATTCGCTCCTGGGTCTCTCTCAGTTCGTTCATTTGGAGACGAGCCTCGGTTTCAGTTTTGAGTCCGATCAGTTCTTGTTCTTTTCGCGCGCGGGCTATGGGCCTAGCGGCTATTTGGTCGCGAGTGTCGCGGTATGTGGTTAGGAGTGCCACTCGTCGCTGCTGGACACACATAATTATGCGGTCGAATAGTTGGTTTATTTCCAACTCGACAGGGTCTACGGGGTGTATCGGGTCAGGGAATCGAACTGCCATTTTGTTCTTATTTTACTAGTTAGCTAGTTATTTGCTATTGAAAGGAAAATTGTTTTTAGAATGCTATAGAGAATGTGTCTCGTATCTTATAGCAGAGCTAGGTGGTGGAACTGAGTGGAATGTGGCATCTGTTTGTGTGCCGCCTCTTCTGATGCACATGGTGACTCCATCCAGTCAGGAATGTAGTGAAAGGAAATACTTTCATTTGTGAGAATCATAACTGGATACCAGATACTCCAATGGAATGTTTAATTATGACCAATTATATTATTTGCAAGAATTTATGAGAGTCTAGTAATATTGTAACTGATATCAAGTTATTTATTGGTTTATTAGCTAAGTTATATGGGATATTGTTGTTGTTGTTTACAAGAGAGTAAATAAGTGTCTAGACAGATATCTTGGCGGGTGGCTTCAGGTTGAACCCGCCCCCTGTGAACCTCGGGGCGTCCCCCCTGGGGGCGGCTGGGGGGTGGGGCCCCTCCCCCATCTGTACCAGTGCCCGCTCCCTCTCCCTCCCCTGCAGCTCCCGCTTCTTCTGCAGGTAGTACTTCTTCTTGACCTCCTGGAGCTCCCGGGAGAGACGGTCCGACTCGAGTCGGTTCTCGGCTATCTGGGACTGGTACATGTTTAGCTCGGACGCCATGCTCTTCATCTGTTTGGTTTTGTCTCGCAGGGTCTGTTGGTACAGCTGCAGCTGCTGACTCAGCTCGGGGCCAGGGTTCTTCTCCAGCATGCGACGCAGCTCTACACACAGGGGATGAATTTTGTACGTTCAAATGTTAGGTTTGTAATACTGTATAGTGGTTTCGGCAGTTTTCGCTTCTAACGCCAACATATCCCTATTAACGCCTATAACGTATGCCTATATAACGTATGGTGCCTGTATACCCTATGCCCTTATGTGCTACCTAGATATAGACGCTCCTTCTCCTGTATCTGCAGCTCCTTCTCCACGGCCTCCTCCGTCTTGTGGATGAGTCGCTTCTGGAGGGTCTGGATCTTCTGGAGCAGCTCGAAAGTGTTCGGGTCGCTGCCTTCCAACTTACGCCACCTACACACAGTCAATATAAACAGGGCTTATGATAAGCATCATATTACACTGGTGTACGCGTAATAGCAAGTCGCATTTTGCAAGAAATTTGCTGCTATTAGAGGAACAGAATTTAAAATGCTCGCTTGGGACTGAAATAACTTGCTATAATAGACCAATATAACATTGCTATTAGGGAACACCACTGTATGTGGGCATAATGACGGTATAGTGGGCTTATCACCTGTGCACGTTCATAGGATTCTCGAGTTCCTCCTCGAGTGCCTTGCAGCGCGTGCGCTCCTTTATGAGCTCCCTCTGCGTGTGGTGCACCTCCCGTCTCAGCTCGTCCACGTTGGCCACGGTCCTATGGAGCAGCCCCTTCTCTCTCCGGAGGTTCCGCACCTCCGCCATCAGGATGCGGATGTCGTCCACGCGGGCCCGGTACTGCACCTCCCCCTTGGACAGGGTGCTGGTCTGTATCTTAATCTTCTCGTACAGCAGAGCTAGCTCGTCGTTCCTCCTGATCAGCTGTGTCCCCAGGATGTCCCTCTCGGTTATGACCTGCTCCAGCTGTTTCTTCTGTCGGAGCCGCTCCCCGTCCGCCTCGGCGATAATCTTGTTTAGCTTCCGCTCCTCGGCGCGCTGGCTCTCGAGGTGCTGGCGCAGGGCGCTCAGCTCCTGTTTCCGCTGCGTGAGGTCGTGCGTCAGGCCCTCCTTCTCCTTCTCCACACGCAGGTGCTCGTTCTTCTCCTTCAGCAGCGCCGAGTCGCTGGTCGCGACCTCGTCCTTCAACTGGTCGATCTACGGACAGGTGTTAGTGGCACAGGTGTTAGTGGCACCAGTGGCACCAGGTGTTAGTGGCACACAAGTGGCACAGGTGTTAGTGGCACCAGTGGCACCAGGTGTTAGTGGCACACAAGTGGCACAGGGCAAGGATATAATGAGACCAGTGGCGTATACAGGGTGAGCCATGGCCCTGATACGTTTTAAAGTGGCATGCTGTTTGATTACAATTCATAAATATATATCTTCTATTTTGGCATTTTAAATAACTGCTTAGCCCCCCCATTGGATACGAATTATACAACAATAATTTCCTATACAGTATAGGTGGGAACAAGGATATAATATGAGTCCACAGCCCTTACAGATATGTGTCATAAAGATAGGATGGCTTATACACCTGGTGCCGCCTCTTCTGATGCACATGGTGACTCCATTCAGTCAGGAATGCAGTGAAAGGTAATACTTTCATGCGTAATACAATGCTAGATACCAGAAAGTCACCATGGAATGTATAATTATGACTCTAGTAGTTATGAAACATTATACGCTTGCTCTGTACTGCTCATTAAACTCTAATTACAGAGCCACTATAATAAATGTGTCCTAAGTGGCTCATTAGGACACTATTAACCTACAAAACTGAAATACCTCGGGTATTACTTACAGCTCTAGTTCCTTAATGAGTTCCAGTGTTAGTTGTGTCATTGGCACAGGAATACCAAGAATAATACAATGCCGGGAAATAAAGTTATCAAGTTGCCAATAATATTCCTAAAATATAATTCTATCTACACTACAAACTTATGAGGGTAACAATGTCCCCCCTTGCCCCCTATGGGTACCCAATGGTTCCGGTATTAGTTCCGGTATTAGTTCCATATGTTACCTGGTGCGTCATGATCTTAATCTTCCGTTTGAACTCTGATATCTCGTCCTGTGCCTCTATCAGGTTCTTGGAATACAGGTTCCGGTCGGACCGCGCCGCTTCATACAGATTCTGCTGCTGCTTCAGGTCCTTGTCCGACTCGGCGATCTTCTTGCGGAGCTCAAATATCTTCATTTCCTTCTTCTTAACCTGGGGACAACAACAACAATACATACCTATTCAGGTGTCCTGGCAACAGAGAGGAATGCTACCTCGTTCATGGACTCTGTGCACTGCTTCATGACATCCTCCGCTTCGGTGAAATAGTTCTCCCGCTCCTTCTCCAGGACCTTGACGTGCTTCCGGACCGACCCCAGCTCCCCCTCCGTGTCCCCCCGCTCCCGCTCCAGGTTGTGGATACGCGTGTCCTGCAAAGCAATGTGTCACACAGCTGTTATATACGTAGCTCTGTTAATAGGGCACCAGGGGCCGTCTTAATATGTTCGTATTATACGGAATTCGTATTAATTATGCATGCATTTGTATAGGCTAGGGGAATTAACTTTGTACTCCTTAACCGATAATATAATTAAATATGTTCCTATTAACAGAGCCCCTATAGTTTATAACAGAGCCCCCTATAGTTCCTATTAACAGAGTATACTGTATAGGAACGCATAACACCTGTAGCTTGATCATGTCCTCCTTGCGGTCCACTTCTGTCTCGGTTTTCCTGAGGAGCTTCTTGGTGTTGTCCCTCTCGCGGAGGAGGTCGTCCAGCTGTTTCTGTTTGTTGTCGGTGAGTCGCTTGGTCTGGTCGACCTCCCTCTCGAGGCCGGATATCTGGGACTTGAGGGTGTCCTTCTCCATTTCTAGCTTGGACTTCTCCTCCTCCTTCTGCGTAACTCGCTTCTGGAGTCTGTCCCTCTCCCGCGCCACCTACGGACACATTGTGTCGCTATGCCACTCAGACACATGTGTCGCTTTAGTGCTCGACAAATTAGGTGTTTTAGCCACCAAAAATATTTATTAAGCCACAAATTTTTGTCTTTGGTGGCTTAACTAATCCAGCATAAATTGTGGATTATTTGATTATTATTAGTGTTGTTTTAAGCCATCCAAAGTTTGTTAAATCGGCCATTGTTATTTCTTTAGCCACCAGAAAAAGTGAGTCGGTGGCTTAATTAGCCACCATCAAAATTTCACTTGTCGAGCACAGGTCGCTATCCACATAGACACATTGTGTCGCTATGCCACATAGAATATGCCACATAGAATATGTCACCTTATTGGACTCCTGTTTGACTGTTGCCAGCTCCTCCTCCTTGAGTCTCATGTCCCGGTTCCGCTGCTCCATCTCCTCACTCAGCTGATCGTTGTACTCGGTCAGCTGGTGGTACTGGCCCTGCAGTTTGTTGTGTCGCCCCTCCAACACCTCCAGGTCCCGCGTCTGTCGCTCCATGTGTCCCCTCAGCTCCGCCATCTCCGCGTCTAACCGCGCCCGCTCCTCCGACAGCTGGTTCAGCTCGCTCTGCTTAGTCGCGATCTCGCGGTCCCGGTGGTCCAACTCGCCTGCGACACACGCGACACTATTAACACCTGTGCCATTAAGGGCGTTACAACTAACTTTTCTTTTTCTCCAGTTCATCTTCAGCCTGTCGCCTCCGACTGACCTCCTTATACTCGTTCTGTTTGTGCACCTTAGTCTCCTTGACCAGCTCCGCCACTCGCCCCTCTGCCTCGCTCTTCTTGCGCTCTGCCACTAACACCTCCTCCTGGGTGCGGCCCAGCTGCCCCCTCAGGCCCGACACCTCCTCGAGGGTCTCCTCCAGCTGTCGCATCAGCTGTTCCTTCTGCTCGGCCAGCTCCTGCGTCTGCTGCTCCCCCCCGAAGTTAAGCCCCGCCCCCTTCTCAACCAGAGTAGTCAGGTTAGCGATCTCAACCTACACACACACACACACACAGTACATAGGGCACCATGGATTAATATAGCCAGTTACAAGTAAGGAATTATACAGGACTCTCCTTTTGGAGTATAATTATTGGAAAATATTAATTAGAAGCGCGAAATTTAGAATCCTCTCCTATACCGTAACATTATTGTGTGATTAGGCATATGGAAATAGGATCAGACCAGGATTAGGAGCGTGTTTACAATGGCTGTATAACACACTGTACTACCATGGATGATTATTCACACCTTTAGGGACTGTATTGTCTGTCTGCCCCGCTGCTCCTTCTCGTGGGAGGTCTCAAGCATGTTCCACAGCTTCTCGATTTCCTTCTTCAGCGACACAATCGTGCTTTTGTCATCCTGGGACAGTTTTAACACCTCCGACACTTTCGCCGCGTGGCTGGCTATCTCTGCATTCAGCTCTCTGCGGGGCAACCAATATAACACCATGGAATGTCCTATCTACCTAGCTTATCCACTGTCAGTAACCAGATACCGGATTAACCTTATATCACCCATCCATTGTCCCCTTACAACAAGGGATTAGTCTACTAACCAACTACAGTAGAGCCTCGTTAGTGGGAAGGGGACCGTCAAATGTGTACTCCTTATCCGGATTATTGTTAACCGGTGTTATATTGTAAAGGCTCTGAAGGGGACTGAAATAGTGTTCGTATTAACCGTGTTCTACTAACGAGGTTATACTTTAGCACTATTCGCGATTATAAATTAAAAAATAAAGCGATTATCCTAGGGTGCTACTATCCACTATTGGTATAAATGTGTTCTATAATTAGCTGTGTGTCTATAATAAATAGCACACCTGCACTTGGACACGAGTTTCTTCTCGGACTCGTGGCTCTTGCGGAGCGCCTGGTGCAGCTTCTCGTACTCGAGGCGGAACTTCTCGAGACTAGAGTCCCCCATCAGTTCCTGTAACACGTCCTGGAAGTCCCGCTCCAGCGCCTCGAACGCGTCCTCCGCTATGCTGGGGCCCTGCGGCCGCTTCTCCTGCGTCATAGCTAATTCTAATTATAGAACAGTCAGTAACAGGACCAGGGACACAGTGATAAGATGTATAAAAACAGTAAAATATACAAACAAACAAACAGTGATGTCACAGGATAAAATCTAGGGAGTTGTTAGACTCCCATTCGTGTGTCTCTTCGTCCGAGAGTGGCTCTTCTGGGCTCAGGAGTGTCAGTTCGCCGTTTCCGGCCCGGACGAAGGACCGGAGCAAACCCTCCAGACACCTCTCCCTGCAGTTGAACCCCTCGATGGAGAGGGCGCCGCTTGTGTCGCTCAATATCCGGTGATGGCGCACGCCACTCTCCATCTGGATTGAGAGGGCCAGCTGTTCGGGACTGGACTCCCGGAAGCGGACCAGGAAGGTGCCCACTTCGGTGCCACTCAGCAGTTCCTCTGCCCCCTGGCGGGTGACGGAGCGGAGCAGCCCCGGGAGGGGGGGCGCGTCCGGGATGACCATGTGCTTAGACACCTCTATGAGCGTCCCGTGAGAGGAGCGCGTGCGCTCTGGGAGCTCCGGGGGGGGCGGGCTGATGTTCTCGTAGTCGTGTGACTCAAGTGGCTCAAGTGGCTCAGGTGGCTCAAGTGGCAGAGGTGGTGTGTTTATTTGGAGATTGGTGTATCCGGGGGTGGCACAACCGACACCTCGGTTAATGGCGAACTCCTCAATCCCGTTGGTGTCGGGTGGCACGTATAGTTCCATATTGCCGGACCACATGGTGAGGGGAGGGAGTGCGGTCTCGAGGAGGGAGTGGTCCCTCTGCAGGGACAGATGCAGGTTCTGAGGTGTCAGGTTGGGGGTCGCGGCGTCGGGGGTCTGTTTCTCGGAGAGGACCGACAGGGCGGGGTGGGTGCGCGTGTGCACCCACTGGAGGGAGGCGCCGGTGTCGCGGGAGAGGTGTGAGAGGGAGTGTGGCAGAGAGGCGGATCTGTGGAACCGCGGGGGCTCTATAAATGTGTCGGAGAGGTCCACAGAGGGCATGTCGTAGTAAGGCCACTGCAGGAAGCTAGCAAACGTGTCCATGGTGTCGAGGTGCGAACTTGTGTCGCTGTCGCCTGTGCAGTCGAGACTGGAGAGGTCCTGGAACCGGGAGGTGTCGAGTGACTCGAGGTGGTCCATGCCCCCTGTCCGCTGGAGGAGCTGCTTGGGCCGCTCGGGGGGCAGGCGCCCGGAAATGTCCGGGAGGGATATAATGTCCGGTTCTGTGTCCCCCAGGGAGAGACAGGGGACAGGGGTCGAGAGGGGGAGGGGGGTCGGGGGCGCCGACTCGTACCAGCGCATGTTGTTAAGCGGCAGGTGGCAGTCGGCCAGGGAGCGGCGCGTGAAGCGGTTCCGCGCCCCCAGGTCCCCCGGGTCCCCTGGGTCTACGGGGGAGGAGTCGGAGGAGCGGGGGGGGCGGGACCGGCGACAGAACTGCACGTACTCGGAGGGGGCCCCCACGAAGAAGTCGTCCGGATAGCGACTGAATGAGTTTATGGAGGAGAGCGAGGAGAGCGAGTATAGGGACCGCTGGGAGGGCTGGCGCTTGGGGGACACGGCCCGAGTGGCCTCCAAGAGGTGCATCATCCAGGTGGCGCGGTGCAGCTCGCTGGGGGCCCGGAAGTGGTGCGTGGCCTTACCAATGTGGAGAGAGAACTGGTAGTTGTTCCGCTTGGACTTTCCCATCTTGCAGGTGGCCCCCTCCTGCACGTATATGTGCATAGGTGTTGCGTTAAAGTCGTGGTACAGGAGCAGCTGTCGACCGGTCAGCTTTACAAAGTAACACTTCCATCGCTTCAGCTTAAGCTCCAGGTGCCCCTCCAGGAGGCCGGCGCCACTTACGCCACTTGCAAAGTGCTGCATGCTATTTATAGAACGGCTATTTATAGAACAAAATAAGAGTTAGACTAGCCCGCCGTATTTATACATACTTGTTGTAACCTAGTTACGGAGGAATGCGGATAATACGATTGTTATCGTCATAAACAGTTGCTATGGATAACGGGATTGGAATGTTTATTTTACACAAATCAAATGAAATAACTGAGTGCGAAATTCCTCAATTGGATGTTACCAAGACTACAGTTACATATTGCAGCAATAGTTGTTGCTAGGCAATTTCTCAGGAATGCAATAACTATGTAAACACAGCAGGCTGGTTAGTTCCATATTGTCTACAGCGATGACTCGTCCTGATTCCATTCATAAAAGCAAGTAATTGTAACTAATTAGCAACACATACTAGGCATTAGTTAGTTGTATCAATGGCCCGTTTTAAGGGACACTAATATACCACTTAACACCCTTCGTTCGGGGTAATACTTACAACTCATGCCACAAACAAACAACAACAAACAAGTGTATAAATATCGGTAGTATAAGAGCTATAGTTCTATTTATAGAGGGCATTGAAGGACCGCCCCAGGACCAACTTCCGGACCTCCTGTGTCCCGGCCCCGATCTCGTACAGCTTAGCGTCCCTCAGGATCCGTCCCGTGGGGTACTCGTTAATGTACCCATTCCCCCCCAGACACTGCATGGCGTCCAGAGCCACCTGGACCGCTTGCTCCGATGAGAACATGAGCACCGCGGCGCTGTCGCGGGGACTCACGTGTCCCTGGTCCGCGGCGCGCGCCACCGAGTACAGGTACGTGCGAGAGGCGGAGAGCCGCGTGTACATGACGGCCATCTTCTCCTGGATCAGCTGGAAGTGTCCGATGGGTTGGTTGAACTGGTGTCGCTCGTGTACGTATGGCACCGCTATATCCAGGGCAGCCTGCATGAGACCGATCGGACCCCCCGAGAGGACCAGTCGCTCCACGTCCAGGCCGCTCATGAGCACGTACACGCCCTTGTTCTATAAATAGAATGGTAACCCTGCATCCTGTGAACAGCTGTGCTCACCAGCTGTCCGAGGAGGTTCTCCTTGGGGACGGGGCAGTCCTGGAAGACCAGTTCGGAGGTGTTTGAGCCCCGCATGCCCAGCTTGTCCAGCTTGGGCGAGTGCGAGAACCCCCGGGTGCCCCGCTCGACCAGGAAGGCGGATATGCCCCGCTGGTGGGCCCCGGGGTCCGTTTTCGCGTAGACTACGAGCACATCGGCGTCAGGTCCGTTCGTGATCCAAAACTTGGTTCCGTTCAGCAAGAAGTGGTCCCCTCTGTCAACTGCCCTGCAGACAAGAATTGGAAAGTGTCGGATAATCCACTAATCATTAATTTGTCTGAATCCCAAGAGTGGCAGGCGACACAATTGTGACACAACTTTTCTCGGATTTATTTCAAATAAAATCGATAGGTCAGTATGTAACATGGAGTTGTAACATGGATTATATCATGCATTCCTATGGTGCCCTTACATCACTGAAATTGCGACACAAAAGGGACACATACAAGTGGCTGATTATAACTGCAACCAATCTATATTTGGTTGTGTTGCAGTCAATGTTCGGACTCGAGACTTGTAAACAACAATAAGACACCAAAAGTGGCACAGCGACACAATGGCGTAGTGGCTCACTTGAGTTTCATGGAGACCACATCAGATCCAGATCCCGCCTCGCTCATGGCCAGCGCGCCTATTTTATCCCCGGAGATCAGCTGGGGGAGAAAGCGCGCCTTCTGGTCAGCTGTTCCGTGTCTCGTTATCTGCAAATAAGACAGTGGATGCCTGTTATAAGCACATGTTGGGAACTCTACTGTACTATAACAAGTTAGTTCCAATTAGATAGAACCAACCCGTGTTGTTGGCAGCCAATAGGAATCCACTTTGATGGTCTGACCCAACAATTTGCAGACAATTAATAAGTTTAGAGTATCAACTTAATTCCAATTAGGAATGCATAAAATAGACTTTACAAATATGTTATTTCTACGTTGTTTCTGATGCAGACACTACATAGTGGCTTCACTGGTGACGCAATTATTGTGTCCCCTAGTGGCACACAAAGTGGCAGAAACCATCTCATAGCGCTCAGTAAGGGGAGAAGCCAGTAAGGTTGGCATACGGATTCTCACACACATTACAATATGCACTGAGCAGCCGAATCCCGAGCCATCTCTACCATGCTTCAAACCATGTATAGGTGATTCAAACATTCCACCACATGTTGCTTAGCTACCAAATTTATTTCGGGAATGCGATAATAAGTTAACAAGCTGTGAGCAAATCGACAGGGTTGCTTGCGGATAATAGAAACACAACTCTAATGTTCCTGTGCCTACCTACTGTGTTCAATATAAATAGACCAAACAGAGTCATTAACCAACCGGACGCATGCATAGTCCTTACCCACTCCCTACATTAGTATATATGTACTAAATTATTTATTTTATTCGATTGAGTAGAATTAGGCGCCGAATCTACTCGATGAACCACGCAGGTGTCCTTCAATTAGGTGGCCCCATGCCCCACCGGAACCTGCCCTCAAACGGTTCCTACTCCCTCAGCTCCCTGGGCATGAGTCAGCACTACTCCACGCCCCCCCACCGTTACTACCAGCCCCCCGGAAAGCCCCCTCACTTCCTGCCCCCTGCCACTCAGCTGGACCCCCTGCAGCTCGCGCCGCCCAACTACTACGACATATCCCTGTCCCAATCCGCCAACCAGATCCGGGTCCCGCACCACCCCGCTCCCGAGGACTGCAAGCCCTTCAAGGCGACACACCGACACAACGCGGGCCACCAGCCCAGCTGCGAGCCCCTCGGCGACACCAAGGCCCGCATCGAGCGGCGCATCACCGAGCTGAACACGCAGCTCCAGTGCGCACCCAAGGACCCGGGCTCCCCCTGGTGGGACGAGCTGGCCGAAACCTTCTTCCAGCACCAGTCCACCATCCTGGTGCTGCTCCCTCAAACCGGCAGGAGCGACACCAAGCAGAGTCGCTTCCACCTCGAGAAAACCCCTCTCGCGGCTCTAGAATTCTTCAAGAACCTATACGAGCATCAGGTAACATAACATAATAACAAGCGTATAGCTAGCTATGTGTGCTTATAATTGTGTCACAGGTGTCGCAGGTGGTAATCTCGCTGAAAGGGAACCTGACTGTGTCGGAGAATGTCTGGACAGGCGACATAAAGGCGCAGGCTCCAGAGGCGGTGCTGTTCACAGAGCACCACCATCCGCAGAGCGTAAAGGTGACAACCGAGGGACACATGTCCATCACGTTCACACCTCAGCTCAAAATACGACACCTCGAGTTCGATATTAAGAGCGCCACCGAATTTGTGGCGCGTAAAAACTTCCAGAATTTAAACAAAAGCGGATTACAGGAAATGCGCGCCAATTCCACCTGCTACGGAATACACAATGAAACAATCGAGTTTCTTAAAATGACCCGGGTCCTAGAGAGTAAGTTGACCAATAGAATAGTTGATACCTAGATACAACCAGGGCTTAACAACCGTATTACACCTTAGGCATGCAGGCAATGATGGCGCAACACAAATCTAAGAACTCGATCCCCCAGGAGATCGAGACCTCGGGGACCCACTCCACGCAGGAGGAGGACACCCCCGCCCCCCTCCCGCCCGCCAAACCCACACATACCGCACGTCACCATAGCAACTACAAGAACACGAAGAATGCTCGGAAGAACCGGAAACGAAAGCTGAACACAGATTGGAACGCAAGCAAGCGGGCGCGGCCCGGCGACAAGTTCGAAGTGGTTCCCCAGGCAGAGGTGGAGGTGATACGTCATCACCCGGACAGATCCGTGCGCGCCATTTACACCATGAGCAGAGCAAGCCATAGCAACGGACGACACTCCGGAATGTATAGTAAACCTCTCTCGTCCAATCAATTGCTTCTATAATTGTACTGCTTATATTAATTGCTGCTGTAAATTGCGTAATTATAACCAAGGCACTTACCTACGATCTGAGTGGTCAGATCAGGGGGGTTAAGGGGATCAAATAATGGCCCCTGGGCCTGTCTATTGCTAGTATAACAAGTAATGAATACCAAATTGATACCAATTGCAATTAGGGGGCGGAGGGACCCGCCTCTAACTGGTCAGGGCAATCCCCCCCAATTAGGAAGGCTAGACGGCTTGTCGTGATATACAAACTGGAACTAACTACACGCGTGTGTTAATTACTAATTAATATGTCTGGACAAACTGTAAACTGACTTCGTATTGCCCTGTGATTATGCAGCCGGTATTGTGTTACACTATACTAGTCAGAGCAGCATAACAACTGGTATATCACGTCGCTAGGGAAATACAGTTCTAAGGAACATTCCGGGTACCTCTGAATAGAACTTGTTAATTATTGGAACTAAGCAAGTTATTCACGGAACTTAAGAGCGAATAATGCCAGTTTCCAGCTACACTAACAGCTGTTAATTAAAAGCCAACACATGTTCACTAAGTCGGTATACAATTGAGCTTAACAGCTGACCTGGTTGACACAGAGGTTAGAATGGGCGCCATAACTGAGGGCAATGGCCGCGGAGACTCGACTCATCTCTTCCATCACGAGGCAGTGCTCCAGGTACCCCATTCCTGCCCCCCCGTACCGCTCCTCTGCGGTCACCCCCAGCAGCCCCATGTCCCCACACCTCTTGAAGAACCCCCTCAGGCCCCCCCACCCGTTATCGCGGTCTATCTGGTCCGCATAGGGCGCTAGGTGCTCAGCGCAGAAGCCGCGCACCGATTGGCGGAGCTGCATCTGCGTATCAGTCAGCCCTAAGAGAACAACAGATGGTATACTGTACACAAGTCTATAAATAGAGACACACCTGATACCTTGTCGTCAACCTCAACTCCGGCATTCCTGGCGCCCCCGCTGGTTGCTGGGATGGTCTGCCACCTCGCGCAGGTGGCACGATGTGTCCGCGTGGCACAGGCACGCCTGAACGCCCTCAACATACTACACATGTAGAGCGTAGTCAGTTATAAATTCCAATTGCCCACATGGTTGTCAGCATATATTACCATGTATAGTGTAACCATATCTTAACAAAGGGAGTTTACAAATCCATTTACTCATTACTTAACAAATGGATGACCTTGACACCTAATATGCTATTAACTTGTAGAGATGCATGTATGCGATAAAATCATGATGGTTAGGTGGCTAAGTGGATTTCACTGCGTGACCCATCGTTTGCTTGCAACTTCAATTTATAATACTAATTATGGCAGCCATTAAGTGGAGCAGGAATCCTTTGGGTAATCACACAATGTTGGTTAGGATCAATTCGCAAACCTAGCTTATTAGCACTTCCAGACAACATGATAGCTCAAATGGAATGCTGCCGTAATACAACTGCATAATCATTTATTATCAAAATAATCAGAAATAGTATCCCTTGATAAAAAGTGACGCATCAATATTATAATTCGGATCTGTGGCGAGCCAGGCTGCTCCTGATTGGCTGAACTCAGCATATTTGTAGGCATTGTGGTTGCTAGCGTCACATAGGCATTCTGTAAGTATATTTCAGCCAATCAACTGCTGAGCTCAGTTCTGTTAAACTAGCATGGAGCTAATGACGTCATTCGTCCCTCTCCTCCTTGGTTACCTGAGTGACATCAAGGAATGCGAACCAATCAAGAGGCTGAAGCCACTTCTCCCCTTCATACCAGAGGTGCCAGATGTGTCGGGCCTGGACACAGATCCACTTTTGTGTGGCGTGTGCCAATGTGTCCTATACGAGCCCATTTCCCTGCTGACTGGCCAATCGGTCTGCAAGTACTGCTACACGCGCACACTGAAGAACAGCTGTCAGGTGGCATACAGCATAAACGTGTGTCTGGCCGGAGTGGCAGAGCGACACATTGGTGGCGCCTACCGGGCCATGCACCTGAGGGTACAGGGGAACCAAATGGCCGGAGAGGTGTTACCCTATAGGTACCCTGCTACAACAAGCTTATGATACTATTTATAGAACCGCTGGGAGGAAGCAATGTCTCTGTACACACAGGCGCTTCTGTTGGTGGAGGGGACACCCGGGGACCACGTGCTCCTCTCCAACCGGAGCCTCGCGGAGGTGTCAAGCGGTATGCTCGAGGAGGCCCTCAGGGACGCCAATAGGAGCGTGCAGCGAGCCCCCTTCTGGCGCAAGGGGTACTACAGGCGATCAGCTGTTCTCGAGAAGATGGGGCTTAGAGAGGAGGCGCTGGTCATGTGTCTCATGCTCGCGAAAAGTGGCACAGCGGACACATCCGTGGAGCGGTCCATTGTCAGGTAACCTAGTTCTATAAATAGTACAAGTATAGTTAGTATTAAGCTAATCTTATGAGAGGCACCATGGACACGAGTTGAAGCCAAATTCAGATTAAAATAAGTTATTAATAGCATTAATAAACAAATTGCTACTAGCTACTCAAGTGGCACGCAAAGTGTCGAGAGGGCGAGTGGCAGTGCCACGTGCCACGGTGAGATGCGAGGTGTGAAATCTACCACTACAGATATCCATTGGACAATTGCACAAATTAAAATCCACCAATCGATCAGTTCTTGCAGAGGTGCGAGATCGTTTCGAGCACTAACTGTCGGAGGTGTGTGTCGCCTTTAAATGTGTCGCAGGTGTCGCTGGTGGCGCAGACGAGCGCCAGCAGGCGCGGCTGCAGTTCTATAAATAGACTGCGGTTCTCGGGGTGCTGGGAGAGTCGGAAGAGCGTCCCTGCGGCCCGCCGTCTGAGGGCCCCCAGGACCGACACCTCTTCCTGGAAAGTGGCACTCTTGTTGGCTCGCTGTGGCTGCGGGGGCTGCGTGGGCGGCGGAAGCTCGACACACTCCATCAACACCTGCAGGATGGGAGTCTGTCTCGCTATGACGTAGTGCGGACACAGGTCCGGGGTCCCGCAGAGGTTGTGCAGCAGCATGAACACGAACTGACGCGCGATGACGTCCTTCTTGTTTATGGACCAGCGGGAGAGCTCCCGCACCAGTTCCGCTAGGGTGTGTGGGGGCGTGGCCAGCAGATAGTCCACATTAGCCGGCAGCACGGACAGCTTTGAGAGGCACTCTAGCACGAGGCGCTTCGGGCTGAGCCAAGTGGTGTTGGAGAGGCGGGGCAACGGGTCCTGACACACGGAGGAGGGACAGATGAGCCAATGGAGGAGTCCACTTAGGAGGTGTTGCGACACAGAGGAGGGGTACTGAGAGAAGTCCAGCGCCCCGGCCATGTTGCACAGAATAACGAATATGTCCTCTCGCACGTACTCCAGGTACACCCACCACCACTCACACCTACAGACACGGGTAGTAAGCCTGCCACTAAACACACACTAGTTACGTACCTATTGGTGTCTAGCACGTAGCCATCTGTTGTGTCCTGTGTATCAGAGGTGTCGGCAGAAGTGGCAGAGGTGGCACGGGCCGGGAGGGAGAGGGCGCGGGGGTGCGTGTGTCGGAGGAGCAGCAGCTGACCAATCAGCGCCAGGAGCGAGTAGTGTGTGGAGAGAATCAGTTCGTTACCGGAAATAAAACTGAGACATCGAATCAGATTAGAAATGCAGATGGCCATCGAGCCCAGTTGTGTCTCGTGTGTCGCGTGGAGGAACACCACGTTGTCAAGTGGCCGCAACACCTCCTCCTCCGCCCCAGGGGGCTCAGAGGGCGTCTCCATCCGCGAGGGGTCAGATTGTGTCGCCTTAGAACTGAAGACACAATTCAAATAAAACTATAAACTATAAATCCCGTGTATTACAAACATACCTGAAAGGTGTTTTCAAGTGGCACAGGGAATGTGGCAGGCCACCACCATTGTGTCCAGGTGGCGCCTGTGCCACTATCCGCATGTGGGGCGGGAGGTCCCCTGTGTCCCCAGTTAGTTCCGGTACCGGTTCCGGTTGTACCGGATGGTCGGGAGCGGTCAGTTCCCCCGGGAACATGTCCAGTAGGCAGCGCAGCCAGCAGGCCACCAGTGCGTCCAGCAGCCCCGGCGTCTTGCCCAGGAAGTACAGCTCCCGGGTCCCGTTGTGGTTGAGTAATATTGTCAGATAGTCGAGTGCCCACGCGGTGTCGCTCAATACGCCGCTTCGCAGGGCCATGGTCAGGCGGAAGGGGTCCGTCATGGAGAGGTCGGGGGGCTGCTTCTTGCGCTTGCGGAGGATGGGCGTGGTCAGCTCAACTTGGCCGGGCCGCGACACCTCTGCCACTCGCTTGTGGGCGATAGGTGGCTTGTCTGCCACCTCGGGGGGCGGGGGGGCCGGCTTCTCTCGGGGGGCCCGGGGCTTGGGGTCGGGGGTGGCAGATTGTGTCCGCGGTGGCTCGGGTGGCAGGGGGGCGCGGGGGGGCAGGTATGACCAGTCCTCCTTGAGGGGTGCGGGCCACCTCTGCGGCATCAGCTGGGGCATGAGACGGGGATAGGAGGGATGGCGAGGGGGCATGAGGTGGTAGGGGTCGTGGTGAGGGTACATGGGCGGGTAGTAGGGGTAGGGCGCGTGGGGCTCTGGGGCGTCCGGCTCCTGCTTTATCTTGAGGGGCGCTCCGAGGGGCGGCTTGGTCTTGTTGGGGTGGAAGGGAGGCGAGGCCTGGTCCAGGGAGAGGGGGGGCGCGTAGGGGTGCGAGGGGTCCTCTAGGTCGGACAGGAGGGGCTTAATGTCGGGTCTGGTGTCCTCAAGGGAGACGCAGGGGGTCACCTTGTCGCGGGAAACGCGTCCGGGGGAGCAGCAGCTCATGCTGCTCTGGAAGGAGGCGGGGGACTCCGGGACCTCTTGGGACTCCTCCGAGAGGGGCGCCGGAGAGGTGACACTCAAGGTGTCGCTCTGACAGCTCTGCTGCTTGCGGGGGCGCGTGGAGGAGCGACACAACTCGAGGGCGGGCTCGACGGGCTCTCCCCTCACGTGGCACACGAAGGGCAACAGCCACTTGGCGTAGACCTGCTTGAGGGACTTGACACCTGTGGATCCCTTAGACTGGTAGTTGAGTGTCTAAACGCGAAACAATAGTTATTAAATCTATTTATAGAAAGCGTTCGTATAACTCACTTGGAAAACCTTTTTCCATTCCTTCTTCTCGCAGAGCTGTTTGACGCCCCCGCTGCTCTCCACCAGTTTGTGCAGCCGGAACAGATTGACTTCGTCCTTTCCGACGAGGGGCACGCGGGCGGGGGAGGCGTATGCGCCCCCCTGGGCCTCGTGCAGGAACTGGAACAGCTTCAGGTAGAACTCCTGGCCCTCCCGCGCCGGCTCCTTCTGCAGCTGCGGGTACAATCCATGGTCCTGCGTCCACTGCTCGAAGGGGAGGGTCGACTCCGCCTTTTTGCGTCCCGGCCCGCGCTTGGGGGCGGACAGGGAGGGGGGCGTGGCGAGGTGTTGGGGAGTCTGCAGGCGCGAATGTGTCGGGGTGTCCTCTCGGGTGTAATTGTTGTCCATGCTGGGGTGCCGGAAGGGCGTGTGGGGGGTCGAGTGGGAGGAGTCCTTCGACACCTCTCGGCTGAGGTCCGGGAGGGAGGGGGTGGGGGTGCGCGAGAGGGCGTGTGCCACGGGTGGCGGGCTGAGGTGTGAAGTGGCCTGGGGGCCGGGGGAGTACGCGGGGAACTCCGAGTTCTGAGACAGGTTGCTCCGGGGGGCCTGTGTCCGCATGGGAGACATGGTCCCCTGGAGGGAGGGGCTGTTCATGGTGTGGGCCCCCAGGGCGGGCGGGACGGGACTGAGGGACTGCTTGAGGTGTTGGGGGTCCGGGTACCCCCTGTAGGGGTGTCCGTACACCTGTGTGGGGTACATGTGGTGCCCCCAGTCGTTGGGCCAGCTGCCCTCTGTAGGGGGCATCGCCGCGGGGACGGGCTCCATGAGAGGTGTCATGTCCGGTCCCACCGCGCCCCACTGGGCCGGCCAGTCCGCGGGGGGCCGCCGCTGGAGGGGCTGCGGGGCCATGGGGTATCCGGTGACGTCATAGGGGGACTGGGGGTAGTGCATGGCGGGGTGGTACTGCCGCGGGAAGGCGGGGTACTGGTAGTAGTCAGGGGGCTTCTGTTTGGAATGTGGGAGCGAGGGGTCTCTGTGGTTCTTGAGCAGGCCCGGCTGAATGGGCAGCTGCGGCTCCATTGAGTTTAGGGGGGGCACCAGGGGGGGCGGGTGGCTGTTCCACTTCGCGGGATAAGCGCCGTTATTCATAGACACACTAGTTACTATAGTACAAGCATTCCAGTAGGGTTACCTAGCAACAGGGGTTTATCCAGGTGCGCGCCATACGCCTAGAGGCTATAAATTGGGATATGTTTGCGTTTAGGAGCGCGAAAACTGCCGAAAGTCCCCATAGAGTAATACAAAACTAACCTTTTAGGCGTACAAAATCATACTCTAGTGACCTTATAATACCCTGTATGGTATATGTATGTATTACTTATGTTTGTAGGTTGTGCACGGGTCTGCTGGAGGCCCCGGGGCCCGGGGGGGCGCAGGGGGGGTGCGAGAGGGTCTGGCTGCACCTCTGCGTGGAGAGGGAGCGGACACAGCGGGCGGGACAAGTGGTCAAGTGGCAGGGCTTGGAGATAACCGGGCTATGCGAGGATGAGATGGAATGCAGTCTCTGTTGCAGACTGTTTTACAGACCAACAGCGACACCATGCGGACACACACTATGCGAGCCGTGTCTCAACAGGTACATAGCCCCCCCTAGGGACTAGCATATCCATGGTCCTGTCAGTGTATAAGCTATAATGACTTAGGTGTTTGGACCACAACACCACGTGTCCCGTGTGCAGGGCCCCGCTCACACCGATGCTCGGGAAATACCAGCACAAGCCCTGCGTCGCCATGGACACCATTGTAAAGGAATGTCTGCCCGAGGTAACTCCAGTCAAAGTAACCAATTTGTAGAAATAATGATTACAAAATAATTACAAAGTAATTATTAAGTTACATTTGCACAATTACAGTTTGAATAAATTAGACTAATAATCAGATGACGTCACAGTTCTACAGTGCAATTAGGAACTGATTAGCAAACTAATGTGGCTAAAAATAAAACTTTACTCCAGGCGCGAACGCATAAATAGACTGGAACAAAGGAATAGAACTGGAACTAAACGGATGCTAAATTATCCCACGAGCCACATGAATCGTGGCAACACAAAGGGGATAGAATTTCAATGCAGGTGGCTGATACTCGACACAATACACGCGTGGGGTAATTGTATAAATCTCATAAATATAAAATTAGTTATAAATCTATTTTTATCCTAACCAACCGCAATACTGTTGTATACCAGAACTGAAACCAGATAGGAATGCATTGTAGAAGAGCAATGACTCTAGGTGGAGAGCGCGTGACGTGAGAAGCCACTGGCTTATCATTCAATAGATAACCTCACCACTGATGGAATATTCTAGAACAAACAAATCGGCCTGGTGCGCCCAGCTGTTAGCAGGCCAGCGGCAGGGTATTACGTCACGGCGCGGGGCCGGGGGGGAGAGGGGGGGCGAGACTCGAGGAGACTATGGAGTATGTTTGGAGAGAGCATAACTAGCTCACTGGCTATAAGGCTGCTATAAGAAAGCACTATATGCCTACTCTCTACCAAGCATAGATTAGCATTGCGCGCAGAAGCCTGGGCTATCTGATAGGCATAAGGGCTTCTCTTAGCTAGACTAGTTATGGAACTGAAACTATAGCGGCCCGGGGGCGAGGGCGAGGGGCGATTGTGGGAACGAGACCGTAGAACGGAATGTATGAATTATCCAGGAGCGCGAGACGCTACTTTTGGAGTTTGATTTTTTGAATTTTTAATTAGGAGCGCGAAAATTTGGAATCCTCTCCTTATACCTCAACATTAATTTGTGATTTAGGCGTATGAAAATTGGGTCAGACCAGGATTAGGAGTGTATTTAGAAATGGCTGTGTAATACATTATTGGAATGTATGAATAGAATAGAATCATCTGATATGAATACATAGTATGCGTATATTGGAACTAAGTTAGTTAGTTCTGATTACGGTGCAAATAGGCCTACGCGCAGCGGGAGAGGGAGCACTGGGCGGAACAGGGGGCAGGACAGGACCTGAGTGGGATCCTCTCGCGAGAGGGACACACCGACACCTTCGAACTGTCGGTGTTCGTGTGCACACTCGCGTTTCCATTCGTGCAGTGCAACCTGCATATATTCGAGCCTCGGTAGGTGTTACAAACCGGAACTAATAAGGGGATGTATTGATGGGTTGTCTCTAGGTACCGGCTGATGATCCGACAGGCGTGGGAGAGTGAGAGCAGGTGCTTCGGAATGTGTGTGCCACTTGGCGACACATTCTCAACCCACGGAACAGTGCTGAAGATAATTAGCCACAAAATTCTCGAGGACGGGAGGGTAATGATTGACACCATTGGGATCAGGAGGTGAGACACTATTTATAGAACTGACACCTCGTGACCTGGTTATAATAGGTTCTCCGTTGTGTCGCACCACAAGCGAGATGGCTACGTGGTGGCACGCGTGTGTCTCGTCAGCGACACCGAGCGACACCTCGACACGCGTCTACAGGAAAAGCTGTCTACCTTCTACCACTTGATGGCGCAGGCCCTTTCGTACCTCCCGTCCCAAATGGGGACCGTGCCGACCCTCTCGGAGGGACAGGGGGGGCCGGACGGGCCCGCGTGGATATGGCACGGGCTGAACTGCATGACGCACCTCAGGGACAGGGAAGTGACACACGAGGTGCTAAGTGGCACCTCTCTGGTGTCGCGGTACCAACTGCTGGCCGACATGTTTAACGTTCCGGACTGACACACATTGTAATTAATTATGAACTGAACTGCGTTTTTGAATTTTCGGTAAACTAATTATTTGAATTTCTTATACTCTACCAAAAGTGGCACATGTGTCGCCCTAAAGTGTCGGTTAACATTGCCTTCTTAGAATGAGAGTGCTACTCTTGCTAGCACTCCTCGCATTACAGCTACATTCCTATGCATCAGCCGAGTCTTCAGGGGGCACGGACCCGTGTGCGGCACTTAACACCTCTTGCGAGGAGTGCATTCAGGGGGCACAGGGGACACAGGGGGGGAGCTGCTACTTCTGTAAGGGGGCGTGTGTCCAGCTGGACACCTCGGTCTCCTGTCCCCTGGCGGACCTGAGAGTGGGACAGTGCCACCTCTCGGCCGTGGCGCTAATCGTGGTGACAAGTGGCGCAGTCTTCATGGCGGTGTCGGTGGCGTGTGTCCTGGCGGGCCTGGCGCTATACTGCTACTGCAGATTCTGTCGCAGGGGCACACGCGCCCCCCGGACAAGTGGCACAAGTGGCAGGGCTGACACGGACATGCGGGAGATGCAGGAGCGCCACTCGCAGAGGCGCGCCGAGCGGACCGCGCGGAACGACGAGACCCGCCGTAAGTACGGACTCGGGGACGAGGAGGACACCAGTCGGTACCAGAGATTGTAGCTATTTATAGACAGTGAGAGATTTCAATGCACCCTTTAATAAATATAACTCTTGTAACTAACTTGTCAATACAAACTATTCTATAACAACTACAACAACAAACAAACAACAACAAACAAACAAACAATACAAACATACTAACAATATGCAATAACAACACAAACAAACAAACAAACGAACAAACAACAACAACAACAACAATAATAAATAAACAAACACCTATATCAGTCCCTCTTAACCTCTGTCTCCTCCCGGAACGCCTTCACAGCAAACGCTATCAGGAGGATGTGTATAGTGACCACTGCCACCATGGCTGCCAGAATGTCCCCTCGCGACTGTGTGAACCCCAGGTACCCCACCGCCACGTACCTCGTTAGGAAGAACAGCACCAGTGGCAGTATGAGACCGCCCACTATGTAGCGGAGCTGGGAGATAGCCAGACTCTCGTTTGAGACCTTGCTCGCCTTAGGTGCGGACGCCATGCTATTTATAAACAGTTAACAATTAGCTACATTCCTGCTTAACACACCATGGACTACGAGAAGCTGCTCACGCGTGCGCTGCAGGAGGAGAGGGGGCACGCACCACACGTGGACCTCTCCGTGACCCTCGACCCCCTGGTCTGCCACTCGGTGGACTATGACGTCATAGCGGTGGCGCAGTCCACGTGGCAGAGAGGCAACAAGGAGCGCCTCACGCACGCGCTCAACTCGCGGAACTTTATCCTGCAGATCCCCCCGGAGCGCGGCCTGGACACCCAGGGGTACAAATGTGCCGCTTGCAACACCCCCATAGGGATCATATTCGGGCCCTCCCGCGTCTGCGCGTACAACGGGAAGTCCTACTGCCCGGACTGCTTCGGGACCTGCGAGAGACTCATACCAGGTTCCTATCATAGTTCCTATTATAGTTCCGGTTATAACTGCCCCCTAGGTCGCATGCTGCAGAACTGGGACCTGCACATGCACCGCGTGAGCAAGGAGAGCGCCAGCGTTATAGACCAGATAGTGTCCATCCCGATGCTGCACCTCACGGCCCTGGCGCCGGAGCTGCACCTGTACGTGGGGACCCTGGACCGGGTCAGGCGGATGCGGCAACAGCTCAGCGGGCTCTGTCGCTACCTGAACACCTGCAGGAAGGTGGCAGAGACAGACGGCTGGAGGAGAGCCACCGCCCGGTTCAAGAACAAGGAGTACCTCCTAGAGCACACGGACATATACTCCGTGCAGGACCTGGTGAGGGTGCACATGGACCTCATGGGGCCCGATCTGAGGGAGTGCGTCACAGAGGGGATCTCGCACGTCAAGGCCTGTCCCGTATGTCTCGCCCAGGCGTACATATGCGAGGTCAGTCATCCATGGTACCATACGTACACACCCATGGGTATACGTACACTATAACCTCGTTAGTAGTAACACCAGGGGACCGTGAATATGTGGTCGTATTAACCGGTTTTAATTTGTATTGAAAAGGCATTGAAGGGGCCTGAAATAGTGTTCGTATTAACCGTGTTCCTACTAACGAGGTTATATAGGTACAATTCTATTTATAGGTTTGCAACGAGGGCCCTGCGCTGTTCCCGTTCCAGGTGGACCGGGCGTGGCGGTGTCCGAAGTGCAGCGCTGTTTTCCACCTGGCGTGTCGGCCCGCCAGCAGCCACTGTCCCAAGTGCCTCCGGAAGTCCGAGCGGAGACACACCCCAGTATAGACTGTAATATCTGAATTTATTGATGTATAAATACAAACAACAACAACAAATAAACAAGCCATGTCAGTCCTCCTCTCCTGGGTCCCTCCCGCGCACCCTATGTGCCGCCATGAGTCTCAGGAGGGACAGAATGGGGACATTGAAGGTGCTATAGCTCTGTTCCAGCATCTCCTCGTTAACCCGCACCACCTCCTCCAGGTCTGGCAGGAGGGCGTCCCGCGCCACCGCGCCACTTCCGCCCCGAGGCGTGAACAGCTTTATGTCGTAGTCGATGCCCGAGGTGGCGAGCGTGGGCTCCAGGGGGTGCGGCTGCACGCAGTTCACCACGTGACGATCCGCATCCAGATACAGCTCGATCTCGGCGGTCCACTTGTTCCAGAAGAAGACGCGTCCACAGTCCGACCCGGACACCACGTGGCTGTCCCCCCAGAAGTTGGCCTGCTTTATCATGGTGCGCACGTTCCGGTGTCCCTGGTACCAGCTGGCGGGCGGGGAGGCGGAGGGGGCCGCGGGAGGGGGCGAGGGGGGCAGGGGCCGCGGGGGCGTCTCCTCGCCTGACACCAGACCTATGTTTATGCCGGGGACACCGTCCGACTCTCTGACCGCTGTTGTCGAGTCGATAACTCCGTCCTCCTCTCCTAGCGACGGGACTGGTAATAGGCATGCGGTATAGTTATATGGCAGCTAACCTGGCACGTCGAAGTAGTGTATCTCGAAGCCGTCCGAGGTCCTGAAGAGAGGTGTTATAAACCGGAACTAACTTACTACCGGACCTACCTGTCGTCGGAGTCCGGACGGGAGAAGCTGTTGAGGATGGTGGAGAGCCGGTCCGCCGTGGAACCGGTACCGGCGGCGTCGGGTCGGGAGCCGGGCCCCGTGTCGGACCAGTCGGACCGGAACTTGATCCTCTTCTCCCCCTGCGCCACCTCCTGCGACACCAGGTGCGAGGGGTCCCTCAGGTTGGGCGGCGTGGTGAGTGGCAGACAGCAGGGGCGGCTGCCACCTGAGAGCTGTGGGCGCGCGGCCACTGCACAGCTGTCTCCCTACACACAGACATAACAGAATCAGATCTGATTGGTGCGGACTAGGCCTACCTGAGAGCTGTCCCGGTTGAAGAGGTATAAATACTCGGCGGAGTACGAGACCAGCAGTTGTAGGCCGTCAGGACTGTAGCGGACACAGGTTATCTTCCGCTTGGTGTCCTCCAGGTGGCGCGGGCGGTAGAGCGCCACTTCCGGCTGTCTGTCGGGGGACAGCATCCGTCTGTCGAACTCCCGGACCCCCGCGTCCGCGCAGGCCACCGCGAAGTGGCACGGCTGGAGCGGGTGCACACTCAGGGAGCTGGCGGCGTCCGGAAGCGACACCTGCGACACATGTTAGAGGTGGCAGCAGAGGTGTTAAGTGCCACTTACCAGTATGTCGTCCTTGCAGTCCGTGTGTCGACAGAGACACTTCCTCTTCCGTCTGAGGTCGTACAGCCGGACGCAGCCGTCCTCCCCACAGGAGTAGAACTCCTGGGGGTCCCAGGGGGAGACCGCCACCTCGTAGCAGGTGCTCTTGTGGCAGAGGAAGGGGTGGTACCCGTACAGGTCCGGACGGTCCACGTACGTCAGGTGGATAGTGCCGTTCCCCGCGCAGGAGACAATCTCCCGGTTGCCACTCCGCGGGAGAAAGTGCGCCGAGAATATGTTCGATGCGTGTCCGGAGGGAATAGACTGGGTCAGGATTCTCCTAAATATAAGTTATCGCATTCCACTCTTATACTCCCTGGTTAAGGACTAATGCTTATATGTCTCGCTGGTTACCTGTTCCACTGGTATATGTTGAGTTGGCAGTCGTCGCTGCCGGAGAGGAGCAGGTCGCCCTCGCGGCTCCAGGAGACCGTGTTGACGCATCCCTGGTGTCCCGTGAGTCGCCCGTCCGGCCGGATCCGGCGGGGGATGCCGAACCCGCTCTTCATTTGGATGCCGGTTGCAGTGGCCTGGCCCCTCTGTCGGCTGGCGAGGAATTTGATCGGTTGGAGACCCACCCGCTCTGACATGCTAATCCATGGTTCAAACACACACAACAGTAATAACAGACTCATTATAAAGCCAATAAAATCAATTTACATTCCATTGTAATAGCATGGTAGTAGGCAGCTACCGTACAAACAGTAAAAATGTCACAGCTAGTTGGCTGGCACCGCGATCAGCTGATCGGTCTCCTCGGCCGAGCTCTCCAAGGAGGAGGCGCCCGAGGGGCTCACGGTCTCGAAGGAGGGCGGGGGGTCCCCTGCGTCCGCCTGGGGGTGGCCCCCTGTCTGGGAGAGGGCCTCCTGGTAGCAGGGGGGCGCGGAGTCGATGAGGAGACTCATCAAGGTGTTGACAGGGGCCCCCTCATAGGGGGGAGGGGCGTCCTCCCGACGGGAGAGACTCATGTTCGTGAGGACCACCGGGTCCTGGGAGGCGCCGATCGCCTCGCGGAGCTCCCGGAGGCGCGCCACGCGGATCCGGTGCAGCCGGGACCGGTTAACGCGGACGCGGGCCGACAGCCAGCAGGCCACGGCCCCCGTGGTCGCGAGTGTGGACACGAATATGATGATGACCAGGATGTACACCATGTATGTGGAGCCCAGCGCCAGCGAGTCGGTGGGGGCCGGGGCAGAGGTGCCGCCGGGGCCCAAGCGGATGAGGGCCGCGGTCCCGGGGGGGAGGGGCGGGGGCGTCAGGAGGCGCGAGGGGGACAGCGTGACGTAGGCGGAGGCGAGCAGCTGGTAGGAGGAGGCCTGCGAGCTCGAGGAGGACAGGAGGGACAGGTCACACCTCAGGGTGGTCAGGTCGGACACACCTGTGAGCGTGACCAGCAGGTCCCATCCCTTCAGGTCCTGCACCGATAGGGACACTAGGTTGGTGTAGGTGACGTGTGTGTTGGCCTGCTCCGTCACGTGCTGCAGGCGGATATAGACCTCGGACACGTCGTAGCCGAGGTCCCGGAGAGAGGTGGCCTGGGCGGAGCACTGGAGGACGGCTTCGTGTGAGACCGCGACCTGACTCCGGTCCTGCACTCTCTGCTGGTCCACGAACAGCTGCACCTGGAAGAGAAGAGCAGCCGGCAGCAACTGTAGAGCCAATAGGAATGCGAGGCGAGCTCTCATGCTAGCAGTGAAATTGGAACCAACAAATTAAAAGCAATTATATACAATTAGTCTTAAAATCAGTTCCACTCAAATGAGACCGGTTTGCCCAGGGACCGGAGTATCCGTAGAAACGCCCGGTTCGGTTCCGAGTAGAAGTCGCGCAGCTTCCGGAGGGTCCCCGGCGACACCTCTGGGTGGGGCCGCCCCTTCCCCTCCCCCAGACAGGACCGGTCCAGCTCCGAGTGCCAGCAGAAGAACCCCTTGCTGCTGTTGAAGTAGAACGTGTCCTCCGTCACGAGTGGCTCCAGGCCCAGGAACCGCTGCAGGGGAACCATCTCCGCCCCCGGGTCCCGGATGAGCCGGTCCCCGTTGGCCACGTGGATCTGCTCGGGCGGGAACACCTCGGTCCAGCGGAGCAGGTGGTTCGCGTAGAGCCCGGTCCAAACCGGCCTGGCTTTCTCCAGCACCTATAGTTCCAGTTCCATTAAGTTTAGTATAATTGTAACCCAATCCGAGCCTATCATATAGGATAGCCATGGGCTATTTATAGGTACCTGGCCGTCTGGTGCGAGCACAAAGGTGTCGAAGTCGCCGCCCCCGCGCCAGAGCTGCAGGTAGTCGGACACCAGGCGCGCCACGGGCTCCCGCGCCACCAGGACCACCTTGGTGGCGGGGTTGACACCTGCCATGCGTCCGGGGGCGTCCGGGGTCACGAAGTAGGAGGGCGTCTTCTCCACGATGAGGTGCGAGGGGCTGGCGGGGGGCATCCGGGAGAGGTACCACTCGGTGCCCCTCTCGAAGTTCCGGTCGTAGAAGTGGACCTCTCCACTTGGCGACACCACGCGGGGGTGCAGCTTCAGCATCTCGAGGAGCGCCCGCGTGCCTCCCTTCTTCACACCTATGATAACCGCGTCAGGCGCCCGTCGCGGCCAGGTGGCGACAAGTGGCGGCGCCACCTGAGAAGTGGCGGAGTGGCTGTATGCCAGGACCGCGAGGAGCGCTACTAGCATGACAACAGCAGTGGCTAGGAGGTATGCGGGCAGCCGTGAGTGGGACATGCTAGGTGTGAAGTGAACAATAACAACAACAACAACATATATACAGCTTAGCAACTAGTACGGCCATTGGAATGCGGGTGGGTCTGGCAACAGAGCCACCTGAGCGCGGAACTCTGCGTTGCAGGCGGAGAAGTGGCGCCTCAACAGTTCCAGTTCCGGTTCCGAGAGGACCGGATGCGGCCTCCCCTTCTTGCCCCCCATGCACACGGGTCTGGGGGTGTCCACCCGCCAGCAGTAGAACGTGTTATCCCGGTTAAGTGTGAAGTGGCGCCTCGTGATCAGCTGTGGCACCCCCAGGAACCGCTGCACCCTCTCCAGCTGCCCCCAGGGGGCCTCCCGGAGGCGGTCCCCGTCCACCACCAGGATCTGGGCGGGCGGGAAGGTGTCGAGCCAGTGGCGCATGTGTCGCGAGTAGCAGCTCCTGTCCAGGCGGCTGGCCACGTCCGAGTGGTTCCGGAGGCTGAGGGGCCCGGAGGGGGCGAAGGCGAAGTGGCGGAAGGATGCGTAGGGGAAGGCCCCGCCCCCCTCCGCCACCTTATCCGCCCAGTGGAGGTAGTCCGACACAAACCGGTCCACGGGGTCCCGGACCACCACCAGCAGGAGGGTGTCCCCCCGGGCCTCGCGGATCCGCCGGGGCAGCTCCGCGCCCCCCGTGAAGTAGGCCGGGGTCCGGTCTATGAGCAGCTGGTCCTCTCGCGCAGGTGGCAGAGTGTCCGCGTACCACTTGAGCCCCCTGTGGAAGTTCTTATCGTAGAAGTACACCAGTCGGCTGACCACAAGCTGGGGGTGCGAGTTAAGCATGGCCCTTAGGGCCTCTGTGCCCGCCTTCTTGACCCCGCAGAGGACCGCGTCCGGGAGCCGCGGGGGCGGGGGGGCCCCCAGGGGGCGCAGGGGGCGGAGGTGGCGGAGGACACATACGAAGAGGAGGAGACAGAGGAGACAGAGGGTGGCACGAGTGGCACGGGAGCAGGGCATGCGGCTAATTATAGAACACACAACAGTTAATTACAGACTAGATGGGTGCTAGATTTGTGGCTGATGAGTGTGTCCGTGTGTCGCGGTCCCAGGATCCGCAACAGGGAGAGGGCGTCCTCCCGGGCGTAGAGACAGGTGACGGTGGCAGAGGTGTCGCCCGCCACCGCGGCCAGCAGGAGGGGGTACAGGTGCGGATAGGTGGGGGGGCCGTAGAGGAGCAGGTGCGAGGCAGGGGGCAGACGGGGGCTCCGGAAGAAGAGCAGTCGCTCCGTGAGGAGCAGGGTGTCCCGCTGACGCTTGCGGAATAGGGAGGTGGCGCGGCGGGCCTGGGTGGCAGAGGAGTACTCGGAGATGTGTGTGAAGGGGTGCTCGCGCTCGGCCAGGTGGTTGCGGACGCGGAGATAGTCGCAGTAGGAAGGTGTGAACAGCAGAATGTGGCGCCTAGCACCTGATAGCAGGTCCGGGAGAATGCTCTCTGTGAAGTACAGGAACCGCTTCTCGGAGGTGTCGCTCAGGTGGCACGCGGGCAGCCGCTTGAACACCTAGAGACAGGATAAGTGGCTGGAATGTGTCGGTGAGTCTCACCTCACCTGGGGGGTCTGGTGTCGGAGGTGTCGCAGCACCCCCGGGTACTCGGGTGGCGCGATGAGCAGCTTGTGGTGGCGCGAGGTGGCGCGGGCGCGGAAGAGCGCGTGGATCTCGGGTGTCGCCAGGTGGCAGAGGAGGAGCAGCTGGCAGTAGTGCCGCCCGCGCTGCTCCAGGGCCCAGGGCCGGATGCGGCGGATGTCCGTCCCGTGGAGGGAGTGAGGCTGCTGGTGGGTGGCGCGCAGGAGCGACACCACGTGGCTCCAGTTCTGCATGAGGAACACGTCCGTCTGGTCCAGGAGGACGATCTCGAGAGAGGACAGGAAGTCGCTCTCCCCCCTGTCCCCCCCCGCCCCCACCAGGGTCCGCAGGCCCAGCGGGGAGGCCACTATTATGTCGGAGGCGTAGAAGGGCGCGAAGAGACGGAGCGTGTCGCTGTAGAGGGCCACTCCCATCTTGAAGCAGTCGTCGGAGTTCCCCTGGAACAGCTGTCGGTACTCGGGGGGCTTGGTGGGGTCCAGAGTGTCCTCCCCGGGCCCGTACTCGGCCTCCAGGCGCCGCCGGTGCGTCACTCCGCCGCACAGCCGCGCCATAAGTCGCAGCACGCGCAGCGCCGAGCTCCGGAAGGGGACCAGGATAAGGACCCGGGGCCGGACCAGTCCCTGGTCCCGAGGGGGCTCGCTTTCGGACCGCTGGTTGTTCCGCAGGACCAGACGCCGCCCCTTGGACACGTGGCTCACCAGGTGCGCCACCACCGCCTCCAGGAGCTCCGTGTGTCGCTCGTGTGTCTCTCTCGCGTAGAGAATGTCCGCGTAGTGGCCCAGGTGGTGTAGCAGGTGTCGCTGTGTCTCGGAGAGAGCCTCCTCAGGGGGCAGAGTGTCCCCCCCGGGCCTGGAGGCACACAGGCGCCGGAGGACCCTGGCTCTGAGGTGGATCTGTGTCGGGGCGTCGGGGGGCAGGGGGCACCCGGGGAGGGGGGAGGGGGAGAGGGTGGCGTGACCGAGGGGGTGCCCTGGCACCAGGAGCGGCTCCGGGGGGGTCTCCATAAGAGCCAGGTCGCTGTCCGTCAGCTGATAACTGAGGTTCCGGTAGAATGGGTCCCCGCACTCCTCGGAATCAGATTCGCTCAGCTCCTCCGCCTCCTCGCCCTCCGACTGGCCACCTTCCGCCACTTCACACCTCTCGTCTCGGACCCTGACCCTCTTAGCGGCCCCACGGGACACTTTGCTGCGCCTCTTGACACCTCTGTCAGGAGCACGCACCCTCCTGAGGGAGGAGAGGAGGGTCTGGTAGGGGGTGGCACCCTCGCCACTGGAATCAGATTCCATACTATTCTAGAAACAAACCGTAAGTTGCTACGCCAGTAGTTAGTTGCATATTATAATCAGTTCAACTTTATGTCATAGTAGAAGTTCGCTTAGACTCAATTACGTAAACAAATGTTTGGAAACAAATTGTATAATCATATTATGTTAGCACGGTAAATATGATCTTGCAAAGTGTATAACACAGGGTAGAAATATATCTGAGTTCAGCAGAAAAATAAATTTGCCGTAAACAAATATACATAGTATCATGTGAGCTGGTTATTGATTAGTGGCATAAAACCTTCTGCCACTAGCACCCACACTTAAACTCTATATAGTGTCTATACAGGCTCATGTTACACTGCATCACTGATTAGCTTATTATGCATGTGTAGACTGTACTTACTTAGGCTCCAAGTTAAGATAACTCAATTTGGGGTGCCTCCGCCCTCTGGACATAGGAACTTAGAAAGTATTGTACACACGGCCTTCGTATGAACCTGCAAACTGACATACAGCATTATTTTTTTGGCCTACGAAAATTTTGTTGTACGAAAGTTATATGCATCCAAAGGAGGGGCATGCGATAACTTTGATGCTATTTTTAGGCCTTGAATATGTGTTGCATACCATTTACATTATTGTGCCACTAGAGATCCTAGTTGCCCCTTAGGGTCAGATCCTGTTAACAGGCTGTAACAGGAACAATAATAATATAAATAGTATAACCAATATTATGTACACAGTCCATCAGCAAAAGTGATATAAACAACAACAACAATAATAATAATAATAATACAAACAGCAGTCAGTGTATCAGGTTCTCCATGGACCCTGGGTCTGAGTGTTTGGTGAGAGCTCCTATAGTCAGTCGCATGACCTCATCAGAGTCCAGGTTCATTTCCAGGAGCCCGGGTCGCTTCGAGGCCATGGCCTGTTGGAAGGCGGCGGACATTTCCTCTCCGTGTTCCGACTGGAGCACGGAGGGACGCCGGCCCAGCTGGCCCTTAGGGGGCGGCTTGGGGACCACAGGTTCCTCCCCGGAGGACCCGGACCCCAGGAACTCCTCGAGTCGCTTGCGTAGCATCTCGGGGGTGCGCGCTTTGGATATCTCCTCCGCGTCGCTGGGATAGGGCTCGAATATGAGCTCCCGCTCGGGGTGGTCGGCCAGCAGCCCCTGCTCCTCCTGCCACACCCGGAAGGCCAGGTGGTACGCTTTCGCGACGCACAGGGCGAGGGTGCGCGCCTTGGCGCCCGAGACGCACCGGAACACGTAGCAGTGGTGCGTCGCGGCCCCGGGGTCTGTGTCCTCCTTCGTCACGAATATGAAGGTGTCATCCCGCTGTGTGTCAGTGCCACAGTAGATGAGACGGGAAACGGGAAAGTCGTACTCGACCCCCTGGGACAGCTTGTCCTTGATGCTCATCTGGAGAGTGGTCACCTTGATGGTCACCTCCCGCTCGCTGGTCCAGCTGGCACCCCCCTGCTCACTGGGCTCCGGAACCACCTGGACACAATAGGTATAATATGGCAACAGGAGAGAGACAATGTAATGTTGTTAACTCACCAGTTTAACGAGTTGGTTTATAGAGGACTTGTCCTTGAGGTCCCATGCCACCTCCTGGTGTCCCAGGAGTGTCACGTGCCAGTAGAGCCCCTGTACGAAAGGAGTCAGGTCCTTGTCGAGTGTGTCCGGAATGAAATCTATAAGGCAGTTCCGAATAAGAATGTATTCCATAACTGTCTCGCTTATATCTATAAATAGAACTCGCCTGGCTTAGCTTGCTGCTGGCATATGTGTTGGTTGGATAGGACCTCCGCGCCCACTGAGTGCGGCCTGTGTCGCGAGTACCCGCTGCGGTCCCGGGCAGGGGACAGCTTGGGGGACAGTTTAACCAGATTGGACAGTTTAGCTCCGAGAGAGGACATTCTAACTAAATACTGAACTGAGTTTGTTAGTGTATTTATACTAGCCACACAACCACAATTATAAGAGTATAGATTGTTCTAAGCACTAATGTCTCGACTCTCTAGTTAGCTACAGTTCTTCTCGCCTCCTTCTGTCGGACAGGCTGCTGGTCAGTTGGTGCACCTAGGGGGCAGGGGAGGGTCAGGGGGCTATTTAGGAATGTTAGCTATTGTCACCTTTTGCGCGTTGTGAAGGACGACTTGGTGGAATGTGTCCGGGAGGGGCTTGCTCTTGAGGGCCCACTCCTCCAACTCTCTCTGCTTGCCCAGCAGCTCCTCCAGCTGCGACACCTCTACACAATAGACACTTTTATGACACTTGTGCCACTTATGCCTATTCTATATTTAGTACGGATAGGTATGCTAAAGTTCGAGCAGCTGTTCCAGATACAGCCGGATAAAGTGGCAGGCGCCACTTCAGAGGTGGCACTGGTGGGGAGGTGCGAGGGGAATTGTGTCCTGGTTAGCTACGAAGTGGAGCTGGATGGCGCCGCCACGGTTATAGCGGAGTACAACCTGGAGACGCACGGGACCCGGGAGCTCCTGGTGGAGCGGGGGCGGCGCCACGTGAGCAGCGCCTCCATCGACACCACGGGGTTCCTGTTGGGGTTCACATTCCGCGAGGAGGAGCCCGGGGAGGGGGACACCTACGTCACGCGCATCGCGGAAGTTAACCCCGTGCGGCGCACCTTCCGTCTCGGGGAGCCCACCTGGGAGCTGCAGAGGCTCATATTCCTCCCGCGACACAATTCCAAGAGCGACACCCACTTCCTGTTCTTCATCCACCACAAGGAGATCCTGATGTACCGCTGCGGGCTCACAGGGCCAGCGGACTGCCTCTCGGTCTCCTCCCAGCCGCTCTCCTCTCTCCTGGCTGACACCTTTGCGTGGGCGGAGCTGGACCCCGAGAGGTCCCTCCTCTACCACGCCACCCTCTCGCCAGACACGAACACCAAGGTGCGAGTAACCGCGCTGCGGCTCTCCCAGAGCTCGGCCAGCGACGCGCGGCCGGATCAGCTGTTCTCGATAGACTTCCAGCTGCCGCAGGCGTACGACCTGATTGGCCAGCTGAGCTACGCGGCCCGACACCCCGCCCTGCAGGTGTCAGCTGAGAGTCTCAACCTGTGCGTGCGGACCATGGACAACGGGACGGTCTGCTTCTGCATGCAGTTCTGCGGGCTCCAGGCGGGGGAGGGGGGCCGCCCCGAGTACGGGGTGTTCATGCTCAACAACGGTCACTTCCTGCACTGCCAGCTGCCCCCTGCCACCTGCGACACACTGCCCCCTGCCCGGATCCTGTTCGTGGAGTGCGATCAGCTGCTCCTGGCCTTCCTGCCAGACAGATTTCTGCACGTCCTGAACTGCTCGGGGGAGTTCGAGCTGTACCACCACCTGGTGGCCACCGGGCCCCACTGCCCCGAGTGGCACGGGGGCTCAGAATGTGTCGAGGTGTCGGGGGACTGGATCCTGGCCTGGGGGACCGGAGCTGTCTTCGCGCCGCGGTTCGACTCCGAGGGTCTCTTGCGCTTCTTCAAGGACACCCGCTGCTCCCGGAACCAACTGGCCATTCTCCACATTGCGATTCTCTTCCTTGACGACCCGGACCTGGTCCCGGACATCATCCGGGAGACCACCCTGCGCGCCCAGGAGCTGGTGGCGACCGACATATTCGTGGAGTTCCTCCTGGCGCACGCCTACGCCTCCATTCGGAAAAGCGTCCCCGTAAAGATCCAGCGGTCCCTCCCCCTCACTGCCTCCTCGGGGTTCTACCACGCGACGCACTACCGCGAGGGGTCCAGTCTCATCGCCACCTTCCTCGCCTCGCGGATCGGGGGCATCTCCGGGACCATCCTGGAGATCCCCGAGGGGGTCTGTCCCCTCATGGACCTGACAAAGAACAACTACTACATAGTGCGCTTCGGGAGGAGCCGCTTCAGCCCGAAGGGGATCATGCAGGGGTACCTGACAGGGGACGGGTCGGTTATAAAGGTGGTCGAGACGCTGTCCCAACAGTCCCAGACCAAGCGCAGGGGGATAATGGGGTTCTTCGACTCGTTCAAGAAGTCCAGCTCCGGGACCGCCCCCTTCACACCCTCCGCCATGGACGAGGGCGCCATCGCATTCCTGCGAGTGGTTGCCATGGAGATGCAGCCGAACCTGCTGATGTCGCAGGTGCAGTGGGAGCGGCTGCTCGCATACCTAACGCCCTATATCATCGTCAGGGACAACGAGGAGGGACTCGAGTCGATCGTGTCCCGATTTGTGTCCCTGCAACACGAGGCGTCCCGCAAGCTGCTGCTGGCCATATGGGCCTCGCTGGACCTCTCCCCCGAGGAGGACCCCCTGGGGACCCCCCTCCTCTCCGAGGCGACCCCGCGGTCCAGACAGCTGTACCACGCGACCGAGAAGTACTACCTGGCGGCCCGGGAATTGTCGTACCCCCTCCCCAGGGGGTTCAGCTCCCTCTTCTGCTGTCTCGCCTTCCGACACTTGACACCTCGCCAGTTCGCGACGCACGCGGAGCTGCAGCTGCTGCCGCTAACAGAGTTCTTCTACGACAAACTGGAGCGGGAGGGGGTGGAGGCGCGACGGAGGGACCAGTGCAGGATCCTAATGGGTCTCAAGGACAACTGAGTATCAACCAATTGCTTTAATTAATGAATACTTATACAGAGTCTATTTATTTAATTATTTGTATATTAAGATGCCGCCCATAGTATTGTGACTAATGTCCATAGTTTCAGTTCCATTAATGATATTATAACGAGTCCGTATTATACACATTGGATACAATAACCAGTAGAATATCAGGATGTGCAGTAAACTAAATATTCATATGGCTCTCATTATACGCGAGACAGTATCAGAACTGAACTTACTCCGATAGTTAGTTACATTATTCCAATGGCATAACCAAATCCACGAAATACAGCCAGCTTAGCTAAATATTCCAACACGGAGTCAAAGTATTAGTTTGCTTAGTGGTAATATTATAAACTGGAATCTACAAATAATCACCTGTCTCTATGGCTTCTCTATCCCCCTGATCCCACGCCCCCTCCCCCTCTCCCCAGGTGTCTGTCCCCATCTGTCTCACCAGCTGGTGTGTCTCTCTGCTCAGCTCCGAGAGGACCAGCTCCCTCTGATCTCTAAGCGCCAGAGCCTTCTCGTCAGCTGTTGGTATACAGTAGATATTGGATATAAGTCAAGAACACCGGTTATAAGAACATACCAGATATAAGTACATTCTACTGGAAAACGATTGCCATATAGCCTGTATAATTTATGTCGGTTATAAGAACACTATAAGCAGTTCCCGACGATGTTCTTATAACCGGCATCCACTGCATAAGATTAGTATAAATAGGGTAACAAGAGAGGGGGACATACCCTCTCCTCGAGAGAGCCCCCTCAGGTCCCGCTCCATCCCCTCGTAGGCTCTCAGCTGGTGCAGCAGCTGTGCCAGCTGCTCGTCAGAGAAGGGCAGCTGTCTGGCGCGTGTCCACACCTCCTGGCACCACTTGCCCCCTAGCGCCACCTCGCTCCAGGCGGGGGTCCCCTCGAGGGCCCCGGGGAGGGGAGGGGAGAGTCGGTACCGGGCCAGCACCCCTCGGAACCTGTCCCTCGCCTCCAGAGAGAGTCTGGCGGCCGTGTGTCCCTCTGCCCCCCGGAGGCGCGCCTCCAGCTCGTCCAGACCGGACAGCTCCAGGTGCAGCCCCGCCCGCTCCGGCTCCGTGAGGCCCCCCCTCTGGCCCTGTCTCCACAGACTCGCTAGCAGCGGGGACTGCAGACCGGACAGCGGGCCCACAAGTAGCAGCAGCAGCAGCAGACTAAGTAGCATCTAAACACAAGTAAACAAATAAACAAACAGTACAGGCAGGGAGTGGAAGTCAGCTGAGAGAACTAACCTGTCTCCTCGAGTCTACAGGGGTACACACAATCAAACACGGAGCTATAAATAGCCACAACGGGACACAGGACACACCGACACCTCTGCCACTTGTCGCGTGGCGGAGCTGTGGTGTGTCCCGAGGGTGCTCACCTGAGAGGTGTTAGTGGCCGCGAGGGCTGCAGAAGAGAGTGGTAAGAGAGGGACAGGTGTGTAATTCTATTTATAGCACAACAAGCAATCCAAACAAGTTCAGTTCCAACTTACAGTGCTAGAAGGGCCGCAGACTGAATCCGGCCCCCTCGGCCCCGAATATCCCCTCGAGGGGCCGCTCCCCTATGGTCCCGCCCCCCGCGGGCGCGGAGGGACTGGCGTTGAGCTTGACGCGCCCCTTGACCCCGCTCACGCCGCGGACCTGCTCGCTCTTGGCCGGCCAGGTCGGGAAGTCGTCCGGCGAGACGGGCAGCGGCGCCTCGCGGAAGAACAGCGTGTCCGTCGCGTCGCGGGCCGACACCCGGAAGGCCGGACAGAAGGTTAGGAAGGAGTTCATGAGCTTTACGCCGAGGTCGGACAGGTGCGGGAAGCTCTTGCGCAGGTTGTTGAAGGGGTACACCGTGAAGGAGGCCTTCTTAACGCAGGAGAGCTGCGAGTAGCCGGGCCAGATGGTCTCGTTGGGGGTCCCCAGCATCTGGAATATCCGGTTAATCTGGTCGATCTCCGACTTCCCTGGGAACAGCGCCCGCTTGTTGACCAGCTCTGCGAATACGCACCCTACGGACCAGAGGTCCACAGCCGTGCTGTACTTGTCCGTCCCCAGGAGCAGCTCGGGGGCGCGGTACCATAGGGTCACCACAAGACTGGTGTACGCCTTCAGAGGGGACCCGTACTCCCGCGCCAGCCCGAAGTCCCCTATCCGGAGTCTCCCCCTGTGTGACAGAAGCAAGTTAGAGGTCTTTATATCCCTGTGGAGTATCCAGTTATCGTGTAGGTGTGCCAGCCCCCTCAGGAGCTGGATCATGAGCGTCTTCACCTCCCCTCCAAGGAACGGCTTACGCATAACCTCCATGAGCGACTTTAGGTCGTGCTCCAGAAAGTCCATCACCAGGTATATCTTGTCCATGTTGTGTCCGACCACGATCTGTCGCACGTGCACCACGTTCTCGTGCGAGGCCTTCAGGAGGGTGTTGATCTCCCGCAGGGAGGTCACGGGGAACCCCTCCTTCTCCTTCTCCATCTTGAGGCGTTTCAGCGCCACCGTCTCTCCCGTGCGCTTGTCCTTTGCCCGGTACACCACTCCGAACGTGCCTACAGGCAGAATGTGTCACAGGTGGCAGCGCCACTTCCGGTGGCACGTACCCTCCTCGATCCTGTTGAGTATCTCGTACTGGTCCACGGTGACGCAGCCGTATATGGCCGGGTAGTAGGCCGGCAGCTTGCGGGCGTCGGGGGGCGAGGGACTCCGGATGAGATGCGGCGCGTCCGGGGAGTGTCCGGGGGAGGCCAGGAGGGGGCTGACGGACCGCTCCGGGGAGGGAAGGAGGTCCAGGGGGGAGGGGGGCGCGGGAAGGTCGTATCCGGACCCGGGGGAAATCTGCTGGTAGGGGGACGGGGGACAGGGGTTCTGTTTGGGACGCTTGTTCCTCCTTGGAGACTCGAGAGAGGATCTGGAGTGCGAGGAGCTGTGGCGGTGTCTGTGCTTGTCGGGGCTGGGGGACCGTCCGTACCTAGAAACAGCTGTAAGGGACAGCGAGCGGAGGTGAGGACGTACCTGTGTTTGTGTCTGCCCCCTCTGTGTCCCCTCCTGCGCCGCGGGGGGGACTGGTGTCTCCTCTTGGAAAGAGCGGCTCTGGATAAATAGAATATAAATAATCTGAAATAAACTCACTATAATACGAACTTATCCCTCTTGTCCCGATTGGGCCCCCTGTCCGGGACCCTCTCCCTCCTCTCGGGGGACCGCCGCCGGATGTCGAGGTGCGTCCGCTTGTCCGGGGGCCGGCGGATGGGAGGGGGCGAGGAGAGCTCTCCCGAGGAGCTGGAGAGGGGCTCCAGGAGACTGTCGGACTTGGCAGCCGGAATGGAGTCTGTCTGTTTGCACTCAGAACTCATACGACAGTGATAAGAACTGGAATTGCAACTAACTTAGAATATGTTAATCCGATTAGTTATAGAATATAAGCCAGCGATTTCCAACTTTTTCAACCGTGGGCCCTATAACAAATATTAGACATTCTGTGGACCCCAGGTTGGGAACCACTGAACTAATCTATTAAGTCCGTTACGTTATAAAGAGTGTAATGTGTGACTATATAAATCAGTGAGAGGGTGCCAGTGTGTCCTCCTTGAGTGCCCCCAGCAAGAGGAGTGACAGCAAGGGGGGAGGGTCTCCTGCGGGGACAGGAGGCAGGGTGAACAGTCCGGACAGGAACTGAGGATCGGTCTCCTTCCTGTCCAGCCCCGTCTCTGCTACGAACACCTCTGTGGTCGCCACGTAACCGCTGCTAGAGAGGTACTGTCGCACGAGCTCGTTGATCAGCTGTGACTGCGGCGAGAGGGCGGGCGGGGGGGCGGGATGGCGGAGCAGACGGAAGAAGCTCTCCCAGAGAGTGGCCTCTATCTGCTTGAGCTGCCCCGTGCTACGCAGCTCTGTCAGCAGCGCGTCACGCATCTGCTCTCGCTGCTCCGACTCGGTACCGCTAACAGACATGCTAGCTACTCACACCTAGCTAGTTATACAATATCTAATGTTAGGAGATATATCTTCCTTTAGCTAACTAGTAAATAACAACAAAATGGCCGTTAGATTGATGACCCGATACTCTTGACTTTATAAGTTCATGTGATCTGGACATTTAATCAAATACAGTGGATGCCGGTTATAAGCACATCGTCGGGAACTGCACTTAATGTGCTTATAACCGGCATGTTCTTATAACCGACATAAATTATATAGGGTATTACTATATGGCAACCGTTTTTCCAACATAGTGTCTTATATCCGATATGTTCTTATAACCGGTGTGCTAATATCCGACATCTACTGTATAACAAAATACTATATTTCTTGTATTAGCATTCCCAAATATACTTTAATAATTATTCTATTCAAAAATAGCTGGATAAAAATTCAGAGTCGGGGTGATATAAAGCAACACTAAGTGGGTGATCTAATAGGCATTATTCAAACTGTATGTATAAATAATTTTATCTCGCATAAATATTAATTAATAAACTCACTTTTTGAAACGATATAGTATTACAAGTTAGAGAGATACACTCACTTTGGATGCCACGGATGACCAAGTCTAATGCTAGGCAGTTATTAGCCTCGAATTTCATAATGTTACGGGAGAGTCAGTTGGTGTAGCCTTCACGTGGAAGGGAAATATTTCTGCATTAGGTCCAGAATCTTTCCGGGCTCATGTTCTCCAACACAAGCAGGATATCTGGAGTAAGTTAAGCTTCACCCCCGATACAGAAATGTCGAAACCTGCTGTTGATCTTAAATATCTTTCTAGGTTGGAAGGTGATGTCACTACCTATAGTGTTCTCACTCAAAGGAGACTATATCATGGCTCGTTCAGAGATCAGTAGGTTAGTATCATATTTATTTAATTTATTACACAGTGCAGTTGGCAAGAATTGGGGAGGATAATTAATATTATTTATGGTAATAATAAAGGTTGCCAAACAAGGATGCATTTAAAATTGAACGAATCTAATATATTTTTGGTATTTTCAGGTAAATCAAGACATTTGGGGACGGAAAGAACAACAACCACCATGGTAGTTAGAAGATATACCCTTCCAAATATCTACAAGAACAAATATCGTAAAGAACGCCTGCAGAGGATTCTAAAATCTTTACAATTGTATGTATCAAAAGGCGAGCGTTTATCGCTGCCAACACTGGAAGCTTCCACCCCAACCTCCTCCCATTCCACTAACAATCTCCACGATTATTTCAGAAACTGTTAGGAGTAGTTGTTTAGCGGAACTATCTTATAATTTGTTTGTGCAATTATAAAAACTGATTAGAACAGTGTTTTATCTTACCATCTAGATTCTAGATTCTAGACACCTATAATATAACGGTGTCCCTTTGCATATATTTAAAAGTACTGAGCGCATGCGCCTACGGTACTACGGTACTTAATTCATTCAAGATCAAATAATATAAATACCTCGTCCCTTGGGTCTCGGAGCGCGATTTTATGAATTTAGAGTTATACAAACCACTTTAGGCATACAAATAGAGGAGTCAGGCTATACGTATACATCTCATTATTCTGGAAACTAATACCATGGGATTATAACGTAGAGGCACTAATTTTAATTAACTATATAAATAGAACTTAGCTTATTATGTCACCAAACAAAGTTCCAGTTCTTATAAGGTTCTCACAATTGAAAGTATTTCCTTTCACTACATTCCTGACTGGATGGAGTCACCATGTGCATCAGAAGAGGCGGCACACAAACAGATGCCACACTCACTCAGTTCCACCACCTAGCTCTGCTATAAGATACGAGACACATTCTCTAGTCTATAGCATTCTAAAAACAACTTTCCTTTCAATAGCAAATAACTAGCTAACTAGAAAATAAGAACAAAATGGCAGTTCAATTCCCTGACCCTATACACCCCGTAGACCCTGTCGAGTTGGAAATAAACCAACTATTCGACCAGCTAATTATGTGTGTCCAGCAGCGACGAGTGGCACTCCTAACCACATACCGCGACACACGCGACCAAATAGCTGCTAGAACCATAGAGCGCGAGCGAAATGAAGAAGAACTGATTGCACTGAAAGCACATACCGAAAGTCTCCACATGAACGAATTGAGAGAGACCCAGGAGCAATTGTTGGCCGTAATAGAACAAAAGCTAGTAGAAGTGAGGGTACCCCAGCCCGAGACACGCGTGGTGTTCCGAGGTACCTGTGGACACCTGGAGCAGGTGATCGCAGGTGTGGGAGAGGTAGTCGAGGAGGAGGTGCACGTTGTACCCCGATATGAAGAAATGAGACAAATTGTAGCTATCGGGAAGACAGGACAAGCTCCTGGAGAGCTCTACTATCCTCATGGTGTCGCTATCGATGCGAACACAAATCTGATTTATGTCGCAGAAGGGTTTGATTCCCTTCGAGTCTCAATCTTCTCGGAGACAGGGGAATTCCTAAACACTTTCGCAAACCAAGACATGAGAGAGCCATTCGGTATTGCGATCCATCGAGACAACCTGTACGTGACGGACACAGGAGTAGACGCTGTGTTCCGATTCAAAATAGAGCCTGACATGCGTCTCGTCGCTCGCCTAGGAAGTAAGGGATCTGGTATGGGACAGTTCAATTACCCTAACGGACTCACCGTCTCTACCAACGGAGATGTGTTCATAGCGGATTCTAACAACAACAGAATCCAAGTCCTAGATGACTCCCTACACTTCCAAAGATCCATAACGCTTGGAGCAATGCATTACCCGCATGACGTTAAACTGACACCAGATGAGGTGTACGTGCTAACTGGTATATACATACACGTGTTGACCTACACAGGGGATATGATACGCTCTTTCGATACGCAACCTGGGTATGAGGGATTTGTCATAGTTCCTAACTTCTGTTTGGACGCGCATCAAAACATAATATTCGGAGATTGGGCGACTCACAATATCAGAATACTAACCAAAGTGGGCACACTCCTACACACCTTACAGAGACCAGAGGGCGGAGGAGCCTTGTGTGGAATAGCTCTAACTAACAATCTAAAGATAGTAGCTGTGTATAGCGGTGGACCTAACCAGCTAGTAATATTCTCTAGTTAACTTCTGTTATTAAATTATTTATGACAAAATAATATTACTTACAACCAGTGTTTTTTTTAAGGATTTGCTTAGAGGGCCCTACCAACAATTAGAGGCCCTCACCCCAACAATTAGAGGCCCTCACTCTACATTTCATGATATTCAGTACTTAGCACGTTAAAAATTAGAGGCCCATTGTGAAAAATTAGAAGCCCATTTTGGGCCTCTAATTTGCCTTAAAAAAAACACTGCTTACAACTGTGATACATGATACGTGGTATAATCTCAGTACATAGTTAGTTCCGCAATGAGCATTGAGTCCAGCTTGCAGAGCTGTAACTTCGGGGGCCAGGTGGCCCGCCAGTTGGTGCACGAGACGGAGGGCATGTTCCTCTCGCGGGTCCAGTTCATCAGGGACCACTGGGAGGAGGGGGGCTTCCAGCGGGCGCTGACCCGATCCATGGTTTTCTCGAACAAACACTTCCTCGGGTGCTCCTACCCCCGGGACGTGGAGGGGGAGGTGGACCAGTACCCCGCCCCCGACTGTCTCCAGACGGGATTCGATTCCATGAACAAGCGGCGGCTCCTCACGAGCAAGAGACGCACCCTTGAGCCCATCGGGTCCCCTCCCGCGGTGCAAGGGGCCGTGTCGCACGTGTTCTCGCTGGAGTTCCAGAAGCTCTGCAAGAGCATGTCCCTCTCCCCCTGGAAGGAGGCGGACCCCGCCGGCAATCCCACGGGTCAGCTGATCCACTTCGCGCAACAGAACGGGTACACCTGCATATTCCACGAGTCCGCCTCCCCCCTGTCCCCTTCAGCGGTGTCCGTCCGCGTGGAGATCGAGGGCGTGACCATCGCGATAGACGAGGGACCCAGCAAGACCCGCGCCAAGAAGATGACCGCTGCCAGCGCCATCGAGGCCATATTCCACTGCCAGAAGATATTCGGACACCTCCCCCGGGCCAAGAGGGAGCCCCAGTTCGTCTCAAAGCTGGACCTCTCCTGGGGGTCCGAGGGGGGCGGGCCCCAGTGGGACAGTCGGGGGCTGAAGCTGCTGCAGAGCGCCGGCTGGTCCGGGTCCCCCGAGGAGCTGGGGGTGCGGGGGGAGGGGGCCGCCCTCTCGCTTAACAGGGCGGGCCTGGGGTCGGACGGGGGCCAGGACCTGAGTGGGGGTCTCATTGAGAAGCGCCTGCACGGGTTTATCGAGTCGCAAGAGGAGGAGCTGGTCTTCTCCAGCGAGCTCTCCTCCGACGAGCGGAAGCTGGTGCACGTGCTTGCGCAGCGGTACGGACTCAGACACTCCTCCAAGGGACAGGGCGAGTCCAGGTACCTCGTGGTGTCCAAGCGGTCCGGGCCCCAGGACCCGGGCTCTCCCCTCATCCCCATGCCCCCCTCCCTCATGCCGGAGTACCAGCCGCCCCAGTACGGGGTCCCTTCGCACCACGGGGCGTACGTCCCGCCCCCCGACAGGTACCACTCGCAGAGACCCAGACGGGGCCGCGGGGGGTGGGGCCAGAGGGACAGAGGGAGGGGCTACGAGAGAGCCTACAATAGATACGAGCCTTATTGAATGAAATGTGTTGAGTGATTAATATGCCCAGTATTCTATTTTTAGTTTTAGGGGGCCCCTACCTTATTCTAATTATAACTCATTATATCATTATTCAATAATTATTTTCTTTAGAACTGAGTGAATTATTCGACGCCTCTCCCTAGTTACGGCTCAGCCAGGAATGCATAGAATTATCCCAGGAATGCAGGTGAGTTCCAATAACTAATTACTCCTTTTTAGTTCCAATTGTGAGCTGAATTGACCAATTAAATCCATCAGTTCGGGCGGGTTCTATTTATGCTGATTAGTCTATTCAGCTCGAATCGGCGCCCAATTAGTTAGGCCGATGCGCAGCTTATTTCTACAGATTCCGCGAATAATAATTGATAATTAATTTAATCTGAAAGGTGACAAATGTCGGACAACGCGGGTCAGCCGACCCACACTCGTAAGCACGCGCGGCGCGGACAGGTCAAGGAGCAGAAGACGCGCGTCACGATAGCGCCGGACGTTCTTAAGGAGCGCCAGCAGAAGCTGCGCGAGGAGCGCGAGGCCCTCAGGGAGGGGCTCGACGGGCGGCACCGGTTCATCACGGACGTGCTGGCCGACCGGTTCGGCATGGAGTTCCAGGAGGTCGAGGACGCGCTGCTCACGCCCGAGGCGCTGGCGCAGTTCAAAGACTTCTTCGAGGCCGCCGGGGCCTCGTATCTGCTCTTCTTCTACGAGCCCCCCGGGGAGGGCGAGGGCCGCAAGGCCCGCCCCCGGATCCTCATGACCTCAGGGTCCGAGCAGGCCTACACGGGCCTCTGCGCCTTCTTTACGAAGTCGGGCCCGCGGGCCCTCTCCACGGCTAACATTGCCGGGGAGATTAACTTCGGGACCCTGGAGTCCCCCAGGGACGGGATGCTGGGGGCCATTGAGCGGATCCTGTCCGCCCTGTTCATCCCGGCGCTGCACCGACAGGCCAACTGGGGCCGCATGGACGACGCAGAGCTACGGATGGACTTCCTGTCGCGACTCGAGAACTTTGTTAACGTCCTCTCCAACGCCAAGCTGTCCCTCTCCGACAGCGTCCAGTTCTCCAGGTGCGGGGTGGACCTGTCCTCGCTCGTCTCCGCGACGGACTACCTGATGGCGGCCGCCACGCCCGAGCTGCTGGAGCCGACGGAGACGCAGGCGCGGCTCTGGTGCGAGGAGATTCACCAGATCCTCACTGAGTCGGAGCAGATGCGCCAGGAGGCCGACTGCGTGGGCCCCCGGGCAGAGCTGGACCACTGGAAGAAGCGTCTGGCCCGCTTCTCGTCCCTCACAGAATCCCTGCGGTCCCAGGCCTGCAAGTCCGTGGTCTCTCTGCTTATCGCTTCTAAGTCAAAGGTCCTCAAGACCTGGCGCGAGCTGGACGCGCGGATTACCGACTGCATGAACGAAGCTAAGGACAACGTGAAGTACCTGTACACCCTGGAGCGGTACTGCGAGCCCCTCTACAAGGGGAGCCCCGGGGGCATGGAGGAGTGCCTCCCCGGCCTCATGAACGCCATACGTATGATTAACTCGTACTCCCGCTACTACAACACTCCCGAGCGGATGACCGCTCTCTTCGTTAAGGTCACCAACCAGATGATAACGGCCTGTCGCAGCTACATCACAGACGACGCTTGCGTGAAGGTGAGTCCCTCTCTTATCACGCTATCTCTAGATTGTATTACGGCAATGGGAGGGATCCACATAATATGTTTGGTATTTTCTATAGGGGGGTCCACAGTTAAAATATCGCTGCATTAGCATATAATGAAAAGTCCAGAGCACATGTGCCTTATAAAGTCTAGAGCAAATGTGCTCTGTACTTTTGAATATATCGCATTAGTCACTTATTAACGATTGTATTATGTAATTGTTTACAAGCTATTACAACGAGACAGAATGTATGATACTTACGAATGCCATGAGTACGGTTGTGTTGTTAGGTGTGGGAGCAGGAGCTGCCGCGGGTGCTGCAGAAGATGGACGTGTGTCTGCATCTGAACGCGGAGTACCAGGCCTGCTTCCGGCGGACCAAGGCCCGACTCGAGGACACGCCCAACGAGCGGCCCTTTGAGTTCTCGGAGATGTACATATTCGGGAAGTTCAACGCGTTCTCGGTGCGTCTCACGAAGCTGAAGGAGCTCTTCGGGACCATCCAGTCCTACCAGACGCTGAGTCTCACGCGGCTCGAGGGGGCGGAGCCCCTGAACGGGCGCTTCCAGCTGGCCGTCTGCAACCTGAAGAAGCGCCCCTACGATCTGCTCGACTCCCGGAAGACCGAGTTCGACGCGGACTACGAGGAGTTCAAGCGACAGGTGCAGGACGTGGAGACCGGTCTCCAGCAGCTGATGGCCGCCTCCTTCGAGGGGATATCCTCCACACAGCGGGCCCTCTCGCAGCTCCAGAGGTTCGAGCGACTACAGGTAAGCTCCTCTTATCATCCGGTGTATGTCCGGTATTTATCCGGTGTCCCAGCTGAGCTGTCTGAACATCCATGGTCAGTACGAGCTGCTGTTCCTGCAGTACGCCAAGAACGACCTCGCCTACGCACAGACCCTCTACAACACGCACCGGCACAACCCCCCCATAGACCGGGACATGCCGCCCGTGGCCGGCAAGATATCCTGGGCGCGGAAGCTCTACGATTACATTTCTGCGCCCATGAACACATTCTCGCAGGTCCCAGACCTCATAGGTACGTACCCCTCACCCCTCCCCCCCTATGCCCCCCCTTACCCTGTCCCCTAGGCCTCCCCTCTGCCGCGCGCGTGGTCCGACAGTACAACCGACTCTCGCAGGTGCTCACCGAGTACGAGATGCTCTACTACCACGCGTGGGTGCGCCAGCTCGAGGCGGCGCAGGAGGGACTCAAGGCCTCGCTCCTGGTGCGACACCCGGAGACCCAGGAAATGTTCGTTAACCTGGACGAGCAGATACCGGCGCTCGTGCGGGAGACCACCGTTATGTCCCGGTTCGGGCTGGAGATCCCGGAGCAGGCCCGGGCGCTGCTCCAGAGGGGCCGCGGCATAAAGGACTGCCACGATCAGCTGAAGCTGCTGCTCTCCTCCGTCTCGCAGCAGCGGGCACGCGTCAAGGACATCCTGCGGCCGCTGTTCCGACACCACCTCAAGCGAGTGGACGAGGCCCTGGAGCCCGCCTTCACGCGGCTCAGCTGGCACTCCCTCAACACGCGCACACTCATACAGTCCGTATACGGGGCCCTCTCGGAGGTGGACTCGCTCTGGTCCGCCGCCGCCGACCTGCTCGACAACCGGATCGAGGCCAACCTCCGGGAGATGGGGGGCCTGCAGCTGTCGGCCCTGCCGGACCAGGAGCCCTGGAGCTCCGACCGGTTCCTGGCCCGCGTGGAGGAGACCTGCACTCAGTCCGCGGCGCTGCTATTTATACGGAACGCGCAGGTGGAGCAGGCCTCCAAGGAGCTGGTGGCGCTGCTGCTGGCGCCCTTCCAGGACCCGCAGCTGCCGGACCACCTCCGGGACGCCAACCTGAAGCAGGTGTTGGCGCAGGGGGCCTCCGAGGAGGTGCACCTCCGCGCGGGGGACCTCACGCTCATCCGCCGCAAGCTGCTCTACCGGGACATACAGGACGAGGCCGCGGAGCTGCGCACGCACCTGATGCACCGGAACCTGGAGGCGCTGGTCCGCTGCGCCCGGCTGTCTCTGGACGCGCTACGCCGCCGCATCACGGTCTCCAGCATGATCAGCTACGGGGAAACCGACTCCAAGAAGGACCAGCCGCCCGCCTTCAGCGCTCAGCTGATACTAGCGCTGCCGAACATAGAGATGCGGCCGGCACTGGACGACATACAGCAGACCGTGAACAAGGCCGCACAGATGATAGTGGCCATCTTCAAGCAGATCCCCGTGTGGGGACAGGCCGACGCCAAGAGGGGGCCCGAGCTGGAGAGACCCACGCTCCTAGGGGGCGTCTCTCTGGGCCAGATGACAACCTCAATGGTGTCCAACTCGGAGGGGGCAGCCAGCCGGGTCCGTCTGGACGGAGGGGCCCGATTCAAGAACTACTACCGCTCCGTCTCGGAGCACAAGGAGGTCGCAAAGCTGATCTCCATCCTCACCTCCGGGATAAACTCCACCAAGAGCCTCGTGACCCGGGCGACCGCCTCTTTCCAGAAGTATGCGCACGTGTGGAATGTGGACAGAGACAAGCGGATTGAGGAGTTCCTGGAGGCCAGTCCCCACCTCTCAGACTTCAAAGCAGAGATTCTATCATTTCAGGTAAGTGTTAACTTATTAACAACAACAACAACAAGTGTTTACCTGCCCGTAGGACCTGGAGGTGCGCATCCTGGAGGAGCCAGAGCGCGTGGACGTGGGGGCGGTGGCGCTCTACACGGAGGACCTGAAGGTGTCGCTGGAGTCGGAGGCGAAGACCTGGAAGCTGGTGTTCGGACGGGCGCTCAACCAGAAGTACTGCCAGCTGATGGAGCAGACCCTCTCCCAGATTGAGGACATAAACGTGCGACTCTCGCGAGAGATCAAGGACCTCGATGACGTCAGGATGGCCATGGCCTGTCTGCGGGAGGTCCGCGAGAGCGAGATCTTCATCGACAGCGCCATCGGTCCGATAGAAGAGAGCTACGCGATGCTGAACAAGCACGGGATCCCCGCGCCGCGGGACCAGGTAGAGCGCGTGGACACCATGCGCTACCAGTGGGAGAAAGTGACGTCACTCGCGGGCGAGGTGCAGTCGCACCTGATCACGATACAGCCGCAGTTCAAGGAATCCCTCATCACGCAGATCGGCACGTTCGCAACGGAGACGGACGGGTTCTTCTCGGACTACCGGGAGCGGGGCCCCATGGTGGACGGGATCCCCCCGCGCGAGGCCTCCGAGAGACTGCAGGAGTTCCAAATGAACTTCGATGCGATTTGGCGGCGGTTCCAGACCTGCTCGGACGGAGAGGAGCTCTTCGGGCTGAGCAAGACCCCGTACCCCGAGATAGAGCGCATACGGCGGGAGCTGAACCTCCTGCAGAAGCTGTACAGCCTCTACAATGCAGTCATGGACAGCATAGACGGGTATTACGACATCCTGTGGACAGACGTGGACATAGAGAAGATTAACTCGGAGCTCCTAGAGTTCCAGAACAGGTGCAGGAAGCTGCCAAAGGTAAGTATGTGCCACTGTACCACCGTGCCACTGTGCCACTAGTTAACTCCTATGATAGGGCCTGAAAGACTGGCGGGCATTCGAGGAGCTGAAGACAAAGATCGACGACTTTAACGAGACCTGTCCGGTGCTCGAGATGATGGCCAACAAGTCGATGCTGCCGAGACATTGGAAGCGGATAGAAGAAGTGACCGCACACAAGTTCGACGTGGAGAGCGAGGGGTTCCAGCTGCGGAACATAATGGAGGCCCCCCTCCTCAAGTTCAAGGAGGACATTGAGGACATATGCATATCCGCGGTCAAAGAGAAAGACATCGATTCTAAGCTGAAGCAGGTGGTGGTCGACTGGAACATACAGACATTCGCGTTTAACGAGTTTAAGAACCGCGGAGAGCTGATGCTCAGGGGCGATGACACGGGGGAGATAATATCCCTTATGGAGGACTCTCTCATGATACTGGGGTCCCTCATGTCCAACCGGTACAACGCCCCCTTCAAGAAGGACATCCAGCTATGGGTGCAAAAGCTGTCCAACTCCTCGGAGATAATTGAGAAGTGGCTGGTGGTGCAGAACCTATGGGTGAGTTATAATTAGATACCACCCCCTAATGTCCTTACACGCTGTGTGCTTAGGTATACCTGGAAGCCGTCTTTGTCGGGGGCGACATCGCGAAACAGCTGCCCAAGGAGGCGAAGCGGTTCTCCAACATAGACAAGTCCTGGGTTAAGATAATGACTCGTGCACACGAGACCTCTAACGTGGTCACCTGCTGTGTGGGCGACGAGACCATGGGACAGCTGCTGCCCCACCTCCTGGAACAGCTGGAGCTCTGCCAGAAGTCGCTCACCGGGTACCTCGAGAAGAAGCGACTCGTGTTCCCGAGGTTCTTCTTCGTGTCGGACCCCGCGCTCCTAGAAATCCTGGGACAGGCGTCAGACAGTCACACCATACAGGCGCACCTCCTCAACGTGTTCGACAATACCAAGACGGTAACCTTCCACGAGAAGGACTACGATAAGATTCTGCAGATAAACTCCAGGGAGCCGGAGACGATCGACCTGGACAAGCCCATCATGGCCACCGGAAACGTGGAGGACTGGCTGGGCGCCTTGCTCCGGGAGTCCCAGAAGTCCGTGCACAATGTCATCAAGCAAGGCTCCGTCGCCATAGACGACCCAAACTTCCAGCTCCTGGAGTTCGTCGAGACCTTCCCTGCCCAGGTCGGGATCCTGGGGATCCAGATGCTCTGGACCAGGGACGCGGAGAACGCGCTCTCCGCCGCGAGACAGGACAAGCGCATAATGGGGGCCACCAACCAGGCCTTTCTGGACATCCTCAACATGCTAATCGACCAGACCACCCGCGACCTGACCAAGATAAACAGAATCCGCTTCGAGACCCTGATCACCATACACGTGCACCAGAGGGACATATTTGACGACATGGTTAAAATGCACATAAAGACCCCTGGGGACTTCGAGTGGCTGAAGCAGAGTCGCTTCTACTTCAAGGAGGACATCGACAGATGCATCATATCCATAACGGACGTTAACTTCATATACCAGAACGAGTTCATAGGTTGCACGGATCGACTGGTTATAACGCCGCTCACGGACAGGTGCTACATAACCCTGGCGCAGGCCCTAGGCATGGCGCTAGGGGGCGCCCCCGCGGGGCCGGCCGGGACCGGGAAGACGGAGACTGTGAAGGACATGGGCCGGTGTCTCGGCAAGTACGTGGTGGTGTTCAACTGCTCGGACCAGATGGACTTCCGGGGGCTCGGCCGGATATTCAAGGGCCTGGCGCAGTCCGGCTCCTGGGGCTGCTTCGACGAGTTCAACCGGATAGAACTGCCGGTGCTGTCCGTGGCCGCGCAGCAGATCGCGGTTGTTCTCACCTGCAAGAAGGAGCGCAAGGTCCAGTTCATATTCACAGACGGAGACATCGTGGACATGAACCCTGAGTTCGGCCTCTTCCTCACCATGAACCCCGGCTACGCAGGGCGACAAGAGCTCCCCGAGAACCTCAAGGTCAACTTCCGGACGGTGGCCATGATGGTGCCGGACCGACAGATAATTATCCGCGTAAAGCTGGCCTCCTGTGGGTTCCTGGAGAACGTGCTGCTGGCCCGGAAGTTCTTCGTTCTGTACAAACTGTGCGAGGAGCAGCTGTCTAAGCAGGTGCACTACGACTTCGGTCTGCGGAACATTCTGTCGGTGCTGCGGACACTCGGCGCCTCCAAACGCGCGAACCCGCAGGACTCAGAGAGCACCATCGTCATGCGCGGCCTCCGCGACATGAACCTCTCCAAACTGGTCGACGAGGATGAGCCGCTGTTCCTCTCGCTCATCAACGACCTCTTCCCGGGGATCGTGCTCGAGAAGGCGGGCTATCCCGACCTCGAGGAGGCCATCTCCAACCAGGTGACCGCCCTGGGCCTCATAAACCACCCCTCCTGGACCCTCAAGGTCATCCAGCTGTACGAGACTCAGCGCGTGCGCCACGGGTTCATGGCGCTGGGGCCGTCCGGCACCGGCAAGAGCTGCTGCATCAGCGTGCTCATGCGGGCCATGTCCGACTGCGGGGAGCCGCACAGAGAGATGCGCATGAACCCCAAGGCCATCACCGCCCAGCAGATGTTCGGACGACTCGACGTGGCCACCAACGACTGGACAGACGGGATATTCTCCACGCTCTGGCGCCGCACACACAAGGCCAAGAAGGGGGAGCACATATGGCTGCTGCTGGACGGGCCCGTGGACGCCATTTGGATCGAGAACCTTAACTCGGTTCTAGACGACAACAAGACCCTCACGCTGGCAAACGGGGACCGCATCCCCATGCACCCCACCTGCAAGATCGTGTTCGAGCCACACAACATAGACAACGCCAGTCCGGCCACTGTGTCTCGTAACGGGATGGTCTACATGAGTCCCTCTGGCCTGGACTGGGTCCCGATCCTGGACGGGTGGCTGATGAGTCGCGGGCCCGGCGAGGCCGACATTCTCCGGGAGCTCTTCCGGAGCTCCTACCAGGAGCTGTACGACTTCGCCTCCACCTCTCTCCTGCCCAAGATGAGTCTCCTGCAGTGCATGTACGTGTCGCAGACCATCGGCCTCCTGCAGGGGCTGGTGCCCGAGCGGGAGGACGGCGGGGCGCACACGCTCGCCGCCCTGGAGCACTACTACGTGTTCGCAGTCATGTGGAGCATAGGGGCGCTGCTGGAGCTGGACCACAGGGATAAGCTCGAGACGTTCATGCGCGACAAGACCTCTCTGGACATCCCCAAGTACGCGGAGGGGTCGGGGGACACGATATTCGAGTTCATGGTGGATACGGACGGTACCTGGCGCCACTGGCAGGAGTTGGTAGAAGAGTTCATATACCCCCCGGACTCTGTGCCCACCTACGCATCCATATTGGTTCCCAATGTGGATAACGTACGTACGGACTACCTGATACACTCGGTCTCAAAGCAGGGGAAGGGGGTGCTGCTTATAGGGGAGCAGGGGACCGCTAAGACAGTCATCATCAAGGGGTACCTGAACAAGTACGACGCAGAGCTGCACCTGCAGAAGGCATTCAACTTCTCCTCCGCGTCCACCCCCGGCATGTTCCAGCGGACCATCGAGAGCTACATCGACAAGAGGGTGGGCACAACCTTCGGGCCCCCCGCCGGCAAGAAGATGAGCATATTCATAGACGACATAAACATGCCGATTATAAACGAGTGGGGCGACCAGATAACAAATGAAATCACGCGCCAGACCATGGAGATGAAGGGGTTCTACTCTCTGGACAAACCGGGGGACTTTACCTATATTGTGGACATCCAGTTTGTGGCAGCCATGAACCACCCGGGGGGCGGCAGGAACGACATACCCCAGCGACTCAAGCGGCAGTTCGCTATATTCAACTGCACCCTCCCCTCCAACACCTCCATCGATAAGGTGTTCGGTGTGATCGGAGAGGGCTACTTCTGTCCCCAGCGCGGGTTCCCCTCGGGGGTGGTGGAACTGGTCCCTGAGCTGGTGGTGTGCACGCGGCTCCTCTGGCAGGCGACAAAGGTCAAGATGCTCCCGACCCCAGCCAAGTTCCACTACGTGTTCAACCTGCGGGACCTCTCCCGCATTTGGGAGGGGATGCTCAACATAAGCGCCGAGACATGCGGCTCCCCCGAGGTGCTGCTGGCGCTCTGGAAGCACGAGTGCGTCCGCGTGGTGGCGGACAGGTTCACAAACGCAGAGGACAAGAAGTGGTTCGACAAGTCGCTGGGACGCATCGCCGTGGAACAGCTGAGCGAGGAGCTGGCAGCCAAGGTCCCGGCGGACCCCTACTTCGTGGACTTCTTGCGGGAGCCCCCCGAGGCCACCGGGGAGGAGGAGGACGCCGACCTGGAGGCCCCCAAGGTGTACGAGCCCATCCCAGCGTGGGGGGACCTCCTGGTAATAATACATTGTAGTGTTGTTGTTGTTGTTGTTACACTTTGTGTCTGCAGGAGAGACTGACTCAGTTCATGCTGCAGTACAACGAGACGGTGAGAGGGGCCGGCATGGACCTGGTGTTCTTCAAGGACGCAATGGTACATCTTATGAAGATATCTCGGATAATCCGGACGGACAGGGGGAACGCGCTCTTGGTGGGGGTGGGCGGCTCCGGGAAACAGAGTCTCACGCGACTGGCCTCATTCATCGCCGGATACAAGACTTTCCAGATAACGCTGACTCGCACCTACAACGTCACCAACCTCATGGAGGACTTGAAGTCGCTCTACAAAGTGGCCGGCCTGCAGGGGCACGGCATGACCTTCATATTCACCGACAACGAGATCAAGGACGAGGCCTTCCTTGAGTACCTGAACAACGTGCTCTCCTCCGGGGAGGTGTCGAACCTGTTCGCGAGAGACGAGCTCGACGAGATCCGGTCGGACCTGATCCCCATCATGAAGCGGGAGTTCCCGCGCCGCCCCCCCACCCCCGAGAACCTCTACGACTACTTTATAAACCGGGCCCGGCAGAACCTGCACGTGGTGCTCTGCTTCTCGCCGGTCGGGGAGAAGTTCTGCAACCGGTCTCTGAAGTTCCCCGGTCTCATCTCCGGCTGCACCATGGACTGGTTCTCCCGCTGGCCCAAGGACGCCCTCGTCGCGGTGGCCAAGCACTTTATAGAGAACTTCAAGGTAGGCACTCTATAGTATATAGTGCAGTAGATGTCCGTTATAAGCACACACCGGTTATAAGAACATATCGGATATAAGAACACTATGTGCTTATACCCGGCATCCACTGTATTATAGGAGTGTGTTTACGTGTTACGTGTGTGTAGGTTGACTGCTCTGACGAGGTGCGCGGGGAGGTTATAAAGACCATGGGGCTGATACAGGACTGCGTGGCGGAGGCGTGCACGGACTACTTCGCGAGATACCGACGCGTGACGCACGTGACCCCCAAGTCCTACCTGTCCTTCCTCTCCAGCTACAAGTCCGTGTACACTGAGAAGTCCCGCGCCCTACAGGAGCTGGCGGACCGCATGATCCTGGGGCTGGACAAGCTGCTGGAGGCCCAGGCGGCCGTGGAGGGGCTGCAGAAGGAACTCAACGTCAAGGAGAAGGAGCTGGCCGTGGCTAACATAAAGGCGGAGAAAGTACTACAGGAGGTGACTGTGTCCGCGCAGGCCGCGGGCAAGGTGAAGGCGGAGGTACAGGTGGTTAAGGATAAGGCGCAGGGACTGGTGGACCTGATAGAGGCAGAGAAGTCGGTGGCCATGGGAAAGCTGTCCGCCGCGAAGCCGGCCCTCCAGGAGGCGGAGCGAGCGCTGCAGACGATTCAGTCGGGACACATCGCGACGGTCCGGCGCCTGGCCAAGCCCCCGCACCTTATAATGCGCATAATGGACGGAGTGCTGCTGCTGTTCCAGCGCAGGGTGGACCTGGTGACGATGGACCCCGAAAAGCCGAGTCTGAAGCCCTCCTGGAGCGAGGCCCTCAAGCTGATGGGCGGCGGGGCCTTCCTGTTCGACCTGCAGAACTTCCCGAAGGACAAGATTACGGAGGAGACGGTGGAGCTGATGGAGCCGTACCTGCGCGCCGAGGACTTCACGTACGAGTCCGCAAAGAAGGTTTGTGGAGACGTGGCCGGTCTCTGCTCCTGGACCAAGGCGATGACGACATTCTTCTGGATCAACAAGGAGGTGGTCCCTCTCAAGGCCAACCTAGCGATCTCGGAGTGCAAGCTAAACAAAGCGCAGGACAAGCTAGACGTGGCACAGGCGCAGCTGGACGAGAAGGAGCGCGAGCTGCAGGTGGTGCAGGCGCTGTACGACCGGGCCATGAAGGAGAAACAGGAGCTGCTCGAGGACGCCGAGACCTGCAAGCGGAAGATGAATGCGGCCACGGCCCTGATAAGCGGCCTGGGCGGCGAGAAGGAGCGCTGGACCCGCCAGAGCCGCGAGTTCCAGGGACAGATGAAACAGCTGGTCGGGGACGTGGTGCTGGCCACCGGCTTCCTCTCCTACGCGGGGCCCTTCAACCAGGAGTTCCGGAACAAGCTGCTGGACACCTGGAAGGAGGAGCTGCAGGGGAGAAACATACCGTTCTCGGGGAACCTGAACCTCATCACCATGCTGACCGACCAGGCCACCATCACCGAGTGGAACCTCCAGGGGCTGCCCAACGACGAGCTGTCGGTGCAGAACGGAATAATCGTCACCTCTGCCTCCCGCTACCCGCTCCTGATCGACCCGCAGGGCCAGGGTAAGATCTGGATAAAGAACCGGACGGGGGCCGACCTCCAGCTGACGAGTCTCAACAACAAATACTTCCGACAGCACATGGAGGACGCGCTGTCGCTGGGACGGCCGCTGCTGCTTGAGGACGTGGGGGAGGAGCTGGACCCCGCCCTGGACAACGTGCTGGAGAAGAACTTCATAAAGTCAGGCAGCAGTCTCAAGGTTAAGGTGGGGGACAAGGAGATTGACGTCATGCGAGGGTTCATGCTGTACATCACCACAAAGTTCCCGAACCCCTCCTACACCCCCGAGGTGTTCGCTAGGACCGGAATAATAGACTTCACGGTGACCATGAAGGGCCTGGAGGACCAGCTCCTGGGCCGGGTCATACAGACGGAGAAGGCGGAGCTCGAGAACGAGCGTCTCGCGCTCCTAGAGGACGTGGCTGCGAATAAGCGCAAGATGCAGGAACTGGAGGACAACCTCTTGTACCGACTTACCAACACGAAGGGGTCCCTAGTGGACGACGAGAGTTTGATAGAGGTGCTGCGCGTCACTAAGAGCACCGCGGAGGAGGTGGGCGAGAAGCTGCGCATCGCCGCGGAAACCGAAATAAAGATAAACACGGCCCGCGAGGAGTTCCGGCCGGTCGCGGCCCGCGGGAGCGTCCTGTACTTCCTGATGTGCGAGATGTCCATGGTTAACTGCATGTACCAGATCGCCCTGAACCAGTTCCTGGAGCTCTTCGACAACTCGATGCTGCGCTCCCAGAAGAGCCCCATCACCGCTAAGCGCATCAACAGCATCATAGAGTACCTCACCTTCGAGGCCTTCTGCTACACGTGTCGCGGTCTCTATGAGGAGCACAAGCTGCTCTTCACGCTGCTCCTCACGCTTAAGATAGACATGCAGAAGGAGAACGTAAACTTCAGGGAGTTCCAGACGCTCATTAAGGGCGGCGCGGCCCTGGACCTGAACGCGGTGCAGCCCAAGCCGGCTCGCTGGATAGAAGACATGATCTGGCTGAACCTGGTCGAGCTGAGCAAGCTGCCGCAGTTCTCAGAGATCCTGGAGCAGGTGGCAAGGGGCGACAAGATCTGGAAGACCTGGTTCGACGACGAGGCCCCCGAGGAGGCGGTGGTGCCCGACGGGTACCAGAAGTCCCTGGACACCTTCCGACGGCTGCTGCTGGTCCGCTCCTGGTGTCCGGACAGGGCCATGGTGCAGGCCAAGAAATACATCGCGGAGTCGATGGGCCGCAGGTACTCCGAGGGGGTCATCCTGGACATCGAAAAGATGTGGGAGGAGAGTCACCAACGCGTGCCCATGATCGGACTCCTCTCGATGGGGTCCGACCCCACCCACACCATAGAGTCCCTCGCGAAGAAGAAGAACATCGACTGTCGCTGCATCTCTATGGGCCAGGGCCAGGAGGTGCACGCGAGACGTCTGATGAGTCAGTTCATGGCGGGCGGCGGGTGGATGCTCCTGCAGAACTGCCATCTGAGTCTCGACTTCCTGGACGAGCTGCTCACCACCGTCCTAGAGACAGAGAGCGTGCACGACGCGTTCCGCGTCTGGATAACCACAGAGGTGCACCCCAAGTTCCCCATAAACCTCCTGCAGATCTCCATAAAGTTCGCAAACGAGCCCCCCCAGGGGATCAAGGCGGGCCTCAAGCGGACCTACGCGGACATCTCGCAGGACCAGCTGGAGATATCCAATCTCCCCCAGTGGAAGCCGATGCTCTACGGCCTCGCGTTCCTCCACACCACGGTCCAGGAGCGCCGCAAGTTCGGGCCCCTCGGCTGGAACATACCCTACGAATTCAACCAGTCGGACTTCATGGCCACGATGCAGTTCTTCCAGAACCACCTGGACGACATGGACCTGAAGAAGGGGGTCTCCTGGAGCACGGCTCGCTACATGATAGGGGAGGTGCAATATGGAGGGAGGGTCACCGACGACTACGACAAGCGACTGCTTAACACCTTCGCCAAGTCCTGGTTCGGGGAGCACATGTTCCAACCCACGTTCCTATTCTACAAGGGGTACAACATTCCTGTCTGCAAAACGGTTGCTGACTACATAGACTTCATAGAGAAGCTGCCTCCCCAGGACACTCCGGAAGCTTTCGGACTCCACAAGAACGCAGATATCACATACCAGAACAACACCTCCAGGGAGGTAGGCCTCTCTCTTGTTGTTGTTGTTGTTGTTGTTGTTGTTGTTTACTTACCCCCCCTTAGGTGATGGGCACTATAATCAGCATCCAGCCCAAGGACTCCTCGGCTGGGTCGGGGGAGACGCGGGAGGACGTGGTCTACAAGATGGCTGAGGACCTGCAAAGCAAGCTGCCTCCCAGCTTCCTGCCCCACGAGGTGCGCGCCATGCTGCACAAGATGGGACACCTGCAGCCGCTCAACATATTCCTGCGCCAGGAGATCGACCGCATGCAGCGGGTCATCCAGGCCGTGCGGGTGACACTCAAGGACCTCAAGCTGGCCATCGAGGGGACCATCATAATGTCGGAGAACCTCCGCGAGGCGCTGGACTCCATGTACGACGCGCTGGTGCCGGACAGCTGGAAGAAGATATCCTGGGAGTCCGCCACGATCGGGTTCTGGTTTACAGAGTTCCTGGAGCGACACATACAGTTCCACGCGTGGGTGTTCCAGGGGCGGCCCCCCCAGTTCTGGATGACCGGCTTCTTCAACCCGCAGGGGTTCCTGACCGCCATGCGACAGGAGGTAACGCGGGCGCACAAGGGGTGGGCCCTGGACAGCGTCCTGCTCTTCAACGAGGTGACAAAGATGACGCGCGAAGAGGTCGCCTCGCCCCCCCAGGAGGGCGTGTACGTGTACGGACTGTACCTCGAGGGGGCGGGGTGGGACCGCCGGAACTGCAAGCTGATTGAGTCCCAGCATAAGGTCCTATACGTGCAGATGCCAGTCACACACGTATTCGCTATAAACGCGTCCGACGCGAACAGGGACAACAGCAAGCTGTACCCGTGTCCGCTGTACAAGAAGCCGCGACGCACAGACCTGACGTATATATCCGCCCTCTTCCTTAAGACCGCCCTCCCCCCCGACCACTGGACCCTCAGGGGTGTCGCTCTCCTCTGCGACAACAAATAGACTCTATTGTCTGTAGCTCTTATATACTGTTCGATATATAATTATAATACGAGTACTTATAACTGGTTCCGTGTAGTGTAGATATATCGTATAGAGCAGGGAATTATACAGGACTCAAATTGAACGCTCCTAATTGCCCTAAGGTCACTAGAGTATGTATTTTGTACGCCTAAAAGGTTAGTTTTGTATTACTCTATGGGGAGTTTCGGCAGTTTTCGCGCTCCTAAACGCAAACATATCCAAATTTATACGCCTCTAGGCGTATGGCGCGCTCCTGGATAAACCCCTGATATAGAGTCCCTTAGATGGTTACAAATACAGTAGACTCCGCTTAATTAAGTCCGATTATTTTTGAAACTATGAAATATGATACCAGAAGTTCTGAAATGAAATTATTTCCTTTCATACATTCCTGACTGGATGGAGTCACCATGTGCATCAGAAGAGGCGGCACACAAACAGATGCCACATTCCACTCAGTTCCACCACCTAGCTCTGCTATAAGATACGAGACACATTCTCTATAGCATTCTAAAAACAAACTACTTTCCTTTCAATAGCACTATCTAGCTAACTAGAAAATAACAACAAAATGGCATTTCGATTCCCTGACCCGATACACCCCGTAGACCCTGTCGAGTTGGAAATAAACCAACTGTTCGACCGCATAATTATGTGTGTCCAGCAGCGACGAGTGGCACTCCTAACCACATACCGCGACACACGCGACCAAATAGCCGCTAGGCCCATAGCCCGCGCGCGAAAAGAAGAAGAACTGATCGCACTGAAAACCGATACCGAGGCTCGTCTCCAAATGAACGAACTGAGAGAGACCCAGGAGCAATTGTTGGCCGTAATAGAACAAGCGCTAGCAGAGGTGAGGGTACCCCAGCCCGAGACACGCGTGGTGTTCCGAGGTACATGTGGACACCTGGAGCAGGTGATCGCAGGTGTGGGAGAGGTAATCGAGGAGGAGGTGCCCGTTGTACCCCGATATGAACAAATGAGACCGATTATAGCTGTCGGGAAGATGGGAAAAGCTCCTGGAGAGCTCTGCAATCCTCTTGGTGTCGCTATCGATGGGAACACAAATCTGATTTATGTCACAGAAGCGGGTAGAGTCTCAATCTTCTCGGAGACAGGCGAATTCCTAAATACTTTCACAAACCAAGACATGAGAGTGCCACACGGTATAGCGATCCATCGAGACAACCTGTACGTGACGGCCACAGGAGTACACGCTGTGTTCCGATTCAAAATAGAGGCTGGCATGCGTCTCGTCGCTAGGCTAGGGAGTAAGGGATCTGGTGTGGGACAGTTCAAATCCCCTTTCGGACTCACCGTCTCTACCAACGGAGATGTGTTCGTAGCGGATTTTGCCAACAAGAGAATCCAAGTCCTAGATGACTCACTACACTTCCAAAGATCCATAACGCTTGGAGCAATGCATTACCCGCATGACGTTAAACTGACACCAGATGAGGTGTACGTGCTAACTGATAGTTACATACTCGTGTTAACCTACACAGGGGATATGATACGCTATTTCGATCCACAACCTGGAAATCTCGCTCCTGACTTCTTCTGTTTGGACGCACATCAAAACATTATACTCAGAGACGGGTATACTGGTAATATCAGAATACTAACCAAAGAGGGCACACCCCTACACACCATACAGAGACCAGAGGGCGGAGGAGCCTTGTGTGGAATAGCTCTAACTAACAATCTAAATATAGTAACTGTGTATAGTAGAGCAGCTAACCAGCTAATAATATTATCTAGCTAATGTGTGCTATTATTATTATTATTATTATTATTATTACACTTTTAAACTTGTTTCAGCTATACAACCGCATCTTATTCCCTACCTACAGTATTACCACATTATTAACACCTTTGGGGACATTAAGATTATCTACCGTATATACTCGAAAATTAGCCCCTAATAGGGGGTTTAAAATCAATAATAACGAATAAATGCTAATATACCCACATTTAACAGATTCGCTAGTATGAGTGACGCTTCTAGATTCCAGCAGCTGAGCACCTCCGAGCTGGAGGCTATGCTGAGTTCCTCCGACGAGAGCACGTTCCACCTGTTCCTGAACCAGGACCCGGGGGTGCAGCGGCTCAAGGGGGAGCGGGAGCGGATCGAGAAGGACACCCTCCGTCTGGCGCAGGAGACCATGGACCTGGAGCCTAAGTTCAGTTCGGACCGACAGCGACTCATCGACAGCTGTCAGACCTACACGCAGCTCCGGGGGGACTTCGACACCTTACTCGACTCCCTCACCTTCACGCTATCAGGTATATACCCCCCCTTATGCCCTACCCCCTGTGACCTATTTATCTGTGTCTAGGGGCCAGCCCCGAGGAGGTGCTCGCGCAGCTGCGGACGCTGTCGGAGCAGCGAGAGGACCAATCCGAGGAGGTGACGGACCGGTTCCTGGCGGGCAAGTGCTCCGTGGACCTGTTCCTCCAGGAGTTCATGGAGAAGCGGCGGGACTCGCATGTCTTCAGAGTCAAGAGCGAACACATGTCCAAGATAATCCGGAAGGACCAGCCCGGCCGTCCGCGCACCGCCGGCTTCAACCCGACGCCCCCCTCCTTCCCGCCCCCCTACCCCCCGGGCCCCCAAGCAGGGGCCAGAATGCCCGTACCCCAGTGGTGAACGTTTGGATTTGTATAGATTGTATAACCTGACTTGTCCCTGGTCCAGTAATGCTATACGAGATATCATATTTCTCCCTATAACTAATTTAATATTAACCTAGTTATGGCTGAGGGTGCAGTAGGATTAGCAGATACAGTCCCGGACACATTGGATGCTGTGCCGCCCGGCCTGGTCGCGGCGGAGTATCCCGGGGGGCTCAGACTGGAGACGGGGGCGGTGCTGACCCCCACGCAGGTTAAGGAGGTCCCCACCGTGGGCTGGGGGGGCGAGGATACGGAGCTCTACACCCTCATGCTCGTGGACCCGGACGCCCCCAGCAGGGCGGCCCCCAAGTGGCGGCACTGGCTCCACTGGCTGGTAGTTAACATCCCCGGGTCCCGCGTGGGGGAGGGGGATCAGCTGTTCGGATATATCAGCTCCGCGCCCCCGTCCGAGACAGGCCTGCACAGGTAGCTTGTAGTATGTTAAATGCCGGATATAGGAACACCGGTTATAAGAACATTTTATTGGAAAATGGTTTCCATATACCCTGTATAATTATGCCGGTTATAAGAACACTATATGCAGTTCCCGACTATGTTCTTATATCCGGCATCCACTGTACTACGTACCCTGTCCCCTAGTTACGGTATGGTGCTTAGGTATGTGTTCCTCGCGCTTAGGCAGAGCGGAAAGGTTGATTACGATGGACAGAGGAGCTCCAGTGGCCAGGTTGAGGGGCGGGGGGGCTGGGACCACAGGGCATTCATAGCCAAGCACTCCCTGGTCCCTGTGGCCGCTAATCTGTACAGAGCAGAGTGGGATGAGTATGTGCCGAAGCTATACGCGGCTCTTAAAGTAGTCTTATAGCCTATAGCGCCAGCTAGCTATAGACTGGGTATAACTAGCTGTACTCGATAGTTTCTTATTCTGAACACACACTTTTGTCGCTAGTATATTGTTCCATTTAGGTTATTTTTATTATTTTACACATTCATTAATACGCGAACTCAACTTGTATGTTAGATTGGGTCCATAGGGCTGTTGTATTATAATAGTTCATAATAAGCAGACTTGACTGTATGTATAATTCCAATAATTAGCCAATCAGTGCCAGTCTGACTGCATTCCAATGACCCGCGGTAACCAGAGAGACATAGCCCGCGCGAAGGCCGCGAAGAAAGAGGGCGGAAAGAAGGGACACCCCGTCGGGGGGGCGGGGGCTGGGGCGGAGAAGGAGCTCAGTCTGGAGGCGCGCAAGCAGAGGGACGCCGACATCATGCGGGCCAAACAACAGGCCGCCAAACCCAAGAAATGATATTTGTATTTAATTGAATTGTTATAGTAACAAAGTAAAAACAGCTGTTCAAAATTCTACACCCTCATGCTCGTGGACCCGGACGCCCCCAGCAGGGCGGCCCCCAAGTGGCGGCACTGGCTCCACTGGCTGGTAGTTAACATCCCCGGGTCCCGCGTGGGGGAGGGCGATCAGCTGTTCGGATATATCAGCTCCGCGCCCCCGTCCGAGACAGGCCTGCACAGGTAGCTTGTAGTATGTTAAATGCCGGATATAGGAACACCGGTTATAAGAACATTTTATTGGAAAATGGTTTCCATATACCCTGTATAATTATGCCGGTTATAAGAACACTATATGCAGTTCCCGACTATGTTCTTATATCCGGCATCCACTGTACTACGTACCCTGTCCCCTAGTTACGGTATGGTGCTTAGGTATGTGTTCCTCGCGCTTAGGCAGAGCGGAAAGGTTGATTACGATGGACAGAGGAGCTCCAGTGGCCAGGTTGAGGGGCGGGGGGGCTGGGACCACAGGGCATTCATAGCCAAGCACTCCCTGGTCCCTGTGGCCGCTAATCTGTACAGAGCAGAGTGGGATGAGTATGTGCCGAAGCTATACGCGGCTCTTAAAGTAGTCTTATAGCCTATAGCGCCAGCTAGCTATAGACTGGGTATAACTAGCTGTACTCGATAGTTTCTTATTCTGAACACACACTTTTGTCGCTAGTATATTGTTCCATTTAGGTTATTTTTATTATTTTACACATTCATTAATACGCGAACTCAACTTGTATGTTAGATTGGGTCCATAGGGCTGTTGTATTATAATAGTTCATAATAAGCAGACTTGACTGTATGTATAATTCCAATAATTAGCCAATCAGTGCCAGTCTGACTGCATTCCAATGACCCGCGGTAACCAGAGAGACATAGCCCGCGCGAAGGCCGCGAAGAAAGAGGGCGGAAAGAAGGGACACCCCGTCGGGGGGGCGGGGGCTGGGGCGGAGAAGGAGCTCAGTCTGGAGGCGCGCAAGCAGAGGGACGCCGACATCATGCGGGCCAAACAACAGGCCGCCAAACCCAAGAAATGATATTTGTATTTAATTGAATTGTTATAGTAACAAAGTAAAAACAGCTGTTCAAAATTTTGTTTACTTAATTCTCTGGTTTCCTTTCTGTTTGAGTTTCTGTAGGCTCTCCCTCAGGTGGCAGAGGGATATTATGTCCGGGTGGGAGCTATTCGGGACCAGCGACGAGCTCACGAGGACCAAGTGGTCCGCGCCGGGCCGCTGTCGCTTCGCGTGGCATTTCTGTTTGCGCTCAATTGAGAGACTCCCTAGGAGCTTGGGGGGCCGCTTATGGGTCGAGTTTTTAATTTTCTGTCTCGCCTGCTCGAGTTTGAGTTGCAGCGTGCTCACTTCCATGGGTGGGCCCGCGGGACACCCGACGCAGGTGGCTCGGAATGTGGCGCCTGGGTCCTCAAGGGGCTGAGGGGGCCACGGGTCAGGGAGGGGCGGGGGCGGCCGGACGCGTTTCAGGAACTGCCGCTGTCGCTCGAGCTGCTGGTTCCGAGATCGGTCTATGAGCTCGCGGGCGTCCAGCACTACCTGACTGGGGTTGACCGGGATGGGGCCGGGGGGCGGGGTCAGGGGGCGCGGCCCGGACACGTGGTGCAGCGGGCGGAGCGGCCGGGGCCCGGGAATAGCGTCGAGACTGCGCACCAGTCTGGCGTCTGTGTTCAGCTTGTACTGCTTCTGGCCCCCGAACAGGTCCAGCACCACTTTAGGCGTGTAGCTGTATCCGTCCTCCCGGTCTATGTGACCCAGTACGTAGAGGAGGGACTGTCCGGCGGTCCGCTCCCGCTCGCGGCGCCGCGGGGGGGCAGGCGGGCCCCTGGGGACCGGGAGGACCGTGTGGGCGGGCCAGGGGGTCAGTCTGAAGGCAGCGGAACTGTGGTCGGTGGGGAGGGAGGCGTGGGAGTGGGAGGAGGAGAGACGCTTCTTGATTAGTTTGTGTCGCGCGTGCGGCGCGGGAAGGGACGCCATCTAGTTATGCAGTTCAAATTAATCCTATTTATAGACGCTAGGAAATGAAATACAGCTGTTCTAGTTGTTCCTATCAAACAATGTTTATAAAATAGTCTGCATTCCTTTCTGCCCCCTCCGTTGCGGGATCTTCTTCCTGGATCTCTTCTCCATTCGCTTCCGGCGCCTGTCCACCTCTCGCTTTCCGCCGGTCCCCAGGCGCGCCTCCAGCTGTATCCTCCTCAGGGCGCCCCTCTTCAGATAGAACCGCCGCTTCCCCTGTCCCACCCTCTCCCTCTCCGCGCGCACCCACCCCCTCTCGGCCTGTCGGTCCCTGGCGCGCTCCCCCCTGGCCCGCTCCTGGGCCCGCATCCGGTCCAGCAGCGCCAGCAGCTGACTGGTGTCCCCTCCCCTGCCACTCCGCGCCTCCCGCGCCACTTCACACCTCTCCGCGGCCCGCACCGGCTCCAGGAACGCGTAGGCGCGGCCGAAGCTCTCCTCGGAGAAGGGACCGGCCCGCTCGTCGAACCGGGGGTCCCTGGGGCGGCCCCTGTCCCCTGTCCCCCTGCGGTTAGGACGGGGCCTCCGCTTGGAAGAGAACTCCGGCGGTCTGTCCTTGTCCTTCCGCGGCGGGACCGGTTTGCTCGGTTTGTTCCGGTTGTGGTACACCCTAGAGAATTCCTTTGTGCCCACTCGGTCTCTAAGAAGGAGGAGGTCGCTTAGGGGAACCTCCGATAGTTCCTGTCTGACACTGTTTGTTTCTGGAACAGCTGACTCCATCTAGACACTACACTGGTTATACAACTATTGTGCACAGGTGGCACTAGGCTATGGCTCCTATATAATCAGCATAACATGCATACGAGTATCACACAATTGAATCTCATATCACCTAATGTAATCTCGAACTGATAGCTACAGATTGCAGCAATTAGGAACTAAGTGGTTGGGTTCACAGGTCGGTGCAGGTCTTGGAGGCGGCAGGCCCCGATACCGGCTCCTTCCGGTCCGGCACCGGGGGTACCGGGAAGTCCCGGCTCCCCAGGGCGGGGGAGGAGCTGGAGAGACTCATCTTGGCGGCGGCGCGGACGTCTCCGGATTTGGCGCGCACGAGCAGCCCCCTGGCCTGGGTGTCCCTTGAGATCGTCTCGGGCAGGGACTGTTGGGAGTTGCTCCTGTCCCTTGCTGTCTCCGCCTTTACGTAGGAAGAGCGGCGCTCCGGCTCGTCCAGCAGCGCCACGCGCCGCCGGTAGCCCCTGCTGTTGGGGGAGGACTGCAGGGACCGGATCATGGGGGGGCAGGAGGGGGGACCCATCTCAGGGCCCCTGGGGACCCCCGACACCTTGAGGGCCGTCTCGTCTATGGAGAGGGAACTCTGGGAGAAGCGGCGCTCGGCGGGGGGCTCCCTCAGACTGTCGAGGCTGATCAGGGAGACGGAGCCGCGTCGGGCCGCGTCCGGGGAGGGCGAGTCGCTGGTGTCTGACTCTGTCTTGATCGGCTTAGAACCGGCGTAGTACTGCACCAGTGCGTCTATCTCGCGACACACGTCCGAGACGCGCGCCTGCATGTACTCCCGCTCCGCGCGCAGCTGCTGGCACTCGCGGCGCAGCAACAATATCTTAGCGTCTAGCGAGTGCTCCTTGGAGAGATCCTGTTTGGGCATACGCCGCCTTATAGCCTAACAGGGGTAAATATATTATGTGTACATGATCCCATTGGTACTTGATAACCATGAGGTTGAATGGATCCTTGCATCATTAGATGTGTCTGGTATCTAGCATAGTAGCATGGCTGGTATAAACATAGAGGTCAGCACCCCGACCATCCCAATGAAGAACGCGATTTCGTTCTTACAGGAGCTCTCGCAGATGCACAAATTCCCGATGCCGGAATACATAGAGTCCAAAGGGACCTACACAGAGTTCGGCTACGAGGTGAAAATCAACTTCAGCAGAAACCCACTCGACGTATACAATTTCTATGGCAACGGGAGGAAGAAGCACGATGCAAAGATGCGCTCAGCCGAGACCGCGATTGAGTACCTGCGGAGAAATGTCCCCGAGGTGTTCACGGCCCCCCCGGCACCGGAAATGGTCGTAGACATGAACGAGTTGTCGCCTTTCGTGCGGGACATCCACCTGAAGAAAATGCCGCAGCTGGCAGCCAACAAACAGACGTTCTCCTCGATGGAACAGGGCCAGCTGGCCAACGAGTCGGAGGAGGTGGGACACCAGAAAGTGGGCGTGGAGATCGGTCAGCTGATCCAGAGGGGGCGCAGGGACAAGGGGCTTACGCAGAAGGACCTAGCGGCCAAAATAAACGAGAAGCCGAATGTCATCGTGGAATACGAAATGGGGAAAGTGGTCCCCAACATCCACATAATGTCCAAACTGGAGCGGGCGCTAGGCATGAAGCTACGGGGGCCCAGCGCCGGGCAGGGGTTCGGGGCTAAGAAGTGACCTCTTAGCTGACTCATTCTTATTGGTTGATCAGCCAGGAATGGCGCCTCTTTTTTGTTTGTTAAATTAATCATTGTTTGACCAAACAGCTGATTGGTTCATCAACCAACTAGTTAGTCTTTTATTTGTTGTTGTTATTGTTTGTTTGTTTGTTTGTTTCACTCATCCAGTTAGATGGACGACTTCTACAGTGTTGTCGTCAAAGACGGGATATTCACGCTGCGACAGAAATACACAGACATAAAGGCGGTGGGGGCCGGCGCTCAGGGGACCGTCATGTGAGTTAGTTCCAGTTCCAATCCAGTTGGTTCCATTTCTGTCTGTTTAGATCCGCCATGGACAAAACCCGGGGTGAGCGAGTGGCGATTAAGAAACTGAAGGACACATTTGAGAACGACACCTATGCCAAGCGCGCCTATAGGGAACTGCACCTAATGAGAATAATCAACCATAAAAACGTAGTTACCCTCTCTCACACAAATGGAATGTTCTAACATTCCTATCTCTAGATAATATCTCTACTCGACGTGTTCACACCAGCTGTTGACGTGGCCTCTTTCTCCGAAGTGTGAGTCCCCACTTGCCCCCCCCCCCCCCCTGACCCTGATTCTATATTTAGCACAGGTACCTTGTTATGGATCTAATGGACGCCAGCCTGTCTCGAGTCATTCTCTGTGACCTGGATCACGACCGGATGTCCTACCTATTGTACCAGCTGCTGTGCGGCGTGTGGGTGAGTTATAAGTTAGTTTGCTACACAGCTGTTTTATAGTTCCATTCTGTAGCACCTGCACGCTTCCGGGATCGTACACAGGGTGAGTTCCTAGCTACCGGTATGTTACTATGTAATGCATGCGCCCCGGATAAGCCCGCTGTCCCCTGGCAGTGGGTACAGAGGGGGCGGACACCTGGAGCGGGCCCGGGGAGGGTACAAGTCTCCCCCCCCTGCCCCTTATCCGACACTTGCCCCCCCAGGACTTGAAGCCGAGTAACATTGTGGTTAAAGAGGACTGCACTCTCAAGATCCTGGATTTCGGACTGGCCAGACAGCTGGACACGCAGTTCCACAAGACCCCCTACGTGGTCACGCGCCACTACAGGGCCCCAGAAGTTATTCTGGGGATGGACTACGAGGACCAGGGTTAGTCCCCATTTGGTGTCTCTTGTGGAACTAATTATTTACCCCCCTCCCCCCTCTCCCTCCAGTGGACGTGTGGTCGCTAGGGTGCATTTTCGCAGAGATGGTAACCGGCAAGGCTCTTCTCCCCGGGAGCGACTGTAAGTAACACTTAACACTAAGTGGTTATTCTGTGGTTAATTGATTGTGTGTAGATGTGGACCAGTGGCACAAGATCTGCCAGATCCTGGGGACCCCTCCCTCCGAGTTCTTCAACAAACTGACGCCCACCGTCCGCAAGTACTGCGAGTCCCGCCCCCGCGAGAAGGGACACTCCTTCGAGGAACTCTTCCCCGACGACGAGTTCAAGAACGCCAGCGAGCCCCAGGACCTGCAGCGAAGTCAGTTGTTGTTGTTGTTGTTGTTGTTGTTGTTGTTGTTGTTGTTGTTCATATATTGGAAAGTCCAGAGCACATGTGCCTTATATATCCAGATTAATACCTCAGTTGTTGTTGGTGTTGTTATTATTTATACAATTGTTGTTGTTATTGTTGTTGTTGTTGTTGTTGTTATTATTGTTGTTTACAGACGCCACGGCGCGGGACCTGCTCAGGAATCTGCTGGAGATAGACCCAGACAAGCGCCGGACAGTAGATGATGCTCTCAAGCACCAATACGTCAACATATGGTATGACGTCAACGAAGTGGAACTAGCGGTAAGTTGTCGCGTGTCTCTTATAGGCCACTTGTCAGTTGTGACCTATTGTGTCCTGTAGCCCCCTCCGCGCGTGTGGGAGCCACATTATGACGACACGAAGCACCAAGTCGACAAGTGGAAGGGTGAGTTAACTGAACTCTCATACTCACAATTAGCTCATGATTGGTTTATAGCTTCTTCCAGATATGCACAGCAAATTTTAAGCAAACTATTAATTACTATAAAATTATATTATTTTGCTTCCAATATAACACCTTTACGACACGTTTGTATAGAGCTCATCTGGCACGAAATCGAGGTGTTCAAGATGTGCCAGGACATGGACACAGGGGCCGGGGCCCCGACAGGGACCCCGGGGGGGACAGGAACGGGGACAGGGGACACCAGTAGTCACATACAGTGACCCTGTAACTTTTGTATTGAACTGAGTTTTCTTTTTTCATTGTTTGTGTAATTAATATTGATTGAGTTCTACTTATGAGTAGCACCAATAGTTCCCATTATAGTACCAATGCCTCAATTAGCCTGACTGAATGGCAGCGGTTTCTAAGCTGGAGAAGGACATGCAGGGGGAGATCCAGAAGGCGCAGGGGCTCCAGAAGGAAATGCAGAGAAGCGTCACCGCGCACTCCCGGCTTGAGGTCCAGTTTAACGAGAACAGGATTGTGGAGGAGGAGCTGGCTCTGGTAGGGGAGGACACACGGGTGTTTAAACTGGTGGGGTCCATGCTGGTGCGCCAGGACCTGTTCGAGGCTAAGGACACCGTTAAGAAGCGCCTAGAGTACATAGGCGGAGAGATGAAGCGACACGAGAGCTCCATTCGCGAGTCGGAAGAGAACCAGGAGGGGTGTAGGAGACAAATAGCGGAGATTCAGTCGCAATACCAAACTTTAGCTCAGAAATAATGTGTTTGCCCTTGCATTATAAGTTCTATATATAGTATACATGTAGCCCTTGTACCCTTGTAACATTAGTGTACCCCTCTGATTAGCGGTTAACTCTGAAGAAGACGCATGGCAGCCATAAGAGGAATGTGAGTTCCTAGGTACACACATCTGGTTAGGAATGTGATTATGCTTGTTTAGTAAGAACGTGGTCGGGAACTACTCGAACGGAGAAATAAAGGTTCGCGAGGCGACCACAAACGAGCCGTGGGGACCGACCACAGCCCAGCTGGCAGAAATATCGGATCTCTGCTATCAGCTGTGAGCCCACTTGACACCTCACCCTGCATGTGATTAATTGTTGTCACCTCTAGACTCCACTTCCACGAAGTAATGAGCATGGTGGAGAAGCGACTGAACGACAAAGGGAAGAACTACAGACACGTCGCCAAGGTATGTGCTTAGGAATGTTAGGAATGTGGAATATCTGTGTCGTAGGGGCTGCTTGTTCTGGACTACGTCATCAAGACCGGCCCCGACCGGGTCATACAGTACTGGAAGGACAAACTGTACATAATCAACACACTCAAGGACTTCCAGTTCACAGACAAGGACCTCAAGGACCAGGGACGCATGAGTAAGTGTGGGGGACAGGGGACAGGGGACAGGGGACAGGGGATAGGGGACAGGGGACAGGGGACAGGGGACAGGGGACAGGGGATAGGGGACAGGGGACAGGGGACAGGGACAGGGGACAGGGGACAGGGGACAGGGGACAGGGGACAGGGGACAGGGGACAGGGGACAGGGGATAGGGGACAGGGGACAGGGGACAGGGGACAGGGGACAGGGACAGGGGACAGGGACAGGGGACAGGGGACAGGGGACAGGGACAGGGGATAGGGGACAGGGGACAGGGACAGGGGACAGGGGACAGGGGACAGGGACAGGGGACAGGGACAGGGGACAGGGGACAAAGGATAGGGGATATATCGTGTTCTTAGAATCGGCATAAATTATATAGGGTATATGACAACCGTTTTCCAGTAGAATGTTCTTATATCCGGCATCTAATGTACATTTGCTTGCTATAATAAGTTGACTACGGTGCCCTGTAGTTCGAGACCGAGCTAAACAGATAACGATTCTGCTCAACGACAACGAGGCTCTCCTCCTGGAGCGAGAGAAGGCCCTGGAGGTGAGTAACAGCTGTTATGTCCGTACTAGTTAGCTAACCCTGTTATAGACCAAGAAGAAGTTCCACTCGGGCACCCTGGCCCCCACCTCCTCCAGCGACCCCGTGTCCCGCTCCTGGGAACCCGACAGGAAGACATTTCAGCCCCCGGAGAGGTCAGTTAGTGGCTATTTATAGAACCCGTTATATCCCTCTTAGCAAGGCATTTCAGCCCCCCGGAGAGGTCAGTTAGTGGCTATTTATAGAACCCGTTATATCCCCTCTTAGCAAGGGGTCCCAGCCCCCGGAGAGGTCAGTTAGTGGCTATTTATAGAACCCGTTATATCCCCTCTTAGCAAGGGGTCCCAGCCGGGCTCCACTCCCAATCTGTCCGCCGACATTAAGGCCGCCCTGCCCACCAACCGCGGGGAGGAGGTGCTACAGCTGCAGCTGGCATTAGCGCTGTCCAAACAGGACGAGGATAAGAGCAGGTACTGGTGTTGTTGTTGTCTGTTTGTTTGTTTGGTTGTTTGTTTGTTTGTTTGTTTGTTTGGTGTTTGTTTGTTTGTTTGTTTGTTTGTTTGTTTGTTTGGTTGTTGTTAGTTGTTGTTGGTTGTTTATTGTAATATCGCTCACTAGCTTTGACCAAGACAGTGAGTACAATAAGGCTCTTCAGCTCTCAAAGAATTCCCCCCAGAAATGTGAGTAACCACCACACTTAGGGGACTCCATATAATTAATACTATTAACTATGCTATTCATTATCCCCTGTAGCCCCCGCCCTGATCGCCCCGCCCCCCAGGAGCAAGCCCGCGGACCCCTGGGCCTCTCTCCCGGAGCCGTCCCACCCCGCCCCCCCGCCGGGCCCGGGGGACCCCTGGGGCCCTCCCGGGAGCCCCCCGGCCCCGCAGGAGCTCCTCTTCGGGGACAATCCCGAACTTGCAGGTACTGCCCCCCCCCCATACCGGCCTGTGTATAACTCTACTGTATGTATAGCATATAGTTCGACAGGAATTATTTGTGCTAGAAGCACTTCCTGCAGTAATGTGTGCTAAAATATTTATTGTCGACTAAATCGCTGTATCCATATGACAGCACCTCGGGATCTACATTGGTTTATTGGGGGTCTAGTGTGCTATAGCTGTACTGTCTGTAGACCCGTGGGAGGGAGACCTGAGAGGCCGCTTGGACTCCCCCGCCCCTGCCCCCTCGGACCCCTGGGGAGAGCTCACCTCTGCGCCAACCGACAGCCCCACTCTCAAGCCGGTTAACCTCACAAATGAGATCGTCATGTACGCTACTGTCCCTCTATTAACAATTAATGTAACACCTAGCTATCCTGTGTCTCTAGGGGGCCAGACCCCTGGGCAGAGTCTAACAAGACCGGAGATGTGTTGGACCCCCTCACCCTCCTGGACCGCCCCCTCAGCCCCCCCAAGCACCCTGCCGGTCCCAACCTGGGAGCAGACTCCAAGGTATAAGGTCCTATAGAGTATATAGCAGCGATTCCCAACTTCTTTCGACCGTAGAGCAAATACTAGACATTCTGTGTACCCCCTCCCATTGCCCATAATACAAATTATAAGACTTGTGTGCCCCAGGTTGCCGCCACTGGTCTATAGTTATTAGCTACTGCTTGCTCTCTCCACAGCTGCTGGTCGCTAACACGGTGGAAGAGGGCTTCCTGGGCTCCTCTCACGCTAAGCTGGTTAACCTGGACGCACTGGTGGACCTGGGCCGCGCCCCCGCCTCGGGGCCCACTCAGGTTGGGAACCCGTTCGCCATGATGCCCCCCGAGGCCGCCAGCGCCCCCGTGTCCAACCCCTTCATGGGACACGAGCCCCCACAGCCCACCCTCAACCAGATGCGGGACTTCTCAAAGCCAGGTACTCTACCCTGTGTCTAGAATGTTCTAGAATGTTCTATAACCCCTCTATCTCTCAGACCCGCAGCAAGCGCCGCTGATCCCCTCTGGTGTCCCCCCCTCTGCCGCGCCCCCCTCTGGTGTTCTCCCCTCTGCCGCGCCCCCCTCTGGTGTTCCGCCCTCCCAGGCCTCGGAGCTGGCCTCCATATTCCAGGCGGCCCCTGCCCCCTCCCAACCGCTCCCCAACTACAACATACCGGACCTCTCCGTGTTCCCGCAGCCCGCCCCGCCGGCACAAACCGGTTTCTCAGGTCTGGGACAGCTGCAGCCCACACAGGCATATGCCGGATACCCCGCGGGACCGGTACCGGCCCAGAACCCCCCTGCCTACTCCGCGTACCCCCCCTCCATGGGGCTAGCGCCGAACCAATCAGCCGCCGGCTTCTCTGCCTTCGGGACCGCACCGGTCTCGGCCGGACCCCCCGACTACTCCGCATTCCAGAGCGCCGCCCCTGTCGTCCCTGCCGCCCCCCCCGCGGGAGCGAATACCGGTTTAGGCGCGCATAACTACTCCGGGGCCCCGAGTTTCCCGCAGAGCTCAAATCCGTTCTTTTAACTCTAGTGTGTACAGACTGGCCTTTGCCTTTTAGAACTCATTGATTGTTGTATATGTAATTAAACATACCTAGGCACGCTATGTGTCGCTATTACCTGCCACTCTGCCACCTGTGCCACTAGCACGGCTGAGAAGAGCCCCCCCGCGTCCGCGTCCGGATTCGAGCAGGAGCTCACCTGGTGTCTCGCGCAGCTGCACCTGTCCGCAGCGGACAAGCGGGCTCCTCCCAAACAGAGGGAGGAGCAGGCCCGCGTCGCGCGACTGCTCGCCTCCCCAAAGACCCCGTTCCCGCGGAAGCGACAGCTGATGCGGGCTGCGTTCGGGGACTACAGGGCCAAGATGTCCGCCCGCCCCCTCCCCGAGCTCTCGGGCCCCTCCCTCTCCAGGGGACAGGATCCGGAGGGGGTCTTCTACAGGGTGTCCGGGTCCAAGGCCCGGAAGGAGCACACGCCAGATCCCCCCGCCCCCGGGCCCACTTTCTCATTCCAGTTCGACACTAGCGACACTCGTAACAAGTGAGTACATACATACATACATACATACATACATACATACATACATACATACATACATACATACATACATACATACATACATACATACATACATACTTGTGTTAAATTATCATAACATAATAGCACATCAGTCGTCGATAGGATTATAGTGCATGTCTCGTCCGAACTGCGAATAGTGAATGTAGCGGGAGAGTTTGGTGAGTCCGCGCAACAGGAATAGGAACAGAACCAAGTTGAGCAGCATTTGGAATATAATGAATAGAATCGCGGCAGTGAACTCGAGCACCACGAACTTATTGAAATACTCATCTTCTTGCTCCGCGTCGTAATACCCGATTATTCGCTGCGCGTTTACATTGACCACGCCGCCTGCGAACACTAGCGTGACCTGTGCCAGGGCGAAGTAGGCTAGTCCGAGCATAATGTGGCAGCAGTAGGTGTATAGCAGGAGGATTAGGCAGGAGAGCGGCACGCATAACACCAGGCCCCACCAACAGAAAAACTCGTTTGAGAACGTCTTGTCCAGTTCCGCGACTGTCCAGTGGTTCCGCATTGCGAATCCTGTCAGGAAAATGATCCACGCGGAGAGTGAGAGCACCATCAGGAGGATCGTGAAAATAACCGATGTTTTGCCAGTCCTCGTAGCAAGTGAGTCTACTCTTAACTCCATTAGTTTTGATAGCCTAGACAGAAGAGAGAGAGCGTTAATTAATACTGAGAGAGGAATCCATAGGATGGCCTAGCTTCCTATAGCACTCACCTGCTGCGAGCCAAATACGCTCGCATTCCTTTCAACATTCTGTCCTTAACGAATGTGCCTATTCAAGTTCTAATCTCTTTTATTTGTTCTTGGGAGAACCCATAGACCCTGCCATTCAAATACGCGCATAGGTATTGAATGCTCATTTCATTGGTAGCCTGATTTGTGTGTCATCTGCTGAATAGTAATGCAGTGCCACATTCCATTTGGTTGCTTTTAACGTCTGGGAGTACTAATTGTCTGTCACGCAAGCATGCAGGCTAGATACACAGACTGTATCTCATCGCTAATGAGTTTAGAGTGCATCTTACTGTAATGTAGACACAACTATCCTTTTAGCCGTGTTTATTGAGTAACAAATTGTGCAATTCCTTGTATTTAGTCTCTGCTTATTGTCGATGGCGTTCTATAAGCTAATTGTCTGATTCAAACAATAATAACAATAATTCAACAATTATTTTCACAGTTAAATCGACACATTGAATAGGAACAGACAGTACGTTAAGTGATACATTAGCAATTGCTACATGACTCTACAGGATTTTGTGTGGGTGTGTTCTGTCTCGGGGTGAACTGTCGTTATTTTGTACAGATCCATTTGTGTGGTTTGCTTCGAAGTGGACAGAGAGAGCACCCGTGTGAGGGGCTGAGAGAGGGAGCAGCTCTCCTCTGGGAAACTGGCCCCGCGCCTAAGGATAACAGTTATAATAAGAACGGGCGCCGGGGGGGCGGGCCTACCTACGCGAGTGCTCCGGCGCCTTGGGTCTCTGCGAGAAGCAGACCGGACAGGGGGCGTGTTTTAGCTTCGACAGTCGGACGCTGGAGGGTCTCTCTCTCGAGCTCTTCATCTGGAGGTCCTCTCCGGTGACGTAGTTGGGCCGGGCGGACTCCGGTCGGGCCCGCTTCTGTACTATTTCCCCCTGAGGTGTTACTTCTGTCGCGTACGGCGCGTCGCCCGTGTGGAAGTTCTTCTTCGCGGGGTGTCTGGGGGGGCAGCAGGGGGAGGCCCGCAGGTCCCCGCCCCGGGAGAGACTCTGCTCGGAGCGGGAGCTCGCTCTGTCGAAGGGCGAGAGCGCAAACTTGCAGAGCGGACAGCCCTCCTCCTCCCGGACCGGACTCCACTCCTCCGCGGGGCCCTGCACCGCGAGCACCCGGAAGTGGGAGAGCTTCCCCTTGAGCTCGTGTTTGAGCAGAAACTCGACTTCGTTCTGTCCGACTGAGTGCGTCTGTCGCTGCGAGAGCTCCCGCAGGAGAACCGCCTTGCACTGGCGACACACCGAGGTGGTTTGTGTCCGCGAAAAGTGGTCTCTTAGGTTGCAGAACGCGATTTCTATTCTGAACTGTTTCGTTTTGAAAGTGTCCTCGCTACGCGAGACCCGCCGCGACCCGTCCGAAGGGTTCGCGTAGCAGGTGACCTCAAACGCCAGCTGATTGGCCGGGGGGGGGCTCGCGACACTTTTCTTCCTTTGGCTCGTTTCCATCGAAAATAAATTAGAAGTAAAATAGAATTTGAATCGGGCATAAGTATTTATAGTAACTGCATTTGGCTATTTCTACTGTGAACTATCAGCGAGCGGTAGACGCAACAAAAAGTAAAACCTTAGTCTAGACTAAACTTATGTGTTGTTGCAGGAATTCTCCTCTGCTTGAATTTCAATTCATTCTTGTTTCACTGTTTAGACACGAGAGTGATGACGTAACAGACCAGTCACCACCTTAATGAATATTACACTGTTTGTATTGCAATTAGCATTCTTGCAAGTCTGAGTTATTATTATTGTTGTGTCAGCTGTTTAGATGCAGAATAGATTTCCGGGATCGGATTTCAACCACGTGCCATTCCTGACACCTTCGGAGGTGGAAGAGCGGCTGCACCAGTTCGAGTTAGAATTTGCAGACAGGTACCCCTGCCCCCCCCCCCCCCCCCACTATCTAGGCCTTACCCCTGTTCCCCTAGGTACAGCAAGAAAGACGATTATTACAGATACGCAAACAGAGTGAAGAAGGCCCCTGTCCCCGTTATAAAGCCATGGCCCCCGGACACCTACAAGCGGTTCAATTACAGGTGAGTAATCCGACTGTCCCATACCCGTGTTACTCCTATTTATAGAAAGGAAGCCATGCTACACAGCCACAGACACAGGAACGTACAGCGGAACAACAGGAACAGACCCCCCTACCACAGAGACGTGCACGCTAGGCTAGGCCGCTTCGGGAAGCCAGCGCAAACACACAGACCCGATTTCACCTCCTCCTCCTCCCCCCTCCCCTGCCCCTCCCTCGGGCCCCTCCCGGGGGACCCGCCGGACCCGTGTCCCTCTCCGGAGCTGCTGGGGGGCCCGGAGATCGAGCTGGAGGTGTCAGGGGGCGAGGAGGGGGCACGGGACCTCACGGAGACCAGTTCGTGCTACCTCTCTGACGGTGAGTAGTAATCTAATACATCTGTCTAGACAGGGTGAAATCAATATTGTGATCAAGTCATTATAGATACTTTGTATACAAATGTCTGGCACGTCATTGAGATTACTATACCACATATGTGCAACTCTAATTATAGTCTTGCATGTCGCTTCTCCGTAAGCTGCGATAATAGGAATCTATACAAGAATTAATGTGCTTTTCAGCCTGTACACTAATTGACTGAATCCAGATAATAGCAACTTATGTAGTCCCTGTTTGGTTTCATAATTCTTCTGTGTTGTTCAGAGCCGGCAGCCCAGGGGACGCCAGTGATCCAACACTCTCCCTTTTCCCAGCAGTCATTTTCCTCGCACGACAACCCGCACTCGCCCCCCTGTGAGCCGCACCAGAGGTCTCCCTTCTCTCCGGGGACCGGTTCGGACACCCCCGGGGAGGCCAGGCCCCCTCCCGCCCCCTCGGACCCCCCCGCCCCCAGACAGGAACAGGGCCCCAAGCGGGTCAACCTCGCAAACCTGTCCTCTATTCAGGCCGCGAATGGCAGAAAGCTAAACAAGGACTCACGGAGCTCTTCTTGCAAACTTATCTCAAACATTCTCGCCAGCACCGACTACTCCCTGGACAGACCAAAGCCCACTTTCTCTTCCCACGGTCCTAAGGCCCCCCCTCCCCTCGCGGCGCCCCCCGACCCTCCCCCCTCGGAGGGCCCCTCCCCCCTGCAGGTGTCCATCCCCCTGGAGCAGGTGCGGGTGTCCGGGCCCAGGAGCCGCTCCCTCAGCAAGAAGCAGCGAAAGGAGCCGATCGCCCCGGTGCGCATTAAGCTGCTCGGGCAGAAGTGGCAGCTCGAGTCCGCGCGTAAGAACTGAGTTCATTGCATGCTTTAATTCACTTTATTATAAGCTTATGTAATCAGTACACAGTACAGAGCAACACTGCTAAAACACAGCAGTAGCAATATTAATTAAGTCTCTCCTCCATGAGTTGTTGGTACATAGCGATCTCGCGCCTCAGGCTGTCGGCTTCTATTTGTAGCTCCGCCTTTTCTCGCTCGAGGGCCGCGAGGGCCCCGCGGCTCTTATCGCGGCACTTCTTGGTGTACGACCGGGACTTTAGTGTCCGTCGCCACTGCAGGAGCATTTGTTGCTCGGCCCAGCAGCATCCGGCGTTAGCTATCTTCTTGTTGATCTCTTCTAGGCCCGCGTGTTCCAGTTCCCGCTCCGTGATGCCGTACTCTAGGGGGTTCATTGCCCCGGGGAGGGGGCAGTTCTCTTGTGAGGCGTCTTGCCAACAGCTGGGAATAGTGTATGAGTAGTCCATTGTTGTTGTTGTTGTTTGTTATCTTCTTTATCCATATTTCAGTTCGGATGTTAATTTATAATCAAATAGTGTTGAGTGTAAGTGTAAAGAATCAATTTGCGTCCCTTGTTGCTATTCATTTCGGTCACTCTAATCGCACAGACATAATCTCTTTCAGTTTAAACTTTATAAGAAAATAGTGTTATTTTTAGAAAATCCAGTTTATAAGGTATATTTAACTTATTCCTAAGCTCTCCATTTACACTCTGTGATTCGTGTACACTATTTGCTGTCCCTGATTCCGTAGAGCCTAGGTTTGCTTCAGGTTTATACGCTCTTATTCTGTAAATAGTGACTCGGCTGAGTAAGGATATTCTAAGAACTGACACTCGATACTATTTAGGCTCTCTAGCTTGCTTATACTATCTCAATTGCATTCAGTAGCTTTAGAATAGAATGGCGAGTCTAGATGGAAGGAGACAGGATTCCACTTTCAAAAAGGAGAAAATAGCGAAAGAAGGAAAGGTCCTAAAGAGAGGTAAGTACGATCTGCATATTTGTCCGCAGTCCGTTAACTAGGGTGTCTCTAGGGGAACACATTCACACCTGGAGACCCAGGTACTTTGTTCTCTACGCGGACGGAACTCTAGTTGGGTACAAAGCAAAGCCAGCCAGCTCAAGCGCCGACTGTGTGAATATATTCTCGGTAAAAGGATCCCAGGTCACCAAGAAGAGCTTCTCTGGAAAGCCAGGCTTCACTCTGAGGTGAGTTGGAACTAACTTAGTTCCAGTTCCAGTTATTAACAGGTGTGTCTCCAGGTGTCTCCTGATTGATTCCTACGTGGACAGGAACTTCCAGCTGGAAGAGGATAGCGACAGGTTTGTGCAATAGGTATGCCGTGTCCTGTTCTATAAATAGTATTCTGTAGAGACGAGTGGTGCATGCAGATAGAACTGATTGGCTCAAAAGTGGCCTCTCAGAGTCGCCTGGCGGACCCAGCTAACCCGGACGATATGTCTCAGTTCACAGACCCCTCCAAGACCAAAACTAAAATAGTAAGTTAAGCCGTGACCTTCGATATATAAGGCCATACGATGGTATAATCAGTGGTATGGCCTTATATATCGAAGGAATCAGTGATCGGACAATTACCCCCCTCCCCTCTCCTTAGACTTTGGAAGATTTCGAGCTGCTGAAGGTGTTGGGGAAAGGGACATTTGGGACCGTGAGTACTCGTTTGTTCCCTTCGAATGCCGCATACCAATAACTCCCTTGCGTATCTAGGTGATGCTCAGCAAGGAAAAGTCGTCTGGAGAGATATTCGCTATAAAAGTAATCTCAAAGGAGATGATCATAGAAAAGGTATTCTGTTTTAAATAACACCTCTCTATGCCAGTAGTGAAATCAAACTTTTTCATATTGCGACCCTCTTTTGGTATCTACTAACCAACTTGTCCAAAATCCATCACTGAACAATCAAATTCCAATTCACATTTTGCCTTATACACCTGGGACCCTGCCTTGGTCACTAGCCTGGTTTAAGAACCCAGTGTGACGTATGCCCTGTCTGTATAGGATGAGATAAAGCACACCCTCACAGAGAACCTGGTCCTGCAACAGACCAAACACCCCTTCCTTACAGTGAGTAATGTTTCTATTTATAGAAGGGTTATGTTATTACTTGTGCTTACAGGGACTAAAGTATTCGTTCCAGACGAAAGACAAGCTATGCTTTGTGATGGAGTATGTCAATGGAGGAGAGGTATACCATATAATCATACTAACTAATACAGTAATTGTAAACTAAACTAAAGCACACAAAGTAATCTATTCCGCCGCTTTCTGTTGTTTCCGCATTTCCCGGAGCACCAGTGTCATCTCTTCGCGCTTTTTCTTGGCGCGTCTGTGGGTCCCGAGGCGCTTTTTCACGAACTTCAGAGCCCGCTTGTCCCGCTGCACCTTGAGGAGCTCTTGACACCTTTTTTCGTAGGGGGCGAGCCCCACCACTTCCCGCACCAGGTCCCGGATGTGTTTCACGCGTTTATTCAGTTTCCCCTTGCGTCTGGCCGGACGCTCGCGCGGGGATTTATACGGCGTCACCCTGTGCCCCTTTTTCAGGCCGACTGCCAGTTGTGGTATTTTCCTACTTGTTTTAGTCATAACAAAGCATTAGCACACAACTGTATAGTAGACTAATGCAGTTATGCATTAGCTTAGACTCGATGTGGTTGTGTTACAATGCAATAAGATCGGATTACTCTCTGTAGCTCTTCTTCCATCTCTCCCGCGAGAGGAGATTCTCAGAGGACCGGTCTCGGTTCTACTCCGGGGAGATTACCCTGGGTCTGGAGTACCTGCACTCACACAAGATTATATACAGAGACCTAAAGGTACCCCCCCCCCTGTCTCTTAGGGGCACAAACGTTACGTAACGCAAAGTTCCGAAATTTTGATTAATGTCACGATTTTTAGGTCATTTGTAAAATAGAAAAAAGTATGGTTTGTCACACATTGGTTACCCCTCCCCCTTGGAAGCGTTACGTAACGTTTGAAGGCCCCTTTATTCGACTATTTGACACCTCTCCCTTAGCTTGAGAACCTGCTCCTGGACCAGGAGGGACACATAAAGCTGACCGACTTCGGTCTCTGCAAACAGGACATCGCCTACGGGGACACAACTAGCACATTCTGCGGCACCCCCGAATACCTGGCCCCAGAGGTTATCGAGGACGATTCCTACGGGCTGGGGGTCGACTGGTGGAGCCTCGGAGTGGTGCTATACGAAATGATTTGCGGGAGACTCCCTTTCTACCATCAGGACCACGACTTGCTATTCGAAGTCATCCTAACCGTAAGTTGTAATGGCACTAAACTGGAAATCAGCTGATCGGTGAATGTCCCCTAGAAACCGGTCAGATTCCCACACGACATTTCCGGTAAGGCCATGTCGGTCCTGGAGGGTCTCCTGAGGAAGGATCCCAGTCAGAGGTACCTGTTTATGTTTACTTTATATGCATATGTTGTCAGCTGTTAACCACAGGTTGGGAGGGGGCAAGGACGGACCCGCCGAGGTGAAATCTCATCCTTTCTTTGCCAGCATAGATTGGGAGAAACTCTTCAACAAGGAGGTGAGAACATACAGTAGACAACGTTATAGGGAATATCTATATTCACAGACGGATAAAGTACAGTAGAACCTCGTTAATACGAATTTCCTGTTAATAAGTACGCTATTTCAGTCCCCTTCAAAGCCTTTTCAATACAAGTGACACCAGTTAATACGAATTCCGGATAAGGCATCACATTTTGACGGTCCATTGGTGTACCTACTAACGAGGTTTTACTATAGTTGATTTTACTCCGCTTATATCGAAATAAATGAAGCCTTCGTTATAACTTATAGCATTTCCCAAGGGGGGTAGTTATACCATTTCTTGTCCGTAGCTTGACCCGCCTTTCAAGCCTAAAATAAAGAGTGTCACAGATGTGTCCTACTTCGACACCGAGTTCACCAATGAGAATGTGCAGAAGACACTGGATGCTGGTATGTTGCACTGTCATAGTTTCAGTTAATATGTACCATAGTTCATATTTAACTTAATAATGAAACCCATAGTTAGAGGTCCATATTAATATTGTTACAGTCCATATTCATAATACAGTCAGGACACAATAAGCAGAGGAAATTGTCACAATAAGCAAGAGGAAATTGTCACAATAAGCAGACCTGACTGTACATAATTAATAATGAAACCTATAGTTAGAGGTTCAAATTAATATTGTTGCAGTTTCATAATACTATAATTATAGTTCCATATTAACCGGATTTTTTAGTTCCAGTGTCTGCCAGCATGGACAAGAAGATGGACAACACTTTTCCAGACTTCACATACGTCGACAAGGACTCCAACCTGAAATAGCGAGTCTGTACGAGTAGTGACAAACATTAGAATTTGTATATATTTGAGAGATCTATTTATCCTCTGTTTGTGTACATATTTTTATTCTATTTTATTTGTTTATTTTGTTTATTTTGTTTGTTTGTTTATTTTATCTAAAGTACCATAACACATATAAAGTTATATTACAAATGAGGGCGATATGCGGTCTGTTTTATTGGTCTCATAAATAGTCCCATTACTAGGGAACGAAATGGCAATTATTCCCCTATCAATACGGATAAAATCTCCATACAGTAGTTGAATTCCAAATGCCCGATCTCTAACTAGGATACACATATGAATCCCATGGCGAGTCTAACCATTGAGCATCTGACTGCCGGCAACCAGAACCACTACGCCAATCTGTGGCGCAAGTACGCAGACCTGGCGCAGCAGAAGGTGGCGGGCCCGATGGGGGCAGCCCTCCTCAAGACCTCGGGGCTCCCGGACGGGACCCTCAAGGACATATGGGACCTGTCCGACTACAACAAATCGGGGGCTCTGGACCAGAAGGGGTTCTTCCTGGCCCTGCATCTGGTGGCGCTGGGACAGGGCAATAGGGCGCCGGTCGTCAGCAACGTGTCCCCACAGACCCCGCCCCCCCGCTTTGCGGATCTCAGTGACAACATGCCCCCCGGGGACTGGGCAGAGTCAGAACGGAAGTTCGGGGACCTCCCGCTCCAGGAGGGGTTCCTCAGCGGAAACTCCGTTAAGCCGATGATGCTGGCGTCCGGCCTGCCGCCCGCGCTCCTCGCGCGCATCTGGCAAATGGTGGACACCGACTCGGACGGGAAACTCCGGGTAAACGAGTTCTGCGTGGCTCTCTTCCTAATCAAGCAGTGCTCGGGTCAGTTCTATTTATAGATTTATGCTATTACTATTCCACAACACAACTTGTATAAAATCAACCACCGAACAATAAAATTCGTGTTTTACCATAGACTAGTGGTTCCCAACCTGGGGTCCACAAGATCTCAATATTTGTATTACGGTTAATGGGAGGGGTCCACAGAATATCTAACATTGCTATAGGGGGTCCCGGTTGGGAATCGCTGCCTATACATTCCTATGGCCCCATTGGTAACTACTCTCGCTAGGTGGCCAGCTGCTGCCCCAGAACTTGCCCTCCTCGCTGTTCATCCGTCCGTCCGCCCTCCCTTCGGGCCCCGCCTCCGGCCCGCGGCGCCCGGAGGAGTTCCCCCTCTCCCCGGGGGCGCGCAAGAAGTACGAAGACACCTTCCGACAATACGCGAAGACGGGGGACCTCATAACCGGACAGGAGGCCCGCGAGGTGTTCCGACTCAGCAAGCTGCCCGTAGCAACGCTAGCGGACATATGGAATCTCTGCTCCAAGAAGAAGGCAGGGTTCCTTACGCTGGAGGAATTCATGCTGTCCATGCACCTCATAGAAGGCAAGATGCAGGGCCGCGACATACCCCCCACGGTCTCTCCCGACTTTAGATTGGTGGTGTCGGGGGGCGCGGGGTCCCTCTCGGGCGCCCCCTCCCCCCTGGGGCCCGCGGACTACTCCTGCATTAAGGAACTCGACACCTTCGAGAACGAGGTCAAGGACATGGACCAACAGGTGGACTCTCTGCACCAGGAAGTGGCAGCGACACAATCCGCAGTGGCGCAGAAGGCAGCGGAGCTCACCGATATACAGGTTAGTAGTTATAGCCTTAGTTCCTATTGGTACCAGGTTAGTTAGTTCCTATTGGTACCAGGTTAGTTATAGACTAGGTTCCTATTACAGTAGATGCCGGATATAACTTATAAGAACACCGGTTATAAGAACATTATATTGGAAAAACGGTTGTCATTTACCCTGTATACTTTATGCCGGTTATAAGAACATTATATGCAGTTCCCGACGATGTTCTTATAACCGGCATCCACTGTAATACCAGGGGTTAGTTACTTCTAGCCTAGGTTCCAATTGGTACCATGTTTTAGCCTAGGTTCCAATTGGTACCAGGTTAGTTCCGGTTGTCTCTAGGGTAAGCTCACGAGCGCGACCGGACAGCGCATGCAGCTGGAGAAGATGCGTGCGGACCTATCTAGCCGGCTGGACGAGGTCGACCAGAGCCAGGTGTCGCTGAACCGGAGTCTCTTGGAGGTACAGGAGCGGTGTCGGCAGGAGGAGGAGGAGATTAGGGGGCTCGAGAGGGAGCTCCTCGAGAGAGAGACAACCTTCAAAGCCAAACAGGAACAGCTGGGAGAGATGCGGCGACACATCTCATCGCTGAAGGAGCAGCAAGGAGAGATGGAGAGACAGGTACCGGACCACGGATATCAATAAACTGTCTTATGATACATTAGACTCTGTTGTTCGTATTAATCGGAGAGTCTACTGTAGTTATAAGCGAATTAATAGTAAATTAACAATACTCTCCCAAATATATAGCTATACGTGGAATTCGTATTTCACTTGCAATGTATAGGCTAGGGATTAGCCTTGTTCCCACTAACAGAGTGTGTGTGTATAGGTGGAAGAGCGTAAGTCTAAGATAGCAGAGATAAACCAGTGCATGGAAGACGCACAGCGGGAGCTGGCGCGGGAGCACGCCAAGCTGAAGCCGCTCCAGGAGGAGGAGGGCTCCCTCTCCGCGCAGATGAAACAGCTGGTCATCCTGGAGGCGCAGACCAAGGACGCGGACGGACAGATCGTCAACCTGGGGGAGCGGGACACCCTCCCGGTAGACTACGTCACGAAGGAGGGGGACCTCAACTCGGTGCGCGCCACGGCGGGCTCCTCGCCTGTCTCCTCGATCTCAAACGTGAGCGCCGGTTCCGCCCCACAGCTGGACGAACACCAGTTGGATGATGACTTCCGTCCCCCCCGCCCAAGGGACAACGGGGGGCTAAAGGGGCCCCCCGACCGGACCGTCAAGTTCGCAGACGAAGTGGACCAGGTGAGTGCGTGTGTCACACAGGGGTACATAATATATTAATGAGTTCTGTTTAGACCTCCCGGCCGGAGCCGCAGGGCGCCCCCTCGGGTGTGGACCCCTTCAAGTCGGACCTCTTCTCGGAGGGGCCCGGCGGGAACCCGGTAGGGGACCCCTTCCTTATGGACCCCTTCTCCGCGGAGGGACAGAGCTCGCTGTTCGACCCCTTCTCCTCCGGGCCCGACAAACCCGCCTTCCCCGAAGGGATCAACCCCTTCGTGTCTCTGGAGGCGATCCCGCCCCCCCAGGAGCCCTCACAGTTCCTCTCGGATCCCTTCAACCAGGACCCGTTCCAAGACGCCGCGAACACGGACCCCTTCGGACAGGACAAACCCGGATTTGACACCTCTGATCCCTTCGGGGCCCCTGCCCCCCCTTCGGGGGACCCGTTCCATGACGCGGGGCCCGGGTTCAACCAGACCAGCGACCCCTTCCAATCGGACCCCTTCGCCGGTCCCCAGGGGACAGATCCCTTCAGTACCGACCCCTTTACAACATAACTGTACTCCCTTTGCCCTGATTCGATTATTGAGAACTGTGTGTGTACTGTATAGAGTGCTTTGATTAATTCCACTAAAGTATATTTATTATAATCACACACACACATACACTCCCTTAGTCTTTTGTTGTTGTTGTTGTTAAGAGAGTCTCATCTTTAGAATCTATTCTGTTGATAGGCTATTAGTCTTTATTGGAACTAAACTAGTCCAACAAACAAATAAATAAGCTCTCAATAATTGAGTTTTATTAATCGTTATTCCCAGACTCGAATTGCTCGAACTTTAGCTCCAGTTCCTTAACGTCTCTCTCCAGCTGTTCTATAATGTGTCCGGACTCCCGATCGAACATGTGTCCCTCCTGGGATTGTAGGCGGTCCAGTTCCGCCGTCTGGTGCTGCACAAACACCTTAACTGTGGCCTGCGTCGCCGTATTAGAATAGAGTGTGCCGGTCTTACCGACGAGGTCATTGATTATTTCCATTTTTTTTTTTTCGATTTCGTGTTCGACGGCTTTCCTCTCCAGCTCCTGCACCTTATCCAGGTGCTGCTGTCTGTGGTTTTGGTGCGCGGCCCTTACGAGCGGGATGGCCATTAGTTTCAGTTCCCGATTAGTGTCGAGCTCGTTCTGGGCCCCGTCCCGCTCCAGTCGGTACTGGATCTGCTGCGTGTCCCTCAGACTCTGTTCCGTTACGCCGGACAGCTTAAGTTCCATTGTGCCCAAGAGGTTGCTACGTTTCTGCTCCGACTTCTCTCTCGCCTCAGGTGTCAGTTTTCGCGAGAGCTCCCTCTCCACCCTCTGTACCTCCTTATCGTAGCTGGAGCGGATCTCCCGCAGTCGCTTCTCCCGCTCCTGCTCCAGGGCCTCGATCTGCCTAAGCGCCGCCTTCGCCCCCGTGGCGGCCTCGCGGCGCATCCGCTGCTGTTTAGACAGAAAGCTCTTGTTCATGGCGAGCACCGCCTCGGGGCCCTGGGGGACTATCTGCTCGCGGGCCCCTATCGACCTCACAGCTGACACAAAATCAGAGTTTATGGGTCGGTCTGTGGTTGCGTAGTCGAATGAGTGCGTGTTATGCAGGGGGGTAAGGGTGCGCGTGGGGGTGGGGTGTCTGTGGAGATCCTCCGAGCTGAGGGAGGGGTTAATGCGACCCTTGCGGGGCCGCTGTGGCGAGGCGGGGGCGGCGGGCGGTGCCCCGATCCCCTCAAGGATCTCCTGCAGCTCCGTCACCTCGTCCTCCCCGACCAGGAGGGACTTTATCGCGGCTCTCTTAAACGCGTCCGATTCGACACGCGCAAAGGCGCCGCTGCCCCCGCGGATCAGCTGTTCCGGGTTCTTCAACACCTTCGCGAACCCCTCCAGCCCCTCGGTGACGTGGTCCCGCAGGTGCACCTCCACAAAGAGGGACCCCAGGCCCAGGGGGAGGTTGAATCGGTCCCGCATGCAGATGTGCCGGTATCCGTTCCTGAGCAGCGAGACCGGCAGTATCCGGTGTGCGACCGAATTAGAGTTCTCATCTTGAACAGTTATCTTGAGGAGCGCTAATTCCTGTGAGAATATCTGTTCGAACCAGATGCACTTGTCCTCGTCCCACGTGGCCGACACGCCGTTGTAGCAGGCCGGTCGCGTGGCGGTGTCTTTGCTCCGGCGCCGGTGGGTGTCCCCCGGGAGCCCAAACACCTCGCAGAGAACTGTCAGCTCGCTGACCGCCGGTCCCAAGAAGTGGCCCGAGATTACCCGGATGCCGCAGTCCGTGGGGATGGTGTGTTCCGGCGGCGTCTGCGAGAAGGGCTCCAGGACATGTCTGTCCGACTTATCGACTCTGAGGACCGCCGGCTTAAGCAGGTATCCGCAGTTCCCGCCGAGCTCAAACTTGGCCTGGTTAATCTGCATACTCAGGTCGGGCGTCTGGTAGTTGAGGGCCACCATCTGACAGCCCACGTTCCAGTATATCTGCGGCATGTAGTTAGAGGAGGAGATCCGGGATCCGGCCGGGTATATACGGCTCGTGTGGGAACTGTTGTACCGAATGAATTTGCTGCCTTCATGCTGTAGTAGCACCAGACCGCGCACCTCCGAAAACGAGGACATTTCGAAACGCATGTCCCTGTCCATACTATCATCCAGTGACTTGAACTTAACAGGTTCTACATAGTTGACCAGATCGGACAGTTCAGTATCCACCTCGCTGGCCCCGTCCCACTCCTCCCCTCTCTCCTCCAAACTCCGCTGGTTAACCAGCACCCCGGGGCTCTTGTCCGCTTTCCGAGCTTTCTTAGAATCCAACATTTTGATGCCTCTGCACTTGGGTGACGATGTGTCGCCCCCGTCCGGACGCCCCTTCTTATTCTTTATTATTATCTTCCCCCTGAGCTGGGAGGGGGAGGGCAGCTGCACCCCGGGGGCCAGGGGGTGTGAGGGGACCGGGGCACACAGGGCCGCCCCGAGGTACTTAACGCACAGGCGAGCCATCAGCTGTTGCTGGGCGGGAGAGCAGTGGTTCTCGAACGAGAGGATGACTGGCATGTCGGTCTTGAGAAACGCGAACTCGCCGATGGCCCGAATGACCTCTTCGAAGGAAATCTTAGTGCAGAGTGTGTTGCCGTGGGTGATGACCGGTTCCCCGGTATGCGAGTCCCAGCAGTCCAGTTCTATGCACCGGGCGCCCAGCAGCAGCGCTTGTATGTACATCTCAACTGTGGAGACGCTTTTCAACTGATTACCGGTCAGGTAGGTGTTGTGCGAGGAGTTTATAAAGTAGCTGGAGAGGGGGTGTGACAGGGAGGGGGGACACACCAGGTCCTCTAGGGGCAGAATCGAGTTGAGAGAGCTCTGGAGGTACTTCTGGAAATCAACTCGCGTGATTTTCTTCTCTTCCGTTGGGATTATAGAGAGCGGTTTTAGCACCAGTTTCAAGGTCCGCTCTTTCAGTTTTGGGACCAGCTGGTCGTTGACCCTGGGGTCCCACTGACTGTTGTTTATGAACTGGAGAAGAGAGGAGAGGGACAGGAACTCAATCTGACTCTTCTCGGCGGACAACAGCCCCAAGTATATCTTGTCAATGTCCGGTCTGGGACACAGCTCCATGTACAGTGTCCACATCAGCTGTTCGGTCAGCTGTTCCCTCGGGACCCCGGTGCCCCCTTCCTGCAGCAGTCCCATCCTAGCCAAGACCCCCTCCAATACCTTGTCCTGGTCCCGCGGGAGAGACATGAGTCGGACAATCTCGCTACTCCTCACCTCCTCAGCCGCTTCGAATAACAGCTGACACCTCACCTTACGCAGGTGGCAGAATGTGTCCCCATTGAGGTGTTTCTGGTTGAAACTGGAGCTGTTCACACGGCGGCACCATGCGTCTATCTTGCTAGCGTCTGAGTGCAGGTAGTATGTGTATGTGGGAGACACGAAGTAGTGGACACTGGAGTCCAGGGTCCCCTGTCGGTACACGAGACAGAAATAACTGTTCTCATATCCGGACGGGAACTGCTCGAAGTACAGCTGTTCGATCAGCTGGTTGAGCTGTCGGCATTTCCGGACGCGACCGGGCGAGCAGTCGCTCACGAGGGTGAGGTCGTAGGTTCGCGGTTTCGCTTCTCCGATGAGCGACTGCTGACGCGGCTGTTCGTATATGAAGAATCCCTCCGAGTCCACCGAGAGGCGGACAGGTGTGAACATTGTGTCGCCCTCGCGCCACCTCTGAAATTCCTCGGTTTGCACCTCGCAGTTTGGCTTAGTGGCATTTGTTTGTAACATAGACATTTGTTGTAGTTCCTATTAGCTTCATTTCTCCCTATTTAAGCATCTGAATTGGTACTTTGCAAAATATCAGATTTCACTTTTGCCACGTCAATCCAACAGTTATGATGCAGTAGAACTCGACGAACAAACTGAGCGCTTTCGATAACGTAATACAAACCACTTTACAGGGTCTACCTCACCAATATAACGATTCGAATCTAAAACAGTTTAGTAATCCGTCCACTCAGGCAGGACACAAAGTTGTCACCAAATGTGTCACATAAGTAGTGGCAGATAAAGTGGACACAATATAAATACTACGATATAATATAAACGAACAAACAAGTCTAATTATACGCATAAATATGAGTTATATAATAGGTGTTATATGACAGAGACTAATAGGTGATCGGTTTGTCCGTGGGCTCGTGGAACACGGAGGCATACGAGGTCTTTAGGAACTGTATGTAGCTCTGCATGCTCTTGGCAGACGAGTTGGCTTGTTCCAGCTTCTCTCTCATCTCTGCTATCCTGTTGGAGAACCTATGGGGTGTCACTGGTACAAGAGGGATATAGGGAATAGCTCAGAGCTCTAGATTAGGAACAATGGAAGGGTCTGTATGAAATAGCAAATCTGCATTACAAATAATATTTGTGGAATAAGCTCATAAGAATTTAGCACGCGACACCACTGTAATCACAAGTGTCATGGAGAGTGAATCAGACCCATATACCAACAGTAATTCAGGCATAATTAGCAAGGTCTGAGTATGAATTATATACGCGCGTCTTTACAACCTACACTCGAGCCTGTGGCCCTCACTTATATTTCAAGCATGTTTCTTTCAAATTATATGTCGTTCTTGATGAGTGGCCCCTAGTTGTCTATTTATATCCGTGGACCCTAGCTAGCTATAGGTTTATATAAGGACAGAGTGTAATTAGATTGGATATTTATGCTAATTTGAACAGATAATTTTATGGATATCAAAGCTTGTCCGTGTATAAAAATATATCGACTCCAAATAGAAAATTAAACATCATTAAGATTGAAAATAATTTGATATCAAATAGACAATGTTATGTTATAAATGTATGGCTAGACAGACGGAACACAAAAAACTGATTAGATGCAAGAAACTTCCTCTAGACCAATTATATTACTATCTCCGTCTATAATGCACACTAAACAATTGACAGAGACACTAAAATCTTGTATACTATTTGAATGGTAACTGTTAATCCATATTAAAATCGAGGATTGCCCAACACACTCGCATTTAATTGACCAAAGGTTTTGTCACTTTTTGAGAAGCAAGGTGTTAATATTTTCTTAGATATTTGGACTTGGTAATGCCAATTATAGCATAGAGACAACGTGATAAATACAAACAGATAACTATTGTGTTTTTGGGTTAATTAATTAACTTAATAAATAATTAATTAAGAACTGATATTAAATTAAACTATAGACAGTGTTTTTTTAAGGATTTGCTTAGAGGGCCCTTCCAACAATTAGAGGGCCCTTCCAACAATTAGAGGCCCTCACTCCAAATGTAAACCTACTGCTGAGGTGGAAATGAATTTACTACATGTCACATCTCGCATGCTATACTTGCAGAAGAACTATAAACACAGAACAATATTATTTACAAATGTTTACAAAAGGAATGTCTCGAATTCCACGTCTTTGAGAGAAAATTAGAGATTAGAGCTAAAAATTTGGGCTTCTAATTTGGCTTAAAAAAACACTGATTATAGATAGGGGAGTTCAGATAAAATAAGTAAAGTGAATTATAATAAGATTTAATTGTTTCTCAGAACAATGGAATACATTGCATGAGTTAAATTAATTTGCATTACAAATGAAATTTGCATTACAAATAAAAAATTTGCATTACAAATAAAATTTGTGTAACAATGGGAGACGAAACACCTCGGGGCCAGATAAGATAGATACAGATAAAATTTAATTATGCAAATAAAGTAGCGTCGAGAGGTGGGTTTACAACACTTAGTGGAACCAAGGGAGTCAATACATTGGATGCTCACCCAGGCAGTCACCAACACGTGCAGGTTTGCTAATAGCTAAATAGATATTCTTCCCAACATAAGGCAACCAGGGTTTTATACAGGACTGGAATTGAACACTCCAAACGGTCATAAGGTCACTAGAGTATGAATTTTGTAGCCTATATAAAAGGTTAGTTTTGTATTAGTATATGGGGAAGTTCGGCAGTTTTCGCGCTCCTAAACGCAAATATATCCCAAATTATACGCGTCTAGGCGTATGGTGAGGTCCTGGATAAAACCCTGTAATTACAAATATAATAAAATACAAGATTGTCCCAAATATCCTTAAATCTGATCGCTAGGATAAATTTCTTGGTGTCCAGAAAGGTGCTGAATAAATGCATTGATATTAAATCGTAGTTTGTTTTGTTTGACAGGTGTTTGTTGCATTAAAGTGACATGGATATTCGTATTTTAAGAAGTTATTTTGTATAGTATGCAATTATAGTATAGAGTATAAACACTATCCAATTAGGTTGTAAAATTAGTCAGAACATCGTATGACTTGTAGTAGTTCAAAATAATTTGCATTACAAATAATATTTATGGAACAATGGAGCACCAAACACTACGAGACCAGATAAACAATAGAAAATATATTCAAACTAACTTTTGATGGGTGGGTGTGGGATATTATATAACAAAAGCTCCTGAAAGAACACAAATCCCATTGAATCTAAGAACCCTTATCTCCCTCGTGAGGAGGACACACACCGTATATAAGGTAGCTCAAAAACTGAAATCTCAAGTCAGATAAACATCCCTAAAGGAACATCAATTGGACTAAATATACTATAATCAAGGTGGAATGTTAAACTATTGCATTATACAATATGGCTTTTATATGGGACCGGATAAATCTTAGATATAGAAACTGTTTAAACATATGTATTAAAAACAAAAAAAGTATATTACTATCTCTCTTTACTAGATAATCAATAGAGATGAGGATCTCCAAAATAGTTATCGTTTTCGGTGTTGTCGCGATGGTGGCGCTAATCAACGCCCGTGCCACAGGTGAGTATTAATAAATAAATACAAACAAATAACCATTGTGTCCTTAGATTATTAAATAAGTGATAATAATACTGTATTTATTTAGATAAAGAAGTCAAGACAAAAGAAGTGTGAGTTTCCATATCAGTATTATTCCTATTTTTATCTTCGTACCTGGTATTACTACCCCGTTTCACGATGAATTATAGGAGTATAACACCTTTCTGAAATGATTTATACTTTAGAGTAATGATGACATGGCAAAAAATCTAAAATTACAGCTGTGCCGAAAACATTTACTTTTGGAGGCACTACGACTCCACCAACCACCAAAGGAAAATGCCTCGGCACAGCTCGTATTTTAGATTTTTCATGATGTGTAGACAAAGTGACCAAATTAAAAACATTAGAAGTAGTCTAGTCATCACATAAATATCATAGATTATTAACATATTTTGTACAATTTAGTGAGACAAAAGCAGTGGAAGAAGGGGAAAACAGTGATTTGGAAGCACTGGAAGAACAGACTGACTGTTATCACCACTGTTATCACCACTACCATTACCCCTGTTATCGCCACCACCATTACTGTCACGATGAGTAAGTAGCCCATTAATTCATACAATTATCTTACAAAAGCAATGTTTCTTTCTTATGAAGAGTAATCAAGATGTTTGTATCATTTAGTGATCAAGAAACAGTAGACGCAGACGCTGACAAAGAGATTGACGCTGCCTCATTCAACGAAGAGTGAGTACCTAAGGAATTAATTAATATCATTATGGTGTCCCTTAGCCAACACCTTTCAATATAAAACCCCGGCTTGGAAAGGTGAACTTGATGATAAAATTACCTTGCCAGTGCCTGAAATTACATTATAATGTGCTGGCCGATATTTAAAAGTCATTCCAATAATGATTTGGTAAAATAGTCAAAAATTAAAACTTAGAACTACAAATTATTATAAAATAATATAATGTTAGATGTTTGTATTATTTAGTGACAATGAATTAGCAAGCGGAGACGAAGACGCTGACTGCTGTTATCACCGCCATCGCTATCACCATTACCACCACCATCGTTATCATCATCACATCTGCCACCATCACCACTATCACTACCGTCATCACAGGTGCCATCGCCATAGATGCCACGAGGAGTAAAGCTCATAGGAACCAACAGTAATCCAGGCGCTACTTAGTATAATTTAGGCGGCAGTTCAGTAATCTAGGCAGTAAATCAATATGAAGCGGTAATTCAGTAATTTAGGCCAGATAACTATTCTGTATTGAGTTATATCTATTATTCAATTAAATTCAGTTTAGTTTGCTTAGTAACCATTCGTGCCTCTTGACATCCAACAAATTAGGTATCAGATATAAATACAATACATAATTTCTGGGGGATACACTGCTCTGTATGGTACAGCTACTTTTGCAGCTTTTGCAAAATAAAAAAAACACTTTTGCAGCTACTTTGGAGGCACTGTATTTTGGTCAGGGAATTTCATAGTTATAACAATGAAATCAAATGCTCACCTATGGGAAATTATGCGCACCTTGACAGGCTAAGGAATACAAATACAAAGACATGTTGGCTTTTTCCAGCTTCTCTCTCATATCTGTTTTTCTGCTCGAGTACTACGGGGATGTTACTGGTACAACAATTGAGACGGCTTACTAGAGAATAGCTCTATAGCGCCAGATTGGGAACAATGGAATGCTTTGTAAAAATTAGCAAATTTGCATCACAAATAATATTTGTAGAACAATAGAGCACGAAACACGACGAGGCGAGATAGATTATAGAAATATTTTAAAAGTTAGATTATGTAGTGTGCAGAAATTCTTCAAGCAAAGCTCAGAGATAACAAATACATTAAACTTGCACGTGAAAATTCTATACAAATGGAAATTCGAGTACCACAAGAAAAAGATTTCAGTTGAAGATAGAGAATGTATGAATGGACAAAATTAATGTAAAAAATAATCACACAAATCACATTGAATCTAACAACCCTTATCTGCCTCGTGAAGAAGATACACGCAGTATATAAGGTAGCTCAAATACTGAAATCTCACATCCGATAAACCTCTCTAAAAGGAACATTCATGGGACCTAAATTATTCTATAATCTAGGTCCAATGCTAAAATATAGTTTTATACAATTTGGGACCGGATAAATCTCCCATATACATAGGCGGATAGTTATCTAAAAATTCCTGAAATTCTGGGGGGGCGAGACAAAATTTTCACAGCAACTGTTTAAATTGAAATCATATTTTATCCATTATAATAGGAAACCCATTACTACTTAGAGCTAATAGACATTACAACAAAGATAAAGCTAAGTAATTAAGCTTCAGGTCGGGATTCTCGGGATTATATAATTTTTAAACCTAGTAGACCATTTTTACTTACAAACTGACATGGAAAATCCAGTTTTTAGATATAAAATTTGGGGGGGCGGCCCCCCCAGATTATAAATCTGGGGGGGCGCGCCCCCCCTGCCCCCCCCAGTTATTCGCCCATGCCCATATAGGAAGTGTTTAAAATATATTAAAAACAATAAAAGTATATTACTATCTCTCTTCACTAGATAATCAATAGAGAATGAGGATCTCCAAAATAGTTATCCTTTTCGGTGTTGTCGCGATGGTGGCGCTAATCAACGCCCGTGCCACTGGTGAGTATTAATAAATAAATACAAACAAATAACCATTGTGTCCCTAGATTATTAAATAAGTGATAATAATACTGTATTTATTTAGATAAAGAAGTCAAGACAAAAGAAGTGTGAGTTCCCTATCAGTATAATTCCTATTCTTATTTTCGTACCTGTTATTACTACCCCGTTTCACGAGGAGTGAGCAACTTAGGAATTATAGGAGTATAACACCTTTCTGAAATGATTTATAGTAATGATGACATGGCAAAAAATCTAAAATTACAGCTGTGCCGAAAACATTTACTTTTGGAGGCACTACGCTCCACCAACCACCAAAGGAAAATGCTCTCGGCACAGCTCGTATTTTAGATTTTTCATGATTTGTAGACAAAGTGACCAAATTAAAAGCCTTATAAGTAGTTTAGTCCTCAAATAACGAATATGTAGAATAACTTAGGTAATAATTATTTACATTTTTGTATTATTTAGTGAGACTAAAGCATTGGAAGAACAGGCTAACAGTGATGTAGAAGCAGTAGACGATGAGACAGACATGTGCTACCCCCTTCCTCCCTGTCGTCCGTGCTATCCTCCTCCCTGTCGTCCGTGCTACCCTCCCTGCTATCACCCCTGTCACGAAGAGTGAGTAGCCCATTAATTAATTAGTTAATAAATACGATTATTATCTTACATAAGGCATGGTTCTCATCTTACGATGAGTAAACAAGGTGTTTTTATTATTTAGTGAGACTAAAGCATTGGAAGAACAGGCTAACGATGATGTAGAAGCAGTAGACGATGAGACAGACATGTGCTGCCATCCTTGTCGCCCTCCTCCTTGTCGCCCTCCTCCCTGTCATTACCCCTGCCACCCTCCCCCCTGCCACCCCTTCTTCCCACCCTGCCACCCCTGCTTCCCACCCTGCCATCGTCCCTGCTATCACCCCTGTCACGAAGAGTGAGTAGCCCATAAATTAATTAGTTAATAAATACGATTATCTTACATAATGATAAGGCATGGTTCTCATCTTATGAAGAGTAAACAAGGTGTTTTTATTATTTAGTGAGACTAAAGCATTGGAAGAACAGGCTAACAGTGAAGTAGAAGCAGTAGACGATGAGACAGACATGTGCTGCCATCCTTGTCGCCCTCCTCCTTGTCGCCCTCCTCCCTGTCATTACCCCTGCCACCCTCCCCCCTGCCACCCCTTCTTCCCACCCTGCCACCCCTGCCACCCCTGCTTCCCACCCTGCCATCGTCCCTGCTATCACCCCTGTCACGAAGAGTGAGTAGCCCATAAATTAATTAGTTAATAAATACGAATGTCTAACAAAAGGCATGGTTCTCATCTTATGAAGAGTAAACAAGGTGTTTTTATTATTTAGTGAGACTAAAGCATTGGAAGAACAGGCTAACGATGATGTAGAAGCAGTAGACGATGAGACAGACATGTGCCACCGCCCTTGTTATCGTCCCTGCCACCATCATCGTCCCTGCCACCATCATCGTCCCTGCCACCATCATCACCCCTGCCACCATCATCCCTGCCATTTTCATAATCCCTGCTATAACCCCTGTCACGAAGAGTGAGTAGCCCATAAATTAATTAGTTAATAAATACGATTGTCTTACAAAAGGCATGGTTCTCATTTATGAAAAGTAAACAAAGTATTTTTGTGTTTTTCAGCCAACACCATTCAATATAAAAACCAGGCTTTGGTAAGGTGAATTTGATGTTAAAAATGACATTGCCATGCCTGAAAATCGCATTACAAATGAGTGGGCGATATCTAAAGTAATTCCAATAATTAATTGGCAAAATAGCCAAGAATTAAGGCTCCTAAGAACTATATAAATTATTATAGGAAAACTTAATGTTGAATGTTGTTATTTATTTAGTGCCAATGAAGTAGATGGGAGCAACGAGGAGTAAAGCTCATAGGCTCCAACAGTAATCTAGGCGCTAATTCAGTATTCTAGGCAGTAATTCAGTATTTTAGGCGCTAATTCAGTAATTTAGGCGGTAAACCAATATTAAGCGGTAATTAAGTAATTTAGGCCAGATAACTATTCTGTATGAGTTATATCTATTATTCAATTAAATTCAGTCTAGTTTGCTTAGTAACCATTCGTGCCTCGCCCTCTTGGCATCCAACAAATTATTAAATATACATAATTACTGGGACTAAATTACAAAATATATACCTCCTCTCTACATTTTCTATATTTCTCTTCAGCTGTGCCACATTGCTCTGTATGGTCCCTTGGTGCAGCTTCCTTTGGAGGCACTGTATTTTGGTCAGGGCATTTCTTAGTTATAACTATTAGTTCAAAATACTCACCTATGGGAAAACTACTCGCACTCCCACAGGTTAAGGCTTACAGATTCTATCAATGAAACTTTTTAATTAGCAAACACAAAACTGAACGCTTTCGATAACGTAATACAAACTACTTTATCGGGACCTACCTCAGCACAGAACGATTCCGATTCTACAGTGCTTTACTGCAGTTTACGTAGTAAACGGGATACTAAAGCAGGGCACAAAATTGTCACCTATTGTGTCACAAATGGCAGACAAATGGACAGAAATTAAGTCTACCACATATTGCAGCTACGTATGTTGTATGTATATAAAATAAACAAACAAACAAGTATACCAATTCGAGTTCGTAAGTGAGTAGGATTACCATCAGTCTAATTATACGTATAAATATGAGTTATATAATAGGTGCTATGTGACAGAGACTAGTAGGTGATCGGTTTGTCCGTGGGCTCGTGGAACACGGAGGCATACGAGGTCTTTAGGAACTGTATGTAGCTCTGCATGCTCTTGGCAGACGAGTTGGCTTGTTCCAGCTTCTCTCTCATATCTGCTATCCTGTTGACGGCTCGCTAGAGAATAGCTCTATAGCGTCAGATTGGGAACAATGGAATGCTTGTATAAATTAGCAAATTTGCATCACAAATAATATTTGTGGAACAATAGAGCACGAAACACGACGAAGCGAGATAAATAATAGAATATTTTTAAAGTTAGATTATGTAGTGTGCAGAAATTCTTCAAGCAAAGCTCAGAGATAAAAAATACAGTAAACTTGCACGTGAAAAATTTCTATACAAATGGAAATTCGAGTACCACAAGAAAAAGATTTCAGTTGAAGATAGAGAATGTAAGAATGGACAAATTAATGTAAAAAATAATCACACAAATCACATTGAATCTAAGAACCCTTATCTGCCTCGTGAAGAAGATACACGCAGTATATAAGGTAGCTCAAAAACTGAAATCTCACACCCGATAAACCTCTCTAAAAGGAACATCAATTGGACCTAAATTATTCTATAATCTAGGTCCAATGCTAAAATATAGTTTTATACAATTTGGGACCGGATAAATCTCCCATATAGGAAGTGTTTAAAATATATTAAAAACAATAAAAGTATATTACTATCTCTCTTCACTAGATAATCAATAGAGAATGAGGATCTCCAAAATAGTTATCCTTTTCGGTGTTGTCGCGATGGTGGCGCTAATCAACGCCCGTGCCACTGGTGAGTAATAATAAATAAATACAAACAAATAACCATTGTGTCCTTAGGTTATCAGATAAGTGATAATAATACTGTATTTATTTAGATAAAGAAGTCAAGACAAAAGAAGTGTGAGTTTCCATATTAGTATTATTCCTATTTTTATCTTCGTACCTGTTATTACTACCCCGTGTCACGAGGAATTATAGGAGTATAATACCTTTCTGAAATGATTTATACTTTATATTAATGATGACATAACAAAAAAATCTAAAATTACAGCTGTGCCGAAAACATTTACTTTTGGAGGCACTACGCTCCACCAACCACCAAAGGAAAATGCTCTCGGCACAGCTCGTATTTTAGATTTTTCATGATTTGTAGACAAAGTGACCAAATTAAAAGCCTTATAAGTAGTTTAGTCCTCACATAACGAATACCGTATTTATTCGAATAATCGCCTACCTCCAATAATCGCCCCCCTAAAGTAGCAAATAAAAATTTATTACTGCTACCCGAAGTAAACATTTATATCTAATATAACTCACAATACGATTATCAACCGATTATCATAAATAAATTGTAATAAAATGTGCTATTCTAGAAAATTGCTCAAAATTATTGGTCCAAAAATGGAGTAAAAAACAATAATCGCCTAGGCTACTATTCGAGTAAATACGGTATGTAGAATAACTTAGGTCATAATTATTTACATTTTGGTATTATTTAGTGAGACTAAAGCATTGGAAGCTAATAATGAAGTGAAAGCAGTAGACAAAGAGGCAGACATGTGCTTTCCTTGTTTATATCATCTTTTTCACCACATTCACCACATATTTCACCCCTGCCATCCCTGCTATCACCCCTGTCACGAAGAGTGAGTAGCCCATTAATTAATTAGTTAATAAATACGAGTATTATATAACAAAAGGCATGGTTCTCATCTTATGAAGAGTAAACAAGGTGTTTATATTATTTAGTGAGACTAAAGCATTGGAAGAACAGGCTAACGATGATGTAGAAGCAGTAGACGATGAGACAGACATGTGCCACCGCCCTTGTTATCGTCCCTGCCATTATCATCGTCCCTGCCATTATCACCGTCCCTGCCACCATCATCACCCCTGCCACCACCCCTGTCACGAAGAGTGAGTAGCCCATTAATTAATTAGTTAATAAATACGATTATCTTACATAATGATAAGGCATGGTTCTCATCTTATGAAGAGTAAACAAGGTGTTTTTATTATTTAGTGAGACTAAAGCATTGAAAGAACAGGCTAACAATGAAGTAGAAGCAGTAGACGATGAGACAGACATGTGCCACCGCCCTTGTTATCGTCCCTGCCATTATCATCGTCCCTGCCATTATCACCGTCCCTGCCATTATCATCACCCCTGCCATCACCCCTGTCACGAAGAGTGAGTAGCCCATTAATTAATTAGTTAATAAATACGAGTATTATATAACAAAAGGCATGGTTCTCATCTTATGAAGAGTAAACAAGGTGTTTTTATTATTTAGTGAGACAAAAGCATTGAAAGAACAGGCTAACATTGATGTAGAAGCAGTAGACGAACTGACAGACAAGTGCTGCCATTACCATCATCCCTGCCATTACCATCATCCCTGCCATTATTATAATCCCTGCTATCATCCCTGTCACGAAGAGTGAGTAGCCCATTAGTTAATTAGTTAATAAATACGCGCGATTATATTAAAAAAGGCATGATTCTCAAGGTGTTTTTGTGTTTTCAGCCAACACCATTCAATATAAAACCAGGGTTTGGTAAGGTGAATTTGATGTTAAAATGACATTGCCATGCCTTGAAAATCACATTATAAATGTGTGGCCGATATAAAAGTAATTCTAATAATAAATTGGCAAAATATCCAAGAATTAAGGCTCCTTATTGTTATAGGAGCCTTAATTCTTGTTGTTATATTGTTATAAGATTACTTAATATTGAATGTTGGTAATATTTAGAGCCAATGAAGTAGTATGCGCAGACGAAGACGCTGACCACGTGTTCCACATCGTAAACCATGGCAACTTTGCAATTCATCATCATCATTATTATACATCATCACTCCAGTGTAAAGAGGAGTAAAGCTCATAGGCTCCAACAGTAATCTAGGCGGTACTTCAGTAATCTAGGCGCTAATTCAGTAATCTAGGCGCTACTTCAGTAATCTAGGCGCTACTTCAGTAATCTAGGCGCTAATTCAGTAATCTAGGCGCTAATTCAGTAATCTAGGCGCTACTTCAGTAATCTAGGCGCTAATTCAGTAATCTAGGCGCTACTTCAGTAATTTAGGCGGTACTTCAGTAATTTATGGGGTAATTCAGTTATTTAGGCCAGATAATCTATTATGTATGAGATATATCTATAATTCAATTAAATTCAGTTTAGTTTGCTTAGTAACCACGGTGCCTCTTGATATCAAACCAGGGTGTTATCCAGCGTATTGGGCGCGCTTAAAGGAGCGTAATTTGGCAGGATTTTAATCTAGGCGAACAAAAATCGAGTCTAGGCCTACAATATCGAGAGATGCTCCCATAGACTTAATACAAGATGACTAATCTAGGCGTACAAAATGAAAATGAACGAACTCAAACTAAATCTTAGGAGGGCGGTAAATTTTTCCTGGATGAAAGCTTGTATCCAACAAATTATTAAAATATATACAGTGGAGTTCGCGCTTAATAGTAACCCGTGTTTGCCACTAAATCTGGTTGCTAATAGGAGAATGAAATTAACTGTATTATCACGGTTGGGATCTGAAAAGCGGTTGCTAATAAAGCAATATAAATTGTTAATAGGGGAGTTGCTAATTAAAGCAACTCCACTGTATAATTACTGGGACTAAATTACAAAATAATATACCCCTCTCTGCATTTCTTTGTTTCTCTTCAGCTGTGAATCGGTGGCGCTCAGCTGTGCCACATTGCTCTGTATGGTCCCCCGGTCAGCTACTTTGGAGGCAGTGTATTTTGGTCAGGGCATTTCTTAGTTATAACTATGAGTTCAAAATGCTCACCTATGGGAAAATTACTCGCACTCCCACAGGTTAAGGAATACAGATTCTATCAATTAAACTTGTTAATTAGCAACCACAAAACAGAACGCTTTCGATAGCGTTATACAAACCACTTTATCGGGACCTTACCTCAACAGAACATTTCCGATTCTACAATCTTACAACAGTTTACGTAGTAAACGGGATACTAAAGCAGGGCACAGAGTTGTCACCTATTGTGTCACAAATGGCAGACAAATGGACAGAAATTAAGTCTACCACATATTGCAGCTATGTTGTATGTATATAAAATAAACAAACAAACAAGTATACCAATTCGAGTTCGTAAGTGAGTAGGATTACCATCAGTCTAATTATACGTATAAATATGAGTTATATAATAGGTGCTATGTGACAGAGACTAATAGGTGATCGGTTTGTCCGTGGGCTCGTGGAACACGGAGGCATACGAGGTCTTTAGGAACTGTATGTAGCTCTGCATGCTCTTGGCAGACGAGTTGGCTTGTTCCAGCTTCTCTCTCATATCTGCTATCCTGTTGGAGAACCTATGGGGTGTCACTGGTACAAGAGGGCTATAGAGAATAGCCCAGTAATCTAGGCTAGATAATCTATTCTATGTACAAGTTATATCTATTATTAATTTAATGCATAATGACTCGGACTAAATTACAAATAATATACCTCCTCTCTGCATCGTCTTTATTTCTCTTCAGCTGTGAGTTGTTGGCGCTCAGCTGTGCCACCTGCGCCTCTAGGTCTGCCACATTGCTCTGTATGGCCCGGTCTCGCGATGAGAGTTTCTCCCTCATTTGCTCCACTTGTCGCCTAGTGTCTGTTCGGCTCGTGCCCATCTGTCGAGACAGATTTATGTTCTCACTCGTGACCTCCTCGAGTCGGGTCTGCACACGCTGCAAGGCCTACACACAGCAATGCATTGTCAATATCAGGGTTGGGTTCAAGTACATTTGAAAGTACTTAAGTACAAGTACAACTACTTTTCAGATATTTAAGTACAATGCAAGTACAAGTACAGGTAAACTTAAAGTACTTAAGTACAAGTACAATGAAAAAATTACGAAAGTACTTGAGTACAAGTACAAGTACTTCCCAAGCTCTTATGATAAATTTCTCGTACTAATAGTAGAAATTGCTAAATACATAGTTTATATAGTATCATCCAAATCTATTTAATTGATTTAGCAGTAGTCCTAGACACGAACACAATTCCTAATATACTAAGTATTAAGTAACACTACTTTATTTGAGATGGGATTTGAGGAACGTCAATGATGTGTGTTGGAAATATATTGAATGATAAAAAGTCACGAGTAACAAGTACTCAAGTACAAGTACAAGTACTTTAGAAAAATGAGGAAAGTAATTAAGTACAAGTACAAGTACAACGGAAAAATGGTGAAAGTACTTAAGTACAAGTACAAGTACTCAAAAAATGTACTTAATTACAGAAGTACTTAAGTAAATTGTACTTGAACCCAACCCTGGTCAATATGCGATTTGCGCAGTGCAAGGCTATTTATACTAATCAGGCATGTCTGTCTGTCTTTCTGTGTATCATTTGACCAATCAAATCAAGGCATTTTCCATTAGGAACTTTCATTAATAGTCTCTGTGCCAGTGGACCCCTAACTTTGGGAGTTGAAAAGCTATTGTATTGATTGATAATAATTTGATATCAAATAAATAATATAAGTTATTATATAACTTATAAATGTATGGCTAGACAGACGGAACACAAATAACTGATTAGATGCATGAAACTTCCTCTAGACCAATTATATTACTATCTCCGTCTTAAAGCACACTAAACAATTGACAGAGACACTAAAATCTTGTATACTATTTGAATGCTAACTGTTAATCCATATTAAATACGACCCTCGAAATAATTGGCCAAAGATTTTGTCACCTTTTGAGAAGGAAGATGTGAATATTTTCTTAAATATTTGGACTTGGTACAAAGGTACAGTATTCCCTACGCTTGCCAAGTACAGTCAGGTCTGCTTATTATGAACAAGATTTCGTTTGCTTAATATGAAGATTTTTTATTATGAACAAATCCTACGGTCCCAATTTAACAACTTACATAGGGTTTGTATTAAGTGGAGTTCGCTTATTATGAAGTCTCTCTACTATGAACACAATTTTTGGTCCCTTAAATGTTCATAATAAAAGAACCTGACTGTATATGGCTTACTATAGATAAGTGAGTTCAGATAAGATAAGATAGTAAATTATGCTGGGATTTCATTATTTATCAGAGATTCAGAATAATAGAATACATTGCATGAGTTAAATAAATTTGCATTACAAACAAAATTTGCATTACAAATAGAATTTGCATTACAAATAAAATTTGTGTAACAATGGTAGACGAAACACCTCGGGGCCAGATAAGATAGATACAGATAAAATGTAAGTTATGCAAATAAAGTAGCGTCGAGAGGTGGGTTTACAACACTTAGTTGAACCAAGGGAGTCAATAGATTGGATGCTCACCCAGACAGTCACCAACACGTGCAGGTTTGCTAATAGCTAAATAGATATTCTTTCCAACTTCAGGCAACCAGGGTTTTATACAGGACTGGAATTGAACACTCCTAACGGTCATAAGGTCACTAGAGTATGAATTTTGTAGCCTAAAAGGTTAGTTTTGTACTAGTTTATGGGGAAATTTGGCCTTTTTGGCGCTCCTAAACGCAAACATATCCCAAATTATACGCGTCTAGGCGTATGGCGAGGTCCTGGATAAAACCCTGTAATTACAAATATAATAAAATACAAGATTGTCCCAAATATCCTTAAATCTGAGCGTTAGGATAACTTTCTTGGTGACCAGAAAGGTGCTGAATAAATGCATTTATATTAAATCGTAGTTTGTTTTGTTTGACAGGTGTTTGTTGCATTAAAGTGACATGGATATTCGTATTTTAAGAAATTCTGTTGTATAGTATGCAATTATAGTATAGAGTATAAACACTATCCAATTAGGTTGTAAAATTAGTCAGAACATCGTATGACTTGTAGTAGTTCAAAATAATTTGCATTACAAATAATATTTATGGAACAATGGAGCACCAAACACTACGAGACCAGATAAACAATAGAAAATATATTCAAACTAACTTTTGATGGGTGGGTGTGGGATATTATATAACAAAAGCTCCTGAAAGAACACAAATCCCATTGAATCTAAGAACCCTTATCTCCCTCGTGAGGAGGACACACACCGTATATAAGGTAGCTCAAAAACTGAAATCTCAAGTCAGATAAACATCCCTAAAGGAACATCAATTGGACTAAATATACTATAATCAAGGTGGAATGTTAAACTATTGCATTATACAATATGGCTTTTATATGGGACCGGATAAATCTTAGATATAGAAACTGTTTAAAATATATTAACAACAATAAAAGTATATTACTATCTCTCTTCACTAGATAATCAATAGAGAATGAGGATCTCCAAAATAGTTATCGTTTTCGGTGTTGTCGCGATGGTGGCGCTAATCAACGCCCGTGCCACAGGTGAGTATTAATAAATAAATACAAACAAATAACCATTGTGTCCTTAGGTTATCAAATAACTGATAATAATACTGTATTTATTTAGATAAAGAAGTCGAGACAAAAGAAGTGTGAGTTTCCCTATCAGGATAATTCCTATTCATATCTTCGTACCTGTTACTATCCCGTTTCACGAGGAGTGAGCAACTTAGGAATTATAGGAATATAACACCTTTCTGAAATGATTTATACTAGTGATGACATGGCAAAAAATCTAAAATTACAGCTGTGCCGAAAAGATTTACGATTGGAGGCCTACGACTCCACCAACCACCAAAGGAAAAATGCTCTCGGCACAGCTGGCATTTTAGATTTTTCATGATGTGTAGACAAAGTGACCAAATTAAAAATATTAGAAGTATAGTCTAGTCATTACATAAAGATTATAGATTATTAACATATTTTTGTACAATTTAGTGAGACAAAAGCAGTGGAAGAAGGGGAAAACAGTGACTTGGAAGCACTGGAAGAACAGACTGACTGTTATCATCGCTGTTATCACCACTGTTATCGCCACCACCATTACCGTCACGATGAGTAAGTAGCCCATTAATTCATACAATTATCTTACAAAAGCCATGTTTCTTTCTTATGAAGAGTAATCAAGATGTTTGTATCATTTAGTGATCAAGAAACAGTAGACGCAGACTCTGACAAAGAGATTGACGCTGCCTCATTCAACGAAGAGTGAGTACCTAAGGAATTAATTAATATCATTATGGTGTCCCTTAGCCAACACCTTTCAATATAAAACCCCGGCTTGGAAAGGTGAACTTGATGATAAAATTACCTTGCCAGTGCCTGAAATTACATTATAATGTGCTGGCCGATATTTAAAAGTCATTCCAATAATGATTTGGTAAAATAGTCAAAAATTAAAACTTAGAACTTTAAATTATTATAAAATAATATAATGTTAGATGTTTGTATTATTTAGTGACAATGAATTAGCAAGCGGAGACGAAGACGCTGACTGCTGTTATCACCGCCATCGCTATCACCATTACCACCACCATCGCTATCATCATCACATCTGCCACCATCATCGCTACCACTACCGTCATCACAGGTGCCATCGCCATAGATGCCACGAGGAGTAAAGCTCATAGGAACCAACAGTAATCCAGGCGCTACTTAGTATAATTTAGGCGGCAGTTCAGTAATCTAGGCAGTAAATCAATATGAAGCGGTAATTCAGTAATTTAGGCCAGATAACTATTCTGTATTGAGTTATATCTATTATTCAATTAAATTCAGTTTAGTTTGCTTAGTAACCATTCGTGCCTCTTGACATCCAACAAATTAGGTATCAGATATAAATATACATAATTACTCGGGCTAAATTACAAAATAATATACCTCCTCTCTACATTTTCTTTGTTTATCTTCAGTTGTGAATCGGTGGCGCTCAGCTGTGCCACATTCCTCTGTATGGTGCAGCTACTTTGGAAGCACTGTATTTTGGTCAGGAAATTTCACAGTTATAACAATGAAATCAAATGCTCACCTATGGGAAATTATGCGCACCTCGACAGACTAAGGAATACAAATACAAAGACAAGTTGGCTTTTTCCAGCTTCTCTCTCATATCTGTTTTTCTGCTCGAGTACTACGGGGATGTTACTGGTACAACAATTGAGACGGCTTACTAGAGAATAGCTCTATAGCGCCAGATTGGGAACAATGGAATGCTTTGTATAAATTAGCAAATTTGCATCACAAATAATATTTGTAGAACAATAGAGCACGAAACACGACGAAGCGAGATAGATTATAGAAATATTTTAAAAGTTAGATTATGTAGTGTGCAGAAATTCTTCAAGCAAAGCTCAGAGATAACAAATACATTAAACTTGCACGTGAAAATTTCTATACAAATGGAAATTCGAGTACCACAAGAAAAAGATTTCAGTTGAAGATAGAGAATGTATGAATGGACAAAATTAATGTAAAAAATAATCACACAAATCACATTGAATCTAACAACCCTTATCTGCCTCGTGAAGAAGATACACGCAGTATATAAGGTAGCTCAAATACTGAAATCTCACATCCGATAAACCTCTCTAAAAGGAACATTCATGGGACCTAAATTATTCTATAATCTAGGTCCAATGCTAAAATATAGTTTTATACAATTTGGGACCGGATAAATCTTACATATAGGAAGCGTTTAAAATATATTAAAACAATAAAAGTATATTACTATCTCTCTTCACTAGATACTCAATAGAGAATGAGGATCTCCAAAATAGTTATCGTTTTCGGTGTTGTCGCGATGGTGGCGCTAATCAACGCCCGTGCCACTGGTGAGTATTAATAAATAAATACAAACAAATAACCATTGTGTCCTTAGGTTATCAAATAACTGATAATAATACTGTATTTATTTAGATAAAGAAGTCAAGACAAAAGAAGTGTGAGTTCCCTATCAGTATAATTCCTATTCTTATCTTCGTACCTGTTATTACTACCCCGTTTCACGAAAAGTGAGCAACTTAGGAATTATAGGAATATAACACCTTCTGAAATGGGTTATAGTAGTGATGACATGGCAAAAAATCTAAAATTACAGCTGTGCCGAAAACATTTACTTTTGGAGGCACTACGACTCCACCAACCACCAAAGGAAAATGCTCTCGGCACAGCTCGTATTTTAGATTTTTCATTATGTGTAGACAAAGTGACCAAATTAAAAGCCTTATAAGTAGTTTAGTCCTCAAATAACGAATATGTAGAATAACTTAGGTAATAATTATTTACATTTTTGTATTATTTAGTGAGACTAAAGCATTGGAAGAACAGGCTAACAGTGATGTAGAAGCAGTAGACGAAGAGACAGACATGTGCTGTCACCCGTGCTACCCTCCTCCCTGTCGTCCGTACTACCCTCCCTGTGTTTATCCCCGCCATCCCTGCTATCACCCCTGTCACGAAGAGTGAGTAGCCCATTAATTAATTAGTTAATAAATACGATTATTATCTTACATAAGGCATGGTTCTCATCTTACGATGAGTAAACAAGGTGATTTTATTATTTAGTGAGACTAAAGCATTGGAAGAACAGGCTAACGATGATGTAGAAGCAGTAGACGATGAGACAGACATGTGCTGCCACCCTTGTCGCCCTCCTCCCTGTCATTCTCACCATCACCCTTGTCGCCCTCCCCCCTATCATTCTCACCATCACCATCACCCCTGCCACCCTCCTCCCTGTCATTCTCACCATCACCATCACCCCTGCCACCCTCCCCCCTGCCATTCCCATCATCATCACCCCTGCTTCCCACCCTGCCATCGCCCCTGTTATCACCCCTGTCACGAAGAGTGAGTAGCCATAAATTAATTAGTTAATAAATACGATTATTATATTACAAAAGGCATGGTTCTCATCTTATGAAGAGTAAACAAGGTGTTTTTATTATTTAGTGAGACTAAAGCATTGGAAGAACAGGCTAACATTGATGTAGAAGCAGTAAACGAAGAGACAGACATGTGCTATCCCCTTCCTCCCTGTCGTCCGTGCTACCCTCCCTGTCATCACCCCTGCTATCCCTGCTATCACCCCTGTCACGAAGAGTGAGTAGCCCATTAATTAATTAGTTAATAATACGATTGTCTAACAAAAGGCATGGTTCTCATCTTATGAAGAGTAAACAAGGTGTTTTTGTGTTTTTCAACCAACACCATTCAATATAAAAACCAGGCTTGGTAAGCTGAATTTGATGTTAAAAATGACATTGCCATGCCTGAAAATCGCATTACAAATGTGTGGCCGATATATAAAGTAATCCAATAATTAATTGGCAAAATATCCAAGAATTAAGGCTCCTTATTGTTATAGGAGCCTTAATTCTTGTTGTTATATTGTTATAAGATTACTTAATATTGAATGTTGGTAATATTTAGAGCCAATGAAGTAGTATGCGCAGACGAAGACGCTGACCACGTGTTCCACATCATAAACCATGGCAACTTTGCAATTCATCATCATCATTATTATTATACATCATCACTCCAGTGTAAAGAGGAGTAAAGCTCATAGGCTCCAACAGTAATCTAGGCGGTACTTCAGTAATCTAGGCGCTAATTCAGTAATCTAGGCGCTACTTCAGTAATCTAGGCGCTACTTCAGTAATCTAGGCGCTACTTCAGTAATCTAGGCGCTACTTCAGTAATCTAGGCGCTACTTCAGTAATTTAGGCGGTACTTCAGTAATTTATGGGGTAATTCAGTTATTTAGGCCAGATAATCTATTATGTATGAGATATATCTATAATTCAATTAAATTCAGTTTAGTTTGCTTAGTAACCACGGTGCCTCTTGATATCAAACCAGGGTGTTATCCAGCGTATTGGGCGCGCTTAAAGGAGCGTAATTTGGCAGGATTTTAATCTAGGCGAACAAAAATCGAGTCTAGGCCTACAATATCGAGAGATGCTCCCATAGACTTAATACAAGATGACTAATCTAGGCGTACAAAATGAAAATGAACGAACTCAAACTAAATCTTAGGAGGGCGGTAAATTTTTCCTGGATGAAAGCTTGTATCCAACAAATTATTAAAATATATACAGTGGAGTTCGCGCTTAATAGTAACCCGTGTTTGCCACTAAATCTGGTTGCTAATAGGAGAATGAAATTAACTGTATTATCACGGTTGGGATCTGAAAAGCGGTTGCTAATAAAGCAATATAAATTGTTAATAGGGGAGTTGCTAATTAAAGCAACTCCACTGTATAATTACTGGGACTAAATTACAAAATAATATACCCCTCTCTGCATTTCTTTGTTTCTCTTCAGCTGTGCCACATTGCTCTATTTGGCCCCCCGGTCAGCTACTTTGGAGGCAGTGTATTTTGGTCAGGGCATTTCTTAGTTATAACTATGAGTTCAAAATGCTCACCTATGGGAAAATTACTCGCACTCCCACAGGTTAAGGAATACAGATTCTATCAATTAAACTTGTTAATTAGCAACCACAAAACAGAACGCTTTCGATAGCGTTATACAAACCACTTTATCGGGACCTTACCTCAACAGAACATTTCCGATTCTACAATCTTACAACAGTTTACGTAGTAAACGGGATACTCAAGCAGGGCACAAAGTTGTCACCTATTGTGTCACAAATGGCAGACAAATGGACAGAAATTAAGTCTACCACATATTGCAGCTACGTATGTTGTATGTATATAAAATAAACAAACAAATAAGTATACCAATTCGAGTTCGTAAGTGAGTAGGATTACCATCAGTCTAATTATACGTATAAATATGAGTTATATAATAGGTGCTATATGACAGAGACTAATAGGTGATCGGTTTGTCCGTGGGCTCGTGGAACACGGAGGCATACGAGGTCTTTAGGAACTGTATGTAGCTCTGCATACTCTTGACAGACGAGTTGGCTTGTTCCAGCTTCTCTCTCATATCTGCTATCCTGTTGACGGCTCGCTAGAGAATAGCTCTATAGCGTCAGATTGGGAACAATGGAATGCTTGTATAAATTAGCAAATTTGCATCACAAATAATATTTGTGGAACAATAGAGCACGAAACACGACGAAGCGAGATAAATAATAGAATATTTTTAAAGTTAGATTATGTAGTGTGCAGAAATTCTTCAAGCAAAGCTCAGAGATAACAAATACAGTAAACTTGCACGTGAAAAATTTCTATACAAATGGAAATTCGAGTACCACAAGAAAAAGATTTCAGTTGAAGATAGAGAATGTAAGAATGGACAAATTAATGTAAAAAATAATCACACAAATCACATTGAATCTAAGAACCCTTATCTGCCTCGTGAAGAAGATACACGCAGTATATAAGGTAGCTCAAAAACTGAAATCTCACACCCGATAAACCTCTCTAAAAGGAACATCAATTGGACCTAAATTATTCTATAATCTAGGTCCAATGCTAAAATATAGTTTTATACAATTTGGGATCGAATAAATCTTACATATAGGAAGTGTTTAAAATATATTAAAACAATAGAAGTATATTACTATCTCTCTTCACTAGATAATCAATAGAGAATGAGGATCTCCAAAATAGCTATCCTTTTCGGTGTTGTCGCGATGGTGGCGCTAATCAACGCCCGTGCCACTGGTGAGTATTAATAAATAAATACAAACAAATAACTTTGTGCCCTTAGGTTATCAAATAACTAATGATAATACTGTATTTATTTAGATAAAGAGGTCGAGACAAAAGAAGTGTGAGTTTCCATATCAGTATAATTCCTATTCTTATCTTCGTACCTGTTATTACTACCACGTATCACGAGGAATTATAGGAGTATAAGTGTATAACACCTTTCTGGAATGGGTTATAATAGTGATGACATGACAAAAAAATCTAAAATTACAGCTGTGCCGAAAACATTTACTTTTGGAGGCACTACGACTCCACCAACCACCAAAGGAAAATGCTCTCGGCACAGCTGGTATTTTAGACTTTTCATTATGAGTAGACAAAGTGATCAAATTAAAAGCCTTATAAGTAGTTTAGTCCTCAAATAACGAATATGTAGAATAACTTAGGTAATAATTATTTACATTTTTGTAATATTTAGTGGGACTAAAGAAGCAGTAGACGAACTGACAGATAAGTGCTGCCATTACCATCATCCCTGCCATTACCATCATCCCTGCCACTATCATAATCCCTGCCACTATCATCACCCCTGCCACGAAGAGTGAGTAGCCCATTAGTTAATTAGTTAATAAATACGAGTATTATATAACAAAAGGCATGATTTTCATCTTGTGAATAGTAAACAAGGATGTTTTTATTATCTAGTGAGGCTAAAGCATTGGAGGAACAGGCTAACAATGAAGTAGAAGCTGGAGACGAACTGACAGACAAGTGCTGCCATTATCATCATCCCTGCCATTACCATCATCCCTGCCATTATTATAATCCCTGCTATCATCCCTGTCACGAAGAGTGAGTAGCCCATTAGTTAATTAGTTAATAAATACGCGCGATTATATTAAAAAAGGCATGATTCTCAAGGTGTTTTTGTGTTTTCAGCCAACACCATTCAATATAAAACCAGGGTTTGGTAAGGTGAATTTGATGTTAAAATGACATTGCCATGCCTTGAAAATCACATTATAAATGTGTGGCCGATATAAAAAGTAATTCTAATAATAAATTGGCAAAATATCCAAGAATTAAGGCTCCTTATTGTTATAGGAGCCTTAATTCTTGTTGTTATATTGTTATAAGATTACTTAATATTGAATGTTGGTAATATTTAGAGCCAATGAAGTAGTATGCGCAAACGAAGACGCTGACCACGTGTTCCACATCATAAACCATGGCAACTTTGCAATTCATCATCATCATTATTATACATCATCACTCCAGTGTAAAGAGGAGTAAAGCTCATAGGCTCCAACAGTAATCTAGGCGGTACTTCAGTAATCTAGGCGCTACTTCAGTAATCTAGGCGCTACTTCAGTAATCTAGGCGCTACTTCAGTAATCTAGGCGCTACTTCAGTAATCTAGGCGCTACTTCAGTAATCTAGGCGCTACTTCAGTAATTTAGGCGGTACTTCAGTAATTTATGGGGTAATTCAGTTATTTAGGCCAGATAATCTATTATGTATGAGATATATCTATAATTCAATTAAATTCAGTTTAGTTTGCTTAGTAACCACGGTGCCTCTTGATATCAAACCAGGGTGTTATCCAGCGTATTGGGCGCGCTTAAAGGAGCGTAATTTGGCAGGATTTTAATCTAGGCGAACAAAAATCGAGTCTAGGCCTACAATATCGAGAGATGCTCCCATAGACTTAATACAAGATGACTAATCTAGGCGTACAAAATGAAAATGAACGAACTCAAACTAAATCTTAGGAGGGCGGTAAATTTTTCCTGGATGAAAGCTTGTATCCAACAAATTATTAAAATATATACAGTGGAGTTCGCGCTTAATAGTAACCCGTGTTTGCCACTAAATCTGGTTGCTAATAGGAGAATGAAATTAACTGTATTATCACGGTTGGGATCTGAAAAGCGGTTGCTAATAAAGCAATATAAATTGTTAATAGGGGAGTTGCTAATTAAAGCAACTCCACTGTATAATTACTGGGACTAAATTACAAAATAATATACCCCTCTCTGCATTTCTTTGTTTCTCTTCAGCTGTGAATCGGTGGCGCTCAGCTGTGCCACATTGCTCTATATGGTCCCCCGGTCAGCTACTTTGGAGGCAGTGTATTTTGGTCAGGGCATTTCTTAGTTATAACTATGAGTTCAAAATGCTCACCTATGGGAAAATTACTCGCACTCCCACAGGTTAAGGAATACAGATTCTATCAATTAAACTTGTTAATTAGCAACCACAAAACAGAACGCTTTCGATAGCGTTATACAAACCACTTTATCGGGACCTTACCTCAACAGAACATTTCCGATTCTACAATCTTACAACAGTTTACGTAGTAAACGGCATACTCAAGCAGGGCACAAAGTTGTCACCTATTGTGTCACAAATGGCAGACAAATGGACAGAAATTAAGTCTACCACATATTGCAGCTATGTTGTATGTATATAAAATAAACAAACAAACAAGTATACCAATTCGAGTTCGTAAGTGAGTAGGGTTACTACAAGTCTAATTATACGCATAAATATGAGTTATGTAATAGGTGCTATGTGACAGAGACTAATAGGTGATCGGTTTGTCCGTGGGCTCGTGGAACACGGAGGCATACGAGGTCTTTAGGAACTGTATGTAGCTCTGCATGCTCTTGGCAGACGAGTTGGCTTGTTCCAGCTTCTCTCTCATATCTGCTATCCTGTTGGAGAACCTATGGGGTGTCACTGGTACAAGAGGGCTATAGGGAATAGCCCAGTAATCTAGGCTAGATAATCTATTCTATGTACAAGTTATATCTATTATTAATTTAATGCATAATGACTCGGGCTAAATAACATAATATTATACCTCCTCTCTGCATCGTCTTTATTTCTCTTCAGCTGTGAGTTGTTGGCGCTCAGCTGTGCCACCTGCGCCTCTAGGTCTGCCACATTGCTCTGTATGGCCCGGTCTCGCGATGAGAGTTTCTCCCTCATTTGCTCCACTTGTCGCCTCGTGTCTGTGCGGCTCGTGCCCATCTGTCGAGACAGATTTATGTTCTCACTCGTGACCTCCTCGAGTCGGAACTGCACACGCTGCAAGGCCTACACACAGCAATGCATTGTCAATATGCGCATTTGTGCAGTGCAAGGCTATTTATACTAATCAGTGATGGCTGTCTGTATTTCTGTGTATTATTTGACCAATCAAAATCAAGGCAATTTCCATTAGGAACTTTCGTTAATAGGAAGACGGATAAAGGGAAATATCGGTTAAGGAGTACAAGGTTAATTCACCTGCCTATACAAATGCAAGTGACTCTGGTTAATACTAATTCCTATCAACGAGAATCTACTGTATGCACTTAAACTGTCGCAATAAGCCGGGCCAAACTGAGTACCAATCTATAATACTATAACGCGCCTCCTCTTTGGTGGCGGCGATAGCTATAAGGTCTCTATTCTGTTCGCTGCAGTCTGTGGCTCTCCTCTCCAGGTCGGACACGCGGTCCTGGTACACCTTGTGCTCCCCGGTCAAGTGGAACAGTCTCTCTCGCGTGGTGTCCCCCAGGGTCAGCTGGCCCTTCTCCCGATCTGAGAACTCGGAGAGGACAGCTGATTGTTTGGACAACAAATCTTCCAGAGAGTTAACCTACAAACAAATACATCAACCTACTCATCATGATATGTAAATATAGTAGACTCTGTTAATAGGAACACGGATAAAGGAAATTCGGTTAAGGAGTACAAGGTTTAATCCCCTAGTCTATACAAATGCATGCAAGTGACTCCGGTTAACACGAATTCCGGATAATACGAACATATTAAGACGGTCCCCTGGTGTTCTATTAACTGAGCTACTGTTTATTCACAATTTCACACCTTATCTCTCAGTGCCTGTATTCTGTTATCTTTTTCACGAATCATTTCCGGAAGTGGCTCCATTTCAGCCACTTTGCTCTGAAACTTTAACTTTTCTAGCTCAACACTATTTCTCTGGTCGTTCCTTATTCGCTCCAAATTTCCTTCCTTTGTGTTCAGCTCGCTGTGGAGAGTCAAATTCTCTCTTTTCAGTTCGTCCAGTTGGATTTTGTACTCTCCTATTAGCGACTCAAAGTGACCAATTGACCCCTATAAACAGATACAGGGTAAAGAGCCAATGGCATATGATCATTGGCGAAGCAATGGGCGGTTTATTTAACCAGGTCCCCCAAGGGTTCCAAAATTCGACATATATTTCAATCATAAATTTAAATTTTCCTAAAAATGATAAAAAATGCCATTAAAAACATGTTTTAAACCGTTTAAATTTGCTATACACTGTCAGAATTTTCGAGAGCCAAATTTCAAAAAGTTCCAGGGGCTATGCCCCAAGCCCTAAAATGAGGTTTTCACAGCAAGTTTGTAACGGTCCTGAAACCCTGCCACTTTATAACACCTGTAGTTGTGCCACTTCTGTATTGGCAGTATGCGCGCGTGTGTCGGACATGTGTTCCAATTGTGACATTTTTTCTTGCAGTCCGATGGCCCTGGCCTCCGTTCTCTGTTTGTCTAAGTGGCAGACACTCAGCTCCTGGGTGGTCTCGAGCAGGCGTTTGGAAAGGGAGTCGAGAGATGTCTTAGCTGTGTCCTTACTCTGGAAAAGTGTCGCTTCCAATTCTGCCACTTTTTCTCTGTATACGTTGCAATCTGTTTCTGTCTGTGTTCTCTCTCTCGACACCTTTATACACAATACAGTCAGGTTCTTATTAAGTTATGAACATTCTACCGTACGTATTATTACAGTCCGGTTCTTATTAAGTTATGAACATGCTATGTATTAATACAGTCAGGTTCTTATTAGTTATGAACATCCAAGGGACCAAGTATTGTGTTCATAATAGAGAGACTTTATAATAAGCGAATTCAACTTAATACAAACCCTATGTAAGTTATTATTTCAGTTCGTATTGCAATTGAAACTAATACATTTCTAAAAATAGAATTATCCATATAAACCAATAAATAGCTCTTATTCCATTGGTTGAATAAAGTGGTTGAATGGCTAACCGACACATGAATAGTCTCATTGAAGAAATACAAGTTTACAGCAATAATGCCAATCTAGTGGAATCCATTTTGAAAAGCAATCCTGACATAGATGTCAACGCCACCGATTCAACTGGCAGAACTCCACTTTTCTACTGTGTCGACACATTTGATAAAACCAGACACGATTACATTCTAGAGAGCGACACTACAAAGTGGCCGCGCTTTGTCAGAATCGCCGATATCCTAATCAGACACGGAGCGGACCTAAACAAGCGGGTCTCGACCGGTTGGAGCGTTATCCACGAGGCGGCCCGTCACGGGGATCTGCCACTTATCCAGCTGCTCCTGCGACACAATATGGACCCAACCCTCGACACCAGCGTGGGTGGCCAGCTGCCGGCCGAACTGGCATTCTCACACAACCACACCAGCTGTGCCATCCTACTCGACGCGCACAGCATGTCGCTAAAGAGACAATGCAGGGGCGCGCTGCTGAAGAGAGGCGTCGGAAATAGGATATGCGAGCTGCCGGTTCCGATGCACCTAAAGCTGTTCCTTAACTACCAGAACCCTTTCCAGGGATTCAAGTGGGTGCTGACACCAGAGCGCCCCTTCTACGACTCAGAAATAGCCGGCGGAAAAGTGGCACCTAGCCAAGTGATAGAGTTTGTTCATAAATTCGCTAGCAACGACTTTGTAGAAAGGAATGCAGATGTTCTAAACAACCCTCAACCCAAGAATGCAGATATAATTCAAGTCATGAATCAGCTGTACACAGATGGCGCCTTCCAATGTGTCGACTATACAGAGCCACTTCCGAAGCCACCTCGCTACTCAATGGAGGAACTGCCTGCCACTAACACCTATGATTATAGCAACTAACTTACATTATAATATTTAGAGAATCCTTATATAGAGCTGAGCTTTGTAGAGTTCAGATTTTTCCCATACTAAAAGCCCAGGCTTACTTTCTAAAGATCTATTTCAAAGTTTGGGGAAAACTGACCTTTCTCAGTGCCTGAATACACATACTGAAAAACTGAACTCTACTAGAGCTGAGCTCTGTATAAGTAATTTATACTATTTATTGTTAGGACAGTTATTGCAACCGATAACTGACTTTCGAATGTTTGTTTTGGAACTCAATCAGCTGTTCATTCAGTCTAGATATTTCCTCGTTTTTGTGTTGCACCTCTCGGGTCAGTTTGTCCTTGCCCTGCTGGATTGTGTCGGTGTGTGTCTGCTGTGACTTTAGCGTCGCGCGGAGGGAGCTCGCCTCCACTTCGTGAGAGGACACTTTGTTCCTCAGGTCCCCCTCCCGTCTATGGGACTCTTCTTCCAGTCGCTCATGCGCCAATAGGCTATCTCGCAGCCGATCCACCTCCTTGTGGCTCTCAGTCAGCTAGGGGTGTTAAGATCTATAAAGTGGCACGACCCTATCCTGCCACCTGTGCCACTTTCTAACACCTTATGGCTCTCATTCAGTAGCACACACATGGCCTGGAGGGGGTGCCTATCCTGCCACCTGTGCCACTTTCTAACACCTTATGGCTCTCATTCAGTGGCACACACATGGCCTGGAGGGGGTGCCTATCCTGCCACCTGTGCCACTTTTATAACACCTCCTTATGGCTCTCATTCAGTGGCACACACATGGCCTGGAGGGGGTGCCTATCCTGCCACCTGTGCCACTTTCTAACACCCTATGGCTCTGTCAGCTACAGGTGTTAAGTGTTAAATCTATAAGGTGGCACGACCCTGTCCTGCCACCTGTGCCACTTTTCTAACACCTTATGGCTCTCATTCAGCTACAGGTGTTAAGATCTATAAAGTGGCACGACCCTATCCTGCCACCTGTGCCACTTTCTAACACTCACCTGTGTTTCCATGCGCTTAGCACTAACAGAGTTAGACTCGAACTGGCGATCAGCTGACTTGAGCGTGCTCTTAGCGGATCTCAGATCTGAATCCAACAGCTCGTTCTCTCTCAGTTGATTGGTGAAGTTGTCCTCTGCCTGCTTAAGACGGGAGAGCAGCGTCTCCTGTTGAGAGAGGGCCGCCTTTACGAGCCCCTCTCCCTCCTGCTGGTCCCGCAGCAGCCGCCGCAGTCCCGCGTTGCACGCGTCGAACTCAACCAGGGTCTTCAGGAGCTCGTCCCTTATCTCCGCGAGCTCGTGACACACCCCGAGTCCGTAGGAACCTAGGTGTTAAGTGGTATTAGTGGCACTCAAGTCAGTCAGGCATTTAATAATGGTACATATTTGAAAACAGTATTAAGTGGTATTATATTAGTGGCACTCATTTCAGTCAGGCATTTAATATTGGTACATACAGTGGATGCCGGTTATAAGCACATTGTCAGGAACTGACTTAATGTGCTTATAACCGGCATAAATTATATAGGGTATATGGCAACCGTTTTCCAACATGGTGTGCTTATATCCGACATCTACTGTATTTGAAACAATATTAAGTGGTATTATATCAGTGGCACTCATTTCAGTCAGGCATTTAATAAGGTACATATTGAAAACAATAGCAGAGGTTATAAAGTATTTTTTTTCTTTAAAAGTTGTTTTCGTGTGAGTGTTGAGTGAATTGATTTTGGCACTTGTTTCGTTTTGAAGATATCGGACACCTTGATTAGGCTCTCAGATATGTCCGCTTGATACGTAATATCGCAGTACAGCTGACAACTGTCGACTTTAGGGTCGAAACCCCTGAGAATCTCGCGCCCCTCGATTACGTCATCGGGCCTGGTGTCCATCCAGTAGGTGACAAACAGGACTATAAATAGCGACGGATACTGAGGGGGGGCGTTTGCGAACGCGTAGTGTCCAGCTAGATTATCCCGGCTGTCTAGGATGAACTGCTTAATGTGCGTAAGTTTAACTTGAGAGCAGAACTGGAACTGAAGTAGGAACTTAAAGTATAGCGAAATGAAACTTAGATACGAGAAATTGATCGGTCCATGCGTGTTCATGAACAGAAGACACTCAAAGCAAGCTAGAACTGAGTCGACACCAAAGTATAGCAATTCGTGTGGCACAATCGAATTTATTTTATGGCAGAATTGTCCGATTTGTGGCATCAACAGCCACATATACTCCTTGAGAGCACTGATACTAAAAATAGAATTAAGTAGTGTGATTAAAAGAAGGGACCGTTTGTCAGTGGTGGAAGGGTTCATTTGTTGTACAGTTATAGGTGCAGAGGTGATTGGACAGCCGTGTTTGATTGAAGATAGGAACAGCTGATTCAAGTTCTGCTTTTTAGTTCCAATTTCATTGAGGAGCCGCATTTCTATCGTTTCCTGGCAACGGATTGTGACTGGAAATATGTTAGTTAAAGTGTTAATTTCAGTTGTTAGGTTCTTTATTTGGAACAGAGTTATTGGTGTCAGATTGTAGCTATTTTTAGAAAACAGTGTGCTGGGCCTTGTGAAAAACTTGTTGAATATCGAAATGGATTTTAGGTGTGAAAAGTGGTCAGCTGATTCATCGTTGAACTCGACAATTTGGTAGCCACCTTTCTCCCAATATACGACCTCTCCTGGTGTCGCTATATGGTGCGGCGTATTCCCATGGGTGTCAGTTATTTCCATGTGTGCGCCACTTTTGATTAAATAGAGCATAACGTTAATAATCTTAATGGACAGGTCAGGGCATTTTGAGTTGGCATATTGGAAAGCTAGGTGGTGCAATTGAGTGATACCATTGTGGTCTGGTAGCGTCACTTTGTGCACAAACTCTCTAGTTGAATCCAGATACTTTTTGAAAGAAACATGTTTTCTTTCTTTTTCCAAATAGTCCACAATAATTAGTTCCATATTAACTTTATTAAATTACAAACAATGCAACCCTATTTATACACCATAATATCGATTACACATTCATTAAAAGCATAGCATTCTATGTTAAAAGCTATAACGTGCTTACTTTCTATAAGTATAGATTGCATAAAAGTTAAATGTGACCATTAAGAGTTGTGAAAGTATTAAATGTGACCATATTTAGTGGAGAGAAAGTATTAAAACTGAAATTGGGTTGGAAGGATAATCTCAAGTGGCCTCACGGGCTAACTTTTGTTAGAATAAATACTAATATTGGAATCTGTGACAAAGTACATGAACCAATCGAGTCTCTGATTTTAGTTCCATATCAACACACTTCCTATTGGGCGAAAATATATGGAAAATATATGGACCAAAATATTTCAAAATGTTTAAACTTTAATTAATTAAAGGTGTCCTGATTCCTTAGAAACAAGGATAACAGAATTATTATTTAACTAGTATCTGATTTGATAAAATTAAGTCAAGTGTTGTATCGGATATTATAGTACTAGTAGGTTAGTTAGTTAGGTTCTTATAAGAACTACAACCAATTAACCAATTGAACAGAAGCAAACGCCAGGAGTAAAACAAATAAATTATAGTGAACATAACAATCATTTGACATTTTCAAACTAAATTCGACAAACGTTATACAATATACATAAAGTAGACTTTGTTAATAGGAACACCAGGGGACCGTCAAAATGAGTTCGTATTAACCGGAAATGTATTAACCGGAGTCACTTGCATGCATTTGTATAGGGCCTATAGGCTATAGTTTAAATTTGTCCATTACGTTAAATTTGTTTGCAAAAAGAGAGAGATTATATTAAGAATGAAGCAATATAAATACTGCAGAGTAGTGCCATACGTAGATATACATTAGTCATACAATAAGAATATTTGCAAAGTGAAAATGCAATTTCTAAAATATTGCATAATCCAATAAGTTTATGCTGTGATAATAATGGCTACAAAAACTTAATAGATTAATCATAAATATTAAAATTAGCAATCAACCAACAACAACTCAACGGTGTAAAACCAATAATAGACTCTCAAAATTAAATATGAACACCCCCACTAATGCCACAATCTATAAAGTGTCCCTTACCGTTTGTTGATTTCTCTCTCTCCACTCGCTGCACGATGCGTCTCAGCTTGTCCGACAATTTGGAACTGTCAGCTGACAACAGTTCCGTTTCCAAAAGTTTCCTAATAATTCCATCTCGCCTCTCCTGTAGCTGTCGAACTGACTCCAGGCCCTCTCGGGTCTGCTGACGAATCAGATTCGAGTCCTGCTTCGGGACTCTGTGGGTCTGCGCAAGGTCCAGACCGGACATTTCCCCGCCCAATTTATCTCTCTTCTCCACGCGACGAATCGTCCTCTCCAGCTCAACCTAGCAACCGACAACACTCAATGGCAGGGGAATTTTTAAGGTTGAGACCTTGGTGTAACTCAACACTGCAGAGGCCCAGGCTGACCCGAATCATGGTGTAACTCCAAAAAATCTTGGTGCAAAATTTACACCAAGATCGGCCTTAAAAAAACCCTGCTCAATGGCATGCTACCACTCATCAGGGGTTTATATAGGTGCCAGTTAGACATCGGTTGAGGTGCAAAGTGCTTGCAGTGATATTATTCCATTTAGATGCCGGGTTGGCACTTAATTTGGTGCCAGGTCTCTGACAATATTATTTGGCATATAAATTCTTGGATAAATCCCTGTTTGGGTACCGTACATATTTTACCCTCAAATAATGCCTCATCATTGAATTATTAAACCGATTATGTATTATGGCTGACACCTTTAGGGGGCCATAAAGACTTGACTTGTATAAAAAAAAGTGCCGCCCTATATAATCCCCTGCACTGATTGGTGTACCCTCACCTCAGACTCGAGGTCCCTAATCCTGTTCCTAGCATCAGTCAGCTGTTCCTTGGTGCGGGCAGTGTCCGGCGTCTCCAGGATTAGCTCGGTTGTCTGACCAGCTGTCCCCAGCTCCGAGAGGGCCAGCCCGGGCCCGCTGTCGGGGGTACGGATCGACAGGCGACTGGGGGTCTCGATTTGGAGGGTGTGGCTCGGGCTGTTCCAGGTGAGACGCGTCGGTTTGGAGAGGGATTCCTGGGCCCTGAGGCTGGGGCGACCCGCGCTCATTTCTGAAAATGATTTTGATATTTTAGCGGCCTTGGCGCTGAGTTTGCGTCTGCTGTCCGTTACGTGTAGGTGTATGGGTGTCTCTCTCCCCACGTGCACATGCAATGGGTCCATGCGACCAATGCTACGACACAAGTGGCAGAGGTGGCAGATAAAGTGGCGGATGAAAGGAATTATCCAGGAGCGAGACGCTCCTTTTGGAAAATTTGAATTTAGGAGCGCGAAAATTTGGAATCCTCTCCTATACCGTAACATTAATTTGTGATTTAGGCGTATGGAAATTGGATCAGACCAGGATTAGGAGCGTATTTACAAATTGCTGTATAATACAACTGTTTGATGTCCGAGTAAACTCAATTTGTGTAAATTGTGAATAATAATAATATAGGATAATAATCGAACAAATAGAAATTGTAACTAACTCTAAGTTTACGAAATTATTGTGGATAAACAAACGCTTTAACACCTTTGTACCACTTATCAAGTGTGTCGTTTTGTGCCATCAAATCCCTAAATGTGTCCAAACCCTCAATGCTACTTATCACACCATACACGGACACATCAGCCAGGTTAGGAACACCCCCTCCCAAAAACTCGCGGTTTTCGCCTATAGCACGCATCCACTTTCGGCTGTCCTTATAAATGGCGTCGCGAGGGTCGCCACTAATATTGTGTCGCTTTTTCAGTCGCTTCGCCACATAATACATGGAAAAGGCACCAATGTATTTCCCAAGGAACTTCTGTGCGGACGAAAACCCTTCAACCCGCATTATATATTCAAAAGCAGAAAGCGATTCCTTTGGAGTCCGGTATATATTGACCGGAAGTTTGTGGACAAATGTGTCGTCGACCCATTCGCGCCACTTGGCCTCTTCACGCCTCGAGTCTAAATTCTCAGCGTTGCCATGGGCAACCACGAATCTATTCATAATTTCCCTGACATCGGATTTTCCCTGTTGGTATGTGATTGTCGGGAAATATGACATAATTGTGTCGAGAGATTTACCCGACACTCTCAGTGACTCGAGGACACTTATTATCAGAGAGGAGTCTTCTATTTGTCGCGAGCCATCCACCATAATAAACGGGACTTTCTTATAGGAACTGAATTTAATCTGTCGCTTAAATACAGGGTCTACTTCTACAGTGTCATAAGGGATGTTCCTATAATCCAGGTACGTACGGACCTTACAGCAGAATGGGCAAGTGTTGTATTGGTATAGGGTTAGCTGCCCTAGATTGTGTCGCGGTGCCACTTCCTCACAAGTGGCACGCGACACCAGGGGACTGAAGAGGGTTTTGGTGACAAATTGGAAGTATAAAATGGAACTATGCATTTAATAATCTAACAATAACAATTGTGAACAAACAACAATTGTGAACAAACAACAATTGTGAATAAACAACAAATGTGAATAATAAGAACTAAAGAGACAACAAATGGTAGGACACAATCTGACACATTTAAAAGAAACCACTTAGTGGCAGTAGTGGCATAACGACGACACAATTTTCACACCTTTATAAGAAACTCGAATATCATTAAATCAATTAAACCTAACTAAATGCATAAAATATGTTCTAGAAATATATCTAAAAGTTAGTTCCAGTTTATCACACCTTCAGCTTAACTACAAACAAATAACAAACAGATATTCACAAATAACAAGTAAATATTTACAACAACAAGTAAATATTTACAAATTACAAGTAAATATTTACAAATTACAAGTAAATTATTTACAAATAACACAATATAACATACCAGTGATCTCTTCTGTCCATATTAATCGGTTCAACAAATATCCAACAAATGAAAACAACAACATCAACAAAGTGAGAAGTAGGAAGAACACAGGAATAAGAGCAGCGGGTATTACAGCCAGCAACGGGTACACCCAAATACCGCCCACAGCCCTCACAACCAACACCCTATAAGGCGACAAATGTTAATATTATAGTCCCATGGTGCCCCTATAGAGATACTGCACTGTATACTCTGTTAATAGGAACAGTATACTCTGTTAATAGGAACTACAGTATACTCTGTTAATAGGACACGGATAAGGGAAATATGAAATATCGGTTAAGGAGTACAAGGTTTAATCGCCCTACACATACAAATGCATGCAAGCGACTCCGGTTAATACTAATTCCGGATAATAAGAACATATTAAGACAGTCCCCTGATGTTTCTATTAAGGACACATTTTTGACTTAAAATTTATAAGACCCAATCAGATTATTTGTCAATAACTACTATGGTATTGTAATTAAAACTATTTAGATTTGAGAGTTAGTTTCCGGTTACATTTGTCCCATAGCGGCCAACTGCTATTATGTAAATACAAACAATGCCAGGCTAATAGGAACTATAATAGGAACCAATACGTAACTACTCAATTTACTCGAAGATTTTTGAAAATATGAAATACGATACCAAAAGTTCTGAAATGAAAGTATTTCCTTTCACTACATTCCTGACTGGATGGAGTCACCATGTGCATCAGAAGAGGCGGCACACAAACAGATGCCACATTCCACTCAGTTCCACCACCTAGCTCTGCTATAAGATACGAGACACATTCTCTATAGCATTCTACTAACTAACTACTTTCCTTTCAATAGCACTAACTAGCTATCTAGCAAATAATAACAAAATGGCAGTTCGATTCCCTGACCCGATACACCCCGTAGACCCTGTCGAGTTGGAAATACACCAACTGTTCGACCGCATAATTATGTGTGTCCAGCAGCGACGAGTGGCACTCCTAACCACATACCGCGACACACGCGACCAAATAGCCGCTAGGCCCATAGCCCGCGCGAGAAAAGAACAAGAATTAATCGCACTGAAAACCGAAACCGAGCGTCTTCTCCAAATGAACGAACTGAGAGAGACCCAGGAGCGAATCCTAGCGGAACTAGAACAAGCGCTAGCAGAGGTGAGGGTACCCCAGCCCGAGACACGCGTGGTGTTCCGAGGCACCTGTGGACACCTGGAGCAGGTGATCGCAGGTGTGGGAGAGGTAGTCGAGGAGGAGGTGCCCGTTGTACCCCGATATCAAGAAATGAGACCGATTGTAGCTGTCGGGAAGAGAGGAAAAGCTCCTGGAGAGCTCTTGCATCCTCGTGGTGTCGCTATCGATGGAAACACAAATCTGATTTATGTCACAGAAGCGGGTAGAGTCTCAATCTTCTCGGAGACAGGCGAATTCCTAAACACTTTCACAAACCAAGACATGAGAGTGCCACACGGTATAGCGATCCATCGAGACAACCTGTACGTGACGGACATACGAGTACACGCTGTGTTCCGATTCAAAATAGAGGCTGACATGCGTCTCGTCGCTAGCCTAGGGAGTAAGGGATCTGGTATGGGACAGTTCGATTGCCCTAGCGGACTCTCCGTCTCTACCAACGGAGATGTGTTCGTAGCGGATTCTGACAACAAGAGAATCCAAGTCCTAGATGACTCACTACACTTCCAAAGATCCATAACGCTTGGAGCAATGCATTACCCGTATGACGTTAAACTGACACCAGATGAGGTGTACGTGCTAACTAGTGGATACATACACGTGTTAACCTACACAGGGGATAGGATACGCTATTTCGATATCCAACCTGGGCATACGGGATTTCTCTTTCTTCCTCCCTTCTTCTGTTTGGACGCACATCATAACATAATAGTTAAAGACAGGGATGCTAACAATATCAGAATACTATCCAAAGAGGGCACACTCCTACACACCATACAGAGACCAGGGGACAGAGGAGCATTGTGTGGAATAGCTCTAACTAATAATCTAAATATAGTAGCTGTGTATAATGATGCAGCTAACCAGCTAATAATATTATCTAGCTAATATGTGTGATATTATTGTTATTATGACACTATTCGTAGTAAACTTATTTCAGCTCCACTAACCGCATTATATTCCCTACCTACAGTATTGCCACAGTATTAACACCGTTGGGACATTAAGTTTAACTACCGTATTTACTCGAATAATCGCCATCCTTAAGTTAAGGGGTTTAAAATAAATAATAAGAATAAATGCTAAATATACCTCAGTTAACAGAGTCTACTTAATCCATTGGTTAACACTCACCATATAACGTATATACTAGCCATGAATGAGACAATATAAGCTGTCGGCATAAGTGGCAGATATTCGTGTGGCACCAGGACACCATCCAGCAGAATAAGGACACCAACAACCGTGTGCTATAAATAGAACAGGTGTCATAATGTGTCGCCTCTCAGAGGTGTTAAGGGACACATACCCATAAGTGGTTGAGAAGTGGCGGGAGATAAACCGCTATCGATTTCGGCCAAATCAGCTCAGAATCCACCCAGTAGACCCCCCAGAATGTGACCACCACAAACTAAACAGGAACCAATTAGTGTCAGTTCCATATTACAACACCTAAAGTTTAGTTCCATTAAGAATATTGGGAATTCAAATTCCCCTATAGACACACCCTGGTTACCTATTAGACTGATGGAATGTAAACTATGGAAAGTAACTGAATTAACAATTGTATTACAGGACCATGTACAGTAGAACCTCGTTAGTTCGAACACGGTTAAATACGAATTTATACAAACAAACAGTTCCACAAAATCAGGTCCCTACAAAGGCTATTCAATGGGTATTACTCCGGTTAATATGAACAAATTTTACCTTCCGTTGGTGTCAGTATTAACGAGGTTCTACTGTTATAGTCCATTGAGTATCCATGGTGCAGTAATACAGTTGTTAGTCCCGTTACTATTAAGCTATGCCCTAGGGTATTACTATTCCTAACGGAAATGCCATGGTGCTGTATAGCAGGTGAGTGAGCCTCCTCAAGTGAGGTGTGAGGGGACTGAAGGGGACCACGTCTGTAAAGAAGGCCAGGAAGAAGTAGCCAAACTGGATCCACTATAAACACACCTATAATACCATGGATACTGTATGGGAGATAGGTATGGGAACTAACCAAGTTGATGTAAGTAAGGTATTTCCATCTGGCGCCAAAAGTATACCAACCACTGAAATTTGTTTGAAGTTTGTTGTCCGGAATTCTTCGGAAAACAGTGGACTCGTATGTCTTGATTCCCACGTAGACAACCACACAGAAACAATGGAATGTGGATTGAATAAAGGGCGAGGCTCGTCGTGTCACCCTCTTGGTTTCAGTTCCAATTGGAACTGAGTCCGTATCTTCCGAAGAACTCGAGTCCCAGAGTTCCTCCTGTGTCTCTGCCCATTCTGGAACCAACTCGTCATAGTTCCTATTGTGTATATCAGTTGACATTCTAATTATAGAATAGTTAGTTCCACATTGATTAATTAATTAATTAATACTGACACAACACACATTACAACTCTATACATATTAGGGACACTTGAATACAAATATAGTTTATAGTTCCGGTTATTAACACCTCAGTTATAGCACGTTCCATTTCCCGTTGTGTTGGTATGCATTGAACATTTTCCTGGCCTTCTTCCTGACGTTTTTATCAGAGTCATTGTACCGTTTCTCCAACACCTCTAGGATCCTAAACTCGAGGTGTTTGGGGGATCCGTCCCCCAGATTATGTAGTGCCTGGTCCCGAACAATGGGGTCTGTATCGTCCGACATTTCTATGATGCGGTCCCATAGCATGTCCACGTCCGTGAGGGTCTGGCAGGGACACATGTCATGCAGGGCCCGGCGTCGCTCCTTGGGGTCGGGGTGCCGTGTGAGGTCCAGGACCTCCTCAGGGGTCATGTCCCCACAGGACTTGGGAAGGGGGGGCACCACGTGGCGCGAGGACCTCTTCTTGTGTGCCATTATAATATATACCTATACTATACTATACTACTGATCGTATAATACCTGTATATAACTATACTAACTATACTACTGATCTTATAATACTGTATGTAGCTATACTATACTACTGATATTATAATACCTGTATAACTATTGCTATATATAGTGTAGACTGTATGGAACTTGTATGGAGCTTATGTAGTATAGCTGGGATAAATTTAGAATTGCATCTTGCTACTAATTATAGCATTAATGATGAACTGACTGTTCTAAATACTTATAAGCTGATGGGTACTATTCTAAATATAGATACTATGATATATATATAGACAATTTATACTCATTCCTATGTCCAGTTATGTCGCCAGGGAGGAGAGCTGCTCCCTGATCTTTATGAGACCCAGGAGCATAGTGTCGAGATTCTCACGCGTCATTTCCAGATTGTGGACTGTGCCATTCTCGCCACTTAGTGCCACTTGCGACACCTTTAGTTCCAGAAGGCAAGTTGGCACCTGTAGCCTCGTCACTGCGTCGCTGGCAGCCTTGACATCAATCCGCCAATCGAATTCCTTCAATCTGGGCAGCGACACCTGATGGTGCCCTGCCTCCTCTCGCCACGCGGACAGATTCTGACCAATCGTCTTTGAGAGCGCGGCCTTCAAGTTGTCCGGTGTCTCCGGACGGAAGTAGCCAATCAGCGCCTGGCTGTCTTGAGGTTTGCCACCCAGAATATCCTGGAATGTTACATACAGTATAACCCTTCGTTAGTGGGAACACCAGGGGACCGTCAAATGCGTTCGCCTTATCCGGAATTAGTATTAACCAAATGTAATTTGTGATTGAAGAGGCTTTGAAGGGGACTGACATAGTGTTCGTATTAACCGTGTTCATACTAACGAGGTTCTATTGTAGTGTTCGTATTAACCGTGTTCATACTAACGAGGTTCTACTGATTAAATAAATATGACACTCTCTACTGATACCCAAACATACCTTGATAATCCGCGCTAGTTCCAATAACACACTCCTCGCGTCCATAGTTCCGATTTCAAGTTCGCCACCCAGCCACTTGGTGGCGTGTAGTGGCACAAACTCGGCGTTTGATTGGACAGCAGCCAGGAACCCTTGCTGACAGGCACAAATAATAGTGTCCTTAGATTTTGCTTTCAGCAACAATTCAACCATTGCGACTAACTAACTATCTATTTTTAGAAATACTACAGAATAATTATGCTATTCTATAAATAGATTAGTTTTGATAACCTCATTATACATAGAGATGCAACTGTGTAATATAATAGCATACCAATGAAGTGTTTGGGTTGCCAAGGAATATTAAAATACCGCTTCTTGTGAATAGTTAACTTTTCCAACTTTCTTTTGCAAAGTATTTATTGAGTTTTGCGAAATTTTGGGACACATGGAGACATCGATTTCCCTCAGGTTTAGTAGACCGGACCGAATTGATTTAATGGCATTGTCAGTTAGGTGTTTGCAGCCACTTAAGGAAAGTGTCCTCAGATAGCGACACCCCTGCGACACGTAATCTATGCTGTGGTCTGTCAGCTGTTGGCAGTGGGAGAGGTCCAGCGACACCAGGAACCTACAAGTGGCAGAGTGGCAGAGTGGCACTAGGAACCTACAAGTGGCAGAGTGGCAGAGTGGCACTAGGAACCTACAAGTGGCAGAGTGGCAGAGTGGCACTAGGAACCTACAAGTGGCAGAGTGACACCAGGAACCTACAAGTGGCAGAGTGACACCAGGAACCTACAAGTGGCAGAGTGGCAGAGTGGCACATAACACCAGGAACCTACAAGTGGCAGAGTGGCAGAGTGGCACATAAGTGACATAACACTCTAACAAAGGGATTAATTATATATCGGCCAATAACCCGGTTTCGAAAAGGTTAATTTCTGATGTTAAATGTGACCTTGCCAGTGCCTGAAAATTACAGTAATAAAGGTGTTGGCTGATATATAAGTAGTACCTTTGACACCTCTTAAAGTGGCACAAAAGTGGCACAACTCACCCGCAGAAGAATGCCACATTCTTGACAGCCGAGTTATTTATCCCTTTACAGAACGACAAATCCAGGTGACTCAGATGTTTCGCGTTGGAACAAAACTTCTCGATTCCCAGATCCGTTAGATTTACGCACTCAGACAGAGACACGAACTTCAGAATACTATTCTCCCCGAGCGAGCCTATGCCGGTATCGGTAATGTTGCAACCGGACAGGTTTATGCCGGACAGTTTCGCGAGAGAGCACATCAACTCCACGCCCGCGTCCGTGAGGAATTCGCAGTAACAGAAACTGACATAACTTAGGTTAGAGAGGTGTTGGTTCATTCGTAGGAGGGTTACGTCACTAATGCGAACTAAGTTAGTTAGTGTCAGTTCCATAATGCGAGCCTTGGAGTCTCCCTCTATGATCTGTCGGATCCCCGCGTCCCCGATCTTTATGCAGTCCGACACATTCAGGATCTAAGGCACAGGTGTTAAGTGGCACAGGTATTAAGTGGACAGGTGTTAAGTGGCACATGTGTTAAGTGGCAATTTATAAGTGTATTCAAGTGGCACAGGTGTTAAGTGGCACTTTATAAGTGTATTATAGTGGCACAGGTATTAAGTGGCACAGGTATTAAGTGGCAATTTATAAAGGAATCATCCAGGAGCTCGAGACGCTCATTTTGGAAAATATTAATTAGGAGCGCAAAATTTGGAATCCTCTCCTATACCATAACATTAATTTGTGATTTTAGGAGTATGAAAATTGGATCAGACGGATTAGGAGCGTATTTACAAATGGCTGTATAACAAGCCACTTCTCACCTGTAGGTGTTTGAGGTGTCTGAGGGCCTTTAGAGAGAGGTCCCCGAGCCTGCCACAATTCGCCACGTGCACATGAGTCAGCTGATGGCAGGCCTGCGCCAGAGTCTTAAGCGACACGTCCGTAACATTCTGATTATCCTCCAGCTTGAATATTCTCAGTTCTCTGTTGTGAATAGCCAGCGCCTTTATGCCCTGGTCGGTGAGGCTGCGACACCCGATAAGATTAATGTGTCGCAGGTGTTTGCAAGTGGCAGAGAGTCCGATGAGCGCATCGTCCGACAGAGACGGGATATTCGAGAGGATTATAGTCTGTAACTGAGGTGTCGCCTTTCCCAGGTAGGCGAGGCAATCTGGGGTCAGCTGAACACACCCCGAGAGGTCCACGTGGACAAGTTTGTGGCACCCGCGCCCCTCCGACAGGTACATCATGCCCTGGAGACGGGACTGATAGCAAATATGCAATTGTAGGACACTCACATATGCAATCATAGGACACAGTAGCGTATCCATGGTACTACAATATAGTTATGTTACTATAATAAGCGATTCGCAACCTTTTCAACCGTGGACCCCCTATAGCAAATACCATACATTCTGTTGACACCCTCCAATTGAACGTAATACAAATTTTGAGATATTGTGCCCCCAGGTTGGGAACCACTGGTTTATACTAATAAACACACTCCCATAATACCATGGATGCTAGAACGCGGCTACCTACCTGAGTTGAGAACTCTATGCAGTGCGCTAGCGAGAGGAACCTTAAGTTAACGCAGTGCCTCGAGAGGGCCCGTAGGACACTGTCCCCAGAGTCGGAATAGGAGACATTCATGTAGAGCAGGCTGGGGCAGTTCTGACATAGAGCTGAGACCGCCTCGTCGCTGATCTGCGGAATCTCAGACAGGTTTATGTCCTGTAGGTTCCGACACGATGACACGTTCCTAAGGCCCGCTTTGGTAACCCCGTGGCAGCCCCGGAGGTTGAGGTGTCCGAGGTAGGGGCGACACTTCGAGAGGACACTCGAGAGGGCGCGGTCTGTGAGCTGAGATCTGAATTGGGACAGGTTTATGTGGCGCCAGAGGGTAGATTCCTGCGTGAGGAGTTTCCAGGCGCGCGACACACGGGCACACCTAGTGGCATAACAACAACAATGACAACAATAACAACACAACAACAACACAACAACAGTCGAAACCGGGGTTTTCTAACCAATTCTTTGCATGGAAATAAAGTAAGAAAAATCTGATTGAAAATAAAACTAAATTGAAATTTCTTACACATTTAGAATAAACAGTTAGTTAGAAAAAACCGGTATATGAAAAACCAGGTTTCTACTGACTACTACTACAACAACAACAACAACAACAACAACAATACCTTGCCAGACTCTTAAAGTCTAGATGTGAGAATATCCTCGCGACTAGCATCTTCCCCTCCACCATGTGTCCCTCCAGTCTCGGGTCTAGCACCACCACACTGACCACCAGTCTCCCGATCTCATCAGCTGTTTCCTCCCCGGTCTCCTCGTCAGTTCCCTCCGTCTCGTAGGTCGCCTGAGTCATTAGGCGCTTCATCCAGGCGCTCTGTTTGCGGGACTGCCGGGCGTCCGACCGCCAGGCCCGCACCACGGCCGTCAACAGCCGGCTCTGGTCTATGCGGTACAGAATAGCCGCCCCCTTGGCGTGCTGACGCGACACGTAGCGAGACCACCACAGCCACTTAGAGAACACCTGTGTACGGATATGTCTCAGGGAATGTTCTAGAACAAATATTAACTGTTGAGTCTTGTTGCCCCCCCCCCCCCCCCCCCCTTTATAAATACCATCCTATCATGGGGTATATACAGTGGATGTCGAAATGTGATTAGATTTAAATGCCGGATTGGCACTTAACTTAAATAGTGCATTAAATGTATAATGACCAACACCTTTAAGTTGCCGTACAAATATAGTGTCGGACCAGAGATCCTGGCTAACCAAGATTCCTATGCTCCCCTGGCGTTGCTAGGGACTCACCCTAGCGCATAGCTTCTTATGGAAGACAGTTCGCGCAATCTGGAACCTAGTTAGTTCCAGTTTCCGCTTCTCCAGCTGTTTCTCCCTCCAGCCCCTGAGTCCCAGCATGCTACGTGTCAGCAGCTTGTGTTGGTAGTGTGTGTGCGCAGTCATGTACATGTCCGCACTGGGCTCCAGGGCCCTCTCCTCCTTCTCGATTAGTCGGAATAAACCTGTGTAGAGAGAGTGTTATATAGGTATAATAGGAACTATAGAGAGGTGTTATAATAGGTATATAGGAACTATAGAGAGGTGTTATATAGGTATATAGGAACTATAGAGAGGTGTTATAATGTGTATAGAGAGAGTGTTATTAAAGTTGTTAAATTAGTGTTAAAAGTTACCAGGTTACTTTGACCCGATTAAGCGGAGAAATCTATTAACCGGTGGTTCCATTAAGCGGAGTCGACTGTAGAACGAAAGTGCCTCTAATAACAAGTTATATATAGCATTCCATTGCACCCTTGGTGTATCCAGGCTGCTATCTAACTAACCCTTAGGGAATATCCTCCTCTGCAGGACCGTGTCCTCAGGAACGAACATGTTCCAGGAATAGGCGCCCTTTCTGCTCTTCAGTTCCGACAAGCGAGCCGCCAGATACTCCCAGGGCTCCGGGGGCAGCGTAGCAACCACTCCGGTCACTAGGCATTCGAGAATGTCGCAGAACTTTGTGTCGCCGACATACGTCAGCAGAGACTGCTCGGCTTCAAACTTGTAGTCGGGAGCGAGGTTCGACTCCGACATTAATTGGTCAGCTAAGTGCAGTAATTAGTCAAATGGAACATTCTAGAAGCTACACTAGAACCTCGTTAGTTCAAACACGGTTAATACGAATTTCCGGATAAGACGAACAAACAGTTCCACAAAATCAGGTCCCTACAATGGCTATTCAATGGGTTAATACGAACAAGTTTATACCGTCCGTTGGTGTTCCTATTAATTCGTATTACCGAGGTTCTACTTATAGCAAATTTTGTGTAAATTTCGTTTCACTAATGTGTGGAATCAATCACATAGGAACTAATTTATTTAATTATCCAAAACAATTTAAAATATGGCAGCCCTATTGTGTCGCAGTGCCACTTGTGCCACATGTCAGTCCTTGCAGAGTTCGTATATCTGTATATACGCCTCCGAGAGAGATATCATTTCTGGCAGCAGATCGGTCACATGTAGGTCCTGTAATTCGAACCAGTGCCTTGCCCCCCTATGCTGCAGGTGGATACGGTAACTGCCGCCACTCGGCGTTCCATCGTGCACCACATTAGCCACCAGGTTATACACAGCCAGAGAATCGCTGTGCTTAGGAACGAACTCTGTTAGGTCCAACTGCTTGATTGGGAAGTTGACAATGGTAGGATTCTTCTCAGTGTAGAATATATTCTTAGTGAACCTCTTTATGTAGAGAATAAGGTAAGGAGGGAGCGTGGTTATCTCGAAACGACGGAAAACAGTCTCTTTGTTGGACCTGTATTCCTTCTGTGTTTTTGTGTCGAATTTAGTGAACAGCTCACTCAGCGACACCTAGGGCGACACAATATTGTGACGTAATACACACAATAACACCCTATATGGACACATATGGGACCTAAAGATTGTCCCTTTATAGGAACTAATTACAGGGATTAGCTCACCTGACAAATACAGTCAGGTCTGCTTAATTAATATGAAACAATTTCGTCTGCTTAATATAAACTTCTGTTATGAACAAGCCCTATGGTCCCAAATTAATAACTTAGATAGGGTTTGTATTAAGTTGAGTTCGCTTATTATAAAGTCTCTCTATTATGAACACAATTCGATCCCTTGAATGTTCATAATTAATATACAATACCCTAACTACGCTAGTGTACCTGTGGAATGCTGTTCCTGTCCATCTCGTCGTGGAATAGGGGGGGAGGGGGCAGGTCCAGAGAGAGGTACAGGAAGGGACATTCCTCGCATTCCTCTTTCGCCTCTAGCAACAGCAGAGTCTGCGCTATGAGGTCTATTTCTACGTCATCGGGAGGGTTAACCAGTCTCTTGGAGTATATCTATTTATAGAACAGATAAATACATACAGTATATCTATTTATAGAACAGATAAACACATAGTATATCTATTTATAGAACAGATATACACAATAGAACATGCGTCCCCAATAATCCGGAATTCGACTTAATCCGACAGAAATTTATTATCCCAATGAGTGTCGGATTAGGCAGGTTCTACTATACTCCACTTATAAGTGTTAGTTACGGTTAATAAAACATAGTTCTGGTTAATAGGACACATTTCCAGTGCCATTATAAGCCATGTAATACTCCTGTTAATACTAAGGACATATTCTACGGTCCACTACCGAATATCCTATTACCCCCCCCCCCCTAACAACCTTAAGGTGTCCCTGGAACGTGTTGGTTACGACGGAGGGGGTCTTCTTAGAGCCCCCCAGGGCCCTGTGTAGGGAGTTAAGCAGCCAGGCAAGGAACTCTATCGCATCTCCCTGTTTGGTTATTTGGAATGTCTTACGAGACACGTGCACCACGGCCTGCAGCATTTCGTGAGGAGAGACGTGAGCCTTGAAGTTGCGTTTGTTCCAAAGCTTCCGCATTAAGGCGCCGAACTGGGTCGCTAGGATGAACAGCTGATCCCCAGGCGGCCGCTTTATACCCGCGTAGTTGCTCTCCTAACAGAGGTGGCAAATGGTGTCGTTATAGCGTTGGTAATTTAGTTTAAAGTGTTTATTAAATAGTATCAAATAGTGTTGTTTTGACATATTTGTTCCGGCTGCAAATTGGTTCCGCCCGGAACCAATTTGTCATAAATTGGTGTTTTAACAAATTAGTTCCGGGCTAAATTTAGAGTGTAAATCATTTCTATGGGTTTGTCTATTCCGTAGCAAATTCGTTCCGGCTTAATTTATACTAGTAATCACACTTAGACGGTTTCCTTATGCAACTTAAGTGTATTAGTAAGTGCTACAGATTTTTCTCATTAAAGTATTTAAAATGAAATATTTAATGTGATATATGTAGTTGTAATAGTACAATGAGAATAAGTACTTCTAAATTAAGAATTTGGTAACTGATGGTCATGGAACCCACTCTACTTGGTTTGTCGCAACCTAGTGGTTTGTATCTAATAAGTAAATAATAGAATTAACTTTAGCTGTGATTGGTGAAGTGTATCGAGTTGCTAATCTAATCTTTTCCTGATTATTTTCTGTAATTCCATCATAATAATAGAATTTTCCGTCAATATAGGTTTTCAGAGTGAAATGGCCCCCTGAGAGCAAAGTGTACCCCAGTAACTTGTAGACAACTAGATTATCCTTATGTCTGATTGATAAGCTTGTTTCGATCATGCTTTCTATTGATGACGAGTTTTCTAGATGTCCTGTTTCCAAAATAAGAATTGGGCTAGTCTTTGAAAACCTCCATCTCAGTGGCGTATCCAGGGGGGGTGCTCAGGGTGCTAGAGCACCCCCCTTAGCTGAGTGATCAAGCTCACTCAGCTAAGGCCCATCTGACTATCAGCTAATTAATAGTCAGATGGGCTTCGGTGCAGGCATAAGTTTCAATACCCATAGCACCCCCTTTAAATTCGGCCCTTAGCACCCCCCTTATGAAAATCCTGGATACGCCACTACATCTAATTTTTCTATTGTCTCGATATCCTGTTTGCATAATTTACACCTTTGTGCAAGTAATTTGCTGTCAATACTGGTTTGGCAACTAGAGTTAAATTTTGTTATTGAAGTTAAGTCGGTCCATTGTGAGAAAGAACCGAAACAGCTCCAACACTGAAAGTTAGAATTGTATCTGTTGTTATTTAGATTCATGTGCCGCATTAACGTAACAAAAGCGAATTCCGATCCGTAGAAATCGTATATTCCATGATTAGATTGCATATTTAATTATTTTGCGATCCAGTAACGCAATTCGTCGAATTTCTTTTGACGTATTAACGGAAAAAACTCAGCTAGTTTCCCTTCGATCGCAACATGGAGATAATCTAGTGTAGAGAAAATCGATTCGCTGTGTAGACTAATGAGGGTAATGAAGTTGTCTATACTACAAGTATTGACCAATTTCTTCCCCTCATAACTTGCACTCCATGTTGCACAAAATGCATTCAATTTTTTCTCGACTAACACATCTACGTTGGACTCTTTATCGAGGTTTTTGCGAGAGTGTTCCTTGCCTCTTTTCGCAGTAAGTAGCGACGCTTTCTTGATGAACTTCCGTTTGACTCGATGAATTTTGTTGTTTTTTAGAATATACACTATGTGAAGTTCGCCTTAACAACTTCAAACGGGCCAATCCAAGGATCTTCGACATTCGTGCCACGTTGCATTCTTTCTTTTCTGGTATTCCAAAGCAGTACTTGGTCACCGATATTAAGTTGCACTTGAGACCTTTTATTTAATTTTAAATCATAACATCTCTTCATTTCCTTTTGCGCCTTTGTAATATTGTCAAGAGCTTTCGGAAATGAAAATTTCTTAGCATTCTGTAGGGATTCGCAATACTGCTCAATATTATCTTTTACCATAATCGACTTGGTTTTTCCCCATAGGTATGCGGTATCTTCAAAACAAACTTCTGAAAGATTATCGGCTTCAATTGGCGTACGTGCTTTTCGTAGCCCACTCATCAATTCAAAAGCTGAAAATCCAGTGGATGGTCTCTTCCGAATATTGATTGAGAACACAACTTGTTCCAAGTAATCATGCCAGTTTTCCCGTTTTGTATCCAACATCTTCATTAGGTATCGTTTAATAGTTTTGTTAGATGACTCATCGAGTCCATTCGTTTGAGATCGCTTCATATTTTCCATAATCCCATCCGGATAGGAAGCACTTGTTAGATAGTTATAAATTTCCTTGTATTTTTCAGGTAACATCAAAAAAGAAATGAAAAACTGATATATTTTTATCAGTGCAAATTTTTATTTATACGTACTTCTGAACCCAAGCAAACTGTTCAAATGTGATTATGATGGTAGTGATATCTGGAAAATTGTTAATTAGGGTGGTGATTGCATAAGTGTCATGTACGAATCTGCACCTCATTAATACAATAGTGGTTAGTGGGATAAAATAAGTTCCAGCCCCAAGTCATAAACCGTCTTACGTGTAAGACATTTCGCTCATCTCTAGATTCTCCAACCATAAAGTTTCAAATTCATGAATTTTAAGGTCTAGTGCAACACCATGTACCCTCGGCCTCTGGGAATACGTATTATCCGAGTGTACATACTAACTGAATTAATAGGGCTCATAGTTGTCTCGAGAATATGAGATTAAGATGCTATCAAATAGCTAATCTCGGGATTATTAATACAAGGGGAACATCTATATTATCTATATTAAAACTCTATTGTTTTTTTTTCTTTTGTTTTCCGGATTGTATTAGTGATGGGGGAATAGAAACCGTATTTATAATTGAGATAGAAAACTAACTTTCAAATGTTATAATAGGTAAACAGTATGCTGATTTCGAATTTCGCATTTATATATTCATAATATGTATGAATATTTATTTTGTTGTTATCAAAAAATAGGTAAACAAATTGAAAAGTAAAACGAACTTAGAGTCTAGCTTCCAACGGGAATTATTGGTAAACAAGTTACAAGTATGGAAAATTGTGGAAAGGAATATTTACTAACTATATAATCAATGGTTAGTGAGGAGTAAGGAGGAGTAAGTTTAACTTGAGGTACGTAGCACCGATCCGTCGCAAAGCGAACGAGAGCGACGTTATGATACCAGCTTAGTTCTTAAATAATAGTTTCGCCATATATAATGGTTAAGATAATGTTTGTTGTTAAATTGAAACAGCTAATAATAAGAAATATTTGAATAATCAAGACCGCGTAGCGGTTGAGTGATCGTACAATTGAGATTTTAAATATTTAGTCAATATTCTAACTGTTGTTAAGTCAATTAATTAAAAAACAGAAAACTATTAAGCAATAAAGTATTTGACCCTGGGATTTAGAAAGAATTCCCCCGGGAATCAATTCACAGAAAATATCCGGTCCCGGAATTTCTAAAATATTTGTATTTTCACTACTATTTTGCATATTTGGTTTGAGAAAGTAGTTACCTAAGTGTTGCATAAGGAAACCGTCTAAGTGTGATTACTAGTATAAATTAAGCCGGAACGAATTTGCTACGGAATAGACAAACCCATAGAAATGATTTACACTCTAAATTTAGCCCGGAACTAATTTGTTAAAACACCAATTTATGACAAATTGGTTCCGGGCGGAACCAATTTGCAGCCGGAACAAATATGTCAAAACAGTGTCATTATAGTGACTTAATTAATTAATTAATTAAATATTATCATTTATCAAATAGTGTCTTTAAAGTGCGTTTAAGTGTAAAATAGTGTCGCTATAATGTCGCTATAGTGTCATTAAGTGTCGCTATATTATCATTAAGTTAAAGTGTCGCTAGTGGCACACCTGAAGGAAGTAGTTTCTAATCTCTGTGACATGCGACAGACTCTGCAGAACCACGTTCATGTAGTCATTAGACTTTATGTTATTCAGCCCTGTTACGCCGGGCAGGTACAGGACCCCGGTTAGAGAGCGCGACCAAGTGTGGTCCGTGTCGAGTGTCGCCACCTCCAGAGGTGTGAACTTGGGGTCCAGCTGATGGTTTATGTCGGCTAGAGAGGTGTCGCATATCTCGTAGTTGTCAGGGAGACAGAAGAACCGCTGGGACAGCAGGTTGAGGAACACGTGGTGTTCGAACTGAACCGAGTGGGTGTACGCGTGGGACTTTATGCCGCGACCCTAAATGTATAGGTATAATAGGGGCCGTTGTAATGTTACGGAACTATTCTAAAGGGGCCCTATTGTGTCGCTGTGCCATAATTGTGTCGCTGTGTCACAATTGTATGGAGTGTCATAATTGTGTCGCTGTGCCACAATTGTGTCGCTGTGTCACAATTGTATGGAGTGTCATAATTGTGTCGCTGATTTTAAAAAACAACAACAACAACAATATTACAAATCAACTTACTTGGAAATATTTCCCACATACCAAACAGGCATAAACGTTGTTATTGCTGAGAGAAATGGAACACAGTTTCTCAAAATCAAAATCTAGGACAGCTCTGTCGATTGTGTCGAGGTAGGGACACCTTATCGCGCCACTTGAAGTGGCAGGGTCTGAGGTGTCGCTAGATTCAACTTTAGCTCGTTTGGCGCTCGGTTCCTCCGAACCACTTCCATTCCTAGTGGCAGATGTATTGTCTTTAGTGGCAGATGTGTCCTCTTTAGTGGCAGATGTGTCGTCTTTTGTGGCAGATGTGTCGTCTTTGGTGGCAGATGTGTCCTCTTTGGTGGCAGATGTGTCGTCTTTTGTGGCAGATGTGTCCTCTTTAGTGGCAGATGTGTCGTCTTTTGTGGCAGATGTGTCCTCTTTAGTGGCACATGTGTCGTCTTTTGTGGCAGATGTGTTCACTATTGAGGTGACAACTATTCCTAATGTGTCGTCAGATAAATCGCGTTTCGACATCTACTCTTGAATCGATTTGCTGACTCGGTTATCTTACAATAAAAGGCCTGACAACAAATCACATAATTGGCTACAAATTTCCATTTAAATGCATTTATTCGTTATTACATAGCCTATGGTGTATATTATTATATGGATTATATGGTCAGTATTTTTATTATTAATTTTAAAACCCTTAACTTAATTAATGATTATTCGAATATATACGGTAGTTAATCTTAATGTCCCCAAAGGTGTTAATAATGTGGCAATACTGTTGGTAGGAAATGTAGTGCGGTTGGTGGAGCTGAAACAAGTTTACTACGAATAGTGTCATAATAATAAGAATAACACATTAACTAGATAATATTATTAGCTGGTTAGGTGCATCGCAATACACAGCTACTATATTTAGATTATTAGTTAGAGCTATTCCATTCAAGTATCCTCTGTCCCCTGGTCTCTGTATGGTGTGTAGGAGTGTGCCCTCTTTGGATAGTATTTTGATATTATCAGTATCCCAGTCTCTGACTATTATGTTTTGATACGCGTCCAAACAGAAGAAGGAAGGAATGACAAATCCCCAAGACTCAGGTTGCGTATCGAAAGAGCGTATCATATCCCCTGTGTAGGTTAACACGTGTATGGAACTACTAGTTAGCACGTACACCTCATCTGGTGTCAGTTTAACGTCACGCGGGTATTGCATTGCTCCAAGCGTTATGGATCTTTGGAAGTGTAGGGAGTCATCTAGGACTTGGATTCTGTTGTTGTAAGAATCCGCTACGAACACATCTCCGTTGGTAGAGACGGTGAGTCCGTAAGGGCAATTGAACTGTCCCACACCAGATCCCTTACTCCCTAGGCTAGCGACGAGACGCATGTCAGCCTCTATTTTGAATCGGAACACAGCGTCTACTCCTGTGTCCGTCACGTACAGGTAGTCTCGATGGATCGCAATACCGCATGGCTGTCTCATGTCTTGGTTTGTGAAAGTATTTAGGAATTCGCCTGTCTCCGAGAAGATTGAGACTCTACAGGTAACCGCTTCAGCGACATAAATCAGATTTGTGTTCCCATCGATAGCGACACCACGAGGATTCCTGAGCTTTCCAGGAGCATGTCCTGTCTTCCCGACAGCTACAATCGGTCTCATTTGTTCATATCGGGGTACAACGGGCACTTCTAGGGGTAGAACGGGCACCTCCTCCTCGACTACCTCTCCCACACCTGCGATCACCTGCTCCAGGTGTCCACAGGTGCCTCGGAACACCACACGTGTCTCGGGCTGGGGTACCCTCACCTCTGCTAGCTTTTGTTCTATTACGGCCAACAATTGCTCCTGGGTCTCTCTCAATTCGTTCATTTGGAGACGAGCCTCAGTTTCGGTTTTCAGTCCGATCAGTTCTTCTTCTTTTCGCGCGCGGGCTAAGGGCCTAGCGGCTATTTGGTCGCGTGTGTCGCGGTATGTGGTTAGGAGTGCCACTCGTCGCTGCTGGACACACATAATTATGCGGTCGAACAGTTGGTTTATTTCCAACTCGACAGGGTCTACGGGGTGTATCGGGTCAGGGAATCGAACTGCCATTTTGTTATTATTTGCTAGTTAGCTAGTTAGTGCTATTGAAAGGAAAGTAGTTTGTTATTAGAATGCTATAGAGAACGTGTCTCGTATCTTATAGCAGAGCTAGGTGGTGGAACTGAGTGGAATGTGGCATCTGTTTGTGTGCCGCCTCTTCTGATGCACATGGTGACTCCATCCAGTCAGGAATGTAGTGAAAGGAAATACTTTCATTTCAGAACTTTTGGTATCATATTTCATAGTTTCAAAAATAATTGACTTCGAGTAAATTGAGTAGTTACATATTGGTTCCTATTATAGTTCCTATTAGCCTGGCATTGTTTGTATTTACATGATAGCAGTTGGCCGCTATGGGACAATGTAACCGGAACTAACGTGTCCCATGGGTCGACTCTCAAATCTAAATAGTTCCAATTACAACACCATAGTAGTTATTGACAAACAGTATGATTGGGTCTATAAATAAATGTGCCTTATTAAGTATCACATTTTCACACCTTAGCTAGATGGATAGTTTGGAGAAGTCACGATTGGTGGCGCAGTTCCTCTTTGAGCACCATTACAAAACCACTTTGGACGCTTTTCTCAAAGAAAGTGGCACAGGATTTGTGGCAGAAAGTATGATCCACAAAACCGGTGAATTAGACCTAATATTGGACGAGCACTATTTGCAAAGTGTCAAACTGAAATCCCTAATTTCCATATTTGAGAGATTTCCGAAAGGCGACACGCAAAAGCACAAACTACCTTCCCGCATTTTGTGGCAGATCGGCGACCTCACAGGTGGCAAAAATGTAATTGTGTCGCGCATGCGTCCTGATGGGACACTTTTCGTGTGTCCCTCTGATAGTTTGTTGCATAAGTTGTCGCTAAGTGGCGAGCTAGATAAACTTCCACTTGACATTGTGGAAACTATAGGGAAAGATACACCCATTAATACGCCACTTATAAAGCCACTAACACCTATTCCAACCACTTATGCCATCCACAAAGGCGCCATATTAAGCTTAGACTTCCATCCGTGCCACCCCGACATAATTGTGTCGAGCTCCATGGACCGAAGTGTCGCGATTGTGGACACTTTTCTTGAGCCAGATGACACTTCTCTGATAAAGCAGACTTTCACAGACCACTCGAAATACGTGGTCTCTGTTAGGTGGTCCCCAAGTGGCTCCTATTTTGCGAGTGTCGGATACGATTCGGAACTGAATGTGTATTTTGGTTCCATTAGCGACACACGCGACACAAACTACAAAAAGGTGTTTAGCGAGACACACAAAGGCGCCATCGAAGGATTGGCATTTGCCAAAGACCAAGATTTGATGGCGACATGTTGTCGCGAAGACCACTTGATCCACTTGTATAAGATGGCACAGCCACCCGGTAAGTTAGGGACACATTTATTAAGTGGCAGGTTATGACACATTTATTAAGTGGCAGGTTATGACACATTGTGTCTTCTAGGTGGCACAGCGGACACATTTCAAGGTGGCATAAGTAAAGTGCAACAAATCAACATCAATTTAACTGGAGACGACTTTATATCGATGACACCAATGGATGTGTCGTTTAGCCCGGACACCAAACACCTTTTGGTGTCCACTGACAAAGACAAACTTCTGATTTTATCTGTCGAAAGTGGCGAGGTGGTCACCACGGTATATGGCGCCTCAAGTGACGGCTTTTCGCAACCGAAAAACAGCTGGCACGACAGCTGTGCCTATATTTATGGAACTTCTGAGGATAATACGATCTGCGTTTGGGAAGTGGTCACTCAGAAAATTGTGTCCAAATTAGAGGGACACAATGGGCGAATCAGAGACCTCCAAATTGTGTCCTACAAGGGGCGACCACTTATCGTCACGGGCGCTTTTGACGCCTCTGTCTGTATATGGTGTTAGGTACTATATTTAGTTTGTCTATAAATAGAATAGGTGTTTATTTCGTATATAATTATGTGTGTATTAGTGACCAATTTATTTCGTATATAATTATGTGTATTATTTAGTGACCAATCAATTTATACCCTGGACATCCCATTATCTCTATTAGCGAATTTTAATGAGACCCCCCTACAGGGGAGAAAGGGCCGTACCCCCCTTACTTCTGAAACAGCCAGGAGGACACAATCCATACATTCACACCCGACACCCCTTTATCCACGCGCCACAGCCCCGCCACGCGCCCATGCCACCTATGCCACTTCAGCCACCTGCTGCCACTCGAGATATGATCGATAATCCCATTCCTAACTTGCTACAGAAAGATGCAAAGGGGTACCTAATGAATCTGCCACCGCCCAATAGGTGTCGAGCTGTCCTCACTGCCATCAACCTGTTTCTATTCAAACAGGACTCCAGGGGTATGTTAACGGACCACGGATATTAACCGACAATTTATAGGCGACACTATTTAGTGGCATATGCACTTCTTTATAGAGGGAGATAAATAAATATTCGTTTTATAAAAAATTAAAAATAGATTAATTCAGTTCCGTTTGTAGATCCTATTGAGAAGTTGCTGTCACTAGCAGACGAGTTTTTATTGGGCATCCGAGGTGACAAGTTGTCCTCGTGTGTCGAGCTCATGAACCTTGACGAGATCGCCACTTTCCTGGCCACCTTATCCTCCCTGGAGCACAGACTGACACTCTTCGACGCCCTCTTCTCGTGCGCCCGCCGGGACCCCAACCAGGCCATCGCGCAGAGCCGCGAAGTGGTGTTGTGTCGCCTCGTGAGTCTAGCGGTCTGCGCGCCATACGCGAGCCTCCTGGATCTGGCGGCCTACTTGATGCAGGACCAAACCGACACCGCCAAGGCCATCGCCAGGTGGTTATTGTGTTATAGTGTGCCACTTGTGCCACTTGTGCCGCAAATGGTTATAGTGTCCCTTGCCACTTGTGCCACTTGTGTCGCCAGGTGGCTATTGTGTCCCGTGCCACTTGTGCCACTTGTGTCTCTGTGCCACTTGTGCCACATTGTGTCACAGGTGTTATAATTGTGTCGCAATCAGGTCGCTGTACCACGACTACTTCCAACTGCTGCCACTTGCCTCCAAGCCACTCGAAGTGGTCTACCAACATTCCGCAAGTTTCGCGGCTCAGCTGCTAATCGCGTACACCAAACTTTATCCGATTTTCCAGGCGAACATCCATAGTGCCATGTCTCTGCCACCTGGGAGCCAATCGCCCATAAACCAGCCACCTGTGCCACTTATCCGCATGATAGCGACTTGGCTGAATAAGCGACAGGATTTGTGCCACACCCGTGCACCACATATTCCTGAGGCGCTGCCACTTTTGCACCAACGAAGTTCTGTGACACAAATCCAGAGCACTCCACTTCCTGGTTAGTTGTGCCACTTTTGTGACACATTTTCTATTTTCTCTCTTTTATAGGAATAATCGCTTGGACCACTTTGGCGCCACTTCTCCACGGGCTGCGGAATGCGACACTCGACACACCAAGTGGCACAGAAGAACCAAATTTCTACTCTCAGATCCACGTGAACATGCTGTCAGCTGTCCACCAATACAAATCGAATCCCGTTCACACCTCCACAGGTGACACTATAAACTATTTTGAGTCTTGAATTAGATTTAATGCTTAGTCATAAAACGAACGAATATTCGAATATTCGCTTAGAAAAAGGTTCGTTCGTACATTTCCAATATTCGTTTCAACCCTAGTACAGTAGAACTCTATTAACTTAATAGGAAATACAATAGACTCTGTTAATAGGAACAGATAAGGGAAATACCGGTTAAGGAGTACAAGGTTAATTCCCCTAGCCTATACAAATGCATGCAAGTGACTCCGGTTAATACGAACACATTAATACGGTCCCCTGGTGTTCCTACTAAGAGAGCCTATTCCTATAATTGACCAATGAATCTCACAGCTGTCCAGTGTGTCTCCTCAGAAGACCTCTCTACCATAGTCGCTAATCTGATTGGTCTAGCCGGGTTCGTAGGAATAGCACAGCCTGGTTCGGAGCACTACAGTCTGCTTCATGACAGCATCGACAGAATAGCTCAGTCGATACAAATGTGTCTGTTCGCGGGACTTCTCCACTTGTCGCGGGACCACCTGGCCTCTATCGCTGCCACTCTGCCCAGGAACTCCCTGCTGGACATCGTTATAGAGCACCACACACACTCTGGTAACTGGAACTAACTTAGTTCCGGTATAATATATTTAAAGGGTATTACTGTGTTTGTTTTAATTATTATTATTATCCATGGTACCTGCTATATAGGATACAACCGTTTTTAAACTTGTTGACTCCGCTTAATAGGGTCAGTTTTGTTCCAGGGTAGTTTGACCCATTAAGCGGAGAAATCTAATAACCGAAAATATTTTGAGTTAAACTCTAATTCCGTCCTATAAATCCTGTGAAATTTTGACCCAATTAAGCGGAGAAATCTATTAACCGGTGGCTCTATTAAGCGGAGTATACTGTATTTATATTAGCTATGTATAAGGTGTTGGTATCAGTTATTCTACTGTTGCTATTCCACCAATCAAGTTCGAGTCTCTGTAACATATCGAGTCTCTATCCCACACAGTATGACTGCCAAAATGTTGTTATTGACGAGTACACCCAGTCAGCTGTTAACTGTTCTAAAAATAGAACTGTTTCGGTACCTTGTTACCCAAAAAGTGGAGTTATTTGTGGCGGACACACTTTTGACGGACAAACAGTTGGTTTTTACAAGGACACAATGTGTCGCTTTGTAAGTGGCAGACGCTACAGTTATAGTGTCACATTGGGTCTGTCTGTGTTCTTTGGATTTCTCGGTTTGGACCGGTTTTATTTGGGCTACGCGGCGATCGGTTTCCTAAAGTTGTCGACAGTGGGTTTCTTTTTGCTGGGACACCTCCTAGACGTCATTCTGATTGGCCTGCAACTTGTGGGGCCAGCTGACCAATCGGATTACTACGTTGGGTACTGGGGACCTATCTTAGAACGTGTTAGTTTGAATGAATAAATATATTTATTTATGTAAACAGATTAATTAACAAGTGTGTATTTTTGCATTTTTTTAACTTTCAGGGAGGTGTTAAATATGTATTTATTTATTTATGTTTAAGATGGTTTTGCGGCTAATTTTAGTGTTAACAGCTACGCTACTCTTCGCGTGCCACTTAGAAGCCACTTATAGGTGTGAAGACTGTCGCCAACTGGTGGAAGACTTCCACAGAGGTGTCGAGGACACAAAGAAAGGTGGTTTTTCAGGTGGCGACGTATTTTGGGAAGAAGAGAACCTGAATTCGTACTCCAATAGCGAAGTGAGATTTGTGGAAATATTGGAAAATGTTTGTGTGAATAAGGAATTCAACTGTCTCGTTATTTTAGAAAAGTTTGAAGATTTCCTTGAGCGCTGGTGGCAGAGTGGCAGAGAAGAGGATTTATTTGAGTGGTTTTGTGTCGGAAAGGTGTCAATTTGTTGTCCGGAGGGTCAATATGGAACTAACTGTTTGCCATGTCCTGTTTACGAAGGGAGGGTTTGTTCCGGGCGCGGGAAATGTGTCGGAAGTGGCACACGGGGTGGCACTGGTTTGTGCCACTGTGACACAGGGTACACACTCAATAACTGCAGTGAATGTGCGAACGGATTTTATAAAACAGGAGAAAACGACCACTTTATTTGTGTCGCGTGTGGCACGAAATGTGACGGTTGTGTCGGCCCAGGTGTTAGTGGCTGTGTGGCATGCCAAAGTGGTTTCGTAATGGCAGAGGAAAGGTGTGAAGATATAGACGAATGTGGAACTGAAACTATTTGCGGGGAAACAGAAGTTTGTTCCAATTCAGAAGGTTCTTATGTTTGTGATTGCATGCCTGGTTACAGGAGAGACGGAGTGGAATGTATAGAAGTTGTTACCAAAGAAGAGTTATAGTTCCTATAGGAACTGAAATTATTTAAATTTAGGCAATTGTTACTTATAATAGAATGAGCTAGATTCCAATTCAGTTTTTATTCGACCACAAAAAAGGGACACAATTAAGTTGTAAAGGCTACGAATCATATATGGCGCCTAAATAAAAGCGCGATAATTATACCAAATTCAATTTCATTTTCTTGAGCTACCTAATGACACATTTAGAAATGACACATTATTGTTAATTTGTTATTAATAATTATAATGTCTAGACAGTGTCATATTTTGCGGACATAATCAGAAAAAGTTTTTGAAATCATGCGTCACAATAATAGTATTTTCTAACACTTGTCGACACGATTATAAAAATGACTACGGCGAATATTTATGCTTTAAAACCTCTAATTTATTGTTATAACTTATAATATTACTTTTCACTTTATCAATAATCAATTTATGCTGAATACTGATTACTATTGCACAGTTGTTGTTGTTGTTGTTGACACTTATTCACAGTCTGAATGTGGCATAATTACAACTCACATGATTTATTACTACAATTGATAATTTAACACAAAAGTAAACAAATAAACAAATAAACAAACATAATATGAAAATGCAAACTGTGAGTCCATTCTGTTAAAAGAGAATCGGTTGCTACTTAATACACAAAATCCCGCGTAATTTCGGCAGCTCCCTCTCCAAGACGGTCCCAAAAGCGATCACACTTTTCTTAGACGGACTCTCCGGGTGTAGCTCGGGGTTTAGGTGTGAGAATATTTGTGTCAGCCTCTCGCTAAACCCCTTATCCTGCGACTCTAGAATGCGTTGTATAATGTCGCGATATGTGGCCGGGTTACAAAGCACTAGGTAGAACAGTGTCTCTGCCGCAGAGGACACGAGGTCCATATCGAAGTTCTCATCTACCAGGAACTTGAATACGACACCAAGCAGGTGTTTTAGTTGCGTCGCCATCAGCTGTGACAAACTGGACTGATTCTGTTTCCCGAAAATAGCCAGAGAAGATACTGCATCCAAACAGTACTTCCCGACGTCCGAATCGTACCTGAATAGGCCTATTTCCAAGAGACTCGACAGGGTCTGGAAAACGCCGTTCGGTAGACTAGCCACCCTCTCGGGATAGGTTTCGCATATGAGCGTTAGCAGGTTAAAGAACTTATTGCATAGACTGGGGTACGATAGGAACTGTCCTGCCATGAAGTGTAGCACCACGTCCAGTCCATAGAACACTACATCCCCAGATTGCACTTTGGTGGAGGCCGACACAATTGTTTCCTCGCTAAGATCTACGAAATCCCAGGACATTAGCGAGATTAGGATGTCCATTAGTTGTACCAGATCGGCGTACCTTTCCTCCTCAAGTTGAGGGTGGTTTTGAATGGAAAGTCCCTTGTTTAGTGAGCTGAAAAGTTCGACAACTTTGAGACACAAATTATACATTTTGAAAAGCACTGCTTCGGAGAAATAAGTTAAGCAGCTCTCTGCGATATCCGCCAATAGCGACAACAGGCTGCTGACCACCTCTGGCAACTTAAGGCAGTCCGTTATCTGATTAAGCGTCGCGAATATTACCTCCAGAAATGTGTCGGCCCTTGAGGCGGGACACATTCTAGCTATGCCAGACAGCGCAGACAACAACGAATCAACTTCCAGGATTGTATTTGCCACATTCGCGCTTTTTGTTAGAATCGCAATCCGCGCGCAAATCTGACCAATCACCTTGGTGTTTAGTTCCTCCCAGTTTTCCTTTGCCATGGATCTGCCGATGAATGAGGCGAGCGACAGTTGTACCTCAGGGGACAGCTTCTTTAACACCTCCGAACCGGAACCGAACTGCTCCACGAGGTCCCAGAAGGCCGCGCCCGAGGTGAGAACCTTGTGTCGCTGTGGCACGCGAATCAGAACGGACAGAAGTTCCAAACTGTCGCTCTGTATTTGATCCTCGCCCGTCCATTGGTGGATGTTGCTGATGGCTTTCTCCACCAGGAAGCTCAACAGCGAATCAGATTGGGTTCCATCGCTACTGAACGAATCCTGCCAAATGGCACTTGTGTCGCCATAATCGGACACTTTATAGAACAGGTATGGCTGTGCCCAGTGCAGGAAGAACCACATTATGTCGCTAGCCACCTGAGGACTCAGTTTAAGCAGCTGACCCGACTTAATTAGGAGCGTCTCCACCTTAGCCCATTTGCACATGATGACCACTATCCGGATAATGGGATCGAACTTAGTCTGGTCGATAGGAGTCTCGCTCGTTTGTGGCTCGATTAAATGTGTCCAGTGAGTGGCAGGGTGGACACTCGGCTGAACCGACACGCAATATTTACGAATTTCGCTTGGAATCTGTACCTCTTCCCCCTCTGCGATGTCGACACAAATATGCCCGATCAGCAGAATCAACCAATGGAAATCCTCGAATAGGTTAACCGGCACTTTGTCGCCTCGCCCTACAAAATCCAGAATCGAATCTCCGCATTTCTCAAGCAGCTCACACGCCATAGGCAGCGCAGTGGGACAAATGGTGCGGGCTATGGTCGCTATTGAGCTGAGGTGCTCTACGAATATGTCCCTGTCATCCTCTGCTAGCTCATCGACCTCTTTCAACTCGTTGAGACTCGGAACCGGTCTCGAACCGCCGCTTTGTTCGGTAAGTCGGAACTTCAGAAACGCCCCAAAGAGCTCGGCTCCAATCAGATTGAACCATCCAGGCGCATACACCTCTTCCCCCATTTCGCTCAGAAGTGTTACCCACGACAACAACAACAACTCAAACGCCTCCAGATAAGGCGCCCCGTCCGCCCCAATGGCCTCCTCGACAGTGGCGCTCTCGGCACAGTGGATAGTCAGTTTCGCGAGGCCCCTCAGAAACGCGTCCACCACCTCAACTCGGATATGCGCGAAGAGACGGATCGGAAACGATGACATCATCTGACTTATGACTCCCGCGAAGCCAGCTGTCTCCTGAGGTGTTAACTCGAACTGTGTCGCGAATTCTAGAAAGTTCTCTATGAACATTTTCAGATATTCGCACTTGGCAGCTTCGTCAGCGAACACTTCGCCGTTTAGCGATGCCATTTGGATGAAACACAAAAGTGTCAGTTGACACAAAGATTCCACATTTCTCGTCTGTGCATGAAGTCTGTAGAGAAGACACAGGACTGTGCCATCTAGCAACACCTCGCGCCACTCGACGGGGGGTTTGAAAGCGCTGGCTTGCACCCCTGTTTTGAAGAGATTCATAGTGGCAGTCTTGGACACATTTGGTGTGAAATTCCAAGTGACAACATGGTTGAGGATATTCAGTGCTTTCGATAAAGTGTCATGTTTCAAATTCCCGGGCGACGCATTCTCCACTAGATTTTTCAAAAAATTCACATTTATAATAAAGAATTTCAATAAATAGTGCCTTTCAAATACCACTTTGCACCTGAGGTGAATTTCCCACGGCATTCCGAACCGACTCGAGTGCGCCAAAGATCCGAATTCTACCATCAAGCTGACAATGCTGGAACAGGACACCAGGTTGTAATGTGGCGAGGTGTCGGCGATTAGGGACTCCAGACGCGCGCACAGTTTGTCTAGCAAGGTGTTACCTGGCTTTGAGATGGCGGAAAGTGTCTCGAACCCGTTGTCGCCTGCCACATTCGACACATCGTCGATTAATTTCCGTTTTATTAGAACCGAGACGGCGAGAATCAGCTGTTCACGGACGTAATTCTCAATTTTATCCTGCGACAATAAAAACGCCATCAAATACGAAAGTAGATCCTCTAGACCACTTTGTGTCACAATGAGCCACTTTCTCACAATGTGCTCAATCATGGCCGAAACCGCTTCGAATTGTACAAGTGGCACTTCGGCATTTTCCAACACATATTTGCAAAGTGGCACCGGTTCCTGAATGCCACGCAACTGAACAAATTTTTTTTCTTCCAATTTCCTTTCCTCGTTTGAAATAACATCAGGCGCTGACAACAGTTTTTTGGCGGAGGAATTCAACTCTTCTAGAAAATGTTTACAGCGAATTTCGTCCATTTTATATCAAAAAAAGTGAGAAAAAATGTTTATAACAGTCATTAGCAGTTTTTATATAGTGCCTAGAACCACTTCTAACTGCTATGCGCCTATAGAAAGCACGAATCCCATTGGCTGCAAATATGATTTGTGTTCAAGACCGCGGGTTATAATTGGGTAATTCAATTTGTTTAGAAAAATTATATAATTTGGGATATTCAATTCCAAATACTGATTTGTGTGTGGTGCGCCCACTATTTATTTGTTTATATTTACGTCTACAGTTTGAACACAAATAGGTCAACAATCAATACTTATTTTCGTTGGGAAAATGAATACAGTTGTTAGATAAATAATTCCACTCTAATTTTGTTAAAATTATTATCAGTCCCATAACATAAACGTGACTGTAAAAAGTGGTACAAGTGGCTTCCAATAAGAATTCACTAAATATAAAATAGTTTGTATTTTCATTGTGACACACTGTCGTGCATGGAATCCCGTAGAACCCTTTCTAATTATAGGCCTAATCCAATATGGAACTAACTAATAAATTTACCTTTGACACAATGTCAATTATGTGTCAGCGGTTCGACACCAAAGGTTTTCTTTTTGAGAATCAAAATAATTCCATTTGGTGTGAAACCTGGCGCTAGACACAATTCTGAAAATATAGGAATTATTAAATTATTATTCCCCCAAAAACAGGTGACAAGTGGCATACAAACAAAGTAAAGTGGTTTCGTTTTATATTTTGATAAATTTATCGAGTTGACAACAAAAGTATGCATTCCAATAACACGATTTGGTTACCACCTAATATACGTAATTATTCTAAACTTATAAAAGTTGAAAACTCCTAATTTCCTTTTATACATTTCACTCGCCTATTCATCTACTCTCGATTTGATTGGTTAGATGACGGACCGATTCAAGAGCTTCAAAAACAAAGGCCGAGACGACGAAGCAGAATTTCGCCGGCGTCGAACCGAAGTGACGGTCGAACTTCGCAGAAACAAACGCGACGAACACCTCCAAAAGCGACGAAACGTGCCCAGCGACTGTCAGAATGATTTCCAGATGGACCTGCCCCAAGGTGGCGATGACTTCTCCTTTTCCTCAAGTGGCATAAACGACATTCGCGACAAACTCCGGGGGTTGGTTGTCAACGCACAATCCGAGGATGCGACCACCAAGCTGCAAGCGGTGAGGTCTGCGAGGAAAATTCTAAGCAAAGACAAGAATCCCCCCATCGATGAGCTCATCATATCCGGCATAGTTCCAGTTCTGGTGAGAAATTGTGTCGCGTGTGGTTTCATTTCCTCTTAGGGTTTTCATCTAGACACTAATTCCCCGCGCCTAGATTTAGTATGAGCTTGCTCACACGCGCCTAATTTACTCAATTGTATAAGTCTATTAGAGCTCTCTCGATTTTAGAGCCTAGATTAAAATCATACCAATATTACATACACCTGGATGATCCCGTATGATATATATTATTTTATATTATTGTGCATGATAGAATGCCTATTATTTTCGATTATTTCTATTATATTTTTATTTCATTTATTCCCCCTCTAGGTGGCGTCTCTCCGTTGTCACGACAACCCCAATATCCAGTTCGAGGCCGCTTGGGCGCTCACTAACATAGCCAGCGGCACCAGCGAACAGACGCGCGTGGTGGTCCAGTGTGGCGCAGTGCCACTATTCATAGAGCTGCTCTCCTGTCCCATGCAGTACGTATGCGAACAGGCCGTCTGGGCACTGGGTAACATTACAGGGGACGGACCAGAGTGCCGCGACTTTGTAATCTCACACGGCATTATACCGCCACTGCTCACATTCATAAACCAACACACTCCCATCTCATTCCTTAGAAACGCCACTTGGACAATCTCTAACTTGTGTCGCAACAAGAACCCCCCGCCTCCCTTCGAATCCGTATGTCAGTGTTTGCCAGCCTTATTGGAACTAGTCAGACACGAGGACGTAGAGGTTAGTTCCAGTTTGTAACACCTTAGTTATAGCTATCCTATCATAAGTATACGAGTCCTATAATAGTTTAATTAGTTAGTTACTGTTTATAACACCTATATTTATTCATCCATAAGTTGTCCTAAATTAGTTTAAGTGCTTGGGACCTGTAAATTCCTTCGTTCACTATATTATGTATACCCTATGAACAATTTTCAGGAACATTTTTTCAGTTCACTGTATACCCAACATACAAAAACTGTATAATCTCATTTCAGTAGGTGTTATAAACCGGAACTATACACCCATTATGGAACTGAAACTATTCTATTTATAGGTTAGAGTTGACGCGTGTTGGGCTCTCTCCTTTCTAGCAGACGGGCTGCATGCCCAAATCCAGGTGGTTATAAACTCAGGTGTTATTCCCTTTCTTGTGCCACTTTTGGAACACCACGAGGTAAAGATAGTCATGCCGGCACTTAGAACTCTGGGGAATATCGTAACCGGAAGTGACGAACAGACACAAGTGGTCATAGACAACGGTATACTCAGCAAACTCCAGTCGCTTCTGAGTCACCATAAGGAGAACATTGTCCGCGAGGCGGTCTGGACACTTTCTAATATCACAGCTGGGTCGAGAGAACAGGTACAAGCGGTCATAGACTCCGGGTTAATCCCGCCACTTATAGAGGTGTTAGGTTCCGGTGAATTTAAGACACAGAAGGAGGCAGCCTGGGCTGTTTCTAATTTCACAGTAGGTGGCACCCCTGAACAACTCAAGTATTTAGTGGCACAAAAAGCGATTGCCCCAATGTGCTCACTTTTGCAAGTAAAAGACGCTCAAGTTATTCAAGTGGTTTTAGATGGGCTCTTAAATATCCTGCGTCACTCTGATGAGGAACAATTGAATGTAGTTAACTCTATTGAGGAGTCAGGTGGTCTTAACACGATTGAGGTGTTGCAGCGACACAATTCACCTATTATATACCAACTGGCTTATACTATAATCGACCAGTATTTCCCAAGTGATGACGAAATAGGTGGTTTAGCCCCCGATGGGGGAGATAATCAGTACCACTTCAATGTAGATTATGAACACAATATAAACTTTCAATTCTAAGTGTTGTGAGAGATAAAGTCAGATGTCAGAGTTACAGATGTGTCGGGATTTCATAACTATTCTAAATAACTCAAATTGTGTCGCGCAGCCACTTGCGGACACTAAGAGCTGTGCTAATTTTAGTAACATTATTAAATACAAATAGAATCATATAACTATATTATACATATATTTAATATGCATTCCTGTATGCAACTGCTTAGTAACGGGTTTGGGGGGTATGTGTAAATGTAGAATTGTTAATTTGAAATAATTTGTTTATTGTTTGTGTGAAGTTAGTTTCAGTTCCATTTCAAATGTCAAACTGTCCTAAATGTGGCAAACCAGTTTTCTTTGGTAAGTTTAATATTTGTTTGTTTAGTTATTTGTTTGTTTTTTAGTTAGGTACAGTTTAAACCGGTTTTTTCTAACCATTTCTTTCCAAATAAAATAGTAATAAAAAACCGATGAAAAATACTAGTAAATATGGAATTTCATACAAAAGAAATAGTCAGAAATAGTTATAATAAACCGAGTTAGAATAAACCGGTTTTGACTGTAGTTATTTACTTAATTATTATATGGTTATATGTAATAAATCCACATATTTCAGTACGTATCCTAGTTATACAATAGAATGTTTATATTAATGAATAAATTAATGCAACAAATTGAATCTAAGTAATTTAACTCGAACAAATTGGAATTTTATTGGTCAATTAAATTAGTGACCAGCTCAAAGACACGATTATATATTTTCTATAAACTAATTAGTTGCATTTATTAGTTGCACAATCTATGATTATTCATATTATTAAGCCACTATTCAAACTGGTGACCGACACAATTGCACAAATTACAGTAGAACCTCGTTAACACGAATTAATACGTATTAACCGGAGTAATATCCATTGAATAGCCATTGTAGGGACCTGATTTGTGGAACTATTTGTTCGTATTAACCGTGTTCCTACTAACGAGGTTCTACTGTATATGGCTTATGTGTCGCTATGCCACTATTCTTGTAGCCGAGCGAAGAGTTTCATTGGGCAAAGATTGGCACCCGTGGTGTCTCAAATGCGACCTTTGTGGCAAGACACTAAACCCATCCAGACATTCCCAGGTATCCATAGCAACCATGTTACCGTGTTCCTTCGAATAAGCGCTTATCGTTTTTATGAGCCAAAATTATCCTGATTTTTTTGAAAAATCCAGAAAATAATATTTAGGTCGGTTATAATGGTTCTCATAAAGTTACCAAATCAATGGAATTACACTCCAGTGATCAACTAATGTGTTTACATTTTATCATACAAATGTCATTTTATTGACCCGGCGCTTATTCGGGGAAATACGGTATATCTAGAATCAATGTATTATACAGCATTTGTAAATACGCTCCTAATCCTGGTATGATCCAATTTTATACGCCTAAATCACAAATTAATGTTACGGTATAGGAGAGGATTCCAATTTTGCACGCTCCTAAATTCAAATTTTCCAAAAATCATACTCCAAAAAGAGCGTCTCGCGCTCCTGTATAATTCCTTATCTAGAATGTCCCATAACCGGAACTATTCTATTTATAGCACAAAGGCATGGCCTACTGCGACGTGCCCTGTTACAGCGCGCTTTATGGACCGGGGGGCTTCGGACACGGGGGCACAGAGTCCCATAAGGTGTTCGGATGTGTCGAGGACATAGATAAGAAGACACACAGGTGATACTATTCATAGGTGGCGTTCCAACTATACGTAACACTTCCAAGGGGAGGGGTAGACAATGTGTGACAAACCATCCTTTGTACAGTAGATACCTGTTATAAGAACATGCCGGTTATAAGAACATGCCGGATATAAGAACATACCGGTTATAAGAACATGCCGGTTATATGAACATTATATTGGAAAACGGTTGCCATATACCCTGTATAATTTATGACGGTTATAAGAACATTATATGCAGTTCCCGACGATGTGCTTATAACCGGCTTCCACTATAATACCAGGTTAATGACAGACCATCCTTTTGTATTACAAATGGTCCCAAAAGCGTGATATAGGGAGTGGGTATAATTTCCCTGGAACGCGTTGCGTGACGTATGAATAGTTAGGTTTCTACAGAGTTGCATTTATCTGCCACTTTAGGAACGAATTGATTCGGAAACTGAAACTGTACAATGCCAGCCTGGCAAAGACCAAACTGACACTCAGCTTTTCAGAGGTAGCGACACCTATGCCACTTCACACCTCTGCCACTTATGCCACTTATAATATGTATTCAGTTAATGTCCCATGAAACCCAATAGAGTGGTATAACTGCGAATATATTACAGTAGAATCTCGCTAGTAGGAACACTATTTCAGTCCCCTTCAAAGCCTTTTCAATACAAATTATATTGTTTAATACAAACACATTTTGACGGTCCCCTGGTGTTCCTAATAACGAGATTCCACTGTAGTTAGAAAATTATTTGTTTGATTGTTTGTTGTTTATTTATAAATGTGATTCTAACACATTTATGCCACTTAATTTGCTCCCATGCGAAATTCCGAATTTATATTTCCTTTTAACTAATAAAATTTCGCCACTTTTGATTTCAATTATAACAACGAATCTCATTAAATATGAATTTGTGTTTATTCCAGACAATTTTCTAGAAATATGTCTGATTTATATAATTTATATTTTCGCACCTGTTTGCAAATAACGTACAGCTTGTAATCTAATTGGTTGAATTACCTTTTATATTCATACGAGCCCTTCGGTCTCGGTCGCTTTGCGACAGATCGGTGCTACGCACCTCAAGTTAACGGCCGCTATGCGGCCTTACTCCTCACACTTTCTACCATGGAAATGGTAGAAAGCGACGTTATGATTTTGAATTTTCATTAATTTGTTTACCTATCTGTGTAAACAACAACAACAACAACAAATACTCATATTAGAATTTTATAAATGCGAAATTCGTGTTCAGCATACTTGTTTACCTATAATACCCGTTGAAAGCTAACTTCTAGGTTGATTTTGAATTTTCATTAATTTGTGTACCTATTTTGTGTCAACAACAACAACAATTATTAATATTATAAATTTTTAAACGCGAAATTCGTGTTAAGCACAATTGTTTACCTATAATATCCGTTGAAAGCTAACTTCTAGGTTGATTTTGAATTTTCATAAATTTGTTTACCTATTTTGTGTCAACAACAACAACAAATATTTATATTATAAATTTATAAATGCGAAATTCGTGTTTAGCATACTTGTTTACCTATAATACCCGTTGAAAGCTAACTTCTAGGTTGATTTTGAATTTTCATAAATTTGTTTACCTATTTTGTGTAAACAACAACAATAAATATTCATATCATAAATTTATAAATGCGAAATTCGTGTTTAGCATACTTGTTTACCTATAATACCCGTTGAAAGCTAACTTCTAGGTTGATTTTGAATTTTCATAAATTTGTTTACCTATTTTGTGTAAACAACAACAATAAATATTCATATCATAAATTTATAAATGCGAAATTCGTGTTCAGCATACTTGTTTACCTATTATAACATTTGTTTACCAATTATAACATTTGAAAGTTAGTTTATATCTCATATATAAATGCGGTTTCTTATCCCCCATCACTTTAATACAATCCGGACAAACAAACACACACACAAACACACAACAATCGAGATTTAATAATATAGATTAACACCTGTTCGATTAATTCTCAAACCCGATTGGCCAAATGGAACATACCAGTTGTATTTAACAGCCAATTAAAATCAAGATTATATAAGGCCTGTTATAAATATGGATGTTTGTTTGTACCAATTAAGGTTTCAAATCAGGTAATTAACTATGTTTACAATAGTATAGGGTTCTTGTAAATATGTTATTTGTTGTTATGTATCATAGTCCATTATACATACTATTCATCATAAAATGCTCTCTGCTTTTTGAATAATTAATTTCGCATTAATGCATTAGCGACTAGTTGTAATGACATGTGTGGAAATGTACAGGGTTTGAAGTGGTATTTAGTGGCATGGTATTAGTGATTCACTTACAAACCATTTCTATAGTATTTGTATAGCTTAGATATTGTTTGTGATTCATGTCTGCAACCAAATGCAGTCCATTTGGGAATTAATATGACACACAGTAGAACCTCGTTAGTAGGAACACCAGGGGACCGTCAAAATGTGTTCGCCTTATCCGGAATTCGTATTAACCAATATAATTTGTATTGGAAAGGCTTTGAAGGGGACTGAATAGTGTTCGTACTAGCGAGGTTCTACTGTAATATATAATTAAGTATATTTTATTCGCAATCTAACTACATAAATAGCTTCTAATAAACAAATATAATAACTTCTAGCAAACAAACAAACAAACAATATATATTTTCCACGTAGGCTAATCACGAGGTTTTCTACGAAGGAGTGCTGCGCATTCATTGGCGAGTTAAGAAGCCAATCAAATTGCTACAAAGACCCGCTTTTGCTGTTCCTAACCGGAACTATGCTAAAAATAGGGTTTGTTAATATGGAACTATGAGAAGTGACACATTGTGTCGATTAATTAACCAATAAAACTACTTTTTCGGACACATTTAGATCCAGGTTTGCTTCAAAACAAATGCTACCGTAACCATAGTAACTTATAAAATGCTATTTAATCAGTTGTGTCTCCTATCCACTCTTTTGCCGAATAATCTTAGTTACCGTCTGTTCGTTAGTTATGCAACGATAATTGCCAGCATAATTCAGTGGTCACTTTCTCCGAAAATTAGTTGGTTTCATTTCTAGTTTTCTGAGTCGTCTGAGAGGCTAATTGTCCCAATTGTGTCCCCTTCAGAGGAACAGAGGGCAAGAATGAAAATCAAAAATTCGGGTTTCACACTTCTGAAACCAATCACAGACCGAGACTCCGATTATAAGGCGAGCACCAATCAGATTAGTAGAATCGTATTATTAAGTTGTGTATCGAAAATTGGTAGAATTAATTGTGTCGCAATTGTGGCACTTTTGAGGCTAACTTAATGTCAATCTTCGAACTATCAGTTTGAGTAATCGAGTTGGTATTCAAGTTGTGTTGCTATTCAATCTAGCCAGCCCATATGGCGACACAATCCCGACACAATTGGCTTCCGAAATTTGATGTGAAACGGCAGCTGACTGTTCATATTCTCAATCTGATTGGTTGAGAATCTTGAGATACGAATTGTGATCGCATTTATTTTTGGAACTAAGTTAGCTATGCAACTCAACATTTTATTGGTCGAACTAATGTGGCACACATTTAGTTACATATTTAGTTCCTGTTTATAGTCTGAGTTGTTCACACCAGACGACACTTCTGTCACAAATGTTTTCACGACAAGTGGCACAAAATCCCACCAAGTGGTTCAACAAATTATGAAGAAATATCAGGTAAAACATCAAAGCAACCAAAAGGAACGTATTTATAAGATTTATAAGATTTATTATTTATATTTTTAGATCGCAGATTCAGCTTCAGAATTCATTTTGTGTGTCAATTACGATAATGGAGGTTTGTGCCACTTTTGTGCCACCTAGCAATATGTCCTCTCATAATGCCACTTTAGGACACATTTTGAAACCATTTTAGTTGCATTAGTGGCACAAATATAGCCCACGCGCACACATTTTAGTGATAGCACATTTTGTGTAGGCAAGTTATGCGAAACATTAGTCATAACTTAGTTCCACATTCCCATAACTTAGTTCCACATTCCTATGGCTTAGTCAGAAATAATTTGCATTTTTGTCGCCTACACAAATGCAATTTGATTGGCTGAGCAGATGGAGCGATATTGGTTAGAAACCTTTTAGCAAACATAACATAAGTGTAAGTATGTCGCATTTAACAGGTGTCGATTGTTGTCGACATTATACCAGTCTTTCAAGTCTACAATCGCTACAGTTAATGAGTTTAATTATACCAACTTTGTAAACTCGACATATATTAACCTTAAACTGCCACTTTATTGTGTCATAAGTCTTCTATTTAGCTTTGTTTGTTTGTTCTGTTACAGATATAGTTTCAGTTCAAATGTGTCCCATATGACTTCAATCCACTCCCATTAATTGGGACACTTGGTTCCTATTGATAGTTCCTGTTAATCGGAACCAATTAAAGTGTTAATCCCGATTTAACTGATATATATTTTTAACCGATATTTCCCTTATCCATATTCCTATTAACGAGTCTACTGTATAAAATATAACGACAGTATTTGTATGCAAAAGTTCCTTTATTAATCGGAGCTAATTAACTTATGGAAATCCAGTTATCCGATTTAAGTTAATCCCGAAGTTAAGAGGTGTCAAAGGGTGTGACGTGCCTTGGTTCCGGTGTTAGTTCCAGTTCTATTTATAGGAATGAGGGTTTTAGAGCGTGATGACTTTCCACTACAAATTCGTGTCAATTTGGGGGCAACCGACAGTTATGCCAAAATATCGATTATGCATTGTGAAGATGACAAAGAGGACAGGATATCTTTTAAGGTGTGCCACTTTAGCGACACATTTTGAGGTGGCACAGGTGGTTATATTGTGTCGTTTAGGCTGCTCAGTATAGGTGTCTATCCATTCCACAATTGGAGGTGTGTCTTAATGACATAGAGTGTGAACAACAGGAACTAAGTGAGATGCTCAAAGAGAAGTTAGTTCCAAAGAATACTCGTTAGTACAATACAGAACATATCCCTTATACGAAATTAGTAGTAAATTATTTAGGGACAAAAACTAACTACATATAAACCTGATTATGTACAGTCGACTCCGCTTATAGGCTGTTTAGTCCAGGTTGCTTTGACCCGATTAAGCGGAGAAATCCATTAACCGAAAATATTTTGAGCCAAACCATCATTCCGTCCTATAAATCCTGTGAAATTTGACCCCATTAAGTGGAGAAATCTATTAAGCAGAGTTAAACACCTATTAACCGGAACTATGTGGTTATTAACCGGAACTAACTTGCACTTGGTTCCAATTAGATACAAGAACATCAGATTACTAATCGAGGAACTGATGCCTCCTGAATAGCAACCCGATCTCTACGAATTCTAATTTTAGTAACATTTCTATTTCTATTATTTATGAATTTAGTTATTTATTGTTATATTATTGTTACTAATATGGCACCCGACATATACTAACTGTAACTAACACCTCTATTAGGAACTAACACTTTAGGAACCTTAATTTCCCAAGAGTGTTCTATGCCTGAGAAAACCTGGCCTTTTTATAGGTGTTTTTGATTCTCCAATCAAGAGCTCATTTTTATTATAATTTCTCTCAGTGCATTAGTAGGAAATTACTTTTCGATGCACTATTGTTACACTACCAAAATGTAGTTCCTTCACAATGTATTTCGGTTCGGCACAGCTGTAATTTTAGATTTTTCATTAGTTCTGTCTTAATTAGTGTCTTAATTGAAACTAGCTGAATTTAGGTTCCTAAAATTCCTAAAATTTCCTAAATTTTAAAAGATTTATTGGCATTTGTAATTTTGTAAGTAAATATTTAAAATTTTTATAAATAGTTCCAGATTGAATCAACCATTGTTTATAAGCTATTGTTGGCATGGCAACCAAGCAGCCATCTCAGGAATGTGCGTTCCACCAAACCATCAGGATATCTGACAACAAATATTTCGTTCACTTCGAAATGAGAGAAATTAACATTGGCGTGTTTGTGACGGATATTCTGCATTCCTGGCATACCAACGCGAAACCTAGCAACGTATTCTCAGTTCTAAAAATAGATTCTCTTTCAGGAATTCAATCTTTTCTGAAACAGAATCTTCAGGTGTCAATAAATGTGTCACTCGAAGGCGCCAACCTTAAAATTGAAATTGGAACTAAGCCCAAGTTGGTATTGGAACTAACTGAGTTGTCAGCTGTTGACGGAAACAGAATGCTTTCAGAGGTGTTAACAAATGTGTCGGAACAGTGCCACAAAATAGAAAGGGCATGTGACACACTTCAACTCAAGGTGTCAAAGTTAGAGAGCGACTTTCTCAAAAGCGACACTAATTATGTGCCACTTCCGGTTAGAAAGCGCGGGCGCCAACCCAAGATTACGCGCCCAGAAGGTTCCAGTTTGCTTAACCCGTCTTCCAAACGGAAAAAAGTGGCAAAAGGCGTTAATTTTGAGGACAATTGAGACACTTTTGTAGATTATTTTGTGACACTTTAACAGTTTATTTTGACTTTAACAACTTACATGTACAATTTAATTAATTTACTTAACTGTTTATGAATAGAAATATTCTACATTCCAATGTCCACACCTTGTCACCAGGATGTCAGCATACCAGGAGAGCAGTTCCTTAGTTACACAGTTATTCACAACTATTCTCCCAATTCGGAACTGGAACTAAAAGACGCGCTTAAACAGGATTATGACGTAATAGTACTGAGCGACATATCCCTTGGACAGCGGGTTTGCAAATGGATCCAATTTGGAAATATTTTGCATAAATCAGCTGTTATTTCAGGCGCCACTTGTGTGGTTCTAAATTTAGCTACTCAGACATCTGATTGGGTAATCACCTGCATGAGTATTTGTTCTATTATTAGCATCGCTGTTTATAACGCGATTTGGCGACGCGACACAATTTCGCGATACCAGTTGGACACACGTGGCGATTTTGTGTCGCAAATGCCACTTTCCAGTCTTCGGAGTAGAAGTATAATGGTTCTAATGAAAAGAGATGATTGTTATAGGCGAATCCTACATAATGTGATTGGTTGCATTATTGTACTACATTTGGGACTAAAACTGAAACTGTATTAATTAATCACTTATCTGTTCTATTTATAGATTCTACAGACTTGGTTCCAATTATTGGTTATAACCGGATCTAATTAGTTACCTGTATTATTACAGCTTATATTAGTAGAAAATTGGAAATGAATAATCGCATAAAATCTCGTAAAACCTGGGATCAAACCGGAACTGAAACTAAACACGCATTCCTTATACCACAACCCGTTGCTAAGGGGGACAGGGAATACAACATGATACGCGAGGACATTCCTCCGGCCTATGAGGACTATCTGACACTTTTGGGGAGAAAGAACCGCGAAAAACGGGAACTGTCAGAACCTAGGGGCCCACGGGACCTGAGGGAGGAAGGATTCAGTTTGTACTTTAATGGGACTCACGCCAAGGGGCGGTCCCGCTCCAAAACAGGGGGACAGGGGGAACAAACCAAGCCTAAGCAAACTAAGGTATCTGATTGGGTATCTTATCACTGTAGAACCTCGGTTGCAATAGAAAGATTTGTCGGCACAGCTGTAATTTTAGATTTTTCGTAATGTCTCCATCGCTATAAACGTGTTGAACCATTTCAGAAAAGCTGTGCCGACATCAATTTCAGATTTCAGAAAAAATGTTGATTATAGAAAAATGTTGTTGGCACAGCTCTAATTTTAGATTTTTTGTACCCGAATTGCACTGTATTCACGTACCAATGTAGATCTGTATTAACAGTACCATGGATATTATAGGTACCAAGCGTAGGCTCCAAAGAATCCCTTCTGCCACAAACGGCTCCCTCGAAACGAAAGGGTTGGAAGCCAGTGCCCAGTGTGTCACTAAAGACCGAAGAAGGAAACCACCTGATTGTGGAGGTGTCACCTAAGATAAGTGGCATGTACGATAATGATTTCGAAGCGACACTTGTGACAAAACATCCGCCAATCAATTTGTCCTCTGATGACAGCGATTCTGAAGTACGGCAGATTATACACCAATCAGAGTTGAGAGTTTATTTGTTCTATTTATAGATTAGTGACCACTGTGAGGAGGATCTTAACACCTCTATTTCCCGCCCGATTAATCAGAGAGCGCCACTTGAAATGTGTCGCGAGCCACCTGTGTCCACTCGCGAGCCATCTCGCACCTGCTCCGTGACGAGCGTTAAAGTTAAGCAGAATTTGGATGAAAGTGTCGCCGACCTACAACAAGCCATTTCTGCCATTCAGAGGGAAAATCTGCCACTCGATACATTTCAAGTCAGTGCCACTTATAAGTGTGTATATCATATTTTCACACCTCTATTTTTAGTTCCAAGTGGATGAATCTCCCCTGCCACCTGAGGAGCCAATGAGGGACAGTTTAGAAACCACCTACATCGACACCGACCCTGCCACTTGTGCCACTAACACCTCTGACGATTACTGGCGTAAGCACTCAATGTTTGGAGAAATGGACACTTTGAAAGGTGTCGCGGTACAAATCGAAGTGGCGTCCACCTGGGGACATCCCGAGCTCATGGGGCTAACCGAAGTGGAGTTCTTCACACCTCTGAATAAGAAAATGTGGCTGAGTGGCTCGCGGGTTAAGGTAGAGGGACACATTAACACCTATGACATAGACCACATTCTTAACGGGAAAACTCGCACCACTCACGAGACACATATGTGGGCAGCTGTTTATAGAGGGAGGAAGAAAATTAAGTTCCACTTCTTAGTTCCAATTGGAACCAAGCACGAACTGGGCGCCATTCGGATATGGAACTATAACAAACCGAGCTGTCTCGACGCAGGAGTGAGAGGTGTGAAAATAGTGGTCGACAATGTGTCGGTGTGGGAAGGAGAGATCCCGAAGGCAACCGGAACCAAAGCCTATGATTACGCATATTTGATTAGGATACACATTCCTGAGTCGTCTCCTAGCAACGGATCTTTTAGCGACATGTCTCCAGAGAAACAGCTGATTGGTCCGCTGAAGAGTTATAAATCGGATCAGCTGATTAGAAGAGTCAAGTACAGTCCTTTCAAATCTCCGTTTCTTGTGACCACCAGCGAGCCCAACACGCCACTTCAGACCGACACACCGACACAATACAAGCCACACACCTCTCCCCAGCTGTCTGACCAGCTGGCCAATCAGTTCTCTTACAAGACAACCGATCAGCTGTCAGAGCAGCCTTCTGACCAGCTGACCAATCAGCTGTCTCGCGTCAGGCTAACAGCTGATTCGCCGAAACTGCAGCGCTCAGTGAGTCAGTCTAACCTTCTGGATTCCCTCTTCTCTCCGCCGACCAATCGGCTGCTGGAGAGGTCTTACAGCGAATCTGAGCTGAGCAGGTTCCTCTCAGCTGGCAGCCCCACTTTTCAGGCGCCAAAGCACGGCCGCAGGTCCCAGCTGCGCCTCAGAACAGCTGTGACGGGGAAAGCCCGCCCGGAACTCCCCGACGCCGCCCTAACCGACGTCACGCACCTCTACGACACCAAATCGCGACACAATTCAACCACCTCGCGACACATTTCCAGCCCCGTAATCTCGCATTCCAGAGGAGCCCACCATAGCAACACTCCCCCGCTTAAATCTAGCCACGCGGAGCCGGTTATTTCGGGCGCCAGACCGGTTCCCTCGCTGGAGGAAATGTTCCGGTCGCTAGCCAGTTTCCAGCTGTCCCACAGGGGCCGCATAGCCGAGCCGGAAGCGGACACTTTGGACCAATTCCTGGAGAACCGGTCCCGCACCCGAAACACGCCGCTCAGAGCGGAATCCGTGCCGGAACCGGAATTCCCGATACCGGAGCTCCCGACCGGCAAATACCTGACTCTCCTCATAACTTCCACTTGGGGCGATCCGCACTATTTGGGGCTAAACGGCATAGAGGCATTCCGTAGCAACGGAGCCAAGATAGAGGTATGCGACATCGCAGCTGATCCCCCGGACATAAACATACTCTCAGAGTAAGTTCCAGTTCCAATTCTATAATTATCACCAATAACTACTTAGTTCCATATTGCTATAGGTACGGCTCTGATCCCCGCGTGGCTCGCAATCTGATCGACAGTGTTAACCGGACCAGGGATGACCTGCACATGTGGCTCACGCCCTTCACGCCAGGAGAGAACCACTTGGTGCACCTGGAGTTTGCAGAGGAATCTCAGCTGGCCATGCTACGAATATGGAACTATAACAAGTCCCGAATCCACTCGCTTAGGGGCGCGCGCCACCTTCGCGTGGAGCTGGATGGTGTCGCGGTGTTTGTGGGAGAGATCGCGCGGGCGAGTGGCGGCCTGCTGGGTGGCACGGAGGCGTTTGGTGACACAATTCTGTTCACGGAGGACGAGAATATTCTGGCGCTCATATCTGAAAACGATGAGACATACCTCGGAGATCTGAGTGACGAAATGGAATGCGAGTTGTTAGAAAGTGGCACTGAAGACTCGTTTGTGTCGCGCCCCGACACCTCTGATAAAGAGCGCCCGTTTACCACCGCAGGGGCGACACATTCTGCCACCCGAGCCAGCCAAGGTGGCGAGTTTGTGGCACAAAAAGTGTCTTTGTGTCTGCTTACAAATTGGGAGGTGTCCGGGGAAATGGGTTTAACAGGTGTGTCCCTTTTGGCCCCCGACACTTCTAGCATCGAGCTGTCAGCTGATCAGCTCTGCATGTACAAGGTGTCGCAAGATGGCACGCGAGCGCCACTTAACCTCGCCACTTCACACCTCTTGAGCGACAACCTGACCCAGGAGCCAGACAACATGCTCCTGTGGGAATTAGAAGACGGATGTCAAACTCTTTTGGAGATCGTCCTTCCCTGCCCCCTGCCACTTGGAGGTGTCGCAATATGGAACTATAACCTAACACCTGAGGACACATATAGTGGGGTCATGCAACTAGACATCCTATTGGACGACACATTTGTGTCGGAAAACCCTTTCATTCTTCGGAAAGCCCCCGGCCACCTGAGATACCAATTCGGTCAGGAAATCATGTTTTCTGAGGACACACCGACACCTCCAACGGGCGACACAATCGACATACACTCACTTATGCCACTTTTCACACCTCAGATGGCCCCAACTGGGTTCGTACTCGAACTCCAGATTCTGTCAACTTGGGGCGACACTTATTACGTGGGTTTAAGTGGCATAGAACTGTTCGACATCGAGGGCCACAAAATACATTTGGAGCCTCGAAATGTGGCAGCGTTTCCAGAAAGTATAAATATTCTAGAATGTGTCGACTGTGACCTTAGGACACCTGACAAACTTGTCGACGGGACACATTCCTTCGAAGATGGGACACATTCGTGGCTCACGCCACTTCTCCCAAACACCACCACTTCCGTTTATATTATATTCGACAACCCAGTCTCTTTCGCTGCCATTCGAATATGGAACTATAGCAAGAACTATGAGAGAGGTGTTAAAGAGTTTTCCATCCTCATTGACGGTCTTATCATCTATAATGGCAGCATGCCACCTTCCAAACAGGATGCGACACAAAGCGACACAATTGTGCCATACACGGCTCTGCTTCTCGATCAATCACACATTGAGAATACCCGCGACACATCCCGTGCCACTTCTGAGGAGATGCTTTGTGGCGACCCCGTGTGTCGCCCCTACACGAGCCTGACTGGGGACACTAATTAACTGAGTACTGACATCAATTGTAATTAAGAACTGATACTATTATCTTAGTTCCGGGCTTAGTTCCAGTTTATACACAATTTATTGGTTGAATCTTATATTTATTCAATCTGAATATGTGTGAATACAATATGTTAAAACGACACAGCGGCCAAGGCAATAAACATACCACACAATGTAAATTCTTGTTTAAGCATTCCCAAATATACTTTTGACTTTTTTTGCTCAAAAAATCCAGAAAGTGGCCTTGTTTATGTAAAGTCAGAAAGACCAAAACTAATTCTATAAATGTCCATATCAGTAGAGCTACAAATTAAGCCACCTAGATTTCACCTTTAATACAAGTTATAGCTAGATTTTCACCTTTAATTAATACAACAAGTTATAGCGTTAAACCGACACATTACAAACTGCACGAATATCCACTGCAATAAGTGGCCTCTATGTCCCTAGTGGCGCCAGGTGGCAGCATCAGGGGGTCCAGGCTAATATTGGGATCCATGGCGAGCGGTAGCGACTCAAGTTGTCTCGCCTTCTCCAGACATTGTGCCACTAGTGCCACTAATGCCTCCTCCACATTAATCACCTTCTTAGCACTCGTCTCGATGTAGTCCAGAAAGTGTCGCTCTCTCAGTTCCTATAAGAACCACTTGTTATATACCACACTGCCACTTGTATGAAACGTACCTCGATCTCAGTTGGTTCCACTTTAAGTTCCAAATCACATTTGTTTCCAATCAGAATCATAGAAGCATCCATGTTACTAAAAATAGAAAAAATTATAAAATATTTTTTAGTGATGATGGCCCTAAATCCGACTTCCTCGCTTAATTTGACTTAATTAACTTTCCCGCTTAATTATGGGAGTGTAATTGGAACTGAAACTAACCCTTTCTCCTCGAACTCTCTGAGCCACGTGTGGCAGACACTCTGAAATGTGACTGGTTGATTCAGGTCGAATACGAACAGGACACCATGTGCGTCTCTGAAGTAAGTTCGTGTGAGCGCCATAAACCTCTCTTCTCCCGCCGTGTCCCAAAGCTGGAGCTATAAATAGAACCGGAACTAACAACAGGATAATTCCTTGTAATAAAGTGTCCTTGTCGCACAAGTTTATTACAAGGAATTATCCAGGAGCGCAAGACGGTGTTTTTTGGAGCATGATTTGGGAAAATTTGGAATCTTCTCCTATACCGTAACATTAATTTGTGATTAGGCGTATGGAATTGGATCAGACCAGGATTAAAGAGCGTATTTACAAATGACTGTATAAACTGGTCTCGCACCTTAATTCTCTTTCCCTGTATTTCCAAATCTCTTAAATAGAATCCAAACCCGATTGTGGCGGAGGTGTTTTCTGTAAATGTGTCGTGTGTCAAGCGACGAATCAGTGAGCTCTTTCCAACCAACTTGTCGCCTAGCACTATTATCTTGAAACTGTAGTCGTATGTATCCATGTGTCCTAATTGTGTCACAAATGTGTCCTAAATGTGTCACAAAATGTATTCTAATTGTGTCGGAAAAAATGTGTCCTACTTTGTAAATAATTGTGTCACAAATTTGTCTAATTTTTTCCTAATTGTGTCGCAAATGTGCCCCAAATTTGTCAAAATTATCCTAATTGTGTCCTGATGTGTCGAGTAGAAAAGTGGTTTTAAGATAATACAATTTACTAATAGCTATATAATTATATAATATTCCAACTGCCAAACTGATCGCTAGGATGGCAGAAGTGGATTTCGGTGTCGACAGCTTACTACAGAAATTAGAAACCACCACTAAATTGGGCACGCGACACTATAAAGCCACTCGTGCCACTTCTGACCAGGAAAAGAGGCGGGGTATCTCATTAGCCAATCAGCGTCGGAAGCGAACCGACCTATTCGATTCTGGGCGCCAAATACCAACAATTCTAAAAATAGAACACGAGCATCAGTTGATGCTATCAGAGTGGTTTCTGGATGTGCCACCTGACTTTGAAACCACCTGGCGTATGGTGGTGTGTCCCATGGGCAAGCGCTCATTGGTTATCGCGAAATCTGGTGTCACAAAAGTGTACACGCGAAAGGGTGTCCATATTAACACATTCCAAAGTGGCATTCCAGGGGGCAATCGCGGTTGCTACGCTGGGCTCACTGTGTTGGATGCCATATTTTGTCGGGACCAGGCCACTTATTTCGTGCTAGATGTTTTGGTATGGAACGGACACACCCTTAAGGAATGTGAAACTGAGTTTAGGTTAGTTCCAATTTGAATAGGAACTATGGTTACTACCAATGATACTATAAATAGAATTCTGTAGGTTCTACTTCCTTCGTTCTAAACTTGAAGAGTCACCTGATTTATTGGTTCAAACTCTAACCAATCACTACTCATTAACACCTCTATCTAACTACCCATGTCAACAGGACACATTGTGTGCCATTATGTCCCAACCAGTGCCATACAAAATAGACGGCCTCTTATTCTACCATCAACAGGGCCACTATACTATAGGGGAGTCGCCACTTGTACTATGGATGACAATACCTATGGTGGCAGATTTAATCGGGTGAGGTTAAGTGGTAGAGGTGTTACATTCCTAACTACACACGAGGTTACTATAGTAACTATTCCATTTCATATTCTGTATAAATACAGCATATGAATAATGTAAACAACAACAACAATACAATATTACCCATATGCCACTTGTATATATAGGAACTATGTTCTGTAGTTAGTACCATATTAGCTTAATTAGCACAGTTTATGTATCTTCTTGTTGAGTTTGTTTACTTTAGTGTTTACGTTTTCCTGTTTGTCGTATATCCTATCAAGTTGTTGGTTGGAATCGTCTATTTGCCCGCCCAATTGAATAGCCAGGTCATTCAGAATATCCAAACCGGAATCGAGTTGTTCTAGGTTCCGGTCTACGAGTGTCTTGGGGTCGGATATCTCCCTGGCAACCGCTGGAATGTGGGGTGTCGCAGAGGGTGTGATTGTGTCCCCTTTGGAGGCAGGAGGGGAACTAAGCTTAGTGTCTTTTGTTGTTGTTTTGTTTTTCTTGAAATAGTTAACCACCCCGCCAAATATTGTCTGGATATTCGTCAGCTCTCTAGAAACAGGAACCAATTAATAGTAATATGGAATTAACCAGGCTTTCATTCAGGCAAAAATATATGCGCGCCTAGATTTAATTCCATTTTAAATTACGCGCCTAGAACTATGGATAATTTAAGAATTTATCAGGTTTAGGCGGGAATATATTTAGGCGCCAGTTATAAAGTTAGTTCCAGTTCCAATTCAACTGACTTATCCGCGTTTCCACAGCTGACATCTATTTTTTCCAGATTTGTTTCTACTCTGTCCAGCTGTTCGGTTTGGTATGCGAGTTCCTTGGTAGCGTCAGTGCCGCTTTGGAATGCCTCGTCTAAATGTCTGAGACTCCTGGCCGTGCTTTCTGCCATTCTCTGTTCGTACATGCTAATCTGAGCCTGGCATTCCTCCGACTCGCTTCGGTAGTTATGGTAGCTCATTGCTAATTATAGAACTGTACGACCATTGTGTACAAATGGAATTTAAATTCAGATATTTTATAAAGTACAGGTGACACTGGTTAATTGAGACACAATTGGAAACCAATAAACTGTCACATTAACTGGAGTTAATTAGTTCCTATAATATTAATTGCATTTATGTAAAGGCAATTCTGTTCTATAATTAGTATATTGTGCAATTGTATAAGCACCTAATATAATAAATGAAATATTATGAATCCATAGTATAGTTCCAATAGGAACTATACTTATTCTCTGCCTTTTAGGATAATTCCTAGTCAGGAATTCCAGTCGAGTCAGTTCCCAAACAGCGACACAACGCGCCACCATAAGAAAAAGGCGCGGAAAAAGGGACACTCAATGGAGACAGGAGATCAAATTGGAACTGAAACTAAGTTGGTTCCAGATCCAGAAACAATGAGTGACCAATGATTTATCTTATTTAGGAAAATTGTTTGTTTGTTTTATTTAGAAACTGGTTGCTATGCTGGGTTTACTGGAATGTAACATTTGAATTCTCACCTCCTCTACAATCTTTCTCAAGAGATAGGAATCTTATAACAATAATTTAGTGTCTGTTTGTACTACGCGACACAGTTATTAAATGTCCCCTTTCCCCGAAATTCGTATTTACAGGTTTCAGTAACTTAGTATTAAATAAAACAGGCTTAGAACTGAACCGGAACTATGTGCATATTAACCGGAACTATGTATTAAACATGCTTACAAAGCAACCGTCGAAGGGGCGAATATGTTTCGACACCTTGAACCACTTTTGTCAATCGTGCCACTTTATTGCCCCCTATAAGAACCCCTGTATGCCCCATTTGTGTAACTAGCAGTAGACACGAATGGCGGGTAACTTCTGGAAGAGTTCGCATTACGAAGAATGGCTCTTGAATCCTCAGGAACTGGAGTTGGGTCGGAAAGAGGATTGCGAGGATCTCTCTAAGGAACAGCTGTTAAAGCTGCACATATTCTACGCTAACTTTATTCAGACACTAGGGGAACATGCCCAGTTGAGACAACAGGTAAACAGGTCACAGGTGTTATCTGTTATAAGTAGACCCCTTAATTGGACACAGTATAGACTATACAGTACAAGTGTCATAACTAAGGTGTTAGTGTCCATTTGAATCGAATTTTTTGGCATTTTTGGATTCTACATTTTCTTGTCAGTATCTAGTACAAATTTCAACTCTTATACTTGGAATCTTCTCCTATAGCATATTTACAATGTCTCTAAATGGCTGTATAATACACTGATTAGGAGCGTATTTACAAATCTCTCTATAATACACTTATTAGGAGCGTATTTACAATGCCTATATAATACACTGATTAGGAGCGTATTTACAATGCCTATACAATACACTTATTACCCCCCCCCCCCTAGGTTATAGCCACAGCATCCGTGTACTTCAAACGGTTCTACGTTCGTAACTCCCTCGGGTGTGTGGACCCCCTTCTGATGTCGCTAACGGCCATACACCTGGCTGCTATAGTAGAGGAGTGCGACATGCAGAATAACGGGAAATTAAGCCATGCATACAGTTGTGCGGTTAAGGCTAAATATAAAGAGTTCTTCTCTACAGAGTGTCCGTTCACTTATGCTACCGTATGTATAGTGTAATATGGAACTAACTATAGTATAACCTCGTTAGTAGGAACACCAGGGGACCGTCTTAATGTGTACTCCTTATCCGGAATTGTATTAACTAATGTCATTTGTATTGAAAGGCTAGTAGTATAAAATAATTTTAAAATAATGCACTATCACAATTCTATAAAATGAAAATTTGAATTAGATATTCATGGTCAAAGTTTAATGTGTTGTATTAACGAGGTTCTACTGTATCTATTATGAACAATTCTTGGTCCATTGAAGTTAATAATTAAATAACTGATTGTATAATGGAACTATTATAGGAACCATTTAATTTGAACTGGAACTAACTATAATTACGCGGGGACTTGAGATAGAAAGGTGAGTTTATTCGCCGTTCTATTATAGATTCAGGAATGTGAGTTCCTACTCCTGGAGATGATGGATTGTTGTCTCATCGTGTACCACCCGTACCGACCTCTTATGCAGTTTGTGTCCGACTTGTCTGACGACACCTTGTTGCCAGTGGCATGGCGCATTATTAACGACACTTATCGGTCGGACATTTGTCTTCTGTACCCCCCATACCTTATAGCGCTGGCCTGTCTACACATGGCAGCCGTTATGCGTAAGAAGGACATCAAGGCATGGTGAGATATATGGGATAGTTTCTCAAACCCTATAGTAAATAGTATACATTCTGAGGTAGAGATATGGATATGGGAAATATATGGGAAATATATAATATATGGGTGTGAATATATATGGGTCGGGTGATATACTATTTTCCAGGTTTTAGCTTGGACAGTCCAGTTTTTTTTTACAATTATTGTGCGATGTCCAGTAATTTTCTATATTGTCCAGGGTTTTTTTGTAATTATTTTTTATTATTATCATTTTGATATCTTGTGGACCCAGGTTGACTGGTTTAGGTGTCATATATTGGGTGGCAGAATGGGCGTTAAAACGTTACGTAATTAAATGAAATTAAATGAACCAGAACTAAGTTAAAACCATACATCGAACATATTATTATCTAGGCCACTTAACTGCCACTTTTGCGACACAATTGGACACATTTCCTTTTATAGGTTCACGGAACTGAATGTTGAACTGGAACAAATTGCTCAGATAACAAAGGAAGTTCTACAACTCTACGAATTATGGAAAAACTTCAATGAAGGCAAAGAAATGAAGGAAATAATAGAAAAATCTCCAAAACCTAAAACCACAAAAGAGGGCAACAAATCCTACAATAACCCCTCCTCTTCAAACTCTTAACTGATTGGTTAATCACACCTAATGCTGTATGTATTAATTATACAATACGTGTATATTTATAGTACAACACCTTTATGGGCACCTGGGTATTCTATTGTTGTTGTTTGCATGTACGTATTCATATTTTGTCACCTATAACAAATCGGGTACCAACGGCGTGGTAACCAAGTATGCTGTTAGGAATTTCACGAATTAAAGGTTAGTTAAGTGGTATACTATAGACAATAAATTCAGGCAATTAATGGTTTTAATTAGTAAAGTGCTAAAAATATAACAAGAACTAGTAGCATAAATTATATTAAATTATATTATAAAAAGTGTAGTCCAGAAATGCAAAATTTCAAATTAAAAAGGTTGGGATATCACATAAGTATGTGGTTCCTAAGGAGTGGCATAATGAAAGTATTTCCTTTCACTGCATTCCTGACTGGATGGAGTCACCATGTGCATCAGAAGAGGCGGCACACAAACAGATGCCACATTCCACTCAGTTCCACCACCTAGCTCTGCTATAAGATACGAGACACATTCTCTATAGCATTCTAAAAACAAACTACTTTCATTTCCATAGCACTAACTAGCTAACTAGAAAATAATAACAAAATGGCCGTTCGATTCCCTGACCCGATACACCCCGTAGACCCTGTCGAGTTGGAAATAAACCAACTGTTCGACCGCATAATTATGTGTGTCCAGCAGCGACGAGTGGCACTCATAACCACATACCGCGACACACGCGACCAAATAGCCGCTAGGCCCATAGCCCGCGCGCGAAAAGAAGAAGAACTGATCAGACTGAAAACCGAAACCGAGCGTCTCCTCCAAATGAACGAACTGAGAGAGACCCAGGAGCGAATCCTAGCGGAACTAGAACAAGCGCTAGCAGAGGTGAGGGTACCCCAGCCCGAGACACGCGTGGTGTTCCGAGGCACCTGTGGACACCTGGAGCAGGTGATCGCAGGTGTGGGAGAGGTAGTCGAGGAGGAGGTGCCCGTTGTACCCCGATATGAACAAATGAGACCGATTATAGCTGTCGGGAAGTATGGACAAGCTCCTGGAGAGCTCTGGAATCCTTGTGGTGTCGTTATTGAGGGGAACACAAATCTAATTTGTGTCACAGAAGGTTTAAGTTCCTGTAGAGGTAGATTCTCAATCTTCTCGGAGACAGGCGAATTCCTAAATACTTTCACAAACCACGACATGATAGAGCCATACGGTATAGCGATCCATCGAGACAACCTGTACGTGACGGACTCAAGAGTACACGCTGTGTTCCGATTCAAAATAGAGGCTGACATGCGTCTCGTCGCTAGCCTAGGGAGTCTGGGATCTGGTGTGGGACAGTTCCATAGCCCTCACGGACTCTCCGTCTCTACCAACGGAGATGTGTTCGTAGCGGATTCTAACAACCACAGAATCCAAGTCCTAGATGACTTCCTACACTTCCAAAGATCCATAACGCATCAAGCAATGCAACATCCGTATCACGTTAAACTGACACCAGATGAGGTGTACGTGCTAACTGATACATCCATACTCGTGTTAACCTACACAGGGGATATGATACGTTATTTCGATGCGCAACCTTGGCATAGGGGATGTTTCCCTACTCCTCGCTTCTTCTGTTTGGACGCACAGCATAACATAATATTCGGAGAGTGGAATACTAACAATATCAGAATACTAACCAAAGAGGGCACACTCCTACACACCATACAGAGACCAAGGGGCAGAGGATACTTATATGGAATAGCTCTAACTAAGAATCTAAATATAGTAACTGTGTATAATGTTGCAGCTAACCAGCTAATAATATTATCTATCTAATGTGTGATATTATTATTATTATTGTTGTTATTAGTGTGTGTTACATGGGTATATGTTGTAGGCGAAATTATATACCGCCAGGATTTCCTACTAAGAACTAAATTAGCTAAATTAGCGGTCGCGATCTGCTGCCCGTAGAAAATCTAAGTTCTAAAATCATGGTTTGATACCGAAATTTTTCCTCGGGGGGAGGGAACTTTCCTAGAAACAGACTGTTTCCTTGGATAAAGGAGCAGCATATACATGTATAGGCAGGGCCGGACTAAGGTATGTTGAGGCCCTAAGCTAAATGAGTGTCGGAGTTCCTACCCAATGAGTTTTATAGGGTGTAACAAAAAATCCCGGTGAGAGGAACCAACGATAGTAATTTCGCTTAAAAAAGAGGCGAATACAATAGAAAGTGGAGGCTAAGCAAAATGACCTCAATTTTTCTCCCCCTAAATCAGAGAGAATAAACACCTCTTCATAAATACAAGTTAGTAACGCCAGTAGTCCCTACTATAATAAAGCATTAATGTGTACAGGATACACAGTATCAATTAAGTGGGACACCAATGCAATGCAGACCCCTATCCCCTGACAAATTTTTCCGGAGATCAATTTTCCAGTGTTGCCTTTTCAGGTCAAGTCTTGCATCAGATCTCGAGTCTCCCAAATTTTAATTAATTACTGAGTCACTTAATAAACATAAACCTCAAAGGAACCATTTTTCCACAGAAGGACCAAAATTTCCATGAAAACTTTGTCCCCCGACCAATTTCCAAGGGGACCAATATTTCCGTGACGGATAAACAGCCATTATAATTGCTGTCCCTCTACTCAATAAACAAATCAGTCCTTTAGTGTCTTTGAAATTGTTTTTCAAAGTAAATGAATATTCATTTACTTTAGCTAGCTTACTATTTAGTAAGCTAGCGAGTTAATATTTACCCCTATATATTCACATTTTACTGCTATAATTGAGGTGTCAATTTCCTTTGTTTACTCACACTCCTGATTAAATGTACAGTAGAACCTCGTTAGTACGAACACGGTTAATACGAACACTATTTCAGTCCCCTTCAAAGCTATTCAATACATAAGATATTGGTTAATACGAATTCCGGATAAGACGAACACATTAAGACGGTCCCCTGGTGTTCCTACTAACGAGATTCTACTGTAATTATAAATTTTATTTGGCTTATACTAAGGAATTAATTAATTAAGAATAACTAGCTGTGTATCTATGGCAACGGCTACGAAATGCGTGTGTATTCTGGTTGAGTTTAACTACGAGGACCTTGAGGTGTGGTACCCCCTGCTCAGATTCCGGGAGGAGGGGTTTCACACCTTCACGGTTGGACCCGAGGCCGGAAAAGTGTACCTGTCTAAGAAAGGGTACCCCTGTACATCCGATAAGGGCATAGACCAGGTGTCAGCTGATGACCTAGACGTGTTAATAATTCCAGGTGGTTTCGCGCCCGATTATTGGAGGCGCGACGAACGGTTTGTGTCGCTTGTGAAAAAAATGGATGAAAACGGGAAAATAATCGGATCGATTTGTCACGGTCCATGGTTGCTTTGCTCCGCTCGAATTCTTAAGGACAGGAAAGTGACTTGTTTCAGTTCCATTAAGGATGACGTCATAAACGCAGGTGGCATTTACGAGGACACAAGTGTCGTGGTGGATCGCAACCTGGTGACCTCTCGGGTCCCAAACGATCTTCCTGATTTCTGCAAGGCAATTCTACTCAAACTGAAGTAGCATTCATGTAATATCTCTATTAGCTATTCTATGGAACTTTGTTATATTTTCTATAGAACTTTGTTATATTTTCTATAGAATTTTGTTATATTTTCTATGGAATTTTGTTATATTTTCTATGGAACTTTGTTAGCTATTTATAGAACTTTATTAGAACTGTGTTTGTTAGAAATTATATTTGTTTGTTTTGAATGTGACATATATGAGGTGTAAAGTGACTAACCAATTGAATAATTCAATAAATAGTAAACAATCCGATGTCTAAAGAGGCGCGAAATGATGAAATTGTGTCCTCAAATTGTGTCGCTGTGCCACTTGACGCGCAACACTCGTTGGATGAGTGGATTGCTCTTAACCGAGAAAACTACACACGGGACATTCACACCTTGGTTCTAGCTGCTAAATTCAATGATTTAGAGGTAAACAAACTTGTAAACAACTAAATAAATAACAATAATAAAGCGACACATTCTATCTAGGTGGCAGAAAGGTATATAAGGTGTCAAGCGAACGGAGTGGCAGATTTAGAGGTGACGAGTAACGCTTGTGTCAAACAAAACCGACCAATCGTAATCGCTGCTACTCCTCTATGGATGGCATCTGCCTGTGGGAACTTAGAAATGGTCCGGTTTTTGATTGGTCAAGGGGCAGAGGTAAACCATGCCACCAAAACGGGGTCGACACCCCTTCGTGGCGCCTGTTTTTACGGACACATCGAAGTTGTTCGGTTCCTATTTGAGAACTTAGGGTCAGTTAACATCGCCAACCAATGGGGGAACACTCCTCTTATGATAGCGGCATACCGAAAGCACATTAACGTTGTCAGGTAAGTAATTATTTCTTCCCCTTATATACTAACATAATTAATGAACTAAAGCTTTCTATTCATTTCACTTTTATACCGAAAAATTTATATAAATTACCCGGAATTTTGTATTAATTACCGGAACTAAGTACAGTATACTCCGCTTAATAGAGTCATCGGTTAATCGGGTTAAAATTTCGCAGGATTTATAGGACATAATTACAGTTTGGCTTAAAATATTTTCGGTTAACAGATTTCTCCGCTTAATCGGGTCAAAACAACCTGGTCCCGAGGTGACTCTATTAAGCGGAGTCGAGTGTAACTATAACCGAAACTAAGTGTATCCATAACCGGAGCTAAGTGTATCTATAACCGGAACTATATGTATCCATAACCGGAACTATGTAGGTTCCTGTTGTCCGAGGGAGTGGACATAAGCGCGCGCTCCATCCAAGGAGAGGAGCGAGGTAACAACGCGCTCCACGAGGCCTGTGCCGGAGGCGACCTATCCATAGTCCAACTCCTGTACCAGTCAGGGACCCCCTACTGTCCCAACGAGCACGGCATGACCCCAGCTATAATAGCCGCGTCAGAAGGAATGTTCCAACCAATGGAGTACTTCCTTTCTTCTGGCGCCTGTTCTGGTGACGAGGCGATTAACGCGCTCGAATTGGCGGGCAGCGCGGCGGTTATGCGCGGGCATCTCCTGTGTTCCCCTCAACAGATGGGGGCCTCCGGGCCCTACTTTAAGCGGGCATTCGAGATACTCCAGGGTAGGTGTTAGAATGTAGTATAGCTCTTTATAGGTATTAGGGGGCCTATGTATGTGTATGTTCGTATTAACCAATCTGATGTTCTTAATACGAATAGTGCCACTTGTGACCCACATGCCCATATATGGTAAAAAAGTGGTTTAGTTCCACTTCCGTGATCCATTTCCATTGTGTTAATTAAGGACACATTTATGATTTATTGCCATAAAATCCCAATAAAGACCAAATGACATTATTTATCAATAATGTAATTAGAACCCTTTCAATGCCACTTTTCTAAGACCCAATCATACTGTTTGTCAATAACTACTACGGTATTGTAATTGGAACTATTTGGATTTGAGAGTCGACCCATGGGACACGTTAGTTCCGGTTACATTGTCCCATAGCGGCCAACTGCTATCATGTAATACAAACAATGCCAGGCTAATAGGAACTATAATAGGAACCAATACGTAACTACTCAATTTACTCGAAGTCCAATTATTTTTGAAAATATGAAATATGATACCAAAAGTTCTGAAATGAAAGTATTTCCTTTCACTACATTCCTGACTGGATGGAGTCACCATGTGCATCAGAAGAGGCGGCACACAAACAGATGCCACATTCCACTCAGTTCCACCACCTAGCTCTGCTATAAGATACGAGACACATTCTCTATAGCATTCTACAAACTACTTTCCTTTCAATAGCAAATAACTAGCTAACTAGCAATTAATAACAAAATGGCAGTTCGATTCCCTGACCCGATACACCCCGTAGACCCTGTCGAGTTGGAAATACACCAACTGTTCGACCGCATAATTATGTGTGTCCAGCAGCGACGAGTGGCACTCATAACCACATACCGCGACAAACGCGACCAAATAGCCGCTAGGCCCATAACCCGCGCGCGAAAAGAAGAAGAATTGATCCGACTGAAAACCGAAACCGAGCGTCTCTTCCAAATGAACGAATTGAGAGAGACCCAGGAGCGAATCCTAGCGGAACTAGAACAAGCGCTAGCAGAGGTGAGGGTACCCCAGCCCGAGACACGCGTGGTGTTCCGATGCACCTGTGGACACCTGGAGCAGGTGATCGCAGGTGTGGGAGAGGTAGTCGAGGAGGAGGTGCCCGTTGTACCCCGATATCAAGAAATGAGACCGATTATAACTGTCGGGAAGGAAGGACATGCTCTTGGAGAGCTCTACGGTCCTTTTGGTGTCGCTATCGATGGGAACACAAATCTGATTTATGTCACAGAAGGGGATTCCTGTAGAGTCTCAATCTTCTCGGAGACAGGCGAATTCCTAAATACTTTCACAAACCAAGCCATGAGAAAGCCATGGGGTATAGCGATCCATCGAGACAACCTGTACGTGACGGACATAGAAGTACACGCTGTGTTCCGATTCAAAATAGAGGCTGACATGCGTCTCGTCGCTAGCCTAGGGAGTCAGGGATCTGGTGTGGGACAGTTCGATAACCCTTACGGACTCACCGTCTCTACCAACGGAGATGTGTTCGTAGCGGATTGGGACAACAATAGAATCCAAGTCCTAGATGACTCCCTACACTTCCAAAGATCCATAACGCATCAAACAATGCAACACCCGCGTGACGTTAAACTGACACCAGATGAGGTGTACGTACTAGCTGATAGTCACATACACGTGTTAACCTACACAGGGGATATGATACGTACTTTCAATGCACGAACTGGGGATATGGGATTTATCTTTCCTCCCTCCTTCTGTTTGGACGCACAGCATAACATAGTACTCAGAGACAGGTATACTGATAATATCAGAATACTAACCAAAGAGGGCACACTCCTACACACCATACAGACACCAAGGGGCAGAGGATATTTGCATGGAATAGCTCTAACTAATAATCTAAATATAGTAGCTGTGTATAAAGGTGCATCTAACCAGCTAATAATATTATCTAGCTAATGTGTGTTATTATTATTGCTATAATACCACTGTTCGTAGTTTCCTAATATAATAATACTTTACTAACGAGTATCTATTGATTGGTCTATTCTCTAAATAGAGCGCGGGGACTTCACACGTGTGCCCCCTCCCCCTGCCCCCTGCGCCCCCTATGGGAACATAGCTCCCATAGGGCGTGTCTCGGAGCTAGCAGAGGTGTCGACAGTTCAGATTAGGAACACCATGTACTGTCTCATGTCCAGAGAGCGGGTTACCTCGAGACAACACTTCCACACTGCTAATGACACCAGGTAGTTAGTTCCGGTAATAGTTCCTGTTTGTACAACCTATACACCTCTTTAGTGATAAGAGTCCCAATTGTAACACCCCTATACTATATCCCCTATATATTCACATTGTAACACCCCTATATGTCCCCTATATATTCACATTGTAACACCCCTATATATCCCCTATATATTCACATTTTAATACCCTATATATCCCCTATATATTCACATTTTAATACCCTATATATCCCCTATATATTCACATTTTAATACCCTATATATCCCCTATATATTCACATTTTAATACCCTATATATCCCCTATATATTCACATTTTAATACCCTATATATCCCCTATATATTCACATTCTAACACCCTATATATCCCCTATATACTCACATTCTAACACCTCTACATATCCCCTATATATTAACATTTTAGCACCCCTATATATCCCCTATATATTCACATTCTAACACCCCTATATATCCCCTATATATTCACATTCTAACACCTATATATGTCCCCTATATACTCACATTCTAACACCTATATATTCACATTCTAACACCTATATATGTCCCCTATATATTCACATTCTAACACCTATATATCCCCTATATATTAACATTCTAACACCCCTATATATCCCCTATATATTAACATTCTAACACCCCTATATATCCCCTATATATTCACATTCTAACTCCTATATATATCCCCTATATATTCACATTCTAACACCTATATATGTCCCCTATTTATTAACATTTTAACACCTCTACATGTCCCCTATATATTCACATTCTAACACCCCTATATATCCCCTATATATTCACATTCTAACACCTATATATGTCCCCTATATACTCACATTCTAACACCTATATATTCACATTCTAACACCTATATATGTCCCCTATATATTCACATTCTAACACCTATATATCCCCTATATATTAACATTCTAACACCTATATATCCCCTATATATTAACATTCTAACACCCCTATATATCCCCTATATATTCACATTCTAACTCCTATATATATCCCCTATATATTCACATTCTAACACCTATATATGTCCCCTATTTATTAACATTTTAACACCTCTACATGTCCCCTATATACTCACATTATAACACCTCTACATGTCCCCTATATATTCACATTATAACACCTAGGTATTCTGCTCTCCTATACCAGGCTGTGGGCGTAACGGAACTGGGATTAGAACTGGCGCTTTATAATCTGACACTAAATGCCACTTCACGCCCCGGATCCCAATGTTTCGGGGATTCGCTTGCCATCTCAATAAGTTTCATAGAAAAGGAAAGTCTCCACTTCTTAAGTGGCAGGTTCCAGATTGCCACTTTTGCCCAGGTGGCACTCGAAGGTGTTAAAACGCTTTACAACGACAATATGCTTGAGGAATTTGACGAGTCACTCCCGCAAGAGAGAGAAGAGAAGATCATAGTTTCAGTTCTAAATCTGTTGGCCGTTTGGGGGCACGCGTCATTAGATTGTGTCCTGCAGTGGTCGGTAAGTGGCGGCGACACATTTGGTGTGGAAGCGCTCGAATTTAATGGCTAAAATTCTAAAATTACAGTTGTGCCAATCATTTGGGAAATCTAAAATAACAGTTGTGCAAATCCTTTGGAAAATCTAAAATTACACCTGTGCCAATCGTTTGGAAAATCTAAAATTACACCTGTGACAATCCTTTGGCAAATTCTAAAATTACACCTGTGCCAATCGTTTGGAAAATCTAAAATTACACCTGTGACAATCCTTTGGCAAATCTAAAATTACAGCTGTGCCAATCTTTGGGAAATCTAAAATAACAGTTGTGCAAATCCTTTGGAAAATCTAAAATTACACCTGTGCCAATCGTTTGGAAAATCTAAAATTACACCTGTGACAATCCTTTGGCAAATCTAAAATTACAGTTGTGCAAATCCTTTGGCAAATCTAAAATTACAGCTGTGCCAATCGTTTGGAAAATCTAAAATTACAGCTGTGCCAAACCTTTGGCAAATCTAAAATAACAGTTGTGCAAATCCTTTGGAAAATCTAAAATTATACCTGTGCCAATCGTTTGGAAAATCTAAAATTACACCTGTGACAATCCTTTGGCAAATCTAAAATTACAGTTGTGCAAATCCTTTGGAAAATCTAAAATTACAGCTGTGCCAAACCTTTGGCAAATCTAAAATAACAGTTGTGCAAATCCTTTGGAAAATCTAAAATTACACCTGTGACAATCCTTTGAAAAATCTAAAATTACAGCTGTGCCGACTGATTTGTTGATTTTGTTTTTAGAAATGTGTGGAATTCGCGAGGGAGCTGACACTACTTCCGATTAGCGACACATTTCTGAAACATTCCTCCACTTTGCTCCACTTTGTGTGCCACTTTCCTACAAAACTGATTAAAGAGAAAGTCCACCAATACGAGTTAAACTCTCTTGCGAGCCACCGACACATTGTGTTGCGTTTGTTTATCGAATCGGGCTGCGATCCGAACCACCTGGACACACTTGGCAACACGCCACTTCACGTGGCCATCAATTCTTTATCTGGCGACGCAAAAGCGCCATTCTCCCTGTATTTAGTGGCGGAAGAGCTGATCAAAAGTGGCGCACACCTCGACACACGCAATATGGCAGACTGGGCTGTCAACTGGGACACATTGGAACAAGTGGCTGTTTGTGGTGGTTTTCTGCCACTTTTTAACACCATCAAGATTCTGCCACTTAAGTGTCTCTCAGCCAGGAAAGTGGCCGTTTGTGAAATTGATTTTATGACACTGAGTGACATTCTGCCAAAACTACTAGTTGACTTCGTAAAAATCCATTCGAGACATTAATCTCCATTTATGTAAAATTTCGCGACACAATTATAACACTTAGGAAAGGTGTGAAAAATTATACTTACTCTCTTTTCTCTCTAATAGTCCACCAGTGGGCAAATGGGCCAAAGTGGACTATTAGAGAACATGGACTATTACAGATATCTAAATAGTTTATTTGGACAAGTAAATAAATGGACTATTAGAAGAACAGACTGTAACTTGTTTATTTTTGTTTCTAAAATTAGTTTCAGTTAGTAGCGAATGGAATCGGACGTTTCGCGAATTTGGTTTATAATGATGCGGCAACTTGGCTTCGACCCGGTTAAAATAGGCGCCACTTACAAACTGAAGGTGTCGGAAGAAATGTTCCGCGTGGCCAACCCAAGGGGGCTAGAAATTGTCCTCTATTTCCTACTCACCAAGTTTGACCCAATCAAATCTCGCGAAAAATTCAAGCCCTGTTGGCCTATTCAGGACAAGAATGAAGAGCGGCAGTTCCGAAAGCTCTGCATTGATTGGCTGAACGAATTAGGCGCCATTTGGCCTAGTCTCGGGTTTAACACTACAAGAAAACCATCTGTTATTCTTTTGAATCCGATAGGTGACAAAGTGTACAGGTTCCTATTCAGTTTCACAAATTGTGTCTTGATGGCACAACTTAACACCTTTCCAACAAGGTAACCCTCGATTGGTCAGATATATATTCTATTTATAGATATACATTTTGTCCAATTCTTTTCATGGATAATTCGACAAAATAATCCGATAAGACAAATAAACCCGGTGGGATATCCATGCAAAATGGTAATATATCATAATTTCCTCGAATATTAGGACAAAATAGTCCGATAAAACAAAATAATCCGATGACAAAATAATCCGATTTCGACTGTATTAGGTACAAACATTCCATTCCTGCCCTACCGCATCCTGGCAACGAAACCAAGCCAGAGGTATTGACTCGCGGCGCCACGCGAGCTTCGCAAGCGATGACTGTGCATAACTTCCAACAGTTCCTGTTTTGGGTGGCGCAGAGACACAAACTGATGACCACTTGTGTGGAAACTAAACTGAAACTTTGCGAGGAAATAAAACAGCTGAGAAAGGGGAATAGAGAGCGCCAAAAGAGAATTGGCGAGTTGTCACATTTGGCGCGTAAAAGTGGCAGTCGCAGGAGTGGCGCTAAATGTGTCGCCGAGGTGTTACCTAACCTAGAAGCCATCTCGGAACAGGTAGCATTCTATTGGGGGATTTAAACCAATCTATTAACTGTTCTATTTATAGATTTCTCAGCTGACAAGCTCATTGGACAAATTTTCTTCAAATTGCGACACATTAAGCGACACCCTCTCTTTTGGTGACAAGCAGACACAAATATGTGGCACGAAAATAAATCTAAAATTAGAAAACCCGATTCTTAGTTCCTATGAAAAGCTGTACCGAAACGGACGAATTGGCGCACTTTATTCTGACAAAAATGAGATTTGTTTTGGCGCCTTTTTACAGCTGGGAAAGTTGTCGCTCGTCATAGCAGAAGATCTGATTGGTCAGTTCAAAGGCCCGCCTCTTTTCAACAAGTGGTGTAGGGCGCTGGAAGAAATTGGAACTGAAAGCGACTTAGTTTCAGTTCTAGATGGCTTGGAGGTTAAAATGGGAGATTTTAAACTGGAACCAACTGAGGTTGAGCACCATAACAACCGGATTAATGCTCTGGAATTGGAACTAAGATCATTTGGAGATTCGGAATTTTCCTGTTTGTTTGTGCCGCTCAATTTGACTGATAAAGTAAACAAAATGTATTCGGAAATGTTCCAAATTCCGGAAATGCCACCAATGAATGTCGATTCCATTCCCTGCCCATTTCTGCCACCTGACTATGGTGGCGCCATGAAACTGCCACTTCACACCCCGACACAATCTGACGACACAGCGACACAATATAGTGGCACATCGACACAATATAGTGGCACAGCGACACAATTTAGTGGCACAGCGACCCAATCTTTACCTCCACAATCAATTGTGTCCTCCAACGAATCACAGCCAGACTTGGTACCTTTCAAACTCAACAAGCGTTTCAAAAACCATTCTGGAACTGAAACTAAGAAGGTTCCAAAATCAAGAGAACAGATAATGGACGAACTCACCGACAAAATAACAACTGCTATTATGTCGGAGGACACATTTGATTTTGAGCCACAATTCTTCAACGACCCTTCGGAAGCCCTAGACGAAGTGTCTGCATTCCAAACTAAGGATTCCATCACTAGGACACCGGATACTATCGTTACCAAGGTTACCAGAGCGAAAGGAACTGTCAAACATTCCCTAGCAACCCAATCACCTGATTCTAAGACTCTGGAATGTGTAACCGCACTTCCCCGCCCATTCTTGAGTCCACTCAGAGACGTGGATGATTAGAATCGTCCAATCACGTTTCAGAGTGTCCTATCTAATTAAGTTTAATCTATACGTGTGATTGATTGGCACTTGTAATACACACCAATCCTGCAAACTGATTGGGTAATCTATCGAATTAATTTATATTTTAACGCTTTTAATGCATTCTAGTTTAGCTTTAGTTGCTATGGAGACCGAAAGAATGCTATTATGAGCATTTAAGCAAAGGTAATTATTCATACGAATTGTGGATATTTATAATTATTCCAATAAAGTGAAACTGATAGCCATATAGGCTACTGTGGAATCCTATTGTTTGCTACTTTCTAAAAAATTACGAAATCAATGCGAAACCTTAATTAATTAATTAATCTGAATGTATTCTCCCAGACAGTATATAAGAACGGAGTTCTGAATATGTGTAACAATTGTGTCGCAGTGCCACTTTTTCTATTTATAATATATATATTCTCCTTTTATGGACAATATTAATCCATAATTCGTACATTTCAAAGTCTGCCACTTGTTACTATGGAATATGTGTCTTAGATTCTAACTTTTGAGAACGGAAATGGCAGATAAGGCGGACACACCTGTCGACACATTTCTCGCAAAACACGTCGAGATTAAAGCGACACTTGTCACCTTGATAAAGCAACACAAAAAGAATATGTCCGTCAAAAGAACTGAGGCTCAGGAATTGGGAATTAATCTTAAAAACTGCAAGGTTGTTAGCCCGCATTTATTTAGGCGCCAAATTATAGTTGCATATTACTTATTCATATTCCCCGCCTAATTACCGTATTAAATTACGCGCTACTATTTATGGCGCCTCTTGATTAACTGATTATGTAATGCATTGCATTTCTATGGTTCCATAATCTACCAATGGAATTTACATTTTTTCCCGATTTACTCATATGGCGCCCAGTTTATATAACGGAGGTACTAATAAAGTGACCTTTTCTTTTCGCCTAAAATTGACCTTTCCCCCTGTCGATTCAGTTAAATTTCGAGGGCTTAATCTTATTGGTTCTTACCACATTCCATTTGCCAGGAAATACTAAAGACGGTTGCCAGCACATCTTCAGAACTGGAAAGTTTGAAAACACTTTTCAAAGCAATTCCAAAACCTGAGAAAAATGTGTCCTCGAAACATGCCACAATTGTGGAGGAATTTCTTAATTTCAGAGAGGAACTGGAAAAGACTCGCGTCGGTTTGGAATCCGATTTTATCAACAAAATACAAGCCCGCATAGTCGAGGTAATACCGGAACTAACAATCTATAGTTCCATATTGTTATACACACACACACATATATATACGAATACAGTAAGGTCTGCTTAATATGAACAAGCCATATGGTCCCAATTTAACAACTTACATAGGGTTTGTATTAAGTTGAGTTCGCTTATTATATAGTCTCTCTATTATGAACACAATTATTGGCCCCTTGTATGTTCATATAAGAGCTTAACTGTCAGTAAACAACAACAACAACAACAACAACAACAACAACAACAACATGTGTGTTTAGATTGAGAGGAAGCTCAGTGAATACGAGAGCTATATTACGATAGCAACGAAGGGACAGATGCTCCGAAACAATACCGTCCTTATGGAGAGAATGAGTCGATTCAAGGTGAGACATTATAGCGACACAATTCTGATACTTTTATTCATAATGTGGTCCCTATATAACAATATTTGTTGACAACAACACAACACAAGTATTATTGTTTGTAGGAGGATATATTTGACGATCTGGAGCCCCGGATCCGGGAGCTGTTCCTGTTCATAATCGAGGACACCAGCGAGACGAGTCACGAGAGTATCGAGTCACCAGATGAGCCACTTGAGCCCAAACACGCGCGCCAACATAGTGGCACAGTTGGCGAGGAAGTGGCACCTCCCACTGTCCGCAAGAAGCGGACACAAACCGCAACTGTGTACACCTACAAGATGAAAGAGAATGTGACCGCTATGCACTATGGACAGCGAATTGGGGAGATATACCAGTCGTGGAAACGGCTAGAGGTATTGTGGCACAAAAGTGGCATTGATAGTGGCACAAAAGTAGCATTAATAGTGGCACACAAAAGTGGCATTGATAGTGACACAAAAGTGGCTTTGATAGTGGCACAAAAGTAGCATTAATAGTGGCACACAAAAGTGGCATTGATAGTGACACAAAAGTGGCTTTGATAGTGACACAAAAGTGGCATTGATAGTGACACAAAAGTGGCATTGATAGTGACACAAAAGTGGCATTAATAGCTACAAAATTGTGTCTATAATAACGACACAAAAGTGACATTATTAATAGTGGCACACAAGTGTCACTAGACAATATATAATTTATTCTAACTAATAAGTGTCAGAATGTGTCGTAACGCCACATTCTTAGGCTAAGACGCAGGTGTACTATCTGGCGCTCAAATTCCGCTTGAAGGAGAGAGAGGTCGGAAAGGACCTTCTGGACAAAGCTGAAAAGTGGTACCTTGACCACAAGGACACACAGGACACACGACTGCTCATCAAGGAATACGAGGTGACAACTGTACTATATATAGAATGTGTACTCTTTGATTATAGGTCGATGATATCTGTAATATTAATTGCAAACAAAATACAATAGAAACTCGTTCGTAGGAATACCAAGGGACAGTCAAAATGCGTTCGTATTAACCGTGTCCGTACTAACGAGGTTCTACTGTAATATAATCGGTAGTTAAATCTCTATTGGGTACCATGGCCGACATTAAATAGTTCCTTATTAAGAGCTTAATTCCATGTTAAAGTATAATAAATAGGACTGGGAAAGAATATCCCATATTGTAGTTCCATAGTTTTTATTACACCTTAATTAATCATACTCGAAGGTTTGAAAGTTATGAACCATGTATACTATGATATACAGCTTATTTTAATTGTATATTTTGCTTGTGTTTTAGAGGTATTTTATCAATGGACACATTTTCGACACTTTTGATACACAATTTAATGGCATGCAAGAATTGTGTCGACAATATGCGGAGTTTAAAGAAAATTACCAAATTGAAGTTTTTCAGAATGATCAGGTACCTGGCAACCGTGTGTTGTTATTAGAATGTTTTAATAACTTTGTGTATAGATGATAGAACTGTACCATGGATACCAGAAGAGGTATATGGAACTGAAACATAAGATTGACGAATTGGTTCCATATCTAAAAGTAAGTTTTATTCGTTCATTGCGAAATTCGCATTTGCAAAACACATAAATTTATGAAATTACTTATATAGAGCTCAGCTCTAGTAGAGTTCAGTTTTTCACTATGTGTATTCAGGCACTGAGAAAGGTCAGTTTTTCTCCAAACTGTGAAATTGACCTTTAGAAAGTAAGCCTGGGCTTTTAGTATGGGAAAAAATCTGAACTCTACAAAGCTCAGCTCTATATAAGCATTCTCTAAATTTTTTTGGTCAATTTTAGGCCAATGCTTATGAAAAGGTGTCCACTGAACTTGAGGACAAACTACAAAAATTGGAAATGCTTTTGGTTGGACTGTTGTCCACCCTACACTCAATGAGGGAGCAAAATCAGGCGAGTTGTGAAGTGGCACAAATGTGTCCCTTTATGCCACAAATGTGTCTCAATAGGGGATTGGTATGAGCATAAATGAGAGAGTGGTTGAAATCCTGAATGAGTTGACAGGTGCCGATCTGTTGATTGGTCAGCTGAAGAACGAATACGAATGCCTTTCTCCCTCTCTCGCTGCTAAGAAGAAAGATCATTACGAAACGATCTGGTAATTATCTCTCGATTATAATAAGAATTGTTTAAATTGGAACCAAATCTATCTATAGTTCCAATTTGTCCCACCATAAATCAGATTTCAGGAAATGTAGAGATGGCTTGATGGCACTTTGGGTCGAGGATACTGAAACTAACTTTGTTCAGAGAGAAAAGTTCGAATCCCAAAGATTCGTTCTTTCGAACAAACTCAAGAGAGACTCATACCAGGTCTATTTATAGAACACAACTTATAACACTTTTGTCCCTTGTCCCCTGTCCCCTATACCTTGTAATTGGGTTTGAATCAGAAAAACACATATTACACTATAAGGGCCGTCAAAACGTTACGTAACGCTTCGAAGTAGAGTTAGAAAAACGTAAAATTGGAGTTGTGACTAATTTTCGGGAATTTACGTTACGTACGTTTAACGGTCCTATCGGTGAGTCCTGTTATTTGGAACTAACTTCCAATTTAAGCGGGCTCGACACTAGTTACAAGGTGTCCCTTAAGTGGCACAAAAGTGTCTCTTAAGTGGCACAAAAGCGACACATCTCACTCTAGGGAAAGGACTTGGCTTTCCTTATAAAGCAATCCGACAGCAAACAGGCACAGGACGATATTTGGGCGCCATCTCTCAACCTGACCAACATGAATTCAGCTGCTGAGATTCTCGGAGAAATGTTTGATACGGACGATGGGTTAGTTCCAGTTACATTGTTAGTTCCAGTTATATAAATCATTTAAAAGAACACTGGTTATAAGAACATTCTACTGGAAAAACGGTTGCCATATACCCTATATACTTAATGTCGGTTATAAGAACATTATATAGCCATCCACTGTAGTTCGAAATAAATGTATAGTTAACCTTTTAATAATGTTATATACCAAATGTCACAACAACAACAACAACAACAAAAACACACTTATTGAATACTGAATATTTGCAGCATGAAATTATGATTATACGACAAAACCGCTAGCCTATTGCCCTTGCTAATAGCAACCCCAGTGGCCTCTAAAAACTGTCCCCTTTGGTCCCCCCGGCCCCCTATTGTCCTGACCCTTTTCCCCTCTTTCGAGAATGTTTTTATTTGGTCTACGCCTCCATCGCTAACCACGATATTCCCATTTCTATCCAAACAGAAGAAATTGAAGTTACTGACATCCATTCCCAATCCGTACGTTATAATTTCCCGTGTCTTATTTCCCTCTATCGAGAACACCTGCATACACGGGTTGTAACTACACATAACGAACACTTCTTCTGGTGTCAGTTTAACGTCCATCGGTCTGTACATTGTTTGGTCGGTTATGGTTCTCTTGTAGTGGAGCGTCTCTTCAAATATTTGTACTCTGTTGTTGTTAAAATCCGCGATTAGCACCTCGCCTTGGGCCGAAACCGTGAGACCAAGGGGTTCGTTAAACTGTCCGTTAAGCGGCCCCATTGTCCCCAAACTACACACCAAATGGATTTCCGGGGTAAGTTTAAACTGAAACACACCATGAGCCATTACGTCCGTCACATACAGGTTATCTCCATGTACCGTAACTCCATGAGGTTGCCTTATAAACTGGCTTTGAATTGCATTCACGAATTCACCGGTTTCGGAAAACACTGAGATTCTGCATGATTCCCTGCCCTCTATGACATAAATCCTGTATGTGTTGTCGTCAATAGCGACACCCCATGGATTGTTTATTTCCCCTGGCGCTTGTCCCCTAATAGCGGTCGCTACAATTGGTTTAACCAGAATAGGTAATTCCTCTTGGTATACAACCCCCAAATTGTTTATAACTTCTATCAGATTGCCATGGTTACCCGAGAATACCATTTTATAGTCCGGTTGTGAGGCAATCACCTCTGCCACTTTGTCGTCAATTTCTGCCACCAACATTTTCAACACCTCTCGTATTTCTTCATCCACCATTCGACGCTCGGTTTCAATTCTGAGTTCGTTTAATTCTTCTTCCTTCTTCGTGCGTTCCGAACGCTGTGCGGCTATGGCATTTCTATTATCTCTATAAGTGGTTAGTAAGTCAGCTCTCCTATTGGTGAGGCTTGTTATTAGCGCTTCGAAGAATTCGTGGATTTGTGCCTCTATTGGGTCCAATTGGTGCTCTTGTTGGGGGGCAAGGGGGGACCGATTTTCCATTTAGTAATTTGTTAGTAGAATGCTATAGAGAATGTGTCTCGTATCTTATAGCAGGCTAGGTGGTGGAACTGAGTGGAATGTGGCATCTGTTTGTGTGCCGCCTCTTCTGATGCACATGGTGACTCCATCCAGTCAGGAATGTAGTGAAAGGAAATACTTTCATTATGCCATTCCTTAGGAACCACATACATATGTGATATCCCAACCTTTTTAATTTGAAATTTTGCATTTCTGGACTACATTTATTATAATAGAGTGTAATATAATTTATTGCTAATTCTTCTTTTCATATTTTAACGGCTTTCTAATTAAACCAATTAATTGTCTGTCTAACCCACTTAATTAACTAACCATTGATTGATCCGTCAATATTTTTATAATAGACTAGTCATGAGTTGTCGATTAATCATATTTTAACTCCTACAAATTAGCTTTTAGTATTTCCTATAAATATAATTGTTCTAATTCTTACCATTCAGTCCTTACCGCTTCTATTTATAGAGATGGGTTGGACGCGCAGCAAGCGGAAGAGCTGATTGGCTACGCGCTAGACCTCCTGGAAGCCATCAGAATGTGGGCAGAGGAGAAAATGGCCATTCTGAAAAGTAGCAAATTGGATCTAATAAATGTTACTACTGGAACTATAGAGTTCTTCAAACTGCAAGTTAGTTCCTGTTACAAATAATTCTTATGTTAATCTAGGGTGACACTTTCAATGGGCCTCTCTGCCACATATTTCACACCTTTTATATCCCAAACATACAATCGGTTGAGGCATATGAATATCATCTCTTTACACTATATTCATATTGGTCAATATACAGTGAACTCCCGTTATAACCAAGTCGGATATAACGAAATAACCGCTTATAACGAAATGGATATTTTCCCCCAGAGCACTAAATACATTAATTATTATCCGCTTATAACGAATATCCGGATATAACGAAGGGATTACAGGTCCCAAGCACTTCGCTATAACGAGAGTTGACTGTATTTTCTATGCTTAGAGTGTCCGTGATGAGATGACTGGGAAACAAGAGGAACTGGAGGGGATCAAATCTGAGTACCAATCTGTCCTCTTGGAGAGCCACTACAAACCCTTCGAGGACACACTCGACACATTAGCCACACTGTAGGTGTTAAAATATGTATATATACAATCAGGTTTGCTTATTGTGAACAATTCTAATATGAACTTTTTATTATGAACAAGCCCTATGGTCCCAATTTAACAACTTACATAGGGTTTGTATTAAGTTGAGTTCGCTTATTATAAAGTCCTTATTATGAACACAATATAGGTCCCTTGTATGTCCTTACTAACAGGAAACTGACTGTATTTATAGTTGACTTTATAGGCTCTCCTCTCAGGAACAGGGACTATCTATCCAGCTGGTATTCATTCAGGACTTTGCCTCCTGTCTGAGAGAATCCAACAGCCAATTGGAACAGAGACAGGAAGCAATTGATTCTATATTTAGAAATAACACTGATATTACAGCTGGACTCTCTCAATTCAAAGTTTGTTTGTTTGTTTGTTTGTTTGTTTGTTTGTTTATTTGTTTGTTTATTTGTTTGTTTATTTGTTTGTTTGTTTATTTGTTTGTTTGTTTGTTTGTTTGTTCGGGGTTAAAGAACTAGTAACAACAACAACAACAACGACAACTATTTATTATGTTCTATATTTAGGACATGTCGAATGGTTTAACAGAAGTCGAGAGAGGGATTAGTAAGCTGACCAGAAAAGCTATTGGCATCAAAAAGAGATTCCCATTATTAGGTACTAAGCACTACAGTAGACTCTGTTAATAGGAACACGGATAAGAAATATCGGTTAAGGAGTACAAGGTTAATTCCCCTAGCCTATACAAATACATGCAGTTGACTCCGGTTAATACGAATTCCGGATAATACGAGCATATTAAGACGGTCCCCTGGTGTTCCTACTAACAGAGTATACTGTGTTACATTCTATTTATAGATTTGAGTGGCCAGACAGTTGATCTCTCAGATCGATTCTTAATTCTGAAAAAGGAACTAACCGAAGAGCTGAACTCGGCGCAATTAGGCGCGCAACAACTCCGTCAGTACGGCGATCAGCTGATTGCTAGCAGAGACAAGTTAGAGGCTATTAAAGGGCGCACACAAGTGGCGCTACGAGTGCCACCTGCAATAAGTGGCTCAAAAGTTGACGACACTAATGTCAAGGTACTGTGACACAATTTGGTTCCGCCACTATTTATCTGCCACTTTAGGAAATTGAGAGAGAGCTTGTCTCATTCAAAACTGAATTCGAATTAATTCCGATTCTACAAGAACCGCCTCCCACCAAGCTGAGCATTCCTATCGCCACTATGGTAGCTAGGGAACGCATTCTTTCAGAGGTATCTGGTATCCATGGTGACATTAACATTTGGAATAATCACACAACAGCAGTTAGAGACGCACTTTGCGCCATCCAATCAAAATTCAATCCTTAGGCCACCTGTTTGGATAATTAGTTGTTGTTTATTTGTTTACTAATTAGAGGGTGTCAGAAGTTTGATAAATATTCTTCACTATTATTTATGTTTGTTTTATTATTCTACTGTTTTATTTTTCTGTATACAATAAGGAACCTTCTAGTGCCATTTAAACCACCTCACTTGTAAATAGACCACTTTCCCCTTATAAATAAGCCACTTTCCCTTATAAATAAGCCACATATCCCTTATAAATAAGTCACTTTTCCCTTGTAAATAGACCACTTTCCCCTTATAAATAAGCCACTTTTCACTTATAAAGAAGCCACTTTTCCCTTGTAAATAAGCCACTTTTCCCTTATAAATAGACCACTTTCCCTTATAAATAAGCCACTTTTCACTTATAAATAAGCCACTTTCCCTTATAAATAATCCACTTTCCCTTATACATAAGCCACTTTTTCCTTATAAATAAGCCACTATTCACTTGAGCTGAAACCCAACACTAGTAGAAATTAACAATTTACCCTGTTCCATTCACAAATGTACTCAAAATGTACATACTTGTATCACATTAATGGTCCCTTTGTGACTATATACTATATACTATATACTATATACTATATACAGTATAATTAGAACAAATAGGCACTAGCGATTGAGGATTACGGCATGTTTGGCAGGGGGTACATGCGCCACTTACAAAGGGGACACCGACCAAACCGGAACCGAAGGCGACAGAATGTCCCACTTAGTTCCAGAAAGCAATGCGAGACTTCTGAGGAGAATTCCGATGCCTGCAAACGATTGGCAAGGTCGCTGTGTGTCGGTTCGGCGCCTAACCCTTCTCCCTTTGCGATGTTTGTACAGTTGCACGCACAGGAAACCTCGCAGGAATTAAACGAACTGTTCGACTCACTAAACAAGGTAACACACGGGTTAACATACAGTTATTACGTGCTTCCAATGGGTAACGGTTAAATAGTTCAATAGTTGACAATTAACTGTTGAATTTATACTTTATACCATACAATTTTGAAGAGTTAAGTGGTTCAATAGTTAACTGTTTAACCGTTCAATTTGGACTATACCTTTAAAAATTGGACAATTATTAAATGGTTAAATAATAGAACAGTTAAAAGGTTAATTGATTAAACAATAAAGAGTGCCAGCTAAACGGTTAAACGTTAGAACGATTAGTTAAACAGTAAATTAACCAAACACAACAGCTATATATACGATAAGATTAGTTAACATTCCTCAACAGTTCCCTAGTAACCGTGTGTATTTAGGCGGGACAAGTTTGGGACCCGTCTATGGACGAGGATCCCGCGGACACAAAAGCGAAGAAAGACAAGAAAGGTGACAAGTTCGACAACAAACCACTTGAGGAGGAGGGACAGCGGGAGCCTGCGCCACTCTCCAAAATGGTGTCACTGGGCATAACAGGTGTTTTGGAGGTGATAGCCGCGACACAATTATCACACCCCGATTTGTGTCTCAAAATATTAGAAGCTTTCCATAAAATGGTATCCTTCAATGAAATAGGTTAGATTTCTATAAGAGTTTACTTATACAGCGATCATCGGCGTTTGTATTAAAAATCCAAAATTGTAGCCTGTGCCGACGCATGTTCCTTTGGTGGCACTATATTTTGTTGGTTGTTTATTGATAGTGCCTCCAAAGGAACATGCTGTCTGCACAGGCTGCAATTTTGGATTTTTTTTTCGCCAAGTCATCAACGCCCAAGGTGTGATTACCATTTGTTAATTGGTCGGAGTCACAAGGATAGGTAGATAAATTTGAAGTTTGTTTATATCATAAACCATCAAGAGTTTAATGCCATTCAGGCATTATGTATTGATAATAAATTATATTATTAGTTATTTATTTTAGCAATGTTATCCACGGTTGGTTGAGTTGAGTCAACAAATTCCGTATAATACTTTATTATATTTAATCCATTGTATAGTAATACTATAATTAAATAGAAGCCAGCTGGAATTTATAAGTTAAATCAATATAATTATCGCGAGTTGAATCAATAGAGTAAGATTTAAAAGTTTAAATCAATATAATTATTACAAGTTAAACAATGGAATTAGATTTCACAGTTTTATTGAAATTGAAGTGTGAGTAAACAAAGAAATTTTAACCCCCATTTGTGGCAGAAATTAAACACCTTATTGAAACTTTTCTTCTCCCATCAGAAGCAGAATTTTATGGTGAATCCAAATGTGAAATAAAATTTGGGGGTTTATTAAAACATTTTTTGAGTTATGGACCAGACAAGTTTTGAAAGGTGTTAAAGATGTGTCCAAAATGTGTTAATAAAAAATCGTAACCCCAGGTGCAAATTAGACGTCGACTCCGAACCTACATAACAAGTTTCAGCCCTCTATGTATATAGGTGTGGCCAGGGCACCTGCTACGGAGAAATAATAATAATATAAATAAAGGCAGTGATTCCAATACTGGGCCACTATACTATAGTATAGTCGGCACAGTAATAATAATAATAAAAATAAAGGCAGTAAGATTAGAACTGGCCCACTATACTATAGTATAGTCGGCACAGTAATAAAATAAAGGCAGTGATTCCAATACTGGGCCACTATACTATAGTATAGTCGGCACAGTAAAAATAAATAAAATCCAAAATTGCAGCTGTGCCGACGCATGTTCCTTTGGTGGCACTATATTTTGGTGGTGGTTTATTGATAGTGCCTCCAATGGAACATGCTGTCGGCACAGGCTGCAATTTTGGATTTTTTTTCGCCATGTCATCATCACTATGAAGGTGTTAAACTATTTCAGAAAAGTGATTCAAAAGGCAACGACCCTTAGTGAGTTGGAAGTTTCGTTTTAGCTCACTTCATTTGAGAGATATTCAAGTTTCAGTAGAATATAATATGTGCTGAGTCAGCATTTTTTAGGTGCCGTTTGGGTATTCACCCAACTCCTACCAACCCATGCGAATTATTTAATTCACAAAATTGTAAAAATACATTTTTTTGACGATGTCATAATCACCTCAAGGTGTCAAGATCCACTTGTATAGGTGGTACCTGGCATAAGGACCAATTGATAAATTGAAAGTTTGTTTCTATCTTGTATCATCTCTGAGATTAATGAAATTTATCTAATTAGTATAAATATTTAATTTATTTATTTATTATTTAACACCATTATTATAAACAGCAAAATAAATTAAGTTCAATTATTTGCAATTATTATTAATTTAAATTGAATTTCACTATAATATTTGAATTCCACGCACTCGATAACCCCAATAATCTATTTGGAACCGTCTATAAGTTAAATACAAAATGAATGAATTATAATTAATTAAGTCAGTCATTAATTGTGCAAGAATATTCTCGCCGAAATAAATATAATCACTTAATCTGTCGTTGTTGTGGAATGTAAAATCTTAACGGTTCTATCATAAACCATCTTTAGTTTAATGCCATTCATTCATCTTGTATTGATAATAAATTATATTATTAGTTATTTATTTTAGCAATGTTATCCATGGTTGGTTGAGTTGAGTCAACAAATTCCTTATATTATATTATTTAATTTAATCAATTGTATAGTAATACTAAAATTAAATAGAAGCCAGCTGGAATTTATAAGTTAAATCAATATAATTATCGCAAGTTGAATCACTAGAGTAGGATTTAACAAGTTAAATCAATATAATTATTACAAGTTGAAACAATAGAATTAGATTTAACACTTTACTGAAATTGAAGTGTGAGTAAACAAAGAGATTTCAACCCCCATTTATGGCAGAAATTGACCCCTTTATTGGAAAATTTATTCTCCCATCAGACGCAGAATTTTATGGCGAATCCAAATATGAAATAAAATTTGGGGGTTTAGTAAAACATATTTTGAGTTATGGACCAGACAAATTTTGAAAGGTGTTAAAGATGTGTCAAAAATTTGTTAATCAAAGATCGTAACCCCAGGTGCAAATTAGACGGTCCCATCGCACCTACATGACAAGTTTCAGCCCATCAACTATAAAGCTCTGGCCAGGGCACCGTCTACGGAGAAAAAAAAAATAATAATAAAAATAATAAAGGCAGTGATTCCAATACTGGGCCACTATACTATAGTATAGTCGGCACAGTAAAAACCTGGCTAGTTTCTAGCGATTGTTTTTTTTTAATGTTTCTTATAAAAAACACCATCGGTAGAAACTAGCCAGGTTTTTTAATACAAACGCCGATGATCGCTGTATAAGTAAATTCTTTCTATAAATAGAACTCATAAACTGTGAATATAATGTGTCCTCCCTTAGGCGCCTTAAAGAACGAGCCGCTTGACACCATCACGCCACTTTTCCAGCTCTTGCTCGAAATGGTTTTGTCGCGTAACACCCGCCCGGACATATCCTCGCTGGCTGCCTCGGCGCTGATTGGTCTAATCCTCTCTCTCGGGAAGACGCACATGACTCTGCAGGCAGTTTCGGCTCTGATGCTCTCCCAGGGCCCCGCCTCCTCCCACCCCATTCCCGTCCCAGAGGTACGTGCCACTTGTGCCACATGTGCCACTTATACGACACATGCAAGGAATTATCCAGGAGCGCGAGACGCTCCTTTTGGAGCATGATTTTTGGAAATACGAATTTAGGAGCGCAAAAATTTGGAATACCGTAACATTAATTTGTGGTTTATGCGTATGAAAATTGGATCAGACCAGGATTAGGAGCGTATTTACAAATGTCTGTATAATACACTGGAGTCATGCCACTTGTGCCACTTTTTAACTGTGTTCTTAGATAATGCGGACCCTCCAGAGAAGTGTGAACAGCGCGCTGTGTGGCCGTGCCACCTCTCGCGACACAATTAAGCAGTCCCTCCTCAGATCGGCTAAAGTGGAGTCCTGGGGGATTCCAGACGCACCACTTGACACCTCCACGCGCCACTCCTCTCTCGCCTGTTCGGAAAACTATCTCTTCCTCAGAAGGGACGACATCATTTTAAAATTGGGCACGGGCTACGGCGACACATTAAAGGGACACATTTATAACGCCACGAGTGGCAAAACGTCACTTGACAGGCCCGGGTGGCTTGGCCTGTATCGCGACAAACTTCTGTTCAGGGAAATCAGCTCAGATGGCAACGTGGTTCTAGAATTGTCGACCGACACTTTGGAAGTGGTTGGGGAGCACAAACTGCCACCTGAATTAGACCCTGAGGCCTGTCTGTTCTACTGCACAGGGGAACAAATCGGAACTGTAGAGGTTAAGGGGGAGTCAGATGTGTTCCTGCATACATTGGAACTGTTAGAGGGTTAGTTCCATATTGGTTATGTTATAGTTCTATATCTGTTGAATTATATTAGAATATCCATGGTTATCATAATGTTAGTTAACTTATATTTATTCAATTTTATTGTTATTACATTCTGTGTATGTTAGTTAAACTTAATATTTGTTGTTGTTGTTGTTGTTGTTTACATTGTGTATACAGGAGCACAAACAGACGTGACTCTCCTCCAAACGCACCACTTGACAGTTGGCCGCACCATTCTGCTCGCAAGTGGCTCTGATGAGTTTATAAATGTGTCGCCGGGGCCACCTGAGGCCACATTTCCCGCCTCTATTGTGTACAGCCAGACCCAGGAGCTCCCGACCCTAGTTAGTGTCACCTCGAAAACAGCTGCCTTTCTCAGCCAATCCGGACATGTAGGTGTTAGATTGTGTCTTGTGTGCCACTTTATGTGTCTAGTGTGATCCACTTGGTGTCAATTCTATTGCAAATTGTGGCCATTTTTTAGGCTACTTGATGTATATTATATTACACTGTCTATTTATTGCTATTTTTATGTCATTTGGTGTGTCTATTTATGCCACTTTATGTGTCTATTTGTGCCACTTTACGCCACTTGTGTGTCTAGATTTTCTACTCGGGCTGCGGAGATGCGTTTGGCAACGCCAGACAGACCGGACAGGACGAATGGATCTCAGTTATGATTCCCGACGACTCCACTTTTCACACCTTTAACGTCAGCCAAGGTGGCACATTCTGCACCTACATCGACACCAACGGGAAGCTCTACCTAAGTGGCGTAGGTGTGAAGGGGCTCAGCCCAGGGGGCGCGGGGAAAAAGGACGGACAGAAGCAACACCTCGAAATCCCATCTCTAACCACAACCCAACTCCCGAAGCTCGCCAGCTGCCACTGTGGGTGGTCCGCGCCACTTGTGGCTCTGGTGTCGGAGGAGGGCGGCGTGCTTATGTTCGGTGAGCCACTTTTCGAGGGAATGCTGCGAGAAGATGATGGCAGGATCAGGTGTGAAGTGGCTGGTGCCACATTCCGGAGTCTCAGTTTGGGAGAGAAGCATGCCTTGATTGTGTCGCGGGAGGGACAGCTGTACAGTTTCGGACACAATAACAAGGGCGAGTGCGGGGTGGCAGAAGTGGAGCAACCACAGGGGGAACAAAACGATGACAATGTGAGTATCTTCACACCTCTAAATACAGTAGACTCCGCTTAATAGAGTCACCTCGGGACCAGTTTACTTTGACCCGATTAAGCAGATAAATCTATTAACCGGTGGCTCTATTAAGCGGAGTCGACTATGTGTCGTATTAACCGGATTAATACTATCGAGGTTCTACTGTATATTACTCTACCATTTAGCCCATCATCGTCAACACCTTGACAGAAGTTAAGCTCCCGGATTGTGTCCAGATGGCTCGGGCGGGGGCGCGCCACTCGGTGGCAGTGTGTCTCACTGGGGACGCGTATGTGTGGGGACACAATGAGAAGGGACAGCTGGGAATAGGCGACAAGAAGGACCGACACAAACCGGTTAAAGTGGCGCTACCCGCCCCCGTATACGATGTGGCCTGTGGGGAGGACTTCACAATATTCCTTTTGGAGGACGGACGCTTATTCGGGTGCGGCATGAACACCAACCGGCTCCTGGGCCTACCCGAGTCCGACGGAGAGGTGACAAGTGTCACACCTCTCACGCTTTTGCCCGCACAAGCGGATCCCAGCATGATACAGCTGTCCGTGGGCGGCTCTAATATTATGGTTCTGCAAAAACAACAAATGTTGTCCGACAAGAGTCTACGGTCGGCTCAGCTGATCTGCGAGAAGAATTCCCTAGCGATAGTACCGGCTAAAAGGAATGGCAGTTCCTCTTTCTCCTGGATGAAGATTAACCTCAGGAACAGGGCATTCTCGGTAAGTATATATTGTGGCACAAGTGGCAGTGTCGCAAGTGGCATAAAGTGTCACAAGTGTCATAAGTTGCAAAAGTGGTATAATCGTCACAAGTGTCACAAATGGCATAAGTGTCACAAGTGGCATAAGTGTCGCTATTAATTAAACTCACAATCTGTTGGTCTCTAGGTGCAGGATCAAGATGTGTACATAGAGTGCGGAGGTGGCACAGTGGCGCTTGAAGTGGTTTACGGAAACGTGTGGCAGTATGATAACACGACACACGAAGTGACACAATACAACGGAACTCTTGCTAACTTCAAACAAAACGAAAAGGCTTTGAGCGCCAACAGAGATCCACTTTTGTTGGCACAGACTATTCTGAGTCCTTCTTTGTGTCTCCCGAATGTGGCACATGTGTCGCGGGTACAGGCCGCGCTAAACCTCCTCACGTGCCACTTCTGTCTGCTCACCAGAGACAAGTGTGAGGTAGGTGTTGTTGTTGTTGTTGTTGTTGTTGTTTGTTTGTTTGTATGTCTCTATATTTGTTTATTTATTAGTACATTGGATGTCGGTTATAAGAACATCGTCGTTATAACCGGATATATTTCTATAAGGTATAAGACAACCGTTTTATTAGAATGTTTTATTACCCGGCATCTACTTTATGTCTATTGTTTGTATTTTATTTTTATCATCTGTTTACTTGTTTATTTATATGTTTGTCTACTTGTATGTTTACTTGTTTGTTTACTGTTTACTTGTTGTTGTTTATAGATTGTTGTTGACGACAAGGACTCTCTCCCCGAGAAGAGCAAGTTGGTGCAGCACTCCTCGCGGGACCCCACCCTTGGTTACGCAGTGGCGCATAGGTATGCGGGCCTAGCGGAGATCTGGTACCACGACGGGTCGGCTGATGCCGTTATGTTCATGTCGGATAAACAGGTGTTAATCGGCGGGATCGGGATATTCTCAGGGGGCAATGGGATCCTGAGGGGGCAGATTCAGGTACGTTCCTATCAGGTTTTATCCAAGAGTGCGCCATACGCCTATAGGCTATAAATTGGGATGTATTTGCGTTTAGGAGCGCGAAAACTGCCGAAAGTCGAGTAATACAAAACTAACCTTTAGACGTACAAATTTCATACTCTAGTGACCTTAGGACAGTTGAGGAGTGTTCAATTCTAGTCCTGTATAATACCCTGGTTCCTATTAGACACTTCAGTACAAGTTTGAGATCATATTTATTTATAAACCCTACATATGAAGGTACCATGGCCAATGTTACTGTCAGGCCTTAATACAGTAGCTCTGGTTTATTAATAGAACTGTTATTATAGGAACTGAACTAATTATAGGATCCAAATGGTACTATACAGTCAGGTTCTTATTATGAATATACAAGGGACCAAAATTGTGTTCATAATAGAGAGACTTCTTAATAAGCGAACTCAACTTAATACAAACCCTATGTAAGTTGTTAAATTGGGACCATAGGGCTTGTTCATAATAGTAAGTTTTCTTTTTAAGCAGACGAAAAATGTTCACAATAACCTGACTGTATTTACATATTTAACTGAGCTAATTAGATGCCTGTATTTACATATTTTCCCATTCGTTATAACGGGAGTTTACTGTGTATTTACATATTTTCACACCTAGGTCCAGGACTCGAACGAGCAGAGCCACGGTCCGGTGGTGGCCTCACTTGACACCCTAGAGATCCCACAGGACCCGAGTGGGGAGATATACCCGGCCATGTTTGACGGGCCCTTCCTAATAGAGGCGGACCATTGGTACACAATGCATCTCAAGCTGGAGGGCACGCAGGCCCTCAAATCCGGGAAGAATGGCAAAACCGAGATCGTAGAGGACGGAGTTACTTTCACCTTCAAATACTCTGACCAGTCTCATAATGGAACTGACACCAACTCGGGACAGCTGCCCTGTCTCTACTTTAAATTCCCAAAGGTGACAAAATTAGCTGCGGCCGAAATGGTAGACGAGTTTGAAAGAGAAGCGCCGGTACAAATTCTAGATTCCAAATTCTACATGGATGTCACTCCCAACTGTTTCGAGTCCCTCCTGCGCTTATTAGAATGGCTGTGCACTTCTGTTAGAACCTCGCTAATGGAAATGTGGCAGCGACGCGACACAATTGGAGACAACTTAGACCACGAAATGGTTATTATGGATATAGAGCGACAGCTACATGCCATAGAAGCCTGCTTTAAGCACTGCGACATATACTTACATAAGATATACCCCAAAGCACCACTCACCTCCGATACTTGCAAAGAGAGTCCAGAGTATATTGAATACGTTCTTAAGTTTAGAAAGTTACTACGCGACGTTCTATTCGAGCCACTGCCCATTGAGCTGCCACTTGAGCCACATGAGCCACTTGCGAAAGATGTCCTGGACCCTAACTCGAAAGAGGGCGCTTTAAAAGAGCGACTCGTCAAACTGTGTCAAGATATGCTCATCAGCTGTTTCTCTATATTCTACCCAACACCTAAACTGAAGTACTTCGTGTTATGCGAGATGCTACTTAACGTTAGCATTGACGAGATAGCGCAGGGGGCCCCGGGAGAGATGCTGCTGGTTTCTGTTCTCGAGGCGATCGGGGACTCTTCTTCCCACGGACTTAGTTCCATATTGCAGCACTCACAGTATGCACACATGTAAGTTGTATTTACTATACACATTTAGTTACACTAATAGCCACTTAAGGGACGTACAAACGTACGTAACACAAAACCAACCGTCCTAATGTAACTATTTACCATTTGTAATACAGCGAACTCACGTTATAACGAAATGACCTCTTATAATGAAATGGAGATTTCCACCAGGGCACTAAATGCATTAATTATTATCCGCTTATAACAAATATCCGGATATAATGAAGGGATTACAGGTCCCAAGCACTTCGTTATAACGAGAGTTCACTGTACATAATAACACATTGGCTAACCCAACCCTTTGGAAGTGTTACTTAACGTTTGAATGCCACTTAATGCCACTTAATGCCACTCTGCCACTTTAGGTACTCGCCACACAAGGTCAAGTTCCCCCTCCTAGAGCGAGCGATAGAGGAGGCCTCCTTTGAGAACGTACAGGACCTGGAACCTATGACGTATGAGGCCATCATATCGAAACTGCAGGCGCTAGCTTGTACCCCCGCTCATCACATAACGCGTAGCGCCGATCCCGAGCCCCTGTCCACCCGGGCGGTCTCCCAAGCGGCCTCTAACTTGCTGCTAGCCAAACTCCAGGAGCTGTCCATGTTTGTGCAGGTGCTGCAGTGCCCGGGGAGCTCTGATAGCGAGGGAGTAAAGGAAATGAGGGAGACAGGGAAACGGTTCTTCGCGACACAAAAGAATTGGCCGACACTTAAACCGGATGCAATTGCGTTTGAAATTAATCGGAAAGATATTTGGGTATATGGAATTGGGGTTTACGCGGGGAAAAAGGTTACTTGTGAGGTGTCAATGTATGTTGAAGAGGATGACGGTAACAGATTGAAACTTTTGGAAAAAACAAAAGTAAATTTGGCAGAAAAAGATTCAAATAAATCGTCGCGAATTGCTAGTGTAATGTTTGCAAACCCTGTTTGTATTCAGGACAACCGTAGATACCATTTGGAATGCTCATTTCCAAACGTGAAGAAGTTAGGTTACAGCGGAAAATCGGGCCAAAAAGAACTTGAATGTCTGAAAGGTTTAAAATTCACTTTTTTTAACTCAAAACTTTCCGAATCTGGAACTAACTGTTCCCAAGGTCAAATTCCAACAATCCACTATTCGCACACCGGCCCTTCTTTCACACAGACACTTTTGAAATCTGATGACGATACAAATCTCAGAGATTGCTCCGGAAGCTATCTTAAAATGACTCGTAACTTTCTTGAAACTGCCACTCGGTTAATCGAGACCACTTTATCTGTCGGCGTGTCACCGGAAATGCTAATTCGGTTAGGTAACACCTCTTTCTTCTCCCAAATTCTACCAGAAAGTTTGGTACTTTTGATCCCAGTAGCTAAACTATATCCCGAAATAACTGTTGAAGTTATGTTGATACTAAAATCCCTCTTAACTGAGGTGTCAATTGTGAATAGACAGGTGTGTGGAGAAGTGGCACAAGTGGCAGAGGACAACTTATTCTATATGACAGTTGAAAGCGACCACCCTTATTCAGAATCCTCAATTACACCGTATAACATTATATTTCCGCCCGAAGTTAAGTGGTTGCTCGTTAACTTCCTTCCCGAGTGTGCCACTTGTCAACCGGAGGACACTTTAAAGGTGACAATTCCACATCCTGACACCAGCGACGATAAGAAACAACCCATCGTAGTCTTAGGTCCATATTCAGAAAACAAGGACTGGCCGACCGAATCTAAAATAATAAAAGGGAACAGAGTTAACTTTTTATTCGAAGCGGCCACTGATTATTTGAAAGAGGAGAACGCGAATAAGTTCGGTTTTAAGTGTGACGTCATTGGTTTCCCGTGGGACACCCTGGCTTCGGAATCTATGCTACAGCTGGAGAGATTGCTGCATTACATCGGCGCGCAATGTGCCTCCTCTTTGGTGCAAACCGCAACTGAACTCCACTTAGTTCAGCCACTTAACGCCTTCGAGAATATGAGTTCTAACGCCAGGGCCGACATGAGTGTCGTGTACGATATTTCTAATTCCGAAATTGAGACTTACAAAGGGTTGTTGGAAGGCGGTTTGAGGGTCACGTGTCCGAATGTGGAACTAGCACTTAAAGGCGACACCCTCCCTAGTGACACAAGTCCACCATTGGCATTCATTAAGGATTTCAGAGAGGGACAACCTAATACGAGTGGTGGTCGCTTGTCCGCTTATTTACAAACCGAATCGAGTATCGATTATACCAAGTCTTCGATTCGTATTCCTAACTTCGGGATTAAATCCCAATGGCCCTCTCTTCTCTCCGTGACCCTAGCGGACCACAAGGGGCAGGAAATGTTCGTGAGGGACATCAAACTGGAACTAAGCATCACAGAGGTGCGAGAAAAGCGCGATAAAGAGGACACACCCATTGACACCCTCTACAAACACCTGCAAATCCCACCGCCACAATTGGAAACACCCTACACACCAACAATAATAATAAACAACATATGCACTTCCATATGTTTTATGGAGAATTTCAAGAATTATTGCCCGGAAGAATTAAGGTTTGCTTCAATACATTTTGAAGACGATAATTTTAACGCTTTCGCTCACTCAGTTAAAGTGGTCGGTTTACAAGAAAAGAAGTACATTGGTAAATGGACACCGTCACATCCTGGCAAATACAAGATTTCTCTGTTTATAGAAGGTGTTAAAACAGAGTCAATCGAACAAGTGGTTGAGTCACCAGAAGAGGACGAAATTCCTCCCGTGTACCCATTCATAACACACCAAAGATCTGCTATGAAAGTAACCACTTCGGACCCTGATGTTAAAAACGTGAAATTTTATTCGGAACCGGACACTACAAGCACAGTACTTGGCCAAGTTCCGAGAGGGAAACTTGTGTACTTCTTTGAGGATCAGCCTATCGACAACAACGACGGTAAATGGATCCGTTTGAGACCCGAAACTATAAAATTATACGCGAAACCTGGCACCACCTCTACAATGGGATACGCACTCTCCTACATAAAGTGTAAGGACACTGAAACTATGAAATTAGAGGTGTTAGAGGCCACTGTGTCGGCTCTACAAGTGGCAGATAGTGGCGTGCGCCAGGTGAAGGGAGGGATTCTCAAACGTGTCGGGGGCCCTGGCAACTACGAAGTTGTGGAATGTGGCGAAGCCGGACACCTTATCCGCGCGGGACCTTCTAAGTCCTCAACGCCCATTGGTCAGCTCGTGAAGGGCAGTATAGTACAGGTTAGCGAGGAGAAAATAAAGGAAGATTGCATTTGGCTGAAACTTGTTGAGTCATCTGTTGTAACAGAAGGGCTGAGTAACCAGGATGCGACACATTTCTGGATCCTAGGTGTCGACCAGAGAAGTTACATTTTGTACGCGCGCAAAGAAGGTGATGATGGTACAAAGGGGAATATTTATAGCGAAGATAATGATTACGAATCTTTCGATTTTAAGACACCGACTAAACCACCAAATCTGTTTAATTTCGGACAATTGCCAGAGGGAAAATCCGTTTTCCAATTCGAAGCGGAAAAGGAAAAGGAGGTACAATGCAAAACTCCACTTTCAGACATATTCAACACAAAACCTTCTGAGGAAATTCGCATTGGATTGTCGCCTAATTATGCCAGAAGTCAACGGACAATTTACTCTGCGTATTTGTGGCAGGAAAGCCTTGTGGTGGATGCAATGGCCGCATCTGCTTTCATTAAATTTAATCCCAACACACCACGGATAAGATCAGCTGCTCTTAAGAGGGAGGCGAGCAAACTGGAACCAACTCCGGAAGAGCCGGAATCTAAACCGGAACCGGAACTAAGTGCTGATAAGGATGAAGGGAAAGAATCTGAGGATCAGAAAGTGGCAGAAAAGGGGGCGAAAGGTGTTGAAAAAGTGGCAGAAAAAGAGGATCCAAAAGTGGTAGAAAAGGAGGTTCCAAAAGTGGCAGATGAACAAGAGAAAGGTGTTAAAAAAGTGGCAGACCCGAAACCACCTGAGAAGCCTGATCCCCAGAGGAGCGACACACCTCCAATTGAGGACACAGAAGAGAAAATGAGCCAAGAATCGAGAGAGAAAGTACCCGTCACTCTAAGGTACCTAGTTAACTTTTGGGATTTCCTAATGGAGAGTGTCACTAATTACGCCAACTCGCCTATAAACGTGCCACCACTTCCCGACAAAATCAAAGACAAAATAAAAGCGGAAAAAGACGTCGAAAAAGTGGCACCCGTTAAGAAGAAAACAACTGACGATGGCAACCAAACAATGTGTGAGTTATGTGACGACCCATATCCGAACCCAGTTACCTACCATATGAAGTCAGAGCACCCGGGCTGTGGCCAGCCTGCCAAGGGGTGGGGGTACAATAGTAACGGATCTTATTGCTCGGGATGGGCAGGGAATTGTGGCGACGGTGGCAGTGGTGGCTCTACGTGGTACATTATGTGCGAAACGTGCCACCAGGATTATCTGCAAGACAAACACAAGAAAGAGAAAATGCTGAGATTCAAATCCCAAGCGATGGGCATCAAAAAACGGGGCGGACTTGTTAGGAAATTATTAGAAAAACCATCTCTGTCAATTCTCGAGGAAAACGCTTTATTTCTCCTTGAGCTCCAGAGCCCCAGCAGTGTGTCTGACCAAGACACCTCCGACAAAGTGGCACCTTCCTACTCGCGACAGATATCGGAACCAAAAGGTCCCCGGAAACCGTCCTTCAAGCGAGCTGAGACAATCGCCTCTGCCGCGCCTCTCTCGCAAGGGTTCGCACGCACCATCTCCGTCGACGTACAGAAAGAGGGTCCCGAGCATACTTTCAGTTCTGTTAAAGAGGGCCTATCACAGGATACGGATACCGAGGGGTCACAATTATTCATAATGCGACCCTCTCCCATCCTAGCTAAGCTAATCGCGAAATACCATCGCGGGAAGCTAGAAGAGATCGGCTGTCTCCCGGACTTCCTATCTTTCATTTCCAAGCGCCACGATCTAGACGGCTTACGGGCCACTCTACAGAACAAACTGTGCATGTCTCGCATGCGTGTCTATTCCCTGGAGTATATAGAGTGGCTGCTACGTGTCACTAGCGACACCACGTGTCTACACGACACATTATGGCACTTCATTTCCTCGTTCTACAAACCCCCCACGCAGAAACTCGAGGGAGAGGAGGACAAGAGAAGAGACAGAACTGAAATCCTAGACGCCCGACACCCCATAGACCTCCTATTCGGGGCCACAGCTGTCAGACAGGTCCGTGTATCGCTTTACCAGCTGTTATCCACCATAGCCGAACTTCTGCCAAAGCTACCGATAGGCTCTTTCGCACAGGAAATGGGAGTGAGGGCTTGGTGCATACCATTTCAAGTTGAGGACCATGGATTTATACACAGCTGTAACATCTTCCCGCATATCTCACATATTCTGTCGCTCCTTGAAGAGGCCACAAAATGCCACACGGACACTAAAGAGGTGCAATCGAGTCTTTTCGTGGATGAAGATGTGACCAGCAAGGTGACAATATCTGTGTCGTCACGAGACGCCATGCTAAACAGTTTAACCGACAATTCTACTGAAACTTTTTGGGAAAGTGGGGACGAATGTAAGGGGCGACCGCGACACATTGATATCGAAATTCCTAAACACCTGCGTAACTATGGCTACAGAGTATGTGTGTATATCGACCACGTGAGAGACACTGGTTATGTTTCGGACACAATTTCTGTGTCCGTCGGTGAATCTAAAGACAAGAAAGATTTAAGCGAAATTTCAGCTCAGAAGTTGGCTTTGACTCATGTTGGTTGGATAAGCATAACCGTGCCAATTGAACGTGTCAAGAAGTTCATACAAATCCTATTGAAGGGAACTAAAAACGCATGTCGAGTGCGACAGGTTAAACTAATGCGAAATAACGAAGGTGGCGACACAAAAGCCACTTTACCCGCGACACAAATGCAACTGGCATCTTGCGAGGACCAAACCCTCCGTCTCTTTAGGGCACTCACTTCTCAGATATTCGGAACAATTCTGGTCAAGCGACCCTCGGAAGACCGCGGCGACAAGGAGGATATACGGGAACAACTGGTTGGCATTCTTGAGGAGAACAGACTGTCCAAATTCCAGATCGAAATGTGTAACGAAATCGTTAAGAGTCTCATTCATGAGTACGAGACGATGAAAACTAACTTTTTAGACAAACTAAGCGACACTAATTGGACAGAATCACATACAATTGACTCCTTATCGTTGCTACAATGGGGAGCAGTACGTGACTCGATATTACACGAACTCCTGACAATGCTTATGGCCCTGGCACAATCCGATTTAGTGGCCAAACACCTTACTAAGAATGCGTCGCTTATGAAAACTGTATTCTTACTACTCCATGTGGCTTCTAAAAGGTGTCAACTTAGTGTCATCGATTTATTGTGTCGCCTTTTAAAACAGGTGGCACCAGAAGATCTCGCGAAAATATTCGAAATAGAATACCTGCCAACCAGTTCCTCAAGCATCGCTACGCTTGTCCAACGACCGATACACGCGGTTGGAATTCTAGATTTCTTATTATTGGCAGTTGCCAAATCCCTGGAGGTACAAGTTCGGTCCAAGGGGGGCGAAGATAAGTCTTCTAAGACAATCTGTCTGTTTAACTTGACTACACAGGAGTCTGTTATGAATTTCGAGACAGATGACTGGGTTTGGAAAGGTGCAATCGCGAAAGAGATTTCGTTTGGGATCATACAACTTATAAAGGAGCTGCAAAGTGGCGCGATGGGGGAGCAGTGGCAGAATGTGTCCAAGGCTTGTGTGGCGCAAGCCATTCTCATGATGACGAAGGTTAAAGACGTGGATCGTAATGTGAGGGAGTGTCGAGCTATGAAGTGTTTCTGGATATTCATGGGCGCACTTTGTGCCATTGACGAGGTGTTATGTGGTCAGTTGTCCTCTGGTGCCTCCGAGACAAAGGAGACAAAAGGAAAATCGGTTTCCTTATGTGTCAACCATGATGATGACAAAACCCCTGCGGTGGTAGAGTGTGACATTTGTGGCACGCTGTGTGCCCAATGTGACTTATACCTCCACTTGCCCAAATCAAAACGCGACCACAAACGAGTTCTCTTCAAAGAAGAAGAGGAAGCAATGAAAGTCGATATTCACGAGGGTTGCGGTCGCACCAAGCTCTACTGGCTTATGGCCATGGTAGACACTAATTCCCTTAAATCCATGGCAGAGTTTCGAGGCCACCACGCGCACGCGACACCTGGGTCCGGGGTGTGTCGCTTCTGTGACACCTCGGGTGCCTCGGAAATGTTGGGTCTCGGGTTTGTCTGTGATGACCCTGATTGCCAGGAGCGGGCGAAGAACGCGTGTCGCGGCACCCTGGCGTGTTCACACCTCTGCGGAGGTGTTAAAGATGAGGTGGAACATCTCCCGTGTTTGCACGGGTGTCAGAAAGAGGCGCGACTGAAACAGGACGGAGAGGACATGTGCATGGTCTGCTACACCGACTCATTATTCGCTGCGCCCTCGGTACAACTGAAATGCGGCCATGTATTCCACTTCCATTGTGCCTGGAAATCCCTTGAAACAAAGTGGAACGGACCACGGATAATGTTCCGGTTCCTATTCTGTTCCATTTGTCAAACCTCGCCACTCGAAGCGCCGCAATTGGAAAAGCTGTTTCGTCCCATGATGTCGCTTTATGAGAAAGTTAAAACGAAAGCACTCATGCGACTCGAATACGAAAACAAAGCTAAAGTCGAAGCTTTAACCGACGAAAAATCAAAATTCTACCAAAAGCCTGGCGAGTATTCCCTGAACCGCTACGCCTATTATTTGTGTTTCAAATGCAACGAGCCTTACTACGGTGGCGAGGCGAGATGTCTCGACCTGATTGTTGTGTCGGACGAATATGACCCTTCTGAGCTAGTTTGTGGCGGGTGCTCAAATGTGACACAAGCGCAAATATGTCCCAAACACGGCACAGATTACCTCGAGTACAAATGCCGCTACTGTTGTTCCATAGCCACCTATTTCTGTTTTGGTACCACCCACTTTTGTGCCCCTTGTCACGACGATGTGGGTCGTGTGACCGGGATCCCTAAAGACGAGCTGCCGAGTTGTCCCGTGGGCCCCCGGGCCATGCCCCAGGACGGGGACGAATGTCCGCTTCGCGTGAAACACCCCCCAACGGGAGAGGAATTCGCACTTGGATGTGGCGTTTGCAGAAATGCACAAAGTTTCTGATTTTAGCTTTTTGTTACTATAAATATCGATATAGTGTATATAGCATGTACACACATAGGATATAGTGGTGTTTAGGTTAGATAGTTTGTAGATTCTGTAGTTTCAAAATATTATTATATTCTATCATTACTATAGTAACCTTTTTATAGTAATTTGTAAATATATAGTAGTTCTCCTTAATTGCCCATGTACAGTTGTAACGATAGGTCCCTTTTAAGCCCTTTTAACACCTGTTAATTCGACGGTCCCCTGGTGTCCATAGATTATTGTATTAGATTTATGTTGCACACAACATGAATTTGTAAATAACAACAACTTATTTATAACTACGCTTATGAATTGGAACCATAGAGCCTGTTCTTATACAGAGGTGTTAAGTCGTTACACAATTTGAATATATAAATTGTTAGTTTTAATGTTTGTTGTTGTTGCCGAAACAAACTTATGTGTGGATAACTGTAACCAACAACAACAAACTAGTATATTTCTTTATAAACTGAATAGTTGCAAACTCCACTTTATAGTTAGTATGCATGTGCCACAATGAATGCCATAAACGACACAAAAGTTGAAGAATTCCTAAAGGCCCTTTCCACTGCTAAGCAAAGTTTGAATCGATCCGAACAGATATTAGGCGCCAAATCTGACACAGAAGACCTAATTTCTATTTCCCCAAACACAACCACTTTAGACGGTTTCTTGAAATATGACACACCGACACATTCCTATGCCACTTCTACAAGTATAGGTAGTTACCATGGAGACCAAGGAATGTTGGGTATAAGCTCACCATTTGACACCTATAGTGTGCCACTTGAGGCGGCTGAGCTAAGTGGCAGAAGGCCACTTTTCGAGGGTGTTAATGGTGGCACAAATGAAGACACCACTTTGCGACACAAAAATGAAACATCGAATTATTCACAGCACTTGTAAGTATCAATTTTAATACAGTCGTATTATCCGAGTTTACCCTACATAGAAATATATACTGCTTTATAAACTAAAATATAATTAGTCCTACAAACCCAGGCACGTTATATGATATAACCGAGTTCTACTACTGTATAGTAAACTCGGTTATAACATATAACTATAACGAATGGGATAAGTTCTACTGTACATGTAAAGTGGCGTATTAACCTGTGCCACTAGGGCGACACAATTGGCGCCCGAGAGCGACAGGAACCGAGAGGAGAGTTTGGAGCGGCGCCTCGGCGCCCTGAGAGAGGAGAACAGCCGATTGGTCAACCAGTCCCGCAGGGGACAGGGGGTAGTGGACGATCTGAAACTGAAACTAACTATCGGAACTAACAAGTTGGAGCAGACGCAATCCGACCTAGCGGACGAGCTCAAACAGAGAACTCTTCTGGAGGACCGAGTGGCAGGCATGGAGGGAAGAATGCGCGCCATTCAACAGGTCTATAAATAGAATAGATAACCACCTTATTAGTGTATTATACCATTGGTTCCTGTAGGGGTCCATGGGTAATATAGTGCCTCCAAAAGACATGCTGTCGGCACAGCTGTAATTTTACATTTTTACTCTTGGCACAGCTGCGATTTTGATTTTTCTGTTGGCACAGCTTCGATTTTAGATTTTTCTGTTGGCACAGCTGCGATTTTAGATTTTCTGTTGGCACAGCTGTAATTTTGCATTTTTTCAGTTGACACAGCTTCGATTTTAGATTTTTCTGTTGGCACAGCTGTGATTTTACATTTTTTCTGTTGGCACAGCTGCGATTTTAGATTTTTTATTGGCACAGCTGCGATTTTAGATTCTTTCTGTTGGCACAGCTGTGATTTTAGATTTTTCCTATTGGCACAGCTTCGATTTTAGATTTTTTCTGTTTGCACAGCTGTGATATTAGACTTTTCTGTTGGCACAGCTGCGATTTTAGATTTTTTATTGGCACAGCTGCGATTTTAGATTTTTCTGTTGGCACAGCTGTGATTTTAGATTTTTCCTGTTGGCACGGCTGCGATTTTAGATTTTTTCCTTTGGCACAGCTGTGATTTTAGATTTTTCTAATAATTCACACGATTGCAAAGGGTCTAAACCAGTGGTTCCCAACCTGGGGTCCACAAAAGTTCTCAAATTTTCTTACGGTCAATAGGAGGGGGTCCACATAATATCTAACATTGCCTATAGGTGTACAGGTAAACATCCCAAAGCGGCACCCATCGGGAGAATGATTTTGTGCCGCTTCTCGGAGGTTGCCGCTACTCGGAAGTGCCGCTTTGGGAGGTTTTACTGTATATGTCTCTATTTATCTGTTGGCAGGACTCTGAGTCGCAGCGGGCCCGCGTGTCCGACCTGGAGGCTCAGGTGTCGGAGAGGGAGGGTCGGCTGTCCCGCCAGGAGGGGGAGCTCTCGGGGCGCTGCGAGGAGCTCCGGGACCTGAAGCGGTCCTACGAGACCGTGTCCCGGACCCTGGAGCAGACCGTCTCTAGCCAGGCCCGACTGAGGGAGGCCCTCTCTCAGAGCAAGGAGCGAGAGAGGGAGACGGGACTCCTGAAGGAGGAGCGACTCGCGCAGCTACAGGCAGCCGAGACCAAGCTGTTCGACTCACAGGTATGGATACAGATATACAGTTATAGATATGTGTATATGTACACAGGTACATATATAGAGATATACACATATAGATATAGAGAGATAGATAGATACGACTCACAGGTAGGTATAGACATAGGGGGAGCGGAATAGGACCTAAAATTAATGTAGGAATAAGACCTAAGCTCTTGTAAGTAGGAATAAGCCCTAAAACAATCTATGTAGGGATAAGACCTAAAATATTTCTAAAGTAGGAATAAGACCTAAACTCGATAGATATACATACAGATACATATATAGAGAGAGATACACAGGTACACAGGTACATATCAGGTAATATACAGATATATACAGATATGTATCATATACATATACCCAGTGAATTTCTTTATATGTATTATGGTTTTTGTCCTTGTATCTAAAAATTGTCCCTAGATGTAGGGCTTTAATTAAGGACATCGACATGGACATATACAGACATACACAGATACAGTAGAGTAGACTCTGGTTATAACAAGGTTATACAGTATAACCTCGTTAGTAGGAACACCAGGGGACCGTCTTAATGTGTACTCCTTATCCGGAATTCGTATTAACCAATATCATTTGTATTTAAAAGGCTTTGAAGGGAAATGAAATAGTGTTCGTATTAACCATGTTCATACTAACGAGGTTCTACTGTATATTAAATCTGAAGTGTGAGTAAACAAAGGAAATTGACACCTCAATTATAGCAGTAAAATGTGAATATATAGGGGTAAATATTAACTCGCTAGCTTACTATTCATTTACTTTGAAAACAATTTCAAAGACACAAAAGGACTCATTTGTTTATTGAGTAGAGGGACAGCAATTGTAATGGCTGTTTGTTTACCAACACATATATATCTGTACACAATGCTAAAATATGTTCTAAAAGTATGAGGCATTTTGAAAGGCATCTTAAAACTTAAATTTATACAGGGCAGCTGATCTAATTTAATAATGTGGCAATACTGTACAGTAGGAAATATGATGCGGTTAGTGGAGCTGAAACAAGTTTACTACGAACAGTGTCATAACAATAACATTAACACACATTAATAGCTAGATAATATTATTAGCTGGTTAGGTGCATCACTATACACAGTTACTATATTTAGATTATTAGTTAGAGCTATTCCATATAAGGCTCCTCTACGCCCCCCTGGTCTCTGTATGGTGTGTAGGAGTGTGCCCTCTTTGGTTAGTATTTTGATATTATCAGTAGCCCAGTCTCCGACTATTATGTTATGCTGTGCGTCCAAACAGAAGAAGTAAGGAACAAAGAGAACTACCCCAAACCTAGATGGTGCATTGAAATAGCGTATCCTATCCCCTATGTAGGTTAACACGTGTATGGAACTATTAGTTAGCACGTACACCTCATCTGGTGTCAGTTTAACGTGATACGGATGTTGCATTGTTTGGTGCGTTATGGATCTTTGGAAGTGTAGGGAGTCATCTAGGACTTGGATTCTGTTGTTGAAATAATCCGCTACGAACACATCTCCGTTGGTAGAGACGGTGAGTCCGCGAGGGTAATAGAACTGTCCCCTACCAGATCCCCTACTCCCTAGGCTAGCGACGAGACGCATGTCAGCCTCTATTTTGAATCGGAACACAGCGTGTACTCCTGTGTCCGTCACGTACAGGTTGTCTCGATGGATCGCTATACCGCTTGGCTCTCTCATGTCTTGGTTTGTGAAAGTATTTAGGAATTCGCCTGTCTCCGAGAAGATTGAGACTCTACAGGAACCTAACCCTTCTGCGACATAAATCAGATTTGTGTTCCCATCGATAGCGACACCATGAGGATTGCAGAGCTCTCCAGGAGCATGTCCTCTCTTACCGACAGCTATAATCGGTCTCATTTCTTCATATCGGGGTACAACGGGCACCTCCTCCTCGACTACCTCTCCCACACCTGCGATCACCTGCTCCAGGTGTCCACAGGTGCCTCGGAACACCACGCGTGTCTCGGGCTGGGGTACCCTCACCTCTGCTAGCGCTTGTTCTAGTTCCGCTAGGATTCGCTCCTGGGTCTCTCTCAGTTCGTTCATTTGGAAGAGACGCTCGGTTTCGGTTTTCAGTGCGATTAGTTCTTCTTCTTTTCGCGCGCGGGTTATGGGCCTAGCGGCTATTTGGTCGCGTGTGTCGCGGTATGTGGTTATGAGTGCCACTCGTCGCTGCTGGACACACATAATTATTCGGTCGAACAGTTGGTGTATTTCCAACTCGACAGGGTCTACGGGGAGTATCAGGTCAGGGAATCGAACGGCCATTTTGTTCTTATTTGCTAGTTAGCTAGTTAGTGCTATGGAAGGAAAGTAGTTTGTTATTAGAATGCTATAGAGAATGTGTCTCGTATCTTATAGCAGAGCTAGGTGGTGGAACTGAGTGGAATGTGGCATCTGTTTGTGTGCCGCCTCTTCTGATGCACATGGTGACTCCATCCAGTCAGGAATGTAGTGAAAGGAAATACTTTAATTTCAGAACTTTTGGTATCATATTTCATATTTTGAAAAATAATTGGACTTGGAGTAAATTGAGTAGTTACGTATTGGTTCCTATTATAGTTCCTATTAGCCTGGCATTGTTTGTATTTACATGATAGCAGTTGGCCGCTATGGGACAATGTAACCGGAACTAACGTGTCCCATGGGTCGACTCTCAAATATAAATTACACCCAATTACAACACCATAGTAGTTATTGACAAACAGTATGATTGGGTCTTATAAAACTGTCATCAAGAGTTCTAAATAAATAAAGTGGCAGTTTACAAACCGGAAGTGTCGCTCCCGGATTGTTGCAAATTCCTAACAGCTTACTTGGTTACTTGGTTATACTGTATATACCCGCTTATAACAAAGTTATAGATATTCCCCAGGCGTATAATTTATTTGATTTACTCCGCTTATAACAAGTAAATATAGGGTCCCTTGAATACGTTATAACCGAAGTTAACTTATGAGACGCCATCAATTACAGTCGACTCCGCTTAACTTAATTAAAGAGCCACCTCGGGACCTGGTTTTTTTGACCCGATTAAGCGGAGAAACCGATTAACCGAAAATATTGTAAGCCAAACTGTAATTCTGTCCTACAAATCCTGTGAAATTTTGACGCGATTAAGCGGAGAAACCGATTAACCGGTGGCACTATTAAGCTGAGTTGACTGTATTCTATTTTTAGAAACAACTCGAGCAATCTAAGAAACTAATCGAGTCTAAGAACCAAAGAGTTATATCGTCCCCTAACAACGGATTAGCCACAGAGAATGTGTCTCTGAAGGATAAAGTGTCGGTTCTGTCGAAACAGGCCTCTAGGTTCCAATTAGAACTATCTACCGCCCGGGCCCAGCTCAAGCTGATGGAGAGTCTCGCGGTCAGATTAGAGAGCCCAGTTCCTGGTATTGGAACTGAAACTAAGTTTGGTTCCAGTTCTAACAACAGGGATGATAGACTGAAAATGGAACTCGACAATAAGGACAGACAGGTATGGGATAATTATATATTATATTGTATGGGCTAATATGTATACAGTAGATGCCGGATATAAGAACACCGGTTATAAGAACACCAGTTATAAGAACATTCTACTGGAAAACGGTTGCCATATACCCTATATAATTTATGCCGGTTATAAGAACATTATATGCAGTTCCCGACGATGTTCTTATAACCGGCATATTAGTTGTAATTGGAACCTAATTGAGTTAGTTCCGGTTATAGATCCGGTTGTTGGAGAGTCAGCTGACTGACAAGACGCGTAGCTCAGCTGATCACGTGGAGCAACTCCAACAGCTGCAGAAACAAATAAACATTCTTAGGAAAGAAAAGGTAAACAACTCGATAACAACATTTGTTTGCATCTTACATATAACAATTGGAAGTTAGTCAATCTCAGCTACAAATGTACAATCAACAAACAAACCAACAAACAAACCAACAAACAAACAAACCAACAAACAAACAAACAGGCGAACATACAAACAAACAAACAAACATACATTACAAACACATAGGAAAAACAAGCGAACAAATTAACAAACATAATAAGGGACCAATGCAACACAACACAGATGGTTGCCGTAATAATGCCACTTTAATTATTAATTCTTATCAATATGGAACTGAACTTCTTAAGAATGTTGTAAGTCTATTACCCTTTGAACCGTTAACTTTATTTAATTACTGTTATTTCCAGCAATACATTATTATATTGCAATTCTTATTTAATTACTGTTATTTCCATTAATACCATATTATAATGCAGTTCTTATTATAGATCTGTTAATGCAAGCTAGAATGATTATAATCTAATTATAGTTATAATAATAGAATAAGAATATTCTATTCAATGAATCTGTTCTAAAATAGGAACAATGAGCTCAATAGAGATTCACTATAGGAACTATAAATATAACCCATTATATATTCTAATTCTAACCTAACTAGTAACAAACAATGTCGCTAATAATCAAGATATTCCTAGTGGAAGACTGGTCAAAGGAACCTACCCAAATCCGTCGATTCGCTTGGGACACTGGTCTCAAATTCGCTGATCTTTGTGAGAAAGTTCTCAACTTATACCCGACGCTCCTTGGCAGTGATCTCCTCCTCAAATGGAAGGACGAAGAAGGGGACTGGATAGATATTTCCTCCGACACCGAATTACTCGACGCCGCCAAGGCAGTAGAAGGACACCTCTTGAAGTTATGGGTGTCTACCGAGAAGAAACCTGGCGAGACGAAAGACCCCTTAGGCGAGTGGCCGCGCGAGTGGTGGGGGGGGTGCCACCGCGGGGGCAAGGGGCGTGGGTGTCGCAAGGGGGAACGGTTCCCCTGGAAGGAACAGAAACACACCCATTGGGGGTACGTGTGCGACGGGTGCAATGGGACCATTGTCGGGAGTCGGTTCAACTGTAGACAGTGCCCCAACTACGATCTCTGTCAGGACTGCTTCGATAAGAAGATGCACGTCGAGCATTCCTTGGTGGAGATACGGTTTCCAAAGCGCGGGCGTCGCGGTTTGTCGCGCGAGTGCGAAAAGGAATATCTGGAACAGCTGGGGGAGGGCGTGGCGGAGCTGCTGAGTCCTCTCGACATTAACTTCGAGGTGCAGGTAGAGGAGCGACCCGTCAAGCAGGACGAAGAGCCCAAACCGGAACCGGAACTGGAACTAGAACCGGAACCAACTCAGAAGGCGTCTGCCCCGGAGCAAACCGCCCCTGTCCACCCGGACCCATATCTGGCGCACCCCCCCGCCCAATTCCTCCCTGGTGACGTCATGCCCCAACAAATGTTCTACTCGTCTCACCACGAACCCTTCTTTCCGCTCCACGTGCCCTTCCACGGGATGCCACTTCCGCCGCACCCACATATGCCGTTCTACCACTCCGTGCCACCTATGGGACCACCTGTGCCACCTACTGTGCCACTTGCGCCACCTATGCCACCTATGCCACCTGTGTTTCAGATTCCAGAGAGCATGACTGAAGAGGAGACAGGGGCAATGGTGACTCTTCGGGAAATGGGATTCGATATTTCGAACTCAAAGCTGATGGAAAGCGTGCGTAAGAATGGGAGCGATGTACAGGCTACCATCAATGAGATGCTAAAGAACTAGTGTGCCACTTGTGCCACTTAGGCCCATTCAACTCAATGTGGTAATTAGGCTTTGGTTGGTATGGTAGTAAGTAAAGTATTTAGTTAGTTATTAGTTATTATTTAGTTAGTTTCACTCATGTTTCCTCAAGTACCAACAAACTCAACAAAGGAAGATACAAGAAATGAAAAGTTAGATTCTTGTTTACTTGTTATTGTTATTATTATCTTTAGTTTATATTAAAGTGTGTATTAATCTGTTTCAGTTTAATTATGGGATAAGGTTCAGTTCCTTAATTAGTTTCAGTTCCATTTAAAGAGGTGTTACATTTGGTTGTTGTTTTACTAACGAAAATAAACCATATTTTATTTACGTACTTTTTTTACATAAATTGTTATAAAATATAAATGCTATAAAAGTACCAAATTAATGGTATTCTTATAGGAGCAATGTAAAGAGGAATTTGATGGGAAAATTAATACAGAATTGAATAAATTGAAACTATCGCATTCAGACCATTCAAGGGAACTTGAGACACAATTAGAGGGCTCCAATGGGAAATTAAAGGTGTCAAAAAGGGAAGTCGACACATTACGCCACCAGCTTACAGAGACTAAGCGACAAGAAGTGGCACTGGTGGCACAAAATGAAACACTTTCCTCCCAAAATGCTACTATAAACCATAAATTAGAAATGAGCAAAATAGGTAAGCTTTTACAGTAAAACTTAATAATTAAATACACCACTGATTACAGAATTAATTTATTTGACCCAAATTGTGTCGCTGTGCCACTTCAATTGGCGCCCGTTTCCTCAACAGCTGTCTGTCTCGCCATTTTTATATTTTTCCTCGCGCGCGTGATTTCTTTCACTCTCTCCTTCTCAAAGCTAATCTCGTTTTTGTCACCTTGGTCCAAAAGTGGATTTGGCTCGATTGTTGCCTGTCGTTTTAACATTCCCATTTTCCGCTCCCCCTCTGCCGAACCGGACCTCACGGGATAATCGTCCGGCACATCGTCCATGCACACCTCCACAAAACTAGTTCGACGGACAGCACCAAATGTAACACCTTTTTTCTTCTTTTTATTCACCTCTCTTTCCTTGAAAACTTCGTCTTTCATAAACTTAAGAAACCGCTTAGCATAAAAAGGTGGCTTTTGAACTGAAAATGTGTCTTTTTCGATCATAATTGATTTCATTGCGTGTTCAAACTTCTTCTTTGCACGGAAATTCTGTAGAATATCAATTACGCCTATGAATAGTATCACGAAATCCCCGTTTGGCAGTTTAGCTGGAAATCCCCCGTCGGGTACGCTTGCCAAATGCGTCGCGAGTTCCAAACTGTGTGTGTCTATAAGTGGACTCTCGTAATTAGATTGATGCATATCGATAGACATCTTGGTTCGTAGCATAGATTTTAGAATCGATTTTGGTGTCCGTATTTGTGCTTTTTCTTTCGCTTTTTGAGATTTATCCTTCACAGTTTGTGTCACATTATGGATGCCAACCAACAGACTGTAATCCATTATATCAAAACTCTCTAAAACAGCACAATCTCGCTCCAAAGCGTCAATAAGCAGCGCTCTTTTGTCGCCTGTCATTATAAAGCCCTCTGATAGCTTGTCTTGAAAATCGTTGTCTTTTAGTGTCAGTGTGTTTGTGGCATTTGTGGCACCAGTTATCTCATTAGCTCTTCGGTTATAACTCGAGCCTTTCAAATCGAATTTCAACTCGTACTTAATATTAGAAGGCAGGACATTGTTCATTACCACAAATCGAGTGGTTTTCAAGGCAGTTTGGTAAACATACAAACCAAAGAATTTCGGCATAAGCGTTTTATCATGTTGGTGTATGTTCATCCAATATCCGGGCAGTAATTGTTGTAGAAACCTTGCTTCTTTGTCCGTTACCGTTTTTAGGATATAATTATCGTCGGCGGAAATGAATAGAAGCGAGCCACTTGCACCTGGATTATGAAGACACTTTAATTGCATGCGACACAATGACTGCTTGAACTCTTCAGTGCCGATTGAAAACTGTTGTCTTAAATGGTGGAAGGGTTCGTTTGCAAATGTTTTAAAAGTGAAGGTGTTAAATTCATGTCCTGGTGTCCTATTTGTTCCTTCTCTCGGGAAAACTATTGTATCGACAGAATTAAAATCTGTCATTAAAATATCTTTTTTGCCTTTCGTCGTATCCAGCGTGTGTTCTATTCCAAGCTGTAAGCATTCCAATGTCTCCATGTCGTTGTTAAGGATGTTATTTGTTGTATCATGAATGTAGCTAGCCATTTCAGCCTATTTTATACAAAAGTTAACTTTCAATATTAATGCATTGCAATGATATTTATACGGAGTATACGTATTCGTCCGTGTGCCAGTAACTGGAACTACGGGATTATAGTTCCAGTTACGTGTGATTATTATCTTTCAATTCAAAAAGGTAGAATTACAAAAATGTAATTTGAAATTGCAACTTAGTTGAACTAAGGTTTGTAGCATTTTTTTTGGATAAATAAGCAAATAAATTGGGACTAGTTTATACGTATAAATTGAAAGAAACACACATGTAATTTTATATTGCAACTAACTTACTAAGTTGAACTAAGGTTTGTAAGATTTTATTATTTATGTAAATAAGCAAATATTTGGATACTAGAGCTACGTATAAAGTGAAAGTGGCGATTTACCATTTCATGTTTCCTTGAAATTGTGACACGTTTTACCCCACAGTAAGTAGTTTCATTTATAATATACAACATTTAAACTGGTATACTACAGTTGTGTTCGCGTAATAGCAGTCGCATTTCGCACGAAATTTCCTTTATTTAATAGGCGAACTTACTATTAGAGGAACAGAATTAACATTAATGCTCGCTTGGGGTACAATGTATTATACAGCTATTTCTAAATATGCTCCTAATCCTGGTCTGATCCAATTTCCATACGCCTAAATCACAAATTAATGTTACGGTATAGGAGAGGATCCCAATTTTTCGCGATCCTAAATTCAAATTTCCAAAAATAATTCTTCAAAAGGACCTCCTGGATAATTCCTTGTTGTGAATACCTTGCTAATATAGCAGTAATAAGAACTTACTATTAGAGAACAGAATTACCATTAACGCTTGTGTACTAATACCTTGCCATATATCACTACTGCTATAATGAGACAGCACATACACTGTTTGCTTGCAGGTCGGTCTCAGGACCTGGAGGCGCTCCAAAGGGAGGCGGCGGAGGGCGGAGAGACCGTGAGGGGACTCGAGTCGGCGCTCAAAAGGTGTCGCGAGGAGTTGGAGCGACAGGCCGGCCAGCTTATGACGTCAGAACGGGAGAGACGGGAACGCATTTCCGGTCTGGAACTGGAACTGAAACTAAGCAGACAGGACCTACACCAAATAATGGAGACAGCCAACAAGCGAAACAAAGAATTACAGGTGGAGTTTGATAGGCACAGCTGACTGATGCTATTTATAGTAACATTGTAGGTTCAAATAGGTTTGTGTTCCGAAATGGAAAACACAATGTCACAGCTGCAAACTGAATGGGACGATAAGCTTCAGAATAAAGAGGTGTTGGTTTCAGATCTGCAGAGCAAAGTGGCAGAAAGTGGCGCTCTCCTGACTGAGTTGAGATCGGAGTTGGAGCGACACCAGAAAGTGTCGCGCGAGCAGAGCCGAGAAGTGGCAGAGCTGCGGACACATCTGGCCACCTGTCAGGGCGAGAGCAGAGCCCTCGAGCAACAGGCTAAACTGGTGGAGCAGGTAACAGGAACTATAATATGGAACTATAAATAGTAGAACCTCGTTAGTAGGAACACGGTTAATACGAATTTTCGGTTAAGACAAACAAACAGTTCCACAAAATCAGGTCCCTACAATGGCTATTCAATGGGTATTACTCCGGTTAATACGAACTCCGGATAAAGCGAACACATTTACCGTCCGTTGGTGTTCGTATTAACGAGGTTCTACTGTTATTACAGTATAATCTCGTTAGTAGGAACACCAGGGGACCGTCAAATGTGTTCACCTTATCCGGAATTCGTATTAACCAATATCATTTGTATTGAAAAGGCTTTGAAGTGGACTGAAATAGTGTTCGTATTAACCTTGTTCGTCTATAGTAAAAATGTTAAGTTAATAAATGGGACTATAATTTGAAGCAAATACGTATACAAACCTATTAATCATTGGTTTCATATTTATGAGCATACATTAGTTAGTTAAATACATTGTGGGTCTCTGAATAATAATATTTTATAACACTTCTACAAACAATAGAATTAATTTAATTGTTAATTAATAAGCCCCGATTTAATGAATACAGTTAGTTAGGTCTGCTTATTATGAACAATTTTTGGTCGGCTTAATATGAAATATTTTATTATGAACAAGCCCTATGGTCCCAATTTAACAACTTACATAGGGTTTGTATTTAGCTAAACACAATCTATATTATGACACAATTTTTGGTCACTTGAATATTCATAATAAACATAATAAATAACCTTTCTCCATATAACTTGGTAATTCTGTTAATTTAATGAATATACAGTTACACGTATTATACTGTGATTAAATGAATATATATTATATTCAATAAGAATAACTAAAACTATGACTTACCTGGAACTAATAAGTACATATCATGGATTATTCTTTTGAAAATATGGTATTTATTTGAACTATTAGTTATTCATTTGGTGGGGCAAGCTGGCTTCGATCAGCTGTGTGGAATTATCTTAGTTCTAATTAGAACTATAGTTAGTTCTGGTTATTGAATAGCATATATTGTACTTTTCATGGTGTCCTAATTAGCGACACAAACCACTTCAAACATTGCTTTTGTATTAGAAATATTCGACAATAAATCTATTAAATTCCGTGCCACTAAATTAGAAACTAAGGAATATTCAATACAAATATCTGAGACACAAATGAGTTACAGTCAGGGTCTGCTTAATATGAAGGTTTTATTATGAACAAGCCCTATGGATTTTGGGAAAAAATTTGTTCGTATAACCGTATTCGTACTAAGGAGGTTCTACTGTATTGTATTATAATTACAGATATTATGAACACATTATTAGTCCCTTGATGTCCGTCTAACAGGAACTATAGCTATACCTGACTGTGCATGTATAATATGGATCAAACAGGAACTATAGCTATGGTTCCAATTAGGTGCGCGTCGAGCTAAAGGAGTCGCGAGAGAGAGAATCCGAACAGTCATCCCAACTGTCGGCTGCCAAGGAGCGAGTGGGGGAGCTAAGTGGCGCCCATAAACAGCTGTCCGTCTCGCTAGCCAATGAGCAGCGAGTGTGCGCCGAGCTCAATACCGCTAGACGGGACCTAGAGGGACAGAGAGAGGAAATACGGGAGTTAAAACAGAGGACAGAAGTGCTGCAGAATAGCCTGGATAGTCGGGCCAGAGAGCTGGAACGGAAGGGGGAACAAGTGTTGGAGTTAGATCAGGCGTTTCATAAGCTAAAGGTAGTAATGTATCGTATATTGATCTAAGGCTCTAATGCATAGTCCGACGCTCATTGGGGTAAGGAAAGTGTCGGTTCTGCTGAATTCTGGATTATAGAGGGTCGGATTATGCAGGTTCTACTTTATTAGGCAATGTTACTGTCAAGCCTTCATTATAGGAACTGAAATAACATAATAGATTTCGTTATATCCGACTTATAACGGGAGTTCACTGTATGGGTTATTATTAATTAGTATCTATTTATAGACGGCTTATAACGGGGGTTACTGTATGGGTTATTATTAATTAGTATCTATTTATAGACGGACGCAGGTGCCCGGGGATCGGAGCAGGACCGCGCCCTCCTGCAGGGGCAGGGGGAGATGCGGGCCCTCAAGGAGCGAGTGGCAGAGCTAACCGCAGAAGTGGCGGGGATGCGGCGACACAATTCCAGTGTCGAGGCGGAGAAGAGACGGGTGGAGGAACAGCTGGGTAGATACAAGAGTGCCACAATGGAATCTCAGGACAAACACACACAAGCACTACAGGTAATCAGTTTGTTAGTTAGCTAGGTTGTTAGTTTGTTTGTTAGTTTGTTTGTTAGTTTGTTAGTTAGTTTGTTTGTTAGTTAGTTCATTAGTTAGTTTGTTAGTTAGTTAGTTAATTACACATACTTAGTTAGTTAGTTAGTTAGTTAGTTTGTTTGTTTGTTTGTTAGTTAGTTTGTTAGTTAGTTAGTTAGTTTGTTTATACGTTACTTATTTACTTGTCAATTAGGAGTTACAGAAGTCCCGCAGAGAGACGCAGGACCTCTCCCAGCAGCTGAGACCTGCGAAAGAGGCGCTAAAAGCAAAAGAGACGCAATTAGATAATCTGAAGAGACAGCTGGACGCAACCTCCCAGCGGGCCAATCAGCTGGACAGGAAGTCTGACCAATCGGATCGCGCGGCGGAGGCGGCACAGCAGAAGACACAATCTCTGCAGGAGGAAAGCAGGAAGACGATTGGTCGGTTGGAGACAGAATCCGAGAGACTCAAGCAACAACTGGAACTAACCGCGAAACAGGGATTCTTGCAAACTCAGCGAATTCAGGAAATACACGCACAGGGGATGGGCAGACACGAACAGGAGGTGGAATAGCACTTGTGTACCCATTGTAACAATATAACATGATAATAGTACTGTATAGTATATACTATACATTGTCACATTGGTATAGTGACTCAACTAATTGGTCTAGTGACACTCTTTTCAGGTGAAATAGCTTGGCAAAATTTCATCACCGAATAATCAAATTTAAATTAAATTTTCTGCTATAGATTATAGACAATACGGCGACTCTAAAAATACTTTGGAACATGCCTTATGGGACTTAATGTTGCTGTTATTATTGTTATTATTGTTGTTATTGTTGTTATTGTTATTATTGTTGTTGTTTAGATGACTTCTCTCCGTTTGGAAATGAAGCAGAAGCAAGACAGATACACAACGGAGTCCCGCGAGTTGTCTCGCCTGGAGGCGGGCACCGCCACCCTCTCAGCTGATCTATCAGCTGAGAGGGAGTGCTCCCTCAGACTCAGACAGACCCTCAGTCTTAAGGAATCCGAAGTGGCGCGGATAAGCGCACGTTTGTCGTCCTTAGAGCGACAGCTGACCATGCACACAATGCGACAAGAGCCCCTCTCCATAAGTCGCACCTCCTCGCGGTCCTCTTTCGACCCCCGCGACCACTTCCCCCCTGATATGCCACCTCTGCCACTTGTCAACACCTCAGTTCTGCCCGACACATTTGTGCCACAACACGCCAGGTCCCGATCCTCCACTTATAACCCAACTCCTGTTCTAAAATACGATAACTGGATTGCTCCTGATAACCATGCGCCACCTAAACGTGTTAGCGACACATTCGTGCCACCTGTCACCTTCTCGGGTGCCACTTCTCGACAGGAGATGGCGGAAGGTGTTAACCTGTCGCTGACACAATTGGCGGAGGATCTCGCGAAAGCGGTGGCACATCCCCAGCCACTTCCGTATTTGTCACCTTCCAACAGCAGAAAACCTAATTCATTAAACCAATCCTTCAACAGTTCTAAATGAACCACCATTCAGTTGTAATTATACCGAACTCTGTTATATTGTTATACACCACATACTGGTCAGGTCCATATTTATTCCAATTCCATCTGGAGTCTGGGGTCTGGTATCAGTGACACATTTCGTATTATTAAACTGGACAAACAACAACAGATAAACAAACAAACAAACAAATAAACAAACAAACAAACAAACAAACAAACAAACAAACAAACAAACAAACGAACAACAACCAAACAACAAACAAACATTTTAATAACTTGTTAATTTGTAGAGTTTTAGCATTCTAATGTCTACAATTCCCGTTATTTCCCAATTCAAATCTGCTGGGCAGTATTTAACTGGGGACAAAGACGGCGCCTACGATACGCAAGATATATTTTCTAAACAGTGCATAGTGGTTTCTCAGCTTAGGTCAACTTACCAATGGTACAGAGGGAATTCGGAGGGTGCATGGCAAACCCAGAAGGAATTTGTGATCGGCGTTGATCATACGCTGAATAGTACACCAGTTATTGGACACATTAAGGGGGGTATACATTATAAATTGGGAAACAGAGATGCTGGTGACAGGGCAATGAAACAATCCTCTAGGGCATCGGGCGTGTTAATAGGGGGAGTTATCGGGTCCCTTATTGCTGGTCCTATTGGTGGAAAGTTGGGGGGATTATCGGGTGGTGCGATTTTAGACGTGACAATAACGATTGTTGACTCTTTTGTAAACAAAGAACCCCGACCTTATGGGTATATAGAATTGTACCAAAAACTTCGTGAAAACCCTAGAAATTTCGGAACGTGGTTTGACACCTTTATACTCGTTGTTGCTGATGTTCAAATTGGAAATGAAGCAGACAAATTAACAGAACAGAACACATTTTCAAGAGAAAAATCTAAACTTGCTAATAAAGTAGGTAAATCAGGTGCTGATGATATATTTGAAACTGCTGAACATTCAAGAATGCATGTTAAAGAAAATCCGACGAATTCAAAATCTCCTCAAGTAACTTCTATGGTGAGGGACACCAAAACCGGGGACAAACATTTCGGACATAATCAGACATTTCGCAATAAGCTTGTCGGTGATAATAATGCCACTTGCACCACCATTGATAATGTTGTAAAAGAACGTTGTGCTGAACCCCATGCGTATAGTAAATTCAATAAAGGGAATAATACACAACCAGGCCAATCTCAAGTTGTTACTGTCGAAAACATAAAACAGCAAGTTTTTACAAAAGAGAGGTGTACAACATGCAAACAGAATTCCTCTAAAATGGGTTACTGTCCAACGGATGAAATTCCAAGGACATTGATACCCAAACCTCCTCAAAACCCGAGTATAATAATTCCGATTCTTTTTGCTAGCCAATTACGAAACAATTCCAAAACAGAAATTTCTTTAAGTAAGATTGAGAATGTTTTTAAACCCTCTTTTCCAAATGAATTTGCATATTTAAGAGGCCGCTTTCGTGCTACATACAAGAACATGTTTCATTCTTTTCCACCACTTTTTCCCACTAATATATTTCGCGAAGATTATCCAATATTTACGAGGATTCACAATATTTTGGGCGAGAAAAGTTTTGCTCAGTTGAAAGACCCACGTATTGGGCTTTGCTATCCTTTTGGTAAAAATAGGCATTTATTGAGTCTATAGTACCGAGACTTTCATCTTATAAGCTATTCTCCTATTCACTTGAATTATTTTATTTAGTCTATTTAGATAGTATTTGAACTCTGTTCAAGTAGAAAGGTGATAGAATATCGCATTTATGTATGTATATTGTTGAATATTGCAAAATTCTTGTTTAACTTGAATTATTTTATTTATTCTACTATTTAGATAGTATTTCAACTCTGTTCTAGTTAAGTAGAAACTCTACTTAATATTCCGAACACTTACACTCTTATGTCACACGTTTTTACCATTTGTTAACAGAACTTAGTTTTAAGGGGAAACACATTTATTTAAACAACAAACAAACAAACAAACAAACAAACAAACAAACAAACAAACAAACAAACAAACAAACAAACAAACAAACAAACAAACAAACAAACAAACAAACAAACAAACAAACAAACAAACAAACAAACAAACAAACAAACAAATAACATATTATGTACCAGTTCCATTACTGTATAGCTATACCTTACCCAATGTGTCTAACTACACAATAGCTATACCTTAACATGTCAGCTGACCTGAGAGGAGGGTTCCCCATGGAACAGAGTCCCCACGGCTCGGGAGTGGGATCCGAGATATTCTCTAACGACAGACCCGGCCCCGCCCTATACCAGGCGAGTTATGATAGTATTATTATGTAGATACTAACTGCAGCAGTATACTCTGTTATACATCTGTCAAGGAGTAGACTCTGTTAATAGGAACTACAGTAGACTCGTTAATTAAACATAAGTTAAGGAGTTACATACAAGGTTAATTCCCTAGCCCAGCAATTCCCAGCCTTTTCAACCGTGGACCTTTTCAAACCTATAGTAAGTAAATACACGTATTAGATATTCTGTGGACCCCTCCCATTGACAAATTATGAGATCTTGTGTACCCCAGGTTGGGAACCACTGCCCTAGCCTATAGAAATGCATGCAAGTGACTCCATATAATACTAATTCCGGATAATACGAACATATTAGACTGTCCCCTTGTGTTCCTAACTTCCTATTAACAGAGCCTACTGTATAGTGCCAGATACATAGTTGTCAGTGTATATGGACTAACACCTATGTACTATATGGAACTAACACCTCTCTAGGAGCAGACTAGGAGCCCCACCATGCAGCAGGCTCGGCAGTACAGCCAGAGAGGGGGCCAGGTGGTCCGCGTGGGGACCATGCGAGCTGTGACGTCAGTCGGAGACTTCTTCGGAGTGACACAACAGTCCCAGCAGAGACTGAATAACCAGCATGGCAACCAAGGTGTCAGGAGTCTGCGTAGGAATGTGGGGGGGCAGCCGACCCATTCGTATGTGGACACTAATTACCTGGCACCCGAATTCCTGGGGGAAATAGACATTCCAATTGAGTTCCTTGGTTTCGAGGATGGGGCTTTGCCAGTGGGAAAGGAGCATTTGTTTATAACTCAGAAAAGAGAGGCTTTGGAGTATTATAGGGGTGTGGCGGATCTAAAGATTGAAGAAGATGGATTCTTTGGGGGACAAGTGGCTCGATCCACCGCGCCACAATCCGAGCGGAGGAAGGACATCAATATTAGGGCGCCGAAGAAACCTAAGAGCAAAAGAGATCAAATCAAAAGCAAACTCAAGGTGTTATATAACTTTTTTCTTTAAATTTCATTTTAATTCCGTTTATAGGTACATAGTACATTAATTTCTATAAAGGGACATGTTTGGACGGTCCCCTGGTGTCCCTATAACGATATTTATAACATTCCTTTCTCCTCTAGGCGTTGCCATCCTTCTGGCCCTACTTCACAATATTTATTCTCATCGTGGATTTAGTGGCAGCTTTTGTTCCCATTATAGTAGAGTGGTCCTTCAAAGGCCACTTGGCCCCTATCCACTTGGTGCCACTTAACACCACTTCGGACCCTGGCGACTTCCAAACCCTCAGAAATGTGTCCTCTGTGTCCGTGTACGCGGGACTGTCCCCTAACATGTGGATCGGAACCTCTGTCGAGTTCCTTATAAGGGCAGGGGCGCAATATGCCCCCTGCATGCGACGTGACCTCCAAATAGTGTCGCGTTACGCGCGTGATGACGATACACAACAGTCCCAAGGGGGCCTAGGGTGCTGTCAGTATGGGTTCACAGCTGGCACCGTAGTGGCCTCAGAATGTGACGGTGCTTATACCCCTCGAGTGGTTTGTTCCAACCTGACTCTCCCGATTCCGGTGACGCAGGTGTTTAGACCGTGTTGTGTCGGTGTTATGGGAATGTGTCGCGTTGTAACGAGTCTCCATTGTCAGTTCTTAGGAGGAAAGTACCACGAAAGCGCCGATTCATGTGACAACGTGAATTGCTTTGTAGGAATTTGCGGGATGTTCGGGGCTGGGATTAACTCGGTCCCGGGTTTTGAGAACCGACCAGACCCGACTCAATGGTGGCGGTGGGTCACCGCTCTATTCTTCCACGCGGGATTTATCCACTTGGCGATTGTGTCGCTGGAGACACTTATTGTGGCAGGGTTAGTGGAACACACGGCAGGGCTTATACGAGTGGCACTCATATATTTCATTTGTGGCATAGGTGGAAATATGTTCGGGTCTATTTTTTCTCCATACGCACTCCAATTGGGCGCCTCGCCCGCTATAATGGGACTTTCTGCCGTTTTCCTAGTTGAGTATTTTGAGACTTTACAAGCTCTTGAGAGGAAATGTGTCGAATTCCTGCGGTTATTAGGGGTGTTGGTGACTGTTATTTTCGTTAATTTCATTCTCGGGACATTCTTGTATGTGGATAATTGGGCCAATATAGGTGGATTCCTGTTTGGGATCCCGAGTGCCCTTGTGTTCCTTCCCTATGTCACATTCGGAAAATGGGACGCAGTCACCAAGAGGATTATTCTAGCCATCGCCTTGCCAATTCTGGTTTTAATGTTTCTTGTTCTTCTCGCAATATTCTACATAGCGAACACTGATTTCTGTCCGATTTGTAAATACCTAAGTTGCTTTCCGTATCTAGGCGATATGTGTGGGAATGCGTATAATTACCCTGATCCACAGGTGGCCTATTCCTTCTGAAAAACAGCTGATTATTAGCTGATAATTAGGGAGATAAGGGGTTTGTTGTTTGTGTATATTTGAACCTTGGATTTTATGCGGATTTATTTGTAAATTGTGATATACGTGTAAGATAATTTGCTTATTATTGGAATTCGAGTAATTAATATCACTGTTATTATATAATATGCTATTATTGGTTTTGTTGTTGTTATTATGAATTTATTGTTGTTGGTGTTCTTGTTGTTGTTGTTGTTATTAGAAATTTATTATTAATGTTTTTAGTGATATTATTTTTGCTATTATTGGTGTAGTTGTGTTGTTGCTGTTATTATTGGTGTTATTGTTGTTGTTTACATAAAATTAGTATACAAATGAGTAAAAGGCGGCCTTTCCAGAAAAAGCAGACCAACCAGATTGCCTCCCCTAGGCCCCGTTTGCCCCCTCCTCAGGACCATAGTCCAATTCTCCCAAATGTCCCAACTAACATAAAGGCATTGCGGACATTCGAACACATATTGGAATCCACTTTATACAACAAACCTAGAACCATTGCCTATTTCTGTTTTTCAGTGTCATTACTGCTTCCGCTTTTCTCGACTTATTTTCCGTTTATTCGGGAATATAAAATCGAAAAGGATAATTTCCTAAATGTCTATTTTGTGAAGATTGGTTGGGGTTGGACTTTGACTGTAGTGGGTTTATATGTGGCCATTTCAAGTGCCATTTACACCTTAATGAGTGCCACTTTGATGGTCAAACACCTCGGAAGGCTGGTGGTCTCGACCGCAATGTGGTATTTGGGAACCAGGGGTTTTGATATTATTCAGGAAATAACAGGAAAATGTACCAATGGGACAATTGAGACCATACAAATGTGTTTGGAAAATAATGATATTTGGACAGGTTTTGATGTGTCAGGGCATTCGTTTTTGTTGACGTTTTGTTTACTTGTTATTGTTGAGGAGTTTAAAACTTCAAAATATATTTACTGGGATAGTTTACAAGACGCTTTTGAAAAGAAGATTTACAGAAATACATTTTCATTCATTTTATTTGAAAACACAGAAAAAATTATTATGTTACTAAAATTAACCGCACTTTTGTTGTTGTTTATCTTTCAATGGATGTTAATAACATCGAGCTTATTCTATCACACCTTCAGTGAGAACCTAAGTGGCACTATTTGTGGCATTGTTTCGTGGTTAGTGACGTATGTGGCTTGCTTTCACGAACAGAAATATTTAACGTATCCAGGGGATGGTGAATTGGGTGGGTATTTCAGAGAATATTCGGATATTTAATGATACTATTAATAGAATGTTATTAATACTGGCTGTTGTTATTAGTATATCGTTTGTGTACTGTTATATGAGTAAACAACAATAACAACAAATTAACTATACTAGCTCGTTAGTAGGAACACCAGGGGACCGTATTAACATGTTCGTATTATCCGGAATTCGTATTAACCGGAGTCACTTGCATGCATTTGTATAGGCTAGGGGAATTAAACCTTGTACTCCTTAACCGATATTTCCCTTATCCGTGTTCCTATTAACAGAGTATAATATAACAAACTAACGAACTACAAACAAACATTTCATTACAAATTACAAATGAATAGTGGCACAATGTGGCACTCGCGACACATTTCCTCCCAGAGTTTCCTACTCAGTTTCCGCTGCCACCAGAGTGGATACCAGCTGGAAGTGTTGGACACCAAACTGCGCCACTGGCGAGAAAACGCGACACAGGAACAGCTGATCGCCAGGTGTGAGGAATTCTTAATATTCGAGTTGAACTCAGATATGCTAGTTGAGGCTATGGAATTAGAACTGTTATATGGGAACAAGGGGGGTATAGAAATTGTAGGGATAAGCGACAAACACCTCGAACTTGTTGTTAAAACAATAAAAACAGTTCGAGTAGACACAGTTCTATATTTAGAACGTGTCGGCGAGACAGATATGCTGGATAGGGAATGGGTAGTCGACAACTTTATGCCACTTATGGCTCTCTATGCACACAGGGAAAGTGGCACTCTGCCACCTGATAGTGACAGCCAAGATTCTGTATCTTCAAACATTCGTGAGTAATCTGTATACTGTATATCTAGTTTGTTTGTTTGTTGTTTGTTTGTTATTGGTTATTTGTTGTTTGTTTGATTGGTTGGCTGTTTATTTGTTTGTTTGTTGTTTGTTTGTTTGTTGTTTATTTGTTTGTTTGTTTGTTTGTTTCTGTATGGTATTTATTAACTGTTTGTTTATTTAGTTCAATCGTTTGATGTCAAAACTTTTGAAATTTTTGATGATGAGATTACTCGAAAGAAATACTTGAAATACAAAACTCTTTTAAAACAGAGTAATTGTACTTCTATTGACAACTTTCCTATTCAATCTCAAGAAGCAACACCTCCACTCGTACACACACCAACAACAACAACAACAACAACAGCAACAACAACAACAACAACAACAAAGAAGCAGACATCAACACCAGAAGAGGTCAGGAGGGAGGAACAAATCAGAAGAGAGGAACTGAGCAAGAAGAGAACTGCTATGCCAGCCGCTGCAAAGAAAAAACGGAGACTCTTATAATTATATTCTATTTTTGGAACAAGTTATATGTTCACAAATGAGCTATAATACCATTTTTAACTTTTTATTGTTTTTAATCGTAAGTAACAACAACAATAATAAGTTAATAATAAAACACATCATTAGCTAGAGAATATTATTAGCTGGTTAGGTGCACCATCATACACAGTTACTATATTTTGGTTATTAGTTAGACCTATTCCCTGTAAGTATCCACTGTACCCTGGTCTCTGTATGGTGTGTAGGAGTGTGCCCTCTTTGGTTAGTATTCTGATATTATTAGTACCCCAATCTCTGAGTATTATGTTATGATGTGCGTCCAAACAGAAGAAGGGAGGAAGGATAAATCCCCTATACTCCGGTTGCGTTTCGAAAGAGCGTATCATATCCCCTGTGTAGGTTAACACGTGTATGCGACTACCAGTTAGCACGTACACCTCATCTGGTGTCAGTTTAACGTCACTCGGGTGTTGCATTGCTTGATGCGTTATGGATCTTTGGAAGTGTAGGGAGTCATCTAGGACTTGGATTCTGCGGTTGTAATGATCCGCTACGAACACATCTCCGTTGGTAGAGACGGTGAGTCCGAGAGGGCTATTGAACTGTCCCACACCAGATCCCTGACTCCCTAGGCTAGCGACGAGACGCATGTCAGCCTCTATTTTGAATTGGAACACAGCGTGTACTCCTGTGTCCGTCACGTACAGGTTGTCTCGATGGATCGCTATACCGCATGGCTGTTTCATGTCTTGGTTTGTGAAAGTGTTTAGAAATTCGCCTGTCTCCGAGAAGATTGAGACTCTACAGGAACCAAACCCTTCTGCGGCATAAATCAGATTTGTGTTCCCATCGATAGCGACACCCCAAGGATTCCAGAGCTCTCCAGGAGCTTGTCCTTTCTTCCCGACAGTTATAATCGGTCTCATTTCTTCATATCGGGGTACAACGGGCACCTCCTCCTCGACTACCTCTCCCACACCTGCGATCACCTGCTCCAGGTGTCCACAGGTGCCTCGGAACACCACGCGTGTCTCGGGCTGGGGTACCCTCACCTCTGCTAGCGCTTGTTCTAGTTCCGCTAGGATTCGCTCCTGGGTCTCTCTCAGTTCGTTCATTTGGAGACTTTGTTCGGTATGTGTTTTCAGTGCGATTAGTTCTTCTTCTTTTCGCGCGCGGGCTATGGGCCTAGCGGCTATTTGGTCGCGTGTGTCGCGGTATGTGGTTAGGAGTGCCACTCGTCGCTGCTGGACACACATAATTATGCGGTCGAACAGTTGGTGTATTTCCAACTCGAAAGGGTCTACGGGGTGTATCGGGTCAGGGAATCGAACTGCCATTTTGTTATAATTTGCTAGTTAGCTAGTTAGTGCTATGGAAAGGAAAGTAGTTTGTAGTAGAATGCTATAGAGAATGTGTCTCGTATCTTATAGCAGAGCTAGGTGGTGGAACTGAGTGGAATGTGGCATCTGTTTGTGTGCCGCCTCTTCTGATGCACATGGTGACTCCATCCAGTCAGGAATGTAGTGAAAGGAAATACTTTCATTTGTGAGAACTTAGCTATCTCTGCTAGGATACCAGATACTCGCAATGGAATGCTTAATTATGACTCAATGATTAAAGTGGAATTAGTTTAGGCCATCCTAACTTACACTTTAGCTCTAGTAGTTTTAATTAACCCCCCCCCCCCCCCCCTATCATTTGTTTATCAAAATTGACCAGTCTATACTAATAGCTCAAGCCAGTTAAGTTAAGACAAATTTAGAATTATCTTTTTTCCTAGAGTTTTGAGAAAATACAAACAAAATTATTACAATATAGTAGATATTTTTACACAAATACAATCTGATACTTGAATTACAATTTAGGAACCGTTCAAACGTTACGTAACGCTTCCAAAGTTAAACAATGTGTGACAGACCATCCTTTTATGTTACAAAATTGTCAAAATAAGCATAACATGGATAGGGGGGTATATAACTTTGGAAATTTTGGGAATTTGAACAATCGTTTACAACATAGTTATACAAGGTATTTTTTTTCTGTACTAATTGTTTGTTACTAAATTAGAATATGGCTTCAAAAACTAAAGGAAAATCTAAGAAAAAGCAATCTAAACCCAACTCTAAACCACTTCCCACTGACACACCGACACAATGTGTCCCTCCCTGTTTGTTCGGTATTTCCATTGGCTCCCATAATACCTGCTTTGCAGTGGCTAAGAACGACACATTTGAGATTGTGGTCAATGAAACCGGGGACCGTTTGACACCTCTTTGCATTTATTACGAGCAACCAGCTAACACCAAAGGAATGTTAAATCCGTTGATTGGCCAGGTAGCCAGCCAGTCAGCTGATCGCGGCCACCCCAACTGTTTCACTCACCTTTTGGAATTTGAAAAAATGTGTGAAAAAGCTTCGGTAAAGAATACAAACGAAAATTCTAACACAGTTAGTATTATAACAGAATCTGGTTCGCAAATGATCTCACATGTTCAAATTCTGCAAGATTTCATTTCTGCTATTCGTGACCTGGTTTCTGCTCATTGCAATAAAACAGCCACACATTGCATTATCGCACATTCCTCACACGTATCCATTGAAACTATAGAAACGCTAAAGAATGCATGTACACAAGCGAACATATTTCCCATTCAGTTTATTCCTTCTAGCGCATGCGCATTATTCGCATATGCGATTGGACAGAATCAGAACGAATTGAATATTCCTAAAGTTGCCATAGTGATAGACTTGGGACATAACTATTTGGATGTGGCTATTTATAGAATATTAGGCGGGCTTTTCGAACCGATCAAATCTATACAATCCCAGCATTTAGGCGGGCAAAAGTTTAATGAATTACTATCAAATCATATTGTTGCTATTTTTAACAGCCAAAATAGGTGTGATTTGAGAGAGAGTAAAAAATCTATTCTAAAAATAAACACTGAGGTGTCAAATGTTAAGCATGTACTTTCTTCGCTTCCCAGTGCGCCAATCAGCATCGATTCTCTGTTCGATGGCATTGATTGTCACCTGTCTATTTCACGCGGGAGATTCGAATCCATTATTTCTCCTCTGATTAGTCGAATTATTGAAATAATAAATTCTACTCTGAAAGAAGCTAATTTGGAACAAAAGAGTGTCACTGATATTGTATGTGTAGGTGGTTCTTGTCGCATTCCATTTGTCCAGTGCCAGCTCCAAGGAAGCTTCCCCTCTGCCACTCTCCACGTGGCACTTCCCTCAGACGAAGTGGCGGCGTTGGGGGCTGCCAAACACTGCCACCTTATGGAAGTAAACAAATTAGTGTCGGAGTTCCATCAAACAACAGATTCCATACCAAGTACAGCACACAGGATTTGTCTAAAAATAGATTCTGAAATTATACTGTTTGAAGCGGGTACGCCACTTCCTGCCACTAAAACCGACACTTTTGAAGTGTCAACACCTCGACTCACATTCTCATTATACGAAAATTCCAATCGCCACATCGGTAGTGAAGCAATCGACATACCAGAGGGTGTTACAAATGTGTCACTGAACACAGAACTTAGTTTTAACACCGGATTACAGCTAACATTTCGCGACTCCATTAGTGGACAATGCATTGACACTTTCCACATTCCTTTCTCACTCTAGCAACCAATCTTAGGTAGTCTTAGGTAAAATTGTTTGTTTGTGTATTTATTGTTATTTACAACTTGCAACTAAATTTAGATTTCACAACTAACATTTTAATTTGTTACTATAATTAGCTACAAATGGCTTCGGAAAATCTCCTTGACATCGATACAGGCGCAGTGGTATGTAACGGCGCGATTCTTATTGGCCAAGTTAAAATAGGCGCCAAAACTGTTGTCCATCCAAAAGCCACTTTAGATGGGAGCGCATGCCCACTCCTGATTGGCCAGAATAACATAATAGAGGAGATGGTGCTCATAAGGGGAACTGAAACCGAAACTGGAACTATAGAAATTGGTTCCGGTAACAGTTTCAGAGTCGGTACACAATGCTTCGCTAAGAAAGTCGGAAATAATAATATTTTCGAAATCAAGTCTTATGTGGCCTCAGGTGTCACTATAAGTGACGAGTGCACAATTGGGCCAAAATGTCGCGTAGAGGGCGAACAGCTGATCCCAGACAGAGCAATACTATTGGTCGGACATGTGCCCTATGTAATGAACCATGGGACTAATAATAACTCTGCACAAGTTGAGCTCCTAACCAAGAATCTACCAAACTACCATAAGCTAATGAAAAGTTAATTATTGTTTGTATTTACTCAATTGTTGTTATTTATAAATCCTTATCAAACACATCCTAATCATGTTTTTTATTAATTAATCATCTCGTTAGCATAGCAACCAAAAGAATGCAGAATCCACCTAGAAGATACATATCACCTTATCCACCTAAGACGATGAGACAGTGGATTAAGTTCGGTTGGCGTTTCACTTTCAAAAGAGATCCGGTTTTCTTTCTGGCAGCAGCGATTTCTATATTTATCCTAACTCGGATTCCTGTTACGGACGAAGCGAGGAAAAACAGTCAATATTTTAATTCCTAAATTAGTTGCCATAATTACGTAACTATTAGTCCCTTATTGTATAACCACTAACCAACCAATCATTGATATTATGTAGCTATAAATAGATCGAATTTAGGCGCAAACTCTAATAGCAATAAAACGTAGTTGATTGCTGTAATAAATTTATTCATTTTATAGCTATAAATAGATTTTAGTTTAGGCGCGCGAACTTGAATATACGCGCCAAACGCTAAGTCTTATTTGAGCGCCAGATAAAGGATAATTATTAATTATACAACGTGCATAATATTAATTCTATTTTTATAACAATCAAATACAGATTACTTGTTATGATGTAGAGTTTGAATATTCAATACAATAAGTTCAAACTAATACTCGAGGTTTGACTTGTAAGGTTAGTTTATTTAGAATCTTACTGACTAATTTTAAGTAATATAAATATGCTAATTATAGAACAGTGTGGTAATACACTAGCTAGTTCATAAAGCAAGATTTCTAGATTTTCTTTAAAAATAAAATGTCTACAACACTAAAAGTATATTTCGTCGAGTCGCAGGAATTGGAACCAACTGAGATTAGAAGATTCATTTGGCAACTTAGTTCCAATTTGAACGAATTGCTTAATAAAATTTCGAATGTTTTCTCCACGAAACTGGTACCTGAATTAACTGCTATTCATGTAACGGAGGAGAATGGAAATATAAGTTATATTCAATCCGATTGTGATTTGAAGCGCGTGTTTGAACAGGCGCCTAACCAATCAATTGTCAAGCTCTGGGTTACCAGAACCGGGCCATTGGAATGCGTCCCTTCGCAAATTGAGTCTGATTCTACCGATTCGCTTTTCGGAACTGAACCGACAGATTTTGGAACTGACGAGGAAATACAGAGCGACGGTTTGTGGCCTCAAAGTGAATGCGACAGTTTACAAACCGATGTCTGTAATGTGGAACCAACTGTTGAAATTGGAACTATAGATATGATGAAATCACAGCAAAAGATTTCAGAAGTCCTTCAGCGCGCCGATTCCGATAATACCCCCGATGCTAGATTCAACACCTCTTACGGGAAATCTGGTTTCGCGAGTATTTTCTCCCAACTTGCGAAAGATATCGGTTGCTGGGCCACTGGCCCTGGACAGAATAATTCCGGACCCCCGGACCTCCCCCCCCAATTCGTGGAGTCACTTTGCACCCTGAAGGAAATGGGATTTGACGTCGAGAACACCAATGTACTGAAGATTCTCCGGAAAAACAACGGTGAGCTTGAAAGGACCATTACTGAGGTAATGGACTCTACTTTCTGATTGTTAATATTCTAACAAAGACTTTCTTTCTACTTGACTATGTGAGTGTTGTTGCTTTGGTAATATAATGTGTTCCCCTCCTTTTGTTATTATTCTGTTTCAAATATTTATGTTTATAGGGTGTTGTTATATGGGAGTATACTCCGCTTAATAGAGCCACCGGTTAATAGATTTATCCGCTTAATGGGGTCAAAATTTCACAGGATTTATAGGACGGAATTACAGTTTGACTCAACATCTTTTCGGTTAGTAGATTTCTCTGCTTAATCGGGTCAAACTACCCTGGAACAAAACTGACCCTATTAAGCGGAGTCGATCGAGACCGAAGGGCTCGTTATATAAATATACCAACCAATGTATGTGCCCAAGGGAATATAATATAAAGCTATTACTTTAATTAACTGTTGTTATTGTTGTTGTTATTACAAGTTTATCCATTACTTAATTAATTAATTTAAATTAATATCAGTTGCAGTTAACTTAATTGTTACATCTTGTTATTTGCAAATAAATAAATACACTTTGTTAGTGCCAATACATATGCTTCTTATACAAGTATTTCTGTAAATAAAATGTTTTAGCTGAAAACTGTTTAATAACAAACTTAAAATATTTACAAACAAATCAGAAAGGAGAGTAAATACACAGCACTACTTAATATACACATAGCAATGTTCATTATTGGTTGTTATGCAATTACTTTGGTTCTGGCAACATATTTCGTGCTTTCCTTGACAACTTACAAGGATATCGGAATTCCTGTTCCGCTTCGTGTATCCATTTGTTACAAACTAAAATAAACATCAATAAAAACAACACTTCTAAGGTGTTAAAATGTGTATATTTAAAGAAATAACTTAAATGTAGACCGTCTATTTCTAGACTAGGTTTTCTTACATATACATTAGTATTACCCATAGACGGCAGGGCTTTTGGTCTACAGAATTTATAGACGGTCTACAAATTTTTGGCTTATTTGTATGGGCTTTTATAGACCGTCTATAAATAGACCGTCTACATATAAGGATGCTCATATTTAAGTAGGATTCCTACCTATTTTGGCGCCTACAAGGACTGGACAACCCGCGTGTCTTGTGAGATTATCCGATTCCCCAGAAGCCAGCAGGTTAAACCAGAACACAGCGTCTCCCTACAAACATAGTACAACACTTAATTCCTTAATTCAGTCTGCTTAATACGAAGATAATTCGTCTGTTAGTATGAATATATTTCGTATGCTTAATAGAGCCACTTGTTAATAGATTTCTCCGCTTAATGGGGACTAAATTTCACAGGATTTATAGGACGGAATTACAGTTTGGGTTAAAATATATTCGGTTAATAGATCTCTCCGCTTAATCAAAGTAAATTCATTAAAACTTTTTATTATGAACAAGCCCTATGGTCCCAATTTAACAACTTACATAGGGTTTGTATTAAGTTGAGTTCCCTTATTATAAAGTCTCTATTATAAACACAATTTTTGGTCCCTTGTATGTTCATAATAAGAACCTGACTGTAATAAGTATGTTCTAATTATAGTAACAAATAATAACCCTAGAAAAAATAAACACAATATTTACCTTTGCTGGTAACACCCTTGCTCCTGCTAGAGGGAAAACAGTTGCTCCTCCTTGTTCCACATCACTCAACTAAACAACAACAACAACAAATTGATACAGTGGATGCCGGTTATAAGAACATCGTCGGGAACTGCATATAGTGTTCTTATAACCGTCATAAACTATATAGGGTATATGACAACCGTTTTCAAGTAGAATGTTCTTATAACCGATATCTACTGTAGATATAATTATAGAGTTAAGAGTTATAAACTAAAACAAGAATAGCTATTAATTGTAGACACAAATAACAAAATGAGGGACAGACATAATCTAAAATAGATTTGTTAAGACATCCAAATCATATTACACTTATTCTTAGAAATAAATGTCTCTAATAATTCCCTTGTATCCGTGTCTGTTTTGTGTCGCGGATTTGCTACAATACATTCTAAGTGTTCAGCGAATTCGATTGGTCCGTGTATCTGTACTTCTTTATATTGCTGTATTACGTCAGAACTAACAAATTGTTCCTTTTTGGTCACAACTTGTAAAATGGCTTTTAGTTCGCAATCGGTGTATTCGTTGAGTACGTGTTTGTAGTGCTCACAACTCGCGATTTTAACGTTTGTATTCGAACTATCCGCAGAGGCAAACGACGTTCGTAACCTAACTCGTTTTAGAATAAAATACGAATCCCCATACTGTTTACAACTCTTAACCCCGTTAATGTCTCCAACTATATTTAGAACGCCATATTTAACTCGATCTTCTGCCTTTACGTCTCTGTAAACATTCTTAAAAATATTATCTTCCCATCGTGACCGTGCCCCGAGGTCCCTACTTCCATGACTAGTTCCAGTTTCAAATTGGTTCCGGTAATTAGTGTCCGCTATTAAGATTGGCAAAAGTTTGTCCAGGAAAACATGAATAATTATCGGCGCCTCAAAATTAATCCATTCAAGAGTAGCTTCTAGGTCTGCGGGTGCGAAATTTAAACTCGCGACCCTTTTTGACAGGTTTTTCGCAGCCCCATTTGACATAATTTGTGCGTTTTTAACGACATGATCCATCGCTGCCCTTTGTTCTTTCGTAAGCGCAGCGGTTGCCCAATCAATATCGGCCAAATTAGGTGTGAATTTCTTGTACCTATTAATGTCCCCCAGGAGCATGTCGTCACACCTGTGTATGTGTTGTTGGAAGTCTTCGGGGGGTATATCGATGAGACACGACAAACACCTTTGCCAGTTCTTCCTATGCAGTTCCGTGTACTCGCACTGTTGGGTTTTAAGACATTCGATTCTGTGAGTGTCCATGGTCCCTGGATCCATTTGTAGGAAACAGACCCCGCATAAGTTGTCGTGTCTCTCTTCAGGTGGCAGGGGGACACATTTGTGCCCGCGGGGGGGTACGTCTTGGAGACAGAGGTTGCAGCGTCGATACGCAGTCGGGTCTGGTTCCGGTCCACTTCTGGGGGTGGGTACAGGGGTCCTGAAAACGGGGACAACAATTTCTGGTATCTTCCCGACTTGGCACCTATCAGTGTGATCTGGCAGGATAGTGACTAGAAACGAGTTTTTACAGTTGGGACACTTTCCCTCCTCTTTATCGCGACACTCCTCCACGTGAACTGGCAACTCTTCAAGTGTCATTCTTTTGCCGCATAAACGGCATTTCTCGTATTCTACGTCTAAGTCTGTTGAGCTGGGAACGAATATGGGCGTAGAGGGAATGGACATGTGAGGGGATAGGAAATCGAATTGTTGGAAGGTAGGTGCCTCTGCCGTCACTAATTCGATAGAAGCTTCAGGTTCATATTCATGTAATGGCAAACTTGAAATCGGAACCGTGGCTAATTCTGGGTTATTAATCCGGTAGTTTTCCGCGGTATTAATGCGGCAGTTTTCCGCGTGTGACTTGAGAGCCGTGAGCGTGAACTGACGGTTACAACGCGTACACATTTGATCCGAGAATTCCAAGGATTCCAAACCCGATTGTGTCATCGTGTCCGTACTCTCGAATTCCACCGATTCCGAGGTTATAATTTCAAGCGAGGAATGCGTCCGACACCTCTCCATATGCGACACAATTGTGGCAGCTGTGAACTCATTGTAGCAGGTGTTGCACATCACGTCGCTGCCACTTGAACTCGAAAGTGTTTCTGAATAAGTGGCGCAGTGGCTTTCTAGCACATCTGGGTTTGATAAGCAATCCTGTGCCACATGCGTTCCCATATAACTGTTATAAATATCGTTGTCGCAGTATATGCATTTGCTAGTGCCTTCGGAATCAACGGTTGGTGGTTTAAGGGAATAGTCAGTGCAACTTTCGTAAGTGGGGTTATAAGGTGGCGGATTTGGGTCGGGTGGAAAGGGACACATTTCCGGGGGTACCCCGAATAGGGGATTAAGGGTAATCTGTATTGATATTCGGGCGTTCACGGTGAATCTCAGAATTGCATAATTTACTACTAGGAATACTCTAGATGAGATAGAGATTGACTTCTATGATTTTTTTTTTCTTAATTTTCAATCAAGATGGTGTTTTTTAATAAAATAAGACGTCGACTTCCTTATATGGGCATGACATTTTTTCAAAAATTGTTGAATCTTTTTGAATTTTTGAACATATTATTATGAGACTATTTCCTCTCAGTATTAATTTTTATTTTATTTATTTTTGCAGAAGAAACGATGCTAAAGGGCATTTTTTCAAAATAATCATAAAACGCAGTCGTGCACTAAACTATCGTTATAAAATGTTAGAAGAAAAATTTTTCAATTCTAGTTCAAGGGTCTGAGGATGCATCATGTGTTACCCCAGAGAAATTTTTTGACTTTCTGATTATTATTTTTGGTTTTATAAGCATTCTAAGGCTGCGGCCCACGAATTTTTCCGAATTTCAACATCAAAAGAGGTGATAAAATTCTACACTGCCATATATTGTTCCCAAAATTAAAAATTTCGGAATCTACAGGTCAAAATATACAGGTTCACGTCAAAAAGTTCAGGAATATGTCAAAAATTAAGAAATTAGGGGCATAAAAGAATATGAAGGGTATGCAAGTACCCGGTGATCATATATTACTGTGGGAAATTGGACAGCAGAATAATTCTGTTATTCTTCATAAAAATGCGCCAGCTTCTTATCTATGCGTAGCATTTGTTTTCAACACTTTTACAATAATATATCATGAGTTATGACCAATTTATGACTATGGTTTTGTCTGTTTTGTCATATTTTCACACCTCAAGGCCCTCAAATATACAATAAAGTATTATATAAAACACCAATTTGGTAATACAAATATGGAAATAGCATTTGCGCACAGAATGAGACGTTTCACAACACGATCCAATCATTATTCGATAAGTTATGGACTTTTGGGCCACAGAAGGGGGCAAAAAATCTGACATTTCACACCTGTTGATATTTCAGAAACGCTTTGAGATAAAATGATCATAGGCATTAGAAAATACTGTAAATACCTGACTTTCTATACGTTTATAATACATTTTAGGACTCTAGGTGTCACACTTTTTAACATGACCATATATGGTAATTTGATGTGCCCAATTTTGATGACGAAGCAAATTTTGTAACTCTTGATCTCTGGACAGCAGAGACTAGCTCTAAAATTCTAGTCACATCATGATACTATTTCTTACTCATTGGATAAACTTTTGGGATTATATTATAATTCGAATGATGTGTTCTGATTTCAAATGCCCAAATATGGTGGTGTCAAAGTGGCAATATGTTAAAAAGCTGACAAAAATCCAACTTCTGATCCAAATGAGATAGAGCTTAGCTCTAAATTTCTAAAAATAGTCTAATTCAATTTCAAATGACATTATCTATTTTATGCAGTTTAGGAACTCCTTTTCCTCGCACTTTCATATTCTGGACTCAGCCACTTCGACACAAATTAATTAAATGCTAATTATGAAGGTGTAAAAAAAGACCATTTGGGCATATGGATGTAAAAAAGAGAATTTTTATTCTAGAAAGTCAAACTTTTTTTTAAAATGCTCAGTATATGTAGGCGCATGTTTTAAAAGCGGGCAGTTTTGGCAATATAATACAAAGAAATTGAATTATTATACTTTTAATGAAAAATAGTGGGTTTTTTTTGACCAATTTCACAAAAATGACAATAACATAGAGTAGATCAAAGAAAAAGCATAATTCGGTTCGATTTAAAACATTGAGTATTGACTCAGGTATATTTTATAATTGACATGTTTCGCGCTAAAAACTAACATAAAAATTTTTTGTAAATATTTGGCTAGTATGGATTAGGCCTATATTGACATTGTCTAGTTCATAACTAAGGATATATACATAGTAGAACTCTAATATTTTCAGGGATATCTTAGATATATTAGTACTATCCAAAAACGCAATAAAAACATTAGGTCGTCGGGTGTCAAAATATCAGTACAGAGCACCCTTAAAGGAAGGGGATCGGAGAGACTTTGTCGATTGGTGTTTGCGAGGTGGCAGAGGTGGCGGGGGTTCCTGGTCTGGAGGTGTGAAAACAGCCCTCTGAGTGGGAGGTGTCAAAGTGGGCACATACGATTTGAAGTCCTGCGTGTCTGTTAGGGAATGTGGCGCGCTGAATGGCTTATCATTAGGCGTTGGGGGTTCAGAAGGGTTGGAAGACAGCTGGGAATATCGTTTGTCATAAGTTTGTTGGTTCGGGAATTGGAAGGTGTCAAGTGGCATAATAGTGGCACGCTCACCTGCCATCACAGTTCTACTGAGACCAGGGGACAACATGTCGTTGTCAGGATGTGGGAATGTAAGGTGTAAAGTGGCACAGCTGGAGGGTATAATTGTGCCACTTTGTGGGATGTGGAGTTTGAGTGGCACCTGTGTGAAATGACTGCCACCTGGAGAAACCGAAGTGGCAGATTGAAGTGGCGCTTGGTGGCTGAATTGATGGCTCTGGGGCTGTGTGTAATGTTCCGGTCGAAAAGTTGGGTTATGAGTAGTGGGCGGGAAGTTGGTTCCAATTTGCTCTCGGTAGGGCTCGAAGGGTGGGATTAAGGGGGCCATTCGGAGACCACTTGACACCTCAGTTCTGTTCATAGGGTGAGGTGGCATTCTTTGGCAGAATTGTGGCATTTGACCGGTGAGGTGAGAAGTGGTTGAAATGTGTCCGTGTGGCAGAATTGGCATGGTGTTCTGGTGAATTAATGGAGGTGGCCTTACGGTGGAGGAGTGAGGCTGAAATTGAGTGTGTAGCGTGTTAGGAAATCTGCTACCCGTTTGGGGGTGTTGATAAGTGGCACCTGGGTTTACTTGTGGCATAGTTTGCTGAAAAGTGGCACCTGTGTTTTCATGTGGCACAGTTTGTTGGTAAGTGGCACTTGAGTTTACTTGTGGCATAGTTTGTTGGTAAGTGGCACCTGTGTTTAAAGGTGTCACTGTTTGTTGGTAAGTGGCACCTGTGTTTAAAGGTGTCACTGTTTGTTGAAAAGTGGCACCACTGTTTAGAGGTGGCACAGTTTGCTGATAAGTGGCACTTGTGTTTATAGGTGGCGCTGTTTGCTGGTAAGTGGCACCTGGGTTTATTTGTGGCACAGTTTGCTGGTAAGTGGAGTTTACTTGTGGACCAGTAGGTTGAAAAGTGGCACCTGTGTTTATTTGTGGCACAATTTGTTGGTAAGTGGCACCTGAGTTTTCAGGTGGCACAGTGGTATGAAAAGTGGCCCCTGGGAATATATTAAATGGCACAGTCTGTGGACTCATTTCGTAGAGTGTACCTGTTTGAAATGTGTCGCGTGCAAGTGGCACATAGTGGCTCGTCGTGACAGAGTAATTTGTGTCAGGGACACTTTGTTGATAACTCCCTTGAAAGCGAAGTGGCACGTTATTATGTGGCGAAATAGTGGCACATCGGTTAGTTTGAAAAGTGGCATGCAGGGGCTGATTTGATTGGTGCCCGAACTGAAGTGGCAGAGTGGCCTGAATAGGGGAGGTGTGATTAATTCTCGGTGGGAAATTGTGTCCGTTAGTGGTCTGTTGCTCACTCCCAAGTGGCATACGTGGGTCATAAGTGGCACAGTATTTCGTATTGCTACTGACAGGTAAATGAAAATTTGTGTCCATGTTTGAAACCATATTTTGTGACATATTTTGCTGGTAATTCAAATCAGGCTCAGTGGCAGATTGTGTCGCAAAAGTGGCAGATTGTGGCACAAAAGTGGCAGGAAAAATGGTCTGATCCATTTCCTGAAAATCCTCCATTCTTTGGTTCGTTGGCAAATCCATTCCAACACCTAAAGTCACGAATGGCTCATTTGGGACTAAAAGTGGCGAAGCGACAGTTTGGTGTTCCACTTCAAGTGGCAGGTGTGCCACTTCTGTGCCACTTGGAGTTTTCACACTTACAATTTCTACATCTTCCATTACAGGTCCGATTATTATAGAAAGATCCTTTGACTCTCTTGGTCCAATTATTTCAGAATAGTTCTGCGACAAATTGTAAGATTCAGACATTTGACACGAAATGGTGTGTTCGAAATAAAGTTCATTAAGTGGAATCGATTTGTGACAGTAAATACACTTTTCCTGAATAGTGGTTGTATCAGTCATATAACTAATCTAACTTTATAAAACTGGTTCATTAATAACAGCCCATCAAAAGTGCATAATATATATAAAGTGGTTTGTAAAGCGACATATTTGTGGCACAAGTGGCATTACTCACGTATAGCAAGATCGTAGCAATCCTATTCCTGTGGTATCCGCGAAAAGATTTAATCTCGTCACCCTAGATACAAAACGGGTTATTTGGAATGCATGCATTAAACTCATATCTAATATAATTGTTTGTTTTCTAAAAATAGACTACAGTAAACACCTCGTAATAGGGACCAAAATTTTAGGTCCCATGGGTGTTGGTGTGTATTTACGTTTAGGCGCGTAAACCACTTGTAAAGTGGCACTCGTAAGTTATACTTTGTTCAATTTGAAAGGTTAATGTGTACTATTCAGTTTGCTTTATATACATACAATATGTAATATAATACCGTACTTAAAACTTTAGTAGATTCTTACAAAAAATTACTGGATTAGTGAGTAAAACACATAACAGCAAAATGTGTTTAAGTTGTATTAGCAAGCTTTTGTATGAAAATAGGAATTACTTGAGTCACTTGCATGCATTTGTATAGGCTAGGGGAATTAACCTTGTACTCCTTAACCGATATTTACCTTATCCGTGTTCCTATTAACCATAGAGAATGCTTATATAGAGCTGAGCTTTCAGATTTTTTCCCAATCTAAAAGCCCAGGCTTACTTTCTAAAGGTCAATTTCAAAGTTTGGGAAAACTGACCTTCTTAGTCCTGAATACACATACTGAAAAACTGACTCTACTAGAGCTGAGCTCTATATAAGTAATTTTATTGTTGTGTATTTGTTTACATACTGATACTATACTTACCCTGGCATGATCATAATGTGGCTCATAGTGTCCTCCTATTCCATACACTCCCAACTACAATATAAACAGCATAATTAGTACATCACACATTCATACATTACCATGTAGTGTATTATACAGACATTTGTAAATACGCTCCTAATCCTGGTCTGATCCAATTTTAATACACCTAAATCACAAATTAATGTTGCGGTAAAGGAGAAGATTCCAATTTTTCGCGCTCCCAAATTCAAATTTTCCAAAAATAATGCTCCAAAGGAGCGTCTCGCGCTCCTGGATAATTCCTATATCACCATGGTTACCTGTAGATCCTCAGCAGTGTCCATTTCCAGTCCAGTTATGTCTTCCATTCTTTGGTTAATGATAGGAAATACTTTATCGTCATTGTTAGTCAACCAACCACTACACACATTATAAGTACAGTAGAAGCTCGTTACAGTGGATACCGGTTATAAGAACATCGTCGGGAACTGCATATAATGTTCTTATAACCGGCATAAGTTATATAGGGTATATGGCAACCGTTTTCCAGTAGAATGTTCTTAAAACCGGTGTTCTTATAACCGGCATCTACTGTAGTATGAACACAGTTAATCGAACACTATTTCAGTCCCCTTCAAAGCCTTTTCAATACAAATGATATTGGTTAATACGAATTCCGGATAAGGTGAATGCATTTGACGGTCCCCTGGTGTTCCTACTAACGAGGTTCTACTGTATTGTTACTTAAATAGAGGTGTTATAATGTGATTAACCTTTTGGCTATTCTGTAATCAGCTGGCTCGAACTGTCCACTTATGTGGTTTCTAGCAGTGGCACGGTACAACTAAAGATGTTAATAATAAATATACTTTAAAATAGGATCATTTTATATAATATTTTCCGCACCTTTTCTTTACCAAGCTCTATAAGTATATTAATCTGCTTGTGAGTTAGTGCGTCTTTTATTCCGTAAATCCTTGGTTTGCTGTGTAGCACTTCTATTTTAGCTGGGTTGAAAATCAAATTCAATACCTTCTTACTTGAATAATAAAAACATTTCAGTTTTCGTTCTCTTTTTGGCAACTAAGAAAGTAGGAATTATAAATCTAAATTAGTAAACAAATCCTTTTGACACGATTATAAGATGACTTAATACATTTACATAACGACCACTTAAACAATTGGAATTCACGGTTATGGCACTAAAGCTACCATTTTGATTGGCTGTCTACAAAGCGTCTCGTACTTATTGGCATCATCGGAACTCCAAAATAGCGACATTCCTATTGGCTTAAATTCAGGTGGCTCTTTCTCTGCCACTTGTCCATTCAGTTCTTCTGGTGTCAGCATTTTCTTGAAATACACGAGATTCCCCTCAACTCTGCTCTCAGCTTGTTCCGGAACTATAACAGGAACCAATAATTAACACCTCTATACCTTATATTATACCCGGCAAATGTATTTGGAAAATCGGAAATTGTGCCATAAGTGGCTCATAATAAGGACACATATAATACATCAAATAAATCGACATAAAATTACCTTATAACAGTAGTACGATATTTTAAGTCATTTTAATTCGTAGCATTTGTGTCCATGGTACAAATGGCACAAAAATTCCGGTTATTCAAAACTTGGCCAAGTACAGTATAACATACAACAAACCTATTTTTAGTAGCAACTGTGTATTTATGTACGCTTTATAAATATCCCCAGTTTTGAACTGTGAATAAGTCAGATAATCCAAAATCTCAAAAACGGTCACACGGGACCCCTTGCCCCCTCCCTGCGTCTCTCTTAACCGTAAAGCTTCCTCCAACCTATAAATAGTAGCAACCTTATAGCATACACCTGTAACCGGAACTATAACAGGAACCAAAGAGTAGTCGGTTAATTCATGGATTTATCTTCCCAAAGTTTCAGGCTAGGTCTGCTTAAAGCCTCGCATTAAATAATCTTACTTTTTCACATTCTATTAGTATTAGCTATTATATAAAGCAAAGTTTGACTCTCTAGCTCAAATATGTGAATCTGGAACTAAAATCCTGCTATAATATTGAGCATCCTTATATGTAGACGGTTTATAAAAGCCCATACAAATAAGCCAAACATTTGTAGACCGTCTATAAATTCTGTAGACCAAAAGCCCTGCCGTCTATGGGTAATACTAATGTATGTGTAAGAAAACCTGGGCTAGAAATAGACGGTCTACATACAAGTTATTTCTATAATTACAGTCAGGTTCATTTATTATGAACATTCAAAGGACCAAAAATTGTGTTCATAATAGAGAGACTTCATAATAAGCGAATTCAACTTAATACAAACCCTATGTAAGTTGTAAAATTGGGACCATAGGGCTTGTTCATAATAAAAAGTTCTTCATATTAAGCAGACGAAAAACTGTTCACAATAAGCAGACCTGACTGTATTAATATTTAATTGGTTCCAATTGGAACTAACCAGACAGTGGCTATTTCCCAGAACTCCTGCAAATAGGCCTCTCTTCCTATCTCAAAGCACTCCTGCGCCGACATTGGTTTGTTGTCCATAGACAGGCTCCCGTTAGTTATATCAGAAATAGGAAGTTGGTATGTGTCCAACAACCTCTTGAGCCCAATAAGACCGCCCCTGAGGTCAACTTCGTTTGCAAATTTGTGTCGCTTTTCAGCCACAAATGCCATCAAATCTAAATTCAATATTCCATAACTCACTTCCATATTACAACCCCCAATTACTAACAGTTCCACATTAACATTATGAGTCTATATATGGACACATCTTACCACTAATATAATACCAGTTACAGTATAACCTCGTTAATACCAATATCCGGTTAGTACGTACACTATTTCGTCCCTTAAAGCCTTTGCAATACAAATTGAACCTGTTAATACTAATTCCGATAAGCAGTACTAACTAGACGGTCCCCTGGTGTACATACTAACGAGGTTATACTGTATATTAGTGGCATATAAGAACATTATATGCAGTTCCCGACGATGTTCTTATAACCGGCATCCACTGTATACATATACGGTCCCCTGGTGTACGTACTAACGAGGTTATACCGTATATTAGTGGCAAGAGAGGTGAGAAGAGACCAATGCCCCCTGGGGGACATTCTTACCATGCGTGTTATCTTCATACACCAAATCCGCTAGCCTAGGGTCCCAATCTCTCCTGGTTCTCTTTAGAATAGAAAAGGAGTTAACCGGTCCCTTCACATACTCAATAGCTGAACTTTCCGAATTCGGGAGTGATTCATAGAACTCCTGTATTTTCTCCAATCTTTCATTTTCCAATTCTAAATACTTTCCCAATTCAACTTTCATCGCTTGTTCGTGTTCGAACAGTTCCCGTAGATCCATGACAGAAGTGAACAGGTCATTGCCACCTTGTGCCACTAGGGCGACACACGCGACACAAAACAGACTCAACCAACTCATTCAACTATTATTATCTCAGAATAACGCTTATATCAACCTGGATTCGTTTGTTCTGGAGTCTAGTTTCATAACTATACTTATACTCTTGTTAGAGCGTATTGTGTAACATTGTACTACAGTATAACTCGATAGATTTAACTTCATTGCATTACTTATTTACCGGGCAACTATTCAATCGGAAAATATGACTTCGTAAAAGGGGAATTTTGATGTTATAAAATGACTTTGCCAGTCACTGTTCCCCCCGAAATTTGGATTATGATGTCACAATTATCCATATTTTGAAATAACTTATATATAGACCGTCTATTTTAGACCAAGTTTTCTTTACTTAAATAGTATTACCATAGACGGCTTGGCTTTTGGTCTACAGAATTTATAGAAGATCTACATTTTTTTGCTCAGTTTTATGGGCTTTTATAGACCGTCTACATATAAGGAAAATCAGCCATTTTATATAATAAGTATTAACGATATTAATTTCTTTTTAGTCAATGACAGACAAAATAATTATATCTGTAATTTACAATCTAATATTTTGACAGCAAAACAATAATATTAATAATTATCACACATCAACAGCAGAGAATATTATAAGCTGGTTAGGTGCATCACAATGCACAGTTACTATATTTAGATTGTTAGTTAGAGCTATTCCCAACAAGTACCCTCTGTCCCCTGGTCTCTGTATGGTGTGTAGGAGTGTGCCCTCTTTGGTTAGTACTTTGATATTACCAGTATAGTAGTCTTTGAGTATTATGTTTTGATGTGCGTCCAAACAGAAGAAGTCATGATCAAGGAGACTTCCCGTTTGCCCAAGTTGTGGATCGAAAGTACGTATCATATCCCCTGTGTAGGTTAACACGTGTATGTATCTGTAAGTTAGCACGTACACCTCATCTGGTGTCAGTTTAATGTCACGCGGGTGTTGCATTGTTTGGTGCGTTATGAATCTTTTATGAATGTTTATGGATCTTTGGAAGTGTAGGGAGTCATCTAGGACTTGGATTCTCTTGTTGAGATAATCCGCTACGAACACATCTCCGTTGGTAGAGACGGTGAGTCCGCGAGGGTAATCGAACTGTCCCACACCAGATCCCTCACTCCCTAGGCTAGCGACGAGACGCATGTTAGCCTCTATTTTGAATCGGAACACAGCGTCTACTCCTGTGTCCGTCACGTACAGGTTGTCTCGATGGATCGCTATACCGTGTGGCGCTCTCATGGCTTGGTTTGTGAAAGTGTTTAGGAATTCCCCTGTCTCCGAGAAGATTGAGACTCTACAGGAATATGACCCTTCTGTGACATAAATTAAATTTGTGTTCCCATCGATAGCGACACCACGAGGATAGTCAAGCTCTCCAGGAGCATTTCCTGTCTTCCCGACAGTTACAATCGGTCTCATTTCTTCATATCGGGGTACAACGGGCACCTCCTCGACTACCTCTCCCACACCTGCGATCACCTGCTCCAGGTGTCCACAGGTGCCTCGGAACACCACGCGTGTCTCGGGCTGGGGTACCCTCACCTCTGCTAGCGCTTGTTCTAGTTCCGCTAGGATTCGCTCCTGGGTCTCTCTCAGTTCGTTCATTTGGAAGAGACGCTCGGTTTCGGTTTTCAGTGCGATCAATTCTTCTTCTTTTCGAGCGCGCTCTAAGGGCCTAGCGGCTATTTGGTCGCGTGTGTCGCGGTATGTGGTTATGAGTGCCACTCGTCGCTGCTGGACACACATAATTATGCGGTCGAACAGTTGGTTTATTTCCAACTCGACAGGGTCTACGGGGTGTATCGGGTCAGGGAATCGAACTGCCATTTTGTTATTATTTTCTAGTATGCTAGTTAGTGCTATGGAAGGAAAGTAGTTTGTTAGTATAATGCTATAGAGAATGTGTCTCGTATCTTATAGCAGAGCTAGGTGGTGGAACTGAGTGGAATGTGGCATCTGTTTGTGTGCCGCCTCTTCTGATGCACATGGTGACTCCATCCAGTCAGGAATGTAGTGAAAGGAAATACTTTCATTATATTATTGGAATTAAATGAATAATTTAGGCACGTGCGAGCGAGTTCAAACTAAATCTAGGCGAGCAGAAAATTCCCTAATTGAGATCATTTGTTTTGAGATTAATTAATAGATTACTTATTGACACCTGTTAATACGAGTTTCGAAAGGGGGAACATATTCAGAGGTCCCCTGGTGTCCCTACTAACACACCCATAGGGCGTATACTCATATCAATTGGACACAATATAAATTGAAATTGGGACTCATAATAAGCCACTATTAGAGGACTCTTGATATAAAATAGATATAATTTCAATACAGTAATTACAAGGGTTTTATGTATTGTGTTAAATCGACTGCTAAATAAAACCAATATTCATTCTGGGATTGTCAAATCGGAATCTCGATTTAATTTAGTTGCACCTCCACCTATGTCATCATATGTAGGTGGCCCTTCCTCAGGTGGCACAGGTGGCAGCAGGTAGCTGGAGGGTCGCAGGGTCGGTGGAGGCAGCACAGAAGAGAATCGGGTTTGTTGTTGTTGTTGTTGTTGTTGTTGTTTGTTGAATATTCCGAATATGTTAGTGATTTTACATAAAATTATCGCAATGAATACTCCCAACATCCCAACGAAGATAATTAGTATTACTACAACCACAACAACAATAGTGTTGCCACTAAAAGAGTAAACAACAATAACAACAACATTAATAATAACAATAACACCAACAACAACAAATGTATGAACTCACGTATCGGTCAGTGCATTTACTACAAAATAAATAAACAAATAAAAACAACAACATTTGATAACAACAAATACTATACCTGGAGTCAGTACTTGCGTGAGCAGAAATAGGAATATAATTAGGTGTGAAAATGTGAAATTTAAGTGATCCATCAGGGCTAAAGGCTTAAATAAACGATACAGTTAAAAAGTGATAGTTTTACAACGAAACAATAGTTTGAAACTAAATACAGGTAAACCTCCCAAAGCGGCACCTCCGAGTAGCGGCAACCTCCGAGAAGCGGCACAAAATCATTCTCCCGATGGGTGCCGCTTTGGGAGTTTTACCTTACGAGCAACCTCCCAAAGCGGCAACCTCCGAGAAGCGGCACAAAATTATTCTCCCGATGGGCGCCGCTTTGGGAGGTTTACCTGTATATAATATTATTATTATTATTATCAGTAAACAAACAAACAAGAAGTGTTAACAAGCCGAGGTGTGAACAGAAACAATGTGTCTCACTTCACCAAGTGTCGCACGTCTAGAATTGAAATTAAACTGTCTGCATAAGAAGAAGCTAGGAGCGTCCCGCTTTTGTTCCACGACACCTCAAATATCCCGGCACTTCCCTGATACGAATAAACCAGAGTCTTGTCCTTAACCGACCAAATATGGAGCCACTTATCGAAGGACCCACTCACAATGTATCTACCGTCCGGACTAAACACGACCGAATATACGGCCTCTTTGTGCTGTGTGAAAGTGTGCACGCATTTCCCTATCTCAACGTCCCACAATCGGACTGTGGAGTCGAAAGAACCGGTCGCTAAATACCGGGGGCCGGTAGATTGGGCAGGGGACCACCTTAGGGTGTATATTCCCTTCTTGTGCTCCTTTAACTCGTGAAGGCACTCGTCTTGTTTGAGGGACCACAGTTTTGTGGTTTTGTCGTCCGAACAGGAGGCGAGTACGCTCCCCGTTGGGTCCCACTTTATGGCGTTAACCTCATTCATGTGTCCCTAACAGTAACACTCTGTTAATAGGGAATATACTCCGTTAGTAGGGAATATAGTATCTGTGTTAATAGGAACTATACTCTGTTAATAGGAACTACAGTAGACTCTGTTAATAGGAACTATAGTAAATACTCTGTTAATAGGAACATGGATAAGGGAAATATCGGTAAGGAGTACAAGGTTTAACAACCCTAGCCTATACAAATGCATGCAATTGACTCCAGTTAATACTAACACATTAACATAATCCCCTGGTGTTCCTATTAACAGAGCTACTGTAGTTAGATTTAGAATACTACAGCCCGTTACCATGGTACTTACATGGAATGTTTTTAAGACGGTGAAGGAATCCTCATCTATTTCGCAGACCTTAATCTGTCTGTCGGACGAACAAGACGCGAACACCTCAGATGACTGCCAATCTATGTCCAGAGTGGCAGCCGTGTGTAGTTCTAATTGGAACTTAGCTCTTCCCCTACTCGGTTCCCAAACCACCACATACTTATCCACCCCCCCACTGACCAGTGTGTCGCCGTCTGGATTCCATTTGAGCACGAATATAGGCGCTTGGTGCTTCTTTAGAGTTCTGTGTTGAACTGAGTCGTCGCAGGACCAGATTCTCGCTATACCGTCGTACGCACCTGTACACGCATTAATAGGGATATCCATAGTCCACTAATGTAATAGATACCCGATATAAGAACATTATATTGGAAAACAGTTTCGATATACCCTGTATAATTTATGCCGGTTATAAGAACACTATATGCATTTCCCGACGATGTTCTTATATCCGGTATCCACTGTTTTATCAATATATCCATATCCATAGTCCACTAATACAATAACTAACCAGTGGCCAATTGTGATCCGTCCCAATTCCAATCCAGAGTGGTTACCCCCCTTGACCCCTCAGCCATATACTCTGTGTGTGGGTGTCGCAGCACTATTGACTTCGGCTGATTTGTATCTTCTACGTTCCAGATTCTGGCTGTCGAATCGCCGGACCCAGAGGCGAGGATATTGTCCCTTTGTGGGTTCCAGGCACAAATGAATACCTCCGAATTGTGTCCCCTAAGGTGCGACACTTGTGGCTTGCAGGGTTTGTCTTGTGGCACCGTGCGCTCTTCTATAAATAGAATTCAGTAACTCCCTTATAACCAGTTATATGTATACAGGTAAACCTCCCAAAGCGGCACCTCCGAGTAGCGGCACAAAATCATTCTCCCGATGGGTGCCGCTTTGGGAGGTTTACCTATATATGTATTCCACAGACGGATAAATACAGTAGAACCTCGTTAGTAAGAACACTATTCAGTCCCCTTCTAAGCCTTTCAATACAAATTATATTGGTTAATACGAATTCCGGATAAGGCGAACGCATTTTGGCGGTCCCCTGGTGTTCCTACTAACGAGGTTATACTATAGTTGATCCGTTTATATGAAATAATGAAGTGTCCCTTGGAGTTATATAACTCATAGCTTGTCCTTTTCCTATATAAACTAACATAAATATGTCAAAACATTGGACCATCTCAAACTTGGGAGTTACGTATAACTGCAAACACAATTTACACTTTACATACCTGTATCCATAGTGTTCACCTTCTCAATAACCTCGTCGATCGTTTCCTCCTTTATTTCCCTCTTGACAGTATCCAGCTGTGCCCGTAGCACCCGGGACCCTAGGTCCGGACGCACGGCGTCTATGAGACTCATGGGCTCAACTAGCCCTTCGTCCAGGAGCTTCCCGTCGGCCGTAATACTCATTTCCGCCTCTACAAACTGTAGGCCCTTCTGCGCTATGCTAATCAGCGCGCCAGGAGGGACCACAGATGGGGTACTGGTCAGGTAACTCTGGTTAACACAGGCCTCGTTTCCGAACGCAAATGCGGAGTGTGTGAAACCGGATTCCTGTAGGTACCGGTACACGAGGTAGTTTAGCTCGTCGCTTGTTATACTCATGCTACTAACACCTTTGTGGATAATAGGATCACGCCCTGGTGTCAATTGGGGTACACAAATAACCCCGGTGTAAGCGCGTTATGGGGACCCAGCGTTTTAGGCCCCCATCCCCATATCGCTAGTGTTTTGGGGCCCCTGGGCTTTAAAACGCTAGCGATATAGGGATGGGTCCAAAACGCTGGGGGTCCCCATAACGCGCTTATACCGGGGTTATTTGGAGTCGTGAAAGTGTCATAGTGAATCCTGTTCCCTAAGGAGTCGTTCAAAACGCAACGGAAAATTCCCGAAAATTACACCCACCCTATGTCACGTTTTTCCGATCATTTTGTAATTCAAAGGATGGTCTGTCACAAATTGGCTTTGGAAGCGTTACTTAACGTTTGAACGATTCCCAAGGGTATTAACAGGGAACAGGATTCACTATAACAGAGTCACCATAACTGATTTGAAATGAGTTATGGCCCCAATTTGACACCCCAATTTCTTATATTCTTATTTCTCGAGTAAATGTTTCTAGCAAATTAGTTTTCATAAAACTCAAATAAGCCTATTAGAAATAATGATTGAGTTTATCAATTTTCTAAATTTTATATTCAAGTTGCTAAATTGCGAATTTATTTATTTACACGGTTAGTATAATATACTGTCCTCTGGTTTATAACAAGCCAATCACTTACGTATTTATAAATTGTCCAAAATTCTCAAATGATAACAAAATATTTACATAAACATGACAATTTATTCCACAAAAGGGACAAAAATGATCCTAACGCACTAATAACTAATTTGTTGTTGTTGTTGTTGTTATTTAGATACTCTCGTAACAAATGGCATCAACAGTACTGTCCAAATCCCTCCCACTGCCATCCACCCAGATATCCCCTGGGTCTAAAAAAGTTAAGTCCCAAAAACAACTCGAGGCACCGGGTTTTACCATAAAATCGACTGTAAAAAACGTAAAAGTTATCCCCCCGCCGGCAGCCGGTGCCCTTTCCGAACGGAATTCGAAACAAACTGCTTTCAAGAAGTTTTACGACCGCGGCGATTTCCCCATAGCCCTTGAGCACGATACAAAGGGAAATAAAATAGCCTGGAAAGTTGAAATTGAGAAGTTAGACTATCACCATTATCTCCCGTTATTTTTCGAGGGTCTTTGCGAAACGGAGCACCCGTACGAATTCTTTGCTAGACAAGGGGTACACGATATGTTGGAACACGGGTCGGCCAAAATCCTGTCAGTCATCCCCCAGCTGATAATCCCAATAAAAAACGCACTTTCCACTCGAAAGCGCCAAGTGGTTTGCACCACTTTGAAAGCCCTCCAACACCTCGTCACCTCTGGTGACATGGTTGGACAAGCTTTGGTGGCGTACTACCGACAAATTCTACCCGTCCTAAACATATTCAAGAACATGAATCTAAATTCCGGCGATGGAATCGATTATTCGCAGCAGAAACGTGAAAATATCGGTGATTTGATTCAAGAGACGCTTGAGGTGTTTGAACGTACTGGTGGCGAAGATGCCTTTATCAACATAAAGTATATGGTGCCAACTTACGAGTCATGTGTCCTCAACTAAGCGACACATTCTGACACCCCGATCACTATTTATATACATTCCTTTCTCGCACTATTGAAACTATGATAATATACATTTACATTTATAATCAATATATATCCAACTCTCTCTAATATATGTTTGTTTGTGGATTAATTGTGTCCCTATTTTAGGCGACATAATTGAGCCACTTTTAGTGATAATATATATACTTTGACACATTTTGGGAAGTGTTCAAATATTATTAAATGCGACACAATTTACTGTTTATAGTTCTATGTTCGTTCCGATTGGTCGGTTTATGAGGTGTCAGAAAAGTGTCGCTTCCCTCGCGAGATGGAAAGCCACCAGATTTCCAAAAGTGGCAGACATAACAACCCCTGAATTCTGGGAGGAGGACACTCGACCCATTCCGAATGTGTCCGACTCGGTTGTACACGTGGTCACACAGGATAACGAGCACATTAGTTGGGAGCGATCGCTCCATAAAATTAAACTTGTGGGTGTAGTACAAAACGCCGCTAAGCGAATTGGATGGATGGGCCAAGCTGTGCAATTTACACTCAAAACAAATACAATATTGGAACAGAAAAAGGGTTATTTGGTTTTGGAGGATTTACATGAAGTTGTTGTGATTCAAGAGCTGTTGCGACGAGTGGCACTAACGTGTCTTAAGCCGGGCGTAAAGGTGTTAATAATAGCGAGTGTTCACAGTCGGTTGCATTATGATAGAGGCTCACTTTCCGACTACATAAAGTCTTATCTTTATTTAGAACACTTCGTTACATTCGGCAGCAACGATTCCAGTTTATGATAGGACACATTTGTGCCACTTCACACTTGAGAATTGGCGGTAATAGTTTAATGGGAAGGATTTATTATATTTTCACACCTTTTGGGATTAAATTAGGATTTATAAATGGGTTAATTTTAAATTTATTCGCAAACAATTTAGTTCTATGTTCGTTCCGATTGGTCGGTTTATGAGGTGTCAGAAAAGTGTCGCTTCTCTTGTGAGATGGAAAGCCACCAGATTTCCAAAAGTGGCAGACATAAGAAACGCGCAATTCTGGGAAGAGGACACTCGACCCATTCCGAATGTATCAGACTCAGTTGTACACGTGGTCACACAAACTAACGAGCACATTAATTGGGAGCGATCGCTCCATAAAATTAAACTTGTGGGTGTAGTACAAAACGCCGCTTCGTGGATTAGTGTGGGAGTTGGTCGCGCCATACATTTTACACTTAACACAACAACTGTAATGGAACAGGACCATGGATATATACTACTTAACGACTCGCACCACATTATTGTCATGCAGGAGACCGTGCGACGATTGGTCCTCAAATACCTGAGGCCCGGAGTTCCGGTTATGGTTGTTGGGGGCATACACTACAGAATGCATTCTCCGCAAAGAGGGTTTAACACCTTAATCCTGCCACATCTATATTTAGAACAATTCGACATACTATCTAGTAGCAAGTATAAAGAACACAAATTCTTTTAGTTCCAATTATGTTCTTATTTCATATAGCATTGTCTCTTATTAATTTGCCACTTTATGGGAACCAAATGGGTCTATAGGGATTAGGGACACCCAAGGGATCTAAAAAATCTAAAATTACAGCTGTGCCGACAGCATATTCCTTTGAGGCACTATCTTTTAGTGGTTGGTTGAATGAAGGCAAAATAGTTCTTAATTAAGTTAATAAGTTATATAAGTTTTAAATATACGGACATACATGGGACCTAAAATCTAAAATTACAGCTGTGCCGACCGCATATTCCTTTGCAGGCACTATCTTTGGTGGTTGGTTGATTGAAAGAAAAAATCCTTAATATAAGACACCCATGGGACCTAAAATCTAAAATTACAGCTGTGCCGACCGCATATTCCTTTGGAGGCATTATTTTGGTGTTTGGTTGATTGAAAGTTAAACAGTCCTTAATATATGGACACCATGGGACATAAAAAATCTAAAATTACAGCTGTGCCGAAAGCATATTCCTTTGCAGGCACTATCTTTTGGTGTTTGGTTGATTGAAAGTTAAATAGTCCTTAATATACGGACACCATGGGACTTAAAAAATCTAAAATTACAGCTGTGCCGACAGCATATTCCTTCAAAATAGTTGTATGGGATTGTGTGTATATCTCTGTTATCTGTGTTTAGCTGTCACATGGCGCATAACAACTACATGCCTCCAAGCGTGTTGCTGCAGAACAAAGGTTTGCTGCAAAACCTGCAAAACAAGAGACAGAAAATGGAAACCGTTACGCGGCACTATCCGGTTCCGTTTCCGGTTCCCGCTCAGTCCCTGGCCGTCCCTCTGCAGCGCTCGCTGCTTATGCCCTCCTTCACAAACAACCCCCAGCTAGCCGTCAAGCCTAAGCCCCTAAAGGTAATCACTAACTAGCTAACTACCTAACTAACTAACTAGCTAAGTAACTAACTAACTAACTATCTAACTACCTAACTAACTAACTAACTATAACATACTACCTATAGCCTGACGAAAAGAGCTACAGAATTCAGATGAACGAGGCGATAGCTTTCGCAGAGCGGAGTTCCGTTGGGTACTACGTTGGCAACGCTTCTCCGTTTGGGAATTTGCTGATTCCAGCCATTCCCCGCCTAGAGGCGCCAAAAGACGGAGAATTCCGAGAAACGAAACTTCCCAGAGACCAGCAGGAGAGGAGCTGATTGGTTGTTGTTGTTGTTGTTGTTGTTGTTGATATTAATCTAATCAATGTAATACTACTTTCTATAAGGGCCCATTCAAACGTTATGTAACGCGAAATTCCAGGTAAATTAGACACCTTTTTTGTATTACAAAAACCCCTCCCTATATCACGCTTTTTTACCTGCTGAATACAAAAAGGATTGTTTGTCACACATTGATTGACCCCTCCCCTTAAAAGCGTTACGTACGTTTGAACTTTCCCTAAGGCTTGTTGTATACAAGTACCATGGATACGCTACGTATTAATCTCTAATAGAGTTGTTAGTGTCGCTAGGACAGACAGCTTGAATGGAGTCAGTAGGCACAGCTGTGAGAGAACTCCAGACTCTGGTTAGCTCTCTCTCGCAGGATAACCTGAGTCTGTCGGACGATGCCAAGCTCCAGGAGATAGGGGACAAGCTCCTGGGACTCCTGGAGGGGTTCCCGCGACACACCGACACCTCTAACCTGAAGGGACACCTCTCTTCCATCCACGCTACGGCCGTTACACTATGGAATGTGGCAGTCGCATTCAGGGCATCTGGAAATGTTAGTTTATAGCAACACAGTTGTTGTTGGAAATAACTTGTATTAGGATTAAGCACTAAGTTCGAACTTAAGCCTTATTCACTAAGAACTTAAGCACTAAGTTTGAACTTAAGCCTTATTCACTAAGAGTTAAGTTAATTAAATTAATTAAGCAATCTCTCTAGCTTGCTTATAGTTCGAACTTAAACCTTTGTAATACGACTTAAGTTCGAACTTAGCTTCTTAATGAATACGGCCATAGGTTTTCTTGACTTTAATACTATTACCCATAGACGGTAGGAGCTTTTGGTCGACAACATTTTGCTTATTTTGTATTGGCTTTTATAGACCGTGTTCATAAAGGGAGCTCTTGTTATTATTGTTATTATTGTTGCTATTTACAGACACGTAAGTCGTTCGTGGCTCAGCTCCGCCACGTGTCGCTGGGCCTGGTGTTGCTGTCTGAGCCACCTGTGCCACAAGTGTGCCACTTTAAGAAGCTGCTGGCCATGTCCCTCAAGACGGCCCGGGCCTGGCTGGACGCACACAACTACGTCATGGCGGATGCGGCCATAGTGCACGGGTGGGAGCAGACAGAGAGGATCGTGAAATGTGTAACAGGAGACCCAGAGGGGGCAGCTGTGGTGTCTGCTTCAAAGGTGCGTAATAAGTGTGTGTTATGTTCGTATGTTAGGGGGGGTAATTGGTAGGATTTTGGTAATTTTGGATTTAATTTTGGTAGGATTTTGGTGATTTTGCATTTTACAATTTTGGTAAGATTTAATATACTCGCGTAAAATCGAGAGTCCATAGACTTAATGTAAAATGGATAATTAAGGCGCGTGTGAATGAAGTTGATTTATATCTAGGCGCGCTGTAATATTTTGTCTGATGAAAGCCTGTTTATGTGCCCACAAAAAATGCAGTATACAGTATAACCTCGTTAGTAGGAACACCAGGGGACCGTCTTAATGTGTACTCCTTATCCGGAATTCGTATTAACCAATATCATTTGTATTGAAAAGGCTTTGAAGGGGACTGAATAGTGTTTGTATAACCGTGTCCGTACTAACGAGGTTCTATTGTATAAAAATTTAGGATTATATTGAATAGGAAACCATTAACCAAAGCATGAATTTATTTTATAAATATTTCATAAGAATATATGTGTGTGGTGATTCTTCAAATTCTTTTCATGAAATAGCTAAGCGTAATATATATTTATCAGCTGATTATTCCACACTATTTACACAATCTTAAATACAATGTATGTACCTTATAATATACGGACACATTTGAACCCTTATAAAGTCACTTTTGACCCCATTTATCAATCGATGATCCAACAAACATGTCTCCCAAATACCAATTAAGCGGCTTCAATTATAATAACAGTTGAATAGGAAATTAGTTATAGCACTCTAGTTGAGTACTCAATACATTAGTCTAAGTATAAATAGAGACTAGAACTGTAATTTAATACAGTTTGCCTATACACATCCCACTATGGAGAAGATACTGGTTTTATTAGAAAGAGAAGACAACAAAATATGTGCTGATTGCAAAGCGGAAGAACCGACACATTGTAATATTTGTCTTGGGGTTTTTATTTGTATTTCCTGTGCAAGGATTCACGAAAGTATTCCAGAAATTAACGACAGAATTGTACGAATCGACACGTATGATTGGTCAGTCGAGGAGGTAGCAGGGGTAAGGGGGAATTCGGTTAATTGGGAATTGGAGAAATTCGTTCCAAATTATTTCGTGAGACCGACGCCTGGGGGAGAAAGGGTTTATGAAGAAATATACGCACGCGCGAAATATGTTACCAAACTTTTCGAGAATATTCCTGGGCAGAAATTAAGCCCTTCCACCTCTGGGCTTAAGACAGGGAATCTCCTGTTTATAGAGACCCTTCTTGATGGGTCCATTATTTGGTACCCCAGGTACCTCTCTTTGGAGGCACACGAACTAAACGTGTACCAATCCAGAATCGGACTTGAACCGATACTAACTATAAAGTTAGACGATTTAGTCGTTAAAATGGAACAAGAGAAGGATACAGTTACCAAAGGCCTCGCGTTTATTCATTTCTACCAACAAGGGACTTGCCCTAATACCTATTATTTCTTTTCAGATCCCAAAGAGACCATAGATTGGTACTACGCCATTTTATGCGCTCAATCCCATTCAGACCGCAGACAACGGGCCGATCGAAATAAATTCGCTGCTTCGACAACTCTTAACAGATCGGGGTACATCCATAAAACCGGGAGTCGGATTAACGACAAGTGGCGTAAAAGATGGTTTGTTGTCCGCGACACAACTGTATGCTACTATAAAACTAAGGACAGTCACAAACCTCGTGGTGTATTCACGCTATGTGGTAATACACGCGTGGCTAAAATAGAAAGTGGCCCGTTTTACCACACCCATAAATCTCCTACTCCTAACACATTTCTTGTAAGCACACCAGGGCGCATTTATAGACTGTGCGCTGAATCTAAACAAGATGAAGAGGAATGGATTAAACTTTTTGAAAATATTCTGTTCTTAAAATATATTGCTTGAACTGTTTTACAATATTAATATTATACTGTCGCTTCGACTGTATATGTACTGTCTTGCTCATCTAAATTAGATTTGTTTTTAAGGTCTTTATATTGCCCAATTGTCAACAAATAAAGTAAACAAATACTTTCGTTATATCGAAGTTGGATATAACGAAATTCCGCTTATAACGAAATGGAGATTTCCCCCAGAGCAATAAATGAATTAATTATTATCCGCTTATAACGAATATTCGGATATAACAAAGAAATTTACAGGTCCCAAGCACTTATTAGGTATAAATTATATACGTACATCATGTTGGTAAAAAATTTCCGAATAATATTTATAAATATAACCTAAATTCTCTGAAACATAAATATTACAGTAAATTCCAATGTTACTTTGCAGTATCGGGCGAAAGGTTACAAACGCATGATTAAATAACTTTTCTGTAAACAACCAAAATTCACATTTTTGTACTTACTACAACTTGCACTCATCATTGCAATAAAATGCAACTAAATTAGAAAATATTATTACCCATCTGGTTTAGTCATACTATCAGTACAATACACTTCCATTTCACTTTCTATAGCACACACTAAAGGACAGTATCCGTTATTATATTATTTGTTCTAATAGTTTGCTTATTGTGGCTCTGATAAGAATGCGTTTCAATGAACAAAACTTTATACGTTAATATGACGTTTCTCAATGAACAAAACTATGTACACGTATAATACGTTTCAATTAATAAAACTTTGTACTATAATAAGATCGTGCTAATTCACTCTTATTTGTACCGTATATTCTCGAATAAATCGCCTTTTTATCTCAATATAAATACTCCCTCCCTTATGGTTCTAAATTGAGGGAAAATGTCCCCTTCCCCTCGAATACTAGCCCCTATAAGTAACTTGAATTAACCCCTGTTCCTATTATAACGAGTGCCACACAGAATACCCCTGTCCCTATTATAAGGAGTGCCACACAGAATACCCCTGTCCCTATTATAACGAGTGCCACACAGAATACCCCTGTCCCTATTATAACGAGTGCCACACAGAATACCCCTGTCCCTATTATAACGAGTGCCACACAGAATACCCCTGTCCCTATTATAACGAGTGCCACACAGAATGCCCCTGTCCCTATTATAAGGAGTGCCACACAGATTACCCCTGTCCCTATTATAACGAGTGCCACACAGAATGCCCCTGTCCCTATTATAACGAGTGCCACACAGAATACCCCTGTCCCTATTATAACGAGTGCCACACAGAATACCCCTGTCCCTATTATAAGGAGTGCCTCACAGAATGCCCCTGTCCCTATTATAACGAGTGCCACACAGAATGCCCCTGTCCCTATTATAACGAGTGCCACACAGAATACCCCTGTCCCTATTATAACGAGTGCCACACAGAATACCCCTGTCCCTATTATAAGGAGTGCCACACAGAATACCCCTGTCCCTATTATAACGAGTGCCACACAGAATACCCCTGTCCCTATTATAACGAGTGCCACACAGAATACCCCTGTCCCTATTATAACGAGTGCCACACAGAATACCCCTGTCCCTATTATAAGGAGTGCCACACAGAATACCCCTGTCCCTATTATAACGAGTGCCACACAGAATACCCCTGTCCCTATTATAACGAGTGCCACACAGAATACCCCTGTCCCTATTATAAGGAGTGCCACACAGAATACCCCTGTCCCTATTATAACGAGTGCCACACAGAATACCCCTGTCCCTATTATAACGAGTGCCACACAGAATACCCCTGTCCCTATTATAACGAGTGCCACACAGATTACCCCTGTTCCTATTATAACGAGTGCCACACAGAATACCCCTGTCCCTATTATAAGGAGTGCCACACAGATTACCCCTGTCCCTATTATAACGAGTGCCACACAGAATGCCCCTGTCCCTATTATAACGAGTGCCACACAGAATACCCCTGTCCCTATTATAACGAGTGCCACACAGAATACCCCTGTCCCTATTATAACGAGTGCCACACAGATTACCCCTGTCCCTATTATAACGAGTGCCACACAGAATGCCCCTGTCCCTATTATAACGAGTGCCACACAGAATACCCCTGTCCCTATTATAACGAGTGCCACACAGAATACCCCTGTCCCTATTATAAGGAGTGCCACACAGAATACCCCTGTCCCTATTATAACGAGTGCCACACAGAATACCCCTGTCCCTATTATAACGAGTGCCACACAGAATACCCCTGTCCCTATTATAACGAGTGCCACACAGAATACCCCTGTCCCTATTATAACGAGTGCCACACAGAATACCCCTGTCCCTATTATAACGAGTGCCACACAGAATACCCCTGTCCCTATTATAACGAGTGCCACACAGAATACCCCTGTCCCTATTATAACGAGTGCCACACAGAATACCCCTGTCCCTATTATAAGGAGTGCCTCACAGAATACCCCTGTCCCTATTATAACGAGTGCCTCACAGAATACCCCTGTCCCTATTATAACGAGTGCCACACAGAATACCCCTGTCCCTATTATAAGGAGTGCTACACAGAATACCCCTGTCCCTATTATAAGGAGTGCCACACAGAATACCCCTGTCCCTATTATAACGAGTGCCACACAGAATACCCCTGTCCCTATTATAAGGAGTGCTACACAGAATGCCCCTGTCCCTATTATAAGGAGTGCTACACAGAATACCCCTGTCCCTATTATAACGAGTGCCACACAGAATACCCCTGTCCCTATTATAACGAGTGCCACACAGAATACCCCTGTCCCTATTATAACGAGTGCTACACAGAATTAACCCCTGTCCCTATTATAAGAGTGCCACACAGAATGTCATCTGCTGTGCTCCGATAGGTCCGTCTGCTTGCCTGTAAGTCTGAGGCCTGGCTAGGCCTATCCGAGCAGGAGAGAGCTCTGGATTGCATCGGACAAGCCAAACAGCTGTTATCGCATGTCTCCCAGTCCGAGAGAGCCTGGGTGTCCGTGCTCTGCTATAACCTGGGCCTAGACCTGTATAAGCAGGGGGGGTACATACAGTGTCTGGCTTGGCTAAAGGAGAGCTATGAGATAGGCAGACAGGGCCGGTGCATGGAGCCTATAAAGCAGGCCAGGACCCTGCGACTTATCGCCCTAGCCTACCTGGAGTCAGATGCAAGCGGGGAGTGCGTTAAGGCTCTCAATACTGTGGAGCTCTCTCTAACAGAGCACGTGCATCCCTCCGGCCTATTCTTGAAGCTACGCGTACTACTCCAGGGGAGACAGGTATACTGTAGACACTATATACTGTAGTACTGTAGTATATGTTAGTAGGAACACGGATAAGGGGAATATCGGTTAAGGAGTACAAGGTTAATTCCCCTAGCCTATACAAATGCATGCAAGTGACTCCGGTTAATACGAATTCCGGATAATAAGAACATATTAAGGCGGTCCCCTGGTGTTCCTATTAACAGAGTATATACTATACTGTGCAGTTAGTTACATAGATACTATTGTTAGGTCAGAGTTTTGAAAGTTGGAATTATTTCATTGTATAACTATGCAATCTATACTTATTTGTAAAGCCACTTTCATAACCAATTTATTTGTAAAGCCACTTTCAGAACCACTGCATTCCTGTATGCTCTCATAACACGGTTGTCTATAAATAGGTGTCAAGTGGTCAGGAGGTTCAGATCAGGAGTTCTCTCCTCGATCTCATTCGCTGTCCGGACTGTGACATTGACCTGTGTCTGTCAGCTGTCAGAGCAACAGCCGATGCCCCTGGCCTGTCCGACCTGGCCCTCTCCTCCCTCTCGACCCTCAGGGAGTGCCACAACGCACCACTTGACACCTCCAAATGTGTCCTCCTACATCTAGAGCTCCTGCTCCGGGCTGACAGACTAGAGGAGGCAGTGGGGCTGCTATCGGCCAATCAGGAGGCGGGGTTTGAGGCAGAGGTTTGCAAGCGGGTTGTTATGACGCTCTGGGAGAGCGCCACCCGATTGGTGGACACAGACAGACACCACCAGGCACTCATACTGTACCAGCTGTGTCTCGATAGGTATTCTAACACTCTAGCTTATATATAGCGAGTGTAAAGTCAGTCCTTATTAGTAGCTTATTATACAGTCAGTTAGTGTAAACAGATTTCGTATGTTCAATATGAAAATTTTAATATGAACAAGCCCTATGGTCCCAATTTAACAACTTACATAGGATTTGTATTAAGTGAGTTCGTTTATTATAAAGTCTCTGTATTATACAGCCATTTGTAAATACGCTCCTAATCCTGGTCTGATGCTATTTTCATACCCCTAAATCACAAATTTATGTTACGGTATAGGAAAAGATTCCAAAATTTTGTGCTCCTAAATAAAAAATTTCCAAAAAATCATACTCCAAAAAGAGCGTCTCGCGCTCCTGGATAAATCCTTACAGTACACTAACACTGTATCTCTATTATGACAGTACATATAACCTGACTGTATAACCATATAACCTTACACTAACACTACACTACACGTGTGTATCTAGATACGGGTCGACAGGTCTGGGAGATAGCAACCTGTCTAAGCTGCACCGGAACCGAGCCTCCTGTCTGATAGAGCTGGGGAGACTCGAGGAGGCGGCCTCCTCTCTCCGATCAGCTGTTCGTATCTCCCACAGCAGTCCCTACACGCACTACGTAGGATACAAGCTGGCCCTCCTGCAAGATGATACCTCAAGTGTTAGTGCTCAGTCTTACACAGTAGTACAGTAGATATAGTATAACCTCGTTAGTACGGTTAATACGAACACTATTCAGTCTCCTTCAAAGCCTTTCAATACTAATGATATTGGTTAATCGAATTCCGGATAAGGCGAACGCGTTTTGACGGTCCCCTGGTGTTCCTACTAACGAGGTTATACTGTAACATTCCAATGTTATACGAACATGCCGGTTATAATAACATTCTACTGGAAAACGGTTGCCATATACCCTATATAGTTTATGCCGATTATAAGAACACTATATGCAGTTACCGACGATGTTCTTATAACCGGTATCCACTGTTCCTATTAAAGAGGTTATACTGTAACATTACAATGCTATGCATACCTTTACGCCAGTTGTGTCGCTAGGCCGGGGAGCACCTGGACCTGATGATGTCATGCTACCGCTCCTCTGATGACGTCAGCGGAGAGGTGAGTGTGGAGGGTCTCCTGTCTCTGTCGGTGCAGGTCGCATTCGAATGCGGGAACCGAGAAGTGGCCTGCTCCGCCCTGGAGGCCCTGGTGGTGTCGCGGGGGCACTCGGGGGGCCTGGGGGCCATGCGGTGTCTGGTGAGACTCAAGCTGACGCTGATAGAGGGGCTCGGGCCTGAGGGGGCGCAGGACGTGAGGAGACAGGTGTCCCGACTAATCGGACACGCGTACAAACAGCTGGAGGAAAGGGGCGAGAGTGGGAACGGAGACATTGGAGTAGAGGTACTGATAGACACTTGTGTGCCCTTATTGTGCCTCTTATGTGCCCCTTATTGTGCCACTTGTGTGCCCACTTATTGAGCCACTTGAATGACCTTATTGTGCCCCTTATTGTGCCAGTTATTGTGCCCTTATTGTGCCATCTTATATGCCCCTTATTGTGCCACTTGTGTGCCCCTTATTGTGCCACTTGTGTGCCCCTTATTGTGCCACTTGTGTGCCCACTTATTGAGCCACTTGAATGACCTTATTGTGTCCCTTATTGTGCCATCTTATATGCCCCTTATTGTGCCACTTGTGTGCCCCTTATTGTGCCACTTTAACTCCCCTTATCGTGCCTCTTATTGTGCCCTTATAATGCCACTTGTGTACTACTTATTACCCTTATAATGCCCCTCTAGGTGGACTGGTTCTCGCGAGTCTCCTGGAACCTGGCCCTGCAGTGCGGCACCGACTACGCGGCCATGAAGGAGCTCTTCTCCCTCTCCATGCGTCTCAACTCTCTCTCCCCTCTGGACCCCTCTCTGCAGGCCCGACAGAGGTCCTGTCTCGTGGGGGCGGCCGCCGCGGCCCTCAAACACGCAAAGACAGGAACAGAGGAGGAGGGCAAACAGGTGGCAGAGGAGGTGTTGCGGTTTGTGGAACAGGGCAAGCGACTGTGTGTCTCAGAGAGGGTAGCGGTACAGGATAGGACCATGGATAACTCGCTTGTGTTCTTTCACTTGTTTGAGTTGGAAGCCAAGCACAAACTTGGTTATCAGAACTTGGGAACTTGTTTGGAAGAAATAGCACTTTTACCAACAGCCGACACGAAGGTATTCCTATTTATAACCATGGATATCAGCTTAACCAGACATGAGCCAAATCCATAGGGAAAATGTAAAACTCAGGGAATGGGAATGGGAATTAAATCCCAAATTTATACTAACTAATGGGAATTAATGATTAAATTATAATTTCCCGTCTCTGATATTTCTCTCCTCTCAGATATTCGAAGCGATAGCCTCCATCACCTGTGAGGGGTCTCTATATTCAAAACGGATTTCTATCAAGGCTCTTCAGCTGGCAATTGAGCGACACAAGAATTCTGAAAATGGAACTGACACTAACAAACTGGCCCAGTTACACCATTCACTCATAACTTTGTTGCTGTCTAACGATGTGCTTATAGATACCGCAGGGCGAGAAAACGCGCTTAGCACATTCAAACATATCCTTTCTATCCTAGATACCACAGACGGACATGGCATGCATAGATATCCCGAAATAGACATAGTTTGGTTGATGACAAAGGCCTGGAATTTGGGTGTAATCCAGTTCAGCAAACACCAGTTTATAGAGGCCGAGAGATGGTGTGGTTTGTCGCTTAAGTTCATGTACCAACTCAAGGAAATGAGAACCTCTTACGAGGAACAAATGACTAATGTATATTCAGAGATTCTGGCTAAACTCCCAGATTCCAACGAGAATATTAACCAGCACTCCGATCACTAACTTATGTTAATCAGATGATTGTATGTATCGCTAATCAGGTGTGATGTACGTATGTATACTAGCATAGGTGTATTATATATATATATATATCCCTTCAAAACTGGGGGTTACTAAACCATTAAATAATGAGATATCTTATATGTAGACCGTCTAGAAATAGACCAGGTTTTATTCCCTATGCATTAGTATTACCCATAAAAAGCAGGGCAAGTGGTCTACAGAATTTATAGACGGTCTACAAATTTTTGGCTTATTTGTATGGGCTTTTATAGACCGTCTATTTCTAGACGGTCTACATATAAGGAAGCTCTTAAATAATTCTTACTTCGACTATTCACCAACAACAAATAATATTTTAAGAATTTACTTATACAGCGATCATCGGCGTTTTTTTAAATAACCTGGCTACTTTCTACCGATGGTGTTTTTTATAAACTTAAAAAAACAATCGGTAGAAAGTAGCGAGGTTTTTTAATACAAACGCCGATGATCGGTGATACCGATGATCGCTGTATAAGTAAACTCATATTTTAAATAGATATGATGCCCATTCAATAATTATTCATAGTGGAAATTTGAAAACATTGTTTACCTACTTAGTAAACAACAACAGTATATCTTAATGCACGTATATGGGTCAACACTTTTTCTAATGTAAATGGCAAAATTTTCTGCTCGCCTAGATTAGTTTGAACTCGCACGTGCCTAAACTATTCATTTAGTTCCAATAATATAATGAAAGTATTTCCTTTCACTACATTCCTGACTGGATGGAGTCACCATGTGCATCAGAAGAGGCGGCACACAAACAGATGCCACATTCCACTCAGTTCCACCACCTAGCTCTGCTATAAGATACGAGACACATTCTCTATAGCATTCTAATAACAAACTACTTTCCTTTCAATAGCTAACTAGCAAATAATAACAAAATGGCCGTTCGATTCCCTGACCCGATACACCCCGTAGACCCTGTCGAGTTGGAAATACACCAACTGTTCGACCGCATAATTATGTGTGTCCAGCAGCGACGAGTGGCACTCATAACTACATACCGCGACACACGCGACCAAATAGCCGCTAGGCCCATAGCCCGCGCGCGAAAAGAAGAAGAACTGATCCGACTGAAAACCGAAACCGAGCGTCTCTTCCAAATGAACGAACTGAGAGAGACCCAGGAGCGAATCCTAGCGGAACTAGAACAAGCGCTAGCAGAGGTGAGGGTACCCCAGCCCGAGACACGCGTGGTGTTCCGAGGCACCTGTGGACACCTGGAGCAGGTGATCGCAGGTGTGGGAGAGGTAGTCGAGGAGGATGTACCCGTTGTACCCCGATATGAACAAATGAGACCGATTGTAGCTGTCGGGAAGATAGGAAATGCTCCTGGAGAGCTCTTGAATCCTCGTGGTGTCGCAATCGATGGGAACACAAATCTGATTTATGTCACAGAAGGGTTTGGTTCCTGTAGAGTCTCAATCTTCTCGGAGACAGGCGAATTCCTAAACACTTTCACGAACCAAGACATGAGAGAGCCACACGGTATTGCGATCCATCGAGACAACCTGTACGTGACGGACACAGGAGTACACGCTGTGTTCCGATTCAAAATAGAGGCTGACATGCGTCTCGTCGCTAGCCTAGGGAATAAGGGATCTGGTGTGGGACAGTTCGATGACCCTTTCGGACTCTCCGTCTCTACCAACGGAGATGTGTTCGTATCGGATTCTAACAACAACAGAATCCAAGTCCTAGATGACTCCCTACACTTCCAAAGATCCATAACGCTTGGGGCAATGTATTTCCCGTATGACATTAAACTGACACCAAATGAGGTGTACGTGCTAACTAGTGGATACATACACGTGTTAACCTACACAGGGGATAGGATACGCTCTTTCGTTACACAACCTGGTTATGGGGCATTTATCCTTGCTCCCTTCTTCTGTTTGGACGCACATCATAACATAATAGTCGGAGACTGGGATACTAATAATATCAGAATACTAACCAAAGAGGGCACACCCCTACACACCATACAGACACCAGAGGATGGAGGATACTTGTTGGGAATAGCTCTAACTAATAATCTAAATATAGTAACTGTGTATAGCTATGTAGCTAACCAGCTAATAATATTCTCTAGCTACTAATGTGTTTTAAATATTAACTTATTATTGTTGTTGTGTTGTTACAATGCCCTGAATGGGTAGGACAGCTAAGCCGGGGAACAGACATAGGAAATAAGAATTCATGAAATTATACGGGAGAGGCTAGTTTGGAACGGGTTTCAAGGTTATTTAGATCCTGATTCCGAATTAATAGTGTCAACGTACCATCTTATTATAATTTGCTGTTGTTAAGCAAAATAAATAAAATTACGCTTGACCGAAATGCGAGTTCCATTAAATTATTTACCAATGACCCGATAGTTATCATATATACCCATAGATAGAATATTCCTTCATAACACACAAGTTATATAATAAATAAATAATATCCCTAATATTCCTTCGCCCCAAACGGATTTTAGAGAGAACATAATCCCTTATGGGAGTGTAAGTACTACCAGAGAGTTAATTAATAAACTTGTGTTTAGCATATAACAATAGCTGTTAAGTTATTGATAAGAGTACACAAATGAATATATATTGTATATCTATAATGTTATCCCATTATGTCGGATAATATGTGTCTCCTTCCCCTTGAATCGATGCAGTAGCCGAGTATTGTCGTGTTTGGTGCTTTTGTTAATAGAGCTTTGGTAATGCTACAGTCCATTGGGTTCCCATTTAAATCGAGTAATTTCAGATGTTTAGGAAGTCCGTATTGAATTGGAAATTCTGTTAATTTGTTGAAACCTAAGTTTACTTCCTCGATTACCGGTAAGCCTTTGAATAGCTCATCGTTTGAGGATAAAATACTGTTTTTGAAGAGGTTTATTTGTTTTAGTTCTGTGTTGTTTGCGAATGTGTTGTTGTTTATGTTTGTTATTTTGTTGTTTGACAGGTTTACAATTCTCAATTTGTTGTTTGCCTGAAACTGGTTTGGGTTAAGTGTAAATATTCTGTTTTGCGATAAATCTAATTTTGTTAAACTTTTGCAACTTTGGAAAGTTATTTCTGAAATAAGTTCAATTCTGTTGGATGAGAGATCGAGGTGCCTCAACTTGTCGAGTTCATAAAAGGTGTTTGGTGTCAGTTCCACTATTAAATTCCTGGCTGCGCCTAGATACGTCAATGCCTTCAGTCCAGTTAAATACAGGTCTGTCAAATCCGTTAGTTCGTTTCGTTCTAAGTTTAGAATTTCCAAATTTGAGAGGTTTTTAAATACGTTCTCTGGGAGAGATTCAAATCTGTTTCCTTTTAAACTCAAAGACTTGAGTTTATTCAGACCAGCCAGGGCATTAGGCGGCAGAATTGGGTTTGTAAATTGATTCTGTATAACTATCTTTAAGTGTCGCAATTTCTCACACCTTTCCCAATTCGGTAGAGTGAGACATCTGTCAGTGCCTAATTTCTGTACAAATATAAGTTGCATTTCTTCATGTACTTTCTCCATACAATAATCTCTGAATTCTGAGTCCAAATATTCTGTCTCGTTTGCCCAGAAAATCCCTTCCTTCATGCATTCGGCACTAACAACAAGCAACATTATTAAAACTATCCCAAGCATATCCATATTGTTAAGTCGAGTGAATCTGTGCTTATATTCACAGTATTGTTGCTTGTATGGTTTTAGGCTGTGCTGCCACTTGTGTCTATTTCAGCCATCAGATGTACCACAAGATTAATTTTAATGAATTCATTTTCAATGCATTCTATTGAAATTATGCAAAATGGCACAAGAATTACTTGTACGATTTAACATGTTTACGGCCTCAACTGTTTTGGTATATATTTGTTAGTATTTTTTATTGTAAAGCCTTGCCAATAATCTCGAGAAATCCGTCAATAATCGAAGTTTTAGTTTGTTTCAGTTCCAAAGAGATTCTCTGTTATCGAAACTTTGATTTCCTTAGTTTATCAACTTCTACATTCTTAACTGAGCCCCTATAATATGATTACACATCTATAGTTCCATATCTTGACTTATTGCTCGCCGTTCGTAATTTCTGCTATCTTACAAATCCCATCTGTCCTACGTGTTTAGAATCCCTTCTTATAAGAATCCTTTCATAACACAAATTATCAAATTCCTCCAGTTATTTCCCGTTATTGTAGTTGTATTTTAATTATTTATTTGTGTATGGATTTGCTTTATAGAATGATCAGTTCTTCGTCCCTTCCCTCTATAAGTTACTGCGGAGATTCAATACGAAAGGATAGCTTGACTGAATACGCATATTTTATATTCTGTAACTGTCTTCCCTCCCCCACTGACAAGCGACAACAGGGGTCGATTAAACTGCTGCGTAAGAAATTCCCGGAGTTGTATGTACGCGTGTCACACGACCTTTCGGCCTGCCAAACGAAAGGTTTTCCTGTGTCGGCCACGGCTCGTAAACAGGAGTTCGCTATGTGTGACCTTGAGACCGCCCTGGAGCAATACTGCGGCAGAAACGGGTACGAATGTCTCCCGTATACAGCGGCCGCCAGTGCCATATTAGCGCATCTGCAGAGCACGCAGGCAGGGGCCAGGGGCAAGGGGGGGCTAGGCGGAAGCAAGAGCGGGGAATTTATAGATATAGGCGGGAAATTAGATAAATTAGGCGGGAAAACAAATAGTAAGGGCGGGGAATTAGATAAATTAGGCGGGGGAATTGATGAGGATATGGAACTGTCCAATCAGCGCTCAGAAGAGGCGCCGATTGTCGCGAATAATTCCCAAACTGAGTCTTTCTTGATGCCAACCGAGGCAAGTGGCAGTCCCGAGGTGCTGGATAAACCACTTGACACCTCTTCTGAGCCACTAGAAAGTGGCACCCCGAAGAGTAAAGTGGCATGTTTTTCCACTTCTGTGGTTTCATACGACGCAGATCTCAGCTCCGAAACCGACACATTCCATTCGACACCCCTGCATGACAACAAGAAAAAAGTTAAGCAAACTGATCCGAAGAAACACGCTTCTAAAAAGCAAACTGGAACTAAGATTCCTGCACAGGTGACAGGGCCGGACTGCCACGGACCGGATAGAATATTCAAAGTAAGTTCATTAGATTAATACTACTCATACTACTAAGCACTAAATGGTTGATACATACAGTATACTCCGCTTAATAGAGCCACAGGTTAATAGTTAATAAATTAGTTTGAAATACTACTCTTATACAGTATACTCCGGTTAATAGATTTCAAAATTTCACTTTTCAAAATTTCACAGGATTTATAGGACAGAATTACATTTTGGCTTAAAATATTTCATTAATAATTTCTCCGCTTAATGGGGTCAAGTAACCTGGTCCCGAGGTGCCTCTATTAAGCGGAGGTGACTGTCTATAACATTCCTATCTTCCCTCTAGGTTGTCATGCTGGGTAACTCCGGAGTGGGCAAGTCCTCCTTGGTGTCAGCACTGGTCCTTGGCAACGCGAGGTATGCGATAGCCACAATAGGCGTAGACATGGTCGTAAAGACCTTTGTTGTTCAGGGCATGAAGGTGTCGCTCCAGATTTGGGACACAGCTGGAGAGGAGCGGTTCCACTGTATGGCGCCTAGCTATATTCGCAAGGCGGATGCTGTTGTTGTTGTTTACGATATTTCTGATCACAGGTCCTTTGTGGATATCCCCATGTACTGGCTGCCTTTCATACGCAAATACATGACTGGTGAGTTTAGCCCTTGTACCCCTGTACCCCTAGGGGGCGAGTAGTTGTACCCCTTGTACCCCTAGGGGGCGAGTATTTGTACCCTTGTACCCCTAGGGGATCTTATATTAAGAGACTTTATACTCACAATCTAAGCTATTATTAAATACAGTAGACTCTGTTAATAGGACACCAGGTGACCGTCTTAAATATGTTCGTATTATCCGGAGTCACTTACATGCATTTGTATAGGCTAGGGGAATTAAACCTTGTACTCCTTAACCGATATTTCCCTTATCAGTGTTCTTATTTACAGTCTACTATAATTCCTACTAACAGACTACACTGTAGGTCCTATTAACAGAGTCTATAAACAGTTCCTAACAATTATTATTATTGCTATTTAGGTGAGAGTGTGTCCTTGGTCCTGCTGGGCAATAAGATCGACAAGAGCTCCCAGAGAGTTATAACCGGAGAGGACGGCTGCGTTCTATCCCGAGACGCCGGTATGGCATTTCGAGAAGTGTCCTCTCTCGACTGTGACACGATTAGTGGCGTGTACCACTCTCTAGCGCAGTCTCTAGTGGCGAGGGAAAACGAGGAACTGGACAAGTTCTCGCAGCTAACTATTACGATAAGACGCGCTCAAAACGCGTACGCATCTTCTCCGAAACACGGGTCTTCTTGCTATTGTTAATTACTGAAGCTTTAATCACTTGTTTGTATAAATTCCGATAATTCCAGATAATTCGAGATAATTCCAGAAAATTCGAGATCATTCCAGAAAAATCCAGAAAATTCCAGAACTCACTTGTATAGTTTATAATGTAAATTTTGTTAAATTCATCTCTATTATTTGTTTATACATTTGCGTGCAAATATATTTGTATACTAATTTCATATTCCACCCGTTATTCAGTTTATATTATAATAATTATATAATAATTATGGTTGTTGTTGTTGTTTACAAGTGTAGTTATGTACAACGCATCCCAATTCCTGGCTGGGTTTCGCCACTATTTCCCAGAGGGCGAGCTGTTTATTCTTGACACCTTAGAGCAGGAGAGACTCTCCCCAGAAGCTAGGGAATCTTTGGAAGAAATACAATCTAATCTTAGGTCGTTAGTAGCTGAAAGTAATACGTCACAACATGGCTCTAATAATGTGAAGTTTTATTTGAAGTCAAATTTTTCGATTGCTTCACCTGAAGATTCAATTTCACCTGAAAATTCATTGGAAATTCCTCTTTCGCCTGGAAACTTGTCAGAAATTCCTCTTTCGCCTGGAAATTCGTTAGAAATTCCTCTTTCGCCTGGAAACTTGTCAGAAACTTGTTATCTTTCGCCGCCTGACGAATTTCGCGATTCCGAGGCTTCTTCTAGCCAAACTACAGAATTTATATTAAATTTTGATTCCCCAACCAACAACAGTAATAATAACAGCCCAGTTTTGGAAATAGGAGGCATAGGGGAAACAATAACAACAACAAACAACAGTCCAGAGTTAGAAATAAGAGAAACAACAACAATCAACAACATTCCACTTTTAGGAGAAAGAGAAACAACAACAACAATAACAACAACAACAGAATCACGTGCTCTGAATACAAAATTTTTTAAAACAATAAAAATTAAACGCAAGAAGAGTCCAGAGTTTATTTCCAAGAAGATTAAGCTAGCAACAGACAGTCCGCTCATAATATCTGACGACGATACTCCACCAATGGAATGCGAGATAGTTCCAATTGGAACCAATCTCATAGAGGACTTCTCTAATTTCAGTTCCAGTTCCAGTTGTACCTCTATTTCCAGCAGCTCTGATTCTCCCGAGAGGTTTGTTGTTTGTTTGTTTGTTTGTTTGTTTGTTTGTTTGTTTGTTTATTTGTTTGTTTGTTTGTTTGTTTTTTTGTTTGTTTGTTTGTTTGTTTGTTTGTTTGTTTACTTGTTTACTTTAGAGGTTTAAAGTAGTATTTATACTTTATACAGTACCAAACATGGCATTTTCCCAACACTAATTTCCTAATTAGGTCCCATAGCATTAGTTAAGTATGCTGATATAATTGCTATTATGGGAACTGTGAATAAAGTCACTTGTTAATTAACGGATCTATTACGTTTAGATTGCCCTAATGTAATACAAATACTACAAATCTAGCCCAAAACCATTTTATCATTCATTCCCTGTTCGAAATGTGTTCGTATTAACTGGAGTCACTTGCATGCATTTGTATAGACTAGGAGAATTAACCTTGTACTCCTTAACTGCATTAACTGCGCTTAACTAATTCGGTATATTCTGTAGAGAACTATCTCAGGATACTGGGATCAGTGACGTAATAGATCTGCATGTGGCCCCAGAAGATGCGTTTTCCTCCTCTGAGAATAACACCCCTGAGACTGAGAATATTGTGGCACAAGTGGCACAGGAAAAGTTGCCAGTAAAATCCCGTCTGGGAACGCGAGTGGCACCACAGAGCGACACAATTGGTAGAAACCCGTTTTGAAATATTTGTCATTATTTTGATTTTGTTACTATTTTTGAAATATTTGTTATGTATTTTGAGTGTATAATTAGGTCTATTTATAGAACTTCAGCCTTCGCTAAATTTGAAGTTCCACTCTCAGAAAGTCCAGCAGTTATACTCGGAGCGACCCATTCTATGCAACGACTGCCACTCTCCTCTGCCACTTGTCACCTCGGGTTTGCTGAAGTGCAATCACTGCAGATGTAAATACAAACAAACGGAGTTTGAGAAACACAGGTCCCCTAATCGCGACACACCGTCTCAATGCCATTTCTGTAAAATAACATTCAAAACAGAATGTGAGATGAATATTCATAAAAACTGCAAACACCCGAAAATAGTCTTATGCGACACATGTGTCACTTCGCGGCTAGCCAAAAAGTTAGTTCCGGTAGTTAGTTCCAGTTCCGATTCCCCCAAGCACTCAGTGGACGGCAGCTACAAATGCCAGGATTGTTGCATGCGTTTCAAAACTATATTGGACCTCAGTAGTCACAGTAGTGTGTCCCACGCGGCACTTAACAGTTCCCCTCTGGTGCCAGAGGTGCATCTGTCCTCTCTCCCGGACAGGGTACCCTCCCTTCCAACACCTAGCGTCCCCCGGACCCCTGGACAAGAGTTGGATCCAAACTGTGAACTGCAACTCTCTAAGAATTACGCAACACGGGAATTTGAATCTGTGATCAGCAAACAGAATTTGTAATTATATTTCAAGTTTCTTTTTTGAGCCTAAGTCTCCATGTATTTTTCAGTTTTAACAAAAAAGTTGTTTAAACGACAACAAAAATTTTCCAGAATAAAGCCTGACAACAACAACATAGAATACACTTTAGTATTGATCTCCTGTAGGTGTGAAAACATGCTTAATCTAACATACGAATGCTTCTATAAATAGCTCTCTGGTGACTAGCTGACATAGGATGCTGGCTGATCTTTTCCAGGAGGAGGACGAGTCATCGGGGGGCGCATCTGTCCCCCCTGAGACGAGGGACAGGATATCCGTGGAGCGGGTTAACCCCCCCCGGAACGAGACAAAGCTCTGCGGGCTGGCTAATCAGGGGGCGACCTGCTACCTGAATGCCCTCCTCCAGACACTCCACTTCACACCTGAGTTCCGACAGGAGCTCTTCAAGCTGGGGGCACCCGAGATCGGGCACTGCCCCGCGGACACAATTAAGGTATACACAGGGTAGCTATGCCTATAGTGTTATATTATATACAGCCATTGTATATACGCTCCTAATCCTGGTATGATCCAATTCCATACGCCTAAATCACAGATTAGTGTTACGGTATAGGAGGAAATTCCAAAATTTCACGCTCCTATTCGAAATTTCCCAAAAATGACGTCTCACGTTCTTGACTAATTTCTTCACCTTTCCAATTAAAAACCCCGCTTTGTAGATGAGAAGTTGAAAAATCTAAAATTACAGCTGTGCCGACAGCATTTTCTGGTGGAGGCACTACTAATCATTGAACCACCAAATGTAGTGCCTCCAAATTAAAATGCATTCGGCACAGCTGTAATTTTAGATTTTTTGCAACTAATATATGTTATCAGAAAACACTTTTACGGTCCCTTTATAACGAGTTTATCCTATACTTCTATCCATGGTCCATATCCCTCCTATAGCACTCACTGGAGTACCGTCTCATCCCAATACAGTTGCAGAGACTCTCGGCTCGATTGCTCCTCGCAGACGAACAGTGCATTAGCACAGCTTTTCTAACCGACAGCTTTGGCTGGTCAGACAGCGAGGAGCTGTTCCAACATGATGTAGATGAGATGAATAGGATCCTGTTTAGTGCTATAGAGAAATCGCTTATGAATACTTCCGGGAGTAAGATTATATCTACTATATACCACGGGACATCTGTTAACCAGGTTAGTGGCAGTTCATATACAGTCAGGTTCTTATTACGAACATTCAAAGGACCAAAAATTGTGTTCATAATAGAGAGACTTTATAATAAGCGAACTCAACATAATACAAACCCTATGTAAGTTGTTAAATTGGGACCATAGGGCTTGTTCATAATAAAAAGAGGTTCATAAGAATTTTGTTATTTTTGCAAAAGTAACTGATACAGTGGATCGGACTAAATTCATTTCTCAAAGGACCAATTTACGGTCCCTGGGTGTCGTATAGAGAGGTTTTAGTTTAGTTCCAATTGGAACCAACTTTAGATAAGATGCAAGAACTGCAACGCCTGTCGTGAGATTAAAGAGGATTTCCAGCACATCCCAGTTACCGTGGTTGGCATCCACAGTCTGGAGGAATCTCTCTCCAAACAGTTCGTCTGTACCGAGACACTTGAGGGCGACAATAGGTACCACTGTGGGAGCTGTGACCAATTGGTGGATGCGGTTAAGGGCTGTAGGCTCACGCACCTGCCGCCTATTCTCTCTATAGGTTTGTTAGCCACTGTAGTGTGTCTGCTTATAGTATAGTGGGATAATATACAGTAGAAACCCGGCTTCGCAAAAGTTAATTTTGGTGCTGAAAAAAATTACCCTACTAGTGCTTAAAATACATTAGAAAGGTGTTGGCCGATATATAAGTACAGTAGAACCTCGTTAGTACAAACACGGTTAATACGAACACTATTCAGTCCCCTTCAAATCCTTTTCAATACAAATGACGTTGGTTAATACGAATTCCGTATAAGGCGAACTTATTTAGACGGCCCCCCTGGTGTTCCTACTAACGAGGTTCTACTGTTTTTATCAGTATAATATCAGAATACAACTATACATATCCTATATAGACTGTACAACTGTATATATGCTATATAGCTCTGATGAGATTCCAGTACGACTTCGCTAGAGACGAGAGATACAAAGATGTAACAAAGTTCAGCTTCCCGCAGCTGCTGGACATGAGTCCCTATCTGGAGCCGGAGTCCGAGGGGGCGGCACCCTCCGACCCTCTCTACGAGCTATTCTCTGTGGTTATACACAGCGGGAGCACCTATGGGGGGCACTATAAGACATACATACGAGATATACAGAACCTGGGCAACTGGGTGCCCCCCGAGGAGGAGAAGATACTAGTTAGTTATAAGGAGTTATTGGAGGTTTCCATTTAGCTCACTTCAATTTAGAGATATTCAAGTTTAAGTAGAATATAATAAGTGATGACCAGTGTAGTATACAGCAATTTGTAATTACGCTCTATTATTTCCCAGAATAAGCCTCGGTGCTTATTGTTTGTGAGCCAAATTATCCTTAATATTATTGGAAAACTAGGAAATCATTTTAGGTGGATTCTAATGGTTATTAGCAACAGTAAAATACTGAAATTAACATACTGAAATTGTCTAAAACAATGTCATTACACTTCAGTATCAACTAATGGATATTAATGTTATAATACAAATGCCATTTTATTGCCCAGGCGGTTATTCGGGGAAATACCATAATCTTATTTTTAGAGCATCCTTATATGTAGACGGTATATAAAAGCTCATACAAATAAGACAAAATTTGTAGACCGTCTATAAATTCTGTAGACCAAAAGCCCTGCCGTCTATGGGTAATACTAATTTATATGTAAGAAAACCTGGTATAAAAATAGACGGTCTACATACAAGTTATTTATAATATCAATATAACTTGGTGTGTGCATTAGGTGCCAGCCTCCAAAGACGACTCAAACCCGTGTGGCTACGCGAACTATACAAACGCCGTTGAGCTGATGGCTGCCATTCTATCGCGCATGCGCGCCCCGGCGACTTGTAGTCAGATGTGCGACGCGCTCAGGACCGAAACCGGCCTCACCTGGAGTCAGAGATTCAAACCGAGACACGGGACATTCATGAAGTTCATAAAGAAGCATCCTCAGGTGTTCCTGGTAGAGGGGGGCACAAAGGTGTCGCTGCATCCTGATTATGTACCTGACACCTCTGATGTGTCGTTTGTTAGCGCCACACCAAGTGACACCAACGAGTCCACACAGGTAATCAATATATTAACAGACAACAAATATAGTATATACCAACAAATAAATACAGAAATAAATACACAAATTTACTAACTAACAAACAAACGTGCAAACTAACTAACTAACTAACTAACAAACTAACAAACAAACAAACAAACAAACAGACAAATAACAAACTAACAAACTAACAAACTAACTAACTAACTAACTAACTAACTAGCTACCTAACTAACTAACTACCTAACTAACTACATATAACTATCTCCCCCAGTCTTCGCAGCTTAACGGCTACCTCTCCCCGATGGACACGACTGTCCCAGAACAGGAACAAGACCCCCGTACGGACCCCGGAGAGTCCCCCGCTTCTAAGAAGCTCAAGCGGCACAGCCCCTCCTGCCCCCCTCCCGGGTACCGCTGGTTCGAGATCAATGACAGGTGTTGCCGCCCCATCCACGAGAAGTCAATAACAACAATGTACGGTGGCAAGGAGTCAGCTTACATGCTATTCTACCGCAGGGCCTCTATACAGCTGGCTGAGACAGCCATGGGCCGACCGGACACCTGGCTCCAGCCACATTGGGTGGCAGAGGTGGCGCAGTACAACCATAAGCTGGCCACACAGCGAGAGGAGTACGAGCTACACCTTAACTCTATTTGTCTGCATATACACTTCGCGGCTACTTATGTGTACATAGATAACAAGCTGCAACACGTGCCGCTAGATGACGGAGAGACGAGCGGCGCCCTTCTGACCATATCGGTGGACAGACGGTCCCCTATAGGCCTAATCAGGGAGGATATTATCAGCCAGGCCAACCCAGAGTTCCTACCGGAAGGGGACATGTTTGTTCTGCACGAAATCCGCGATTTGCCGGGTGGCTTTCATTTGTACGACAAAGTCCCGATTGAAGAGGAATGCGAAATTAAGAAACACCTCTCAGATAACGACCATCTGTTTGTATGGAACGGACACGATGTGCACACCATAGTGCCGCCTATAGGGGAGGAGTCAGAGCCGGTTCTGATCACGCTAACTTATCCAGATCCTAATGACGACTATGGGAAGGTTAGTTGTTGTTGTTGTTGTCAGGCTTTATTTAGGCAAAAAAATTGTTGTTGTTGTTGTCCAAAAAATTTCCTTTCAAATCTACGAGCATGGATGAAATTTTGCTTGTTTGTTGTTGTTGTTGTTCTTCTTCTTCTTCTTCTTGTTTTTGTCTAAAAATTTCCCCTTCCAAATGTACTCGCATGGATGATATAATACCTTGTTATTTGTTGTTGTTGTTGTTGTTGCTGTTGCTGTTGTTGTTGTTACTGTTGTTGTTGTTGTTGTTGTTTACGTGTGTGTGTGTAGCGAGACGAGGAGGTGACGCGACAGAGAGACACGCTTCTCTCGGACATAAGATCCGAGCTGCTCTTCAAGAGCGAGATCCCGCACCAACAGGCGGTGCTCACATTCATTAAGGGCTGCGAGACCGACACGGGCACCAGGTCCAAAGGGGGCCTCACCCCTGTGCCGCTCCCCCCGAACAAGGACACACAGACCCTGTGCCAGCTGGGAATAGACAACGGGTGTCAGATCATAGCCGACAAAAAGGGGAAGAAGAACATCACATCTCAAGTACGTGGCAGTACAGTGGATGCCGGTTATAAGCACATCGTCGGGAACTGCACTTAATGTGCTTATAACCGACATAAATTATATAGGGTATATGGCAACCGTTTTCCAACATAATGTTCTTATATCCGATATGTTCTTATAACCGGTGTGCTTATATCCGACATATACTGTAGTGTGAGCTATAGTATAGTACACGTTAATACGAATTTCCTGATAAGAGAATCGTTACTAGCATTTGAGTGCCCTTACATTCCATTACGGCTAGGTGGTTGACGAGAGAAGCAAGACTATCCATCTCAGAATAGAGGACAGATGCACCCCTATCCCCAACCTCGCCACGCCCTACCGCTCCTTCGCTCTCGACACCATGTGCGACCAGTCGGTCTCCTCTCTCAAGGGAGCCATTCTCTCGCGAATGGACCCCTCACACCTCGGGGAGGAGGTGCGCCTCAGAATGGAGGACGAGTCGAAGGGGCTGTGTCCCCCCATCCACGAAGATCAGACACTCAAACAGGCGGGAATGAAGCAGAACCGGAAGGTCGTCATAGAGAGAGGGACTCCGCCCTCCTCCACACAGATAACCATCTGCTATCACGTGTCCCCCATATCAGACGACCTGGAGACCAGAGAGGTACACTGGAATGTGATTTGTATATAGTTACAGTCAGGTCGCTTAATATGAACATATTTCGTCTGCTTATTGTGAAAACTTTATTATGAACAAGCCCTATGGTCCCAATTTAACAACTTACATAGGTGTATTAAGTTGAGTTCGCTTATTATAAAGTCTCTCTATTATGAACACAATTTTTGGTTCCTTGAATGTTCAGAATAAAAGAACCTGACTGTACATGTAAACTGTGGATCTATTAAGCTCTATTAAGCGGAGTAGACTGTAAAGTAGAACCTGACTATAACGGTCCCTTGAATGTTCATATAACATAACCTGACTGTACATGTAGACTCAATCTCGCCTGGTACTCAATTTCGCCTGCGTCATATATATGACAATGTGTGTGTGTATAGGTGTATTATATTGTTAATATATATGTAGGTGTTGGTGGAGGAGAGTGGGACCGTTGGAGAGTGCCTTCAGGCTATAACGTCTCACGCTGGGCTGTCCGGGGGCTGGCATCTGCGGAGAACGAACTGGTGCGGCGAAGCGGCGGACATCTTAGAGGATGAAGAGAGACCGCTTAGCGAGGCGGGGGTGTCGGACGGGGGGTACCTCTTGGTGGAGGAGGGGCGCCTGCCCCCTAAGGGGTTCGTACGTCTCGAGATATTCCATCTCAGGCCGGTGCCGGACTTAGAGGGGGATGAGTCTCGGAATAGCGAGCTGACAGAACTGAGTAGTAGCATAGATTGCTACCTAGCTAAGTTTGGTAAGGACTCGAAAACCGTAGCTGTTAAAGATGGAGAGGGTAAAAAGGAGGAATCCAGTCAGGATAATGTGCCAGGGGACACCGCGACACCTCTAAAGGACACAAATTATGTTCCCAAAGACATCGACCTTATGAAGGTGTACCCCCCTACTCATCTGGATATTAGGTTCCTAGACCAGATTGATATCAATCAATCGGATACGATTAACGATCTTAAGATGCAACTATTGACTCTTGAGAGGATGTCGGATATTGTTCCTGTCCCCTCTTGTCTCAGGGTGCAGGAAATCGTAGACTGGAGACCCCAGAGGGTGTTTAAAGAGGGACAGCACACCCTCAAGAGGTGCAAAGTGGGCTCAGGCTGCAGATTAGGGGTTTCTGCTATGAGCCATGAACAGATATTCCCAAATTCCTGTCTCCTCCTAAAGCTGTCCCTCCATGTGTCCACTGAGCAGACAGGAGGACAGTTTCTGCCCCCAGAAGAGATTATATTTAACACCACCGACACCTCCACCCCTACCGCCCTGCTACAATGCATATCACAGCATTCCAACATACCACTCGAGTATCTACGGGCAGCTAAATACAGAATGGATCGGTTCGAGTGGTTCAGAATACAAGAGCCACCTGGGACGCCTAGAAAGAAGCATCGAAAGAATAAAACCCCACCCCCTAAGCCCAGTGTCCGTAACGCGCCTCTGAGCCTCAAGGACAACGACCTTATAGGTGTCAAGGACACTCGTCAGGAGGGCGAGGGGACATGGGACGAGTGGTGCCTAGAATGGGACCACGTCGGTATTAAGCTAATGACCGCTATAAAGGAAGAAAAGCGACGCAAAAGGAGTAATAAGACAACAAAAGATGTGTTCGCACCAGAAGTAGGGGGTAGAAGGAGCAAGCGTCCGGAAATAATCCCGGTTATAAAGTTCGGTGACTTTTTAAATTTTGAGCCAATGGAGACCAGTTCTAATGGGGTGGAAATAGAAGGTTTGTTGGATGGTTCTTTCATGAATGACAATTAGATCGAGATTCGAGTGTGTTTATTGTTTGTAAATAATATTCACTGATTATAGTTTTAATATTAGATTCTGTTTGTATCCATTTCTTAACGTGAGTATATGCTTTATGTGGCTTAAGTGGTTAATGGGTGGTTTAATGGGTGGCTGAAAGGTGTTATATATTGTGGGTGATTAGTGGAATGTGGCACGAATCACGGAGACAAGAAAAGTTGGTGAAAGGAATGATTATTGATTATCAAAAGCGAGCAGAACGCAGGAAAGACCACTATGAGAAAATGGTATATTTTCTGGCTTATATTGGCCAACACCTTTCTATATACAATAGAACCTCGTTAGTAGGTACACGGTTAATACGAACACTATTTCAGTCCCATTCAAAGCCTTTTCAATACAAATGATATTGGTTAATACGAATTCCGGATAAGGCGAACGCATTTTGACGGTCCCTTGGTGTTTCTACTAGCGAGGTTCAACTGTAAAAGCCTTCGTAAGGCGCCTGAAAATTCCATTTAGAAAAGGTGTTAGTCTATTTGTGACCCATGGGGGCAAATATGTCCCGTTATACGATACAAGAGACCTGTTTATATTTATATTTTAGAAAAGCGACCCCCTCCAGTTACTACGGGTCACAGGGACTTCGTGTAAGCTCCATATCAACCCTTCTGTCTCCAACAATGAATGTTCCGTTCTGTCAGTATAGTATAGATCTGTTTATTGTACTCTCAGAGCATATTACAGCGACACGCGATATATTAGTCTTTATTTGCAACTTGTAAACACTATTCTATAATCCAGGGCTTACTTATATATCGGCCAACACCTTTTTAATATAAAACCCGGCTTCGAAAATATGAATTTTTGAGGCTAAAAAGTGACCTGAAAATACATTAGAAAAGGTGTTGGCTGATATATTAGTAATTCCTTGTTTTCAACGTTTTATTTGTTTTATTCGTGTAGTGTGTCATGGCAAGGTGACAGTGACATAATGATATCGAGGTAAACACCTGTTTACGATATAAATACACACATTGTTGTTGTTGTTTTCTTAGATTTGATGTTAGAGCTCATCTTGACTATATACGTATACCAGATCTGTCTCCTAGAGATAGGTACAGTCATAGTTCCACTTATAGTTCCAGTTCCGTTTATATTCATATTATCACACCTCTCTGTTTAGACCTGTAAATACAGAATTGGAGTCTCGAAGTGATTATGAAAGATACCGGCAAATTATATATAATAAATTCAAAGGCAGTATGTTCCCATTTGTTGTTGTTGTTGTTGTTATTGTTATTGTTGTTTACTTATTTGCATCAATTTAGTTTCACCAGAAAAAGCTCTTGCAGAAATCAACATAGAAGAATCATATCCGATTTCAAAACCGATTCACTCAGAAAAGTAAACACAAACACTCCTGTGACACAATTTGTATATTTTCGTGTGTTCAAATTGTGTCGCTTATTTAGGAAATCTTCCAATAAAACAGCCATTGGATATCAATACGATTCAGCGACACAATTGTATGCCACTAAACCACCTAAACCACCTAAACCACCTGAGGCGACACACGAGTCAGCTGGAGAAACCAGTTCCGATGAAGTTCTTAGCGAAATAGGTTAACTAATTAATTAGTTTCAGTTCCATTAAGAGCAAATTTGTTTATACAACTAAATCACTATTTTTAAGATAACGAATGAAACTACGGTCCCGAGCACTTCGTTATAACGGGAGTTAACTACTATATTTACTTGTTTGTAGGAAATGATTTGCATTTGAATTCACTGGATAGGAAACAGGTACTTGTTTGTATTTGTATTTTGTTTACATAAATATTATTTTGTTGTTATTTAGTTCGATTCTCTGGATGAAATATCTATTCAGTTCGGACTGAATTCAAAGGAATTTTCTCAGTATGTTGTTTGCATTTGTTTGTTGTTATTGTTGTTTGTATTTACTTTATTTATATAGCTATCACCGTAGCGATCTAGCTGAACACAAATTATTGAAAGAAGAATTATTGTTAGAAAAACAGAAATCAATAACTAAGGTATACTATGCCACCAAAAGTATTTGAACAACAGAATCGTATTACAGACACAATATACTTCATTTAGTGCATTAATGGCTGCTTAAACTACTCTGAAATTACATTAATTATATTGCTATACTTATCCTATATAACCTAAATATGCTACACTCTAACAGAGCAAGGGTAGCACGAGAAAAGAGAGGAGAGCTCTCAAAATGGAACTCAAATCTAAACTTCCGGAAGTGCCATACAGACCCAATTCCCCGCTCAGGTATTTGCAATTCTTAATACACTCGAAACCGGTTTATTCTACTATTAGGGATACAATCTTTTGTAAGAAATTCCAAATTTTCTAGTATTTTTCATCGGTTTTTTCTTACTATTTTTATCTGAAAAGAATCGTTAGAAAAACCGGTTTCAACAATGTGGAACTAACTTATACTTGGTTCCAGTTTCGCGTGTCGGCAGAGCCCCACCTACCGCGCCAGAGCCCGATCGGACAGCTCCTCCCCAGAGGCCCCCGGCAGGATAGAGTACATAACAGAGTTCGGGACCCCACCCCCGCCCCTGCCCCTGTCCCTGCCACGGTCCCATTCAGGGGACAGGAACAGAAAGAGGGACACCAGGGGACACCTGTCCCACTCCAGTCTCAGACACAGGAGGTCCAGATCCAGGTTAATAGGGACACCAGGGGACCGTTAATAGGACACCAGGGGACCGTCTTAATAGGGCACCAGGGGACCGTCTTAATAGGGACACCAGGGGACCGTCTTAATAGGGACACCAGGGGACCGTTAATAGGGACACCAGGGGACCGTCTTAATATGTTCGTATTAACCGGAGTCACTTGCATGCATTTGTATAATATACTACCTAAATACCTGTATGATACTTATTTTTTTAATAATGCCATTGGTAATATACATATATTTATTCATACAATACATATATTTACTGTACATTGGTTATGGCTATACATGTATAATTTAGAGATCGGCACAGAGAGAAGTACCGACGTCCGAGGCGCCACAGCTCCAGCGGGTCTCGCTCCAGGAGCAGAGAGAGGCACTACAGGCATTCCAAATACACAAGGTTGTAACTATGATAATACAGTAAAACCTCGTTAGCACGAACACGGCTAACACGAATTTCCGGATAAGATGAACAAACAGTTCCACAAAATCAGGTCCCTACAATGGCTATTCAATGGGTATTACTCCGGTTAATACGAACTCCGGATAAGCGAACACATTTTTACCGTCCGTTGGTGTTCATATTAACGAGGTTATACTGTAGTTAGTTCCTATTGGAACTAACACATATTCCTGTTAGAGATAGAAGCAGGAGTTCGAGTAGTGTCTCAGAAGTGGACAAGCCAGCTGTGAAGAGGAACAGTATTGTCACCTCAGATATAAAGTGGGTATTTCTATAATTAATGGGGATATTTGGTTGTTTGATAAATTATTTGTTTGTATTTAGGAAAAAAGATGACCAGGTTGTTATTAATTGCAATTGTAGCTAATCTGTGTTGTACATTTGTTTATTTATTGTTTACAAAATCAAAGGTGACACATCTCGAGAAGATGCAACAGCGAATGCAAAATAAGATATCCAAACAATGTGAGATTAATAAACAAACAAACTAACAAACATACAAACTGACTAACTAACAAACAAACATACAAACTGACTAACTAACAAACAAACATACAAACTGACTAACAAACAAACTAACATACAAACAAACAAACAAACAAACAAACTGACAAACAAACAAACAAACAAATAAACAAACAAACTAACAAACAAACTAACAAACAAACAAACTAACAAACAAACAAACTAACATACAAAACTGACTAACTAACAGCTACGTAGTTGCATCATATACTATTTAGTGAAACAGGACCACAAGACCGAACAAGATAAATTGAGAGCTAAAGTGGCTGTTCAAGAGGTGAGTGTACGAATTTGTATCCGTGAAGCGACAGAATATTCCTAGTGCTACCTGGGAGAGATTCCTCGCTTATCCATAGTCCACACTGTATTATTAACTCCGCCGTGAGCACTTTTAGCATAGGCGGTGCGGATTGTAAAATATATATTTTCTTGTGAATAGTCGAGTTTTGTTTGTTCTTGTTTATATTTCGCAGAATTAAGTCGATACAGGTGTCTCCATTTATATTCTTAGCATAGGGATATGCATTTCTAGTTAATAGCTCAGTTATTAATTCTGTATCCTTCGTGTTAATTGCTACATGTAAACAAGTGTTTGTCTCTTCATCCAAATTGTTTATTTGTACTTCCAAAAACTCGAAAACTATTTCTAGTTTATTTCTCCATTCAAACTCGACCAGTTTGCTGCTACGCTCATCAGCTATTCTATAATTAGATTTGGTACCAGAGCACATTTCTATTACCCTATGGAGTATACTGTGCATCCCGTGCTTTGTAATGAGAGAATTGAGAATTTGTTTGCCTGTTGTTATATCCAGTGGAGTAAGGCCGTTTAGTAGAATTAGCAGACAAGCTGCCCCAAGGGTATTTAAACTGTGACTATATTTGATCCTAAATCTCTCAATTGAAATACCAATAAAATTATCGAGAATATTCTCAAAGCATTTGACACCATGTGTGCCACTTAACACCTCCATTTTATCCACATAAACACTCAACATGTCTTCGAAAGAGATATACATAGATTCTTCACAAATCAACAAGTTTAAGGCGCCATATAACCCTGCCACTCCAAATGTGTCGTATACACCTAACACGTCTTTAACCTCGTTCAACAATTCAATTTCCCTTAACGGAAATATTTCATTCATGAATTGTCCTTCTAATGGTAGCACCAAAGGAATGTAATCTGGGAGAAGTTTGCCTTTAAAAACCTCGTGTGAATAAACTAGGATAAACAGGTCACATTTGTGTGCCATTAATTGTGCCATTGCCGACACATTCCATTCTATGTTGCCTAGATACCAACACCCATGCTTGACTGACAATGCAACTATTTTTAGCAACCGTTCCCTGTCTCTGATTTTACAAAGTTTGATAGTGAACAGTTCGAAAATATCTTTCACAGTTAAATCCACAGGAAATAATTCCTGTACGTTCCTAATTTCCATTTCTTCGCTTTTCTGTCGCACAAAGTATAGGGCTAGAGGTGTCAAGTTGTGTGGTAGGTTTCGGACAATTCGAGCGCCACTTTCTAAAATTAGTATCGCTGCATTTTTGGCGGCTAATCCTTCATTTTTCTCAATGTTTCCGATTGGAAAATATTTCTTGACAAGTGCCCATACGTTCGACACTTCTATTTCCTCTGGGTCTCTGCCCAGGCTTAGAATGTGGAGTGGCGTGTAACCGAGGGTGCGTGATGGTGTGTCTGTGTTCGCACCTTGTGAGAGGAGCCACTTTATTGTGTCCAAGTTGTCGCTTTCCTGGGATGGGTGGCAGTACAGCTGTTTAACACATAACCAGTGGAGTGGAGTCATGCCACCCAAATCTGAGGTGTTGTTAATGTCATGAGGTGTGAAGTTGGGGATAACACCTATGAACAGTGATTGGTTAAATCTGAGCCAGTTGTCAGCCATATAATGTCTCATGGTTATTATTCTGTATTGGATTGTAATACAATACTTGAGTTCGGGTTTGCTATTAATATTATTGGAGCTCTTTAATCTCTGTGATGTTATGTTTTCTAACTAATTTTATGTGTATTATTCTATTTATTCCTCTTGAGCAATTGGACCTGTTATGCAATGCTTCATAAGGGCCGTTCAAACGTTATATAAGTTAAACGCTTCCAAGGGATGAATTAACTAATGTGTGACATCCTTTGTATATTACAAATTGGTCAGAAAAGCGTGAAGGGCCCAAAGTATATCTATATTTTATCAAACAATATTATTCTTAATAAAAGAATATTTGTTGTTGTTGTTTACTTGTAAGTATGACACCTAATCTAGGATAGAGAGAATGACATAAGAGTTCAGATGAGGAGATGGAAAGACAAGTGAGTTGTCCCATTATTGCTTGTTCCCAATTAAGTTAGATTGTGTACCTATTTATAATCTGTATATAGAACAGTTGATCCTATCTTATAATTCATTTTTAGGGAGCGAGAGAGACTTGGAGAAGACGATTACTATCATTAAAGATAATTTTAATATTTTCCATAATTCTAAAATAGGAATTAACTAAACAAATTACTGTAATTATTTACAATTAATCTAATAATTTATTTGTTTACGAGCCTTTCGGTCTCGATCGCTCTTATAAGTGCATCAGTGCTCTTAAGGACACATTTATTATAAGACCCAATCATACTGTTTGTCAATAACTACTATACTACGGTATTGTAATTGGAACTATTTATATTTGAGAGTCGACCCATGGGACACGTTAGTTCCGGTTACATTGTCTCATAGCGGCCAACTGCTATCATGTAAATACAAACAATGCCAGGCTAATAGGAACTATAATAGGAAGTTAGGAACCATAATGTAACTACTCAATTTACTCGAAGTCCAATTATTTTTGAAAATATGAAATACGATACCAAAAGTTCTGAAATGAAAGTATTTCCTTTCACTACATTCCTGACTGGATGGAGTCACCATGTGCATCAGAAGAGGCGGCACACAAACAGATGCCACATTCCACTCAGTTCCACCACCTAGCTCTGCTATAAGATACGAGACACATTCTCTATAGCATTCTACTAACAAACTACTTTCATTTCCATAGCACTAACTAGCTAACTAGCAAGTAATAATAAAATGGCAGTTCGATTCCCTGACCCGATACACCCCGTAGACCCTGTCGAGTTGGAAATAAACCAACTGTTCGACCGCATAATTATGTGTGTCCAGCAGCGACGAGTGGCACTCATAACCACATACCGCGACACACGCGACCAAATAGCCGCTAGGCCCATAGAGCGCGCGCGAAAAGAAGAAGAACTGATCGCACTGAAAGCACATACCGAACAAAGTCTCCAAATGAACGAACTGAGAGAGACCCAGGAGCGAATCCTAGCGGAACTAGAACAAGCGCTAGCAGAGGTGAGGGTACCCCAGCCCGAGACACGCTTGGTGTTCCGAGGCACCTGTGGACACCTGGAGCAGGTGATCGCAGGTGTGGGAGAGGTAGTCGAGGAGGAGGTGCCCGTTGTACCCCGATATGAAGAAATGAGACCGATTGTAGCTGTCGGGAAGACAGGACAAGCTCCTGGAGAGCTCTTGGATCCTTGTGGTGTCGCTATCGATGAGAACTCAAACCTAATTTATGTCGCAGAATTGGGTTCCTGTAGAGTCTCAATCTTCTCGGAGACCGGCGAATTCCTAAACACTTTCACAAACCAAGCCATGAGAGCGCCACACGGTATAGCGATCCATCGAGACAACCTGTACGTGACGGACATAAAAGTACACGCTGTGTTCCGATTCAAAATAGAGGCTGACATGCGTCTCGTCGCTAGCCTAGGGAGTAAGGGATCTGGTGTGGGACAGTTCTATAGCCCTCTCGGACTCTCCGTCTCTACCAACGGAGATGTGTTCGTAGCAGATCATATCAACAACAGAATCCAAGTCCTAGATGACTCCCTACACTTCCAAAGATCCTTAACGCATCAGGCAATGCAATGCCCGCGTGACGTTAAACTGACACCAGATGAGGTGTACGTGCTAGCTCGTATATACATACACGTGTTAACCTACACAGGGGATAGGATACGCTATTTCGGTACGCAACCTGGGTATGAGGGATTTCTCTTTGTTCCTCTCTCCTTCTGTTTGGACGCACAGCAAAACATAATACTCAGAGACATGGCTACTAATAATATCAGAATACTAACCAAAGAGGGCACACCCCTACACACCATACAGAGACCAGGGGACAGAGGATTCTTGAGGGGAATAGCTCTAACTAATAATCTAAATATAGTAACTGTGTATAGAGGTGCAGCTAACCAACTAATAATATTATCTATCTAATGTGTGTTATTCTTATTGTTATGACACTGTTCGTAGTAAACTTGTTTCAACTCCACCAACCGCATCATATTTCCTACCGTACAGTATTGCCACATTATTATAACTTAAAGTTGTGACATTAATAGAGCCACTGTCGCTCCTATAAGAGCATCTATTTAAGATCACACAACTTGACTGTATTTATACTTTCCGTGTACTGTTGCAGGTGTTGTTATCTGTATCACAGACAGAATAGCAGATGTCTATAGTATAGCAGTAGCAGGTGTTATTCTCTGATAGTTATAGTTCCACTTATGTGAACACCTGTGACATACTCCACATACAATTTACAACAGGGAATTAGTTTTTAAAATTTTGCACTCAAATTCCTTCTTGAATTTATTCTCACAAACAATCAACAAACACAATCGAGTATTAATAATTAATAATATACACATGTTGTTGTTGTTTACGTTTTTCCTCCTGTCACTAGTTGTATAGATGGACCGTCCGATTATCCCCGTATCCCATTCCCACGAGGACCAAATATACAAAGTCCTCGGGAACGAATCCTCTCCACTCCTAGTTCTAATTTCTAACCGAGTCAGGTGTTCGCAGAACCTAACAGAAATGACGCACCCTAATGTAGTTGTCCCGGTTCTATACAAATATGAGTCCAGTCTTGATATGATCCTAGGTATGGTGACCCAAGCGCTTAACGGGAAAAGAGCAGCCAGCATAGCTCTTATTTGCCCGGGCAGAAAAGGGGTTATTAATATTTGCAGTCAGAAAGAGTTAACTCTTGAGTCAGTGAAGACTGGAGAAATTAAATACTTTTTCACACATTTAGTTGGGGACCATATGGACTCTAATAATGAACAGAAAAGATTGGATATCCTTGGTTCGCCTGTAGCGGAATGTTTAGAAGGAATCCAGTTATTAGAAATTCTAGAACACACCCTCAAAGTTGAGGTATTCTCCTCGAGCAGTTTTTACGGACAGGAACTTAATTTCTGCATCAAAGGGGATGAGTATGTTATGCCTATCAGCTATTTCTATTTCGATAGTAACAAACTAAAAGAATGGCAGGGGTTAGTACCGCCAAGTCTTGAAATGTTTGAGAAAATCCGGACAGTCGGTCGAGGCACATTTGGTGCTGCTGTCTTATACAGAAGAAAAGGGGACAACATGTTTGTTGTTCTTAAAGAGATATCCATGGTTGATCTCCATGAAAAGGAGAAGGACTTAGTTAGGTCGGAAGTTAGTATACTTAGCATGCTAGAACATCCCAATATAATAACGTACTACGACAACTTCTATCTAGATGATGGGAGTCTCATTATTGAGATGGAATATGCTGATGCCGGCACTTTAGCTCAATACATACAGAAAAGAGAAATCCCGATCCCGGAGCACCAAATCCTGTACATGTTCCATCAAATGTCCCAGGCTGTTGGCTACATTCATTCTAGAAAAATCTTACACAGAGACTTGAAAACTGCTAACATATTCCTCACGCGAGAAGAGACAGTAAAACTCGGCGATTTCGGGATTTCTAAAGTTATGGATTCCACGCAACAAAACGCACAAACTACCTTAGGCACTCCGCATTATATTTCCCCTGAAATTTGTGAGGGAAAACCTTATAACGCCAAGAGCGATATATGGGCCCTGGGTTGCATTTTGCATGAAATGGCTGAACTTAAGAAACCGTTTGATGGCACAAACCTTCCAGCTTTGATCAAGAAAATCGTAGACGGGACTTATGAATTGATAAAGGGTAACTATAGCAACGGGTTAAGGCAATTGGCATTGGAAATGCTTCATAAGGACCCGGACAAGCGACCGTCTAGCACCCAAATAGTTCAGGAATTCCTTCCTAACCTATTGGAGTCCATGCAAGAGCGAATGCAAATGGAAGCTAGTAAACACAACAACAAAACGTATCTCTATAAATTCAGTAGTTCTAAGCTCTCAACTCATCCCATCGGTCTCCCAGAGGGGGTTAAAGTGGACCAGGTGTCCGTGGGGTTCAGTCACATGGGTCTTATCACGACCGAGAAACAGGTGTTAACCTGGGGCTCCGGTACAAGGGGACAATTGGGTCACGGTCACACCGGCTCATTCATGGAGCCGACACAAATCCAGTTTAACAAGGACGCCTGTATAGTTAATATCCAATGCGGGAAGGACTTCACTTTGTTCCTTAACGAAACCGGAATAACTTTATCCTGCGGGGCCTGGGACCAGTTCTGCATTGGGAAGCGAGCTGAATCGGATGTGCACCTCCCGACTATAGTGGACGGTCTGGTGACCTGTCAAGTGGTGCAGCTGTCCTGTGGCGAGCTCCACGCGATGGGGGTCACCTCTGAGGGAGAGGTGTTTGGGTGGGGGGTCGGCAGGGACGGGAGACTGGGGACCGGAACTGAAACCAACTGTCTGGTTCCTAAAGAGATTGTGGTCATGTCAGCTGACAATGTTAAAGAGAGCATCAAGCAGGTCGAGTGTGGCCTGGATGGCACCATGTTCCTCACTACTTCTCACACCCTGTACGCATGTGGCAGCAATAGGAATAATAAGCTGGGTCTAAACAAGAAACCGACCATGCTCATGACAATGCGGCTATTCACGAAGGAACAGAAAATGTTAGTCGAACGGAGTTTGCTGCCCACGCCTGTGAAGGTGTTGATTAAACACATGGTTCTAGATGTGTCGCTTGGTGCCACGCACTCTGTTGTCCTGGTGGATAACGGGAAGGTGTTGGCGTTCGGTCGGAAGAAGGAGGGGCAGAGGGGCTTGGAGAAAGCTAAGATTTCGGAGGGTGACAATAAAGATGTGTCGTATATCCCTGTAACAGGTGGCAGTATTGTGGCTTGTTGCGAGTTCATGACGATTGTCGCGTGCGAGGACCACTCGATGCAAGTGGCAGGGTCCCGACAGTTCTTCCAGCTGCCCCTTGAGAAGTACCTAGAGCTGAGAGCGGACCAGAATACGGACTCGGTCCCGCCCCCCCTGTCCCCCACACCGGATGTGACGGTCTCACACTCAATTCAGTCGCGAGAGTTCATAAGAGGTGTCAGAAAGTTGTCGCAATCCGGGAACAAATTCCTGAGTATCCTAGACCTCTCGCAGGATCCCAATACTAAGCTGGTGTATCTGGATCTGCTTAAGAACTGTCTCAAGCAGCTATACATAGAACCTGAGTCTGAGAAAGGGCGGAAGAGACACAACTCGGTTCTGCCAGTCGACACGCGAGTGGTCGGGTCTCTAACGAGTGTCCCATTCCTCCTGGAGGGGTGCGAGCTCAACCAATCGGAGTACGTTATAAAGCAGATATCATGTTTCGGGAGTAATGTGGTTATCCTAGTTGAGAGCGCCGGTTATAAGGAGTCCGCGTATAACGAGAACATTAAGCGCATATTCGGTTGGAAACAGAACCGACCCTCTACATCCAGTCATAGAAGAGTGCCCCCCTCCTACTCGCCCCTCCCCCCCCTGGCCCCTGTGGAGCAGACCGCTAAGCGGACCGATATGTTCCTATCGGACGAGTTGACAATAGCCCCCTGGCTTCAGAACGAAATGTCCATCCCTAGTCCACCCTGGCATCCTAATATTGTGCAGCCTAATGCTCTCAAACATTCCTATAACGAGGTGTCGTATCCAAGGGCCGACAGAAAGGGGTCAGCCCCTGTACTAGGGGACTCGAATGGGGGTGTGGCCCTAGAATCGATGCGCTTGGTTAACCAGAGAAAGAAGAGTTACCAGCCAGTAGAGGATAACCCGAACTTACGTCACACGCCTTATAACAACCTGACCGTGTCACATTCCATAGACGGATTTGTGGAGAGTAGGAAGCAGGTGGCCCAAAGCAGGGAGCACCTAATTGGAATCCTAACGCGTCGATCTATCGAGAAGCAGCCTATACAGGTCCTGCCGATACCGGTTGATAAGAGCACACACGTGCTACAGAATAACTCTATAGCGATGGCTCCTTTGAAACCACAATCTGAAGATTCCGAATCCGGACCCAGGAACCTGGCCCCCCGGCCCAACAAGCCACGGAAAAGATCATCAACTAACGAGGCGAAGCGACTCAAAGAGGAAAACCTGAGTTTTCAACAGCGGTACTTAGAACTGGAGGATAAAATGAAGATTATAGAGAGACAGAAAGTTGAGAAGAGTATCGAGCTCGAAAAACAGATTCAACAGTTGGAACACGATCTCTACGACACTATAAATAGGGGCGAAGACATGAAGATCGAGAGCGAGAAGAGTGTCAACCTTTTGCGGATTGAGCACCAAAAGGACATACTTAGGCTCCAATCCGATCTCCAGAGAGAGAAGTCGGATAATTTGGACAAAAGTAACGAAATCAGTGTTCTCAAATACGATATTGAAGCGGCCAATGATTCGATAGAAAGACTCTTGAAGCCCAATGGCATGTTCCCCTCTAGGAGCAGGAGGAGGACACTTGACACCTCCCATTCCTCCCCCCCTTGTACCCCTTCAGCCTCCTCTGCCCCCCCAACACCTACCAACACTGGGAACTTTACCAGAAGTGGAATATGCAGTGTCATGTGAAGCCAATAATATTTTTATAAACACCCATACCAATTTTATAAATACAGTCCATATTTTACATTTTTTGAATTCCTTTCTATTAATATTATTATTGTTTGTTTTATCCACAGCTCGCTGACTCATTGGTTATTCATGTAAAGTAGAACAGCGATTCCCAAACTTTTTCAACCGTGGACCCCCTCCCATTGACCGTAATACATATTGTGGACCCCAGGTTGGGAACCACTGCAGTAGAACATCGTTAGTACGAACACGGTTAAGAGGTTAAGACTAACAAACAGTTCCACAAAATCAGGTCCCTACAATGGCTACTCAATGGGTATTACTCCGGTTAATACGAACTCCGGGTAAAGCGAACACATTTTACCGTCCGTTGGTGTTCGTATTAACCAGGTTATTCATGTATTAACTTAGTTCCTGTTTAACCATGGAGAGTCCACAAATCAGTTCCACCAACAGTTTGAATAAAGAGGATAAATCCACCTCCATTGGACAACCCGATACCTTAGAGAAATCTCCTTCCTCCAGTTTTGGATTTCTCTGCCAAAATGTTCGATTTCTTAACCAACCAATTTGTACATTGGTTGGAGACCAGAATAAAGTGGATTATAGACAGCAGTTTGTGGCTCAAAATGTGTCGCTTGTCGCCACTAACACCTCTGATAAAAAACCGAAACCAAAGTATGTAGTAAATATTCTAATTTCTATGTACTACAGTCAACTCTCGTTACAACGAAGTGCTTGGGACCTGTAAATCCCTTTGTTATATCCGTATATTCGTTATAAGCGATAAAATTAATGCATTTAGTGCTCTGGGAGAAATTTCCACTTCGTTATAAGCGGTTATTTCATTATATCCGACTTGGTTATAACGGGAGTTCATGTATACCTTTACATTCTATTATTTACTGTACATTCCTTTACAACAGTGTTGTATCTAGGTACGCTATCGATTCCACTCAGAGACAGGATTTCCCGAATTTCAGTGAAATGAGACCCGAGAGGCCCATTCGTGTTCCCCAGCAACCAGCACAGGGGATAGGTATGCATACACTTATAGCTAGTTTTTCTAAAAACTATCTATAAAGTAAGGTTTTTCTAACCTATTCTTTGCATGGAAATAAAGTATGAAAAATCCGATAGTTAGAAAAACCACTTTCGATTGTGTGCCTAAATTTAATGGGATAACTTATATGTCGGTCAACACAACTTTTCTTATGTAATTTTCAGGACTGACAATTTTATTTTTTATCATCAAAATTCACCTTTGCGAAGCCGGTTTATATTTACAGGTGTTAGCCGATATAAGTAAACTAATTTGTTTACTTGTTTAGTTCCAGGAGTTAGTTCCATAAGTGACACCAAAAAGCGCGAAAAGATTTCCTACGAACACAGCTACGATTCCAGAACAGAGAATAATTATCCGCCGAGAGGAAAAGTGAGTCCGTTGTTGTTGCGATTTGTTGTTGTTTACATTTATATTCCTTCTTTCTAGAGATTGGGGACATTCGTATAACTATAATATATCCTCACAACAACAACAACAACAACAACAACAATATGTATCACACTGTTTATACTATCAATAATATCATTTATTCCTATACAGCTTAATAGAGTCACTTCGGGACCAGGTTGCTTTGACCCAATTAAGCGGAGAAATCTATTAACCGAAAATATTTTAAGCCAAAATGTAATTCCGTCCTATAAATCCTGCAAAATTTTGCCCCGATTAGCGGAGAATTCTATTAACCGGTGGTTCTATTAAGCGGAGTCGACTGTATATATCATTGATTTTCTTTAGGATCTCATTTCAGTTAATTAACTCGTATTAAAAGGCCAGGTAAAATACATTTTAACCAAGCTATTTATTTGATATGGCCTAAGTGTTACTATAATTAGAAACAGCATAGAATGCAGCCTAATTCCCCGCCCCTGTCTCCCTCTAACATTTCCCGATTCTCCTCTCCCTGCGCCATACCGGACCATCTAACCGCAGCCCTCCTGGTCCTGGTCAACAAACCGGACACACATTTCTATCCGGTCTTCCACATACAGAAGGACCCGCCTCCGGATATATCCGGTGTTGACACCTTGGGACACAAAATAACCGCGTTTGACCAGATTATAATGGGCAGTGACGTGGAGTCAGATCTGCGCATGTTCTTCGCTGAGCCGAAGCACTGTTCGCTTGTTGTCGACGCAAGCGGACAGATATACGTTCTCAACTTCAGTTCGGGTAACCCGTGTCTCTTGAACTCCGCCACTCTGCCCACTAACACCTTGCGTCCGCTGGTGCACAAGGACGTTATACACGTCGCGGGAAAGGATTTCCGCGTCGAGTACAAACCCGGGTATCCACTTCCGGTCCCCGAGGCGACACACGAGGACACAGCGACACAATTGTCCGACACAATTGAGCCACCTGCCGATTTCGCTGTCCCGAGTCCCTCCAGTTCCCCGAAGGAAGACAAAGCGGAGAATAATTCCTATCCTCTGGCTGAAATAACCGCGACCCCCCCGCCCGTGAGAAGTGGCACTGTGCCACTTGACGCGACCCCCCCGCCCGTGAGAAGTGGCACTGTACCACTTGACACCACTGACAACAGTCTCGCCAGCATGGAAGTTAACACCTCTCAGCCCAGCCTGGTGGCGCGAGACATGAGTGTCACCATGGATGTGTCGCTCCCGGAAAAGAGACGAATGTCTGACCCGCCAAAGAAGGCAATCCCCTCTCCGATAAAACTAAAGCGGAAAAGCGCTCCCATCACTCACTACAGAACTCTCAACCAATCTATGGTAATGTTATAATATAGCTGAACCATGGATTGTTATTGCCTATAGCTACAGTAGAACTGTGTTAATAACGGTCACACAAGAAACTGGTCAAAATGGCCATTATACACAGGTTGATTATAATATGTGGGGACCTATTCTAAGTGGCCTTTATAGATAGGTTATACTGTATATACTTATGTTTAGACAGGTTATACTGTACATACTTATGCTATAGACAGGTTATACTGTACATACTCCTGTTTAGGATACAACTGACGAGTCCCCTAGCCCGAGACGGTCCTCTCGACAGGCCCCTCTGCGGGCCCCTACCCCTCCCATAAAGCGGTCCTCCCCCCGACTCTCCGCCGGGACTCACACCCCCGGACAGTTCCCCTCTGCCTTCAAGCACCCTCACGCCACAGGGCAGTCCTATCGGAAGTCCCTGGGGTCCAGAAAGAGCGTCCGGTTCGGACCCAGTTTGTCCCCAGAGGAATTCAGTCGAGACATGCCCCCTAGCACCCCCGTTAAGCGGGGCGGAACCCCCATTCCGAAGTCGGCCACAAAAGCGGTCCTCAGGAGGTCCACTCCCTATAAGGTCCCGATCCCCCTATCCGGTCAGCGCGCCAAGAGGGCCACCAAATCGATATCTTCCTCCCCAGAGGACTCCCTCGTGAAAACACCCAAATTCTCACTTTCGCTTTCTCCAAAGCCTAGAACGCCTAAGTTGCTTCAGATTCTCTCTCCAGTGAAAGAAGTCCCGGTGTTCATAAACCCTAGCAGACCATTGGTCATTGAGAAGCCCCGACTAAGGCGGGGGTTCGCCACGGGCGTGCTTTCGGAGATGGCTGAGTCTCAGACTTTCAAGTTGTCGTCTCGTATCTCCACGCCCACCTCGCTGCATTCCAAGCAACCAGTTAGGTTGCTAGACAAAGGAACCCCCACTGGCACCCACTCCAGAAGAGCCACTAACTTGGCCACTTCCCAATCCTTCGTTCCGAAAACAGCTGATATTAGTGCTCAGCAGAAACGAAATTCCAAATCACCAGAGGCGTTACTAGTGAAACAAACTCCCAAACGAACATCTGTATCTCCTGGTAACCAACCTGGTCAAAAGGAATCTCCAAACATTCTGAAACGCAGCCCCATAATTTCTAAATCTCCTCCCCCCATCCATAGCAACGAATCTGGTGAATTGGAATCCCAAGGAATTCAAAGACAGAGTCTCAGACTATCAAAGTCCCCTAGTCCCCATCTGTCCCCGAATAGTCAGTCTGATGCCAAGGTGCGCACGCCCAAGTTTCTCTCCAACAGTACCCCTAAGCTGTCCCCTGTCCTCTCTCCTTGGACCCCTGCCCCCTCCCCTAGGACCCCTAAACTGGCCACTCCTTGGACCCCTGTCCTCTCTCCTAGGACCCCTGCCCCCTATCCCAAGAGGGACTCCATCCAGATACCGAGGACACATTCTGTCGGGGACACTCTGGGGTCTCGTCGCGTGTCCCAGCGCCTATCCAGGTCTCCGGACACCTTCCATACCCCGGTCTCCTCTCGACCCCAATCCCAAGTTCCCACCCCTCAGCAGTCTAAAGACTCTAAACCGTATGGCCTCAGGTCTCCAGCTGATTTCTATAAGTCCCCAGCTGTTGTTACGAAGTCTCCAGCTGATAAAGTGAAGTCTCCAGCTGTTGTTACGAAGTCTCCAGCTGATAAAGTGAAGTCTCCAGCTGTTAATACGAAGTCTCCAGCTGTTAGTTCCAAGTCCCCAGCTGTTAATACGAAGTCTCCAGCTGTTGTTACGAAGTCCCCAGCTGATAAAGTGAAGTCCCCAGCTGTTAATACGAAGTCTCCAGCTGTTAGTTCCAAGTCCCCAGCTGTTAATACGAAGTCTCCAGCTGTTGTTACGAAGTCTCCAGCTGTTAGTTCCAAGTCCCCAGCTGTTGTTACGAAGTCCCCAGCTGTTAATTCGAAGTCTCCAGCTGTTGTTACGAAGTCCCCAGCTGTTAATATAAAGTCTCCAGGTGATAAAGTGAAATCTCCAGCTGTGACTAAGTCCCCTGGTGTACAAACTATTTCCCCTAGGGGCAGATCTAGGATTTCCTCTCCTGCTCTCTCCTCTCAAACACCTGTCCCCACAAAGCCCCGTGTCTCCTCTGCAAGCACCCTCTCCCTGCCCCCTAGCCCCCTCTCCCCCTCTGACGAGTCCCCTCGGAGGAGAGGGCGGTCAGCTGGCACCCCTAGGTCCCCCCGTCTGGCCTGGGTATCCCCCCCTCCAGACCCCCTGTCCCTCCCTCTCCGCTCAAACGCCGCAGTTCTGCTCAGAGAAGACGCGTTCAATCCCAGACTATTCCAGACACCCAAGTCTAGAAACAGAACTTCCCAAGCGGAGGCTAACTTCTCGCCCTCTCTCTTCGACACCCCCAAGTCCCCTCGAGGCGCCAAGCGGTCCATTTCTGCCCCCTTCGACACCTCCCCTGCCACTCGGTCGGAAAGCAAGCGTTCCAAATCCCTCCCGATCTCCAAGGAGCCTCGTAAGAAGAACACGGCTCTTCCAGAGGACACATTCTGTCCCTACCTATTCAGGTCCCCCCGAAACAAACCGGTTTGTACCCCGCATAAACCGGAGGACTACTTTTCCCCCGGAATGTTCCGGACGCCCCCTACCCCCCAGACCTCTGCCAGAGGTGTCAAGAGGCCTCTGAGCCAACACGGCCGTAAACCGACGAAGATAAAGAGAGGACCCCCCCGGGTATCTGAGGTATCTCCGCTATTAATACCGGACCCCTCGCCCCCGGACACTCCGGTTCTGAGAAAGAGAGTACTGCTCAAGAGAGGTGTTAACAAGAAAGCCACTTCCTCGCCCGCTAAAGTGGTTCTTATCAGCAGTCCCAAAGCCACCCCTGTCACACCCAAACTCGAAACTTCTCTGTTCGTAATCAGAACGAGCCTCAGTTCCGATTCTCCCTCCCCTGTGTCCGTAAGGGTAACCAGGAGTCAGCTCTCCAAACAGAATAATGTGTCCCCCACCAAACCCACCAAACCCGCTATCTCCTCTCCTATAAGGATACCCACACGAGCTAATAGCCGGGCTAAAGATGTCAAAATAAAATCCCCCTTACCCAAACAAGTTAAAATACAATCCTCCTTATTCAAACAAGTCAAAATACAATCACCCTTATTCAAAGATCTCAAAATACAAAGCACCTTACCCAAACAAGTCACAATAACAGCCCCCTTACCCAAACAAGCTATTGAGATAGGCCTGTCTCCTATCCCGTTGCGTAGCAACAAAGGGAGGTATGTGAGGAGTCCTAGGCCTATCCGTCTGAAGAGAGAAGTTGTACCTAAAGTTGAGAGCAGGGTATCTTCTCCTGGAGACATCGGAAGAGTTCTGAGGGTTCTGAGGGTCCGGAATGATGAAATAACTGCCCCCCTCGCAAACCCAGCGAAAAGTATCCTCAAAACCCCCTCAAAACGCCAAGTATTCTCTCCAGCTGAGCCTAAAATAGACATGCCTGTCTCCCCTACCGTATCCAAGTTGCGTAACCTCAAGAAGACAGAGAGAGGTCGAACAACCGCTGTATTTTTCGCCGCTATTCCCAAGCGAGTCTCGAGTCTCCCTAAGCCTCCGAATCGTATTTTGCGATCCCACAAAGGTCGGGATAGCCGCAACAAGTAATACTGATAGGATTTGTACTCTATATAATCTCAATTAGAACTTTTCTAGAACTCATCTATCGATTATTTGTATTTCCATTCATACTTCGCTTCACTTACCAACTCTATTGTTGCGTACTAATTATATTATAGTAATTATGTTATTTGTTTGTTTTATAAGGCCAAGGGGTACTTTGGGATTTATTTACGTCTAGTCCGACTATTTATATACAGGTAAACCTCCCAAAGCGGCACAAAATCATTCTCCCGATGGGTGCCGCTTTGGGAGGTTTACCTGTATAACGATCCTTGTATGTATACGATCTGTAAAAGACCATACAAACTAAGCTAAAAATTTGTAGTTCGTCTATAATTTGTATACCAAAACCCTTGCCGCTATTGGGAATACTATTTAAGTCAAGATAACTTTAAACAGTGTATTATACAGCCATTTGTAAATACGCTCCTAATTCTGGTCTGATCCAATTTTAATACGCCTAAATTACAAATTAATGTTACGGTATAGGATAAGTTCCAAATTTTCGCGCTCCTAATTAATATTTCCCAACAAATCATACTCCAACAAAAGCTCCTGGATAATTCCCTCACTTTAAGGTGTCCCATAAGATATGGCAGCTAGGTACCCTATGGGGGAGCCCTCCTCGCCAACGCACCCCTCTTTCTACTTCCGGTCTAACGTGGCTGGGTTAACACCTATTCCCCCTCGGGTTGGCACCTCTCTTATACAGGTTTACAAATACACACAAGACCCCACCAAATCATGGAGTATTCTTAAAATAAAAGTTCCCTCTGACATTGTCCCACAAGCCCCCCATGGCTCCATTAAGCCGGAGGGCCACACACGTTTCGTGTGTTTATCCGACACCCATAATAGGACGGACAGTCTAGCTGTGCCAAGGGGGGACATTCTTATTCACGCGGGGGATTTCACACTAAAAGGGCTGCCACGAGAAGTGACTAAATTCAATGAATTCCTAGCCCGTTTGCCACACAAATATAAAGTAGTTATTGCGGGTAATCACGATGTTATTTTCGAAAGTGGAAAATATTCTGATATACTTTGGACTCGGTTAAAACACCCCAAAAAGTTTAGTTCACCCGAAGTAAAAAGTTCTTTGAATAACTGTGTTTATTTGGAGGACTGTGGTGTGGAAGTGTTGGGATTCAAAATATTTGGGTCCCCATGGCAACCGGAATTTCACGGCTGGGGTTTCAATTTGGAGAGAGGAGCGCCCCTTTTGGAAAAGTGGAACCAAATTCCTGAGGGGACGGATATATTGGTAACGCACGGTCCCCCTGTTGGACAAGGGGACCTCACCAAGGGCGGGATCCGGGCAGGGTGCGTGGAGCTGCTAAATACCGTCCGTAACCGAGTTAGGCCTAAATACCACATATACGGACACATTCATGAGGGCTATGGGGTTGCAACAGACGGACACACGACCTATGTTAATGCGTCTACTTGCAACCTACAGTATAAAGCTGTAAATCCCCCAATTGTATTCGATCTGCCTAACCATTGAATGTGTTATTGTTGTTGTTGTTATTACAGTCAACTCCCGTTATAACCAAGTCGGATATAACTAAGTACCTGCTTATAACGAAGTCATTCAATGGTCCGGAAATCCTTCTATCTTATTACATTATCAAAACTTCGGTCACAACAAATGGATGTAACGAAATTCCGCTTGTAACGAAGTCATTTAAACCCATATAACCTCTAAGCTATTGATTTTACTCCGGTTATAACGAAATTCGTATATAATGAACTCTGGTTACAACGAAATTCAACTTGTAATGAACTCTTTTAATCTCGAACTGAAACTAAGGTCCCGAGCACTTCGTTATAACGGGAGTTGACTGTATTTGTGTGTTACATAATAGGATGTCAAGTGAGGTGTTAATGGGTCTAGAGGACAAGAGGTTCTCCTCGGCTAAATCGGACCCTCGGTTCAAACGGGTTCCGCGAAAAGTCCGGAAAATAGAGATAGACGATAGGTTCAAAGGAATGTTCCATGAGGAGAGATTTAAGCTGGAGTACTCTATGGACAAGCGAGGCCGGCCGGTCCAAAGGAGCTCTAAAGAGGATCTACAGAGGTTCTATCGGGTGGAGGGGACAGGGGACCAGGGGGCAGAGGAACAGGGGGCCACTGCTGCTGAGCTCGTGTGTCGGTCCAGAGGGGAAATAGAGATCGAAACGTCTTCGAGTGATGAGTCAGATATAGAAGGTGGATTGTTTAGTTATAACTCAGTTTGTAGGCTTAGTCAGGGATTCCAAACCTTTTTCAACTGTGGACCAAACATTAACAAACATTACCAAACATAACCAAACATCACGAAACTTCACCAAACATTACCAAACATTACCAAACATCACCAAACATTACCAAACATTACCAAACATTACCAAACTTCACCAAACATTACCAAAACATTATGTAGACCCCTCCCATTGCCCGTATTACAAATTTAGAGATATTGTGGTAAAAATGGGAGGGGGTTTAACCAATCTGTGACAGACCATCCTTTTGTATAACAAAATAGTAAAGAAACCGTGACATAAGGAGTATTTAATTTCAACGTTTATGCGTTTGCCTGACTTATGAGTTCTATTTATAGGTGCGGGGGAGGTGCGAGAGGAACTGGTGCACGCGTGGGCGGAGTTTGACCAATCAGTGGAGAGCACGGCTCTCTCCACTTCCCGTCTGGCCGTATGTACCATGGATTGGGACAGAGTAACTGCTAACGACTTATTCATACTGCTGTCTAGCCTCGCTCCGGACCATGGATGCATACGGAGTGTGAGTGTGTACCCCTCTGAGTACGGGGCAAAGCGACTCGCCATAGAGGAGGCCACAGGTCCCGAGGAGCTAATGGGGACAGGGGAGGGGGACACGGGGGGAACAGAGGACCCCAGCGAGGCGCAAGAGACCGAAAGGGTTAGGAAGTACCAGTTTAATCGACTGCTATACTACTACGCTATTATTGGTAAGCATACTAATCTACACAGCTAATCACTAAGCTAACTAGTCGCTATAATAGCCACATTCCAATGTCTCACTTTGAGAGCATGGATAGGATGAGGGCGAGTATCTTAAACCCGTTCTTCATATCTGCTAGGCTGGCATACTCGTTGTCTGCGTGGTAGACCTTGGTTAGTCCGTACCCGGTTATCTGTATGTCGAACCCTTCTCCCTGCATGGTCCCCACCAGGGGGAGGCTGCCCCCCACTGAATAGGGGTTGGAGCTACCGAGTATCCTCTCGGTCGCCGCACAAAGCGCCTTATAGCCCGGGGAGTCCAGCTTACATGCTATGCCACCTAGGTCCGCTGGGTCGAATTGGATGCTTAGTTTGCCTGTGACCACCTCTCCCGTGTCTAGCTTAATCTGGAACTGAGACTGGGGATGGCTGGTTTCTAGTTCCGTTATGTGTGCGTTCATGTGTGCCACCCTATCTGTGATGTCTTGCTTGCACTTGTTCGGATCGTAGAAGGGCACCAGACGTATGTCCCCACACATCTCTGTCCAGGCGGGAATCTGGTTAACACTCCCCTCCATGTTCCTGACCTGCGTCTGCTTCATGCTGGAGGGCCCCAGGAACCTGTAGGCGTCCTCCTGACCATGCTTAGGGTACCGACCATAGAAGTACTTAACAAGGTCTCGTATGGCTACGGTTGCTAGCTCGAGGGAGTTAATCCCATTCCAGGGCAGGCCCGAGTGGCACAGCCGTCCCTCCGCCCTCAGCTTCCACATCAGGGCACTGCAGCACCCGACACACGGATGGGAGTCCGAGGAGTCCACCCAGAAAACCGGCCCCGGCTTAAGGAACTCCAGACGTCCGTCCTTGACCAGCTGGTCCACCCCCACACCGGGGATGCTGGCGTTCTCCTCCGAAGCTATAAATACAGCCACCACCCTCACATTCAGCTTCGGTTTCTTCTCGCCCAGCTGTCGAAACAGCTCCGTTATAAGCGCCACGTGTCCGAGACAATCCGTGGTCCCCCTGGCGAACAGTTTGTCCCCCTCTCGTGTGAGGGAGAAGGGATCTCGGTCCCATGTCTCGGGGTTAGCCGGTACCACATCAAGGTGACTCCCCACAAAACTAACTATCCCATCCTTGCAATCTGAGTTGTACTCTATGATGAGATTAGCTCTGTTCGGCTTATACTCTATTAGCTCTAGTTTAAGGGGTCCGTTGTTCTCTTGGGAATACGGGCTTAGGACCTCCATTGCGTGGAGGGCGGCTCGCTTCTCCTCAGGGACATACGTGGGAGGATTGTTCTGCAGGAATCTGCTCTCTCCGATCAGCTTAGTGAGCAGGTCTAGGAACTTAGTTTCGTCCAATTCGTAGGATTCTATTGACTCCCCTACAGTCGCCATTTGTCGCTATCGCTATCTATATCTGTAAGGGAAATATCGGATAAATGCAAGGTTTAATTCCCTAGCATATACACAGTTGCCATTGGGATAATAATGGCTAACAGTAGTGGAAATATGTATAAGGTGGCAATGTACCTTTTTCCCTAATAAGCGCCGGGGTAATACAATAGAATTTGTATGATATAAATTAATGCCAATTAGTTGATAACTCAAGTATAACTACATTTGTTTAGGCAATTTCAATATATTTCCTATCGCTGAGAACTTTAAGAGTCAAGGAATTATCCAGGTATCCAGGAGTGCAAGACGCTCCTTTTACAAATTTACAAATGGCTGTATAATACACTTGATAAGAATCCACCTAAAAATCCTAAATATTACTTTTTGGACCCCCCAGTTGAGATAATTATAAGATAATAAGATTAATTAGTATAATGTGCATATAATAATTAGCTATGGTTCCAATTACAGTTATAATAGTTCCGAATATCTACATATTAATTACGGATACTTGGATTACATATGATTGCTTACTATTACAGAGACGGACAGTGCTACTACATCTGATTACTTGTACGAGCAGTGTAATGGGATAGAGTACGAGCTAACTGGGACCAGACTTGATATCCGTGTTGTTCCGGACGAAATGGACTTTAGTGGCACTGCCCCCGCCTCCAGAGCCACTTCAGAGACGCTGCCACTTGACTACCACCCGGCCACATTCCATAACTCAGCTATGCAACACACGAAGGTACAACTAACCTGGGACGAAACAGACCCGGACCGACAGAAATTACTGAACCAGGACTTCTCAAACACGGATATTAGAGAGATGGATTTCCAGGTAGTTAGTGGAAACTTACATAGGATTGTACAAATAAACAACTTTTGGAACTGTTAATCGGACACATTTATACTGCGTTGTTTTCATAATCAATGGATTTGGAAGGTCCAAACGTTATGTAACTCAAAAGTTCCCGAAATTTCACCTTTTCTACCATTCTTTATACAAAAGGATGGTCTGTCACACATTGGCTAACACCCCTTGGAAGCGTTAGTTTTAGTGTTCAGTACATTAATCCTAATGTAAAATGCCTTAGCCATTGTTAATTGTTTATTGTATAAGATTAACGGGAGACCACACGTAATGGATTCCTGCAAAGTAGGCGGGGAATCCAAAAGGCAGCCTTTTTCCCGCACAAAAAATAAGCGGGCAAAGCCCCGTTCCCGTGTCAGCAGGAACTGTGATTTTCCTTACGTTAGGTTCGGCATACCTATGGTGTAAAGCCGTTGCCTTATTAGCCTGAGTTCATATTATAGCTTATGGGGATACAATAAGTTAACTTTTCAGTTAAACTTTAGAGTATAAACTCGTTAATACAAACCCCAAAGGGACCGTCAAAATTTGTTCCTTTTAACCGAATTTCGTATTAACCGTGTCATTGGTATTGGAAATCCTTTGAAAGGCCCAAAAATGTGTTCGTACTAACCGGAAATTCGTTTTACCCATGTCCATACTAACGAGGTTCTACAGTATATAACTGTTTGCTTCACAGGCGTATTTGGCTTCTGCCAGCGAATCAGAGGAGAGCTCTGGGGGCGAGGACGAGTCTCGTTCGGAGGAGAGGACCATAGCCAAGTTCCGGTCCCTCTTATCGGAACTGGAACCAACAGATGGTTCCGGTAAGCACAATGACGTAGACTTAGAGATCAGCTGGGAACCAGGGCGGCTGGCCCCGCTGGAGGAGACTATAAATAGGAGGACAGGGCCCGAGACAGCCCTCACTCCTTGGGAGGAGTATAAGCATAAGCGGGCCGAGAAGAGAAAGCTAAAGAGGGGTAGGAATAGGGAGAGAGGAGACAGCGTTATAGGGGAAGAGGAGACTCCTCAACCTCAGATTGAGAGCGTGTTCACTGAGCTAGGAGGTGAGTAGCATAGTGTACTGTTACCAATAAGTGTATTTATAATACAGAGACTTTATACTAAGCGAACTAAACTTAATACAAACCCTATGTAAGTTGTTAAATCAAAAGATGTTCGTATTTGCAGACGGAAATTGTTCACAATAATTAGACCTGACTGTAGTTAGTCCAGTTTTTAAATATGATACATGTCTGAATACGTATGAATAGTTGCATTAGTAGATAACTTGTGAATATAATGAGACTGTCCCTTTCCCAGGAAGTAAGAAGAAGGGCCGGTCCCGGGACAAGCTGCCCCCTGAGGACCAGAGGGGGGCAGGGGAACTGGAACTACTGATGGTGTCAGATTCCGAAGGGGAGGGGAGGGAGAAAGAACACTTCAACATGAAGGAGATTTGGAAGAATAATAAACTATCTGAAAAGAGGAAAAGGAAGTTAGCTAAGAAGGGGCTAGCTCTAAAAGATGATTTCAATTTGGATTTAACCGACAGTAGATTCGTTGGGTTATTAGAGTCCCCTCAGTTTGCACCGGACCCTTCTGATTCCCAATTCCATCAGGGCAGAAATCTGAAGGGAATTATCGATGAGAGGAAAAGGCGGAGAGAAATACAGCTGTCCCTGGGGATAGGGGCAAAGAGAGCGAATAGTATAAATACTGGTTCCACTCCTGGTAGCAAGGAACAAACCGAATTAATAGCCTTAGTCAGGAAATTGAAAAATAAACAAAACACATTTAAAAATAGGAAAGCAAACAAGACAAAAATATAATGTATATTTCTAAATATATTTGTTATCTCAGTTCCTATAATAAAGTTCTATTAAGACCTGACAGTAACATTGTTATAATACAGTAGAACCTGCATAATCCGACCCTCTATAATCAGGAATTCAGCAGAACCGACACTTTTCCTTATCCCAATGAGCGTCGGACTATGCATTAGAACCTGCATAATCCGACATGCTTTCCCTATCCCAATAAGACAGGTTCTACTGTAGTTACTAACACAGTTAGTTAGTCCGTAGCATCAACAATACTACAGATTACTACTGTACCTATCAACTGTAATTAATGACACATTTAAGTCTCGAATAATGGCTAGTGCAGGTGTGTCTGGACAAGAGGCTATTTATAAGTTCCCTCGAACGAAACACCTGTTTGCAGTCGGCAGGGGGGTGTCCCGAGATGACCTGTTGATGGACAGGGGAGAGGAGGCTCTCTTCTACTCCTCACTTAGGTCTGCAGATGCTAGAGCTGTTAGTGTGGAGGAAAAGGTATTATTTTGTTCTTAATGGGGAGTTATAAGGTATAACTCGGTTAGTACGTACCTGGTTAGTACGTACTTATTTGTAGACAAGTTTATATAGAGTAGTATGTATTCTATGCAGGGTAAACACGGTTAGTACGTACTTATTTCCATTTCCGAGGGGGTACGTTATAACCGAATTCTACTGTAGTATAAACAGGTATATTAGTCTATTGAGTAGCTAACTAAGTTCGAGGGCCCGGAGAGAGAAATGCTCAGATTAATGCTACTCTGTTTGTGTAGGTAGATGGGGCTAATCTGGGGATTTCAATTGACAAGAGCTACAAGTTGTTGTGTCAGAACAGGTCCCATTTTGTGACTAGTGCGACCCACAAACAGTTCTCTGCCCTGGACCCCTGGATACAGGACCACTCAGCCCAGCTGTTCCAAATATTAGGTAGTGTATAATGTCATGCTATTAGGAACTGGATTACATTAGACTCTCGTTAGTAGCAACACCAGGGGACTGTCAATATCGGTTCGCCTTATCAGGAATTCGTATTAACCAATAGCATTTGCATTGAAAAGGCTTTGAAATGGACTGAAATAGTGTTCGTATTCACCGGAATTTCGTACAAGTACTACTGTTTTATTCTATTTATAGAACCAGAGAGACATATTCTATTCGGGGAATGGCTCTACGCTAAGCATACCATACACTACACACGGTTGCCATCCTATTTCATAGCGTTTGACCTGTTTGATAAAAAAGAGAATAAGTTTTATAGTCGCAGAGAAAGAAACAGAGTTTTGGAAGAAACTACGATTCCCTATGTTCCTCTTATTCAGGAACAGGCATTGAATAGTCAGAAAGATGTGAGTGTTACTTGTTTAGTTGATGGGCTTACTATACATACTTATATATCGGTAACACCTTTTGAATGAAAACTCCAAAAGTGAAAAAGTGAATTTTATGTTAAAAAAATGACTTTGCAGGTGCCTGAAAATTACATTTAATAAGGTGTTGGTCATTATATAAGTAATTCCTCTGCTTATTTGTTTGTTTGTTTGTTTGTTAGTTTGTTAGTTAGTAGTTTGTTTGTTTGGTTGCTTACTTATCTATCAGCATTACTATCTACTTTACACATTTATAGATTCTGAATATATTGAGGGTACAACAGTCCCTCTACTACCCAGGCCCCATAGAGGGGGTTGTTCTAAGAACAGACGAGGACTCTCCTCTCTGTAATCCTGTGCCCGTTATTATTAGCCCCAGCGGAGAGGGCGGCACTAAGTACAATAGACTTAGAGGTAAGGTCGTGAGAGAAGAGTTCCTAACAGGAATAGAGGAGTTCTGGACACGACAGGCCTTCACAAAGAATGTAGTCAGATTCTAATCCAGTCAGTAACAGTTTTATAAAGTGTATATGTATATTAGCAATTATATAGATATCTTGAATGCTTGCTTACACTAAACACAAATACAAATGCGAATGCAAACGCAAATGCAAACGCAAACGCAAACGCAAACAAACAAACAAACAAAAACGCTAACAAACTCAAAATTCTCAAATACAAACAAACATCAACGAACACAAACACAAATGCAAATGCTAATGCAAACAAACAAACAAACAAACAGAGTAGGTACCTTTACTCTAGCTCTTCCCTATCCCCTACAGCTAACTAGACACATAATACCTGAATGAGTGTACGTGTGCGTCGACTCGAATACTCGGGTCCCAGTTTCTTCCGACAGAGACTGATCCTCTCCACCCTAAGCACGGTTCCACTCCTCATTAGAGACATACGATCTGAGGAGGAGGCTCCAGGGATTAGGGACTACGAAGCTGGGGTTATTTGGCTCCTGGAGAAAATCACAAGCGGAGCTGTTATAGAGATTAATGAGACCGGAAGTAGAATATCCTACCGCCCCGGGATTCTTATAGGGGGACAGATTGAGCATGACTGTAACCCAAACCGGTCTCTAGGGTACTATTTAGAGGTGTTGCTTATGGTGGCACCTTTCTGTAAAGAGCCAATCAAAGCCCGTTTGCGAGGTGTGACTAACGCAAGTGGCGATGTCTCTGTTGACTATATAAAGCACACCAGTATTAAGCTTATGGAGAGAGCCGGTATAAGTACCGTGGATATTAGGATTGTCAGTCGCGGCGCTAAGCCCCTAGGCGGGGGCGAGGTGGTGTTCTCCTGTCCGGTCGTTAGGAGCTTAAAGCCGATTCACTGGCTGGACCCGGGGCTCGTTAGGAGGGTCAGGGGCGTGGCTTGCACCATGCGCGTGGCGCCTGCGAATTCTAACAGAATGATAGACGAGACGAGGGGCGTGCTAAACCGGTTTGTGTCGGATATGTTTATTGTGTCGGACAACGCGAGGGGAAATGAGTCCGGGAAGTCGCCTGGGTACGGAATGTGTCTGGTGGCAGAAACCACAAGTGGCGCGCTTCTCGCAACCGACACATTCAGCTCCGCGGAAAGTGGCACGCGGCCTGAGCCACCCGAGGACATCGGGAGGGATTCCGGACACTTTTTGTTGGAGGAAATATTCCGCGGCGGTTGTGTGGACACGCGAAACCAATCCCTGGTCCTTCTTCTGATGGCCATGGCTTCCGAAGGCGTTTCGCGAGTTGTAATGGGAGACCTTACCGATTATGCTATAGAATTCCTGAGACATCTGAGGGACTTTTTCGGAGTAATGTTTAAGATCGAGACGAGACCTGATTCCACTGGAGAGGTACAGCGACACCTGGTGTACCTCTCCTGCTCGGGCATGGGATATTGGAGCATAGGGAGACCCACGTTCTAATTATAGCACATGGATACCATTAGACACAATGGAAAGTTAGAATTGTAAGCATAACCCGATATGTCAGTAGAATTTAATTTTTTGATGCAACAATTTTGATGCAACAAGCTTGTCAGAGTTATTCAATCTTGTAGGAAGATATTGAACACACCTGCTATGCATATTTGGGCGTTGTTAGGGGCAACACACACCCTTCCATTGACGTTAATGATTATAACTTCCATTATTTGTGTCTCTAATTACAGTAGAACTTCGTTAGTACGAACACCAGATGACCGTGGAAATGTGTTCGCCTTATCCGGAATTCGTATTAACCAATATCATTTGTATTGGAAAAGGCTTGGAAAAGGACTGAAATAGTGTTCATATTAACCGGAATTTGTATAAACCGTGTTCGTACGAACGAGAGTCTACTGTAATAGTATTTTATGTTATTGGAGAACTTAATTACTAATTGTGGGGCCACCATTTAATTAAACCGACTATATTTGATGTGTTATAAATTATCCGGTTTACCAACTACTGTATATAGTAATAACAAAATGCCAACTCAAGTAGAAAATAATACTCTCTTTATATTTGGAACCTAATTGCACTATAAACTTATCATTTACTTACTAATTACATTCCAAAGAAGTATTTAGGTGATTGTACATACATTTGCTTCGTTGTAAGATCTTAAGCCTATGTTTAGAGGTGTCAAGTGACCGCTCAATAATGTCATTGCAGAGCGAAAAAGGTGGCACTGCCACTTCCAAACCACCAGACCAAATATTTCCCGAAATGGAACTGAAACTAACTCAGTTGATAGACGAGCTAAAAACCAGTCACGAAAATAAGAATTCTGAATCGATTCTGGACCTACTTCGTGAATTGAAGAAGAAATATATAAATTCTAAATCGATAGTTCGTTTTTTGAGAGAGTCGCATGGTTTGGAGTTTCTAGTAACGATGTGGTTGGTTTATACGAAGGAATATGTTACACAGCCATCGCAGGAGAGATCTCAGTTGACCTCGCTTCTTGTGGGCATTCTGGGGAATTGTTGTATCCTCTCAAACTCAGTGCAATCAGCTGTTAGTTATTTCGTTAATAGTGCAGTAGATTCTGTTAATAGGAACACCAGGGGACCGTCGGAATATGTTCGTATTAACCGGAGTCACTTGCATACATTTACATTTGTATAGGCTAGGGGAATTCAACTTTGTACAGTCGAAACCGGTTTATTCTAACTCGGGTTATTCTAACTCGGGCTATTCTAACTCGGGCTATTCTAACTCGGGTTATTCTAACTCATCGGTTTATTCTAACTATTAGTGATACGATCTCTTGTAGAAATTCCAACTTTGCTAGTATTTTCATCGGTTTTTTCTTACTATTTTTATCTGAAAAGAAATGGTTTTAAAAAACCCCGGTTTCAACTGTACTCATTAAACAATATTTCCGTGTTCCTATTAACAGAGTCCACTGTATATCCTATAAATTACCTGTCAATACCTATAGATACTATCAAAGGATACGCTTGAATGTCTTATGAGTATTCTCTCTACTGGCGAGCTTGATACGAGCGGAAAGCTCTGGCCCGACACAGTTAAACTGCTGTTCGTACTAAAGCCGCACAGACCAACTCACATAGAGCTGCTGTGTGAGCTGGGGGTGGTGGAAATAGTGTTAAAGGCATTTGAACGGGAAGATAAGAAGTCTATAAGTTCTGTTATAAAACTGTTGACGGGTTTAACTCACTCGCCTATGGTTTGTATCCGTATGATAGATACCTCCGGGATTAAGCTGCTCATCGAGTATATACACTCTGTGGAGGAGGATAGTACTGTCATAGAGGTGAGTAGTTAGATGTTGTTGTTGTTGTTGTTGTTGTTGTTTGTTTGTTTGTTTGTTTGTTTGTTTAATTATTTGATCACTTGTTTGATTATGTTATTGATAAATTGTTTTTTTATACATTTTTTGCATGTTTAATTGTTTGTTTATTGTTTGTTTAATTGGTTGTTTATTATTTGATCACTTGTTTGACTAATTTTTATGAATTGTTTTTTTGCAAGTTTGTTAAGCTGTTAATATGTTTGTTTATTTGTTTGTTATTAGTTGTTTGTGTGGCCATATGAACTTAATAATAATATCCAAATGATATATGATTAATAATAATCTTACATTTAATAGCACAACAACCTATCTATAAGATAACACACCTAACACAATAGCACAAGTATAAATCAGGTTAATACATTCCTGTTAGTCACACCATGGATTCACTGAGGGCGTCTCCTGGGCGGGGGTGTGGCCCCCTCCGCGGGTCTCCGGCGGCCCCCGTTCTCCCCTGGCGCCGGTCCCGTCCTGTGACCCCCTCTGCGCCTCGGTTCCTCTGTCGGTTCTTCTATTGGCCTGGTCCTATGTTGTTGAGGTTCCTCAGGCCTGGTCCTATGTTGTTGAGGTTCATCAGGCCTGGTCCTATGTTGTTGAGGTTCCTCAGGCCTTGTCCTATGTTGTTGAGGTTCATCAGGCCTGGTCCTATGTTGTTGAGGTTCATCAGGCCTGGTCCTATGTTGTTGAGGTTCATCAGGCCTGGTCCTATGTTGTTGAGGTTCATCAGGCCTTGTCCTATGTTGTTGAGGTTCATCAGGCCTGGTCCTATGTTGTTGAGGTTCATCAGGCCTGGTCCTATGTTGTTGAGGTTCATCAGGCCTGGTCCTATGTTGTTTAGTACCCTCAGGTCTCGTTCTTGGGTGTTTAGGTTCCCCAGGCCTTGTCCTATGGGGTCCTGTTCCTTCGGGTCTCGATTCTTCGGTTGGTTCTTTTACTGGCCTGGTCCTTGGGGTGTTTAGACCCCTCAGGTCTTGTTTTCGGGGGTCTTATCTTGTCCCCTTCCCCTGGTTCCCGTGGGTCTACTGGACGGGGCCTTCCGTTCAGACGCGGACGCGGACGCGGTCCCTTCTTATCATGGTGCTTGGCGAAACACGGCTTCTTTCTACTTTCTAAAATGAGGATTCCATCCAGATGCGTTTCGTTAATTTCGCATTCAGAATCAGAATCTGAATCAGAATCTGAGTCAGAATCAGAATCCGAATACATTTCGCACTCCGGATCATTAGGATCGCACTCTACTTCTGCAGTTCCTATTCCCCCTGGCACCGGGCACTCAGACACGTCGATACACTCCCCCTTGCTATTCCTCACCTCTCCGTAGGTACAGTAGCAGCCTTGTCGACACACCGCGGCACACATCACCATTGTTCCCGCGGTCTCACAGGTAGGTTCGCAACCTCCACACGTCGTGTAGAGCTCGCCGTCCGGACACTCTTGTGCCAGCACAAATCCAGCCACTGCAGCTAGCAGCACACTCGTTAGAAATCCCCGCATCGTATGTATGTACTCCATTTCAACCCACCTACTGTATATATAGCATGCTTAGGGTATTGAGTTTCATGAGGTAAGAGTTCATTTATGTGTAATTCCTTTTTGCCATCGTGACACAATCTATGGACTTTCATTTAGCATTTCTAATTGCCAGTTATGATGCCATATATAGTTGTCTCTTAATTGTTTAACGTAATTTGAAATATATTGTTATGTTTTTTTAATCTAAATAGTTACAAAACAAATAATGGGTATACTTATTAGTTATTAATTGTACAAACTGGTTCTTCTTATTGTTCTGGTGTCTTTGCTAGTGCTTGGGGCCACGGCCATGCCCTCCCTTCTTTGGGCCGCTTTCATGTCTACGGCCAGGTCCGGGTCCACCCCTTCCCCTGTGTCCTCCTTCATTTCCACGTCCACGTCCACGTCCATGACCACGTTCATATCCATTTCCTCCTTCGTTTCCATTTCCGTCTCCTTCGTTTCCATTGCCTTCTCCTTCGTTTCCATTTCCGTCTCCTTCGTTTCCATTACCGTCTCCTTCGTTTCCATTTCCGTTTCCTTCGTTTCCATTTCCGTCTCCTTCGTTTCCATTGCCTTCTCCTTCGTTTCCATTTCCGTTTCCTTCGTTTCCATTTCCGTTTCCTTCGTTTCCATTTCCGTTTCCTTCGTTTCCATTGCCGTTTCCTTCGTTTCCATTGCCGTCCCCTTCGTTTCCATTTCCGTTTCCATTTCCGTTTCCTTCGTTTCCATTTCCGTTTCCTTCGTTTCCATTGCCGTCCCCTTCATTTCCATTTCCGTCTCCTTCATTTCCATTGCCGTCTCCTTCATTTCCATGACCATGACTATGCCCATGACCATGCCTAGGACCATGTCCATGACCATGTCCATTTCCTCCTTCATTTCCTCCTTCATTTCCATTTCCTTCTCCTTCGTTTCCATTGCCGTCCCCTTCATTTCCATTACCGTCCCCTTCATTTCCATTACCGTCCCCTTCATTTCCATGACCATGACTATGCCCATGACCATGCCTAGGACCATGTCCATTTCCTCCTTCATTTCCATTGCCGTCTCCTTCGTTTCCATTGCCTTCTCCTTCGTTTCCATTTCCGTCCCCTTCATTTCCATTGCCGTCCCCTTCATTTCCATGACCATGACTATGCCCATGACCATGCCTAGGACCATGTCCATGACCATGTCCATTTCCTCCTTCATTTCCATTTCCGTCTCCTTCGTTTCCATTTCCGTCTCCTTCATTTCCATTTCCGTCTCCTTCATTTCCATTGCCGTCCCCTTCATTTCCATGACCATGACTATGCCCATGACCATGCCTAGGACCATGTCCATGACCATGTCCATTTCCTCCTTCATTTCCATTGCCGTCTCCTTCGTTTCCATTGCCTTCTCCTTCATTTCCATTTCCGTCTCCTTCATTTCCATTGCCGTCTCCTTCATTTTCATGCCCATGTCCATGACCATGACTATGTCCATGTCCATTTCCATGACCGTCCCCTTCATTTTCATGTCCATGCCCATGCCCATGCCCATGACTATGCCCATGACCATGCCCATGCCCTCCTTCATTCTCATTGCCGTCTCCTTCATTCTCATTGCCGTCTCCTTCATTCTCATTGCCGTCTCCTTCATTCTCATTTCCTTCTCCTCCTTCGTTTTCATTTTCATCTGTACCCTTGCCAGAGCACTCAGAAAGTTCAACACACATTCCGTCAATGTTTACAAGATTGTCTTTACAGTGGCACCCGGCCCTACAGTAGGTTAGGTTGCATTTGAAATTTTCGCCATAGTTGTCGCAGGTCTGGTCACACGCACTGCCACACTCCTTGTACACCTGATTTTCTCCGCAGAGATTGTTGTCTCGCGGACAAGCAAACATGCTCACACAGTGACCACTTGAATTCCTGGCGTGTCTAGCGATACAGAAACAACCCTCATTGCAGATCGATTCTGTACATTCAATCCCTTGGTCAAAGTTATCGCAGGTTATGTCACATCCACATCCAAAGTACTTTTCATTATTCCCACATGTTGGTTTCCCTTGTACTGCTATAGCAAAAGTTAAGACAAGTATTATTGTCTTAAACAGGTTCATTTTTGCTCTGAGGTTGTTTTGAAGTTTTTTATTTTTATTTTTTACATAGTTTCTTTATATACAAAGTTTGTTTGTCACTTCATCCTAAGGATTACGTTTGCAACCAGAACTTGATGGTTTAATTTCCTAGAATTAAACGTTGGCGTTGAATTATAATTTACTGTGCAACTACTCATTTAGAGTGGGCTATAAGTTTCAGTTCAACAAATAATGTTAGGGTAAAGTTGCTATTTTACTTGCATATTTACTCTATCTTCCTTAATCGTGGTAAACTGATGTGTTTGTTCTGTACAACTCTAATAATTGGTCTCAATACTAATGTTAGGGGAAATTCGTATTTCAAGCTTAATTCGATAAGAAAATGCAGTCAAATCAGACCATAATTTAGTATTAAATCATAGATTAGAGATTCATAATATCCAAATTAGGATATAGCAACTTTTGTTGATTAACCAAAGCTTTAAGTTCCACCGGTTCCATCTCTGGCCAACTCTCATTTTCCGCTCTGAAAGTTGGAAATTAATGCGTTCACGAGCCTGCAATATTATTAACATTACAGTTGTTAATATTGCTACAGTGGATGCCGGTTATAAGCACATCGTCGGGAACTGCACTTGATGTGCTTATAACCGGCATATATTATATAGGGTATATGGCAACCGTTTTCCAACATAGTGTTCTTATATCCGATATGTTCTTATAACCGGTGTGCTTATATCCGACATCTACTGTATCTAAGGAATACCCCCGAATACTAATAAGTTAAAATATACTTTTAGTAATTTAAAATAATTCTTACATTCTTGTAAAGTAAACACACTTATTAATATAAACTGGGTTTATAACAGTATACATGATACTATATTTAGAATAAGGTTACAAGATTAACTAACAATCCAAATATTGCCAAAATTGGTGCAGTGTTCACATTGACAGCTCCATTTCCAAATAATAAGCCAAAACAAGTGGATTCTTCCACGCATTCTGATTCATGAATAACGTAACCATCATTACAGAAGCATCCAGGTACACACAGTTGTGTACAGAGTAAGTATTCGTTTGTGTCACAAGTGGCAGGACAAGAAGTGCCACACCTGTTATAGTGCCTATTGATCGGACATCCCTCTTTGTCGGGGCACTCGGAAGTGTGGACACATTCGCTTGACGTGTTACTCAATAGGACATAGCCCTGTTCGCAGAAACAGCCATACCTATAGTAAATATATAAATATGAATACGGACATAAATACACAAGTTATAATATACCCAAGGAATTATCCAGGAGCGCGAGACGCTCCTTTTGGATCATGATTTTTGGAAATTTGAATTTAGGAACGCGAAAATTGGAATCCTTTCCTATACCGTAACATTAATTTGTGATTTAGACGTATGGAAATTGGATCAGACTAGGATTAGGAGCGTATTTACAAATGGCTGTATAATACACTGATTAGGAGCATATTTACAAATGGCTGATAATACACTGATTAGGAGCGCATTTACAAATGCCTGTATAATCACTGATTAGGAGCGTATTTACAAATGGCTGTATAATACACTGATTAGGAGCGTATTTACAAATGGCTGTATAATCACTGAACATACCTACAGATCTCAATGCATACTTTGTTTTGCTCAAAGTTGTCGCAGGTGTCGGGACACTCAGTGCCACATTCGTACTTCTGATTGGTGTCACATTGGTACCCCTCGCACTCCGAGAGGGGGACACACGCCCCCTCCGGAGACCGCACCCTCCCGTCCTCGCAGAAACACCCGGGGACACAAACAGTGGGACACACCCTATCTGTCATGGAGAAGTTGTCGCATGTGTCCGGACATGCTGTGCCACATGACGTGTACACCTCTCCCACGCCACACTGACCACTTGCAAGCGACAATATTGATAGCACCAGAAGGATTGATAGTAGCATAACTAGCTTGTTTGAATTGTTCAATTCTATACGAGAGTTATGGTAGATTCTACTGCTAAGGGTTTAAGAGAATGCTTATTCTAAAAATATTTAGCTCGTCTCCAAATTGTTGTTGTTTGTTTTGTTTGTTGTTTGTTTGTTTGTTTATTCGATATACAGTAAATACAGTCAGGTTCTTTTATTATGAACATTCAAAGGGCCAAAAATTGTGTTCATAATAGAGAGACTTCATAATAAGCGATCTCAACTTAATAGAAACCCTATGTAAGTTGTAAAATTGGAACTATAGGGCTTGTTCATATTAAAAAGTTCTTAATAAGCAGACGAAAATTGTTCACAATAAGCAGACCTGACTGACAGTGACTGTATAACGATTATTTGTGTTCTCATATACTTAATTAATCAGAGACACAATAATCAATTTCGGAGAAATTAAAACCGACTCAATTGCATTTAGACTCATTTGGTGAATGATATGATTAATTAATTATGGTATGTTGTTTTTGTTATACGTACCTCATCTTATAATATAATGCAACTGTGATGACATGTATGATGTATCCATTTTCAGAGAAAATCACTGCTTGCATCGCATCTACTCATTTTAATTATCCTCCAAAATTATACAATTTTTCAGCAAACAATTTGTCCTAATTTACTGTCAACATATCTTTATTTGTTGTTGTTTGTTTATAGGTGTTAAAAGTATTTACAAACATATTGCACCATAGACAAGAGGTCCTTGCTTACAATTTCAACTCACACGGTGGAGTATACAAAGTTATAGAACTTTGCCAGAACAAGAATAAATCTATAAAATCCATTGCTTGGGAATGTTTTCTGGAATGTAACTATTGTAGCGAAACTCGAGCTAGCATTGGAAATGCAGGCGGGATTCAATTGCTGTTGAAAAAACTAAATTCTTATTCTCCAAACGAAATCCCTCACCATCTCTTCGATATTTTATCCGATTGTAGCAAAGATCCGAGTAACAGACAACACATTAAATCCTCAAACGCTCTCCAGTTTGTAATTAATGTGATTAAGCAAGTTAAATCTGAAAAAGCACTTAGTTTGCTACTGAATACTGTAACGGCATTCTATTTCGATGAAGAATCGTTTGTATTTATGGTTAAGCGGTTAAACCTTGTTGAGACCTTAACCCATGTACTTCACAAGTAAGTAATTATAAGTTGTCACTTAGTGGCCCACACAATATTGTGGTATTTGGTTGCATTTCCTAAGGAATATCATAATTAATTAATAGACATGTCGAGACTAATTAATTTCAGTTTGGTCTACTTGCTTATGTTAGTTCTTAATAAGTTACGTATGTAAGTGTTGTGTAATACCACAAGTTAGCCGATATATTCGTATTAATTAATTAATTAACAAATATTGCTCTGTAAGAAAATGAATACAGTCAGGTCTGCTTATCGTGAACAGTTTTCGTCTGCTTAATATGGTGAACAAGCCCTATGCTATGGTCCCAATTTATCAACTTACATAGGGTTCATATTCGCTTATTATGAAGTACAGTAAACTCCGCTTAATAGAGCCAAAGTAACCTGGTCCCGAGGTGACTCTATTAAGCGGAGTCGACTGTATCTCTATTATGAACACAATATTTGGCCCCTTGAATGTTCACAATAAAAGCCTGACTGTATAAATAATTTAGGTTATACTAACTGAGAACCGTATGTCAGTTGAGTTCCTGTATCTCTATTAACTATTCCCTGTTTAGTATAAACGACGCCTTTAAGTCCGAGGACAGAGATTTCTCTTCCGGAGAGTCTCGCGTCTGTCCGCAGCTGAGCGAGCTCTCCTTCCTCTCAGCTGATGCCTTCATACAATCAGCTGTTAGTTCCGGAGGCAAGGAGGGGGCATACTCACTTATCAGATGTTTGGAAAACCAAGTGTTAACCCTCCTCTCCAAGTTTGTTGCTTTAACACATACTATAGCAGTGGTTCTCAACTTGGGGTCCGCCGCGTAACCTATCACGATAATAGTATCATTAAATAGTATAGTGAAACCTCCAAAAGTGAACCTTATTCTCGGGCCAAATTTTCTTAATTGCTTTAGACACACGTTATGATATAAAAGTGAACACCTCTCAAAAGTGAACATTTTGGCTGGTCCCCAGGGTTCTTATAACCGGCATAAATTATATATGGTATGGCAACCGTTTTCCAGTATAATGTTCTTATAACCGGTGTTCTTATATCCGGTATCTATTGTATACTGACTAATAATACGTACATATTTGTAGGACGAGTCACACTAGAAGCTGCCTGCTATATCTAGCCGCTTCTGAGGTGTTTGGCGCCCTAATTCTATACATTCTCACCTCGAATAACCCTCATTCCAAGTCTGCAAAGATCTTAAACAGAATATCACAGGACAACGCTTGTTTCGAGAAGTTGCTCCGAGACGGGAACATCCCGTTATTCTACGAGCTCTGCATTCACGCTGAGAACCTCCCCCCCGGGGCAGTGGGCCTATCGAAGCTGGATATTCCCAGCTGTCCCGTGTACGTGCCTACTCAGGAGTACAACCTGTTGGATAACGTGGCACGGGCGGCCGAGACCCCCTTCGGAATGGGAGTTATAAATAGTATGCTTAAGGGGTCCGTCTCGGAGAGAAGTACTTGTGTTCTCTCGCTACCCTATCTATGCAGGTAGGAATGTGACTATAGTGTGTATGTGTGTACAGTCGAAACTGGTATTTCTAATCGATTATTTGCATGGAAATAAAGTAGAAAAATCGATTGAAATACAACAAAATTGGAATTTCTTACACAATTAGTTTAGATAGTTAGTTAGAAAAAACCGATTAGTTAGAAAACCCCGGTATTAGAAAAACCGGTTTCAACTGTACCTAATTTATCTGTGTTTATTTAGGACTAAAAAGAAGAGGTTTTTCCACGACTTTAGTGGCACTGTAACTTCCCTGATTGAGATTCTATCTAGCCCAATCGATGAGGACCAGTTCCACCAATCCATCAAGGTATTCAGTTACTTCTGTGAGTCCCTTCACAAGCCCACGCCCCCCGACCTGCCCTACAGACTCTGCCAGTCCCCCACCTCCCCCCTCTCCCGCTCCCCCTCCAGCTACTCGCCCCCACACGAGTACAACCCGGCCTACATGTTCTCCATGCCAGGTCCAGCCAGGCTAATAGAGGACTCCAGTAGTGAGCTCAGCTCGGGGGCGCTCAGCGAAGACGATTATTCGTTTGATTCCTCCGTAAAGCGCCAGTCTAAGCTCAATAGAGCCATTCGCCCGGAGGTGGGGAGTATAGAGTACTGTCCCCCCGTGAAGCGACCGCATTTCGATACTGAAAACCCCGTTATTGACGTGACGCACCAAACTACTACCAGTGAGCATACTGATAATGTTAATGACTGTTTTTATGCCAAATACGTGGAACAAGATTTCGACTTTATATTCTGTGTTGAGGAGAGGCTGTTTTCTGTCCATTCTGCGGTAATAGCCGCTAGCTCTGAAGTCCTAGGCGCCATGATACGGTGGGCTCGCTCCACTTCAAGTGGCGACCGTACCACTCTAACTCTCGTCCCTGCCTTCATATTCGAGTCTATTATCCATCAGATATATAACTGTAGTTTCAGCTGTCCCGTAATTTCCGGGATTTTATGGCCAGAGGAGCAAGAAAGCAACACTGACTACCAACACCCTAACGAGATACAACAGCAACACATTAACTTCTTAACGGCGCACGCTAATTCCCTGTCTCCCTCAATGAATTCTCTCCTTAACGAAGTGTTTCAGGCCACCCAGGACCAATCCAGCATATTCCCTGGGTACCATGACCCCTCTTCAAAATCCTCTTCAAACCGATTCACGAAATTCCTCCATCTCTTGGCTCTATTCTTCTCAACAGATATTCTAATTATGGATTATAAAGCGAAGGTTACTACGTCACTCGGGCCGCATATCACCCATAATAACGCAGTCGTGCTTTTGGTATTGTCAATCGAATTCCATTGGAGCCAGTTAGCCAATAAGATCTGTCGCTACATCTACAAAGAAATGGAAACACCTCTCAGAAGAAATTGCTTTCAGAAAATAATGAAATATCCAGAATCGGTCACAGATGAAATTCTGGAATTATTCCATCAAATGATAATGGAATCTGTTTTGAAATAACGCATAAATAAAAACAAAGTAATTTATACCCTTATGGTATCTAAATGAGTTTGTTTACTTGTTGTTCTATAGCTAGGTGTTTAATAAGATGTCTCAAGATATAACCAGTGAACCGACCACTTCAGGTGTCACAATTGTGTCGCCTTGTGCCACTTTAGCTAACACCAGTCAGAGCAACGAACCACCCAACCACCTATCTTCTCTCGAGACTCTCCAGGAGTGCGCCGCACAGCTGATCGAAGAGATTAACGCCAAGCGACAAAGGGACTCCACAATCCTGTCCGAACTGAAAAGCGAACTCGACAACCATGCCACTTGTTCCTTCCAGACAATCGAGAAATTTATTCTCGACAAATCCCAGGCTATAGGGGACCAGATTCAAGGCAAACTACAAATGCTGTTTAATACACTAAAGCATGTAGCAGAACTTAAATCAGAACTTGAACAGTTCAGGAATACTCTCGAGCTGTTAAACAGTGACACACAGAACACTGGAATAGCATAATCGAGCCACTATCCACTATCAACCAGCCACTTAACCAACCCAATTTCATTCTGTATATTGTGTGATTGAAGATCAAATCTGTATCAAACTCTTATAACTAACACTGCACTTTATGTTCTTTATAGCCTCAAGGGGGGGAGAGAGTAATTAGACGCTTCAATCTAATTTGTTCCTTTTTAAGGGGCAAAACTGAAATATTCCATAGAACTAATACAATACAATTATGGAATTACTTAGATTTCTGTAAACACCTTTTCTAATATATTTTTCAATATTTTTAACACCTAATTCATATTTGCGAATCCAAGTTTTATATTGAAAAGGTGTTAGTCGATATATAAATAATCTCAACATTATTTGGGTAAAAAGCAAGCTTTAACAATTGATAATACGTAATTAATAGCATTTGATAATACCTTAATTAATAGCATGCCACTAAGACTAAAGAGTGGCATATTAAAACCTCCTCCCGAGCTCATTCTATTCCTGTACTATTTCGGGAAAGCTTTCTATGTATCCTATCTCCCTAATTACTGCTACTACAAATCATGTCACTACTTGAAAGGCGATAACTGTACTTTCTCTTTAAACCAAACCCGCGCCACTGCTCACTGCAATGCGACCCGTAGCGTAGACGAGATTGAAGAGTATTCCTCTTATCTCCTGCTAGTAACCCAGTTAGTATACACAGCTCTGGCTGTTCCTGCCACTTTTATAAGCGGACCTTTAGCCGACATAAAGGGACGGAAACTAATAACGATAATAGCTATATTTGCGTCTATCCTTTCCACACTATGCTTCTGTATGATCGAGATATTCCAACTTCCGCCGTACTACATAGTGCTAGCCAGTGCCGTAGACGGTATATTTGGTAACCACATGGTTGTCCAGGTAGGAGTGGCCGCTATGTCGATTGACGTGTCCAGCGAGGGACGGAGAACCCTTAGAATGGGTGTGTTAGAAGGAGCGCTGCTAATGGCTAATGTATCAGCGCATTTGTTGAGTGGCTATATTATAGATGCACTGGGGTTCCTAGGGAGTTTCATGTTCTTAGTGTTTGTTTGGTGTTTGGCGCTCGTTTACGCTCGCTGCATTCCTGAATCTTATAAGACAGAAGAAAATCTTGTATTTACCATTTCTGGGATGAAATCTTTTTGTTATAAAGCCTTGACACCTTTTCGTTTATTCAAAACAAACAAAAACAGGTTTAGATTTGTTGTTGTTTTGATTGCGTACATATTTGTTATCGAGGACATAGTTTCGATTCGTAGCGTATTCTCCCTGTACGTTTTGGCGCCGCCGCTCTGCTGGGGACCCAAGGACCAAGGATATTACTTCGGTCTCCTCTACTTCAACAGATTAATCGGTGTCTACATCATACTCCCTCTCCTATTACTTTGTCGCGTATCGGACTTAATGCTACTATTTATCGGCGCTCTTGATTGCGCATTAGTATTCGGTCTCACAGGTGTCAATAGAACCACTTGGTGGCTCTTAGGAGTTCTCCCTATAAGCGGCATGCTCGCCTCAATCGGAGTCCCGTCGATTCGTTCAGGTCTCTCTAAGCTAATTCTCACAACAGAGAGAGGAAGCATGCTAACTATACTAGAGCTAGTCAACGCCATAACTTCTATATTTAGTATTATATTCTTTAACGCAGCCTACCCTACGCTTAGAGAGATAAACCCCTCTTATGTGTTCTATATAATCAGTGCCACTTCCGTTGTGCCGTGTAGCGTGGTACTGTCGCTAATGGTGTATGAATATTCTAAAAATAGAACTGGGAAGAAGAAGAGAATTGTATACGAAAATAAACCGCTTTTGAGTGGACCAATCAACTGACTTGTTTTGTATATATTTATTTTATTTGTTGTATTTATTTTGTATATTATTTATTTTATTTTATCGCCCACACTTTATATCATCAGCCACTTAATCGGACACTTCGGGAGTTAATGTTTGTCCGGAATAACCGAAATGGAAATGTTATACAATTCCGTTATCTCTAAACGATTTTATGTAATATTCCAAAGGAGGGAGGGGGGTTTAACAATGTATCATATACAGTCGAAATCGGGTTTTTTTGCCCCCCAAAATGCACGACAAAAGGAGGCAAAAAAACCCAATAAGCAAAAAAACCCAATAAGCAAAAAAATCCGATGGAAAACACATTAAGATATCACATTTTTGCACGACAAAAGGAGGCAAAAAAACCCAATAAGCAAAAAAACCCGATTTCGACTGTACCATCCTTTTTCTATTGTATTACAAATGTGTATTATTTCAGGAATTGTGCGTTACATTATAAAATTGCCCAAAGGCTTACAGCATATGGTTATTGCAGCAAATATACAGCAGTTAATTTAACTCCAAGTGTTATCTCTCCCACACATGAATAATAATATTATTTCTATTCATATCTGAGATAAATTTATATTCTGTTATAGGCTTTTCAGTTTAGGAAATAAAAACCTGACTTATTTATAAAGTATTATTAATTTGATTCTAATCCCTCCAGCTGCTAGAATGTCAACAACAACAAATGGCACAACAAATTGCTCCTTTGGCAGTGATTACTACTGCATTGTCCTAATTAACGTCCGTAGGAGTTTGGGCATACTTTCTGTAATAGGAACTATATTTGTAATTCTCCTTATAATCCTACTAAGGAGATATAAAGTGTTGGTCCAGCGGTTAATCCTGTATCTGACAATATCAGCCTTGTTCGACGGGATTGGTTATATAATTGGGAAATACGATTTAACGGAAAGTTTCCTTTGTACACTACAGGGGTTTTGGCTACAGTTCTTTGACTGGATGGTTGTTGTTTGGATGTGTAGCATAACGGCTAATCTGGCATGGAATGTAGTGTTCATGCGACCGACTAACAAATGGTTTGAATTGTTCTATTTGTCAATTTCATTTATAGTCCCTATAGTTTTTGCTTCAATACCGTTTATACATAATTCCTATGGGCCGGCGGGCTTATGGTGCTGGATTGACAATGAAACCGTTTTAGAAAAAATATTTCGTTTCACCACGTGGTATATCCCTTCGTATATAATTGTTTTTCTGATGTTTGTTGTTTACACTATTATAATTTGTCGCGTCACAATGTATGTACGCTCGTACGATCCGACTAATCCCTACAGCAACGTTCAAAGGGAACTGTTAAAAAAGGAGATTTTCCCTCTAATGAAATACCCGTGTTTGTTCCTACTTTTAAACATTTTCCCACTTATTAATCGTGTCCAGAATACAGTAACCCCTACCCATCCCATATTTGTCCTAACTTTGTTACAAGCCCTTTCTTCCCCTTTACTGGGTCTCTGTTTGGCACTCGTATTCGCACTCGACGCACAAACATTAAAAGAACTTAAGTGGTCCAATTTGAAAGTCCACTTTTCAACTTGTTGCAGAAAAGTGCCACAAATGGAAGAGTACAACGTGAACCAAGGATCCCCGAATCCTGAAAATGAATTCTCAGTTCCCTCGCACTCAGAATACGCTTACTTAGTCGATTCAAGACATTCAAAAGTGATTTAACTGTAACTATGGAACCTCGCTTGTAATTTCATTTTATTCACTCATTCCTTATTGTTATTTACTGGTTATTTAATTATAATAACCACAAGGGTTGTCTTTACACTGATTAATTATATAATAATTATAATAATGTTGTTTGTGAACACAAGTAGAACCTCGTTAGTACGAACACGGTTAATACGAATATTTCGGATAAAACGAACAAACAGTTCCACAAAATCAGGTATACAATGGCTATTACTCCGGATAAAGCGAACACATTTTTACCGTCCGTTGGTGTTAGTATTAACGAGGTTCTACTGTAGTTAGTTAAATTTGTTGTTGTTTGTTACTAAAATAGATGTCTCGGTCCAGTGCCTTGAGCGTTTTGATTGGTCGAATTCGCGACTTATGCGTCACTTGGCCACTGATTGCATTTCGCGAGGGTCGGGATTTGGGGTACCACTTGAGGACACATTTTATAAAACAGCTGGAAACCCGGTTTTCCGAAGAGAGCGATTTGTCTTTAGCTCGCCAGGAGCTCGACGCGCTGAAACGGTTGCGAACTGATTTTTATAGGAAAAAGTATTCTCGGCAGAGAGTGACTTCCTACACTCAAATTCCTGAGAATTCTATGTACCTCCCGCTATCCACGGTCGTACAGGAGTTGTATAAGGAGAGGGAAAAGAGGTTTTGGAGGAGAAATGAAATGGCAGTCGCAGAGAAATACGGTACTCCCGAGCTGTCAGAGTTTCTGTACGAAATGGGTTTACAAGAAAGGAAAAGAACTTTTGTTGGGAAAATTAGAAATAGTTTTAGATTGAAAGCTAAAAATTGATTCTTGTTGTTACGAAAATAAATTTATCGCTTATTATGAGTGCTGTTAACGTATGTGTTGTTGTTTACAACTTTGCAACAATTTATCTATAACATATGGAGACATATTTCCACAAAATAAGAGTATCTAATACTGAAGGGTTTCTACAAAGCATTTGATTGGGCAGGTTTCCCAATTCGTAACAGAAGTCCAGCTGTTGCTTTCGAGGGAAAGTGGCAGAGTATAAATAGACACAATTAAAATTTAATTATTTACCAATAACAATTTGTTTACTTAATACATATGAAGGCTTGTTTGTTTATTTTCGTGTTCTCCCTTCTGTCTCTTGTCAATGGCAGAGGTGTGAAACTGGGCATAAATAAGGCGCCATCTCCCCTGAGCGGATTCCCTGTAGAGAACAGTAATTACTTTTCTTGGGCTAGATGTGACTCTGTTGATTCGATGGAAGTTCTTAAAAGCCTGTCTGTCACTATAGACGGAGATGTGGCAGCCGTGGAGGTAGATGTGTCGCTTGACGAGAAGGTGACAGGTGGCACAGTGAGCATAGTCCTCACATTATACGGGGTGAAAGTTAAACATAACTTTTCCCTGTGTAACATCGCGTCACTAGCAGGCAAGTCGTGCCCTATATACGCAGATGAATATAAAGAGAATGTTGAATTCGACATTTCTTACATCCCATGTGGTAGTTATGCAGGCGTTGTATCCGTGACTGATCAGAATGGAGATAAACTTGACTGTATCTATTTCAAATTGGAAATAGATTGTTAATAATTCCATATTTCTATATACAATCTGTATATGTACTATATCCTAGTAATTTGTATATCACTTGTCAAGATTTACAATTTTCCCTTTATAATTATATAAATTATTGCTATTTCATTATTTGTGTGTGTTTATAAGAATATATAATACACGTTTGTTAGTTGTTTACTGAACAGAATATTTATAATACGAGTGCCACTGAATGTCGCTACAGAGGACACTAAAGAAAATACCGACACTTAACAACACAACCACAAGTGTTAATAAAATACCGACACTTAACAACACAACCACAAGTGTTAAATCCGAGGACACATTACCCCGACAGGTTAAAACGCGCCAATCTAAACACGAGGTTCTCCCTAGTGACCGATTCTCCGTATTGGCATGCATTGCTAGCGAGGAACTTAAATCGGTCGGAATTAGCATCGACGGGTGGCGCGCTTGGAAAGGGACACACGGACACAATAAATCCAAATTATTCTCCACTGGGACCAATGTAAGAATAGCATTCCATTGGTAGACTCTCGTTGTTAGGTGTTTATTATTCTAAATTTAGAATAAATGTTTGAAAAAGTTTTCAACACCTTTGGAGGAGTTTGAGGTCATATTGCCGTACGAAATTAATTCTGGGGGCAAGTCATTTTGCGTCCGAATTCCAGAGTAAGTTGTTATTGTTGTTGTTGTTTGTGACTTGTTGTTGTTGTTGTTGTTATTCCCTTTAGCTTTATGGCAGAATGTTTGGCATATTTGGAGAATTGTCTAACAACGGTGGGTCTGTTTAGGATTGCTGGGTCTGCCTCTAGAATAAAGTCAATGCAGGTATAATATTCTTATAAACCCATAGTATCAGAATCGGCTTTATTCTTGAGATATAGGCTAAGATTGAAACCGGCGTTTCTCTGGATCAGCTGAATCCGAGGCCACACGACGTAGCGTGTCTCCTTAAGACATTCCTCAGTTGCCTAGCGACCCCTCTCATACCGGAGTATGCAAGCAACATATTTTGGCTGGCTCTCAATCTCCCAGAGGCCTTGGTGCTTAAGTCTGTCCTGATCACAGTATTCCTGTTGCCAGCTATGCACATATACTGCCTTCAGGCTCTGCTCTCCTTTCTGGGGAAAGTGATAGCGAACGAGAAGCATAACAAGATGAGTTTAGACAGTCTGGCTATTATACTGGCGCCGAGTTTGTTCCATAAGCAGAGCTGCAAACGGGTTTCGCAGAGCCAGATACAGAATGGGATTTCTGTGAGTATTGTTAGACACCCATTTCTTATGTCAAGGTTTTAGACTAATTTTATAATACAAAATCCAAAATTGCAGCCTGTGCCGACACATGTTCATTTGGTGGCACTATAGTTTGGTCTTTGAGTTCACTGTAGTTTGTAATACAAAAGATGGCCTGTCACACATTGGTTGACCCCCTCCCCCCTTGGAAGCGTTACTTAACGTTTGATTGCCTCTTATGTACCCCTAGGGGGCTAATTAGACCCGTTATGTGGACTAGTCTAAATCACATAGGGTTGTGACTATGCCTAGTAAGGTTTCATGAGATCGTGTTATAGGACTATGGATATTTAAGTTTATATTTCAGACACTAGAGACTCTACTGCATAACTCTGAGAAAGTTGGGATTGAAAGTTTCTGTTTTAACTTTCAACCTTCTTTCTTGATGAATTCTGTTTGTCAGAACGATAAGAAGAATAGGAGGAGAAAGGGATCTCTAACAGGTAGATGTTGTTGTGTTGTTAGTCTATAACAGACATGTCCATAACAGACATGTCTATAACAGACATGTCCATAACAGACATGTCCATAACAGACATGTCCATAACAGACATGTCCATAACAGACATGTCCATAACAGACATGTCTATAACAGACATGTCTATAACAGACATGTCCATAACAGACATGTCCATAACAGACATGTCTATAACAGACATGTCTATAACAGACATGTCTATAACAGACATGTCTATAACAGACATGTCCATAACAGACATGTCCATAACAGACATGTCTATAACAGACATGTCCATAACAGACATGTCTATAACAGACATGTCTATAACAGACATGTCTATAACAGACATGTCCATAACAGACATGTCTATAACAGACATGTCTATAACAGACATGTCCATAACAGACATGTCCATAACAGACATGTCTATAACAGACATGTCCATAACAGACATGTCCATAACAGACATGTCTATAACAGACATGTCTATAACAGACATGTCTATAACAGACATGTCTATAACAGACATGTCCATAACAGACATGTCCATAACAGACATGTCTATAACAGACATGTCCATAACAGACATGTCTATAACAGACATGTCTATAACAGACATGTCTATAACAGACATGTCTATAACAGACATGTCTATAACAGACATGTCCATAAGACATGTCTATAACAGACATGTCTATAACAGACATGTCCATAACAGACATGTCCATAACAGACATGTCTATAACAGACATGTCTATAACAGACATGTCCATAACAGACATGTCCATAACAGACATGTCTATAACAGACATGTCCATAACAGACATGTCCATAACAGACATGTCTATAACAGACATGTCTATAACAGACATGTCCATAACAGACATGTCCATAACAGACATGTCTATAACAGACATGTCCATAACAGACATGTCCATAACAGACATGTCTATAACAGACATGTCCATAACAGACATGTCCATAACAGACATGTCCAAAAGAGACAACCCTAGTTGTTGTTGTTGTTTACTTGTGTTCATTAGATTTATTTCGGTTACGGAGAAGGAAGGAGGATATTTCCATATCTTCACCTTATAACTTCAACACTCCTAGTAAGTTGTTTTATTTATTATTGAATATACAGTACAACTTCGTTAGTAGCACACGGTTAATACGAACACTATTTCAGTCCTCTTCAAAGTTTTTTCAATACAAATGACATTGGTTAATACGAATTCCAGATAAGGAGTACACATTATGACGGTCCTCTGGTGTTCGTACTAACGAGTTTCTACTGTATTTGTTTACATTTTTGTTTACATTTTTGTTTACAAGATTCTCGGCCTATAAATTCAGCTCGGACGATCTCTCCCAAGTCAGATTGCCCAATCAAAGGCCGCTCTCTACGAAAGCGCGTTCTGGAAGGAGAGACGCAGAATAATAAGAAAGTAAGGGAGCGAACTTTGTCACCTGAGAACATCAAGATCTCTGTTAACTCATTGGTTAAGAAGAAACTGGAGAGAAGGAATGCGTTCAAGAAACACACAAAGGAATCCGGTTTGTTTACCTGTTTACTTTGTCAATAACAACAATATTTACTATGTCAATAACAACAATATTTACTTTGTCAATAACAACAATATTTACTCTGTCAATAACAACAATATTTATTCTGTCAATAACAACAATATTTATCTGTCAATAACAACATATTTATCTATGTTTTTAGAAAAGAAACCGTTTGCTTTCACCTCGGATGCAATCTCATTGGAGGACGTTAAACTCAATATTAACTTCAACGATCCCAAACCTGACAATTATAATTGCTACGTTTTCGCGGCACCGCCACCTTCCCCAAAGAGCGACACTTCACCACTTGACACCTCTCCCAACCGGAAATACGAAATGCCACTCAGCGCCTCCGAAGAGAGTCTTGTTAACTTCGCAAATTCCTTGGCAACAGAGGAATGTGCCTCTATATGCGACTACGAGTTTGAAGACCCTTTCTCTAAAGAGACAGCTGCGCTCTTGTCCAATCAGATTCCTTCCTCTCGCGACTACGTACAGGCCAGCACTCCCCTATCTCCGGCAACTATAAATAGGACTCATAAAGTTACTTTCGATTCCAAACCGGCTATCATTTATGACAACAAACTAAACGTAAGTTTATATACAGTCAACTCTCGTTATAACGAAGAGCTTGGGACCAGTAAATTCATGAGTTTATATCCGGATATTCGTTATAAGCGGATAATAATTAATGCATTCAGTGCTCTGGGGGAAATATCCACTTCGTTATAAGCGGTTATTTCGTTATATCCGACTTGGTTATAACGGGAGTTTACTATATTCTTGTTATATACAATACTTAAAATGTATTCTCTTTTAGAAACCTGACATTTTGCCGAGGGACAGAACATATACGCCACAGAAAGTAACCAGACAGAACAAGGCACAGCTCAATTGTTTCAATTTCACACCCAGCTGTTTCCAAATAACTCCGAGGAATGTGGCTGTATCTGGTTGCCAGGGAAAAGATATGACATTCACGGACTCAGAAACACCTGCCACATTCCATAGAGGTGTTACTTTCAGGAAGAGCTTCAAGAAATTTGCAAAACCATTTCAAGTCAAGAAGTTGGAGAGACTCTCTTCTGAGAAGGGTACGTAGTTAGAAATCAGAAATTGAGTTATTTAATTCTGGAATCTGTCGCTTTATGAAATGCGCTAAGAAATGGAACCAATTTGATAGACAAATTCTCATATTTCTATTTATTCATCCCGGATGGTCTAGTGGCTAGGATTCGCGGCTCTCACCCGCGCGGCCCGGGTTCAATTCCCGGTCCGGGAGTTCCTTTTTGCCAAATTCATAAAATAATATCTCCCAAACCCGTGTTCGAATCTCCTTATTGCCATTATTTATAGGAAATTACTTATATAGAGCTCAGCTCTAGTAGAGTTCAGTTTTTTACTATGTGTATTCATGCACTGAGAAAGGTCAGTTTTTTCCAGAGTTTGAAATTGACCTTTAGAAAGTAAGCCTGGGCTTTTAGTATGGGAAAAAATCTGAACTCTACAAAGCTCAGCTCTATATAAGGATTCTCTATTTATATTATATAGCTTACCTTTGTTACTCTGCCGTATAATGGAACAGTATTGAAATCGCTGCCATTATTTCCCATAGACTCTTCGGACACAGAATCTTCTCCTATTCTTCAAACAGCTGTTCGGGAGAATTGGACCTTCAAGAGCTCTGTCCCCACCCTCCCCAACCTCCCCACCCTCCCAAACCTCCCCACCCTCCCAAACCTCCCCACCCTCCCGGGCTCACAGCTGGACCTACACTACGACTCCACTCCTGAGTGCAAACGGAAATGCAAACACGAGTCTCCGGAAGTAAACAACCTAGTCTCACAGACAAACAAACTATGCATCAACAACAACAAACCGACACCAGACACCTCTGATAACCAATTGTATTCTGTCCCGCACCCCACTGACCTAGGTACTCATTTTATTCTTTTAGAAAAAAATCCGAATTTTGTGTGCCGACTACACCGTAGTAACAAGTTACCTTTGTTGATCGTTACTTATAGAGCTTCCTTATATTCCTTATACCAAAAGCCCATCCCGTCTATGGGCAATTATATACTACAGTATAACCTCGTTAGTACGAACACAATTTCAGTCCTTATCAAATATACCTTATAAAGTTATTTCGTTTTATAGATCTATCGATTGACTGTCTCCCCTCCCTCGACAACCTGGACAGACGACAGAATCTCCCGGATCTCCTCCGACACACGACTCGGCGACACAAGCGCGCCACCAGTCGCCACCGGACCCCCTCCAAGCCCCCCCTAGCCCGCCCAAACACCTCCCGCTCAAACGAACCAGTCTGCTTTGTAAACAAGAACGCAAGCAGGGACTCTAATTCCAGCTACGAGAGTCTAAAGTGCAGCCCGGGAATCCTCCCCTGGCGATCAGCTGTTACGCTCACAGAGGTGTCGCCCGTCGAGAAAATAAGCAAAGCGAAGAGTGTTGTAAGCATGGACACACACACACATTCCATTGAGACAGAAAAACTGCCTTCCGTTGCTAGCTCTGTCAAACTTTTCGAGAATCTTTGTAAATTCACACGCAGCTCTGAGAAGAAATCTGAAAATAAATTCAGGAAAATTCTCAAAAGGAATAGTCTGAAATCGAGTAAATCAGACGATTCACAGGTTAGTTGACAACCGATTAGGTAGAATGGTATTCCACTAGTGCATTTAATTCCTGTCATACAGTATAACCTCGTTAGTAGGAACACCAGGGGACCCTTAAAATACCTTCGCCTTATCCGGAAATCGTATTAACCATTATCATTTGTATTGCAATGGCTTTGAAGTGCACTGAAATAGCATTCGTATAACCGTGTCCGTATTAACCGTGTTCGTATAACTGTGTTCGTATAACCGTGTTCGTACTAGCGAGATTGTACTGTATTTATTCACAAATGTGTGTTTAGAATTCGCCGCACAGGAGTGGACTTAGAAAGTGTCTCTCCTTCAAATTGCTTAGCTCACTAAACTACGATTAACCAATCAAATCAAGGCACCCTGATCACAATAGACCCACCAATCAAATCTCCCCCAATCACCCGATTATTTATCAGCTGATCAATTTTATTTATCGACTGTGTTGAATCTGATTTTTAGATTATTTGGACTTTCAATCAATTATGTAAATACATTGAACTCAATTTGAACACACTTGGACGATTATGCAATGATTATAAATGATACTAAATAGATTTTATACATTGTTGTTGTTGTTGTTGTTGTTATTTTCATACATTATCACACCTATAAACTAAAGCAATGCCACTTTTCAGATTGCTACCCCGCCACTTGTGCCACTTGTCGCCTGCCACTCGGCCCATAAGCGGGCTCAGCCTCGGGGAGAGGGACACGATATTCGCACTTTCCACTCCCCACGGAAAGAGCGCCGTTTCTATTTTTAGAATTTCAGGTGCGCACGCCCTGCCCACTCTGCACGCGCTCCTTAATTCCACCAATCGGATCCCGCCCCGCAGAGCCCTGCTCCGAAAGGTGTTTGTGCCGGGGACACACGAACCACTTGACACCGGTCTCGTCCTGTGGTTTCCGAGAGGGGCCAGCTTTACGGGGGAGGACACAATCGAGTTACACCTCCACGGGTCCCCTGCGGTTATTCGCGCCACCTTGCGCGCCCTGAGAGGTGTCAAGTGGCTGCGACCCGCCGAGGCGGGGGAGTTCACAAAGCGGGCGCTGGAAAACGGACGCATGACTCTTTTGGAAGTGGAGGCCCTCTCGGAACTGGTGAACGCGGAAACCGAGATGCAGCGACGAGTGGCAGTGAGCCACTTCGAGGGACAGCTGGCCTTAGAGTACCGGAAGTGGCGCCAACAGCTGATCGCGGCGGTGGCGCAAATGGAGGCACACATCGACTTCGCAGAGAGCGAGTCCTTGGGGGGCACTCTGGCCTGTGAGAGCTTAGTGGCAGCCGAGGAGGTGTTGGGGAGGGTGACACAATTCCTTAGGGACAGCCAGCTACGCTATAGGATACACAGCGGGTTCAGTGTGGTTATAATCGGGCCTCCGAATGTCGGTAAGAGCAGTCTGGTTAATCTGCTGTCTCAGCGTGAAGTGGCAATAACCGCACCGACCCCCGGGACCACTCGCGACACCCTGGAGTGTCGCCTCGAGATAGGGGGCCTAAATGTGTCCGTTTGTGACACAGCTGGCTTGCGTGCCACTTGTGACCCGGTCGAGAGGGAGGGAATAAGCAGAGCGATTGTAAGAGCGGAGGAGGCAGATGTGTTGGTGGCAGTGCTAGACGTGTCAAGTGGCACAAATGTGGCACAGGCTCTAGACTCTATTGGGCGATCTGTCGACTGGGATATAAATAGCATTCTTAAGTCCCGCGGCAGTTCCTACATTCTTGTTAACAAAAGCGATCTCCTCGACAACAGGCCTGAGATTAGGAATGCGGATTATATTTCTTGCAGGACTAACGAAGGCATTTCTGAATTCCTAGAATCTCTGTCGCTAAAAATAGGATCCCTGATGGAATGTGGTTTGAGTGCGGACACATTTGTGGTGGGAGAGCGGCACCAGCACCACCTGACGGAGGTGGCAGCCGCCCTGAGGGAGGCGCTGTCGAGTGGCGACGTGGCGATAGCAGCTGAGTATCTGCGACACAGTTTGAGCCACCTGGGACACATTACGGGCAGTGTCGGGATAGAGAATATTCTAGAAAGAATATTCAGCACATTCTGTATTGGGAAATAAGTCTATTTAATTTATCCGTTTGTTTGTTTTGTGATTAAATATAAAATTAAACAGAGTTTGCTAGCTAGCTATGGAAACTGTGCGCCGAGCCACTTCTGTGCCACTCCGACACAATTCTAGGGAAGATAACACCTCAGTCGAGAGAGACATTAATTCCTCTCCGATTCTCGCCACTAACCAGAGCTCTGGCAGCATTCCTATCTCCGACCCGGTCACCAGGACTCTAGGGTCCCCCTATCAGATGGGGAACTACAAACTTGCCCCCAGGCGCCCCTCCGAAACCACCCGGCCCTCTCCCTCCCGCGACACACGGACACACACACGGACACCTCTCTTGGCCAATAGGATCGGACTGCCCACATTCCGTAGGCCGCATAGCAACCCGAATCTGACCAATGAGAAGCGCACTTACTCCTCCAGCGGTGACGTAATCGGAACCAAGAAGTTAGAATCGGAACTTGAACTAACCAGAGACAGCAAATCAGCGCAAAGTGAGTTGGATGTTTAACTTCTTAGTTCCGATAACACTTTATATTGTATTAGGTGTCAAGAGGTTCAGTTCTGCTCCCGTGGCACATAGTATGGTTCCCATTCCAGCTACCAATGTTGGTATCCATGGTTTCAACACACTAACATCAACACCTAACGACGAGAGAGATATTGTCGCTAACTCATTTCCAACTCAGGAACTAACGACGTCAATAATAACACAAACAGCTAGTAAACAAACTGTGAGTTATTCGTATTTCTAGAATGAACAAACTTAGTTCCTTATTATAACAAATATTTGGTCTTGTGCCTAGTTAGATACAGTCAATTCCCGTTATAACCAAGTCGGATATAACGAAGTCGTTCAATGGTCCAGAAATCTTTCTATCTTATTACATTATTAAAACTTCGGTTACAACGAAATGGATATAACGAAATTCCGCTTATAATGAAGTCATTTAAATCCCATATATCCTCTAAGCTATTGATTTTACTCCGGTTATAACAAATTCTGCTTATAACAAACTCCGCTTATATCGAAATGAAACTACGGTCCCGAGCACTTCGTTATAACGGGAGTTGCCTGTATTAGGAATATGCACTATGTAGGTGTTGGAGAGTACTCTTAGCGAGATGAGAACTGGATCTGATCCTAGGTTCCAATTGGAACCTAAATCTGAGCCTCAGCCGGACTATTTGCTGCTAATACAAAACCTGCTCGCGTCCAAAAAGTCTAATTTCACAGATGCCACTAACCAATCGGATTATAGCCCTGAAGTGGCACAAATTGTAAGCGAAGATATTCTGAGTAATCTCTCTTCTCTGAGCGAATTGGGAGTGGAATTAGCCAATCAGATCCGTTCCGGGTCAGATAGTGGCGCCTCGACACAGCGACACAATTCGTGTGGCAGTTTAGGCGGGAAATCCACTTCCGTTACAACAGCGGAGACCGTGTTCGAGGCTCTGAGGTACAATCCGAGACACAGGAATATAAATTATAACCAAAGTGAAGTTATTTTGAAAGATACCCTCCCTCCTCCGATTCAAACGAGATATAAGTCTGAGCCATCTGTGATTGTGTCGCGTGCCACTTGTGAGGCGCCTTACACGGACACATTTGTGCCACACAAACCCTCTCAATCCCCTTCAAGCAGTGAACTTGTTAATGAGGACAGCTTTCAAGTTTTGACCGATAGAATTGGTATTACGAGGTTCGTAAGTGATTTTACAAATCATCCCAATTGTTAATTACTGTGATGTTCGCCTAATAGCAATATTGCTTTATTAGCAAGTTATTTTCAGTCCCAAGCGAGCATTTAATGTTAATTCTGTTCTCTGATAGCAAGTCGCATATTACAAACTAATTGTTTGCGTATAGTTACTTGGTATTACGCGAACACCACTGTAATAATTATAATAAAGTAGATTTTTGCTTAAAACATAAAACTGACTACCTAGCATGCATCAATATTGATTCTGTTCATACTTAATTGATCTATTTAGTGACAATTTTAATTCCATTTGCGTCAATAGATTTATGTGCAGAACAATCGAATACAAATCCTCATTAGTTTACAGCCGTCTACTTAATCAGATAAAATGCATGTACTTTTGTTAGGTTTTTGTCCTCAGAATGTTATATTTCAGTGCAGTAGACTCTCGTTAGTATTAACACGGGTAAGGCGAAATATCGTTTAATTAAGGAGTACAAGGTTTAATTCCCTTATATTGCCTATTCAAATGCATGCAAGTGACTCCGGTTAATACGAATTCCGGATAATACGAACACATTTCGACGGTCCCCTGGTGTTCCTATTAACAGAGTCTACTGTATATGTATTTATGCCTGTCTTATCTAGAAATGGACCAATGAGAACACACTCTAGCACCTATAACACTCCACTTGTCACGCATTTTGAGAGAAATACAGATACCCCGGCGTCCAATCAGATCTCCGGCTCTTCCTCTGTGTCTTTCATAGAACTGAATTCCCAGCTGTCCAATGGGCCCGAGTCTCAACGGGACTCTTCCACTGACACCATTAACACCTCGCCCACACAAACAACAACAATAAACAACAAACAAACAACAACAGTAAACGACAAACAGACAACACCAGTAAACGACAAACCAACAACAACAGTAAACAACAAACAAACAAGTGTCCTTGCCCTATCTCCCAATAAGGACACGCTATCTAATGCTACAGTACAGTTGTGTACAGATAACAACCATTTGCCTAGATTCGCATTTTCAGATTTCATAACTCCAACAAACCCGTTCTCAAACTCCACATTCCTTACGGATATGGATTCCCAGCTGTCTCTGCCATCTGTGCAGCCACACTCCCGCGACCTAGACACAACAATGGCACCATTTCAAGCCCCCTTTGAGACCCATAGTAGCACAACAATGGCACCATTTCAAGCCCCCTTTGAGACCCATAGTAGCACAACAATGGCACCCTTTGAGACCCATAGTAGCACAACAATGGCACCATTTCAAGCCCCCTTTGAGACCCATAGTAGCACAACAATGGCACCCTTTGAGACCCATAGTAGCACAACAATGGCACCCTATGTGCCCCCCTTTGGGACACACAGTGCCACACAAGAGGGTACTAATCAGGACTATCCAATTGAGACTATTCCTTCCCATTACACGATAGATTTGTGTAAGGCTGAAGGGGAAACTGAAGAGGACACATTTCTGCCACTAACACCTTCCGAATTCCGAGATGGAGAGGATAACTCGCTCTGCAGAGAACTGGAAATTGTGTCGCTGCCACAATCGAGTGTCGCGAGTCCAACTAAACTCCAACTCGACACAATTATTGAAGAAAATATAATTTGTGAAGACAAGAACATTGGGACTGAATTCGATATCCAAAATGAGACTAGTTTTGAATATATTCAAAGATTCGTCTCGGAAGTTAGGAAATTTATGGAGAAACGAACATACCATATACCCAGTAACGTCTCCAAGGAGACTACTATTCGCGTGCCACTTGGCGACACATCTGCCACTCCGCCACTTCCCCCTAACCTGGATCAGCTGATCACTGATATGGCCAGACAGAAATTAGACGAATTATGGGAAAACTATTTACACAACAAATCGGACTTCTCTGACAAACCTCGTCTCACAAGGCGACACAATAAAGTGGCACCTGAAGACTCCACTTTAAGTGGCTACAACACTAAGATGAGCTCTTCTTTCAGCGACACAACTCTCTTCACGCCGCGACACCACAAGGCGACACACAAGAGCCACCTAGTGTTAAGGCCACGCGGAAAGAAGACACACAAACGGGGGAGAGAAGCGACACCTTTTTGTTCCTCCCTCGCCACTCAGACACAGCCAGCTTTTGATGACACCCCTGATTTAAATCTGTCCGTAAAACAGAGTTCAGTTGCGTTTCTAGTCACCGCAAATGACACAGCTAAATGTGTCGGCCCAGAAGCGACACCTCTCCCAACAAGGAATGTGTCGCTAGACATGACACCTCTCCCAACAAGGAATGTGTCACTAGACATGACACCTCTCCCAAGGAATGTGTCGCTAGACATGACACTGCAGGAAGCCTGTAGGAGCTGTGTACCCCGCTTCGTAACCAACTCTAATCTCAGACAGAAGGCACTGCAAAGCATGAAGATGTGTCGCAGGGAAATGGCTCAGCTGTGTCTGGTGCCAACTGAGAACAAATGCATACAAACTCAACTACATATGCTACAAGGTGAGTATTAATTACTACTACTGTCTACATAGTATCTTAATTAACAACCTATTAGAACAATTGGAATTAGATATACTAAAGTGGTTAGACAAAGTGGTTAGATTCAACTTAATACAAATCCTATGTAAGTTGTTAAATTGGGACTATAGGACTTATTCATAATAAAAAGTTTTTCACGGTCAAACAGACGAAATATTGTTCACGTTCACAATAAGCAGACCTGACTGACTGTATTTCTAATCATTTTGGAATTAACGTAGATATCTGACTTTACAAAACAAGATTTGGTCATTAATTAATCTTATTTATTTATTCTCCATTGACGCAAAACGAAGTGCGCCATGATTTCTGAAAATTTTAAAATATTAATTCCAGAACGTAATTTGTGTGTTTGTTTAACCTAAGAACTTTACTATAAGCTGAAATGATTCTATTTATATTCTAATTAACTTATCCCTGTCTTGCTCTAATACAAATCTCTTGTATCGAACTGAGCGAAGCATATAAATAAGCGATTGTTTCAAGAATATTAACCACTTTCAACTCTAATTTCCAAATTGGTATGAACACATCTGTTTATTTAGAAGAACACCCAAAACGCATGCAAATATATATAAATACTTTCGTAAACTGGAATAATCAAATATATAATTTGAAATGTACAAACAATCGAGTATTACTTTGGATTATCAAGTTGATTTTAAGAAGAAACTTGGATCAGGACTTCACGGGGTCGTTTTTGAATGCACAAACAAAATTTCGTTGAAAAGATTTGCCGTTAAACTAGTTTCCGATAACAAGAACAATCGTAGAGAAGTGGAACTGCATTCTAAATACCAAAATTCCCCAAACATTGTTAAGATAATCGACGTATATGAGAACACATTTAGAATGGGGAAATCGAAACCCCGCACGAAATGCCTATTCATCGTTATGGAGTTAATGGAATCTGATTTGTATTCTCTCATTGAGGAGTGCGGCATTTTCAGTGAAAAGCAAGCAGCGAATATTTTCAAACAAATCGCCTGCGGTCTGTTCGACCTCCACAAAGATGGAATCGTACACGGCGACATAAAACCGGAAAATATTCTGGTACACAGAGATTCCAAACAATGCAACTCATTCCGTTTGGCGGATTTCGGGAGTTCCTTCGTAGAAAGGGAGGGGGCTATCGAGTTGTCTTTCACACCTTTTTACGTGGCACCCGAGGTACTCTTGAGGGACGCAAATTGGAACGCAGCTCACTCCCCAAACCAGGAGAACACACAGAGCTCGAAAAGTGACGTGTGGTCCCTTGGGTCCCTTTTGTACCTCCTCCTAACGGGCTCTCTCCCATTCGCAAATAACCCAGTCACTCCCGGCATGACAAAAGAAATATACCAGTCTACTACAAACGGTGTATACAACAAAACCGGCGAAGATTGGGAACAAATCTCTTCGGAAGCTAAAGACCTTTTTGAGAAAATATTTGAAGTTTGTCCGGAAGATAGATTGAGCCTTGATGAGGTGCTTATACACCCATGGGTCTTGCAATTCTAGATAAATTGTATATACTATAAATAGCACTATATTTCTTCACATTGTAACATGTCGCTAGTACGCAGCAATAAATCGAACGAATTATATTTGTTTGTTAACTGAAGGGATTGGTTTGTCCTAGGCAACCAATTAGGGGAATTGGCATGCGTGTATTTAGTGGCTATTATCTATTTGCCCCAAATCATAGGCTAGGTTGTATAATTTATTTTATTGTTGTTTTTGATGACTCATTTATGACATACATACAATCACTGAATCGCATTCTGGATTACAGAATAAAAATTATTTGAAATATACTTTGCATAAAAAAGGTGGTCTCCTTTAAAACTCCCGCCCAAAATATTATGAATCATAATTGATTGCTTACAAAATATGCCCTGTTTATTTCTATAGAAATATTACTAATACTAAGTCATCATTTATGACATAAATTCACTTCTTGACGAACTAATATTTCCCCTTTGTTGTTTAAATTCTTAAAAGCATTGTCATATGACGTCATTCATTTACTTATAAGCTCATTAAATTAACTGGTTAGAAACTGTATTATCTCATCAATATAATACGGCTGCCAACAATAGACTGACTAACTAGCATATTAATATATTGTTTGTATTTACGTTTCAATGATTCAATTGATGTCCCATGTTAATTAATACAAACGGTTTATTGTGGTATTCTGTTAGAATTAGTGGAAGAATCCTATTGATTGCACAATGTATGATGTATCATTTGCATTTGCATCACTGCATTTGTAGGTCACAACTGTTTTATTGTTATTTATGTCACCGATATGTCTTTACGAATTACTTTACACTTTTGTGACATCAAAAGTATTTGTTCACGTTTTACTACAAACCTAAACATATATGGTGTAATATCTATGCAAATTCATCCATTTTCAACGAAATATATCTAATCAACTAATTAGTATTATAATTACTTTGCTCTATAGGACATGATGCTAATCTTGCGGGGACTTTCATACGATTTAGGAGAAAGCTAACTCGAGAAGAAATACAGAATCAGAACAAAAGGTAACCCGCAAAACATGATGAAATTGTATAATTCAATTTGGTCAAATTTAGCTAAAAATTGGTGTAAACGGAACTATAATGTGGAAACAAATTGATACTCAATTCCTAAACTTTAGTACAAGGCAATATCCGGTTGCAATATTGTTCTAGTATAGTAACTCGTTTGTTAACTTTGTTTGCTTATAGATAAAATCACACCTTTATTCAAATATTATGTTTACATCAAATTTGATATTCGTGTTATTTTCGAATGTTTTTTGGGTACAGCTACCCTAGATTCGAGTTTATTGCTATTTTATGGACTTAATACAAAACCTTCGTTTTGGGTGTACAAACTTAGAAATTCATTAACAGTCCACTTCTCCACTTGTCTCTGTATAACATTTGGACCCTCCCTGGTATTCTATTAGATAGAACCAATTTCGTTATTCACGCAGGAAAATTTCTGAAACTTTTTTGGATCGCGAAAACTTCCGAAAGTCCCCATTGACAAAACTAACATTTTAGGCGTACAAAATTGTTCAATTCTAGTCCTGTATAATACCCCTGATCAAAATGAAACTATTCCGTTAATCACACAGGAAAATTCCATTCTTTGAATATTCACTAATAATTACAACCAAGTCTAAACAAATTGGTTTGTTAGTCTATACTAAAATTAGATATTATTACCTGGCATCCTATATCTAGCTTAATTAGCACCAGCGTTTCTAAATAATTAGTCTTTCAACAAAGTGTCTGTGTGGACTATAACATTGTTATTATTCATTTCTTATCTTAATACTGTCTAGAAATATTAATTATTCATAATTAGGAAAAGGAAAAACAATTCTATCATCCGACGAATATTTCACCTGAAATTACTGACGCAAACTAAAGGACTGTTTCAACTAATTTTGAGTTGAATAAGTTGAATTAGTTGACTACCCGTAAAATGATTGTTTTTATTTTTTGAATTGTGCTATTTTTAATGAGTTGGAGAGAACAAAAGTAGTTTTATAATACTGTGGCGTTCACTTAATTGCTATATTATATTGCTCTATTTATTAGGAAGTTAATTTTCAGTCCTCAAGCAAGCATTTAATGTTAATTCTGTTCCTCTAATAGCATATTCGCCTATTAGCAAGCAAATTTAATGCAAAATGCGACTTGCTATTACGCAAACACCACTGTACATTGCATTTATAAGTTTATTACTAGGCCCGTGGAGAGTAAATGCCCTTGGATCTGTCAGTTATAATTGTAGATTGGTAGTTACATAAATTCAAGAGGGCTGGAAAAGTAATGCCCTTAAGTCAGCCATATATTTTGCCATAAAGTGATGCCGAGTAATATTATACTGTTATTGACATATTAACCATAGGTACATCTGAAATTACAAATTGTTGACTAATCTTTTTACGCTATTTACATAATGATATTATACTCAGTAATATCTATTGAGAAAATCTTAAATTTCTGCTATAATAATCACTTATTTCGTAGCAAAATACTAAACCTGTTATCATGATGCAACAATGCGTTATGGCTATTATTTCACTAATTAGCAGAATTGTAACTAAATGTGTACGTTTGACACTTGTAACTCATTGGTTTGTATTTCTATTCAATCGATAGACAATTATCTCGTTATGACTTTACTGCACTCAATTCATTTTATATTTTACTTGTGCGCCAATTATTATGTCAGAGCTACACATGTGCCACCTAAGCCATGGCATGAGATATAATTATACCCCCTACCATTCTACAAATGATAGAATATTGATATTAAATGGATTGATTATTTAGGCACTCTATTTTGAACATGTCTCCCATAGACTTAATGCAAAATTGGGCGTGCTTTTCTACCCTGTATATAAACAAATTGTCAACTGTTTGTACAAGGTTTAATTCCCCATAGGGGCCTAGCCTATACAAATACAAGCTAGTGACTCCGGTTAATACTACTAACTAATTAAACGGTCACTTGGTGTTCGTAATAACGAGAATCTACGTACAATATACTTGTAATATTTAAATACTAATCATATTAAGAATTAGTTATTATTACTTACTGTAATATCTGAAATGTTTTTTTGATAGTCTACATTTCAAGAAAATGGTTCAATTAATTCCGTCATTGATTTTCTGGAAATACATTAGTAAAAGTTCTATTTGTTTATATAATGATTTGTTATTAAATTGCAGTTATTTGTTGACGTCTTTGTTTATTTGATTAATAAGTTTTTCATTAATAATTTTTGTTGACGATTTATTTTTGAAATTAGTCAGTCGATCGCTTAATCTAAATGTCTTTAATATACAGTAGAACCTCGTTAGTACGAACACGGTTAATACGAATTTCCGGATTCACGAACAAACAGTTCCACAAAATCAGGTCCATACAATGGCTATTAATGGGTATTACGCCGGTTAATACGAACTCCTGATAAAGCGAACAAATTTTACCGTCCGTTGGTGTTCGTATTAACGAGGTTCCACTGTATAGCATTCCATATGCCAGTATCCGTAGTCATGTTAATATCATCACTAGATGGAGGAGCAGGTTCCCAGAAAGGAGAACGCGAGACCAAACTAAGGTTAAGAGGGAGAGAGGGCATTCGATGCTAATTCGAGTTAAGACTTACCAAAGGGTGAGTAAACAGGTCTACTCTACTCTACTGTAGAAATAGGATAATTATATTCTGAATGTTACTTGTATGTGTCTACATAATATACAGTATACTCCGCTTAATAGAGCCATGGGTTAATAGATTTAACCGCTTAATTTAATTGGAACAACACTGATTGTAAAAAACAAAACTCTATGTTTTAATTCAGCTGATTATTGGAAATATACTAATATCCATTTGTGTTGTTGTTAGTATTTGTTTATGTATACAGGATATGATCTATGTACGCAATTGTTTGTGTAAATCGGATTAATCAGTTTCGTAAAATAGATACGAACACGGATAAAGGAAATATCGGTTAAGGAATACATAACAAGGTTTAATTCCCCTTAGGCTATACAAATGCATGCAAGTGACTCCTGTTAATACTAATTTACGGAAAAATACGAACATATTTCAACTGTCCCCTGGTGTTCCTATTAACGAGAGTATTCTGTATTCCGATTTAATCTTCAAATTTTATAACTTTATACGACATACGACATACACAGGATAGTAAGCAATACTATTACTGTCTTATACTATTTGAGTTAGCATTTAACACTACTCCCACCTAAAGCTGAGTGTATTACGACTGAAATATCTCAGTGTAGTATTACAATTGTATAGAAAGTATAATTGTTATATCACACTAGGGGCACCTGGTTACATCTCCTTTAGAAGGATGCTATTGAGATTCATAGAATTTCTAATTCTTGGAATTCTTTGGCAAATTAAATTCCATTTTTGTAATGCAAACTTTTGTTGATTACTATAGCAGTAATACATTAATTGCTGTGAGAATTAAGTGCATTTCATTACAGGAATTGCCCTCTCAATTCTCCTATATTTGTATAGCTATAATGGCACAGTTATATGATACAGTATCTTACATACTGAGTCCTGTCTTTTGTTAATGACTGAAAGCTTTCTTAAAGGAATTATATTTGTACTTATTTATGTGCAATGAAAAATATTTATATCGGCCAATACCTTATAATGTCATTTTCAGGCACTGGCAAGGTTTTTATCATAAGTTCACTTTTGCGAAGCCTGGTTTTATATAAGTAAGCTCGTAAGCTCTTGCTGAAACACTGTATTTATTAGTTGAGTTATTTCTGTTATTTCTACTAATTTTTTATTTTTATAGGAGATCCTTGATCCAGTTAGAAAGTCACTCCCTTTGTATAGGAATTAGACTACACATTGAATGTACATTTGCAATCATTATTACGAATCTCAATTGAATTATGTAATGTCTGGAGGGATAACATATACAGGTAGCAAGGAATTATACAGGAGCGCGAGAAGCTCATTTTGAAGTATAATTTTTGGAGAATTTGGAATCTTCTCCTATACCGTAACATTAATTTGTGATTTAGGCGTATGTAAATTGTATCTTATCAGGATTAGGAGCGTATTTACAAATGGCTGTATAATACACTGGTTAGTAGGCTAATTAGCAGCATAGAATGAATAGAATTCGTTGGGTGTTTAACACTCGGCTCTGGAATCCGGGAGAGGAGGAATGGAGGAAATGCGTTTCCCTAATTAGCGCCACGGAGGCAGAACGAATATCTAAGTTTGTGTTTTTAGAAGACCGGAAGCGAGCCTTGGTAGGTCGCCTCTCAATTCGCGCAGCGGTGAGAGAGGGGCTGAATGTCCCGTGGAACAAAATCGACCTCTGTCGGACCGACAAAGGGAAGCCCTGTCTCACTGAGGAGTTTGTTCTAAGACACCCAGAGGGGGCAGAGTATAGCTTTAACATTTCGCATCACGGCGACTATGTAGTGCTCGCTGCTGAAATGTGTGGGGGGATAGGAATAGATGTCATGAGAATAGAATTACCGAAATCTAACAAAAGCTTAGAGGAGTTCTTTAAAACGATGAGGCGACTTTTCACAGTTAACGAATGGGATTTTATACATTCTGGAATTGATCAGTTTGGCAAACTTTCTAATTTTTATAGACTATGGACTTTGAAGGAGAGTTTTTTAAAAGCAACCGGACAGGGGATTTCGCTCGATTTACAGTTTTTAGAGTTTTCAATTTTGTCACCTTTAACTCTTGAAAACATACAAACAAACACCCGTGTGGCTCTATACCAAACACAGCAAGATGATTGGGTTTTCGAGGAGAGATTAATCGATAGCAACCACATAGTTGCAGTTGCGATACAAACAACACGAACACCAAATGAGATCAAATGTTTCCAATTAATCTCTATACCGAGATTAATATTTAATAGCATTAATGCCTACGCAATACTTGATAATACTAGCTTGGTTGAATTTGTGTCGTATTAATTATTCAAAGTAGTCTGTGCCATCTAGAAACTTGTGACGCATGTGTCGTGTGCTTCAATACCACTTGCATACTCTGTTGTAATACGAATATTAATTTGAACTTTCAATTTGTCTGTGGACCTCTATTACCAAAGTTCAGATAAAATTAGATATTTTTCCAGAATCTTGCTGATTGTTTGGGGTTCGTTGAATGGCTACGAAATCAACTGATTTCCCGCGCGGCGGAGAACAACTGAAGCTGCCTCAAAGAAAACGAAAGAGAGACGAACAAGAAAATATATTCAAAACTTCTGGCAAAGATGAACCTATAAAAAAAAAGAGAAAAACTATAAAATTTAAATCGAATAAACCAACATTTTCCACTCCTGCGACACCTATTATCATCGAAAAGCGGAGAATTCCTGGGTGGATTCATCTTAAGAATGTGTCTGAGGACACAATTGTCCTGGGGATGGTTAAGGAGATACAAGATGTGGTTGTATTAGTCTCGCTACCCTACAATCTGATTGGTAGAATCGATATTACAGATGTGTCAGCTGCTTTCTCTCAGAATATTCTAGAAAACGATTCTGACAAATCTCTCAATAACATATTCCACACTGGACAGTTCATAGTATGCAGAGTCAAACAGGTAACCGAGTTATATTCAGCATACCATTGTACCATCTCTGTTGCTATCTGTAGGTAGGTAGGACTTCGCTTGGCCTCACCTGTGACCCAGTTCTTGTCAACAGACGGGTCTCCTCTTCCGCGATACAAACAGGCCTCATAATATCCGGTGTAGTCACCAGCAGGGAGGACCACGGATACCAGATATCATTCGGAGTGGAAGGGAGAGTCGGTTTTCTGCTGAACAAGCGCGCGAAGGCCTACACACAGTCTCACAATGAAGGGCAGCCGCTGTCTGTCGGACAGGTTTTGCTCTGCTGCGTCCAGGGGGGCGGAACCAGGGCGGTTCCCGTCTCCATCGACCCAGAGAGCATCCGGACCCCCCCGGCCCCTGGCCCCTGTTCCTTCGACAGCCTGCTACCCTTTCAGGCCGTGAGGTGTGAGGTGACGGGGGTGGGGGACTGCTCCCTCTCGCTGGAGGTGTCGGGGGGGTTCTCCGGGTCCTGTGCGCACCCGCACCTGAAGCGACTGTCGGACGGCCTGGAGGGGTACAGCAAGCGGGCCGTTAGGGGGCGCGTCATATGGGTGCGACAGGAGGAGAAGCAGATCGGCGTTTCTCTAAAGAAGTCACTCTTGCAAGCGGACACCTCGCCCCCAGGTAAAACTATATGGCTAACTCTCTATACCAGGTGTGTCAAACTCGATTCGAATAGTGGGCCAAATTCATAGCCCCAGCCCTTTACCCGGGCCATATTCCATATATTTTAATGGATTGCGGGCCAAATCTAAGCAACCGGAGGGCCACAAATGGCCCGCGGGCCACCAGTTTGACACGCCTGCTCTATACTTATATAACTACAGTAGAACCTCGTTAGTACGAACTCTATATCAGTTCACTTCAAAGCCTTTCCAATACAAAATGACACTGGTTAATACGTTCCCACTAACGAGGTTCCATTTACTCTGTAGAGGGCTTTGAGGTGGGGGACATATTTGAGTCGGCAGAGGTTGTCCGGTCGGAGAGGCGGGGTCTGTTTCTCCAGCTGACTGATCAGCTGACCGGCTACTGCCCGCTACAAAACGTGTCCGACGAGTTCGTTAGCAAACCCGACAAGAGCCACCGCAGCGGGACCACACACAAGTGCAGAGTCATTTCCTACAACTCTATGGACGAGACTCTGCTGGTCAGTATGAGAGCCTCTGTTATAGAGGAGAAGTTCCTGAGCTTCCGATTCGTACGAGTGGGAGACGTGGTACAGGGGAGGGTTGTGGCCCGGTCGGACAAGGGGCTGCTGGTTAGTCTGTCCCCTCACGTCAAGGGGTTCTGTCCCAGGGGGCAGTATTCTGAGAGGAACAAACTAACCAAATCCAAACAGAGGAGACTGCAGGAAGGCTGTGAGGACACCTTCAGAGTTCTAAGGGTAACACACTTGTTGTTGTTGTTGTTGTTGTTGTTGTTAGTTCCTATTCCGTAGATAGAGCCCAGACAGAGACTGACGCTCACACACAAGAGGGGTCTGGTCCGGTCCCCACTTCCGGTCCTCTCGGAGTACAGCGCCGCGGCGCCGGGACAGACGTACCATGGTTACGTGTCCGGCGTCCGGGAATTCGGGTGTGTGGTCCGGTTCTATCAATCGGTGCGCGGGATCCTGCACCGGTCCCGGCTGCAGCTAGCGCCGCAGCAGACCGTGGCACAGCTGTTCCGAGAGGGACAGGTGTTGGAGTGCTCCGTGATCAGCTGTTCTCCGGATGAGGAGAAGCTGGAGCTCTCTCTGACGACCGAGGCGCCGCCGGGGAATGCAGAGGCGCTAGAGGCCCTCTCAGAGGTGTGTCTCGGGGTGGGGGGCATATCCCCCGGGGGCCTCCAGCTGGTCGCGAGGGGGACAGCGGAGCGGGCCGTGCTCCCCCTCTCACACCTCTCCGACTACAAGGAGATACAGGAACTCCGGTACCGGCGCCTCCGGAAACAGCTGGCCTCTACCGATCATAAGGAGGATAGCGATCAGCTGGAACTGAGCGTATACGTGTACACGCAGGCGAGTAGCAGCAGTGTGTGCGTGGTGTCCCTGAAGGAGAGCCTAGCCAGAGACATAGCCGGGGGGGTGGCGGTGGAGACAGGGGGCCCGGAGAGAGGGCTGCTGGCTCACGGGGTCGTGAGACGCGTGGAGAGGTACGGGTGTCTGGTGGGGTACCCCGGGGGGGCGAGCGGACTCCTGCCCAACAGGTACATAAGGGACGCGTTCGTGGACTCTCCCCAGGGGATCCTGGCGCCGGGGGACACGGTGCTGACGCGGGTGATGGAGACAGGGGAGGAGGGGCGCTTCGTGGTGTCCGCTCGGGACTCTGACGTCATATCTAGCGAGGCGCCGGAGAGAGAGAGCCTCCGGTCTCTGGGGGACTGGTTCCTCTCGTACCTCTCTGCTAGGGACTCTCTGTTAGCAGAGGAGACAGAGGGGGCACAGCTGATGCCCGGACAGGTGGTGGAGTGCTGCCTGCTGGAGAAGGGGCCGGGGGGCACAGTTGTGTCGCTGGGGGTCGGGGGCCGCGCCGTGGCGGTGGGACTGGAGGGAACAGAGCTGGAGGAGGGGGACACACAGAGGGGCTGCTTTCTGGGACTCTCGCTGTGCCCCAGTCAGCTGTTCGTGAGTCTGAGCTCGCAGCTGGTGGAGGCCTACTCCACAGCTGACTGCTCAGCCGCTGAGCTGGCCGTGGGCAGCTGTGTGGCGGCCCGCGTGGCGCTGGTGCTACCGAGACACATGGTGGGAACAGTGGGGACTCTACGCGGCCCCAGACTGGTGTACATTATACGCGGCGCGGCAGTCAGCACCAGGAGCCTACAGAACATTCTAGAACAATACCTGGACACGCGAGTTAGCGTGGTTATCCTGAGCAGAGAGCTGTACGGCTGCAACGTGGCGCTGGGACTCCTGAGAGAGGGCCCCCAGCTGACCGGCAGCCAGAAGAAACAGCTGACCAGCGGACAGGACACCGTAGATATAGGGGCCGTAGTAACGGCACAGGTCAGTTGGAATTCTATTATTATAACGTAATTGCTGACCTATACAAAGGATAGTCCTGTATTGCTGACTCAGTACTATGTGTAATCAAATACGTACGAACGTAGTTAGTTAGCTCAATGGTAATATCAAAGTGCTTAATTACTGACTGTAATGAATAGGAAAGTATCAAAGCACTTGGTCACTGAGTAATGAGATAGGAATGTAGGTTAGGGAGGTGCAATGCCTGACGCTTAAAGTTCGGGTCGGGGCCTACGCGGGCCGCATACACGCAAGCGAGCTCTCCGACAGCCCCGCGGAGGGAGGCTTCCCTACGAAGGCATTCAAGAGAGGAGACACGCTGAAAGCCAGAGTTATAGCCAGGACCCGTAAGCACACCGGGGGCCTCATAAAGCGGGAGTACACAGTGCTGGAGCTGTCTATGCGGAGTACACAGCAGACCGGGGATAAGTACCATGGATGCGTAGCGGAGGTATGGCCTGCCAGCAATATCGTGGTTAGAGTTAGCGCCGATCTCTCTCTGTATGTCCCCCTGCTACTCTGCAGCGGCGACATCGCGGTTTTGCGAGACATAGAGTCTCACTTTAAGCTGGGACAAACCGTTAGTGTGGAGGTGGTTAGTAAGCAGAGAGATAAGAAGTCGATAGGAACACTTATAGAGAGATCACAGCTGACAGCAGGGGACATAACAGCTGCGCAGGTACTCAGGATATTCCCAAACCAGGGGCTCCTGGTGACCCTCCCCTCGGGGGCGCGCGGCAGGGTCGACGTGACAGACCTCTGCGACACCTATTCTAAGGACACGACAGGGGCGTATGCCGAGAAACAGCTGATCCAGGCGAGGGTTATAGCTGTAGAGGATAAGAGTGTGGTGTTGTCAGCTCGCGAGAGTGTTATAGGGGAATTCCTAGCGTCCGATCCTGTTGTTAAGGACCGTGTTATAGGCTCAGTGCAGGAGCTGACCAAGGGAGAGGTGTTACGGGGGTTTGTTAAGTCTGCCACGGACGTTGGTGTGTTTGTTAAGCTGGGCAGGGGTCTAACGGGAAGGGTGCGTATCAAGAATATGAGCGATCAGTTTATTCGGGAGTTCAAGGACAGGTTTCCAGTTGGGAAGATGGTTAAGTGCAAAGTGCTGAATATCGATTCTGAGAATTGCTACGTGGATCTGTCGCTGCGGCTCTCGCACACAAATCCGCGGAAATTCGCACTCCTCTGCGCCGAAAAGGGAAAACCGGACAAGAACAAGAAGATAAATAAAATGAAGGAAGACAGGTTGCAGCAGACGGAGCCAGGAGAGGAGATTATCTCGGAGACAACAAAGGTCCGTAACCCCCTAGCTGAGGATAGTTCCAGTTCCAGTTCCAGTTCTGACGAGGAGCTGTTGACAGACACAGACCTCATAGAGCTCCAGGCGCTGCCTCTGGGCACAGAGACCCTGTCCGGGAAGAGGACACACGGGGGCCTCCCGCGTCTGGGGGGCACAGGGGGGCTCAGGTGGCAGTGGGAGGCGCCACAGGGACAACAGGGGTCCGATTCTGACCCCTCCGAAGAGGAGACCCCGGGCAAGAAGAGAACCAAGCGGCAGAAGCGAGCCGCTAAGCGTTCGGAGGAGGAGAGTATTTGTAGAGCGGAGCAGGGCCTACTGGAGGATAGCAGACAGCCGGAGAGCAGCGCGGATTTCGATAGGCTGCTGCTGGCCAATCCTAACTCCTCCTGCCTCTGGATACAGTACGTGGCATTCCAATTGCACCTTGCGGACGTTGGGGGGGCGCGGGATATCGGGAGGAGAGCCCTGGAGAGCATTCACTTCCGAATGGAGGAGGAGAAGCTGAATGTGTGGATATCCCTGCTTAATCTGGAGAATATCTACGGGACCCCTGACACTCTAATGTGTCTGTTCCAAGAGGCGCTACGGGAGAATGACACCGAGACTCTCCACTTTAAGCTGGCGCACATCTACAGTAGCTCCGGCAAGGCAGAGCTAGCAGAGGGGATATACAGGGTGATGGTACGCAAGTTTGGGAGCAACCCCCGCGTGTGGAAGGAATTCGGACACCTCCTGATGGAGACTGGCAGAACGGAGGAAGCCAGGAAACTGTGTGAAAACGCGCTACAAAAGCTGGGGGATAGATACCACGTAGAGGTTCTATCTAAGTTCGGACAGTTCGAGTTTAAGTTCGGGGAGTCCGAGAGGGGACGGACCATTTTCGAGACGCTCCTCTGTAACCATCCGAAGAGAACCGACCTGTGGTTTGTGTACATCGACACCTTAACCAAACACGACACTCCCGATACCGCGAGACTCCTGTTTGAGAGAGGGACACAGCTCAGCTTATCCGTCAACAAGATGAAAGCGTTCTACAAGAAATACCTTTCTTTCGAGAATAGCTACGGTAGTGAGGAAGATGTGGCTCGCGTTATGGAAAGCGCGAGGGAGTTTGTGCAGAGCAAGCTGGGAACTGAAACTATGTAGGCTCTGTTAGTACGAGTTAGACGCATTATTAAATTATATTTCTATCTCTTTGTGGTCATTCGTATAATGTCCCATTACAGCTCTTAAATATACAGTAGAACCTCTTAGTTGAACACGGTTAATACGAACACTATTTCAGTCCCCTTCAAAGCCTTTTCAATACAAATGATACGAATTTCGGATAAGGCGAACACATTTTATGGTCCCCTGGTGTTCCTACTAACGAGGTTCTACTATACAATACAGTTAGCTAGTATAGTAATCTAATGGCGAGTTTGGCAATTCAAAGAGTGAAGCGGGAATTCAAGGAGGTAGTAACAAGTTCTGAGGTGAGTGTACTATAGTTATACAGGAACAGCAATAATAATGTTGTTGTTGTTGTTGTTGTTGTTGTTGTTGTGTAGGCAGAGAATTCTCAGATTAAACTAGAAATGGTAGCGGAGAACTTGAAGCATTTACAGGGAGAGATTAAGGGACCCCCAGACACACCTTTCGAAGGTATACTTGTTGTTTGTTTGTTTATTTGTTTGTTTACTAAGTTAAGTTGTATGTTTATTACTTGTTTGTTTGTTTAGTTAGTTAATTAGCTAGTAAGTTAAGTTGTATGTTTATTATTTGTTTGTTTGTTTTATTTATTTATTTAGGTAGTTAGTTAGTTTGCTAGTAAGTTAAGTTAAGTGTTTATTGTTTGTTTATTAGGAGCAACATTTATTTTGGACATCTTAATACCAGACAATTACCCCTTCAATCCACCAAAGGTAGCTAAAATAAGCATTCCAATAAGGCACATTAGTAGCCACTTTACCAATGCTATTTATTCAAAGGTTAAGTTTGCAACAAAGATTTGGCATCCCAACATTAGCTCTGCCACCGGGGCAATATGTCTGGATATTCTCAAAGACCAATGGTGAGTACGGTATAAGGACAACCCATGTGTGTAGCTAGTTTGTTGTTATTGTTGTTTTGTTTACTTTCAGGGCTGCAGCAATGACACTCAGAACAGTTCTCATTTCAATTCAGGTACAGTGGAATTGCTTTATTAGCAACTCGCATTTTGCATGAAATTTAGTTGCTAATAGGCGAAGTTGCTATTAGAGGAACAGAAATAACATTAAAAGCTCGCTTGGGAACTTAAAATAAGTTGCAAATAGAGCAATGTTGCTAATAAAGCAATTCCACTGTATTTATAAATTACATTTTCTCGAATAGTAGTCGGGGAGTTTATTAACGGGGCTCAATTATTGGTATACAGTAGATGTTGGATATAAGAACACTATGTTGGAAAACGGTTGCCATATACCCTATATAATTTATGTCGGTTATAAGCACATTAAGTGCAGTTCCCGACGATGTGCTTATAACCGGCATCCACTATGCTATACCAGCTGTTGATTGGTCAGTTTGTTGTAGGCCCTCCTCGCGTCAGCTGAGCCAGACGACCCACAGGACGCAGTCGTAGCCAAACAGGTAACCAATCAGATTACAGCTTAAGTCAGCTGTTTGTTGTAATATTTTTAGTATAAAGAGTTTCCGGAAATCTACTACATGACTGCTAAGTTCTGGGCAGAGTTCTTTGCTGGCGGTTAGTAACCATAGCGGCAATAGGAATGTCGTGTATTGATATGAGTATTTAGGAAATCCTTCTACCTTCTCAGCTGATCTTAGACAGAAAGTCAAATCTCTCTGCGACATGGGAATTCAATCGGTAATTATAATAAGCACTATTACGCTCCTATTTGTAACTCAACTCTATTTAAGGAACGATTTCAGATCTCAGGGCATTTTATCTCCCGGCCCCCTTGAAGCTACTTATATAATATGTATAAACCAATTTATCAGATAACTGGTGAACCATTGGCATATACTCTCCCACGGGCCCCGAGGCCCTTTAACCATATTTACTCGAATAGTAGCCTAGGCGATTATTAATTTAAGCCCCTTTATAGGAGGGCGATTATTTGAATAAATATGGTACAGTAGAACCTGTCTAATCTGACACCCATTGGGGATTTGGGATAGGGAAAAATGTCGGATTATGTAGCTCTAATGCATAGTCCTCATAGCTCATTGGGATAAAGAACAGTGTCGGTTATACTGCATACCTATATACCGTTATACTATATGCCTTCTCTAGTTAGACGCAGTGCGGGCCCTCTCCCACTACAACTGGGACGCGACAACCGCAATCGAGTCCATCTTCTCCTGACTTACAGCTGCGTTTGTGTACATATAACGCTACTGATCCATGGTACTCTTGTATTAAATATATAATGGCTGAGTTCAGTGGCTTTTATTGAACTAATATTGTACTCTGTTGTAGCACAACTAATGTTCTGTGTTTGATTATTACGATACTCCCAACGACCACTTACAGTACACTCTCGTTAGTAGGAACACGGTTAAGGAGTACAAGGTTAATTCCCCTAGGGCCTAGGCCCTAGCCTATTCAAATGCAAGCTAGTGATTCCGGTTAATACGAACAGATTTCGACGGTTCCTGCAAGGAATTATCCAGGAGAGCGAGACGCTCCTTTTGGAGCATTATTTTTTGGAAAGTTTTAATTAGGAGCGGGCGAAAATTTAGAATCCTCTGCTATACCGTAACATTAATTTGTGACTTAGACGTTAAAAATTGGATCAGACCAGGATTAGGAGCGTACAGTCAACTCCCGTTATAAAGAAATGCTAGGGACCGTAGTTTCATTTCGTTATAAGCGGAATTTCGTTATATCCATTTCGTTGTAACCGAAGTTTTAATAATATAATAAGATAGAAGGATTTCCGGACCCTTGAACGACTTCGTTATATCCGACTTGGTTATAACGGGAGTTGACTGATTAACAAATGGCTGTATAACACACTGATCCCCTGGTGTTCCTATTAACGAGAGTCTACTCAATAAAGTTAAAGTTATTCTTGCATATAACCATTAATCAACTGATTGAATTGAATAGTTCAGTTAACCTGACACGATATATAATAGAGTTGCCCTATTTCTATAATACTATTTGACTAGCTAGTGATTAGGAGCTGTATTATAATAAGATTAGTTAACTGATGGCAACAACTGGCATTCTCACACCTATACAGAACTATGGAATAGGCTCTGCTCGCTTTTGTTCCGGTTTCGACTCGGGACTTATTTCTAAGCATGTCCACTGTTTCGACATTCCATCTGGCATGTGTGTTGTCAGGTGGGACGTGGATAGCAAAACCCAGATTTGGAAGAAACAGCTACACAGCAGTTTGATTGGCTGCCACATTCTCAGTCCCTGCCACTCGATGTGTCTCACGGTCTCGTTTGGTGGCGAAGTGGCGCTCTGGGACACAAACTACAATCTGCTACACAAACTACAGATGCCACGGACCATGGATATTCGCTGTGCGGCCTGGCGAAGAGATGGGAAGAGAATTTGCTTAGCTGGAGTCGGTTATAACTCAGCTGTCTTATGCTATGACGTCAGAAATAATAATCTAGATTTAGCATGGGCCACTCGACCCCCTGGTAAGCTATTTCGCTAACTTTATTTACTACAAACTAAGTCTAATTCTATACTCAATAGCAAACTAATTATTGTTATTGTTGTTGTTTTCTAGCGTTCTCTTTCTCTCGATTTGTTTACGTCTCTCTCTAAGTTTGTTTATCGAGTTGGTTCTCTTCTTGTCTCTGCCTTTAAGTTTGTCGTAGAGTTTCCTTTTCTTTTTGCTCAGCAGCATTTCCCTCAGTTTGTCCTCTTCCAAACTCGTGTTCCCTTGTGTCACTACTCTCTCTTTCTGTCCCTTAATTACGCTCCCTATCCCCAGGGCCTTGTTCCTCCCTCTGCGTCTCTTAACACCTCCAGAGGGGACACCTTCTGAGGGGACACCTCCAGAGGCGACACTTTCCGAGGGGACACCTTCTAAGGGGACACCTTCTGAGGGGACACCTTCTAAGGGGACACTTTCCGAGGGGGCACTTTCTGACACCTCCTCTGGATCTGACTGCTCAGCTGTCTCCCCCATTACCTCCCCCCTGTCCCTCTCCATCTCTATTATGGCCAACCGCTCGGGGGGTATGTAGTCCCCTTCCAGTTCCTGCATGAAGGGTGACAGATGTGCCGGCAGAGTGTCCCCTGGCCTGTACCCCCCAAATGCCATGCTCCGTCTGTTGTTAACACTATCGAACACCCATTGTGGCTGCACATACTGTCTCAGTAGGAACACGTGGCTCAGTTGTGTTCCTCTGTCCGTCACGTGGTGCGTTATGTCCTCATCCGACACCTCTGTATTGTGTCGCGTGTCCCCCTCCCAAGTGGCTCGCCCCCCACAGCTCCTGATACAGAGGACGAGGGGACACTTTGACACCTCTCTGTCCAGATAGAAGAAGCAGTCTGCGAAGAGAGACTGCTGAGCTAGGATCAGCTGTTCCTCTCTCCTCTGGGACTCTCTGGCTGCCGCCTCCTCCTCGCCCCCCTCCCCCTCGACAGGTGTTAGTTCCGGGTCCAGCTCCACCTCCTCTCCCTCCACGTCCATACCTATAAATAGAATACTTGTGGACCCCAGGTTGGGAACCACTGTACACTCAGGGTTTCATCCAGGCATAATTATAAACAACTTGTCGTGCGCATAATTAAAAAAACTTGTCTAGGCGCGCAAAAATCGAGAGATGCTCCCATAGACGTAATACAGAGTGGTATTCTAGGAGCGTGTGAGCTAAACTTAATCTAGGCGCGCAGTAATTTTGCCTGTATGAAAGCCTGTTTGTATGTTTGTATGAAACACCGTAATTTACCAGCTGATTCAATGGAGTGGTTTAGATAGCCTAGCTGTTCCAGAGTGTCGTAACGCTCGCGTCTGAATAGATAGTTGTGCGCTTTGTGGATGTGCAGGTGCGGTGGCGCCGATAAGCGCCCGGGTATTCGAGGCGGGTAAGTTAGGTTCAGCTTTTGGTACAAATGGAAGTTCACAAACCCGATCAGGTTTATATAGAATTCTACGAAAGTGAGCATAAGACGGAAATCCACATCCGCTGGCCGTCTCGTTGTGAATTCGTGCGGCGCAACCCAAGTAACCACCTCGCCCATCAGACTGCACTGAAAGTATATCCCCTTTATGGATACAAACACCTTTCTGAGACTCTTAGTTTGTATAACGTACAATTGGAATTCGGTTATTAATCGGGAACAGGCCTGTATGACTGACCCTTGTACCCCCGCTATTTGTGCCATGGTACTGAATAGAGCTATGGTGCTTAGTGCATCGTCTAGATCCCTTAGTGCATCTTGTAGGGTCGGGTAACGCTCCTTTATAACCAGGTCGAGTTTGTAGGTTGGCTTTCGTAGCTTTAGTTGGCGAGCTGTGAAGTAATCCTTGCGGCCGATTGCCCGCTTAACACGTCTGAGGTACCCGCGAAACTCCTTGAACCGGTCTAATATAGGCTCGTGGGACAGGTACTGTATGTCCTTGACGTGGTAATAGGTCTTGTTAACACCTCTCTTTAGGTGCTTCTTCTTACGCGGCTCCCGGGGATGGATCCCTTTGAGAATACAAATCTTTCTGAAGTCCGAGAGGGAGATCTGTAGTCGCCGGATAGCCTGGTTCCGGGTTAGGAACTGAGTCGCTATGCCCCTGTCCCCCTTCTTTATTATACGACCCATTGCCTTGTGGAACTAACTTGCTAACAGCTCTAGAACAAGAACAATAGTAGTACAGTGGACTCCGGTTAATACGAATTCCGGATAAAACGACAAAATTTTCTCTAATAACAAACAAAGCATAATTCCATGAAATTAGACACACCCCTCCCTATGTCACGCTATTGACCAGTTTGCAATGCAAGAAGGATGGCCTGTCACACATTGGTTAACCCCCTCCCCCTTGGAAGCGTTATACAGTCGAAACCGGTTTTTTCTAACCAATTCTTTGCATGGAAATAAAGTAAGAAAAACACGATAGTTAGAATAAACCGATTGGAAATAAAACCCTTGGAAGCAATATTATATCTATCTCTATATTAAAAGCGCAATTGTTGTGTGTTTGTTTGTTTGTTTGTTTGTGTGTTTGTCCAGAATTGATTGAAAAGACTACGAGTCCTAGAAAGCTGAAAATTTGTATACAGGGGTAATTTTATACTGCGACAACGATCTATTGGTTTTTGAAGAGAAATATTCACATTTGAAGGTGACAAAATATGTTAGCCAATTAAATTCGAGGGTTTGTAAGTATGGATTAGCAGATATCATCAATTAGTATAAATAGATTGTGCATAATAGAAATATTTTCTGAGGCTCCAATTTGATTGATTGAAAATAAATTCATTTAACCAATCAATCATTTGTCTATTCTATTGCCTGTTTTTCTTTTAGATTATTTTGATTCGAGCTTTCTTATCGTGCAACTAAAATTTATTGAGCTATTAAAACTCATTATTAATGTGATTGCTTTTGGGGAGGGAAAGGCCGCGAAGCGGCCGTTAATTGTATCGCGTAGTGCCTAACACGAACGAACAAAAGTCGCGAAGCGACTTTTGTGAGAGAGTGATCCGTCGCAAAGCGACCGAGACCGAATGGCTCGTATTATTAAATCTCGATTGTTGTGTGTTTGTGTGTGTGTTTGTTTGTTTGTTTGTCCGGATTGTATTAAAGTGATGGGGGAATAGAAACCGCATTTATATATGAGATATAAACTAACTTTCAAATGTTATAATAGGTAAACAAGTATGCTGGACACGAATTTCGCGTTTATAAATTTCTCATATGAATATTTGTTGTTGTTGTTTACACAAAATAGGTAAACAAATAAATGAAAATTTAAAATCAACCTAGAAGTTAGCTTTCAACGGGTATTATAGGTAAACAAGTATGCCGAACACGATTTTCGCGGTTATATTTTTCTCATATGAATATTTGTTGTTGTTGTTTACACAAAATAGGTAAACAAATTAATTAAAATTCAAAATCAACCTAGAAGTTAGCTTTCAACGGGTATTATAGGTAAACAAGTATGCTGAACACGATTTTCGCGTTTAAAAATTTATAATATGATTATTTGTTGTTGTTGTTTACACAAAATAGGTAAACAAATTAATGAAAATTCAAAATCAACCTAGAAGTTAGCTTTCAACGGGTATTATAGGTAAACAAGTATGCCGAACACGATTTTCGCGGTTATATTTTTCTCATATGAATATTTGTTGTTGTTGTTTACACAAAATAGGTAAACAATTTAATGAAAATTCAAAATCAACCTAGAAGTTAACTTTCAATAGGTATTATAAGTAATCAAGTGTGCTGAACACGAATTTCGCATTTATAAAATTCTAATATGAGTCTTTGTTGTTGTTGTTGTTTACACAAATAGGTAAACAAATTAATCAAAATCAAAATCATAACGTCCCTAGCCTATCTACCATTTCCATGGTAGAAAATGTGAGGAGTAAGGCCGCACAGCGGCCGTTAACTTGAGGTGCGTAGCACCGATCTGTCGCAAAGCGACCGAGACCGAAGGGCTCGTAATTAATTAAAACCCTTGAACAGCCCCTAATACCTAATACATACACAGACGCAGACACCAGAGAGGAGAGCGGGGACTACGTAGCTTCGTTCAGTCTGTGTGCGTTCTGCGAAGAGACAGGAGAGGTGCTGGCAGTGGAGGAGAGACAGACGGACAATGACGTCATATACCGGCTGGACACGGCTGGGAACATACTGCAGTCTCAACAGCTGATCCTACCCGACTCCAAACTCAAGTATTCTACTGCTCTATATCTAGGTACTGTATGTCCAGTATATTATTAGTTATAACAGAGTTAGTTATATACCCATACGGTAAAGTACAGTATAATCTCGTTAGTAGGAACACCAGGGGACCGTCAAAATGTGTACTCCTTATCCGGAATTCGTATTAACCAATATTATTTGTAATGAAAAGGCTTTGAAGGGGACTGAAATAGTGTTCGTATTAACCGGAATTTCCTATTAAATTAACGAGGTTCTACTGTTAGTATAATTTACTTCACTTATATCAAAGTATACCCAGGGAGCTTATAACGAGATAAGGAGAGCTCACTATATAGGGTCCCCCGTGAGTGGTCACGTGGCTATTGGTCTGGACAGGGGGTGGATAATAGTGGCGCGAGTGTCCGACTTATCTACCTCGCCGTTCGAGACGCACCAGACGGCCAGGGCATTCCTTAACGAGGGTAACGAGATCATGTTCGCCACGGCTGCGGAGACACTGGTCTGGTGGACCATGGACGGGAGGCTGGTGAGGGAGGCGAGCGGCGCTCCGGTGGACCAGGCGCTTAAGGTGGCGCGGGGGGCGGAGCCCGACACCTTTTGGCTGGCGGGCCCTTCTCTCCTGAGCCTCGTACAGGTACATAGGGGTAGCGGGGGCTGTAAGCTTATAGGGCAGATAGAGGGGTACAATATAACCTGCGTGGGTCTCAGTTATAAGGCGGAGAGTGGCGCTCTGGTGGCAGGGGACATAACCGGTAAAGTGGCAGTCTGGGGGGCGGACACAACCGCGACACACCAATGCCAGCTGTCCAAGTCCGTGAGATGCATTGTGTGGACCAGGGAGTCTGGGATCCTCATCGGGTGTCTCGACGGGACTGTCTACCGATGGGACGATGGGACCTGGGAGCCCCCGGAGAGGTTCTGTCGCCTACAGGGGAGCGTGCTGCACTTGAGACTCAGCCAATCAGCTGAGAGACTGGCGGTGGGGACCTCAGTGGGACAGCTGGGCGTGTTCAGTCTAGGAAAGTCAAAGGTAAGCAGTTCTATAAATAGAACACGTGTTTTCTCGAATTATCGCTAAGTTATCGTATTGAAAAGCTTTGAAGGCCGAAAATTTCCGTTATGTACAGGTGACCGCTATAGAGAGTATAATATGGGAAGCCAAATGGGGACTTATTCTAAGTGCCGTATAGACAGGTTCCACTGTAGTATATCAACTCAATACTATATAGCCCTGTGGGTGTCTAACATAACACATGTGAGTATCAGGATGTATAACAGCTGTTGCTACAGGTGCCCTGTCCGGATCAGCTGTTCTACGCCCACGCGCGCACCGGGGGGGAGGTCTGGAGTGCGTGCTGGAGTCCGGACGACAGACGGATAGCCACCGCTTCCGAGGACAGGTCTGTTCGTGTCTGGACACACGACGCCACCGGCGCGCCACTTCACACCTTCCGGAGCCACTCGGCAGCCGTGACAGCTGTAGACTGGAAGGAGACATCCCGCGGCTCTCTTCTGGCCAGCTGTTCGGACGACAGGACAGTCGTTATTCACTGCGGAGCCTCCTATAGCACCCTTGCTACCATCAACACCTCCGGCATATACGGATGGTACACACTGACCTACCTGCGCTTCTCGCCTCTCCCCGAGAGTCAGCTGTTGGCGTGCGTAACGCAGAACGGACACATGGTGCTGTGTGACGTCACGCTGTGTAGACAGCTGAGCACCTGTAGGCTCCACTTGGGGTCTGTGGAGGGACTGAGTTGGTTCCGGTTAGGAGAGAGAGGGAGACTGGTTACCCTCAGTTCGGATTGTACTGTGCAGTGCTACTCTACTGGCGAGCTGTAATGTGAGTATGTTGTTGTTGTTGTTTGTATTTGTATGCTTGTTGCTGTGTATATCACATGTTAATGGTATAAATAGTAAATATATTTAAGACACGAGCCCTTGTGTCTCTATTGCATTCACTCAAACGTTATGAAATCTCGCTTTAACAAACAAACAAACAAACAAACAAACAAATAAACTAACTAACTAACAAATAATAAGATTACATCGAGTTTAACAATATAACTTTATGTCTTAATAACTGATAAAGCCCTGTATATATACGGTATGTCATTAATAAAGTGATACGGCATACCAATTGCCTAACCAGTTGCTACGAATATCTATGAGTCGGCATTACAGAACTCAGTAGCTAACTTCCCCAACTGACCGAATTCGTGTTTGCTCGCATTCAGTAGTCGTATGTGTTTGGCGCTCAAACTTATATCCTTTGCCCGCCCGATTAGTTCCAGATTCTCTCTCAGCGCGGAATGCGCCTGCGCTATTTGTAGCCCCAGCTCCGTCTGCAGAGGTGTCAAGTGTCGCCTGGTTAGTTCCGGTACCACTTCCAGTTCGTAGAAATCTGTAAAGTTAGCCAGTAGGTATTTTAAGTTCTGAATGGAAGCGGAAATGCTTTTTATTTTAGTTATACATTCCACTCGGTTGCCATGCATCAGGTCAGCTAACTCTCCCGCTTCGTCGGAGCTAATCGACAAATATTCGATTTCCTTCGTTTGTGTCGCAATTTCACTTTCGATATTCGCTGCCTCACGCGCCAATTCCCCCAACAGCGACACTATTCTAACACCTTGCTTTCCCTCCGCCCCCTCGCCCTCCCCCAGGCTGTCTAGCTCGATGTACTTCTTAATATCCGCCGGAATCAGATCTATGTCCCCTCTGCTGGTCGCTTCTCGCAGTTCCTCCTGCGACATGTCTGCCACCAGGTCCCTCCCCTGTGCCACCAGGGCGACACACTTACCCTCCCCCAGCGTCTCGACCATGCATAGCAGTCTGCTTACGAACGCCACCTGTGCAGGGGTCTTTACGACACCGGAAACTAGCTCGAGATCGGAGGCCTCACAGAGACCGAGACAGGAGCATATGAATGCCAGTTTTCCAATCTGGGACTTAGTGTCGGTGTGTCTGCTGCCACTTGTGTGGTGTCCGCAGTCCACTTTATCCACCGCGCCACCTAGCACCTCCTCCACGAGCCACTTTACAATCCTGTCTCGGGATTCCCCCGTCTCAAACACGAGGTCGCTCACCCAGCCCTCCTCCACTCCCGTCATGTACGGACACCCCACGGAGACCAGTCGGGACATCAGGTCCGGGATATGCGGACAGGGCACACGAGCCATGTGTCAGCTGTTAGTTAATACGCACAGTAGTTAACAGGCATATGGTACCAGTTAACAACTTACATAGGGGTTGTAAGTTACTGTATAATATAATTATACATAGGGTTTGTAAGTCACTGTATTATATATGTCTGCTTAATATAAACTGAACAAGCCCTATGGTCCCAGTGTAACAACTTACATGTATTAAGTTGAATTCGCTTATTATGAAGTCTCTCTATAATGAATACAATATTTAGCCCCTTGTATGTTGCTATAACACCTTACAGTATAATTTCAGACAGTTTGGTAAATATGAGTATAACAGTAAATACTTACACACACGCTAAAAGGATAACTAATAGATTCAGCTAAACTAATGTACATTCTTAGTGGAAGTCAACACTGAACCCGATACAGACCACCGGTTTTCCAGTTTGATCTTTGACTTTAATTAACCCTTTAAAGTCTAGTGGAGGTATCGCACTGGGTAATTTACCATCAACCTTAAAGACATGAGTCTCGGCTGATATAGGACAGGGCACATTGCATTCTTTTGCTATATCACACAAGTCAAATGTATGAGTATATATTTTAACTCCAAATTCCATGACAATCATCTCTATTTCGCCACCATTCACTACTTCTTTCAATGTCATGTTCACAATGACAGAAATATTATCTCCTTTATGGGGTATAGCCGGAGTAATATCAATGCGGTTAATAATCCCTTCATCAGATGCATTACCGCAGTTCGTCAAGTTGGGTTTTGTCCCCTTTACAGGGTCAGCCTCAAGCAGAGAGCTAGCTGGAACAGTCTCCACGTCTAACTCCATTAGGACTCCTCTCCCGACTGCATACACCAAACAGAGCGATAGCAGCACCGACAGTAAGCCCACCTGCATTATAACGAATCTAGGTTACACTAAGGAACGTATAGCTAACTAATAGCAGTGATTAATCGGGACCGAGTCATGTTAGTAAGCTGACCAAGGGACCTTATAACACAGCGAAATATATGTGTGTGATTACTTGAAGAAAAGTTAGAGTATAGGTTTTAAAATTAGAGTACAGTCACTCCGCTTAATAGAGCTTAATCGCTTAATCGGGTCAAAACAACCTGGTCCCGAGGTGACTCTATTAAGCGGAGTCGACTGTATTTGAATTAAATAGGGCCTGGGACAGTATATTCCTTATCACAAGGCATTTCATTATAAGTGCTGTTGTACAAGTTGATCGTACTTGTATAGTATGTAAAACTTGAACTGGGATTAAAACTCTTAAAATATATTAAATAAAATCGATAAAATACACGCTATTCTATAAACTAAACTACTGTTAAAAGAGGAAATACGAAATAAAACCTGTACAAAGGTTGCTCACTATTCAGATTTCTAGGTCTAAATTCACACACGCGAGCTCCTTACCGTCCTGATCAAATACCTTGACGTAACCAGTAACGTGTGCCGAGGGACTCGGAGGAATTAATTCAGTTATCTTATTCGTCGCAGTGCCAGGTGGAAGGGGGCATGTTTGGTTCTCTCTAGCGAGGGTACTGCAAAGGTCGTAATGAAAGGTTTTATGTAAAATACTCCAGTAAATTCTCACTTCTATTTCCCCACTGGTTACTTGTTCTTTCAGCAAAATTGTGGCGGTTACCGTCACGTTCATGCCCAGTTGAGGCGGATTAGGCTCAATAATTACTTGCAGAATTTCAGCTTCATCAGTTGGAGTAGTGCAGTTCGTCCAAATGGGGTTTGTTACGGGGTCAGCCTCAAGCAGAGAGCTAGCAGGAACAGTCTCCACGTCTAACTCCATTAGGACTCCTCTCCCGACTGCATACACCAAACAGAGCGATAATAGCACCGACAGTAAGCCCACCTGCATTATAACGAATCTAGGTTACACTAAGGAACGTATAGCTAACTAATAGCAGTGATTAATCGGGACTGAGTCATGTTAGTAAGCTGACCAAGGGACCTTATAACACAGCGAAATATATGTGTGTCATTACTTATAGAAAAGTTAGAGTATAGGTTTAAAATTAGAGTATTTGAATTAAATAGGGTGGGACAGTATATTCCTTATCACAAGGCATTTCACTATAAGCACTGTTGTACAAGTTGATCGTACTTGTATGAGTAACTTAATTAACTGGGATTAAAACTCTTAAAATATATTAAATAAAATCGATAAAACACACGCTATGAATCTATAAACTAAACTACTGCTAAAAAAGAAAATACGAAATAAAACCTGTTCAAAGGTTGCTCACTATTCAGAGTTTTATGTCTAAATCCACACAACCGAGCTCCTTACCGTTCTGATCAAATACCTTGACGGTACCAGTAACGTGTGCCGAGAGGCCCGAAGGGATTGACTCAGTTATGCTATGCGTCGAAGTGCCAGGTGGAAGGGGGCATGTCTGGTTAGCTTTAGCGAGGGTTTTGCAAAGGTCGAAGGTCTTGGTGAAAGGAATAAAATCAACTTTAATTTTCGCTACTATTTCCCCACTGGTTACTTGTTCTTTCAGCAAAATTGTGGCGGTTACCGTCACGTCCTTGCCGGGTTGAGGCGGATTTGGCTTAATAATTACTATCAGAATTCTAGCTTCATCAGATCCCTTAGAGCAGTTACTCCAAATGGGTTTTGTTACGGGCTCAGCCTCAAGCAGAGAGCTAGCAGGAACAGTCTCCACGTCTAACTCCATTAGGACTCCTCTCCCGACTGCATACACCAAACAGAGCGATAGCAACACCGACAGTAAGCCCACCTGCATTATAACGAATCTAGGTTACACTAAGGAACGTATGTATACTAGTGATATTATTTGTAATAAATAAGTTTGAAAATAAAAGAGTCGTATTTTAAACTGTAGAAACAAGTTAAGAATATATTCTCAATTTAAAATCAACACACATAATGTTAGACCTGCTGTTGTTATCGGAAAAAGCAGAGATTCGACCAGTATACTCCCCCTCAGGATACAAACAGGTTAATTCATAGGGGAGTGTGTGGTACCCCTCTGTGATGGGACAAGGGAGCCCTTTGTCGTTGGTATAATTACAAAGTCGCCTATTTTCGTAGATAATCCTTTCTCCCTCGTCGTATATTACTATTCTAATATCGCCCCTTGACACCTCTTCGGAAACATGGAGCTTAATTGTCACCTTGAAAGGTTGTCTCCTTTTGGGTGGGTTGGGAAAGAGCGACACATTTTTAACACTAGCGATACACGAATGGTTACAATTGTTCCAAATAACTTCTCTATAAGTTGTTGGGTTTAAGCCTCTACTTGTGACGAATACAGCTACCAATAATATAAGCAAACAAACGAGTCTCATTTAATTAAGTTTTTTTAATAATACCTATTTATTCCTATTTTATATTCCATGCAGTTATAATTTAATCACGAGGAAAGGTATTAGGTTTGCAATACAATTATCTATCAATTAGTAGAAAGGGAATATCTGGTGATCGAATGATATTATATCAGTTACCACCTCACCACCTTATCAGTTCTATAGTACAGTGAACTCCCGTTATAACGAATATCCGGATATAACGAAGGGATTTACAGATCCCAAGCACTTCGTTATAACGAGAGTTCACTGTAATAACAAGTATTACTTGGTTAGCAATAGAGTCATGGCTACTTTTACTACTCCCGACTCTCCCACTCTCACTAATTTCGTTTCCAAATTCGGTTATTCGCATTCGCGTAAGAGCAGCAGTAACTCGATCACGAGTATGGAGAGCACTAAGCTACAAATGATAGGGCCGCATGTCGGCAACGACCAATCTTCCGATTCAGATGACGAAGTGGAGAAAAGTGACACAAAATTAGATTTATCTCCGAAATGGAACCTCAAAAGACCGGACTATAACTTGAAGGGGAGAAGGAAGTTTATAGAGACCACGCTTGGAATACATTTTGAAGAGCCATACAATTGTAAATCTCTGCTAACATATACTTTGGATGAACATGGACAGTTATACTTTATGTGTACTCTTTTGGTTAGTCTAGCAGCTCTTTATAGCTTTGTTATAATTCCAATTAGAATTTCGAATGATGACCTTTTCTTGCTACAGTCAAATTGCACAAAGAATGAGAATAGCTACCTTATGGAAGATTATACGGCGTTTCACATTTTAGATTTGTTGGTTGACTTCTTGTTTCTTTTTGATATTTTCTTTTGTCAAAGTCGCGTGCAATTCGTTTCGAAAGCGGACGGAAATACAATCGATAGTTTTCGAGAAACTCTGAAGCGTTATGTGGGAAAATTCTCATTCTACGTTGATGTGTTTGCAATCATTGTCCCCTTTGCTGACGTCATTCAGTATTTCTTTACTCATTGGCACCACCCGCTGCTCCGCTGTCTCAGACTCCTAAAAATGCTAAGAGTTTGGCAATTCGGTTCCTTAATTGAAAGGAAATTTTCTTTCGCGCAAAGATTCCGACAGTTTAAGGCCCTCTTGCAGGTTGTGTTGCTATCGAATTTGATTGGCTCTCTGTTCTTCCTATACTACCGAAACCAGAGCTGCATGAAAGAAGGGATTTTTAAGAATTTTGAATCAATCGAGCAGAAAGATATGAACCCTTATCCTATTCTGTTTTCGTTCTACTGGGGTTTTGTAATGACCACAAATATCCATAACCAAGCGAGGCCTGTAGGCCCTGGGCAGTTTATATTTATGATTGTCTGTCACTTTATCGGCGCACTGAATATGGCATACCTATACGCCATATTCGTATCCTCACTACGAATTAAAAATTGGCAAAGGAAACAATTTTTGATTAAATCCCAAAGAGCAAAACAGATTTTTAAACTATCAAAAATTCCTCCTACGGATCCCTCACAGCAAAAAGCAGCAGATTATTTCGAATATGGCTATGACAACCGAATCGATATTTTAGAAAAAACAATCCTTTCCTATTTCCCCAAAAAACTAGGTTTAAATGTCTACAAAGAGAGCTACTACTCTATTGTAACAAAACCTGAGATTTTCAAGAAGATGTCTCCTAGCTTTTTCAACTATTTAATACCCAGAATGGAGAACAACTACTTTTTGCCCGGAGAGTATATTTATCAGTTTAACGAAGTCGCGAAGGAAATGTATATAATTACGAAGGGCAGCGTAGAAATCCTAGAGCAACTGGGCAGTGGTGGACAGATATTCCCGACTGAAATTAAGAAAGGAGAGTCGTTCGGTTTTAAGGAACTTTTCGCTGACGAAGATGAAAGGAAACGAACGGGAGACGCCCGGACACTAGGGTTCGTCCACTGTATCGTAATTTTAAGACGAGACCTGGATATAATAACCAAAACTTATCTGTCTGAAAATGACACGAAACAAATGAAGAAAAATATGGAATCCGTGAAAGGAAAGTTCTTTCAAGATAAACTCAAACACGCGCGCGATAGGAAATGGAGCGAAATGGATGCGCTTAACGTAGACGAGCACATCCAGAATTCGTTAATGCAAGCACTTAAGATGATACAGGTTCTGCTCACGCTCAGAAAATACATGCTAGAGTATGAAGTTGTGGAGAATTCTGATAGCGAGGAGCCGGTCAGCATGTCGGATCTGGAAATCGAAGGAGATCTGGAAGAGTTAATATCCCCCGAGACAAGCCCCCAGCCTAAGAGAATAACGCCCTCCGTCATTCGAAATCCGAAAATATTAGAAAAATATTCTGTCTCTAGAACCCTGACTACGCTGGCTTCTATAAGTGAGTTTCCGAGCGAAATAACAATCGGGAGGGTGCCAATAAGAGCTCCGAAAATGAGATTTCTCAGCAAACAAACGACAGCGAAAGAAAGCGAATTATAAATTATTGCCTTAACAACCATGGACACTTAGATTACTTTTTATTTCATAATTTTTCTAAATTTTTGTTTATTTTAAATAAAGTATTAATTTTAAGGAATTACTATATCGGCCAAAAACTTTTCTAATGTAATTCTCAGACATTTGCAAAGTAGTAATTCTAAACGAAATAACTTATATGTAGACCGTCTATTTCTAGACCAGGTTTTCTTACATATACATTAGTATTACCCATAGACGGCAGGGCTTTTGGTCTACAGAATTTATAGACGGTCTACAAATTTTTGGCTTATTTATATGGCTTTTATAGACCGTCTACATATAAAGATGCTCTTTTTAAATTAACATTTGCGAAGCCGGGTTTTTATATAGTAAAAGGTTGACCGAAAGCAGAGTTTTTATTTAGGTTTTAGCCCAAATCTAAACTTTAAACTTATCAGATAACATATCGGTTTAGTGGTAGATTAATATTTATGAAATAATTACTTCATCCTTATGGTTGCATTTTGCTGTATATTCTGCTGTAAAGTGTGGGTGAATAATGATGTTCTTAAATAACAATAATCTTAACCACTATTATGATGTAGGCATATGTGGTACTATGTGACAGGTATATGTGAGTAGGTTAAAGCATTTCTAAGCGAGAACTTACTTTAATTTGTTTTCGGATTTCTAAGCGAATTTCGTAAGCTCAGACGGCTGTCTCGAATTTATTTAGGTTCGATAAATAATTGGACAACTCTAAACAAATTTGTTGACACAATTTCCTATATAGTATGTGGTTGTCATAAAGTTCTATATAACTCTTGGTCAAATATAGATTTGTCTTAATTAGAGTATGTAAGTAATATAGCAGTATTTTGAACCCCACGCATGAGTGCTAATTTATATTGTGAGTATACAGTGGATACCGGTCATAAGAACATCGTCGGGAACTGCATATAGTGTTCTTGTTCTTATAACCGCCATAAATTATATAGGGTATATGTCAACCGTTTTCCATTAGAATGTTCTTATATCCGGTATGTTCTTATAACCGGTGTTCTTATATCCGATATCCACTGTAGTGTATTGTTATAATGGCAGATCTAGAAACGTATAGACAGGAACAAGAGGGAGAGATAGAAACTTTAAAATGCATCTACTCTTCGGATGAATTTACGATATTAGACGAGACAAGTTTTGAAATTAAGCTAACTTCCGAATTAGAAGAGGTTGATGAGTACAGTAACGCGGGCCGCTATGGGTTGATAATTAAGTTCACATACGTACCAACCTACCCCCAATTGCCGCCTCTGTTTGAGCTCAGATCGGCCTACTCGACCCCTGAAGAGGTCGTAAATGGGATCAGCAGAGAAATGGGGTCCCTTGTTGGGAGCTACACTGGACAGGTTATGATATACGATCTGTGTAGCGAGATTCAACAGAAACTGTCGGACGCACTTGGCCGCATAACCGACCTTTCGGATGGAATCGTGTCTGTTAAGGAAGAAACGCCCGCTGAGCTCTATGGCACAATGGTTACGGAGGAAACATTCCTGGAATGGAACACGAAATTCCGAGCAGAAATGTTGGAGTTTAATTGTAAAAAAAAGTTGGAATTGGATCCAGGGAAGTTGACAGGACGACAGTTATTCGAGAAAGATGAAAAGTTATTTTTATCCGACATTCAGTTCTTAGAAACAGACGGAAATGAGTTCGAAGACCCGATTGAAATAGATGAGTCTCTTTTTCAGGATTTGGGGGGACTCGATTTGGATGAGTGTAACTAATTAGTTTGTAGCAATTTGATGTAATAGAATACTTGTTATGACTCATATCAACGAGTCAGGGCACATGGAATTTATCAAAGAGGGTTTTTAAATAGATTTCTTGTCGTTAATACAATTAATTAAGAAATCTTACTCTTACAAGCAGTTTGAGGTTAATATACTTTAGAGAATAACTGTTTACAACAGCACACTTGTTATTGTTTAAACTGATTACAACCATTGTGTGTGTCTGACACATCAGCATGTCGCTACTAATTTCATTAAATAGGTGAAAACTCTAATATTTTGTCTCGCATTGGCATTGACTCTACTTTAGTTATAGAGTCTCTTATTTCACAAATTTATAATTAATCAAACAGGTGTCCTTGTCACTACAGGCCCTAAGCAAGCTTTCAAAAACGAAACGAAACAAGGTTTTAAGCTACAAAATCCGGGCTTAAGGATTTCAGCATCCAAAGCTGTATTTGTATTATTAATTTCGCGATTAATAATACTACAGTAGACTCTCGTTAATAGGAACACAGATAAGGGAAATATCGGTTAAAGAGTACAAGGTTAATTCCCCTAGCCTATACAAATGCATGCAAGTGACTCCGGTTAATACGAACACATTATACGGCCCCTGGTGTTCCTATTAACAGAGTCTTCTGTACTTAATTAGGAGATAAGAATGGAGAAATACGAGAAAATAAGTAAGATCGGGGAGGGTGCGTACGGAATAGTGTTCAAGTGTCGACACAAGGAGAGCGGCCAATGCGTGGCGATTAAGAAATTCATAGAAACAGACGAAGACTCCCTTATTAAGAAAATAGCCCTGCGCGAGATCCGACTTCTAAAACAGCTGAAACACTGCAACCTGGTCAACTTACTCGAGGTGTTCCGACGCAAGCGGAAGTACCACCTTGTGTTCGAGTATTGCGACCACACCCTGCTTAACGAGCTGGAGAGGAGCTACACTCGTCTGGACGAAACGCTCGTCAGAAAGGTAACCTGGCAGACCTTGCAGGGAATAAACTTCTGCCACCAACACAACTGCATACATCGAGACGTTAAGCCAGAGAACATACTGCTCACGCGCTCGGGAATAGTTAAGCTATGCGATTTCGGTTTCGCCCGCGTTCTAACGGGCCCTGGGGGGGAGTACACTGATTACGTGGCGACCCGTTGGTACCGCGCCCCCGAGCTGCTGGTGGGGGACACACAGTACGGTCCGGCGGTGGATGTGTGGGCCATAGGGTGCGTATTCGCAGAGATGTTAACCGGCCTCCCCTTGTGGCCCGGGAAATCTGATGTGGACCAGTTGTACCTGATTAGGAAGACCCTGGGGGACCTCACCGAGAGGCATATGCAGAGCTTCCAGGCTAACACCTATTTCCGGGGGCTCCAAATCCCGACCCCCCAAACCATAGAGACCCTGGAGGCAAAGTTCCCTGGAATCGAGACCTCCACACTCAGCTTTCTCAAGAGCTGTTTGGTGATGGAACCGACACTCCGTCTCATTTGCGACGAACTGTTAGACCACTTCTACTTCGATGGGTTTCGAGAGTGGTTTGAGCCACATTTGGATATCCTAGTGGCAAAGGAACTTAAGAGGGTGCCAAAGTGTCGCTCTAAGGTGTTAAAAACCGCGTCCCCCGGTGGGGCAGAGGCCCTCCCCTCGCCCTCTCTGAACCACCTACCTCCACTTGTGTCCGACACACATTTGTGCCCCCCTGGACACTCCGAGAAAGAAGGGAAGAAGGAAAAGCTGGACTACTTTCCATCCATTAATTAATCTTTATTTTCAGACACAGATACTATAAATTCATATCTTAACTCAGTATTTACTCATGTTTTTTGCTGTTTTTGTTTGTTAAAATACATATTTTATCTTTACCATATACAGTTATTCTAGAAACTACAAATTCTAATTCATTATACAACCTACATTCCTAAATACTCACTATATCTAGTACCATACAAACTAATAGTAGAACTATAGCTAACAAACTAGTACTAACGAAGCAAATACTTACTAACTCGATTCTTTTATCATCCACTCTTTGATTTTTGCCCCGTCCCTCTCGATCCATTTTGCTCTAATGCGAATTTGTTCTACGCTTTGTAAAACCTTTCGCTCGGCCCCCTCGCATGGATTTGCGGCGAAAAACTTCTTAACATCCTCCGCTTTATCCATTGTCATGAACCCACAAGTGCAGGCCCCGATTATTGAGGACATCAGGAATATGCCTTTGAAGTTCTCGTAGTACCACTGACAGTTGGTTTTGAAATATTCGTAGCAAACGGAGAGTCCGGTCTGGGAATCGCTGCCCCCCCATAGCACGCTGACCAGGTCTTGGTTCCTGACTTTATCGCCCCGCGAGTAATCCAGTAGTCCGACTAGGAGCGCCGCTTCTCCCGTTTGTGACGCGCACTGTAGGAGTCGCACCTTCTCCTCTGCCAGGTCAGCTGACTCGTACAGCGTGATCAGATCTCTGTAGACGGGCTCGCCCCCGTGTCGGGCCACCGCCGAGTAGATGCAGGCTCGGAGGTCCGCGGGGATAGCGGACGTGCCAGAGCAGTGCAATTGAAACCTCTCTCTATAAATAGAACCTCGTTAGTACGAACACAGTTAGCACGAATTCCGGATAAGACGTACACAGTTCCACAAAATCAGATCCCTACAATGGCTATTCAATGGGTATTACTCCGGTTAATACGAACAAATTTTTACCGTCCGTTGGTGTTCGTATTAACGAGGTTAAACTGTAGCATTAATACCAGGCTTCATTCAGGCAAAAATTCTACTATGGAAAATTTCCGTGATCCCATACTAAATACGTATTATACGTGGTTGAGCTCACACGCGCCTAAATTACACATTTTCTATTGGAGTATACTCAATTTCGCGCCTAGGAAAGTTTCCTTTCAATTTAAGAACCCCTAATTAATCTGTCTGTATCCCGTGTGGTATCCGTAACTTAATATTAAGCTTAAGCTAGCTCGAGTATCATGTCTCTATCAGGTTACTGTAACAGGAGTGCTCTTATTAAGGAGATAGGAGGGGATTATACTGTAGGGGAGGTGCTAAACATGTGTGTGACCTTTGGTACAAAGTCCGTGTTTAATTGGAACTGAAAGAGGATACAAGTCGTAGCCTTATAAGTTATAAGAAGGAATTAATGATCAGCTGACTCCTCGAGATAAATTAAAAAGTATTAAAACAAATCATTAGAAATCATTGTTTTGAATAAGTTATAATTTATAATATATCGGCTACATTCCAGTCAAATGGATAGGGTTCTGAAATTCATAAAAGATAATTTAGTAATTTTATTTCAACATTTTAATGGACTTTTGATGAAATTAATTAACATCAATGGTTTAAAATCATGTTCTCTGCAAATCATAAACATAATTATGTGTAAACAGATTTTATAACATTATTATTTAAGGATTTAAGTTTTGGCATGAGGATGGCATAAAGTTATGGGCACACCATATGGAAAAACTGATTCCTTATATCTTATCCGTGCTCTGATGAGATATAATTAAGTGAACTCTCGTTATAACGTAATGCTTGGGACCTGTAAATCCCTTCGTTATATCCGGATATTCGTTATAAGCGGATAATAATCAATGCATTTAGTGCTATGGGGAAATAACCATTTCGTTATAAGCGGGTATTTCGTTATATCCGACTTCGTTATATGGGAATTGACTGTATAACATTATAACATAACTATGTATGAACTAACCTGAACTTCTCGAGTACCTCAGAGTGTCCGTGTTTCCCGAGTCTCCCCAGGATGAGAGGTCTCAACATCGAGTCGAGTACGCTCTCTCCTTGTTTAGCTTCGAACCCCAGACTCCTGAATATCCTGTCGTAGAGACTTTGCACGAATTTACTGAATTCAGCTTTTTGTCCGATTGCCTCAAACATCGCTTCAAACGTTCCAACCGATTTATCCACCGCTGCCCACACCACATAGTTCTCCTCCTTACTGCCTATCACCTTTATAAGATCAAGACACTGAGTAGTGTTCGCTATCCCCCCTTTAGCTAGGGCCATCTGATCATTAAGTACCCCCAATCTATCGGAGGGACTCATCTTTAGCAGGTCCTGTAGAATGCGACTGAAAGTCCCCTCGGAATAGCTGACTCTGTAGAACCCGTTGTGCTGCGGGTTTAGCTTAACATGGTTCGCCTGTTTAACCACATTAGTCAGTCTCTGTTGAGCCTTGGGGGTTTCGAGCAGGAATTTACAAACGAGAGGATTTGTGTCGGTGGACACACTAATTGGGACCACCCACTGGTCCTTGGGGTCAGATTCGCTACCGTCTAAGTTGAATTTCTTTTGAGTGACGTCGATAAGGAGATCGTCCCCATCTGCGTCAGCTGACACCGACACAACCGGGTACCCCATTTGTCGGGTCCAAGAAGGCATCACCTAGAGTATGAGATTATTATTTCGGAGCCATAAAGTGGCTCACAGCTGTGTTAAGCGGAGAATCCTGAATACGCTATCAAACGTATTATCTTCCAGCTCTCTGACTAGTATAAAAGCTGTTGTGGCTACTAAGTAACATTCTACACTGAAATGGATTCTAAAGGAAAACTTGAAATAAAATCGCCTTTAAAGTATCAGATTAATTGCCGGGTTGATTATTACGAGGGCCAGCAGTACACACTGCAGGTTGATCATGACTCGACCGGACAGGACCTTCTCAAACGGGTGTTTATGTTCCTCGGAATAGAAGAGTACGATTATTTTGGTTTGCTAACTGTGACAAGAGATCTCAATCAGTGGATAGAACCGAATAAACCTCTCAGGAAACAAATCGATTATGAAAAGAAGGCAAACGAAAAAGTTTATATTTTCACACTAAAGGTACATAAAAATTTTAAGAAATTAACTATATCGGCCAACACCTTTTCTAATGTAATTTTCAGCATTGACAAGGTAATTTTAACATCAAAATTCACGTTGGCGAAGCCGGGTTTTTATTAAAAAAGTGTTGGCTGATATAAGCCAATAAAATGTAAGTTTTACAATTAGTTACTATTCTCTGTAACATATTGTATTGTATCTACATTTTATCGCATCTAGGTTAAACTCTTCCCGCCGGACAGTCGCCAGATCTACAACGAGATAACCCGTTACTACCTGGTGCTGCAGTTGCGACAAGACGTATTCTCTGGTCAGCTCCCCTGTAGCTTTGCCAGCGCCGTGTATCTAGCTAGTCTTATCGCACAGGCAGAAATAGGGGATTATTTGGAAGAGGAGCATACCTCTACTGGTAGGTATCCTAGATACCGTATGGGGACATTGGAATCCCGACTTAATTAGTTCATTCGTTTCCAACCGATAATTATATACGGATAAATAGAGTTTGTTGCCAATTAAAATCTGAATAGAATTTAACAGGCTGAAATTAAATACTTTGATATATTTAATTTCTTAAATTTGTAGTATAAGTCTTATCGATAATCAATTTATTAGTCATTAAGTGCGTATTATTGCCAGACGGACAGTTTTAATCATAGCCATAGACATAGGGCTAAATAGATAATTGTGTGAATAGTATGTCCTAGTTGCTAGATTCAGTGCTCGTTAACACAACCAACAAATTGTTTAATTAATTGCTTAGCGACTTATTTTAATGTCTGGTGGGCTTATTGCACAAGCAAGTAATTAAAATTACATTTTTAATATCTGTACATACGTGTCTCAATTAAACTTGCTTTCAATAGAAAAGTGATACTTTGCAATTCTAAACCGAGGTTAAATTACGTTTGGGAGTGGTTTATAAGAAAGGGATCGAATTTCCTTTGTAAGACTGAACTCTATGGACTTTCTTCCCGCTAGATTACCTCGATAAGATTACTCTACTGCAAAACCAAGATACGAATATTCTAGATTACGTCCGGTCGATGCATCAGGAGCAGAGAGCCCTGACCCCAGCAGAGACCGACGAACTATTTCTGGACAGAGCAACGCGCCTACAGTATTACGGAATACACTTCTCAATTGTAGAGTCTGAAGGTATGTTTATATTCATTAATTTAATTGGTAATAAATAGAAGTATTTTATAATCATTCCTTGATTAATCAAAGTTTAAACCAAAATTGTTAATTAATATAAATTGAAAATACAATAATCCTTTGATAAACCTTTGAAATAAAACCAATTTAAAACCATTACAACATTACTATGCAGTTTTAATATTAATATTATTTCCATATTATACAAATACCTTTACCCAATGGTATACTATTATACAGGACTAGCTACATAATAGTGTCACAAGTGGCTCTCTCTATAAATTGTGTCGCCCCTAGGTCCACCACTCCTGGTAGGCATATCTAGCAAGGGAATCTCCACCTACACAGGGGAATGGCCCAACTTCATAAAACTACACGAGATACCCTGGCTACGCATTTCCCGCATTCAGTACAGGAAACGAAAGCTGTTGATTCACCTCGTGCCTATTATAGCCAGGCGAAGCGACGGGGATAATAACCAGAGCGCTCAGAGAGATATTATCGTGTTTAAACTCGAAAATAAGAGAATTGCTAAACAGGTAGGTACATATAGAAATACAGTCGACTCCGCTTAATAGAGTCACCTCGGGACCAGGTTGCTTTGACCCGATTAAGCGGAGAAATCTATTAACCGAAAATATTTTAAGCCAAAATGTAATTCCGTCCTATAAATCCTGTGATATTTTGACCCGATTAAGCGGAGAAATCTATTAACCGGTGGCTCTAATAAGCGGAGTATATTATAGTATGTGAATCGTGTATAATTATTGTGTTTTTAGGTTTGGAAGATTAGCATAGAACACCATGGATTCTTTCGCTGCAGTAAAACTCCAGTTTCGCCCAAGAACCTTAATTTCCTAAAGAGAGGGTCTAAATATAGATTCACGGGACGGACCTATCAGAATTTGGTCCGGGCGGGTAGCAAGCGATGGGAGGAAGCTTCTATTTTGTCCAAAAGACAGAATTCCTTACAGAGATTCCGTATCCAGGGAAGCAACAATATAGGGAACATTCTATGCCAGAATTAACCAATAAAATGCCAGACTACTCTACATATCTCTTATAACTAAATTATGTTTATTTCTGAATTATTCTTGAATTAAATATCACCTCAAATTAAAGTATTTTATAAACACAAGGGTACTTAAAACTCGGAATTTATACCTCTATGGGTATAAAAATCAAAAATTGCAGCTGTGCCGACGCATTTCCCTTTGGAGGCACTATCTTTTGGTGGCTACTGGTTGGGTAATTGATAGTGCCTCCAAGGAAAATGCTGTCGGCACAGCTGCAATTTTTGATTTTTTTCACCATCATCATCACTATGAAATTATTTCAGAAAGGTTATAACTTCCGAATTTATACCTATATGGAGTATAAAAAGATGGTACAATTCGAGAGAATATGAATAGAAATAGCATGCGTAACACACAGTTATTCTTCAGAATTTGCTTTAATTAACTGTACGTAAGAGAGAAGCCATTAGGAATGTAAAAGGATAAAGTGTGCCGACTTAATTAATTTCGTTATACCAACAACAGCCAAATATTCATAGAATTATTTAATCGAAATAGTTTAGAAATGAGTCATAACCAGAATGTCTAGCAGTGCCTAAATAGTTTGGACTTTTAAGATAAACTTGCTAAACGGGGGAGATTAAAATTATTCAGAAATTATTAGTAAAAATGTCTAAAAAATATAAACTTTTGAAAGGGAAACCTTCAACAATTATCTTTTAAATATTTTGTACTTTTTAATGAATTTATTGAACTAGAATGGCTTATCGCTTCATAATTTTTTCATCAAAACTTTCTCAAACACTAAATTTGAACTCAAATATTTACAAACACAGTTCCTACTTACACACAAACGCTCCAAACCCAAAATATGCGAGTAATAACGCGGAATTCGCTTTGAGTTTTAAGGATTACAGGTCGATACGAAAGCGGATGAAATGGCGGGATTTGGGGGTGGGCCTGTTGGGTGGCATTGTGTCGATGTACGGGTTTATAGAGGTGTTTATAAAGTGGCAACCGGGTCTCTTCACGATGGCTCCGGAGGACATTAAGCCTATTTTGGGAATGGATCCGCTTATAGTGCTGGGAATGGGCGGGATGTCCTCGCTTCTGATTGGCTACCTAACTCTATACCACGGCGGCGCGGTCGTATGGCGCCTATTCCGTCCTCAGTTAGCCAATCAGCTTTCAGGACGGGACAAGGACTTTCTGAGTCGAATAGCTCAGTTCAGATTCAAAGGTGTTACAAACCAATCTTGGGAAGACGACTACCATGGCGAGAGGATAAACACACTCAGCGACTACAGACAGTGGATTAGGAAACAACAACAGAAGAAGAGAGCGGCCGATAATGTATTATAATTATACGATTATTAATGCTAATGCTATTTTACGATAATAAATAGTGGACCATGGATATAACTAACCTTTCGAATCGGTTTCCCAGAGGCTTCCTCCAAACTCGCCCATAAATCTTCAGTTTCCGCGTTCTTATAGCTGAACTTCGTCAGGTAGCGATTGAGTCCCTTCTTGAAGTCCGCGTCCCCGGTGTAGTCGTGCAGCATCCGCAGAACCGAGGAGCCTTTGTGGTAGGATATTATATCGAATATCTCGTCGATCTCTGACGGGTGTCCGACGGGCACCTCGATGGGATGACTCGAGGCCATCCCGTCGAGCGTGAGGGCAGAGGAGAGCGTCTCGTCCACAAATAGAGTCCAAATATCGTATTCCGGATACGCCAGGTGTGTGAAGTGGTACTGCATGAAAGTGGCGAAACCCTCGTTTAGCCACAAATGTGTCCACCATTCCATGGTAACCAGGTTACCGAACCACTGGTGTGCCAGCTCGTGTGCCACCACCAGAGCCACGCGGCGCTTGGTCATTAGGGAGGACTGATGTGGGTCGATAAGAAGGAGTCTCTCTCGATAGGTCACGAGTCCCCAGTTCTCCATCGCCCCTGCCGCGAAATCTGCTATGGCTATAAGGTCCATCTTAACCAGGGGGTATGGTATGTCGAAGTACTCTCTGAAGAATGCCAGGGCCTTGACAGATACCTCCAGGGCCCATCTGCCCTGCTCCCTCTTCCCGAGCGGCGTGTACACTCTGTGGAGCACCCCGTACTTGTCGTGCTCCTCTACAAACTCGAACTCACCTACAGTGTTGGGCAACCATGGATACTGTATGTGACATGTCGTATTAAGCTGATAGTATTGATAAAGCTTAACTGCACACCATATACAGTAGAACCTCGTTAGTATGGACTGCCAAAATGCGTTCGCCTTATCCGAAATTAGTAATAAACTAATAACTTATATTAATGTTACAATGGTTTAATAATAGTTACAATGTGTATTAATAATACACAAGTTTACTAATTATCAGCTAGTTTAGGTATTTCTATTTGGGAATCCTTATATAGAGTTGAGCTTCGTAGAGTTCAGATTTTTTCCCATACTAAAAGCCCAGGCTTACTTTCTAAAGGTCAATTTCAAACTCTGGAAAAAAACTGACCTTTCTCAGTGCATGAATACACATAGTGAAAAACTGAACTCTACAAAGCTCAGCTCTATATAAGTAATTTCTTTCTATATTTATGATCTCTCCAAGCTAAACAAAAGTCCTGTTGTTGTCCAAAAGTAGTCAATAAATATGCGTTTCAATTTAATATTCGTCCAAACGAATATTCATTTCGAAACGAATATTCGTTCAATCATTTCGAACGAATATTTGGTATATTCGTTTCAGCCCTATATATGTTAGAGTTAAAACGTATAATCAGTTATTATCTATAAGAGGTAACTTATATGTAGATCGTCTATTTCTAGACCAGGTTTTCTTAAATAATATACATTATTACCCATACATTGCCGGCGCCACGTATTATGAGGTGTGGGTGTAGTGGGTGTCCACTGTATAGTCTAGTGCAGAGGTTCCCAACCTGGGAGGAATTCCTCCCTGGGGAGGAATTTGGCCATCCTTGGGGAGGAATTCGACATAGGTGTACTTTTAAATATTAATGAAATTTTCTGGATTGCTTTGTCTCACTGAATGATTTAATCACTGAGTAATAAAAATTACCTAGTATTAATAATATTGACAATTCTCATTGACAGTATTATATGTATTTCACTTAGTTTTTCAGTTATTTCAATACCAAAATTCTACATTGTAGTGCTGGGGGGAATTATAGCAAAAATATAGGTTAGGGGGGTAATATCGTGAAATTTTTTGGAAAAGGTTGGGAACCACTGGTCTAGTGGGTGTCACTGTCCAAGCACCGCTTCATTTCCTTGAGGCAGTGTGTGTCCGGACACCCAGGACACCGGCCCTGCCATAAAAAGCAGGGCAAGTGGTCTACAGAATTTATAAGACGGCTACAAATTTTTGGCTTATTTGTATGGGCTTTTATAGACCGTCAAAAAAGAGTAAAAAAAAAAGAGCATCCGTAAGGATGCTCTTTTTTTTTTAAAACATGTTTTTTTTAAAACATGTTTTTTTTAAAACATGTTTTTTTTAAAACATGTTTTTTTTAAAACATGTTTTTTTTAAAACATGTTTTTTTTAAAACATGTTTTTTTTAAAACATGTTTTTTTTAAAACATGTTTTTTTTAAAACATGTTTTTTTTAAAACATGTTTTTTTTAAAACATGTTTTTTTTAAAACATGTTTTTTTTAAAACATGTTTTTTTTAAAACATGTTTTTTTTAAAACATGTTTTTTTTAAAACATGTTTTTTTTAAAACATGTTTTTTTTAAAACATGTTTTTTTTAAAACATGTTTTTTTTAAAACATGTTTTTTTTAAAACATGTTTTTTTTAAAACATGTTTTTTTTAAAACATGTTTTTTTTAAAACATGTTTTTTTTAAAACATGTTTTTTTTAAAACATGTTTTTTTTAAAACATGTTTTTTTTAAAACATGTTTTTTTTAAAACATGTTTTTTTTAAAACATGTTTTTTTTAAAACATGTTTTTTTTAAAACATGTTTTTTTTAAAACATGTTTTTTTTAAAACATGTTTTTTTTAAAACATGTTTTTTTTAAAACATGTTTTTTTTAAAACATGTTTTTTTTAAAACATGTTTTTTTTAAAACATGTTTTTTTTAAAACATGTTTTTTTTAAAACATGTTTTTTTTAAAACATGTTTTTTTTAAAACATGTTTTTTTTAAAACATGTTTTTTTTAAAACATGTTTTTTTTAAAACATGTTTTTTTTAAAACATGTTTTTTTTAAAACATGTTTTTTTTAAAACATGTTTTTTTTAAAACATGTTTTTTTTAAAACATGTTTTTTTTAAAACATGTTTTTTTTAAAACATGTTTTTTTTAAAACATGTTTTTTTTAAAACATGTTTTTTTTAAAACATGTTTTTTTTAAAACATGTTTTTTTTAAAACATGTTTTTTTTAAAACATGTTTTTTTTAAAACATGTTTTTTTTAAAACATGTTTTTTTTAAAACATGTTTTTTTTAAAACATGTTTTTTTTAAAACATGTTTTTTTTAAAACATGTTTTTTTTAAAACATGTTTTTTTTAAAACATGTTTTTTTTAAAACATGTTTTTTTTAAAACATGTTTTTTTTAAAACATGTTTTTTTTAAAACATGTTTTTTTTAAAACGTTTTTTTTAAAACATGTTTTTTTTAAAACATGTTTTTTTTAAAACATGTTTTTTTTAAAACATGTTTTTTTTAAAACATGTTTTTTTTAAAACATGTTTTTTTTAAAACATGTTTTTTTTAAAACATGTTTTTTTTAAAACATGTTTTTTTTAAAACATGTTTTTTTTAAAACATGTTTTTTTTAAAACATGTTTTTTTTAAAACATGTTTTTTTTAAAACATGTTTTTTTTAAAACATGTTTTTTTTAGAGATATCTTATATGTAGACCGTCTAGAAATAGACCAGGTTTTATTCCCTATACATTAGTATTACCCATAAAAAGCAGGGCAAGTGGTCTACAGAATTTATAGACGGTCTACAAATTTTTGGCTTATTTGTATGGGCTTTTATAGACCGTCTATTTCTAGACGGTCTACATATAAGGATGCTCTTTTTAAAACATGTTTTTTTTAAAACATGTTTTTTTTAAACAAAGTTAACCAGTGTCATTTGTTTGGAAAGGCTCTGAGGGACTGAAATAGTGTTCCTGTTGCAGTGTATATGCACTTTTGGTGTATATGCACTTTATGAACTATATTGGCTACAAGTGTACATATGTTACGGAAGATGTTGGCGATTGGAAGATGTTGGCGTTTAGCCAACATCTTCCAATCGCCAACATCTTCCGTAACATATACACCAGTGTACACGCACTTTTGCTTGTTTTTTGTGTCAATGGGTGCTTATTAATTTTAATTAAGTATTGTGAATTCGTGTGTATCTAAGTTATGATATAACATTGATTCTGAAATTGTACATATATTCCCTCGATGTAATAAAGCTAGTATTATACATACGTATGTTATTATGACATACGGCGCGCGTAAATTACTTTGATAAAATTGCAATCGATTAGATTTTCACACGTGCAATTGTAGGATGCATTGCTGGGAATATAATTAGAATTAACTTCAAAGAATTTGTGTTTATTGAAATGCATTGCAGATTATAATTGTTATCTTATCAATTAGAATCAAATGTTATACAGTCGAAACCGGTTTATTCTAAACAATTCATTTCATGGAAATAAAGTAAGAAAAATCCGATAGTTAGAATAAACCGATTGAAGATAAAACAAAATTGGAATTTCTTACACATTTAGAATAAATAGAAAACGATTAGTTACAAAAAACTGGGATTAGAAAAACCTGTTTCGACTGAATCATAACTAGATAAGATACACAGGAATTCACAATACTTATTTAAAATTAATAAGCACCCATTGACATAAAATATAAGCAAAAGTGCGTGTACACTGGTGTATATACACTTGTAGCCAATATAGTTCATAAAGTGCATGTGCACTGGTGTACATGCATGTACACTGCAACATTCCTACTAACGAGGTTCTAATGTATAAAAGTTGTGATTGCACCCATTGCTTACCGACGATAAATGCCAGAAGGTATGTAGACATGACTGGGGTCCTCTCGAACAGGATTTCCCGCTTCTCTCCCAAATCCTTAGCCGACTTCTCTGGCATGTTAGAGAGGGCAGTTCGGCCCTTAGGGACACAGAGTGTGACGTCAAAAGTGGCCTTAAGGGCCGGCTCGTCCCAGCAGGGGAGAGCTCTTCGGGCGTCCGTCGGTTCGAACTGAGTGACGGCTGCGATCCGCTCCTCGCCAGAGGGAGTCGTGTACTTAGATCTAAATATAGAATATATATGTATACTGGACAGTCGAAACCGGTTATTTTATAACTAATCGGTTTTTCTAACTATCGGATTTTTCTTTCTTTATTTCTATGTAAAGAATTGGTTAGAAAAAACCGGTTTCGACTGTACATATACAATCTAGACAGATCAGTAAATTATCATCAAAGCAGAGGAAATTCATTCTAACGACATTTGTAGTCTATCTATTAATACTATATAGAGATTGTTAGAGAGTTGAGGAGTTTTTATTTCGCATTTACTATACCTGTCCTATTTACGGAGGTACATACTACATATACAATCTATACAGTACACTATGTACCTGTAGAACCCCTTCATGAGTCCGTTTAGGTTCCCGGTATACTCAAGAGTTAGAGTTCCCTCTCCCACAGCTAGCTGCTGGGGGAACACGGCGCTTATCGTCTCGGCCGTCTCGTCGTACTCCACCGCGCCCGCCTGGGCGACACCTCCACTCCTGAAGTGGCACGCTGCCACTTTAATGTCCACCGAATTCAAAACAATCTTATCTGTCTGCTCCTTGACCGTCACAACAACGGATAGCTTCCCTTGGAATGTTAGCGCGCTTAGGTCCGGAGTTATGTACAATTCGTAGTGTTTGGGCGCCACTTTAGTGGGCAGTCGCTGGAAGGGCTTCTTCTCTACCGCAGCCATTAACTAATTGTTATAGTTCCTATTGGAACCGAGTAGTAATGGGACATCCACAGGGTACAGTAGATGCCGGATATAAGAACATTATATGCAGTTCCCGACGATGTTCTTATAACCGGCATCCACTGTACCGATTAAATTAAACGGTTTAATTTATATCCGAAAATAGTTGGTAATCAGTATTTTCGGGACTTGTTGTTTCCTGGTTATTATTTTCTCATTTATCGGACTCGACTAGTATGGAGAATTCACTGGATATAAGCTTGTATTTTGAAATCAATACTCTCTATTATGCACATAACTGCATAATATTTCCATAATTAACATTCCATGTATAACCAGGAATTTGATCCTGTACTTATCTGAGTGCTATTAGGTAGGAATGGAGCTCGTGAGTGGGGCTAGCTGGGATCAGCTGATCCGGACTAACGACACGTTCCTATTCGACTGCGACGGGGTCCTGTGGCGGGGCGAAACAGCTGTTCCGGGAGGTGTCGAGGCCATACAACTGCTGAAAGCGCGAAATAAGAGAATATACTTTGTTACTAATAATAGCACCAAATCCCGCCTGGAATATATGGATAAGTTCAGAAGGCTGGGCTACCCAATAGAATTCGAGCAAATTATATGCACGGCCTTCGCAACGGCATACTACATGAGGAATGTTATCAAATTCCAGGGCAAGGCTTATTTGCTGGGGCGGCCTGGCTTCAAGAAGGAAATGAATGAAATCGGAATTCACACCTCCGAGGTGGGTCCGGATCTCACCTCCGGGGATCTGAAAGAATGGGCTCACATTCCTTTGGACCCGGATATCACTGGGGTGGTTGTCGGGTTCGACGAGTACTTCAATTACAAGAAACTGACTCTCGCAACCACCTACCTTTCGGACCCGAAGTGTCTATTTATAGCCACTAACGAGGACAACATGCTCCCTACCGAATCACAGGTTGTCCTGCCCGGAAGTGGCAGCCTGTTGGCAGCTGTTAAGTACGCCTCTCAAAGAGAGCCACTTGTGATAGGCAAGCCGCACGCGCCCATATTCCAGTGCCTAGAGAGCATAACGGATATAGACAGGGCCAGGACAGTAATGGTGGGAGACAAGCTGGCTACGGACATCGCGTTTGGGAACAGAAATGGAATTAAGACGGTGCTCACTCTCTCGGGGGTGACGAGCAGAGAACAGCTGATCGCAGAGCTGGATAAACACCAATCAGATTGCAGACCTGATTTCTATACAGACTCCGTAATCACACTTACTAGCTAGAAATATAATAGGCCAGGCATTATACATAGTCAATCATTCTATAGCAATTATTCTAATTAATGATTCTATTTATCTGTTTCTGTCTCTGCCAGGTCAGCTGGCCCCCCACACGCCCCATCCAGCGACACCTGTTCCAACTGCTGCGTAACCTTGGTAACAGATATATCTTTCTCGGTTCTGCGTTTCCACGGTTTCAGGTCTTTCCGCATGGCATAGGCGTCCTCTCCGTCCGCGTAGTACTTGGGCTCGATCCCTGTCGTTTGGAACCCCAGGCTCTTAACGTATAACTGCAGCGCGGCCCGGTTGCTGCGTCGCACGTGCAGCGAGCAGAACTCGGCTCCGAAGTTGTCCACCATGGCCTGTGAGGTCTGGTCCATCAGTTTACGGGCCAGGCCGAGTCGCCTGTAGGTGCGACGCGTGGCGAGTGACGTGATGTGTCCGTGGGGCGGGTCGTCCGACTCCTCTTCCATCTTACCGAGCACGTAGCCGATAATCTTACCGCTTTCGTCCTCCGCGACGTAGGATAGCTGGGGCCACGAGAGTCCATGGTACAGGTAGTACTTAAGCTGGTAGTTCTCGGGCAGGCACAGCTGGTTGCAGTGCTGCATGTTGATCATGTCGTCAACGGTACAACTACGGATATTCATGCTACCGGCTATAGTTAGTGCGTTTAGCCTTATTAGGGGTGGTCTTATGGGATAATTATAGACAGGTCTGTTTATTGTGAACACTTTATATTATGAACAAGCCCTATGGTCCCAATTTAACAACTTACATAGGGTTTGTATTAAGTTGAGTTCGCTTATTATGAAGTCTCTCTATTATGAACAAAAGATTAGATATTGTTAGTTGACAGAAGTGACAGCAAGTGAATAAATTGGATTAATTAAGGGAATTAGTTGTAGAGCCGTTAGTCTTCATCTTCCGAGAAATCGTCAGTTTGTTGTTGTTGTTGTTGTTTGTGTTGTTCGATCAGATTATCGATTTTGGATTTCTGCGCGATAACTTTAGCAGATCTCTCCTCCAGTTCTTTCAGTCGCTGGGTTATCTCCTCAACCTGGCCGGCCGTTACACCTACGTTCCTATTTTTCTTGCTCAGCTCGATACTCTGTCTCCGCTTGCGACGGTCCCTGAACTCCTTCGGGGAATCACCATGGATATTCTCAACTGCATTCGACATTTTCTCGAGTTTCTTGTATTTGTCTTCTTTCAAACGTTTCCATTTTTCCGCCACGTCCGATTCGGACTCGCTGCTTGTTCCAAACGCGTCGCTTTCGTCGCTGGACTCGTCTGTCTCGGGTTTCCGTCCCTTTTGGGACAACAGCTTTAGCATCGCCATTTCGGTCAGTTTATCTTTGGTATCCGAGAGCATCGCTCCTTTCGGGAGACTAACCTTTCCCGACTTCTTTCCGCTGAGAACAGAGATGTCCTTAAGCATCTTATCTTTCTCTAGTTTCAGTTGCTCCATTTGGCTGCGCATGCGTTTCATGTCGCCCCCCTTTCCCGCGGTGAGCTCGCCGCGCGGCTTTTCTCGCAGCAGGGTCTTCAGCTGCACCAGGTCCGCTAGGCTCTTCCTGGGAGCCTCCCCCTGCGGACAGGGGTACGCGCGTCGGTACCTCTCGTAGACGTTCCGCCGGTGCGCCGGTATCACAGCTGGCCCCTGCTCCCGCCTCCGCCGCGCCCCCTCCGGGTCCAGATGCACCCCCGTCCCCCTGTAGAGCTCGTAGTAGTCCTTGAGCCGCTCGTTAGCCCTCTCTAGGTCGGCTATCATGTCCTCGAATGCTTTCGTCTCGTGCCGCTTGTCCGCTATCCGGGCGCGGTAGATGTGCTCCTTTCTGTGCACCTGTTCCCGCAGGCTCAGTCCGTGCTCTCTCAGCTAGCAACATATGTTAGTGTTAGCGCAGATATAATCAGATACTACAGTGCAACCTCATTAGTAGGAACACCAGGGGACCGTCAAATGCGTTCGCCTTATCCGGAATTCGTAATAACCAATATCATTTGTATTATAAATGTTTGAAGGGGGATTGAAATAGTGTTCGTATTAACCGGAATTTCGATTTTTAACCGTGTTTTCCTACTAATGAAGTTCTACTGTATATTCATTAATAAATAAAAACACTAGCCTTTCAATACAAATGATATTGGTTATTACGAATGTCGTATAAGGAGTACACATATTGACGTTCCCCTGTTATTCCCACTAACGAGGTTGCACTGTGTATCGCACTGTATATTGCAGTGTGTATGCTCACCCGTTTGTTCTGTCGCATGAGATGCCTCACGATATCCATATCGTCGTCGGTGGGTGCGGACACGAGGGAGTCTGTTATGGCGCAGTCTATGTCCTGCTGGAGTCTCAACAGGTGTCTCCTGCGGTCCGATTCGCTGGACACCGGATACCGCCCCCCCTCCTGGGAGTCCAGGTCCCGTAGCATGGCCCGGGACTGTATTCTCTGCCAATCCGCCATGCTAGTTAGTGGCTATCCCAACACAACAGTATTACACACACATACAGACTAGTATATCCCAATGATATAAGTGTATTATACAGCCATTTGTATTAACGCTCCTAATCCTGGTATGATCCAATTTCATACGTCTAAATCACAAATTAATGTTATGGTATAGAAGAAGATTCAAATTTTCGGGCTCCTGATTCAAATTTTCCAAAAATCATGCTCCAAAAGGAGCGTCTCGCGCTCCTGGATAATTCCTTTTGAGATCAGTTTAGAAATGGACTTTATGTGATCTGTACTTGCAATATTACGTAACACACAACACAATTAATTAAAATAGCAAAGTAGTTAAGAGATCTAGGTAAGTTAGCAAACTAAGAATAGAAGTGAGGGATTGCTTATAAGAGATTGCGATTCTAATAAAACTCATCTTCACTCGTCTCTGAAAAGTTATAACCGTCCTTGCTGGGAATGCATTCTTCTAGCACAGAGAAATCCTATGGGAAGTTATACAGTAGAACTGGTTATAACATACCTGGTTAGTACGTACTCATTTGTATACAAGTTTATAGAGCAGTATGTATTTCTATGTAGGGTAAACTCGGTTAGTACGACACTCGGATATTTAAATTCCTATGCGGTATATAGGTTGTTAGGCTTACTTCGTCCCAAGGAGCGAGGCTCGCCAGTCTCTTGCTAAGTTTTTTCTCTGCGGCTAATTCCGATGGCCCGAATGCGTATCTAGGGGGGTACTTGGGTCCCTTTTTCCGCTCCTTGGAGGTGAGAGGGGGCGAGTACTGGTCCCGACTCAGCTGCTCGAAAATATCCTACAAACAACAAATATACAAACACACATAAAATGAGTTCAACCTGTTGTTGTTGTTGTTGTTGTTGTTGTTGTTTAGCTAACTAGATATGTAAGATAATCTCCATTTTGGTTTATAATTTTATGAAAGTAAACAAAATAATAATACAAACAATAGCATCAGCTCATAACTGAATAAAGTTAGGGATAAACTTCACAACCAAATATAACACTGGTATGTATACTAATTAGACAAATGTATAATTACAGCTGGTGACTATATAGGGTAGGTTAGGAAATTGTATATATCATAGGGGTCGTAGGGGTCATAGGAGCCATAGGGACCGTGGGGCGAGTATCGGTCTCGTTTGCCCCTAACTGGAGGGGGCAAGGGGAAGAACTCCCTGTGATAGAGGGGAGAGTCGACCTTTTTAATTTCCTTAAATGCTCTGTTTGCTTTCTTGAGTTCTTTCTCAGCGTTTTCTTTCTTTTCTTTTTCACTTTTGTGTTGGCTTTTAGCTTTCCTTAACTAAATATAGATACATTAACACAGGGAATTCACATAGCACTACACTCTGTTTTCTCTAATAGTCCACCAGTCGGCAAATGCCCAAAGTGGACTATTAGAGAACATGGACGATTACACATATAGAAATAGTTGATTTGGACAAGTAAATAAGTGGACTATTAGAGAGAACAGACTGTATTACTATTCACATAGCACATAGCACTATTACTAACCTGGTCTTGTAGTTCTGTTACCCTATCGTCTAACACTCTATACTCATTAACGTGCTTCTTCTCCTTATCTTTCATTTCGCGAATAGTGACGGCCAGGTCTCGTATCTGCTCCTTAGCCGCCAGCTCCTCGTTAACGTCTTCCTCGTATAACTTCTCTAGCGTGGTGAGCCGCTTGGCGAGCTTAGTCTTCTCGCAATCCAGGTCCTCGTTGTGTTGCTCTAGAACCTATACAGTACACATACATATTAACCCCATTCATTGATATACAGTATATGCCGGATATAATAACATGCTGGGTATAATAACACCAGTTATAATAACATTCTACTGGAAAACAGTTGGCATATACCCTATATAATTTATGCCAGTTATAAGAAAACATTATATATTCAGTTTCCGACGATGTTCTTATACCCGGCATCCACTGTATTGTATTTAGAAAGTATAGTAGACTCTGTTAATAGGAACACCAGGGGACCGTCTAAATTTGTTCGTGTTATCTGGAATTCGTATTAACTGCATGTATTTGTATAGGCTAGGTCACTAGGGGATTTAACCTTGTACTCCTTAACCGTGTTTTATTAACGAATTATATTATAGAGAGTCCCCTGTACCTGTTTGTCCTGTGTGAGCATTAAATTTGAAGTTTTGATCTTCTTAATCAGCTGATCGGTGGCTTGGTCGTTCTCATTCAGGTCTCCGTCGAGTTTTGCGATCTGTCTCTCCAAGGCATTCTTCTCGCCCTCCAGGTGCTTAATCTGGTCAGTCATAGACTTTCGTATGTTCTTGTACTCCTCTGACCACTCGTGGTTAACTTTATACAGCTACACATTGTAAACAGTAACAGTAAAGCAACATGTTATGTTATGTTTGTAACATGTTACGTTTGTAACATGTTACGTTTGTAACATGTTACGTTTGTAACATGTTATGTTTGTAACATGTTATGTTTGTAACATGTTACGTTTATAACATGTTATGTTTGTAACATGTTATGTTTGTAACATGTTACGTTTGTAACATGTTACGTTTATAACATGTTACGTTTGTAACATGTTATGTTTGTAACATGTTATGTTTGTAACATGTTACGTTTGTAACATGTTACGTTTATAACATGTTACGTTTGTAACATGTTATGTTTGTAACATGTTACGTTTATAACATGTTACGTTTATAACATGTTATGTTTGTAACATGTTACGTTTGTAACATGTTACGTTTATAACATGTTACGTTTGTAACATGTTACGTTTATAACATGTTCGTTTGTAACATGTTACGTTTGTAACATGTTACGTTTGTAACATGTTACGTTTGTAACATGTTACATTTGTAACATGTTACCTTTATAACATGTTATGTTTGTAACATGTTACGTTTATAACATGTTATGTTTGTAACATGTTACGTTTATAACATGTTACGTTTGTAACATGTTATGTTTGTAACATGTTATGTTTATAACATGTTACTAGGGCATTAGTCGATCGCCAAAAAATTGATCGCGATCTCGATCCCGATCTTCACTTAAAATAATATCGCGATCTCGATCCCGATCGCATTTTTACAAATGATCGCCGATCCGATCCCGATCATTTTTGCGATCATTTCTTATTTGCCGTAGTAACTATTCAGGATGCTCAGGTTTCAACTTGACCAACTTTTAGAAACAGTGAAGTTAGATTTTTAAAAACCTGAAAAATATTTTATTGTTACGGGCCTGTTTATGGATTAATTTAATAAATAATCGTATTCTAATTAAATACATAAGTGTTAAACAAATTAGGTGGTTTGGTGGATGAATTTAATTGGGCAAACTTTTCTAAAAGATCGGAATGTAGGATCGAAAATTTGTGCAAAAAAATGATCGCGATCTCCATTTCGATCGTTCTGTAAAATACGATCGACGATCCTGCTTCGATCGTCAAAAAAGGATCGCGATCGTGATCGCGCGATCTTTGATCGTTTGATCCTAATGCCCTACATGTTACGTTTGTAAGCGAGTGCTACTGTATCTGCCTACCTCGTTGTTCTTGTCCTCCAGTCCCTTTATCTGCCCCTGATAGTTGGCAATCTCCTCCTGGAGAGCGGCTATGTCCCCTGCCGGGTCCGGACCGGGGGCGCCGGGGGCCCGCCCCCCCACCGAGCGTCGCAGCGCCGCGTTGTCCAACTCCAATCCTACAAAATACATACAGTCAGTTAGTCAGTTAGTTAGTTAGCTAATTAGCCGGCTTATTATACTGTAATACTATTCGTAAACCCTGTGATATGTGGACCTAATTAAGCGACTTATTTTACTGTAATTCTATTCCGTAAATCTTGTGAAACATTGACCCAATAAGGACCTATTAACAGGAGTCTACTGTATACTATAATATGACTATATTGTACACCGTACTTACTCCTGAGAGATTGGAAGAGCATAGCGACTTGCTGCTTGACTTCTGTGGCCAGTCTGTCCTCCTCGACTGACCCGACCAGCTGATTGATCTGATCCTCAATCGCGGTTTGGTTAGGCGCTTCCATTCTGATTCTGTGTTCCTGTAAGTAATTATAAGGTGTGAAATGTGTATCTATCTTATATACACATATACGCTCTAATAGGCTATTAGCAGAATCCTAATCTGGCTTAGAAGCCAGTTTAAATTAGCCACAATCAGTCAAGGAGCAAACAATTAAAGGAATTTGTATAAACATACGTGTGGTTGAATGGGTGTGAACGCTTGGGTTAATCCTAAATGTGCAGTCACCTCGCTGAGCGGAGAACCAGGAATGTTAGAAATAAATCTTTTCTGGAAATTTGGTAAATTTCTGAGTTCTGAAATGAGCAAATCTGGTTTGGGCGGGAGTTCCGTGGGTAACTAACCGATGAAACGATTTTATAATTATAGCTAACAACTTAGTGATGGGTTTAACAGGTTGGAATGTAGTTTACTTGTCTCGCTTACAAATGCACTTGATATCATCAGTGTTAAAGTTATACAAATTAGTAAAATTATACATTTTAACTCCCAAATCCCAGTGTTAGCAAAACTGTTAAATCCTAGTATTCATTGAATAAGAGATGACACAACATTGACAATTAATTGAATTTATTCACTAAAGAAGCGTGGCACGGTTCAGAAATATATGGACCACCCTGGCGACGCGATCCTCCCTGGAATGTGTGTTAGCTATTTGACTTTTCGAAGTTTATAAGTGGGATGGATATGAGCATGGCTTCCGCTTGTTCGGCGCCTGGGGAGGGGGAGGGTCCCTCTGTGTCCGAGGTGTCGCTGTTGTCGGAGGAGAAATCGGACTGACTGGAGTTGGAACTGGAACTGGAACTAGAGGTGTCGCTGTCGGAGCTGTCAGCTGCGGCGCCTCGGTCGAATGGGATCCGGACTATGAGCTCCAGCGCCTCTGTTGAGGTGTTTGTGTTGTTGTTTGCTTCCTGTGTGTGCGCGTGGGGCCCATATAGGGACAAGTCGAGCTCTAGAGGGGGCAGCAGGGGGAGGGGCTTGGACCAGAAGGCCTTCTTTAGCAGGTGCACCAGTCTTGTTAAGCGCCGGAAAACGTGTTTGTAGGAGGGCCAGTTGTTGGGCAGGGTCTGAGCCAGCTTCTTCCCCGAGACGGGCGGCTGCTGGCTGCACGGCGCGGTCTGCGAGAAGGAGAGCTCCGGGTCCAGGTATATCCTGAGGTCGCTGCGCGTCATCCCGTGCTTGGCCACGCCCCTCAGCAGGTCCAAGTCGTGTGCGGGCACCTGCCACCACGCGGGGACCTCTCCCGACCTCTCGGCCAGCTGGAGTCGCTCCTCCAGTCCCTCCTCCGCCAGGGTCTCGCGGACCAGGGACAGGAGCTGGAGGCGCTTCAGGAACTTGTGCGCGCGCTCCTCCTTGACAGGTGTGACCCCCTGTCCCCTCTCAGGGGCCCGCCCCCCCGCGATCACCGAGTGGCACATGGCCACGTACTCGCGGTAGAAGCTCTCGATCTGTCCCTCCCTCTTCCGGAGGCGCGCCTGTGTCCGGACGCGCCCCCAGGAGTGCGCGCCGGTCTCGCGGTCCCAAGTGACCCCGTGCGAGTAGAGAGCCTTGGCGAAGTCGTGCTCCTCGCGTCGGCTCCAGAGGGACGGGTGTCGCGAGGAGGGCGCGTCCGATCCGGACAGGCGCCGCTGCTCCTGCTTCTGGGCCTTCAGGGCGCGTCGCGAGGAGCGGATAATTATCTTCTTAAGATTCCTGTCCGACTCCGTCACCATTTTCTTGAGTCTGTTGTTGAGCTCTGAGGCGGAGGGCCACTCCCTCGGTCCAGAGGTCCCCTCTGTCTCTTCCGGGCCGCCGGGGCCAGGGGGCGGAGCCAGCTGCAGACAGGGGTCCCCTGCCATCAGCTGATAGTTCTCGTATCCGTGCTTAATGGTTCCCAGGATGAGCGACTTGTCAGCCGTGGGCCCCCACCAGTCGGCCGGCGGGTTGTCTATCTCGGGGAGGTCGGCGTCGAACTGATCAGCTGTGAGGTCCCCACTCATAAGCCTATCGTAGTTCTCCGCTATGATGTACGTCCTTATGTGGTGTAGCACCCTAACGCGCTGGAGCACGCGCCCGCTCACGCGTTGCAGGTGTCGCTTGTAGGCCGAGTCCGAGAAGAGGGAGTCCGCGGGGTGCGGCCCCTCCCGCTCCTCCCCGGGCGGCCCCGCCTCCAGGAGAGACGCAATGGTGGACTTAACCTTCTCGTCGCCTCGGAAGTGCTGCAGGCTGAACGCGAGTATCTGTCTGCAGATCAGCTCCAGGTCGCGGGGCTGGAAGGAGCGCTTGAGGTCCGTGTGACGTAGCATCATGGCCCACCGGCCCCACCCATAGGTCATCAGCGCGAGCTCTATCTTCATGCACACGCCGCGGTACAGGGGACAGAGGGGCTCCGTCTCGAGGGGGATCTCCTCCTCCTCGCCCGTGGAGGTGTTAGAATCCGGTTCCAGCGCTGCGGCATCGAAAGAGGGGTCCTGTATCTCGAAGCGCTTGGTTTGTCTCCGCTCGCGCGGCTCGCTCAGAATGAGTCCCTCCTTCTTCTCGAGCTTGGCCAGGTCCACCTCGGCCTTGAGGGCCCACTTCTGCCAGAAGTCCGGGTCCTCCATCGATATCTCCGAGTCCCCCTCGCCGGACACGAAGCTGGCCTTCGCAAAGGTGGAGTTGTTGTGTCCCAAGGTGTCGATGGTCACCACCTGGGTGCGTCTCTGCAGGATATCCTCAATGTCTTCGTTGCAGAACCTAGCGGCCGTCTCGTCCTCGTCTAGGATGGCTCCGTACGCCCCGAGTCGCAACAGCTGTTCCACTTCCGCCTTGCTCAGGTGGGGGGAGCCCTCGCTCTGTCCGTTGTTAACCGACTGAAGCACCGCTTTATCCAGACCCAGCTTCTTGCTAGCCTTGTCGAACATCTGCCGCTCGTACGAGTTACGTGTCAGCAGTCGATACACCTTGACGGGCTTGTCCTGTCCGATGCGGTGACAGCGGGCCTGCGCCTGGAGGTCGTTCTGCGGGTTCCAATCTGAGTCGTATATTATAACGGTGTCCGCAGCCGTCAGGTTAATGCCCAGCCCGCCGGCGCGCGTGCACAGGAGGAACACAAACCGGTCAGAACCGGGTTTGGAGAACCGGTCGATCGCGGCTTGTCTCAGATTGCCGCGGATCTGTCCGTCTATCCGTTCGTACGGATATCCCATCGCGAGCAGGTAGTCCTCCAGGATGTCCAGCAGCTTAACCATCTGCGAGAACACCAGCACCTTGTGGTCGCCCTCCCTCAGCTTGGGAAGGAGCTTGTCCACGAGTACCAGCTTTCCGGAGGCCTGGACCAGGGACCGCCAGGCCGGCTCGGAGGGGTGGAACTTCTGCCACTCCTCCGTGATGTGTGTCTCCGCCCCCTTTATAAGGAACGGATGGTTACAACACTTCCGGAGCTCCATAAACAGGTTCATTAGGTTCGGCACATTCCTAGAGGTAGCCTTAGCGACAATGAATGAGAAATTCTTCTCCATAATAGCTCTGTAGTATTTCTTCTGAATAGAAGTTAGTTCCACTTCGATTATAGTCTCTTCTTTCGGAGCCAAGTTCTTCTCGACGTCTTCCTTGAGCCGTCGGAGCATCATCGGCTTTAACACCTTCTGGAGGTCCACCACCTGGCTCTCCGACTGAAGCTGTCCGAATTTCGCGAGGAACTCCTGGTCCGAATCGAACTTGAGTGGGTCCAGGAAATTAAGGAGCGACCACAGTTCCTCCACAGAGTTCTGTAGCGGAGTACCGGTCAATAGAATCTTGTGTTCCATGTCAAACTCCTTGAGATGAGAAGTCAGCTTCCCACGCGTGTTCTTAAGTCTGTGTCCCTCGTCGATAACAGTGACTCTCCAAGGAATGTTTATGAGTTCACCTCCCTCTATCATCACGGCCTCGTAAGTGGTGATGACGCAGTTGAATTTGAACAGTCCCTTTCTGTCGCCTAGCGTCTTAAAATAGAACTCGCTCTCCTCTATAAGCTTCCGACTGGTCAGGGTGCCGTGGTACACGATTACGTTCATGTCTGTCCAGCTCTGGAACTCCCTATACCAGTTCTGTATCGTCGAGAGAGGCGCTATTATCAGGAACGGACCACGGATGCCGTAGTCAATGACTGTGTTCAAGAATGCTATTGTTTGTATGGTTTTCCCAAGTCCCATCTCATCAGCGAGAATACAGTTCTTTCGCGAGAACCACTTCATGACGAGCCAGTTTAGCCCGACCAGTTGGTAGGCCCTGAGGTAGTTGTTGTTCTTGTACTCCTTGTGGGTGTTGGAAACCGGAACCTCGGAGGAGGGCCGCGGTTTCTGCGAAAGCGCGGACAGGGGAGGGGGTCTGTTTAGCTGCTCGTACAGCCGCACCTTGTGCTCGTCTAGGATGCTATCCTTCAGCTCCCAAGTGGCCTCTTCATACGAGAGAGAGCACCACTTCACCAAATAGTATACCGACACACCGCCCCCTATCTCCCGGACCCGATCCATGTCTAGGATCCGGTCCACCTGTATGTAGTCCGGATTGAAGGGCTCCTCTTCCAAAACCGCTAGGTCCGCCTGTCTCTGCCGGTACCGGTTTATCTTCTGCACGGCCCGCTTGTCGCCCTGGTTGAGTAGCGACAGAGTTGACCACTTGGAATGCAGATACGAGTACCCTTTGAACTTCACGTAGAACTGCTCGCTGTCCTCCTCTCCGTCCGTGGTCCGACTGCCCAGAACCTTGTCTATGACGTATTCCTCTTCAGCGGGCCACTGGTCGAACAGGTCTCCGGTGTGCGTCATGAGGGTGGGTCTCCGCGGGAACAGCTGGGAGGGGCGCGCCAGGGGACTGCCCTTCTTCTTGGAGGGCCGCGACCCGTCCGAGGAGCCGTCGTCACTCAGGTTGAGGTCCACTTCGTAGCGGTACTTCTGCGTCTTCCCGATGTTCCGGTCGGAGCGTCGGCAGAGGAGCGGATTCGACTCCTCGTCGGTGTCGGTGGAGATCCCGGGGCTGTCCAGCTTCTGCTTGAGGGGCTTCTTAGAGGGGGGCGCGAGCGGGGCACCCTTGCCCCTCCGCTTGCCCCCCCGACCGAGGGGTCTATTGGAGAAGGGTCTGTTGGAGAGGGGTCTGTTACTGAGGTCCCTGGGGGCCTGGGGGTAGAAGCTGGATGCGCTGATGAGCGGGCGCTTGGGGAATAGGGCCCGCGGGACGGGGCGCGGGGACCCCCGGGAGAGGAGCGCCCGGTCCGAGGAGAAGAGTCCCCTGGGGGCGGACAGGGGGCTGGGTCGGGCCGGGTTCAGCTGGAGCAGCCGTTGCAGCATGAGGGAGGAGGTGGGGACCGCAGGCGCGTAGGCCAGACGGAAGGGGGGAATAGCGGCGCCGAGGGCGGTGTTGTCCTGGGGCCGGGAGAGCCGCGGCCTCTTGGGGGCGGGACTGAGACCGGCGGGAGAGGAGGGCGAGTAGCAGTGGTCGCAGAGCGTAGCTGAGACCCGTAGCTTGCCGCTAGGGGGCGTGAGCCCGCTCTCTCGCTCTTCGGAGGAGGAACTGGTTAGCAAGGGGTCGTGTGACGTAGGTGTGAAGGTGTGTGTCGCTCCGTGGTCGAGTGTCATCGGCTCTGAGGTGTCAAGTGGCTCAGGTGTCGCGTGGTTGGTTGGCAGGGGTGAATCAGTTGGCACGTCATCTTGTGACATAATAAAGCGACAGCTAACTGGCTAATCTTCTATTCACTAATAACATTACAATCAAGTTTACAAAAAGTGTAAAGTTAAATATCCCACTTTATTGTGTCTTTTATATTACTGTTATATAGATAAATACAGCTGTTTACATAAATATTAAATTTGTGATACCTCTTTTGGTTAATTACTAAGTTATAAATAAAATGAAATACAAACAGTCAATAAGTTGTTTTCAACTTTCTCCAAGACAGAAAGGTCATAACTAGCACAACAAGGAACAACACCTCCATCACAGTACCCATCACCATCGGACGGTGCACGTTTCCGCCGGCCCACAGCGGTCCCATTATGGTCCCCAGACACAGGAACGATCTCCGAATTCCTTGTGACACTCCCTGTATCTGCGGAGGCACTAGCTTTGAGAACATTGAAGATGCGCCCACGAAATAGAACGGGAGGCATATTATTATAAGCGTGGAGGTGCAGTAGAGCTTTAGGAGATTCACGTTCCCCTCGTGTGTTCCCATTCTGTGTGGGGTTATGCTCGGGAAAATGAATAGCAACACTATATACGCTAATGCATTTCCTCCTAGGCCTATAACCATAAGCCACCGGTCCCCCATATACTGACTCAGTATACTAACGAACAGATACGAAATGAGTCCTTCTATCGAGCAGATTATATAGAACACACTCAGATATTCCTCGTTCCAGTACAGGTTAGCCTCAGCCCAGGGCACAACGAATGTCTCTATGCAGGTTTGGTTAAACATAGTCACGAACGTGAGCGCTAGCAGCAGTATAACCTCGTGACGTAGGAGCGTACTGGCCACTGTGCGCCAGGAAAAGTACGGATGTATACCGGATTGGGAACGACTGTTAGAGGAGGTTAATGTGTTCCTGTGTGCGTCTGGTGGTGTCAGAGGTTTGGCCTGTATTAGAGGGGCGCCCTCCGAGTTAATGCTGGGCCGCATGGCGGTTGTGAGGTTGCTATCTACCGGATACTGCTGCTTAGGGGCCGACTTGACACAAACAACAAATATGAGCAGCAGCACACTCCACAGCACTGCCATGACTAACCCTGGTACTGACAACGCGTCTATGAGAAAGGGACCGATGTAGAAGTGTAGGTATATAAGGAAGAAGTTAAGCCCCGGGCCCAGGAGCAAGCCCAGCTGAAAACAAGCGAAGAAGAGAGAGAAAACTCGCGTCTGTTTCTCCTTAGGGACCGTCCAGGCCAGCTCGCTTATGAGCGTAGCCCCGGCAGATGCCCCGAGTCCATTAACAAATCTAGCGCCCAGAATGGAATACTGCGAGAACCCCATGAAGTACAGGATGTTCCCGCTTATCTCGAAAACAGTCGCTAGACTCATAATGACTTTGAGTCCGTGTGTCTTGTCGTACCAGTATCCGAAGAGGGGACCGAATAGCAGACGGGCCACACTGAAGATAGAGAGGGACAGTCCATAGAAAGCCTCGGTTGCCCCGTAGCGAGACAAGTAGTTCCATAAAGTGGGAATAACAACCGCGTACTCGACTCCACATAGAAAGTTATAGCTCGTAAAGATAAAGAAGTTCGTCAGCTGACGGACACTAGACCAATCATAACTCATTTTATTCCAGCACCAAAGTATCTATTATTTATTTTGCCCTACGGCCTATTTGCTATCCCTGTGACATGAAATCCATCCTAATTAGTAATCACACATGACCAACCGAGTATACTCAATCAGATATTCAATACTATTAATAGAGACTACTGTTGATTGTCTCTGTACAAACACAATTGTATTGCCGCCCCCAGACCAGATGGTATCTGGTGTCCGCTGAGCTATTTTAGGAACAACAGGGGACATCCCACTGAGACCGTGAGTGTACAACAAATATATTTAATTTTAGAATTACTTATAGAGAGAAATTTTAGAAATTTTAGAAATACTTATAGAGGGAAAAAGGTTAATGGAATTTAGTAGTATAGTATTTAGAATAAAACTGATTTATTTAGGTGCAGGCAACTCTCGTTATAACGAAGTGCTTGGGACCTGTAATTTCCTTCGTTATAAGCGGATACTAATTAATGCATTTAGTGCTCTGGGGGAAATTTCCATTTCGTTATAAGCGGTTATTTCTTTATATCCGACTTCGTAATAACGGGAGTTCGCTGTATATTTCTTAATTATAAACTCACAGTTAATTGAGGAGCAGAGGGTTTTAAGCTTGTCTGGCGGATAATTTCCCCGGGGTGAGTGAGTTCCTGTTTGGTACCAAAAAAGTTGGAAACTTGGCTTGAAGGTGTCAAGTCCTGTCTGTGAGTATCTGTCTCTTCCGATGGGAAGAATACCTTAGTGCCCTTGCTGTTGCTAGTGGGCTTATAGGGGTCTGGTAGGATCGGGGGTCTCAAGTGCTTACCTTTGTATTTTGGTTTATTAGAAGTTAAGTCGTTGCCCATTACAGAGCATTGTACAACTAATGTTAATAAATTGGGATTCATGTGTGTGTTAAATATTTGTATTTGTATTCGTGTAAGTCAATCAATAAAACATTTGTATATCATGGCGAGTAAATAAGTGTCAGTTTGTTGTTGTTTATCAAATCTTTCCGTGTGCCACGAGTTTTTGCAACTCAGCTGTCATTTCTCTGTCAAAGGAATGCGCCTTTGAGTATAGCCCCTCAGGTGTCAGCCCCTCAAACTCCCCCTGCGGCCTCGCGATTCCGCGAGCGAGACACCGCGCCAGGAGGAACAGACCCAGAGAGACCCCGGCGCAGGCCAGGTGCGGGCGGAACTTTAGCTTCGTCGCTTCTTCGATTACTTCCTCTCTACTCTCATACCTGCAAACAAAGTATAAATATACATACAGTCGACTCCGCTTATTAATAGAGCCATTGGTAATAGATTTCTCCGCTTAATCGGGTCATAATTTCACAGGATTTATAGGACGGAATTAATTTTGTATTAAAATATTTTCGGTTAATCACTTTATGAGCTCGGAGGCTAGCTGTTTGGTCTTTGTATAGAACTGGTTTCTGTAGTAGGCATACACCAGCTGTCCCTTGGCGTAGGCGCTGCTCTGATTGGCTGCCGCCGTCAGACAGCGGAAGGCCTGACTCAGGTCCCGCGCGGACCCCTGTCCTTCTGTCAGGAACACCCCCAGCACCGATAGGGACTCCACCGAGCCGCTCCTAGCAGCCAGGCGGTGCCAATGGAATGCCCGCTTTATGTCTAGGGTGTCGGGGCGGGTGTAGTAGAATCCCAGCATATTCATCGCTTCCGCATTTCCAGCTTTCGATGCCGACTCCCAATATTCAGCGGCTCTATAACACAACACGATTAGATACTCACAATCCTAAGAGAGATCTAATTACTTCTTAGTGTCTGGCCATACACCGAACCCCTCGTAGAATGCCTTCCCTACGTGGAACTGTGCACTGGCCCTCAGATGCTCCGTCTTGGAGTCAGCTGAGTCCGCGAGACTCCTCATCAGCTCCACCCCTCTCCGGGGGTCCTGCTCTGTCCCGAGACCCTCGAACAGCATGACCCCCACCTGGTACTCACTCTCCCTGCTCCCGCTGTCTCTGCCGCGCAGGAAGGAGAGGAACCCGGCAGAGAAGCTGCCCGCATCACACAGGTACTGTCCCATCTGGAAGTGGGCCTGGGGCAGTCCCCGCTCGCAGAGGAACTCCAGCTGGCGCAGCCACACGCCCTCCTCTAGCTCTGCTGCCATGACACCCTGGTATGCAACTAGTGACCCCAGGTACAGTGGATACGGTTATAAGCACATCGTAGGGAACTGCACTTGATGTCTTATAACCGTCATGTTCTTATAACCGACATAAATTATACAGGCTATATGGCAACCGTTTTCCAACTTAGTGTTCTTATATCCGATATGTTCTTATAACCGGTGTATTTATATCCGACATCTACTGAATTAACGGCAGTTAAATTTATTTAAAATATCCCGCCCATCGTGACAAATGACCAAAGGAATCTTCAAATGGTTATTACTTTAAAATCATGGCTCCGATTGAGTTGAAATTTTCAGTGTAGGTGGTACTTATGTATGTATATTGTACTAATCTCAATTTATTATGATGACTAGAGATAAGAATATCTGATTATATATAATGTACAAACTATTTTCTTTTTGTTAATTTATTTATTTCACTCTGGCTGACTTTAAGAACGCCCCCTTTCAGCCGCCCTAAAGTTGGACCGAACTTAATTTTCCCATCCTTCCATCTCCCTCTCCCCTTAACAACCGCCTTCTTCTTAAATATGTGAGCTCCCAATATCCGTTCCTCCTCTTTTCTCTTAACTTCCTGTTCCCGTTTATCTTTCTGCTCTAGCATGAACTGCTTGTAGTTAACACACCTCCGCTTGGGCTGTTTCCCCCCCAGTCGCTGCACCCTCTCCCGGACGTACTCCCGCCGCTTGCTGCCCAGCAGACTGCGCATGTTCATGCAGTGGATCTCGTTCATAAGACCGGTCAGGTCTCGCTTCACGTCCAGAGGGTTAGTTGGCGGAGTTACCAGCTGATTTTTTAGGGGGACGTTGGTTTTATTTTGAAACAAATCTAAATTTCGGTCGGAGGCTTTTTTCTTAGACATTTCGGCGCCTGTGAGCTAGAATTTGTAAACAACAACAACAGAGGTGTCAATATATACACACTGGAATAATAATAATCTATAAAATCATATATACAGAACTTCAGCAATAAAAATACAAAGTCCTCCTAGAAAACACAAAGATAGGGAGTTTGTTAGAAAGTGATTTTGGAGAGCGGGTCACAGCTAAATCTCTCCGATGTATTTGAGACATTTCCCGGTGGCGTCGATCTCCTGCAGCTGTCCCGACAACACGTGGGTATCCAAATGAATCTCAGTTCTCTCCAGGAGCGCTTCTAGTGCGGTCTGGCGAAGCAGAATGTTGTTCGCGAACTCCCGTAGCTCGTTAACCTTACTCACCTGGCCGCTAAGCTGTACCCGTAGAGCCAGTATACGCGGGTACGTGCCGTTAAGCACTCGGAACCTCTCGTTAATGGTCGCGCTTATCTCCTGTATAGTTTGGGACAGCTGAGAGGCCTGGGGTACCAACAGGTTGGACCTGTCTGTCAGGGTGTTAATGTCATCAGCTGTGTCCCTTCCCCTCTGTGTGAGCTCAGCCAGTCGCCCCTGATTGCTCTCCCGCAGCTGGAGACTCTCTCCCAGATTTGCGCTCGCGTTATTAACCCGCTCGGTCAGGGAGGGCAGCAGCGCTGTCACCGCCCCCACGTCAGATATTATTCCCCGGACGGTCTCACTCAGGTTCCTCACGTGCTCCCTCAGCTGCTCCAGCTGTTCCAGCTGATCGGCAGCAGAGGCGGAGTCAGCTGAGAGCCCGGGTCCCAGCGCCAGGAGCCGGGAAAACGACGTATTAAGCAACAGCTGACTGCCGACTAGAGTATCGAGGTACGGCTGTATCAGCTGTAGGCTGCTCTCCCCATTAACTAGGATCTGTTCGTTACTCAGCACCTGCTCCAGAGTCCGGTTTATGTACACAGCTATCTCAGCTGCTTCTGAGACCGTTAGGGATACGGTCAGCTGTAGAATCTCAGCTGATAGCCTGCTCAGCTCGCTCGCGTCAGCTGACTGCTGAATGCAGACACTAACGCTCTCAACAGAGCTCTCTAGCACGGGCACCAGCTCGCATAGACTCCCGTTAATCTGAATAAATACGTCACGCAGTTGCACCAGTCGGTTCAACAGATCCTCAAAGGTGGACCTGTTAGCGATGAGAGCAGAGAGCGGCTCAATCAAATCGCCCTCTCGGACTCGCAAGCGTGCGATGTGGGACTGGAACAGGTTGGCAACGACGACGAGACGTTGGTATGTGCCACTCAGACACTGGGTGCTCTGTCCGCAGAGAGAGGCACGCGCGGCAACTGACACCTCTGTGACAGCATTCCTGTGCTCCTCTAGGGTCGCTATCTGCCCGGGTACCCCCGCTATGTCTATGGTTAGGTATAGCTCTATGCTGCGACTAATGGCGATACCAGCCGCGCTTAGGGAGCCCCTGAGGGCCCTGGCGTCCGTGTACAGGCCGCTGCTGGCGTTAAGGAGGGAGGACAGCTGGGAGAACTGAGCGGATAACTCGGTGCTGTTGAGAGGGGCCAGGAGCGTCTCTATGAAGTTATCTAGCGGCGCCGTCTGCAGCTGAGCTAGGTGTGTGGCTAGCAGCTCCACCAGTACCTGGATCTCCCCGAGAGAGCGGGAGGGGGTAACCGCGAGGGAGGAGAGGATCAGTGAGGTCCCGTTAAGGGCCCCTCTCGTGTCTCGGAGGGAGGAAGCCAGGGGACAGACGAGTGACGCGTCGCTCAGCTTAGCTTCAGAAATCAGCTGTTTCAGCTCTGTTATGTTAGCTTGCAGTCTCTCGAATAGATCGAACCCGCTGTCCCATCCCTGGCAGGTCTGCACGAACTGCTCCAGCGCCTGTATTTCTGTCGGGACACCGGCTGATAGCGACAGGTACCTATCGTAGCACGCGTCGCACCTCTCACAGGGCACCCCGGCCCCTGGGTCCCCTCTGTACCCCTCCAGACACCCCTCGCACCCCGGCCCCCTGTAGCCGACCGGACACGCGCAGATGTGTCCCGCCAGCGGCCGTGAGGCGTCCATAGCGACGCACGAGTTGGAGACTTGGAATGCGGAGGCGGGGCCGGTGGGACACTGGCAGGGGTAGCAGCCCTCGGGGGACCCGGCCTCCCCGAAGTGGCCCTCTCGACAGAGGTGGCAGTACCGCCCCCTGGTGTTCTGTCGGCAGTCGCGGCAGGTACCCTCCTCGGAGTCGCAGAGGCCGGAGTGTCCCGAGCAGGAACAGGGGACGCAAGGGGCGAATTGGCCCCCTCCCTCTGGGGACCGCGTGTAGCCGGTAGAACACCTATAACAGCAGGCATGCATTAATACAGGCAGGTATACATAGTGGTGTCCTCCTAATAGCAAGTCACATTTTGCATGAATTTTGCTTGCTAATAAGCGAACTTACTACAGTTGAAACCGGTTTTTTCATTTCTTTTCAGATAAAAATAGTAAGAAAAAACCGATTAAAAACACTAGTAAAGTTGGAATTTCTTACAAAAGATTGTATCACTAATAGTTAGAATAAACCGATAAGTTAGAATAACCAGAGTTAGAATAAACCGGTTTCGACTGTATTAGACTTAGAGGAACAGAAATAACATTAATGCTCGCTTAGGGAATGAAATTAACTTGTAACTCCTCACCTCTCGCAGAACTGTCCCGTGTGTCCCTCGGGACACTCGCATTCCTCTACGTTGCTAGCCAGCTCCCCGCCGTTTCCGGTCGGCACGGAGTCCCACAGATCCGCGGCGAATAACCGCACGTACCGGTCCCCCCTGCCGGCGCTGGAAACCGCAGAAACCACCAGCTGTAGCCCCCCCAGCTCTGCCAATGAGCTCCTCAGCTCTGCCTGCGTAGCCTGGTCTCCGGAACCGGATAGGAACCGGTTTCCCACGAGACTAATGCGCAGCGCGTGCTCGAGAGAGAGAGCCGTCACTTCCTGAGTAAGCCGAGATGAACCATGGATATCGGTTAACACAATCTGTATGGACTCTGGGACGAAGTTAGAGCTGAGACTAAGAGACAGTACTGAGGAGTACGCATTCCTTCTGTCGCCAAGGTAACCAGGAGGGAATGTTATTGTGAGACTCAAATCCGAGGCGGTCAGGTTGTACAGGAGATGTCCCTCTACAACCTAAGTAAACAGAGTAAATAATCATCAATGTTATAAACAACAACAACAACAACAACAACAACATACCTGTATCTGTCCAGAGGCTTGTCCCACCCAGTTCTGAGATCCGGTGTCGAGAGAGGTCAGCTGTCTCCTCCAGCCCCTGGCAACGGAGCATTCCTGAGAGAACCCGTTACAGAAACAGCTGATACAGTCCCCGATGGCGGCGGAGGCTCTCGGACACAGCCCGCACACGCCCTCTAAGCGGGTGCACTCGCCGCAGTCCCTCCCAGCTGTGAAGCCCTTGCAGTCGCACTGCCCCCCGCACTTGTCGCAGGTGTCGGATTGTGTCCCGTTAACGTGGCAGTCGCAGGAGAGAGCCCCGTCGTTCAGGTAGACAGAGATTAGCTTTTGGGAATAGCTGCAGCAGTTGTCCGAGTCCAGGTCTTCTTCACACCTACACACACACAGACAGAATTAAACACAGAGACAAATACAGTGAGCTCTCGTTATAATGAAGTGCTTGGGACATGTAACTCCTTCGTTATAAGCGGATAATAATTAACGCATTTAGTGCTCTGGGGAAAATCCCCATTTCGTTATAACAGACTTCGTTATAACGAGAGTTCATGTATTAAGAAACATACTATCTACCTTTTGTTCTGAGAGGTCTCGTCCAGCCAGATCCCCGCCAGGTCGCAGGCTGCCGCTGCCCCCCTCTCACAGGCGGGAGAGACCCTGGTGTCTACGTCCCCCTGTCCCACCTCTCCCACGTAGTGCCCGTCCCGCACCCGCGAGCAGGTGTCCCCCTCCACGCCCCCTCTGCAGACACAGGTCCCGTTAATAGGGTGGCAGATTAGCGGGAGGAGGGTGGTCCCTATGGAGCAGCCGCAGGGGCGACACCCGAACGTGTCCGCGGGGAAGGGGCCGTGGTACCCGTTTCGACAGGTCTGGCAGAGGAGGCCGGCGGCGTACTTCTTGCAGAGACAACGTCCGGTCTCCGGATCGCAGCCCCTGGCCCCGGACCCGCAGAGACAGGGCCGACATCCGTCCGGGTCCGAGGGGGACAGACCGTAGAACCCCGGCTTGCACCGGTCGCACCGCGCCCCTCGGACGTTCCTCTTGCACGGACAGTATCCATACGCGTCGCACTGGGGCCCGAGAGCCCCTGTGACGTCACAGCCGCAGTGGCTACAGATCTGGGAGTGGAAGAGCCAGCCCCGCCTCAGGTAGACCGGGTTCTGGTAGAAGCCGGGCAGACACCGGTCGCACAGGTCTCCCGTGGTGTTGTGCTCGCACTCTCGGCAGAGCTAGGAGACAATAGTAATAGTAATGAGACTATAATAAAGCTAATAGACTAGTGAATAATCAGTTATACAACAATAGAGCAATAGCCATATTCGTGAATAATCAGTTATAACTATTGAGCAATAGCCACCTAATTATAACTACATATAGAGCAATAGCACTATTAGCTGTTCCAATCTAAAATGGGTCAAATATTACTGTTATTGAACAATCATAAATAATCAATAATTCTTGCCATTTTCAATGAATTAGTCAACTTAGGTTCCAATTATACAATATTCGCGGTTTTATGAATGGTAATAGGAATGCAGACTTGCACATCTGCAGAAAGTAAGAATAACCACTGAGTATTAAGCCGCCTCCCTCCCATACAAGATATCATCTTGGTAACCAGATAGGGGATTAGGAATGCAAGTTATCTGTAACAAGATATTAGTGCATACCAATCTCTGAAATTATGATTAATTGCAGGATCTAATTTAGGTCGATTAGAACAATTTAAGTCAACAAAATATTAATAATAAAGTTGACTAAAACTGAGTTAAACTTTTCAATTAAAAACCAAATTGCCTGTAATATCAAGTTGTGCTAGACAGAATAGTATAGTATAGTCATGTGGTATAGCAAATACCTGGGTTTCTCTATCTGTGTCGTAGTAGCAGTTATCGGAGTGGGAATTGCACCTACACATCTCGCAGAACCCCGGGTATGTGGGTGTGGAGGGTGCCCATCTCTTCCGATTGTATCCGTACTGGCACTGCCCACAGTGGGGCCCGTCTGTGTTGTGTCTACACTCACAGACCCCCGGGACAGAGGCCCCCTCCTGCCCCCCTAGAGGGGTACAGGTGTCCGCGTGCCCGTGGCAGTGGCAGGCCCCGAACACCTGGAAGCTGGAGATGCTGTAGCTGATCGGCAGGAGCGAGTTAACCGGCTGTAGGGCCAGCAGACGGAGTCTCAGGTTGGTCACGGTCAGCTGAGCGGTGGGCAGAGACAGATGGAGGGGATCCGAGGCCCAGAAGGGGAGGTGTGCCGGGAGGACCAGGTCAAACAGGAGGCTGCCTCCGAACTGATTGACACCTAAGGACAACAAGTCATACAGTAGAACCTGTTAATCCGATCCCGTTGGGATAGGAATAAATTATACAGGCTCTAATGCATAGTCCGACGCTCATTGGGATAAGCAATAAGTATGCAGGTTCTACTATATACGAATATAAAGCGAGTATTAACTAAACTCACCGAAGTAATCAGGTGTGCACACCACGTCTGCTACCGCCGCCCTGTCGCCGGCTGACCGATCTGGCATCCGGAAGTACCACGGACAGTCCGTAGCGTAGAACTGCAGAGCTCGCCAGGTGTCTCCCCCGTCGGTAGATACCTCAACTACCGCAGAGGCGGGGAGGAATGTGGCGAAGGTAATGTTAACACCCAGCAACTTGAAACTCGTCTCTAAATCCAACTGAGATTTTATAAAATATGTTTTCTGTGTGTAGTTACAAACTAACCTGAATAGTGGCATTTTGTTGTCCAGGCTCTGACACCCATTTGGTGTCCGCATTCCTATCGTTAAGATACGTATCCAGGCTAGAGCAGAACTGGGAATTCTCACAAGACCCACTCACTTGCAGATCGCGACCAAAAGCCAAATCGCCACTCGGCGGATAACAAAACTTCTCATCGCAAGACGAGCACAAGGAAACGCCTATGCTCACAACACAAAACAACAACAATTGTGACAATATACTCCGATCCATTTACCTGCAATCAGACTATTCTACTACGCCGGACAACTATAGCATTAAATAAGCTCAGCGAACGCATATTGCATGCGTTATATCTTATTACACTGTGTAGGCTGCGGGGTAACTTGCAGCATTGAGAATTCAATGAAAATAATATTTGGTTTAGCTTATTGAGATGATCAATATTTGATTATCCAGAGTGGTTTTATTATGGTGGTTGAATTAGGAGTGTTGCATTTATAATTATACAAACTTCAATATGGCTATATTGCAATATATGTACACTCATAGGAACACGGATAAGGCGAAGCATAGGTTATAAGGAGCACAAAGTTTAATTCCCCTAGACCAGGCCTTCATCTAGCCCTAAGAGATCCGCGCACCCAAAGTGATGTTCATTTTACAATCGCGCACCCAAATTTACCAAAATAGGACATTTATCAAAAAAAAGACCAAAATTAGTATTAAAATACTCTGGGTGCGCACTTCGCACCCAAATTAATTCCAATTTCACGCACCCTTCCAGCAATTTTTCTTGAAATCACGCACCCCTGGGTGCGCGCCGCGCACCCAGATGAAGGCCTGCCCTAGCCTATACAAATGCATGCATGTGACTCCGGTTAATACGAACAAATTTAAACGGGCCCTGGTTCGTATTAACAGAGGTTACTACTGTAAATGCTATGGATAAGTAAATTAAACTCTCATATTTATTGAGAGTAAATGGCCAAATATAGCATTGTGACTGTACTATATTAAAGAAATACCGAATAGGTAAACTAGAGTTGTATCAAACTACAAGAAGTTGGAAACAACAATAAATCTGTTAGAACAATTAGCTCTTAGTATCCATGGTGCTGTGTTCCTTCTCTTTATCCTCGTCATCCTCCTCCAGGCCCCGTATGTACAGCACGTTGTTGCACCGGATCAGAACCTCCCCCAACATGCCCGCCATCTTATCGCCGATCCACTCCTCGGTGCTGGCCAGCTGCAGGTTCATGTATCCGTCGGTAGAAACCAGATACCCCCTGTACTCCATGCCCCACTTAAGCTTAACCGCAACTGGCTTGCCAGTAAGGCCCTTAAGGAAGGGCTTAGGGTTCATAGTAACAGTTGCCATAGTAAATACTAATAGTATAATTGGTTATTAACAAGGGTCTTAAGTTATTCGTTTAAAAGTATTCTCCCAACAAACACATATAGCTTCAATTATAAAGCGTTTAATGTATTCAAACAAAATACCATCTTTTTAAACAGATATAACAGTACTTTTGGTGGCAACTGTCAAAATGATGAACTTTTAATAGATTCAATTACCAATTTAGGACATAATTGCAGAACAGTAGTTAGTTGATGTGTAACTATTTCCCATTTGCCTTTAAAATGCAAATTTGATTTGTCAACACAGGCAGTAATTATGGAAGATAATTCCTTTTGCTCCTTGATGTTGCTAACATAAAGTCAATCATTTTACAAGCTACGTCGATTAAGATAAAGGGAACTCTCCTAAAATATTGATCTCATAAGAACAGTATTTGAGACAAATTGAAGCACTGATTAACTACAAAACTGATGGAATAATAACTTGTATTAAACACATGTTAATTAAGGGAAATAACTGACAAATACACATCAATTTGATAAACAAATCACTGCATTATAACTATGGCAAGTTAAGGAATAGATATTTGTTAATAATAGCAACCTTCTTTGGATAATAAAATAAATAATAAGCGAAAATATAAAAGTAAATAAACATAAATAAAGTTAATAAACGAATAATTAATATATTTTGTAAATTCTAAAAAGGGTAACAAAATTTAGTAAATTATTATTTCAAAATAGCCCTAAATTGTTTAAGATAAAGTTAATAACACGAAATAGAAACATAATTCATTGATTCTTCTTATTGGCGTAGTATCTATCGACGTAGAATTTAAGAAACAGCAAGGCATAACTACCGTACAACACCATTGCTACCCAAAACGAATTTTCCTTGAACATACAATCGGGATGGTCGCCAGATTTAAGTCCGTAATAAGAAGAAAATGTGAAGAACAGTCCAAAGAACATCTGTCCCAGTTGGATACGCGTTACGAATTTAGATATAAAGTTCGGCAGTCGCCTCCCTGATGCGCAGTACGCGTAGTACGTATACATGAATGAGTGAATAATGTAGTTCATTGAGCCAAAGTAGTGACCTAGGGCTATCTCATCTTTGAAGAGGTAGCAAGTGAATATTAGGACCGTTATATGATGGTACCAGTGTAGGAATATAACGTCTCTCTTGCGTAGAACGAGAAAAAATGTGTCCATAAATTCCCAAACTTTGGAGAAGACAAATAAATAGGACCAGACAGCTAAATCCGGGTTAATGTGTCCGTCAGTGAAACAGACCGAGCCGATATATCCCCTTTCCGCGACTATTCGGAGCAGGGGGGGCACACTCCTGCAAGCTCCGATTATACTAAACACCGCGAGGAATATGTTCCAACAATAGAGTAAACGTCTCATCTCAAATGCCGGTCTGTTTTTCATATACATTTTCCCGAAGAATATTAATAGTAGGTACAAGATCGATAGAATCACAGATATCCACCAGTAATTCTGGACGGCTACATAACTGTTCTTGAAGTCGAATGTATGTTCAAAGTCTCTTAAAACCTGTATGTATGGCATCGCGACACATTAACAGTATACGCTATAAGTAAACAAATATTCGTCAAATTCAAGGATACACTGATTATATTGTGTTTTGTAATTTAGGACTATTTGTATTTTGATCCTAGGAGGGAGGTTAAAATAACCCGTGCCTCCTAAAACATAATACTGTAGTAGTACAGTCAGGGCTGTATCAACTCATTTTGAGTTGGCAAAATCAACTCATTTTTCTGAATGAGTTGAATGAGTTGGTAGTGGTCTAAATGAATGAGTTGAATGAGTTGATAGCTCACTTGAATGAGTTGAAATGAGTTCAACTCATTTTAGAAATGAGTTGGTTTGAACCAACTCATTTCTAAAATTGGTTAAAATATATATCATAGACAATAATTGTCCTGCCATGTGGCATAAGTAATATTTGCGTCAACCCATAGTGAGATGCAGATCCCATCTCAATACTCGAAAAATACTCGAAATCATGAAAATAGTACTGAAGCAAGTTTTTTAGCAACAGTGGCTTGCATCGCATATGTATACAATTTTTTAAATGAGTTAATTGCATGTGAGTTACATGCATTTGAATGTGTAATTAAATGAGTCGAGTTGAACGAGTTTTAAAATGAGTTGAAATGAGTTGAATGAGTTGAAATGAGTTGGTTGCATAAAACTGGATAAATTGAATGAGTTGAATGAGTTGGTTACATCCAAATGAATGAGTTGAATGAGTTGGTACAATATAAATGAATGAGTTGGTTCCGAGGAAATCAGTTTTTTTACCAACTCAAAATGAGTTGATACAGCCCTGAGTACAGTGTACTAATTAAGCAGGAAATACACAACTTATAAATTAAGCTATCGTATGGCTGTTATTTTGAAACGACACTAATGGAATCCAATGCAACCACTCATACAATATTAAATATCAAATGCTCATTTCGTAACTAGGAAACTTAACCCCGTAAACGTTAGAAGCTTAAAAGTTAATCTCTTAGATTAATCAATTATTAATAAGTGTTGTGCAAATACATTAAATCAGAACCTGGACATACAAAAATAGTATGAAATATATTTCTATGAAAGACCTTGGCTAGTCTATCTCCGTTGGAGTTTCGAATCCACCCAGATCTGAATCCAAACTATAGGAGAGAGAGAGAGACAGTAAATAGGATCACAGGGGGGGGGGGGGGGGGCTGTATAGGGGTACAGGGTACTTACTCAGGTTTGTCCTCTGTATTAGAATTGTGTGGTTTCTTAATGGGGGTGCTCTCGAGGGGGCAGCTCCTTGTCCCGGATACCTCTTCGTTGTCAGAACTGTCCTGAATAGGCGGAGTAACCTCTCCACCTGTCTCCTCAGGTGTATCAGGTGTATCAGGAGTATTAGGCTCACCAAAGCTGGCATCCGAGGGGACAGGGGGCCTGGGCGGGTAGTGTATCTCCCTCGCGGGAGAGCCGCTGGGAGAGAGAGCCTCGGTCCAGGAGTGGGGATAGAGAATCTCCTTGTCGCCGGTAAAGCTGGATTCGTTATTGAAGTGGAAACTCGAGCTCTTGTTGGGGAAGCAAGAAGTGCTCGGTTGTCTAATAACATCTTTACGGGGCGGATAGCGGATGCGTTTGTGGTCTGACGGGGGGTAGTATATGACCTGTTTCTTGGGAGAGGTGGTGGGTTCGAGCCCCGGGGGGTACGATATTTCTCTCTTGCAGGGCTTTAGAGGAGAAGGGGATCTCGAGGTGTCTAGAGGGGGTCGCTTTATCTCCCTAGGGTGCTTGGTTACGGGGCGAATGGGGGCCGGATTAGGAATGTGCTCGGGAGGGTACAAGATCGGTTTGATGGGTGTCCACGTGAGCTCAGAGGTGGGGGGGTAGTATATAGGGAGAGGGAGAGGGGAAGGGATGTCCCTAGGGGCATTTTGAGGCACGCTGTAATGATTTGTAAGTTGCTCATTGAATGAAAGTGTTTCATGAGTTTCTGTATAGTTTTGATTTGGGACATTTTGAGGTATGTTGTATTGATTAGTTTGTTGCTCATTGAAATAATGTGTTTCATGAGTCTCTATGTTGTATTGATTAGTTAGTTGGTGTGTCTCATGGGTCTCTGTAGAGTTTTGAGTTGGGATATTTTGGTTGTTGAAAAGTGTTGCGTGAGAGGTGTCATGTGGAGGAGGTGGCATGGGATGTGATTTGTTGACATTTGAGTTTTTCATTCGTGAGAGAAAGGCGGGTAATATTTTAGTTGTTTCATTATCTGTAATAAAAGGAAAATTGTAAATAATGTCTTAGTTATTTTGTTCGTTTACATTCAAAAAAGTTCGTTTACATAAAAAATTACGTTTAATTTTTTATAATATTTAAAAGCATACCTTTGGTAGGTCGTGGTACGTTGCTAGGTTCCTCATCAGAGGAATTTAGCGGGAGAGACGGATAGCAAATTCTCTCCGATTGGGAATCCTCTGTAAGACATTCCTGCGGTTGCGATTCGCACTGAAAAGAGGAGTCACATTTTTCGGGCTCCGGAGAGTTGGGGACTAGAGGGGACATGTTTTCTGTCTCCTGGGGATCAGTTTGGAAGTGATGGTTCGGTTTATTTGTCTGTCTGTCTGTAAATATATTCATGTGATTGTCCCCGTATTTATCTCTCAAAATCCGTTTTTCTTTTAACATCAAATCTCTTTTCCATTCGGCATCATCATCCTCTAAGATTAAATAAATAAATTGTTTATAGCTTACGGTGAAAGCCAAATAAAAACAATTTTTATCTGTTATTCAATAATTATTTAATTGAGTACCATATGCTTGATTGAATAGTTAGTTGGAGAGTAAACACAAATTGTTATCTACAAGTTGTAACATGATCTTGTAAATATTCTTTCGTTAAAAACCGTTACTCAGAAAGTGTTATTTAATAGTTAAAGTAAGGACTTACATAAAATATATGTCGGCCAATATAAAAACTATTATCTTAAAATGACCTTGCAAGTGAATGAAATTTCCATTAGAAAAACTGAAAAAGTGTTAGCCGATATATAAGTACTGTATTAATTCCTTAAATTAGTGGGTTAACTAACCATTCCAGGTTTCATTTGATTCAAATTGTCCCTCATTAAAGTGCCCGAAGGGAGCGGACATATTGTTAAAGTTGTGCGGAGAAAAGTTTTGGAATCCAGTCATGAAGTTAGCCGGCATAATATTATTGGGATGGACCTGTAGACGAACATGTTCAAATGTAAAATATATAATTTCCATTTCTCTGTTGAGGTAATTGAAATGGAGTTTAAATACAAAATACAAAGGACAGAAGGAAATTTACGCTCGCCGCAAAAAGTTAAATTAAGGTTTCCAAACTATGAAACAATAACTAACATTCCTTAACAACAAGTCAATGCCTCTGGCATGTAGTAAGTTAATCTAATTACACCACAAATGGCTATGATTGCAATCAGTTGCTTCCAGTATTAAAAGATAACATAGGATGGTAATTAGTCGGAAAATGAATTACCCGCTATGAGTAAACACAGAAATAAAAATTTGACACGCAATTAACTAGCGATAGACAGTTAATGAGAGGAATTATGTTAATTGGGTTTAATTAAAATGTCACACTGACAGTTGTAATCAAATACTCAGGCAATAGTATCAATTATCGGATTTAACTTTAATCAGATCAACATTAGGGGCAGCTGAGCTCGCCAGGGGGACATTAAGGATTGGGAGGGGGGATCTGAATGCAATTATTTTAATCGGGTGATCAATAAATTTTGCAAAAACCCGAAGCATAAGTTTATATTAATAGAGTTAAGCTAAATTATTCTATTGTGCTAATATCAGGGTATTATACAGGACAAGAATTGAACACTTGAACACTAGATAATGAAATTTGTACGTCTAAAGGATTAGTTTTGCATTACTCAATGGGGACTTTCGGCAGTTTCCGCGCTCCTAAACGCAAACATATAAAAAAACCCTAGCTATAATACTATAACAATGCGATCTGATTGTGTACTACGCTTACCTGGTGATGGAACGGGCCCTGGGGAATGCCGGCAGAGAGGTGCTGCGAGAGGGCCTGCTGCTGCGCTAGGATCAGCTGCTGGGTGAGGGGGTTCATGACCAGTCCGGGGGGCATAGCGCCCAGCAGCATCAGGTCTGGCAGGAGACAGGACGGCGGCTGCTCCGGGACAAATAGCGGGTTCCGCTCCATCTGGGGGAGGGCTTGCAGCCCCGAGGGGCCCTGAGTAGGAGGTGTTAATGGGGAGAGAGGGAGCCCCCCTCCCCACAGGGGAGGGGAGGACATGTCTAGCTGGGGGTACAACTTCTGGGGGTTAGCGGGGACCACAGGATCCATTTGGGATTGAGAAGTCAGCTGATTTTGAGGGAGCAAGCCGTCTATAATACAGTGAACTCTCGTTATAACGAAGTGCTTGGGACCTGTAAACTTCGTTATAATGTGAGTTCACTGTAATTACAATCTGATTAACAAATTAGTTATGAATGGAACGAGAGGCTGACTGGCAAATTGTTATAGAGTGGTGAAGGAATGTTGGACAAGGGAAGCAAGATAACTGTCGGAGATACGAAGAGAGGGTTACAGGGAAATGATAGTTTTCTGAAACCGTGAATTTAGCACAAACAATAGATTAGAGAAGTCAAACACACAAACAATAAGAAACCATTTAATAGACACCATATGGAGTTATAAGAATTCGGACGTTATTACCTGTGCAAAGGGGGCTGGGGGGCGGCGGAAAATCAGGCGTTAAGAGTCCGTTCCTTAGAGTCTCGTCCAGTAGCTCGCTTTCCGGCAGAGGAGGCAGGTCAGGGGTAGAAGGCTAGAGAAATAAAATTCTAAAACCACATTCGATAGCTGACATGAAGCAGTAATATTAAAAGTTTCCAGTAAATATAATTAATGAATATTCCGTTATATAAACGTTCTAATAATGTCGCATAAATAGCTAGATAAACGGTATAAAATATTGCAACAAACAATGCGTTAGTACCTGTCAATAAGTATACAAATAAAATATCAATTAATAACAATTAATTGTTAAATCGCGAAAAGTAATTAGGGAAATTCAAACTGAGGTGTGATTAAACATAATATCTTTCATATTACTCACTTTAAGCGGGAAACAACTCAATAGATGGACTAGGAAATATAATATTATTGAAGCAATTAAATTCACAAAAGGAATTTGAGTTAATAATCAAACTTTTGTTATTGTTCTTTGTTTAAAACTGGATTTTATAAGACTTACAATTGTACAAGATTCTTTATAAGCCAGAGAGCAAATTTAGTGTACTATTTACAGTGTATTGTAGTGAGTAATCTAACAAATTCAATGTTCAAATATGAAAACTAATTTAACTATCAAATGGACTGTTTTGCAAGTAAAGCAAAAGCTAAAAGATCAGGAACAATTGAACAACAAATTCATACACAATGAATCATAATCTTGAATGGGTTTCTATTTTCTCACGAATTAACCTTTCTCCTCTTCCTCTCCCTTTGCAGTGAGTATATTTCCAACTTCATTCTGTCGTATCTGCACTCCTGCCATAGTTTAGTGTCGCTGAACACCTCGACAACACCCGGCCCATATCTCTTGTTCCAGTAGTCCATGTGGTGCTGAATCCATAGAATCTCGAGGTTTGAGTTTAGAGAGTTCGCTTCCCTCTTCCCTTCCAACATTAACTTCTGACACTTGGCTTTACTTCCACTCTTAATCACGTTAAAATAGCTCTTCAGTAATAGCAGTCTCGGCTTTAGTATGACGTAGGTCTGGCAGGCCTTAGTCAGCTGGCTGAGTGCGCGGAGTGCGGTTTTTCTCCGCTCTCTGCTTCTGTCTCTCGACCACAAGATAAGCGCACACTCCGTGAAGCGAAGCAGTCCCTTCGCCGCGAAGAACGATTCTATTTTCCTCGGAAGAATCCTCTCTGTAATCGCGAAATGTATTTTAGCGTCCATCTCTATTTCCTTCCTGGCGTACCATAGCGCGAGACATGACAGAAGGAAGAATCTCTCTTCGTTGTTGAAGTGGAACACATCGTGGGAGGTGCAGGTGCGCGCGAAACTCTCGCACTCTATAACGTCCACGAGTCCCTCCACTATCCCTGTCTCCAGGATTATGTCGAACGCGTAGCTGAAGTAGAGGGCCTGCTGCTGCAGGTCGTCTGAGTCGAACGCGCACTCCCTGAGCTCCTCGAGTGCGCGCTGCACCTCGCCCAGCTCGAGGCTGTGCAGCTGGATGTAGCACCAGAGCGGGAGGATGTCCAGCAGCAGATCCAGGGCCCTGATGGAACGACTCAGTCGGATGGCTCGCTTCGCGTAGTTCTTAGCGGCGCAGAGGTCCCCGCTGTACAAGTGCTCGTTAACGAGTGTAGATACAAGCTCGATGTAGGCTATGAGCTCGGTGATGTTCTCGTTGCCTCTCGTCTCGCACTGGGTTATGGCCAGCGCAGTCTGGCTCTGGTAGTGAGCCAGTCCCCGCCGGAACCTGAACAGCTCGCAACACTTGAGCATCATCCTGTAGGATTCCAGCAGCGCCTTGTTGTTGCTACGGGAGGACTGTGCCTGGTTTAGCATGGTTAGTGTGGTGTTTAGCATGCGGTACCTCTGGTCAGTGAAGTAGTACGTGTTTATGAGGAAGGAGAGGAAGGACAGACGCTCGTTGGTTAAGAGCAGCTCTCTGGCACTGGAGAGCTGCTCGGGCCGCAGCGCGTACTCCCGTGTGTATATGGCGCGCAGCTGTGGGAGGCACTGCTTTAGGAGGGACGCGAAGAAAGCGACCCGCGAGGAGGGGAGGGGGCTGTTGAGGATCGAGAGTCCCTCTAGGAAGTGCAGCTGCGCCTCAGTGTAGTGGCGCCCATTGTAGAAGGACTGCCCTTTGATAAGCAGGAACCGGGATCTCTGCAGCAGGGTGGGCACGACCTTGCCGGCCTGAATCAGCTCGCCTGCCTCCTCCAGGAGCGACTGCGCTTCTAGGGTCGCATGCACCTCTGTGCTAGCAAGTGCGGCTTCCAACAGGTAGTGGAACATCTTGGAGAAGTTGCTGGCTGCCTTCCAGTGCCGCACGAGCTGCGGATACACAGTGGCCAGCACCTCGCTGCAAGTGCAGTTACTGAGGTCGATGGGGGAGTCGGGGTCCCTGGACATGGGGCTCTGCGTCAGGCTGTGAGTGGAGCTGTTCTTGGAGGGGGTCAGGGTGGCGCGGTACCTCCCGTTTCGCATGTACACAGAGCTGCTACGCTTGCGCTTATTGGCGTGCGTGTGGTTGGTAATACTGCCGCGCCCTACGAAGACTTCGTCGAGAGTGTTCAGGGCGTCCTCCTGTCTGAGCTCGTGAATGGCAGTCTCGAACTGGTGGATTCCATTCAGGAAGGCCCCGCCCCCGCAGTTGCTGCACTTGTGCGCCTCCGACTCCAGACACTTGGCGCCCGTTTCGTGCAGCTGTCTCCTCTGACTGCTGGTCCAGAGCTCGTACACGATCTCCTGAATGTAGTTGTGTGTGAACTTGAGCATGTCGCACTTGAAGTATATGTGGTAGTGAGTCTGGTCGTGCAAGTGGAGACTGTGGAGATTGCGGGACTGCTTCTGTCCCACGTGCGCCAGGTGCTGTATGCAGGAACAGAGCTGCCGGTATCGGGCCAGGTTCTTGGTCGTGCTGCTAAGAAAGGCACTCGCGTACGCGCACTCCACCATCCCAGCCTGAATCAGCTTCTCGATAGCTTGGTCCAGTGTGGAGTCCCTAATGTTGTTAGGGGTTATCTGCTTCAGAATGCTCTTTGAGAACGTAGTGCCTATTATGGCGGCGCACTTTAGCACCAGCTGAGAGCTGGCGTTCAGCTTGTCCAGACGCGCCAGAATGAGGTCGTTGAGGGACTCAGGGAGCGGCAGGTTGATGGCCTCGGTATTCACGTGAGCCGCGAACTGTATCCGCGAGTGTCTCCTTCCGCGCGTGGCGGGGGCGCCACTCTCCATGCTGGTGGCCTTTAGCTCGGAGTGCAGCTCTCTGTGGAGGGCCCCGGCGTCTAGACTGCCGCACTTCCGCCTGGAGACCTGCTCGATGTGGAACAGACCCAGGTTAAGCATCGTGTCCAGCGCCTCCTCGCACCACATGGGGTTCCCGTGGCTGCCAAGCCTCTCTTTCAGGAATTTAGCGAAATCGTCTCCGATGGTTGCGACGTTGAGGAGCCGCTTGGTCAGCTCTAGGATGCACTCGTGGTCCAGACCTGTGAGGTGGCATACGCGGGCGTTCTTAGACTTGACCATTGTTCTGAGGTGCTCTGGGTACTTTGAGCTGGTCAGAGCTTTCATTGCAATCACGAGAATAACCTTCTGGTGGTTGGACAAATCCTGAAGGAATTCCCAAGAATTCTTGTCCATGTAATGCGCATCATCTACAACAAACACACAGCTCTGATTGGAGGTTTCCTGCTCCACGATGTTGAAGAGGAGGCGGTGTAGGTGCGAGTGTCGCTGCTCTGCGGTCAGGTGTGACACCCTGTCGGTCTGTGTGTACTTTAGCATCAGCAGGTCGTTCAGTAGCGGGAGGTACTCAATGATGTCGTCATCGCATGCGTCCTGGAACTGAGTCAGGATGGCCTGCTCCCTCTCGTGCAGAGAGTGACAAGTCTCGAGCTGCAGGAGTCGCTCTATGAGGACCCTGACTGTGTGGTAGTGACTGCTCATCTCCATTAGGCCGGCGCGGCAGGAGAGAACTCGGAAGGAGTGGGACCGCGCCAAGCTCTTCATGGACCTGAGGAGGGAGGTTTTCCCTATTCCGGTGTCTCCCGTGATTATCAAGATGTGACTCTCGGGGCTCTCGTCTAGAGTTATCTGGTTCAACATTCCCAGTAAGATCTCCATCTCCGCTTCCCTTCCCACCAGCTCTCTGCTAGCGTTCTTATCGCCGCTGCTGTGAGCGTCGCAATGCACGTCATAGTGCTCCAGCTGGGAATTGTCGCGGATCGAGAACATGTATATCGGCTCTGGATTCTCGATTCCCTTGAGAGGGATGGCTGGCATTTCTGTAAAGTTAGCCTCTGTGACCCCAGAGCGGGATTTGGTGGTGAGGTCACAGGTAATCTTGTCGCGGAAGTTCATCATTAACCTAGCGGCCATGTTGACCTTAGCTCCTATGACCGTATACTCGTGACGTAGGTTGTGTCCCACCACCCCGCAGAAGGCCTGTCCGGTGCTTATCCCAATCGAAGTGTGGAGTTTCAGGTGAGAACTGAGGTGCGAAAATATTTTCGCGGAAGCTTGAAGAGCGCGTGTTGAATCGTCTTCATGTTTCGCGTGTGGCAAGCCGAATAAAGCCAGAATTGTGCATCCTTTGTCGAACATGAATATCTTGTTGACAACTCCGTCAAAAGCATTCATTATCTCCTGCACGTACACAAGAGCCTCTTGGATAAGTTTTATTTTCTCTTCCGTGAGTTTCTGTATACAAACATCCAAGTTGATGAAGAGTACAGAAATGGTCCGTAGCTCCGACAGCCATTCCAACGACTGTCCGGATTCTATTTTCGAGCGGACCGCCTTTGGTAGGAACTTCCTGATATTATCCAGCATGCTAGGGGTCAGCTGTTTCGATATGGACAGCTGTTCCTGTAGTATCGTGTTAAGTGTGGACTTCCGGTTTCTGTAGTGCTTGGCTATTCCCGAGGAGTGGCGGCTGGTGCTCTCGGCGATTGAGCTCAGACGCGAAACGTCGTACGAAATAGTATCAGTGCTACTGGCGTAGGCAAGCCTTCTTTGGCTAAGCGACTCTTGCACAGCAGAGACAGGCTTCTCGGCCTCGGTCTCTTTCAGAGTTCGGAACGAATTGCTTCTAAACTGAAAGGTTGAGAGTCGTCTGAATCCGTTCTTAATATTCTCAGCAGCAGTCATCGCTTTGACTCGCTTGCGACGAGAATCACAGCTGTTCGCCTCGTGTCTGGATTTCTTGAGTCGCTTTTGAGTCCTCAGTTTTCTGTCGGTCTCGTTCTTAAGCATGCTCAGGAATATGTTGTGCATGAGGGGAGGGTTCTCTGATTTCGCTTGCAAATAATTATGCATCCATTGAGGATCGAAAATCAGATGGATAGCAGTAATTCTGTAGAAACTTCCCTCAACTTTAGAAAAGTCGAAATCTTTGGGAGTGCATATTTCCCAGGCTTCCGGTGATAGAATTACTGACCCAGACGTGGCTGCACTTTGTGCACGGTTAACTGAAGCGACTGCTGCGCCGCAAACTGCGAATTGTAACAGAGTGTTGCACCCGAATATGTGTGTGCTGTACTCCCCCACACTAATGGCAACTTTAACTCTCAGCACTGAATGCTCGTCTGCTTGGAAGTTATCATACTTTGTCTGCAGCAAAAGTGCGGTTTTTGTCACCCACATTAACACCTCGTAAGCCTCAGAAACATTGCAAGTCCACATAGCCAAGATAGCGTCGCCTGCGAATTTCAACACATCTCCGTTCGACTCGATAATGTGTTGCACGAGTTTCCCCAAATAGCGATTAAGAATGCTAGTGAGAGCGTCTATCCCTCTTTTTCCGGCGGAAATATCCGAACAGTATTTCTCGCAGAGAGCTGTGAACCCGGACACGTCTATGAACATGAAAACCGCGTGGCTTGAAGAGAGGGTTATCGGGAGTTTGTTGGTGTAGTGCATTTGTGTTAGTTTAATTAGGAGATTGGGGACATGAGTGAGCAGCTGCTGGAGAGTGTTAAAATGTTGTTGTGTCTTCTCCTCCAGAGAGAGATCCGAGTTACTCGAGAACAAACGAGATTCTGAATTCCTTTGCAAATTAGGTCTTTCGTCCCCAGACTGACCGTGTACCGGGTGTACTCTCAAAATAGGCGTGTTTGCTAAGAATACGTCATCGTCTTCACATTGTATAAGAGGCAATTTATGCTCCGAAGAATCGTCGACTGACAAACTGCTCATGACAGAGAGTTTCTGAAATGACACGCGACTTCAATTTATAGTCAAAGGGGTTCAGTTGTTCTATATCAGTTTTGTTTATGGATGTACTCTAACAAAGCCTTAGTTTGCCCTGATTCAAGCGAGGTATGAGACTAATAGGAAACGTACAACTGGTGGCATTAGTCAGTTTGTGCGTATTTATATGCAAAATATTTAACAGAGCCTATAAATAGAATTGTGTCGGCCTATCAAAGGACAGATTGGGCCGAGGAAACTGATTGGCTTAATTACGAATCCCATGTGACTAATGGCGAGATTAAAATCAATGCTCATTGTTACAATGTGTAGCGTCCAAATAGAATAAAATTAGATCGAAAAATGCATTTGGAGTTAACTCAGATAATTAATTAGAAATAAATTCAAGATTGTTTTGGATATGCGAGATTTATTCAAGTTCGAACAAAGAGTATTCGGTTTTGATTTAATCAGAATAATTTAAATTTAATTATTAAAATGCGTTAATAATCAATATTTTCCCAATGGAATAATAATAATTTTCGAGTCGTATTAAATGATAGAAAAACCCTCAGTGACTAATAATTCAGAATTTTGATAAATAAACCCATAAATGTGTCAAGGACATAAATTTTTCGCATTTTACCATATGGTGAACAACAAATTTAATCTAGTCATCACTGAGAAAATGTGCGAAATGTATAGATGGTGGAGTCATTATTGGTAGCAAATTTAAATTTAGTGCAAACAAGTTGGACTTTAATATCTTAAAATAGAAGGGAGATAAGGGGAATAATAGCTATTTAGGATAGATAGATGTGAAATCTCGCTGCCTAATAAAGGAAGGAAGCCAGTTAGCCTGGGATCGAGGCAGCAGGTTGATATTATCAACAAATTCCTTGCAGCTTATCTCTAATAGCTTTGTGCTCTCTGGAGTACTCTGATGCTGACAAATAGAACAATTGTGCGGTGATAATATTAACATTATACTGCATGTTTAACAGTTTGTATTGTATATCTTCCTACTATGTGTAAGCTAAACTAGATAGCTGTCTGTTCGTTCGTTTGTCTGTCTGTTAATCTACTTACGAATTTGTTCGTCCAGAATTAATATAAAGTAGATAGAAATGTGGCATCTGCTAAACCAATTCGATTTCAAATGATTGCCTTATATAACAGGAATTAGTAATCTCTAATAGCTGCCTCAATTGCAATATTGCTCTATTTACAAGTATAAGTAATAACAACAATAACAACAACAACAACAATATAAACATACAGTTCAGAGCTTACCTCGACTGGTGCAAATGTGAACTCCTTGGTAGCAGAGTCTGGGTTTGGACTTAAGAAAGTTAGAATATTTGTAGTCCCCCCGTTAAAACATGGAATAGCAGTCTCCTCAGTGAGAACATCCTCTGTCTCCATTAACGGAGAGGCGGCGGCCCGAGGAACAGCTGTTATAGTTTCAGTTTCAGAAGCACTTTCTGCGCTGTCGAGAGAGCTGAAGTCTTCTCTTGTCGGACAGGGTGTTTCCAGCACGAATTTGGTTGGAATAATAAATTGGTTAGCTAGTGGTGACTCAAGTATAACAGGGAAAATAGGGGAATCGATTGGCTGAAGGGTGGGTGTCATATTTGTGGACACAAGAGGGGTGGAAATACGAGGTTCAGACGGAGACTCCGTCCGTGGGTGTCCATGGTTCCCCAGACTCTCTGGGGCGTCAAAGAACTCGTCCTCACTGCTCCCGCCCGGCGAGGTGACCACCGAGTAGAAACTAGATCCGGTGTTGGGGCGAGTCAGCTCTGAAGCTTCAACTGGCATCGGAACAAGTCCGTGGTCCATTCGTTAGTTGTATCAAATATCTGGCTGTGTGTAATGCCACAAATGGAGTTGAAATAAATATAAAATGACTATCAATTGAAGAGTTCAGATAGTGTAGCAAATAATATTGTGAGAGAATTGTGCTATCTAATCAAAGATTGTAATCTGTAAATTATCTAAAAGGAGGCATCACTAATAAGGGAAGACTGACAATCCAATTTGATTGAAACATTAGTGAACCAAAGGCATGCGCCGAGAAACATTAATAGAGAGAGTACGCTATAACATATATAGCACTTAGTAGCAGGTATGGGAGTCCAGTTGTCCAGACGGATTAGCATAGAACGAGACTGTTCTCTTAAAACACAGATTACAGGATAGCAAATCTCAGTTCGCATAACTTATTGTATAAATATATAAGTATTCTTTAGGTTTATAAGGAGTAATGACAGTAACAAAACGAGATTAGCTCCTAAATAGTTCGAAGCAGACACTGAACAATAGCGAAACCAACTTACTTGTTAAGTGTTCTGTTAGTGTATTAGAAAGGACATTGTTAACAACATGTTGATCCCATAAGAGAATCAATTAAGCCATCGAAAGAACCAATATTCGATAAAGAAGAGTCGAGTCACAACTTGACAATACATTTCTTCCATTCAAACAGATTTACACAACAATTACCTTACAACTTACCAATTAATGCAAATCAATTGATTGATCAAATTAACTCAATTAATTATATTGTTATTTGTAATAAAACAGAGTATAATGGAGTTCTGTAAATTTAATTAATGTTTGTTTGTTTCGCGTTTGTTCAGCCCTACTTAGTAGCTAAGTGGAACAATGCGATTACCAGTGTATTGAATGTCGCTATAAACTCCATTAAATTAAAAGAATGCCACTGAAAGTATCATTATTATTTCCTCAATTTAGCCTCAAGAGATTCCAATTTAGACTCGATCCTTTTCTGGTTTTCTAACACCTCTAAAATTCGCTCTCTCTCCTCCTTAAAAGCGGACACATCTTCCTCCAACTTTACCACTTTCTTGCGTAACAATAAACTGCTCACAGTTGACACCAAATAAGGATCGTCAGCTGCCTTTCGATACTCTTCTGTCACGACAAGTTTCCCTTTTTCGTTATACTCGAACATCCCCTGTTCTGTCATAGTTTCTATTCTGTACCTCTCTGCCTGTCTAAGCCAATACCACCAGGCCGAGGCAGTCGTAACCAGCACCATGAAGTACAGGAGTTTGTCGCTTCGTGTCTGTATAATCGGAGACTTTGTGCCTAACACTATTTCTACCATGCGACGGATAACAGCTGATTGCTTCTTGTCTGGGTTAATGAATTCTAATTCCGGAGCACGCGGGGTGATACCATTGTTAGTTCGAATATGTTTCTTCTTAAAACTCATTATCTATTTGTGATCATTGATTTGAGGTAAATAGTTTGTTAGTTATAAGAGTTAAAGAAGTGATCTAATTAATGTATAAAATGCATTCGATATTTTCAACTAAAACCTTACTTACTTGCCTGTGCCTGCAACTAACTAATAGGCTATATAGCTCATAGGGTGGGGGCCTTAAAGAACTCTATCAAACACAAACTGAACCTCATTAGCTCCGAGGCCTCTGACCAGCTGTTCTCCTGTGCGGTTACCAAAAGCTGCGTTTTAGTACTAAGCGTGTCTCCGTGAATAATCAGCTGTTTGCTATGCACGCGCAGAAACACACTCATTAGGGACTGCACTAGTTCGTAGTTGTGGCGATGTTCTAGGGAGTTCTGTAGGAAATCTAAAAACGCTTCCAACTCCTCGACCCCCCCGCCCATCGCCGGGCCCAACAAACGGATTTCCCCGTCGATGCCCGCGGGCCCCATTCCCCTCAGGAGCTCCGTTAGACCCGAGTGGTCCCCGGAACGCAGCCGCTGCTGAAAGGGACTCTTCTCCGGGGTGTGTCGGGTCGCAACGCGGGACTTTGAGGTGGCAGAGGTGGCAGAGGTGTCAGGGCGGGAGAATGTGAATGAGGTCATGTCGGGCTGAGTGGGTAGAAAGAAAGGCGCCTGTTTGGGTTTGGAGACAGGTTGAGTCGGTTTGTTCCTCTCCTTGAGAATATCCAGTCTGGAGAGGGAGAGCCACTGGCTGCTGGAGACACCCGAGAGACTCAGGAGAGACGCATCTGGAGAGATGGAATGTGTGTCAATTATCTCACGAAACTATGAGACTAATGGGTATAATATTTATTATCACCTTGCAAGTAATATTAATATTTGCTGTTGTTAAGTCAATAAAACTAACTAAGAACAAGGCAGATAATCTAATCAATAAAGCGAGCTATCATATCAATTGACTCAATACTAACCCACCTAGTACAGCGGGACTTGTGTACTCTCCATAGTCCATTTCTTCCATTGAAAGCAGCCTGGCTTCATCCAGCTGTTCGGACTCTGCGGGACAACCGCTCCCCTCCTCAGGAATGCTCCTCGGCAGCTGGATGTCCGGAACGGGCGCCAGTTCGTCCACGGCCCTGAGAGAGACCCGTCCGTAGAGAGTCCGGTTGCTCCAGAGGAACACGCCGGGGCTGTCCGCGTGCGCGGTCGCCAGCGCCTCTCCCGTCGGGGAGATGGCGAGTGACGTCACGGGAGAGGAGACGCGGAAACAGTCGATGAGGCGGCCCGTGGGGATGTCCCAGGTGCGAATAGTCGCGTCTGAGAGGCTAGCGATCAGCCAGCGAGCGTCCGGCGAGAATACGATATCCGTGGTCTGGCTGTGAGTCTGGAATGTTCTCACCACTGCGTGGCTGTCCGCATCCACAATCTGAATTGAGAAATCGTCCAAAACAACAGCCATCAGCCCCGAGTTCCTGAACACGCAAACAATAAAACTGGCACAAATAACCATGGATACTCACCTGTCCGACACCAGGCGCGATACAGTCATTCTGAACGGGAGCTGCCACACCAGTTTCCTCGCCGAGAAATTCCAGAATCTAAGAACCCCGTCTGCGCCCAAGGAGAACAGGACACTGCAAGTGGCGTTGATAGCCAGCCCCCTAACCGGTCCCCTGTGTGCCCCCTCCCCCTCTGTCTCGTAGCCCCCCCTCTGCTCTCCCGACTGGATATTGAAGAGTTCCACGCGTCCCTCGGAGTCCCCCACCGCCACGAAGTTCCCGCAGGGGCTCGAACAGACGCAGGTGGGCGTACCCCCGCCCGGGGGCCTCAGGCGGTGCTGCCCGACGCTCCGCTTGAAGAGGTGCCAGCTCTGCACCCAGGGGAGGTTCGCGTGCACGCTGGCAACAGAGTCCCACTCGTTAGCCTGCGAGAGCTCAACCGAGAAGTCGGATATGGGCGGAAGTCGCATGCTCTCTACGCTGACGCCGCGCCGACGGCTCTGGGAGAGGGTGTGGCCCTGGGACAGCTCCAGAGAGACCCCCCGGACCAGCGAGAATATCCGGAAGGTCCCGTCCCGCGAGGCGGACAGCAGCGCCAGACCTCCGGGCGAGAAGAACCGGATTCGGGAGGGAGGGGCCGCGTGTCCGGTACGGGACCGCAGCAGTCTGGGGAGACCCTCCGCCTCGTCGAACACCCACATCTACAGACGGCACTATAAACTTCATATCTCATACCGGGTAATACACACATAGGGTTCCCCCCCCCTAGAAAAACCACTTACACAACGAAGTTTTAATTTATGTCCCCTCTTAAGATTTTACATATCCCAGATTGCCCCCTTGCATACAAATCCCGTATGGAACACTGATGACACATACCTTTATGGAGTTATCGTTGCTCGCAGAGACAGCGACCTCCTGAGTGCCTATAAAGGAGAGGGAGGTGACGGTCCCCAGATGTGCGTCGCTGACGACCCCCCTGAGGCGCTCCCTCTCCAGGTCCCAGACGGACAGATGTCCCTCGGAGCTCCCGGAGACCAGCAGCGGCTCTCCGTCCCGCCGGAAGCTGAGACAGCTGACGGGGGAGTCCTGCGAAAAGCGCAGAACCGACCGGTCGAACTTGATGTCGTGCAGGTGTATGGATCCGTCCATTAGGCCTATGGCTATGACGTCAGTGGAGGGGGACTGCTCCAGAGAGAGCACTGGGGACCCCCACCCTCCGAACTCGTATACGAGGATATTCTTTCTGATGTTCCACAGCTGGAGAGATCCCTGGTGACTCCCAAACAACACCTAAGGATATCATATATCATATAGTATATGCCGGTTATAAGAACATCGTCGGAAACTGCATGTATAATGTTCTTATATCCGGCATCTACTGTATAACAATAACAATGGATTTGAGGTATCATATAACTAATGGGTTACCTTGTTGACGTAAGTAACGGGATGGACTATGGATGTTGTCTTGAACACAGAGGCATCAAACTCGATGTGCAGATACTCCTCCCCCCAGTTGTCGCCCTCCCCACACTCCCACACCCTCACGGACCCGCCCCCCTCCACGGAGAGCATCCGGTCCCCACAACCCAGGAGCAAGCTCGCAGGATGCTCCGTCTCGTGCGTGCACACTATCCGTCCGTTCTTCCAAACGCGGATTGTAACACCCTGCGCTACGTACAGTCTCCCGTTGTGGAACAGGATCCTCTGAATGCAGTCGGCCCCCGCGGGCCCGTACCCCACGTACAGCAGCCGCAGGGACTCCAGCGAGTACAGATGGAAAGAGTCGTCAACTGCGGTGGCGAGCAGGTGCTGCTTTCCGCGAGATAGGAGAGAGAAGGGAACCTCCTGGCTGTATAGGCCGATAGCGTGATATGCCGAGAATAACTGACTCATTACCTGACAACTATAACAGGTCTTATTCAATTGCAAACTAAGTTTATTCAATAGCAAAACTATATTATTTCCCACAAATTAAAGTATACAGTAGAACTCGGTTATAACGGGTTAGTACGTAATTCGGCTTAGTATACTAATTTCTTTAATTAATAATTATTCCGCAGAAATATCTAGTATGTAAATAATTTAATATTTCTATCTAGAGTAAAAATATATAGACTCGAATAATATACGTACTTATTTCTAATCCCTATAGGGGATACGTTATAACCGAGTTCTACTGTATATTAATTATACAACAATTAAGTTTTATATTTTCAGAAACCTTTGTCTGAAATAGTATCCGTACTAGCAAGCAAACTCTAATAGCTTCAGTCTGTAGTTAATTAGCAAGTCTACAAATTGCAGCTACTATCAGCAATGGTCTCTCACAGGCTAACAGCTCTGCTTATAGTTATCTCAGTTCTCCTAATAACCGAGGTGAAATGGTACTACGAACAGGAGCAGCGACTAGAGCAACTGACAGCGGATAGGGACAGGGTGGGGGGTGCGCTAATAGCGAGAGAGGGAGACATAGAGAGGTTGGGAGCTCTGGTGAGAGAAAGTGTGAATAAGTGCGAGAAAAAGAGAATCTCAAAGCTAGCGGATATCAGTGAATGCAAGGAGTCTATTGATAAATATGATACAACAATAACAACACCAACAATAATAGGTAAAAAGTTGCTGATTTATAACGATTTACTTGAATACAATTCCTCAATAGGAACGAACAACAAACAAATATATTTACAACAATTAATACGGAGAAGTCAAGTGGAGCTAGATAGTTGTTACCTCAACACGTAAGTTAATAGGAACGGAGTTTGTACCGTTAGATATATAGTACATAAGTATATATGATCCCCCCCCCCCCCCCCCCCTTAGAAGCCGGTTAGAGAGAGAATACAAGGAGTGCGGGTCAGGGAAACTGAACAAGGAAGACACGAACAGTTCCCCAGACAGTGCCCCCCTACAGAGGGTCAACAGTTTCCTTCTGTTCCTAGGCTACGCTCGCAGCGGACACAGCATTATAGCGTCCCTGCTGGACGCACACCCACACGTGGTAATATCCCACGAGCTACACGCAGTGCAGAGGTGGGCAGAGCACTACAGCGAAGACGGGAGAGCAGACAGAGAGGGCCTGTTCAGAGAGATTATAGAGAACGCAGAATCAAACTTAAACGGAGTGAAAGGATTCAGGAGTCCTAACTTCACACAGAAGTACTACACACTGGAAGTGCCGGGTCTGTATCAGGGGAGATACGAGGACTACATACGAGTAATCGGAGACAAGAGTGAGTAGCTATTTGCAATAATTATGTATATAATTTTCTACAGTAGACTCTAACTAAATATGGCTAAGGCAAATATCAGTAAGGAGTTCAGGGTATATCCCTATACAATTACATGCAAGTGACTCCGGAAATACGAATTCCGGAAAATACTAACAATTTTCTACAGTACCTTGGTGTTCTTATGAACAAGATAATAATTGAAATAATGACATTCTCAATATGACATGTTGTTATGGAAACATCTAAAGAATGTCCTCATAAGTGGGTGTTGTATTGAACAACGAAAGCAAGTTTACATAGCAAGCTGCAGCTAGATTATTCTTCAAATTTCAAAAGTGTTGTGATATGTCTTGTAAACTATGAAATGGGTGTGTTTGGGTTGTCTTATAACGCAATTAAAGTGTAGATGTTAATTATATATTGCAATAAGATGTACGTAGATTAAAGTACATTTAATTAACGCTAACCATTTAGAGGGCGGCTCGCTAGTCTCAATGTATAAGGGCACAGAGGAGGACTTTCAAGAGCTGGAAAAGTTCCAGAATTTTGTTGGCTATCCTCTCAGAATAATACACATTGTAAGGAACCCTTATGACAACATAGCAACCAAATATCTCTATGGAATTTCGGGAGAGGCTCGCAAGGATGCAATAGAAGAAGACGCCTTTATTGAAAGCGAAGAGACGGATATAAATATTTATGTGAAAAGACATTTAAGTGCTTTCCAAAAAGTACAAAGATTCATTGAGTACTTCGGAAATAGAATGATAACACTGCACCACGAAGATCTAATAGAAAACCCCATCCAGTTCCTAACTACTCTATGCAACTATCTGGTTATAACCTGCAGTAACCAGTATTTAGAGAAAGCTTCCGAGGTTGTGTTTTCTACCGTGAGCAAGAGTAGGTATAATGTAAGGTGGAGTCAGGAGACGAGGTATAAGATAGAGTCAGCCATAGAAAGGTACACATTTCTCAACAGATACTCTTATGGAGATTAGAAGGTTATTTGTAGAAATTTGTTAAAAGTTGATTGTGTATATAAAATATAGTTTAAATATAGTAACAGATCACTCAGTTTTGGAGGGACAATCCAATTAACTCAAATACACTAACACTGGTATTAAACTAGACAATTTGTAAGGTTTAAACCAACACAATTTGTGAGTGTTGTATTAACTAGACAATTAGTAAGGTTTAAACTCTAAACACGGTATAAGGAGTAATATATATCTGCCACAAATACAACTAAAAATCATTAATATATATTGAATTACCTCGGCTCTATTTATGAGTCATGGCCCAGGCATTAGGGCATGGATCGGTTAATCGGTTAATCGATAACTAAGAATAACATAAAATACCGAGTTTTAATAACTAAGTGAAATGGTACAACTCTACAATACGATAGCAAAGTTGTTAATTCTACACAGAAGTGTTGCCCTCCAGATTGCATCTAAATACGGACTCTCTCACTATGTCCGGGTTGTACCTTAGATTGTCTACAATACTCTTCTTGAACTTGGTAGTCCCGTAGAGTTTGAATACAAAGGTGAGTCCGTGAGTAATCTTCTCTCTTGTCGTGGTCATCATTTGGGACGGGAGGGCTGTGCCCGAGAGCATATTGACTTCTGTCAAATGGCATTCGAGTTTATAAAGTGTCTTACATAAATCTAGGAGTACGACCTTAGTGCTCTGTTTGCACTGGGCACGTAGGATGACAACCATCTCATAGAGAGGCATTTAGGAACTAATTTATTAAATTTAATTATCCTGGTTTTCAGATTATACATAAGCAAAAAAATTAATTATCCTCGTTATCAGATTATACAAAAAGTAATTGGTAGTTTTTGTAGCTGCCCACAATCTTAATAATAATTTCCAGAAATGGCAACCAGTCTAATATATAATTTCAATTACCTTATTAGATGATGAGAGTCATCATTTTATAATTAAATGCATGAATAGCCAGAAAAAGTCGGTACATAATTTGCAACTGTGTGCCAAGTTAAGTAAGTCTGTTAATTGTTTGGGTTTAGAATAGATTGAAACCAATTAACTACTTTATTTAAGAAATATAATAATCACTTGTTTACATAATACATATTTCGAACTTAAGAAAACTTTAAACACTGTTCAAAAGAAAGAAGACTCAAAAATCTTAAAAACTAACCCTTGAATGAGAATAACAAAGTCGTTAACAATTAAATTTTGATTTATTATTAAAAGTGAACAAGCTGAAAGTCCCAGGTCAGCAATAAAGTCAGAAAGGAGCTCGTAGCAGTTTACTACTACACGGTATTGCATAACTTCAGACCATACAAATACCATACTATCGATAGCGTGATTATTGTCTTGTTCTAAAGTGCAAATTATTATTTTTAAGAGGTTCGATCGGTTTTAATACGAAGGCAACATTTTATGGATTCGTTTTGAGCAAAAAAATAGTTTAAATTAGGTTTGACCCAAGGAATTATCCAGCAGCGCGAGACGATCCTTTTGGAGTATGATTTTTGGATAATATTAATTAGGTGCGCGAAAATTTGGAATTTTCTCCTTATACCGTAGCATTAATTTGTGATTTAGGTGTAATGAAATTGAATCAGACCAGGATTAGGACGTATTTACGAAAGGCTGTATAATACACTGGTTTGACCTTACGGAGCCTTGTATACTCCTACTGCACTCGATAGTTCGCCTTGCGTGGTTAGTCAATCGAAATGTCTACAAACTCAAATTATAATATTAGCAAGAATAGATTATTGGATTATATTAAGGAAATAATTAGCTAACAGCAAAAATCAGCCAGAACAACAAACTTGTAAATTTGCAAAGATATTTATTCTTTGAAAGAGCGATTAGTAATGTCTGGGTGTCTGTTAGCAATAATATTATATTATAAAAATAATTAAGAGATTGCTTAGCGATATATTATAACTAATAATTACCAAATACTATCTCGTTTGTTAATAAATAAATATACATATACGTCAACAAAGTCTCAATATCAAAGAGTTTGCTCAAAAATATATTTACAAACGGATCAATTCTTCCACTACAGACAAAGACAGCATATATATAATTTAGGTGTAGGACTTTAAAAGATGATAAAAACAGCCTTAAAGTTTGGTTTATTTTGAGAGAAGCTCGACTGATCGAGTGCCGGATAAAGTTTTCTTTTCCGGTATAATTAGGTGGGTGGAAGAACCGGCTTTTACACTGAAGCTACTTATTCTGGACAATGAGGTGGTCCTCTTTTGCTGACTACTCCTTCTAGAGCCAGTCAGGGTGAACTCGCATAACTGGGATAAAACCTCTAACTGAACTTCATCAGATAGAATCCGACCGGCAATGCCCTCGAGATAGCTATCGATCCGTCTATTCATCAGATCGTCTTCGTAGCGCTGTTTGTGTTCTTGGTTGTGTGAGTAGTTGCCAGACTTACGGTGCTTCTTTAGGGGGGACGTGTTGTAGGAGATATGTTTAGCTTTCTCGCTTTGTGAAGTGTCATGCGTGGAGGGAGAAAGGAGAGCGGAATTTTGCTCTACGCTCGGATAAGGCTTAGGACAGAGCAGGCCTAGGTAGTGTACCTTTTCTGCTAGCAATCTGAGTTTATCAAAGTTAACCATCCCGTCGATATGTGTATCGTTACTCAGGTGTATAACCGTCAGGTCCTTCTGGACAATGGGGAACATAGGGATGCATGGTACACCGGATTCCGAGACTGTTTTGAGGAGCGTCCTGTACTCGCCCATGTTCCTCATGGGGTTGAGGTATGTTTTTATTTCGTTCATAATTCGCTTGTATTTGGTAGGCACGCGGTCCCACGTGGTTTTGAGTCTACTAACACTGTTGTGCTCCAATCCACTGATAATAGAAAACATTGCGTTAAAGTTGTTGAGCTCGCGACAGCAACTGGCGAGTCGGATAAACATCTTTATTATCCTAGCTCGGACAAGGAGACTTCGTTCGTTCACAACTTCAGTGCAAACCCACCAACGCTCGGCATTCGATAGATCTATGAATGCCTGTAGCCGCTTCTCGTTGTTAGGAGAGTAGTACTTGAAAATATGAGAAAAGTATTCAGTGGAGGGAATAGCTTTGAACATGGTAGAGTCTCGGAAGGTTAATCTCGCCGCCAAACGGTCGATATCTAAGTTCACAAGCTTAATCAAATCCAGAGACTCGCGGAACATTTCCTCTGCGACTTCGTCCGGACATATGCTGCCCACTACAAAGCTGGGCTTAACGTAGAAGCGAGACCCGGGCTCAAACTTAGAGGGGAGGTTCGAGAGGGTAGGCGGGAGAATTGATGTCTTCGCATTCCCATTGGCGTCTACGGTCGCTATGCAGAGGTGATGGTGTTCGTGGGAAGTGTAGAAAGTGGCTGAATCTGCGGAGTACTCCTGCAGACCCAGATGAATGAGGTCATAAGCCCGTGTGAGTAGGGAGATCGGGATGTACCTGAATGAGTGGTCGGCGTAGTACAGCTTGACAACGCTGGTCTTGAGTGGAATCCCGGAGTTGGCAGGGGTGGGTCGCAGGGTGTAGCTGCCTTCCTTCTGTCCGCAGTTGTAGTCGGAGAGAACTGAGTGCCGCCCGTTGGAACTAGAGGCAGAGTCGCTCTCCCCGAACACGGAGGAGTCCGGGGTAGCCGTGGCGGCTCTCTCGGGACGCAGGGGCTTGCTCCGGTCCGGCAGGGACTTGGTGCGCGATTTGGTGACAAAGTTCTTGGGGAGACTGCCTCTCCGCTTTAGGAACTTCTCGCACTGGTCCAGAGCAACGGAGGAGCCTACTGTGTGCGGCTTATCGTCCCCCGCGGCGCCGATGGGCTTTATTCGGAAGCTGCGTCTGAGGAGCCCGGCGGGGGACGGCTTGTGGGAAGAGTTCGTTTGTGAGTCCGACTCGGCGTTGAGAGAGCAGAGGTCCGGCGAGCTGATGGTGTTGGGGGTTATGTTCCCAGTAACGGAATGGGCCACATGGAATTCCCGTGGGAGACTCATGAACTTGTCGTATACGTCTCGCGAGTACTTGACTCCTACCTCCAGCTGTATCCCCGAGAAGAGCAGCTTCCGGGCCCAGTTGGAGGTGCGCCCCTCGCAGGAGCTTCCGTTTATAGACATCAACTGATCGCCCTGCAGCAGAGTGGTGTCGGCGAGTCGGCTCTTGGTGACCCGAGTAATCAGGAGGGGGAGGCCGATCTCGGCGCCGCCCCCAATGGCGATGGGGGAGGCGGTCTCGTGCAGCGCGGAGAGACGCACGTAGCGAATGGGCGCCTGTATGGCTCTCAGCTCGCGGATGCTGTCCGCGTAGCCGCCCATCTCCCGACCCGACACCTTGAGCATGTGGATGAACTTATCCAGGAAGTCCTGCATCTCGCTGCTGTTCTCGAAGTCGGTGTAGTGGTTGCGCAGCCAGACCAGCAGCACTTGCACCGCCTTAATGGCGTGGTTGGGCGTGGAGAACCAGTGCTCTATGCGGTAGGAGAGGCCGGAGGGCTGCGGCAGGAACACGCGGTAGGTTAGGAGGAAGTGCTCGATGTAGTTCTCGTCCACGCTGGTCTCGACCAGCTGGCTTAGCAACACCTCGGGAGTGGCCTGGAGTATGACGTAGCCGTACTGCCCGCCCGGGCCCTGTCTGAGCTCCTGCACCGACACGGGCTTGTCTCCTTCGAACTGCGTGACGCGCTTCTGCTGGTTCTCCTCCAGGATGGCGCGCAGGTGCTCAAGCGGGAGGTACCCGAAGGAGCAGTTCGGCTCCGCGGTGAGCATGTTGCCCCGACAGGTGAGGGGCGTCAGCTTGGGGCCGAGGCCGAACGAGCTGCCCATCTGCAGCTTGAAAGGGGACTGTCCGTCAATGAACACCTCCACCGTCCCCCTTAGGATGACGTACCAGCTGTCCACAGACTCCCCCTGCTTGAGCACTACCATGCCGACACTGGGGACCGACTTGTGTCGCATCTTGGAGCAGATGAGCCACCTGACCGGGTCAGAGAACGAGGTGAAGGCGGGCGCGTTCTTGAGACAGATCGAAATGTTGGAAATCTCCTCCTCGGTCCGCTCCTGGGGCGGCTTCGAGACGGAGTCGGTTATGAAGTCCGGCAGACACCTGTCTATGGAGTAGGAGGATATGTCGTGTGCGATGGAGGGGGGCTTGGGGTCCGACTTCCGCTTCTCCCCATTGTTATCGGAGGCGAGAGAGTAGTCGGTAGAGGAGTGCGAGTGCGCCGACTCGCTGCCGACAGAGCACTGGCTGTGTCGGGGCCGCGCCGCCGGGCTGGGAGAGACCCCGAAAGGAAAGCTGAGCCCCGTGCTGCCCTCGGTCCCGCTCGGACTCAGGAGTCCGTCCGAGTTGTTGCTCTGTCGCTTCTTGTGCGGACTGGGGCCCGTGCACATTATGAGCGGGTCTCGAGATACAAACTCGATGTCGGAGCTAGTCGTGAGGAACGGTTTCGCATCAATCGTGGAACTGTTGTTCCTGGCCCGCGGCGCTCTCGACCCCGGATAGAAACTGTCCTGTGAGTACGAGACGGAGATTCTGTTCCCAGCTCCAGCAGGGGGCTGCTTGCCTCGATCCGACACGACGCTCTCCAAGTGTGACGTCATAGAAGCCCGATACACGTGCGCGGACGCCTTCACCTCTTCCGGGAGATAAGTGAAGCGGATCAGAGAGCAATCAGTGGCGGCAACTGGGATTTGCAGGTCTTTGGGTTTCTTTCCCCATCGATGGTTATGTCCCTTCAAAACCTCCTTACTGACCTCAAACACACTGCCCTTCTCCAAACGCTCGAATTCGTACAACAAGTTTCCAGACACCAGCATGTACCAGATACTCTCGTGTCTCTGTCGAAGGGAAGAACTTCGGAAATAACTATCCCTCACTTTGGTCTCAGCACGTTGCCAACTAATTTTACGTTTTAGCTTCTTGGCGGCTTTTCCCAGTTCATCCCCTTTGGATAGCACCTCGAAGTGGGCGCACGGAATAATCGAGTATAGCATTTTAATCTCGCACCCCTGGAAAGCTGGGTATTGGAAGAGAGCATCGACTATTGCGTCATAATCGGTGCGCGTACGCTCTGCCGGTTGTTTTAGCAAACTCCTGTAGAGTTTATCAGATTGCAAACCTACTCCATTCGGGACAATATTATCTGCTTGCACGGAACTCATTCGCTTCTAATTAATCAGGGAACAAACAAAGTTAGAGATTCTTCAATTTTAAGATGTATTTCAAAGCCACGAGGCTTTGTAGTGCCTTTAAATAGTGGTTCGTTTGATTCAGAATAAGCTAATGGATACAAATGGACAATGGAAATAATACAGAGCAGAGCTTATAGTATGTCTATTTTCAAGAAGGATTCTCACAAATTGCATCTAAAAGTAGTTGATAAGATTTCTCTGTTTCAGTGGTCTCTGTACAAGGTTCCGATAATTTTGTATTGATTAGTAAGTGTAGAAGTATGGCTTTTAGTTATATTAAAAAAGAAAAGTTAATCGTTGAAGTATTCAAATTACTGTTTAGACGTGTTATGAATAGTGCTTGAATCTCCTGAAAAGGCAAATTGTTATATAAAACAACCCAAAGTGCAACGAGGTACAAAACTGATGTATAAAGCGAAATACCATTCTGAAGATAAGAATGATGATGGCAGAGATTACGATAAGTATAAATCTAACAGTAACTAATGGTTTCGTATCTGGAAGAAACTCGATTAGATACAGAAACACTTGTTCACATGTAAAAATTGGGGAGCACATAAAGTCTATCTATGAGCGAATTAAACTGTAATGTTATTATGGTAGATTAGTGATGTTATTGACAAATTATGAAGTCACAGCAAACAATGTTTATAATGATGCACTTCAGGTGAAATGGCTGTTAGATAATGGAACTGGTGAGCTCATTTTCCTGTATATTCTATTGCAAAACTCAATTTGCATACGAGACTTCATTCCCGTATCATAATAAATGTTAATATTAATCAACAATCAGTCTTCCTACATGCTAACAGTTCGTATGTACCAACTGTAATATAAAACTTTGCAAGTTGAAACTAGCAATTACCAACTTGCTAGCAACATCTCTATAATATTGTGCATCATTGCTTTTAAAACCCTACCATTCGATACAGGGTCAGTGGATTAGGAACTATAAATATATTTGGTTCAGTTTATAGATTGGATGAGCCACGGCTCTGAGCAAACCAAAAAGAAAGTAATTCTACCTCCAATATGAGCCTACAGCACATTGGTCTGCTGGGGCAGTGCGGTTTTCGAGCTGTGCTGTCCTGGCAGTGCTCAGAGCCAATTCGACACTCATTCTTTTTGGAGAATTCTATAACTTTAATTAATTAACGAAATAACCGCTTACTTACAACGAAATGGAAATTTTCCCCCGGAACACTAAATTTCTTAAATTATTATCCGCTTATAACAAAATTGAAATAGCGGATATAATTTACAGGTTATAACTACTAAAGTTAACTCTATTAACTCAAGTTAACTTTTAAAGTAGAATACGAAAAAGGAAAACGGAAGGTTTGTTAATTAATAAATTAACCAGAAACTTATTCGTTTGTAGCATGAAAAATATCTAAGCTCACTTTTGTGAGTTCAGTTTATATGTCACAAATTCACAAATTATATTACTTGCTTATCCCATTACAGCCGCCCTATTTTATGTGTTCAGTTATGCTTGCTTGCATCTACATATTCTATCTGATTCTAATACAAACGAAAATTTTAATTAATAATTAATTAATTCTGTAGCTCTCGATAAGTTCCTTATTTATTAATAATTGAGTGCGGTCGCAGTTGTTTCGTACCTTCCGAATTCCAGGTGGTTAGTATAGTTACGAGACATTAATTTCCTATTATTATTACTTGCTAAATGCTAATGTTCTTAGTAAGTTAATTAATTATTTAAATCTCAGCTGTTGCCTCAACAACAATGAGTAGCAGTTCATGAGAAACCCACGCGCTAAATTGTTATGGAACTTTTGCGTTGGTTAAATTCTCTTTAGGATGACCACAGTTAAGTCACTCTTCCATTATAACATCTCGCTAGCTATAAAGTTCAAGCCATGAGCGCCCACTACCTATGTGCTTATAGATTTGGCAATAATGATTGCAAACATTGCAAACACTCGGTTTAGGAGCTAATTATCGGGTGAGTCGAAGGTTCTAATCTACGTTTGCTGTCATTATGAGTTAGCTAGGATGAATCCGATCGATTACGATAATGATGACGTCATCATTGAGGTCGAGGAACCTGTCCCCGCTGTGCCCCCTGTCTCGCACTCGTTCCTGGACCCGAGTGTCGTCATAACTCTGCTCGTGGCCTCTCTCCTGGTGCTGCTGCTGTTAGTACTGGTTAGGCGGTCGGAGCGGAGACAGCGGAGACCGCAGGCCTTCCCCGAGTGGGTGGAGTCCAGCGGGGATCCGAACGAGTCTCTAGAAGACCTCCGGTCCAAGCGGATCCGCTCCTTTCAGACCCGGTCCCAGGTGGGGGGCTCTGAGGAACCGGAAGCGTTCCCCTGTGAGGAGCCCGAGATTGCGCCCGCTGCGGACCGAGGGGCCGACTGGAGACCCCCTGACCGGCCCGAAGTTTCCAAGTCTCTCCCAGCATTGAAATCTAACTCCACTCTCCCTCCTCCCAAACACAGACCGTCCAACCAGGACACACAGGAAATATTCCTCAAGTCCAAGCCCAGAGGAAAGGCCCTGTCCCTCTGTCGCGACTCGGGTCTCCCCTGCATCTCCCCCATCCACTCCCTGGAGGAGCTGGACTTCTGGTTCCCCGGCCAGGACCCCTGGAACGTGGCTACAGTTCCCCTCCGAGTCTCCGAGAAGCATCGACAGCTGGGGGAGCCTCGGACTCTGCTGTGTCACGACATGATGGGCGGGTACCACTACGACAAGTACCCACAAGGACACTGGGAGTCCGGCAACTACTGCTTCTACCACTGGGCCTACATTGACACATTCGTATACTTCTCACACAGGTGCGATCTCTTACATAAATATACAGTAGAACCTGCTAATAGCGCCACTCAGGGGACTGGGAAAAAATGACCGTTTTGTGATGAATTGATTACAATTTGGGAAGTCATGTGGCGACCTATTCTAAGTGGCCGTTATAGACAGGTGACCCATGGCTGCTACTGTAACTCACACGTTATTTACTCAATATATTTCTAGTTTTCTAACAATCCCCCCCTCTTGCTGGACAAACGCGGCACACAGACACGGAGTGGTGTGCCTGGGTACCCTCATAACCGAGGGGGAGAGGGGGTACGCCGGATGTCTGGAAATGTTGAAGAGCCACGCGTCTATCGGCCGGGCTGTGGACCAGCTGCTGAGCGTCACTAAGTATTACGCGTTTGATGGGTGGCTTGTCAACATAGAGAATCCCCTGCCGCCAAACTTAATAGAGAGAATGGTGGAGTTTCTCAAACAGGTAAGTTTGGCTGAATTTATACTTTAAGAATAGTGTGAACTCCCGTTATAACGAAGTCGGATAAAATGAAATACACGCTTATAACGAAATGGAAGTTTTCCCCTAGAGCACTAAATGCATTAATTATTATCCGCTTATAACGAAGGAATTTACAGGTCCCAAGCACTTCGTTATAACGAGAGTTGACTGTATTAGTATAACTTATCTGTTTAGTTGAGTTTCGGGATTAAGCGCCTCAACCCGAATGGAGCGGTTATCTGGTATGACGCAGTGACCGTGAGGGGCGAGCTCAGCTGGCAGAACAAACTCAATCAGCTCAACAGACCATTCTTTGACGCCTGTGACGGCATATTCCTCAACTACCTGTGGTCGGACCTGGCTCTGCGAGAGAGCGGTCAGCTGGCCGGCCGGAGGGCCACTGACGTGTACGTGGGGATCGATGTGTTCGGGAGGGGGATGCCAGGGGGCGGGGGGTGGAACTGCGACATTGCTATGAAGATGATCCGTAACCATAAGCTATCCGCGGCCATATTCGCTCCTGGCTGGGTCTACGAGAATCTGGCCAAAGATAACTTTTTTAGGAACCAAACGAAGTTCTGGGATAAGTTGAAGCCGTACATGAGAGCGCACCCCTACGTGACAAACCAGTTCGTGACGTCATTTTGTCGCGGGCTGGGGTCCCGCGGTTTCCATCAGGGCAGACAGCTGCTGGCCGCGGATTGGACCAATCACAGCGCTCAGCAGCTGCAGCCACACTTCCTGGACGAGTACTACCATCTCGGGAAGTCCGCTAATAAAATAATAGTCGACACTCTGTACGTGTCAGCGGCGAGCGGCGCGTTTAACGGCGCTCAGAGCCTCGTGTGTAACGGGGAGGTTTCCAGGAATGCAATTGGATCCGACTCCAGGCTAATCGTCCGTCTGTTCATGACGGAAATAGCTATCAACAGAGCCATACTAGTCACGTATACGTATAAGGAAAGACCTGATTATGAGGGAAACATACGGCATTTGTTAGAGCTCAATCTCTCCAACCTGAAAGGGCCGAAGTACATAATACTAGACCCCAAGGCCAGTATCGAGGGGCCGGAGGAACTGGACAAACTCGACCAGCGGTTGCTGGAGCTGTACGGCGTTAGACGGTCCCCTGCTTCCCCCCTAACAGAGGTAGGGGTGCAGAGGGGGACAGAGGAACAGCACCTGGCCTACGCCCCTATATCCCATGAGTTCTTGGACAGACTGGACAGTTTGATGCTTGAGAAGGTGCACGAAGAATGGCACACGGCGTATTTCCTAATAGCACATAAAGACATTGATAAGGCGAGCGTTCGTGAGATACGAATAAACCTGCTGCCCCCAGAACTCCCTGTAGCCGCAGCTAGCAACTACAAATTCTCTTTCTCGATTGGAGAAATTAGAATAATGGACCCTGGCTGTCTCAATTCATTCAATCATTCTGTCCATAATCTGAAAGCTTCCAGCTTCGACTGGTCAGACGTCACGGCCCGTAGCCTGAGCGTCTCCTTTATGCTGAAATGGGACTCTCCCCCCCTGCCCCCCTCCGACCCTGCCTCACACTACAATGTGTATCTAGCTACCGACAAGAATGTGTCTCATAACAACACTGAATTCTTGGGACAGTCTCACACCAACTATTTCTATGTCAGAAACGTTAAAATCAAGCTTAACTCGGAACAGCTGTTCGTTCTATTCGCGGTTGTCCAGGCTGTGACCACCAGTGGGCTGTGTCTGGCAACCAAAAAGAGCGCAAAGTTAGAGCTCAAATGGAACAAGTGACTGAATACGATTTGTATATGTTTAATTAATTTTAATTAATCTAGTTGAATTGATTGCTAAAACCATTGTGAATGCCATGTATACATGAGCCCGCTACAATTTAATTAACAGATACTTATGATCATTAAATCACCGAACTGTGATCGGTAATTGCACTCAATTTATGCAATCACAGTTATTTGCTTATAAATGTAATTAATTAACCGCTGAGTAGCTGAAATGTCCCAGTAGAGTTATTGAAATGAAGCTTGAGGTGTTTTTGATAATTTTATCAATAACTTGTGCCAGTTCTGTTATGATTCCCTCCATTGATATTGATGGAGATTATAACGAACAATCGCGTAAAAATGTAACTTTCGAATACCGCAACTGTGCAAGTAACTTCACATATCCGGCTCAAATAATATCCTTAGTAATAGACCCATTTCCTGTCGACTTCACCAGGAATATGAAAATAATCTACAAAATCGCGCTCCGCAAAAATCTTATAACTCCTGCGGACTTAATTATAGTATTCAACTTTGGGTTTATTCACTATAAGCGGGTGCTCGACCTCTGCTCAGAGCTGGAGTACAAGCTAGACATGCAGTGCCCCTTGCAAAAGCAGTTATACCAAGGTTACTATAGGTTTTCTCTGAGACCATATCAGTTTATTGGGAAAAGCTTGGACGGTATATGGGCCAAGCTAATGATTATTAGCGGCAGTGATGAGGAAGTGTTTATGTGTATCAAATTCAGAATCAGAGCAAAGAAGTACAACCAACCACTTAGCAATTAACACCTGTTTGTTGTTGTTATATTATCTATTGTGTAATTAATGTACATGTAAACATTGTAAAGGAATATCAATTGTTGTCTATAATTGTTTACAAAAACAACAGGGTTTGCGAAAACACAACACGAGCCATACATGGAAAGTATGATAGGAACTGTCTAGGATTGTTGACCACAACAAGTTCAACACAAAAACAAACAAACAATCGAGTAAATAGGGACTTGCGACAGCAAATAAAAGCGTGGTACGAACGGGAGTTTAGTGCAATGGCAAAACCCGAGTACAAGCAGTACAATCAAGTGAGAGCTTCCAAGTCCGGAATGAACGCAGACCTGCAAAAGAAGATGCTTGAGAACTATTCCCTCGAGGCGGAACTCCAGGTTAAGCAGTGGATAGAGGAGGTCATAGGCCTCAGCTGTGAGGGCAGTTTCTCAGCTTGGCTTCGGGACGGGACCGTCCTCTCTCTGCTCATGAACGCGATACAGCCGGGCTCCGTGCCCCCCACTAAGAAGAGCACCATGCCCTTCAAGCAGATGGAGTGCATAAACCTGTTTCTGATAGCCGCGGAGAAATACGGGATCAAGAAAACAGACCTGTTCGTTACTCTCGACCTGTATGAGGACAACAACCCCGCCCAGGTTGTGTCAACCCTCCGGGCGCTAGACCGCCTCTCCCACACCAAAGGGTTCGAGGGTCCGACTTACGCCCCTAAGCAGTCGGCGTATAATCCGAGGGACTTCTCTGACGAGAAGATAAACGCGGGTAAAGCGATTATAGGCGCTCAGTATGGGTACGTAACGGGGGCGAGTCAGAAGGGACTCACCGCTTATGGACGCAGGAGAGACATTCATAATTAGTCTACCAAGTATATCTAACTACTGTACTAGCTTATTCGTATAACCCCAGTTCAATTGAAATATCCACTTTCTAATTATAGCTAGCTTTCCAACTAAATCATATCTATACAGAGAATCTGTAGAGCAGTTCAAGGATTTATTTCCTAATTAGTATCTCATTATAGGAGCTGGTGTGTTATACTGTCATATAGTCATTACCAGAATAATACTGTATACTCCCCTAATAGAAATTAGCTTATATAGTAATACTGTAAGATGAAAGTTTATTCTTTGCAAAAGCAACACGAGTCCGCTAAATGTCCTCAATAGGAATTGCTATTGAAATTATGTAGCTTTTGTATGCACAACAATTTATTCGTATAATCTCTGACCTGTAATCTGGTACGTACAGGTATTCCTGCTACAATAATATCAGTTACTTTTCCACACACACTTCCTATATATAATTACTATAGCTTATTGTTGGTATAATTGTAGAGAAATCCGAATGGCTCGCGAGTACGATCATCTTTTCAAACTGCTAATTATCGGCGACACGAGCGTTGGCAAGAGCAGCATTCTGCTACGATTCGCAGACAACCTTTTCTCGGGAACCTACATCACGACTATTGGCGTAGACTTCAAGATACGCACAATGGAGATGAACGGCGAGAAGATAAAACTCCAGATTTGGGACACGGCTGGCCAGGAGCGGTTCCGCACCATCACCGCCACCTACTACCGGGGCACACACGGGGTCATCATAGTATATGACGTCACCAATGCGGACAGCTTCAACAACGTGAAGCGCTGGATCACAGAGATTGAGAATAACTGCGATTACGTGGACAAAGTGTTGGTGGGGAACAAGGACGATATTCCGGATAAGAAAGCTGTCTCACACGCCGAGTCCCAGCGACTGGCCGACTCCCAAGGAATGGTTCTCTACGAAACTTCCGCGAAAGAAAACATAAACATTGAAGAGGTGTTCGACTACATTACCAAGAAAGTTCTGCAAACTAAAAAGGAAAAAGTGTCCAAAATGGATACACAGAACGATAAGATTATTCTCGGCAAGAAGTCAGCCCATAAAGGGAAGAAGAACTGTTGTAGTTAGGCCGGCGGGTGTACGTATTAATTCTTATGCTATTGCACATTCGTGTTGAATTTATTTGTATAGGTTTGGGACACCCAAGTGCATCTCTGTGTATATGTAAGTATGTCAGCTAACTTTCTCATTAAATTAAATTCTTGTAATAATTAATTATCACATTTTATTATTTGTGTCATTTCGGTTGCTATAGTTATTTCTGTTTATCATAATTCTAACCATGGGGTAAATATGTACAATTAATACGAACACGGATAAGGGGAAAATAGGTTAAGGAGTATAAGGTCAATTCCCCTAGCTTATGTACAAATGCATGCAAATTACTTCGGTTAATACGAACAGATTTCTACAATCCCCTGGTGTTCGTATTACGAGAGTCTACTGTATTATATTTGGGTGTTTGTGCAGTTATGGCGATAAACCAGTACTCCCTGAAGACGCTGCTTGGCAACTGGTCTGAGGAGCAGGCATGCGTCCCCCTGGACCAGGGAGAGGACATGCGTAAGGTGCAGACACACGGACACAAGGGGATCATGGGGGCGGAGACCGCCGCTACATACGACACCACCAATATCATAAACTTCCCCTCCCCAAGCAAACCCGTTGAGACGGTGGGCACCCGGACCCAGCTGATGGAGAGACAGATGTACGAAATAGCCGCCCGACAGGTCGAGGAGACCAGCAGGCCTCCAGAGGTACACATTGATTATAACTCAACCACAAAGAAGGATTTCACGCGTGAGTTCGACAGCTCGCGGCCCCAGCCCACCCTAGAGCATAATATATACAGCGACAACGCGGTCACTTTCTGGTCCACCTCTGCGAAAACCGGCATCCATGGTGTGACTAATATTAAAAGTGACGATTCTCCCTTCAAGAAGAACACCGCGTTCTCCGCTCCCATAGAGGAGTACAAGGACCAGGAACTGCCGCACGGGCACCAGCGGAGATAGACACCATACAAACTCGATACTTACACGTTATTATATCTACCGTCATTATAGAGTATATCGCTATTGTTATATACGTAATTTGGAATTCCAGAGCCCATAGAGCTAATGAGAATATTTATGTTATGTAAGCATAAATATTTACATTAGTGTTTGAAAAGAATATTTTATGATGTCACTGGTAACTATAAAACCCCGCTTATGGGACTTCCTATTCATTTACAATACGTATGGTATTATCATTGTTTCATTGAGGCTGAATATATGGAGATGAGTATATGGTAATATTGTGTATGACGTCATTAGGTGTCTATGGCTATCTCGCTGCCCCCGGATAACCCTCTCCTGCTTAACCTGGAGGATGTGTTCTGTTGCTACATTTGCATGGGGAGACTGCACGACACGCGTCTCTGTCCCAAGTGCAGCAAGATGTGCTGTTTCCAGTGCATTCGCCGCTGGCTTATCGAGCAGAAGCCCAGCTGTCCGCACTGCCGAAGCAGTCTGCTGTTGCACGAACTGGTCAAGTGTAGGTGGGTGGACGACCTCCTGCCTAGGCTGGAGAGTCAGAGCAGGAAGGAGGCTCTCTGCAAGGACCAGTGCACCACGCACTCAGAACAGGTTAGCTATGGTAGCTATTGTTGTTATGCTTATGGGTGTATAGCCAGGTCTGCTTATTGTGAACAATGTTACGTCTGCTTAGTATGAAAACTTTTATTTATAGCTCGTTTCAGCTGCGTCATAAGGAAGCTAAAGTTGAAATACTAAAACTTCGTGAAAATATGGAAGAATATTCATTATTACAATATAACTTACTTTAATTCGCATTGAAGACCGTAAGGTATTTTTGGATTCTGATAGTATTATCTGCGCACAATCCAAAAGCCCTATAGTATGGCTCGATCCTCCGGGGCTGTTCTATAAATAGAACGGACACACTTGGGACATGTCCAGTACTTTTACCCGAGCCTAATTTTTTAATATATACATTCAACTCCCGTTATACCGAGTACCACGTTCCCGAGCACTTTGTTATAACGGTAGTTGACTGTAGACAGACGTAGTATAAGATAACCCGATTGCATTTAGTTGAGTGTGTACTGCGTGACGTGCGGCGTGTGCGTGTGCCACCAGTGCGCGCTGTGGGCGGGAGAGCACTCCAAGCACAAGTTCCAGCCCGTGACTGAGGTGTACGACGAGCACAAGAAGGAGCTCTACGGAGAAGTTAAGAACCTCAAGAAGAGACTGGCCGAGATCTTGGATTGTGTGTCCGACATTGACAGACAGCTGTCTTCGTACAATCACGAGAGGGAAACCCAGCTAAAGCAGATGAACAAGGTACTATAGTGAAGCTGTCAATTATAAGCACCTGGTGTCCCAAATAGTGGCATTAATGACAAAGGACAGTCAAAATTTGTTTGTATTAACCGGGTAATTTGTATTAACCGGTGTAATTTGTATTGCAAATCCTTTGAAGGTTCCAAAAATGGTGTTCGTACTATCTAGGTTCTACTGTATATTGTTGTTGTTATTGTTGTTGTTTACTTGTGTTTATAACAACAGGTGATGAAAGACATAACTTCCCGCATCGACATGCAGATCAGCTCCCAGATCGCTAAGCTCCGTCACCAGCAGTCTACGCTCCAGAAAGATAGCGACATTGTCGAACAGAAGATCGGAGATGTTCTCAACAAGATCGAGACGAGCGTCAAGAGCGAGTTGATACGCTCCTTTCCAGAGTTACTGCAAGAGCTCTTAGGAATGTCAGTTCAGCTGGCTAAGCCCCCAACAGCTAACCTCACCTGTCTCGGAAAGGATTTGGAGTTCACAAACGAGCTGGTGCCCCCCTACCTGACCCAGGAGTTCCTGATAGAGGGGTTCGGTTCCTGTCGGAGAAGGGGCACCCCCATATACTCGCCCCCTCTCTGTCTGCACGGACAGATCTGGAAGCTTAAGGTATTGTCAGCTGTTCCTTGTGTGTTTATAGCAATCATTACATTCCTTTCGTACACAGGTGTATCCAGATGGCAACGGAGTTTTCAGAGGCGACTTCTTGTCCGTATTCCTGGAGCTGAACCAGGGATTCCCTGGCTCTTCCAAGTACGAGTATCGCGTCTCTATGGAGCACGTGTCTGGGAACACGGACCGCACCGTGTACAGGGAATTCTCGTCAGACTTCGAGCCCGGCGAGTGCTGGGGGTACAATCGGTTCTACCGACTGGAGCACTTGGACACCAAGGGGTACATCGACTCCGTGGACGACACCCTGGTCCTCCAGTTCGCGGTCCGCTCCCCCTCCTTCTACCACGACAGTCAGCAGCAGCGCAAGCACGTGAGCAGTCTGAGGGAACAGCTGGAGAGCTTAAGGGGGCGCGTGAGGGAGTCCGAGCTGAGGAGCCCCTCAGTGGAGCTGGCGCTCAGCAGCGACGAGGAGGAGGCGGCGGAAGCTAAATCAGAGGTTAGTAATATAACTCTGTTACTATTGCTATCAAGGAATTATCCAGGAGCGAGAGACGCTCCTTTTGGAGCATGAATTTTGGAAAATTTGAATTTACGAGCGCGAAAATTTGGAATCCTCTCCTATACCGGTACATTAATTTGTGATTTAGAAAATGGCTGTATTATACACTGATTGTTATAGCTCTGTCACTATCGCTATAACGGCTTAATGTCTGCTGTAGGATTCCGCTGCGGAGGCTAGCATCGCCTCCGAGGAGCTGGACCGGGCCTTCCTGCTGCGCTTCGACGAGGGTCCGGCCCTCCCAGAGGCCGCAGTCCCCTCCGGCGGAGAGGGGGAGGACGGCCTCTACGAGCTGGTGGTGTCGGACACGGAGATACCGGGGCTGAGCGGAGACAGCCAGGAGTCCGCCGGGGACCCGCTGGCCAGCTCGCTGCTGGAGGGCGCTAGCGACCATTCTATGGACTTGGAGTCCACCCTTGTGTCCGCCTCGGACCAGACGGCCGTGTCCAACTTGCTGCTCTCCTGCTCTCCGCGGGAACACAACGAGTCTCCCGTCTCTGGGGGGTCGGAGGGTCTCTCCATCCACTCCATCGACAGCCCCCCCCACGGGCCCGACTGGTCCCCCCCCGCCCTCTCGGAGCTCTTCCTGGAGTCCGCCGAGGAGCGGGGCCAGCAGCTCGCGGACATTATGTCCGACCTCTCAGACATGCAAGCGGCGGCGGCCGAACAAGCGCCTATGCAGGACTCATATTTGGAGGCGACCCGATTCACTGACTCCCTGCCCACTAGTTTCCCCAACATACAAGCCAGCATCCTCGCCTGTCTGAGAGAAGTGAGCAACAATCCGCTCATCGGATTCGTGCCGGTGGCACAGCCACCTGACACCTCGGAACTCAACCTGATGCACATTATGCCGCTGCCCCCCGACAGCTCCCCCAGCGACACAGAGGAGGAGTACAGCCACATGTGGATAGAGGAGAGAGAAGCGCAGCTGCCGGATGATGAGCAGCATATTCCCGAGTAGCCAGTCAGTTGCTACGTAGTTGTTAATTACTCTCTCTGAGATTAATTATATTTTAGTTGTGTGCCAGTCTGTCCAGGCATTTATCACTCGAACACATCTCTATTTGCTGACTATTAAAGTACACTCGTGATTATACATTAGCTGTTCAGTATCCATGGTTAACTATTGCATTGTGCTTATAGCTTAGTAGAGTAGTAGATGTCCACAGGCTATAACTACGAGGACAGCTTGACCCTGGGGACCTTCCGAGGCCAGCTGTCTGAGTTCAGCCAGAGCCTGGCTGCGGCCCGCAGAGAGGGCGAGTTCCCCCTCCCCTCCGACAGGTACCTCGGCGCCAGGTGGAGAAAGCTGGCTCACTTCCCGCGGATATTTCTTAACTTTCTGCGGTATAAGATTGGGTACGATTGGCTGGTGCTGATTATCCTTGGTGTGTCTATGGCGCTACTGAGTGCGTCGGTTGATTACATAATAGACTCACTCCACACAGCGAGACTCAGAGTATACGACCATGCCAACAGGATTAACGTGGTCCTATCTGTAAGCTATTCTCCAGACAGCACTCCTATGTGTTATTGTTGTTATTGTTGTTGTTTAGTTCTTCGTCTGGCTGTCCACGTCACTGGTACTGCTGCTGTTCGCTGTCGGATTCACAAAACTTATTTCCACAAACGCGATCGGTTCTGGAATCCCTGAGATGAAATCTATCCTAAAAGGTGTCCGTCTGGTGGACTACCTTTCCTTCAAAACATTCGTAGCTAAGATCGGCGGTCTCCTGGCCACTTCTGGCTCCGGCCTCCCGATTGGGAAGGAGGGTCCCTTCGTGCATCTCTCCAGCATCATAGCCCACTGGCTGAGCTACTTCCTGACCAGCTTCCGCTCCATTTACTCTAACGAAGTCTTCTCTAACGAGCTGCTCGCGGCGGCCTGTGCCGTGGGCGTGGCTTGCAACTTTGCGGCGCCCATAGGCGGGGTTCTCTTCAGCATAGAAGTGACGGGTGAGTTCCTATTTATAGATTCTATTTATAGCTCTTACGCGCTTTATTACAGCTACCTACTTTGCCGTTCGTCAGTACTGGAGAGGGTTCTTTGGGGCCGTTTGCGGCTCGTTCGTGTTCTCCCTGATCGGAATAGCCATGAAGTCGCAGGCCACGATAACCGCCCTATTCATAACACACTTCAGACCTGACTACGCGTTTGACACAGTGGAATTAGTCGTGTTCAGTCTGCTGGGCATCGCAGCGGGGTTTATCGGCGCATTCTTTGTGTGGCTGCACAAGTCAATCGTGCTGCTACTCCGCAAGTACAAGAAGTGGCTGAAGTGGCTGGAGATCCACGTGTACCTCTATCCAGCCATCGTCATGCTACTGTACGCAGTTATCACGTTCCCCCCAGGACTAGGCATGTGAGTATAGTAGTAGTAATAGTAGTTGTTGTTGTTGTTGTGGTGTTGTTGTTTTTATTAGTGTTTTGGTGTTTTATTAGTGTTGTTGTTATTGTTGTTGTTGTTGTTATTGTCTACGTGCGTAGGTACTGCGGAGGCCGACTGCCGCTGCGCACGGCGCTGGAACAGCTGTTCTCCAACTACACGTGGGCGCACGCTAGCTCCGAGCGAGACAAGACGGACGAGCTTGAGGAGATCCTAAACGTCTGGCATCATCCCAACGTGTTCCTAACGCTCGTTCTCTTCATCGCCACGCGCCTGATATTCACAGCCGTCAGCATCGGACTGCCGGTTCCCGCGGGGGTGTTCCTCCCGGTTTTCGTGGTCGGCGCCGCCTTCGGGAGACTGGTGGGCGAGGGGATGGGAATAGCTTTCCCAGCGGGGTTCAACAACAACACGATTGTGCCGGGCGCGTACGCGGTTATAGGCGCCGCGGCCGTTACAGGCGCGGTTACGCACACCATCTCCACCTCTGTGATTGTGTTCGAGCTGACCGGTCAGATCACGCACGTGCTGCCGGTGCTTATAGCCGTGCTGCTGGCTAACGCGGTCGCGCAGAGATTGCAGCCCTCGTTCTACGACAGCATTATTCTGCTGAAGAAGCTGCCATACCTGCCCGAGCTGCCGCTGGACCTGGCTGGCACCACCATTGTTAAGCATTTCATGCGAACCAACGTGCCCACCATAACCACACGTAGCTCGTACAAAGAGCTTAAGTACCTAATTTCCTCCACCAACCTGCCCTCCTACCCCGTCATAGATAACCAGAACTCTCGCTTCCTGATCGGGTCGGTTAAGCGGTCTCTGTTAGAGGACATTTATAACCAGCACCTGGACAAGTTTAAGGAGGTGTACAACCCGGACATTAACCGGGGGACCTCGTCCGACGAGATTACGATGCTCCCGCTGGAAGAGACTGCGGTTAGTACCGACGGGCTTAAAGAGCAGGAGCTGTATAGCATAGAGGAGATAGACAATATGGTTATAGAGATAGACGAGTCTAAAGTAGACGCTGCGCCCTTCCAACTGGTGGAGAAGACCTCGCTTATAAAGGTGCACACTCTGTTCGCTCTGCTGACCCTCAACCACTCCTACGTCACGGAGGGGGGCCGACTGGTGGGGATTGTTACTCTGAAGGAGATAAGAACCGCGATTGAGGACAGCACCAAGCACAGGATAAAGCGGTCTCCATCTACTAACCGGTTCAAGAATCTTATCGCGGTGTTCAGAAAGAAGGGAGAGTCCCTCGGTGACGAGACCATTATCATTGAGGAAAACAGTGATTGATTATAAGATGAAAGATTGATGTTTTAATCTATTGCAATAAGAAGAATAAAATGACATTTTATTCCATTCATAGTAATGTATTGTCTGTTTATATTTGTTGACTTTGTGTGTGTAATTAGATTAATCCAATATTCTCAGGTACATGTTGTCCCTTGTGTATTCCCATAGGATAATCTGGTCATTGGATATCTATCAGATTGTAACACTATCTGCGATGTAAACCATCTCTCGTTTCTATAAATAGCACCTCTACTCCACAATTCATTGTATTTACAACAGGCAGTTCTTAGTTGATTTTATCAAGTCCTTATCTCTGGAGAATTGCAATGCTACTTGTAAGTTGCTATGTTACATAATTTGTGTTAGTTTATTTCTATTGTTACGAACTCTCTCACACAGGTTAAGGACTGCTGATCCTAAAGTTAGCTATTCCAAACCTATTATTTGTTCCAGGAGCTGACCAGTGCACAGTGCAATCAGTTCTACGATACAAAGTTGTACTGTATTTGAATGGAGCATCTATACAACTGCATACGTGGTTATTTGGTATTTGATCTCACAATATGTAGTCATAATTAACAAATTAATTTATCGAGATGTCCATATAATAATAGAATTATCACGCCGTATAACTACCTAAGTAATTAAGCTAATTCGTCTATAGTTTAAATCGAATCTAGTTACGTTAGACGAATGACGTCATTACCAAACACAACAGATCCCAAACCGTTCCAGCAAATAAAGTTCTCTAAGTCTGGCTCTCACGTGTTGCTGGGGTGGCGCGTCCGGGAGGGGGACCAGATCAGCATGGGGACTGTCCTCTTCGAGTATCAGCCCGCCAGCCGGAACAAGATATCTAAGTTCACCTCCTCCTCTGTCGGACTGCTGCACAGGATCCTCGTGTGGGAGGGCGAGAGTCTGAGCACCAGCTCCGTTCTCTGCGAAATCGAGAAGAACTGCGACCACCCCGAGGTGGTGTGTGGCATGTGCACGCACTGCGGAGACAATCTGCAGAATGACGTCACGAACGCCGCGACCGGACAGGCGGCCAGCGTCCCGATCGTGCTTGGAATTCCGCAGATCCTCGTGTCGAAGAAGCAAGCGGAGGACCTGGCAAAGGAGGACAAGCTGAGACTCCTGCGTCAGAGAAAGCTGGCACTCATCGTAGACCTGGACCAGACCCTGGTGCACACCTCAACCGACATGAACATACGTGCCGGTCTCCCGGACGTGTACGGGTTCCGGCTCAAGAACTACCCGCACTGCTACCACGCCCGACTGAGGCCGCACGTGCACGAGTTTCTGGACAAGATCTCCTCTCTCTACGAGCTGTACATATTCACGATGGGAACCCACTGCTACGCACACACACTCTCAAAGATACTCGATCCGCAAAGGTCCGCTCAAGTAAGAAGTTATGTTTCTCACTCAATTAGAATAATATAATACAGTGTTCCATTATCCATGGTTATTTAACTACAGAGTTCACGTAATAACAAGTCCATTTTGCACGAGAAGGTTTTTTTTACATTTTGCTAAGGCGAATATTGCTACGTATTATACAAATGGCTAATATTCCCTGTACTCTCTTGATTAACTGTTCCCTTATAGGCGACTCTTCTCCCAGCGCATAATCTCACGTGACGAGTGCTTCGACTCCCGCTCCAAGCTTCCGACCATCCGCTCTGTGTTCCCCTGTGGCGACGAGATGGTAGCCATCGTAGACGACAGAGAGGACATGTGGGCGCGGTGCCCTAACCTGGTGCACGTCAAGCCCTACATATTCTTCGGCTCCACTGGGGACATACACGCCCCCGAGACATTCTCCCAGCCGCATATGAATATGGGGGAGAGCCGCCAGCCACCCAGCTATTACCCACCCATAATAATCCCGCCCCCGCCCCCTAAGCCGGAAACCGCGCCGGACCCCAAGACAGACGGGGAGCCCCCCACGGAGTCGGACAGCGGGGAGGTTCCGGTCGATAACACCTTTGATAATCTAACCTTTAACACGGACTCCGTTGCCTCCCAGGCGAGTGAGCACCCGGAGGAGGACCCCGCTCCTCTCCCCGATCAGACTCCCGCGGAGGAACTGGACCCTCTACCCCCTATATCCCCTGTGGTCCCTGCCCCGACAGAGGAGACAGGGGAACAGCTGATCGCCCCACTCAGCAGCTCTAGCGAGTCTTCCGACAGCTCCGAAGCGAGCAACTCCCCCACCGACAGTTCCTCCTCGCACCCCCAGGAGCCCGCCAAGATCGAAGCGGACAACAAACCGGACACAAATGTCCCCCTGTCTGCCCCTGCCCCTGCCCCCCCACAGGACCCAGTGGAGCCAGCTTGTGACGCCCCCCCGCCCCCTGACGCGGTCACGCCTAGCGAGGAGGAACAAGTACCAGGGATTAACGATCCCGACAAATTCCTGCTGTACCTCATAGACACGCTCACCCGCATACACTCGATGTTCTACGAGAAGTACACAGGCATTCAGACGGAGCAGGGCGCCGAGCCTTCTAAGGAGCAGCAGCTGGCGACCCCGGACCTGAAGGAGATTATCCCCGCTCTGAGGCACTCTGTGCTCAAGGGGGCCTGTCTCCTCTTCACCGGCGTCATCCCCACAAATCGGGCTCCCCAGGAGGATCCCATCTGGAACACGGCTCGCGCCTTCGGGGCGGTTATTCACAGCAGGATCTACAAACCGCAGGAGACCGGGGGCGTGACGCCCACCACGCACGTCGTGGCGACCAAGCCAGGCACCAACAAGTACAGGGAGGCCATCCGCGTACCAGGGATACGCATCGTGACTCCGGAATGGCTGTGGGCCTGCGCCGAGAGCTGGCAGTGGATCGACGAGAAGGAATTCCCCGTCCGGGTCCGCCGGCCCTCTAAAGATAAGGGCGGACAGCAGCAGTACAAGAAGCAGCACTTGAGCACAGAGGGGAACGAAGAGGACGAGTCGGCCCCGCCCCTAGATACCAATGAGTACAACGAGAATGTGCCTACTCCCCATCAACAGATGGACATCATTGAGTCGAGTGTGTTGCCTCTGGACATCGACCTGTCTAAGCTGCCAGACGAGAGCGAGCACATCTTCTCTCCCGACCGGATCTCGTTCTCCCTCGAAGACATCACTGCCATGAACGACGAGGTTAACTCCGCTATTTACGACGGCAGCAGCAGCTCCAGCAGCAACGAGCTCCAGGACTATCCGGAGGGCGCGGCCTCCCGGAAGAGAAAGAGACCGGTCAACAGCGAACCGACCTCCGAGAACACCACCGAGACCGGCAGCTCCACGGACCGGGAGGGGCCCGCGGAGGGAAAGTTCGACGACATAGCGGCTCTCTTGGAAAGGGAGTTCGAAGCGGATCGCGTTTGATTAGAGATTGAACTTTTGAGCGTCGATGTTGTTGCAGAAATTTTGCATTCAGTATTCGAACTATTCAATAAAGTTTTATGATCAAAAGTGTGATTTATTTTGTACTATATTGTCCCTTAGGGTATTCTGTATTGTTGATATTTGTCAAAGTAATAACGATAACAACAACAAGTATCACTGTACTTATAGAATCTGTGAAACTCTCCATAGATGGCTAGCCAGAGCAACGCCCCAAGCGACGACAAGAAGAAGTTGGTTTACTCCATAATGCAGATGTTGCAGCGTGACCTGGATAAGAGCAACGGAGACGGAGACAGCCAGAAGGGAGAGACCCTCGAGGTCATCATCCAGTGTCTCTCGGAGGTGTACGAGGTGCAGCTAGAATCCGACGCGGACAAGTACAGGAGCTTCGCCCCTCTGGAGACGGTCTTTCAGAGGGCGAAGGGACCGCTGGGCTCGTCACCGGATAACCCCATGCCGGTCCCGGGCGGCGGCGCCACGCCAGCTGACATTGCAGCCGCGGAGGAGTTCAAGCGCCAGGGTAACGACCACATGAAGGCAAAGGAATTCGAGAAGGCGATCTCCGCCTACGCCAGTGCCATAGAGCTAAACGACGAGAAGTCTGAGTACTACTGCAACCGGGCCGCGGCCTTCAGCAAGACCGGCCAGCACGATCGGGCCATAGAGGACTGCACGCTCGCGCTGGGCCTCAAGGAGGAGTACGCCAGGGCCCACGGGCGGCTCGGGTTCGCGTACTACCAGCTGGGGAAACACCTCGAGGCCAAGCGCGCCTACACGCGTGCCATAGAGCTGGAGCCGGACAACGCGGGGTACAAACACAACCTGGATTCTCTGGATCGGACTCTCAGGGAAAAGGAACAGTCATCCGCCCCCGCCCCCGCCTCGCTCGCCAACCCATCCGTAGCAACCGGCGCTGCCCCCGGGAATGCATTTGGAGATTTCGCAGGTATGGGACAGCAGCCGGCCTTTCCAGGGTTTGGCGGCTTGCCACAGATGGGGGCGGGGGGACAGGCTCCGAACCTCGCGGGACTAGGGGGTCTCCCCAATATGGGGAACATGGCGGGTATGGATATGAATTCTCTGATGAGCAACCCCGCCTTCATGAACATGGCCACACAAATGATGTCCGATCCGAACATGATGAATATGGCCACACAGCTGGCCTCTCAGATGTCTCAGTCGGGTGTGAACCCAATGGCCGGACTAATGGGCAATCAGGGCTTCTTCCCGCCTGCCCCTAACCAACAACAACAACAACCACCACAACAACAACAACCACCACCAGCACCACAACAACAACAACAACAACAACCTCCCCGTAACAACAACAACAACAAAGATGATAAGAAAGACGAGAAGAAGGAAAGTGACAAGAAGGACGAGGAACAGAAATAACTCCAGTCAGTGTGAGCTACTGACTGCTAGACTTAGCTAGAGTAATAAATAATAATATGAATTACACACACCTTTCTAGTCATTATTAGCTGACCGCTTATTTGTTATATGTGTTGTTTGTACATTTGAGTATGTTTGTTCCTCCTGGTCACATTATGTGCTATATTATTAGAACAAATGTCGCTCTAATTATAGTCCACATAGTAAATAGAAAGATTGGGAATAACTTCTTATATACTAAAACTAATTTGTGTTTTATAAGGACATTGATTCCGTTAGTTGTTAGTTTGCAGTTTAGATTTATTGTATCCCGTTTTCTAAATATTAATGATTGAGACATTTGTATATCCGGCGTTTATATATACTTTTCGTGTCTGTCACAGGTGTTAAGATATGCGAGTACATAATATATACTGCAGGTAAAAACACCTGCATTTACTGCACTGAACAAGTTGCAGGTATTTCAGTCTTAATTATTTTGCAAGTTAAAACACCTGTGACTGTCACGAAAAGTATATATACGCCGAAATTAATACTTATTTTACTCTTCACTTGATGTCTCTCTCTACTACAGTATAACCTCGTTATTACGATCACGGTTAATACGAAATTCCGGTTATTATTATTACTAATACTATTTCAGTCCACTTCATAGCCTTTTCAATAAATATGACACCGATAAATTAATACGAATCCGGATGTGTTCGTACAAACGAGGTTCTACTGCACATCGCTTCGCTCAACTAACTTATCAACTGCTCAGCTCATGTGGAAAGGTACAGAGTGTGGCATGGCCAGCTGCAACCTTAATATTTGTATAAATAATACTTTCTATATCGTAACATTAAACATGTCCCAAATGTCTCAATTTACTTACAGAAATGGGATATAATGACGAACTATAATTGCAAATAAATTAATTTGGAGTAGGGGACTGGCCAATTCCTGGTGTACAAAGGTGTTGGCCGTTATAAGTAGTCATTTCATAAATTAATAGACGACATGAAAAGTTTTTAAATAAACCAATTATGTGATGTCCTAAGTACAAATTGAATGATTATATTTGAGAGCTTCAATGCCTAAGCGTAAGGCCGAGTCTAGCCACACTCCACTGCAGTGCAAGACACACTTGGGATTCAAAGAAATGGCTTCGGAGGAAGACTGGAAGCTGATACACGCTAAGACTCAGCAGATGCTAATATCGAATGCGCAACAGCTGTTCAAGAGCCAGGCGGAGGCAGAGGGGACATGCGGCACTGAGAACGGGGCCAGCGCCCTTTGTGTATCTCCCCCACAGGAGGGGGAGGGGGAGGAGGGGTACAAACAGTCCTCTCTGTTGGACCATTTTAAGATGAAGGAGCCTCACAAGGAGCACAAACAAACAGTGGTCTCGCCACTACCGCCGGCTAGCTCAGAGCAGCTCCCCTGCACTGGCTGTCTCCGACCCGCTCTCCGCGGACTCTCCTCCTGCTGCTTCTGCGAGCGGGCATTCTGTCCGACCTGTGTGAGCAGCTGCCACGCGTGTGGGAGGAGCTTCTGCGCGGTCTGCTCGCGCGTGGACTACTCTGACAGCGTGGAGGAGAGACTCTTCTGTCTCAGCTGCTTCTCCGATAAACACTAATTAATTAACTGTCTATTCTCTTATCTTATAACTCATCACTTACTATGGCGTATGGAGATTCTGCTAGCTGCTATATTGTGTTAATTAATATATTAATTAACAGTTCTGTCTCAATGTAACAGTTTGTAGGCTGCTATTATAAATAGAATCTTAAACTATACAAGTGAACCCCTGTAATACCTTATAACGAGGTCCAAGGGATCGTTCGTTTACTTCGTTATTAGCGGAGTAAATCAACTACTTTATCCGTCTGGACAATATACGTATTATAACGTATATATGTCACTTCGTTATAAGCGGGTATTTCTTTATACTATCCTACTTCGTTATAGTTTCCTGTACAAGTTAGTGCAATTGGTAGCTTAGCTTATAATGCTACAGACGGTGAGGCTATGTGTCCGAGTGCCTCTGAGACAGACGGGCATTCGGAACTTCAGCAGGAGGGCGGAGGAGTTCAAGTTAGCTAGCAAAGCTAGAATATTAGAAGACACGGCCTTGAAGGTCCCGAGACACTTCCAGACAGCAGGTACTCAGTAGATACCGGATATAAGAACACCGGTTATAAGAACATACCGGATATAAGAACACCGGATATAAGAACATACTGGATATAAGAACATTATATTGGAAAACGCTTTCCATATAGCCTGTATAATTTATGCCAGTTATAAGAACATATGTGTTATAAGAACACTATATGCAGTTCTTATATCCGGTATCCACTGTATCTATCTATCAATACTAACGATGTGACTATGTTATATTGTACTATTTGTACTGATTGTATTGTCTAACAGAGAAACTGGGCAAGGGCCTGCTGGCAGGGGCGAGCGGAGCCGGACTGCTGGCACTCTGCTATTACGGCTCCGGAATGTCCGGACAGGAGTCAGCAGCCGACAGAGCCATGTTAGTTCAGCCAATATAATTAAGGATATACGTGCAGTAGAACCTCGTTAGTACGAACACGGTTAATGCGAATTTACGGATAATACAAACAACAGTACCATACAATCAAGCCCCTACAATGGCTATTCAAAGGGTATTACTCCGTTTTAAACGAACTCCGGATAAAGCGAGCAAATTTTACTGTCCGTTGGTGTTCTTATTCACGAGGTTCTACTGTATATTTATGTTTGATTGTATATCTATTTCTTCAGTTTGTGGCCTCCCTATGTGAAAGAGCGCATTAACTCCACCTATGGTTACCTAGCTGGTAGCTTGGCATTCACAGCTGCTTCGGCAGCGCTGTTCTCCCGATCAGCCAGGGGAATGGCATTCCTAACCTCCAGACCTTATGTGGTCAGTTATAAGAGCAGTATTTACCATTTACGGGCTATTTATTTCTATATTTATCTGTATCTCAGTCCCTAGGCCTATTTCTAGTCGGTACCATTGGATCTAGCATGGTATGCAGATCCCTCCCGTACTCCCCGGAGTATTTGCTGCCTAAGCTGGTATCATTCAGCACCATGTGTGGAGTAGCAGGCATAGCATTAGCACCTCTAACATTCCTAGGAGGCCCTCTCATTGTCAGGTAAGCTTACTCATAATTAACAGCTTGAATCTACTTATGTTTGCTTGTTAGAGCCGCGATGTACACAGCTGGCGTGGTGGGCGGCCTCTCGCTCACAGCAGCCACCGCTCCCAGCGACAAGTTCCTATCCATGACGGGCCCCCTCTCTATAGGGCTAGGGGTCGTCTGTGTCTCTGCTATAGGTAGGTAGTAGTGACTAGCTTATGTATGCAGTAGACTCTCGTTAGTACCAACACAGGCGATCGGTTAAGGAGTTCAAGGTTTAATCCCCTAGTCTATACAAATACAGTGAACTCCCGTTATAAGGAAGTAGGATATAACGAAATACCAGCTTATAACGAAATGGGAATTTCCCCCCAGAGCACTAAATGCATGAATTATTATCCGCTTATAACGAATACCCGGATATAACGAAGGAATTTAAAGGTCACACACACTTCGTTATAACGAGAGTTGACTATATGTACATGCAAATGATACGAATTTCCGGATAATACGGACAAATTACGACGGTCCCCTGTTGTTCGTATTAACGAGAGTATGTTAGTTAGAATAGTGTTTACTTATTCCAAACAGGCGGCCTGTTTCTCCCTGTCACGAGTGTGGTTGGCAGCACTCTCTACTCAGTTAGACTCTACGGGGGCCTGGTGCTATTCTCGGGGCTAATGCTATATGACACACAGAGAGTCATTAAGTACGCAGAAATGAGTCCCACCTACGACCCAATCAACGCGTGAGTCCCTCATACATACCGTTAATACTATGTATAATAGGCAACTGGATAGATACAACTAGATGCGTTAGGAATTCGGAATTATTTTGGCTTCTCTGCTTCAGCTCCTCGAGACTCCTCTTTTCCCGCCTGATCAGCTGTTTCTGTCTCAGTCGAATTCTCCAAATCTTCTTTCGTAATATGCATTTTAAAATATATCTCTTCTAGCCGCTTGGCTTCTGCTTTCAGTTTCTTATTCCGATCGTATATTTCCTGAATTCTCTTTTCGAAGTGGAGTATCTCGTCCTCCAGCCCGCTGTCCTTGAGGAACATCCGGTCCCAACAGGTCAGACTGAATGGGTAGGTGCCCGGCCAGAGACAGGCCAGGTTTTCCTCAAACATCGGGTTAAGAAACGAATCTCTCACTGAGTGTATGTAGGCCCATAGGGAGGAGGTCCTCTCGTCCAAGTGGTGCTCTCTTCTCTCCTTCATAGAGTTGCCCAGGAAGGTACCGTACTCGGACGCGTGTGTATGCTCGTGAATTAGGTGCAACATAGTCTCTTTGAACTCGAACGATCGCACGTACTGTCGCATTATCTGCCATACGCAGTCCAGGAATAGGAGGAAGGTGGGCGCGCGTCCCTTCTCCCGCGTGCTCTCCAGAAGTCCGGCGGTCCGCGTCCGGAACGGGTACCCGCCCATGACCCACTCGCGGATTATGAGCTCGAGGAACCCCTCCAGTGACCGCGTGTATGGGTCTACAATAATCTGCGCTAGCGAGGTGAGCAGCAGTGTGTTGTCCGTGCCCTTCGTCCCGTGCACTAGCACGCTGCTCGAATCGGTCTCCAGGAACCCAGCTAGCTTCAGTGCGTTCTGTATAGCCTGCATGACGTAGGAGTACCACTTGGTGTTTCCCAGGGCTGTGAACCAGTGCGGGCCGCTGTTAGACGTGTCCCGCTCGAAACAGAGTTTGTAAAACTTCTCGTAGTTCTCCACCATCGTCTCGGGCCTCTCCAGGTCGCAGTACTCCAGCAGCCAGTGAGGGTACATCCCTGGCTGCTCCGCCCCGCCCCCCTTAGACACCCACTGACTCGCGACGGACTTCGTACGCGTGTCGAGTATCCGCCCCCGTTTCCTAGCGACGAGACAGGCGTTCAGCAATCTCTTGTCCGCCTCGCATCTCTTCTGAGTGCTCCCTATCAGCGGCTGTCCGGAGCGCAGGAGGGAGGCCCCGGTTTTGCTGTGGTAGTACACAACGATTGGGAACCGAGCCCCGTGTCTGAACTTGGCTGATTCCTTCAGAATATCCTCAGTGCACATCGCCGGGACAATTACCTCGGTGGGGTAGGACGGACACACGGCATACCCGCGGTTTATATCGGAAACTATGAATTTCCCCGGGGGGCACTGCCACCTTGATAGGACATCAGAATATCCGTTCCATGGGTAGGCCAGGGGGCAGCTGAGCTCGACACGCGGATGGTAGAGCAGCGGGAAGTATATGTCTATGTTGTTCAGGTCCTGGAGATTGGAGAGCCGCTCTATTGACTTGGCTATAACAGTCATTTCCTCTTGAGAGGGTAACTCGAATTTGTATTCCATAAACGTTTTAGTTTTAATCAACAGCTGGCATCGAGCTCCATCCTGTAACACGTGTTTTTCTATCTTTTCGAATAGTGTGTATAGCAGCGTTAGTGTAATATCGTTGTTGTAGAATAGGAGATTGTGTGCTGTTATGTTCAATGTTCCTTCTACAATGTTCTTACCCTTTGGGCCTTGGAAAAAATATACTACATTTATTTTTGGGATTACTATGAAGTCTGTTGGATCCGACATGTTTTGTGTGAGATTTCAGAGCTACTTTCAGTTAGAATCTCAAGTTTACCTATAAATCCATAGAACCCATTAAAATACATGTTTGGTTAATATACTTTTTAAGGGCTTACTTATACGGCAAATACCATTTCAATATTTAAACCTGGTTTCACAACGAAGTTTTATGTAAAATAATACTTTACCTGTAAAAGTACATTATAAGAAAAGGTGTTAATAGATATAAAAGTTATACCTAATTATAATTATTTAGGTGTCTTGGGATCTACTGGAACACAATCAACATATTTGTAAGAATAGTAACCATTCTTTCTGGGAGCTCGAGAAGAAAATAGGACCGAATTGATCCACGTACTGTCTTACCCTCTTATCAGATGTATTAGCTAATTAATTAATAACAGAAATAACATACAAAGTTTATACATTTTTACAATAACGGGATATAATACAAACTAATATTTAGTTTAAGAACGCATCACTCACTGTTCACGTATTCGCTCATAGACGTTGGTAGAGTCGTTCGTTAGTTTCTTGCGGCTTTATTTGCTTGATACTGTCCAAACTCATGTAGTGACTAATGTCTTGCTGTAAATTTAGTTTTTCGATTATTTTTAGAATCTTTTTCTTATGGAGTCCGCTCATAACTCCCAAGTCATTCTCCAATATGGGTCCATCCAGGACCGACAGAATCTCCCCGTTCACCCCCTCTTCCACGAACCTATCTGTGTACTGCGATAGATTCAGATTATCCAATAATTCCTTAACTTCCTGGACGGTGTACTCATCCAGTCTCCTGTCCGCATCGCTCTTAACACTCGCCTGTTTAGCGACAAGTCTCGGATCGCTGTACCTGTCTGAGTCCGCTTCTGCATAGAGATTATTGTCAGCTGTCGATGCGTAGTACTCAGGATTGTCATTTGGGATGTTAGCCATCTGTTGTTGTCCTGTTTGTGGGATGGGAGGCAGATCTCGTTCCGCTAGGAGCTCTTTGATGTAGCGATCCTTTTGCTCACACTTTTCGTTCAATCCTGCAATTATTTCGTCAAGTTTGTGTGCCATTCTCTCCAGGTCACCATTCCGTTTCCTCTCTTCGTTCAGGTCCTTTTTCAGTTTATTGTATTCCACTCTTGGCACATGGTTGGGCGGCGCTTTGATAGGTGGATTCATTTGTACGATGTTAGGCGTATGTATTCCTTTCAGGATTGCCATTCCCGGAAAAGACTTGGTCGCTGGAAGTTCTACGTGTTTGCCTTTCCTCACGTAGTCCGCTAATATCCCATAGTCCTCTTCCTTTCTGATGAACTTCCTAGAGTCCTTAAACGCGGAGTAAATCTCTTCTTTCGTTTGGTACACCTTGTTTTCAGGTTTCCCTAGGATCTGAAGTTCGATATCCAAATCAAGCGGGATCTCAACCAGTGCATCTTCCGCCTCATCGCTTCCCACATAAATAGTCTTATCTTCGTACACGTGAGATACCAGCATTTGTCCGTGTCGCATTTCTAACAGTGTGTGTGCTCTGTTATTCGAGGTGTACTTGTTATTGCACTGAGGGTAGAGGTATACTCTTTGGGGGAAGTTACACTTCGGGATTGCGTGCTCCATTTTCTCGCTGGTTAGCGAGAGCCGCAGACTGAATTGCTCTGTGTCATACTCAGTGAGAACTACGTCTTTCCCTTCGGTGGTTCGGAATATCACGTTCAGTGGCGTTCCGCTTTCTTCGTCATAGTTAATGCTAATGACCTCCAAAAGATCGCCGATCTTAACAGAGATCCCGTTCCGTGTGAAGTTGTTCCTGGCCGCTACCCTCTTGGGGGTGGGGTTGAGACTCAGCAAGGAGGTCACCGACTCCTGCGTGCGCGGGTCGAACTCCAGGCGCTCGCTGAGGAGGGAAACGAGATGGTTTTCGTTGACGGGAATCTCGAAAATACTGCCATTGTGGTCAACTCCGCACACTGTCTTGTAGTCTGTGAGGAAACATATTACGAACTTCTCTCCCTCTGAAAGGGTGTAGAGCTCGTTGTCCCCGTAGAACCCTCGCGAAACCTTAACTGCGATAGGAAACTGGCTGCGGAACTTATCAGAAAATTCTTGGACTTTGAAATTCTTACCGAGGTACTTGGGCATAGCGGTCAGTTTGACGGGTATCTTCTCCACCGGCTCAGCGTCCACTGGGGTAGGGAGGACCGCCTTGTGAAGGTATTTCCCTTTCCTCTCTTGGGGACGAGGAGGGAGAAATGGAAGTTGCTTAGTATCAACGGAGGACACTGATTTTGTTTTTTTAACTCTTTCAAATGTTGGACTGTTCTCTTCATTATTCATGTCTGGAATTTCATAAACTATTTTGTCATTTCCCCTTGCAGGTGGTTCCTGGTTCGAGAGGGAGACCGACCGATTTTTCTTTATAATGTCCATAATATCGGCGGATGGTGGTACATCATCACTCATCTTAGCTTTTTGTAATTTCAAACAGTGCCTAATAATTATCTTCCTGCGAGCGGTGTATCCATTACATTTATACTTGTACAAATTTGTATCTTATCTCTGTTTGCTTACGGCTCAGTTAATTAAGCGACAATTTAATTTATCATAAGAGAAACTTTCCGAATACATTTGTCCTAATTTTACTCTTTAGATAAGTTATCCCCTTTGCAATCTTTATTTTCTAATTTTCTAATATGAGATAAATTAAATAAAAGTTAACCTCACTATGTAATTATTATGATAGTATACTCGTCATATCTTATTATTATATCCACCTCTTTTACTAATGGTTAGGAAATATAAGGAAAATTGTAATTATTGCTCTTATCTAGTTATTCTGGAGCCCTGAGGCAACAACAAACTTCTACAATATCGGGCTTATAATAAAACACTCAAAAGGCAATTAAAATTAAAATTACAAGACCCTGTTTGTAAGTCTTAAATTCAAAACAATGCATTAGAATATTTAAACAAGGAATCTAGCTTCGTTACACTAATCAACTAGTTTTTGCAGCAACATTGCATGAAAAGCGAACAGCCTGATAAGAATAATGCAAAACAACCAATGTAAAATGAACACTTAGAAAATGGTACAATTAGCTAATTAATTTTTTCATAAAGCACATTTTTTCCGGATCCATAGATATGTTGAGGGTCCACATAGAAGCTAGAGATGTCTTCCTTGTTCTTCAGTTTCTCCGCAAGCTTGATTAGCTTCCTCCGATGGAGCGCTGTCTTTATGCCGAGATCATTCTCAAGAATCCTCTCATCCAACTCCGCGAGTATTTCTGCGTTTATCCCTTCCCGGAGAAACGTATCTTTGTACTGACCGAAATTGACCTTTTCCAAAATGAAAGCTAAGTAGTGGGTTGTGCTGGTGTTATGTACTGTATCGGAATACTCACTTTCAGTCTGCTTAGGGGGCTCTCTTGGGTAGTCTTTTGGGGATTTGTAGTGAGGGTCCTTGATTGGGAGTTTGGGTTTTGTGGTCAGTGGGAGCGGATTCTGAGTCACTGGGCTCTGCGTGTTTGGAAATTCTTTTAATCCGATAGGGCTTGTGGGGGCTGACTTTCCTCCCCTAGGTAAGGCCGGGAGAATTCTCTTGGCCAGTACTGCCTTAGCCTTTACAGTCTCGTGTTCAATATTTATTGCGTTAGCTTCTGCTAATGCTACTTCTATTAGTCCGACTTTGTGTGCTAGTTCATTGTTGATAATATCTTTCTCAGAGAGGAAGTTCTCTAAAAAAATTATCTTTTCTTTCAATCGTTTGTTCTCCTCCATCAGCTGACTACTGGCGGGGGAATTTACAACCTCAATCGGTTTCTCTTTAATGTTTAGTTCTTGTATTGTCTCGTATTCTATCTGGGGGGCGTTATTTTTTAATTTGGGTAGATTTTCTGTTGTGCAATAAACGAGGTCTTTCTTCGCTGCTTTCTTGTCTGAGATTTGTTTTGTTTTGTTTCCTTTGGGTTTAACTAGGGGAGGTGTTTTGCTGTGATTAAAAACTTCATAGTCTTTAGATTTTGAGAATAAATTTTTCGATTTTCCCGGTTGCGGTGTAGATGGCTTTTCTGCTTTGAGGGGTCGCTGTTCGTAAATTTTTTTGCACCCATAGCTAGTCAGGTCTGAGGTGGAGTTTGATCTCCCTCTGATTGTCAATGGGGTTGGGGAAGGGGATTTTTCTGGTTTTTTATCTTCAGCAATTTTAAAACTTTTGCTGAATAGAAGTTCTAGCTTTTTGAAAACCAAATTAGAATCTTCAGGCTTTCCTATGATTCTGAATGTAAGTGGCAAATTTAAGGGAAGCTCAACCAATGTGTCTTCACCACGGAGTGAGGATTTAACGTCGCCTTTGTAATGACATGCTACGAACATTTTCTTGGAGAAGCAATCGATGAGAGTGCAGAGTTCCTTTTTAATGACTTTTCCTGCTTTTGTTTTGTCGATTAGAATAACTGTCTGTGGGAAGATACACGATTCAATAGCGATTGTTAACGGCAGACTGCGAGCTGATATTGAGCAACTAAACGTAACTTTCATGTTCCTAGGAAGTTCAACATCTTCCCCGCTTAGAGTTTGTACGCTCAAGTACTTCGCGTTTGGGTCTCGTCTGCCTACGTTTATTTCTAGCATTTGGTTCTCTGCAACTTTAATGCCATTTATTTCGAATTTCGAATTAGCAATAATTCTATTTGGCAACCGTACCATTCCCAAAATTCCCTTCACGGTCTCATGTGTTTTCTTGTTTAATTCTGCATCTAAGTTTACCAGTGTTACTTCATATTGCGAGTTGATCGGAATATTGTACATATCCGTATCTTCCGCCTTGACACAAGTGACGTAGTTGGTCATTATCTTAGAGCAGATCAGTACCTCTTCGTTTTGCGCGAAAGTATTATTATCGTCCTTCCCGCTTACGCCGTCGATCACCACCACGATTATAGGCAGCTGCAGAGTTTTATCGAGGCTTAGCGAAAATAAATTGAAAGTACGAAGGCTAGTCTTGTTTATTGCAACCGATTTAAGTGGTTTTATTCTAGGCGGTAGGAGCGGGGAACTTATATCTTCATTTAGCCAATCTTTTATGATATTTCCAACATTTTTTTTCGGATTATCTTCATCATCTTCCCCAGAAGACATGACGTCATAAATAATATCATTTTCATCCGATAACTCGGAGCAAGAACTTGAGCGTTTATGTTCTCGTAAAATTCTCTTCGCCATACTTGAAATTACAACTCAGTACTAATGCCACCATACCGTACCTACTTATATTATACTGTAAGCTGATACACTTTCTGATGATGGTCAAATGCTTTCTCTCTGCTATGATTTACAATAACGTATATTTTAATCAAGTCCCGTTTCTTATCATGGCGGCATTGAAACTTTAGATTGAACCACAAAATAGCATTTTTTTCCGTTAACAAGACAGTCTAAATTGGATTATCATATATACCTGTGTTGTTTAGCACACATTGATATCTCTGCTAAGAAAGGGCGATATATAATTACCCTGAGCTTATCGGAGTGAGCATTTTAGATGCTGTTTTTCTATTGCAGCTAGGAGTAAAAGCATTTTAATTATTGAATAATACTAATAATTAGAGAAATGGCTCTCGCTAAATTAGGTCGGAAAATTAAAAGAAATAAGAAAATCGCTTACAAATTCAGACTAACCACATTCTACGAGCGTATCGACTGTGAGCTCCAAAGGGGTTACGAGCCGAATAAGCTTTGCGTAAAATGGGCGCGCGGGCACCGCGAGGTGGACTCCCCCACCCCGCTGTGGACCGTCGACTCGGAAGACGACAGCGCAGTTCAGGGGAAAGCTCGGTTCGACCCCGCCACGCCCGTGGAACTGCTGGTCACGCTCTACAGAGCCGCCAAGTCAGCTGATTACGAAGACAAGTTCTACAAATACGCGATAGAGGACACCGACCTGAGTGGAAAGAAGCGATTGCTTGGCGTATTCGAGCTGAATGTAGCCGAGTATGCAAACGTGACCCAGAACAAATACGAGCTGGCTCTCATATGCAAACCTATGTCCAAGAAAGTATTGAATATAAAGATAGTAGTGACTCTGGAAGTCGAGTTTCTGAAGTCAGGCAGCGCGATGGATGACGACATGATCAGCACCTGGTCCGCCCTCCCCGGCAACGACACCTTCACCTCGGACGACGAGAATTCTCCGGACGAAAGCAGCAGGCGGAGTCGCGGCATGAGCACCGACCTGTCGGCAGTTATGGGAGAGAACTTGCTCTCTCTCATCGACAGGAACAGACATGAGCTCTTATTGCCTGAGGGGTACCAAGAGGACCTCGGGTCCATAAGTGAGTGCAAAGCCGTGGCTCTCCTATTCAGCGCGAACTGGTCCGACACGTGTATAAAGTTCCTACAGATAGTAGACAAGTTCTACAACAACCCGAGCGTAAAGGAGAACAAAGCCTTCGAGATTATATACGTGTCCTGTGACTTTGACGACGACAGTTTGCTGCAGGCCATCAAGAAGCACTCCATTGCTTATCCGTCCGTTAAGCCTAAGAGCATCCTAGCGGAGAGTCTGAAGGAGCACTACGAGATAACCAGCATTCCTCAGCTGATACTAGTGCACCCGGATACGGGGCGGGTTATCGAGGACGGAAAGAAGGAGCTCGAGAGGTGTCAGGGGTCGCAGGAGGAACAGAAACTCCTCTCCGCCCTCTGGAGCAAGGGCAAGAGCTCCTCGGCTATCCACAAAGCGCAGCTGCCCACTGACCCCGGGCTATCCACCAGTTCCTCCAGTCTCTCCGTCACTCTGGAAGGCATTAGCGAGAGCGGGAGCGCCTCCACGCAGAACAAACGCAAGGGCAGCATGAAGCAGGTCACCGCGGAGCAGACGGTTGCCAGTCTGGAGTCCAAACTGCGTCAGCGGGAGAACGAGCTGAGGGAGGGTAGCGAGCGACTGCAGGAGGCCTACGAGGAAATAAGCAATCTCATCTCGGACAACGAGAGTCTCCGGACACAGAACTTTGAGCTGGGCGACCAGGTGAGACAACTGAAGGTTATCGTAAAGGAGTTCGGAGACCAAAACCGGGCGATGGCTGACGAGAAGCAGCAGCTAGTCGCTGCCATGGAGGTGAAGGGGTGGCTGTTCAAGCGGGGCGTGAGTGGCCCCACGGGCAGAATGTGGCGGAGACGATACTTCCAGAACAACGGATTCTCTCTCGCGTACTACAAGTCTCCTAACACGCAGGTGGAACAGGGCTCCATCGACCTGAGAAAGGTGAATGAGCTGTTGGTGCTGCCACCGGAGAAACAGGACAAGAACCTAGCTAGCTTCGATATAATTACCGACTCACGCGTGTACGAACTGCAGGCCCGGAGTCCGGACGAGATGAACAGGTGGATACGGGCGGTTAACTACCTCTCCACCTACCATTACGAGAACAAGCTTCTCTCTATAAGGTCATGTTCTCAGACCGCAAACGCAGGGGGGGATCCAATTGAAAATGGATCTGTTGTATAGCCGATAAGTTTATAATCGTATTATATTGGATATGAGTTTTATGGCACAAAGCTGACTGGTTTTATATATTTTTATAGCAGCTTTGTCTTGTAATTTTATGTAAATTTTGTTATTAAATTATTGTGTAAACATTATACTACTAACTTGGTTTACTTTTTTTTAGACTGGAAGTGCCATAAAACTAACCATCATCCTGATTTGGAAAAACTCTGAATTCTAATAAGTAATAAGTGATAAAATATTGCGCACTCTTAAGGTAATTAGTAAAAATAAAAATAATCTGCAACAAAAGACTTCCTCCCTGTGGCACCCGGAAATTTGTGTCCATTAGGGTAGTTTTTTTTCTTCATTTCACAGCCTAATAAGTATTACCAAGCATTTTTTACCAAATAAATAGTGCATTTTTCAATTTTCTATAGCATTCAAAGTACAAAGAAACAATAGCATTTGGCTCTGACTATATATTGTCAGTTGTAATATATTCCAAAGATTAATGGCTGAAGAAGATAGCCATAACGGCCCCCCAAATTCCGCGCCCCCTTTTGTCGATAACGTGCACCTGCTCGGGATTCAGAAGGCCCTGTCCACTGGCGACAGTTCCGAAAGGATAAAGATTTGGCAGCAACTAGAAGCTACCCTCAACAAGTTCAAACCTGACTTCGAAACTGCTCCCAACGTTACAAGCATTCCTAACGGCTCTGGTGTGACTAAGGAGACAGAGGGGTCCCCTGAGAGTACTTATATGAGTCTGTCCCCCCTTGGGCAGCTCTCTGAAGAAGAGCACAAAATATCTACCGACATCTTAGGGACCCACACAGCAGCAGCTAATGACTCTAGCAACGAAGGTGAACACATGGAATGCGATCACAAAACCCCACACGATAATCCAAACAAACACTGCACACATTGTGGGAAGCTCCGGAAGAAAGAAGACAGCGACGTTATTGACTTGGACAGCGATTCTCCGCACTCCTCACAGAATGAGAGCACAGTCCTATGCTGTAGTGAGTCCAGCGAAGCGGATACTACCAATGATCAGCTAAACATAGAATACGTTTCCGCTTCCCAGGAGGAGGTAGGCAGCCCTAACCTGCTCGCGAAATCTAAAAACAAACAATTGAGAGACATCACGATAGAAATCACGAAGGCTAACTTAACAGCTCTAAAGAAGTCCATGCCGACCTCTCTTCTCAGCTCGGAGACTTCCAACCCTCCCACCTCCTCCCCGGACTCCCCTAGAGACGAAGAGGTGCACGTGGAATTCGAAATAGGCGCCGAGATAAGCGTTCCTAACTCCAGTTCGGTTACCTCGCCCGGCAAGTCCAGTTCCCCGCCCACCAAGCCCACCCCCTCCCCCACTCGCTGCTACTCCTCTCCTTTCTCAAAGCGCGCTCCTACCAAGCGCGCGCACAGCGGCGCCAGACGGAAAGGGGAGTGCACCTGTTGCCACCAGACCACCATACACTCAGCTATGAAGTTCACGACCCATCCATGGTTGGGCGTGCTCATCTGCCAGAAATGTCAGGTGTTTGTTAATTCAGACGATTACACGATTGAGGACGGAAAGGAGATATTCTGTCGCTGGTGTGGGGACGGTGGCGAAATTGCGAATTGCGGCCGCTGTGAGAAATCCTTCTGTAAGTGCTGTCTGAATTCGAATCTCGGAGATTCCACTTGGGACAGAATCCTTCAGGACGACAATTGGAAGTGCTACGTTTGTGACAGGAAACCCATCCAGCACCTGGTGGACGAGTGCACTCAGCTGCTGCTGGAGAGGGACAGCCTGGTTAGGAAGGACGATGCTATAAATAGAAAGACGCGGCGACAGCGCAGGGAGAAAGCCAGGAACGAATCCGGAGTTGAAGATCCCTATTCATCCGACACCACGCAAATGTCAGTGTCAGAATCCGCAGAAACAGCTGTGACTCCCGTCAAACCGGTCTCCCCGATCCCAGAGCGGGAGCGGGAGCTCTCTACCGCAGAGATGTGCAGCGACACGGAGGACACGGACTCCCTCTCCCTCTCGGACCTGGATCTCCTCGAGCCGAAGGAGAACAAGCGCAAGCGCGTGCGCACACCCACCATAAGCGAGTCCGATATCGACCCGGACAAGAAACTCCCTGATTCACCGAAACCTAAGAAACAATCTCCCAAGTCTAAGAAGTCTGTCGGCTCTAAGCCCAAGAGCAAGAAGCTCCGAGTAGACCCGTTTGTCAGCAGCGGGGACGAGGCCGCTAAAGAGGCTACTCTTCTCTCGGTGGACAGAGAGGCGTCCGAGGCGGACAGCGATCTGTTCGAGGCGACGCGCATGAACCAATACGAGTACCAGCTGGGATCCGAGGACGAACAGAGCAGCTCCGAGTGCAGCGAGTCGGAACTGAAAGTTAAGAAGCGGAAGAGAGGGTCTAGGAGAGCCAAACAGAAGAACAGCGACGATGAGCTGGAGAGGTCTCTCAGGAAGGGCCTCAAGTCCCGGGCCAGAGGCAAACGGAAGGCGGAGCTCATCAGCGACTCTTCTCTCTCCGCCTCCTCCTCCGAGACGGACAGCAGCGACGAGAAGGGAAAGAAGAAGGGTCGCAAGAAGATTCGCAAACTAATCTCGGACTACAAGCTATCCCAGTCCACCCGCGAGGCGGAGCAGACGGAGAAGGAGAGACTCCAGAGACTCGAGAGCAACAGAAGCAGACATAGCACCTCCTTAGACGCCGCGGACGAGACACTCCTTAGCGAGGACAGCCAGGACGAGAGTTCTGCGGAGCCTCTGGTGCTGGAGAAAGGGCCCGACCCGCAGAGCTCTCTGTGCGTCCCTAAGAGACTGGTTAGACAGCTGAAGCCGCACCAGAAGGAGGGGGTCCTGTTCCTGTGGGAGTCCGTCTGCGAGAGCATGGAGATGCTAAGGGGCGGGGAGGGCTCCGGCGCGCTGCTGGCCCACTGCATGGGGCTAGGGAAGACTATACAGGTAAGCAGTCGTACACTACGTACAGTAGACCCGTTAATAGGAACACCAGGGGACATAGTAAGTTGTTAATTCGTATTAACCGGAGTCACTTGCATGCATTTGCATAGGCTAGGGGAATTATACCGATATCTCACCTTCGTATTAACGAGAGTCTACTGTATACGTTATAAGAAATTACTTATATAGAGCTGAGCTTTGTAGAGTTCAGTTTTTCAATATGTGTATTCATGCACTGAGAAAGGTCAGTTTTTTTCCAGAGTTTGAAATTGACCTTTAGAAAGTAAGCCTGGGCTTTTAGTATGGGAAAAAATCTGAACTCTACAAAGCTCAGCTCTATATAAGGATTCCCACGTTATAATATGTATATTTTAGATTAATCAATGGTTCGAGTATGTATAATATCGTTGTACTGTATTTAGGTGATCACACTGCTGGACACTATACTCAGAAACAACGATAAGACTGGCATAACTAAGATTCTGATTATAAACCCAGTTAATGTGTTGTACAATTGGAAAACAGAGTTCGACAAGTGGGTCCCGGAGCGGACCTACGTTGTTCACATTCTGGAGTCAAAAGACGCGATGCAAACTCGCATTAAAACAATGGAATTCTGGGACCGAGAGGGTGGCATACTCCTGTGTGGATACGATATGTTCAGGAACTTCTGCGTTGGGAAGAAAATAAAAGGCAAGAAAAAGATAAAAGTTTTTGAGATGCTAGTCAATCCGGGCGCTCAGATCGTGGTGTGTGACGAGGGTCACGTTATGCGGAACTCAAAATCCGGACTCTCCAAGTGTCTGAACCTAATCAGCACCAGGAGACGCATTGTTCTAACCGGCACGCCTCTACAGAACAACCTGCAGGAGTACTACTGCATGACCAACTTCATAAAGCCGAACCTGCTCGGGTCCCAGACCGAGTTCACGAACCGCTTCGCTAACCCTATTACTAACGGGCAGCACGCCGACTCCACGCCCGCTGACGTCAGAATAATGAAGCAGCGCGCGCACATACTGCACGTTAAGCTGAAAGGCTGCGTCCAGAGACAGGACTACACGGCCCTCACAAAGTACCTCCCGCCCAAGCACGAGTACGTGCTCTCAGCGCGACTCACAAATCTACAGATCAACCTCTACGAGGCCTTCCTCGCCTCGCTGGAGAAGATGGAGCTCTTCCCGGTGTATAACGTCACGCGTCGCATCTGGTCGCACCCCTGGATCCTGAAGAAGGAGCAGCTGAACCAACGAGCCATCAGGGAGAAGAGAATGGAAGACGACGAAATGTCCGACTTTATCGTCTCCGAGACAGATGAGGGAGACAGCGAGACGGAGCATAAAGTCAAGCGGAAGAAGCTCGAGCTGCTGCCCAGGAGACAGCCGCAGGAGAAGCGGAACTCGAAGCGAACAGCTGTTGAGAAGAACCGACAGTTCCGAGAGTACCTGAACAACATCGATGACATCATCAGCATTGGATCCTCCTCTTCCAAAGAAGACGAAGACTACGAGCCTGATGACGTCATCATAGAGTCTAAGCCTATGCTTGCACAGGATAGCAACGGAGATGTGGAAGAGGAATTAGTCTCGGACTGCAGTGATAACGAGGCGGATGAGCCGAAGGATTGGTTCGACGAGTTTATAACCCCAGATATCGAGGTACAGCTGGAGCAGAGCGCGAAGCTGCTGTTCCTATTCGAGCTGCTCAAGGAAGCCAAGAAGCTCAGTGAGAAAGTACTGGTGTTCAGCCAGAGCCTACAGATGCTGGACCTGATTGAGTACTACCTGCGCAGACCGGAGCATGCCTGGGTTAAGGGGGTGCACTACTACAGAATGGACGGTTCTACTCCCATTGAGGCACGAGACGCCTCTTCGTCCATCTTTAACAACCCCAAGCACCCCAAAGTGAGGCTCTACCTCATATCTACAAAGGCGGGTTCTCTCGGTATTAATCTCATCGCCGCGAACAGAGTTGTTATCATGGACGCGTCCTGGAACCCGACACACGACACGCAGTCCATTTTCCGCGTGTACCGGTTCGGCCAGGTGAAGCCCGTGTTTATATACCGGCTGATAGCCAAAGGGACCATGGAGGAGAAGATTTACGACCGACAGGTCACGAAGGAGTCCCTGGCGCTGCGCGTGATAGACGAGCAGCAGATCGGGCGCCACTTCACCAGTAGCGACCTGGCCGAGCTCTTCCGCTTCGAACCGGACGATATTCGGTACCGCGAGCCGGAGCCGGAGCCGGATGTAAAGCCGGATGTAAAGCCTGTACTTGTGGACACCGACTTGGACTGCGTCGAGATAGTCGAGAGCGCGGCGGCGCCTGCCAAGAGCGAGGCGAACAAGCGACCGGACGCCGACCTGGTGCTCGCCAGCATTCTGGACAAGCTGCAGCCGCGGTACCTGGTGGACTACCACGAGCACGACTCTCTTACGGAGCACATATTCGACGAGGAGCTCTCCGAGGAGGAGAAGAAGGCCGCGTGGGAGAGCTACAATACCAGCAAGGAGACCATTAGTCGCGAGTACGTGCAGCAGATGTGGCAGGACAAACAGGCGCAGCTGAATCAGCAGCAGCAGTTCGAGCTGGCTCGTCAGCTGTTGCTGCAGGGTGCTATCCAACAGGCACCGGACGCCCCGGCCCGCCCCCCCGTGCCCCCCATTCACCAGATCCTGGCCTCCAGCTCCAATCAGTCCGTGAGCAACAAGCTGCAGCACCAGGTGCTGAGACAGGCCGTAGCCAGGTACCAAGCCATCATGGCTAGCAACCCCACGCTCGGGAATGTGGAGAAGGGAAATCTGTTCGCGAGCATTCACCACAAGGTAACCGAGGAGTACACAGACAGGAACATTAACATGCCGCAGTTTAACGTCCCACATCCGATGTCATTGGACCTGATTAGACCCATGCCATTGCCAGTCCCAGTCCCAGTGCCTAGAGGGACTACGCACATACACCCTGGTCCCGCGAACATGATTATCACCAGGGGACAGCTGCCCCCTCAGGTGATGAGAGCGCCTGTCCCCATAATGCGACCCATTCAGAGGGGATTCCCTGTCCGTCCTTCCGCCCCCCCGCCCCCTCCCGCTGTTCCGCAGATGCTACCCCGGGCCCCTGTCTCCTCGCAACAGGTCCAGAACCAGGGGAGGGTAACGAAAACAGCTGTTCCCAACGAGAAATCCTATCCTTCTTTCCAAGAACAAACCTACAAAACGCCAATCGAAGGGATCGATATACTTCCTAATGAATTGATGATCGAACAGTCGTATCTCCCTGACAATTAACTCATGTGCTCTGTTAATTAATATAACTTCATCTGGACACGATTCTTGCAATTCAACTTAAAGTATTCATTAAAGACACAGGAAGAAGGAGGTTGATTGCTTATATCTAGTATACTATTAATATTGTTTGTTTGTATCACTGTTGCACCACTGAAAACTCAAGTTACATTTAATATAATTTACTAATTACGACAGTTGCTGTTGTTGCCATACTTTACATAAATAATATATCACAGTTATTTATATTTACTATGTTTGTATTTAATTAAGTATACAAAATACAGGGATTATCCATTTTGTTCAGAATTAATAATCCTAAACAGTTCATAATCCATAACGGATTTAAAATCATACAAATAAATAGAACATTTCAAATACATCCAAAATCTCTAATATGAATTTTGAAATGGATTTAAGAACATATTTATGTGATTCCCATGCATGACCCAAGGAGCCAAGATATATTCGTAATCTAGGGACTACATAAAACTAAATGTCCTAAATCCTTTTGGGTTAAACAGTTAGGGGTAGACAAACGAAAATAGCGATCTTATGATCGAGTTTGAATATAACCTAGAGTGATCAATAGTTTAATGAATGAATTAAATAATTATCGCATAAATATCGAACACACATAAACACACAATTATACGTCTACTTTGTTCAGAGGTCCTATATCATCCATTGGGTCAACAGACCCGTAAAACTGTCTATAATGTCGCAGGAACCTGATGGCTACGTCAGGCAGTTTAGTCGGATTCACTCCTAAATCTTTAATCCCAAGTTTGTCTATGTTGAACTCATCTGACAGTGTCATTCGCGTAACCTTGTCGCGTGTAACATATCTGTAAAACGGCCACAGTTCGTAGAATAGTCCGAACATATTGAAAATAGGTCTAGGCAAACTGAAAGGCCGAAACGGCCTATTAACACAACGGCAAATGTAGTCCACTAAATCATGATAAAGATATTTCTCAGGTCCGCATAAAAAGTAGGTTTTCCCGAGAGTATTCGGATCTATCACGCATCTCTCAACAGCACCAGCCACGTCCGAAACGAAAATAGGAATTTTATAGGACCCTTTCCCATTCTTGATAAGCGGGACTATCTTTAGATATTTGGAAATGCTGGCATAGTACAATAGGAACCTATCCTCCAAGCCGAATATCTCGCTTGGCTTCATGACGGTGACGTCAGGAAACACCTCTCGTACCATGTCCTCGCCTTCCTTCTTGCTCACCATGAAATCAGAGGGCGAGGAGTAGCTCGCGTTGTAAGCGGAGAAATGGATCAGTCTCTCCACTCCCATATCTTTGCACGCCTGCGCTATGGCCACTGCACCGGCCACGTGCACGTCGTGATAGCTGAAGTTTGAGGTCTCAAAGTCTCTCCCGACTAGGTTGATAACGACATTCGAGTACTTGACGAGATCTCGGATTCTATCGACATCTCGGAGATGGAAGGGACGGAGGTGGATTTGACCGAGGTCCCCCATCACTTTGAGGTGTCGAATGTCGTGTTCGTCGCAGCGATGCGGGACCACAATCTGACTCCCCATTTTACCCAGTCGGTTTACTACGTAACGACCCACGAAACCGGTAGCCCCGAACACGGTAACTGTGAGTCCGCTGACGGAGGATCTCCCGCCCGGGCCTGCCCTCTCCAACCCCCTCAGTGCCGTCGAGAACCTCCTCGCCAGGGGGCACTTGTATAACCCGGGGGCTCTAAGTATCGCGGCCATTCTATCAATAATCCTAATTGATAAATTTGTGTTCTAAATTTAAATAGTTCTTCCAAGAGTGCTACTTTATAACTCGGCCCCTATCTTGTTATATCCCGTTGTGCAATTGTGTTGACAATTGAATGGTTGATTCGTTTTAATAATTAACTAGCCAGTGACCTGTCGCCATAAACACTGCATTTGAATAAGTCGGAAAACGGGAGGGCTGCAACCCCTATTATAGCCTCTTTACGAAGCGAAAGCAAATGTGTTTATTTTTATTATGCTACGGTTAGATACTTCCCGATATACAATATTTTAATTTATATTTGTCGTTTGGCTCATGGACAACCTGCGCTGCTGCCTACTCGCATAATATAGCCGCTATTTTCTGATTTATTGCGGGGTATAACTGATGTGTTTATTTGTAAAATGTAGGCCCCTGGAGGGGCGACCACGCATTTTTAGTTTTGCATTCGTTTTGCCTTGTGGACTTATTAATTGCAGGAGTCGCAAGACTCCGGTTATTATCAATTGGCGATGTGCGAGAGGAGAGTGAACTATCTGACTCTGGATTACTTTACATGATTAGTTCGTACTAAGGATCTATTGTATATTATTACACCTCTAGTTACACTTATCTACCCGTCACAACATATAACATCATATCCATACGTATACAACTCATAGCAAGGAACATATAAGAACTGTTATAAGAACTGACTTCTTAGGATAATTAATGGATTAATTAGCCAGTAACTTATTAATTAAGTAACAGTTTAATTTTTCACCAATAAGTGAGTGTCAAATTACCTCCAACCTCTGATGAGACCTCACTCCGAAGAATGAGGTCACAGCAATTCCAATAGCTGTTGGCTCTAAGGGAGAGGGGTGAAGTAGGAGGTGCGGCTCACAATATAAATACATTTGTATGTCAATTTATACACGACTTGGGACCCTATCTAATCCAAATGGTTTGTAATTAAATGCTACCCAGCTAATGTGTCTAGCATGAAGTTGTAATATAAAACCTTGCAAGTTGAAACTGTAGAATACCAACATGGTCTCTATAATATTGTGCATCATTGCTTTTAAAACCCTACCATCGTTGCCTATTCAGTGGATTAGGAACTATAAATATATTTGGTTCAGTTGATAGATTGGATGAGCCACGGTTCTGAGGAAACCAAAAAAAACGACTAACCCAAAGTGAGCCTACAGCACATTGGACTGCTGGGGCAGTGTGGTTTTCGGGCTGTGCTGTCCTGGCAGTGCTCAGAGCCAATTCGACACTCATTCTTTTTGGAGAATTTTATAATTTTACATTCAGCAACTCCAAAAGTAGAATCCGGAAATTTTGTTAAAATTGCCTACAGGCCTGGTAAAATACATGTTAGTAACTAACCGTACGCGCTTACACTGGTATTAAGTTTTTCGTAGGAATACAGACAGTTCTATACATAGATTTTCAATTATACACTACTTGACCAAATGTATTTCAGCGCCACCCATATACTATATCTTACTGAAACTTTGGATTAACTTTGAGACCCGAATAGCATAATATTGAGCAACTTAGTAACAAGTGATTTAATGCAACAAATGCATGGAAATGCGATACTAATAGAATACAAGTGATAGCGGAGTTAGTAAATACATAGAGTTTAAATAAGTACGAGTTGTTCAAGTTAAAAGTTCTCATCAGAGAACATGTTCACGCGTCTCCTCTGGAATTCCTCTTTGAACTCCTCCCCTAAGTTCTCCACATCCTCCTGGTCGCGTAGCACCCCCTTAGGCAGATGCCCCAGCAGCTTAGTGGCGTGCTCCCTTAGCAGCCGCTGTCGCTCCTGCTCCACCACCTGCTTACGCATCGCCTCCAGCTCCTCCTCCTGTCTCCGCTCGTCCATTTCTCTCTCCTTCTGGAGGACAAACTTCTCTCTCCGCGCCTGCAGCAGTCCGTCCACAGCCCGTCTGTGCTCCTGTTGTTTCATGCGCCGCTTCTGCGCATTCATCTGCTCGATGCGGTCGTCTTCCGCGAACTTCTCCATCATCTGTCGCTTGAACACCTCCTCCTCCTCGCGCATGGCTGTCTCCTTGCGCTCCTTCAGCTCGAGGTACTCCTGGTGCGCCCCCTGCAGGTCCAGGCGCGCTCTGATCCTCCTCTCCAGGCCCCGCCTCTCGGCGCCCCGCTCGCGCTCCTCCTGCTCCTCTATGTACAGCTCGTTCCGCACCCTCTCCACCTCGTCCTCCTGGCTGTACTTATCCCGCAGGAAGGTGGACAGCGTCTCCTGTCTCAGAACCTTTGCCTCCTCCTGCTTCCGCTTCTCCGTCTGTCGCTCCACTTCTCGCTCCTGCTGCTTGTTAGCGAAGTTAAGAATCCGCTTGTTTTCCTCCGCCATCACTTGCTCCTCGCGAATCCGCCACTCCTGGCGCTGCTCCAGGAACTCTTTGATGTATCCCTGCGTCGCTTTCTGTTTCTCGAATCGGGCCCTTAGGGCCTGTTCGTCCTCTTCGTAGATTTTCCGGATAATCTCGTCGATCATCAGTTTTTCTCTCAGAAACTCTTCGTAGGCCTCTTTCTTCTTCAGCTCCTGCTCCTCCAGCTGTTTCTCGAGGGTCCCCTGGTACTCCACCATCTCGTTCTTGCGCTTGTCCAGCTCTGCGGCCTCGATCTCCGCGGCATTCTGCCACTCCTCCTGCAGCTTGTGTGCTGTCTCCATCTCTTTGCTCCTGAGCTCCAACTTCTCCGCTTCTTTCTCCGCTATTTGGGCTGCTCTCTCCCTGTTGAGATATCCCAGCTTCAGCTTAGCCTCCAGCTCGCGGATCTCGTGGCTGTTCTCCCGTATCTGCTGCCGCACGCGCTCCTGGCGATGGGACTCCACCTTTACCTTCTCCATCTCATGTGCCAGGTGTTCTTCCTGTGCGGCCTGTTGCTCGCCTAGGACGCGCATGCCCTCCGCCTGGAGAATGCGGGTCTCCATCTCCCGCTCGCGCTCCTCCTCCTCCACGCGACGCAGGTACCGCTTCGTGTCAATGCGCTTCTCGATGTCTGCGGTAGTTCTGATCAGCTGATCCTTCTCCAGCGCCTGCATTCGCTCCTGTCGCACGTAGTCCTGTCTCCGCTGCTCGTCCCGCGCCCGCTGCTCGGTCAGGTAGCTGTGACGTATCATATCTCTAACAAGGTGTAATTCTGGTTAATCGTCCTACTTATTATAATTGTAGTAATGAAGATTTTCGAATGATCAATCGCCTAGATCTTACAGGGCACATTAGAATAAAATTAGTGTCAGCTGTCAGGGGAGATTAGCATCTTCTCTTCGAACCTGGCCAGGGCATCCTCGACCAGCTGATCGGGGGGCATGCCGGGGGTCTCCTCTCCCTTGGCGTCGGGAGGCCCCTCTGAGGACTGGTTCGACGCGGATTGGGACAGCTGGGAGAAGTGTCTGTGCGTGGACAATATCCCTGGTGTGAACACGTCGTCGTTGTACTCCTCTGTGTTGTCGCTAGACTCGGGCGGGCGGGCGGGGGCTGCTGGCTCCTCCACGGACTGGCTACACTCTCGGGTATCAGGCTCTGTCTCAGTGGTGCCGTCGCAAATACTCATTCTCCGGGAGTTCTGCAGCTCGTCCTTCATGTCCAGGAGCGGGTCAGAGCACGAGCGAGGCAGGTTTGGGAAGTTGAAGTGCTCCGCTACGAAACTACCCTTGCTGTCGGTCTCTTCCTTCGCCCCTGGCGTCGCTTGGTTCTTAGACTCGCTCGAGACAGGCGAGTCGGAGCTGTTAGTATTCGCACTCGTGTTACAAGCGGCAGAGGTGTTGGTAGCAGGCTTGCGGCACTGAATGGGCGTGGAGTGGCAGGGGGACTCGTCTAGCAGGTTCCGCATGAGCTTACTGGACTTCTTAGGCAGCTTAACAGACCCGTCGTAATGTATCAGTTTGAAGGCGGACTTCTTGAGACTGGTCAGCACCAGTCTCCGCCGCCTCTTGCGCCGGGGCCGCTTCCCGGGCGGCTTGTGTGGCAACATGTGCAGCTCCTGGTGGGCGGAGGGACTGTAGCCGTACATGGAGTTAACGCTCTCGTCAAACGGGTTAGAGGTGTCTGTCTGCGAGCATTCCACTATGGAGTGTCTGTTGCTGAGATGCCGCTTGGACTGTAGTACACTTGGTGTGGGCACCCAGTGTAAGGCCGTGGTGTCCAAAGCGTTAGTTTGCTTAGACAGCTTGGCTTGGTGCTCCTGGGTCTGCTGGCTCGAGAAGGAGAATATCAGGTCCTTCTTGTTGCTCTCGTTTGTTCTAAGCTTAATCCAATCCATGGTCTCTAGCGTATCGGCCAGATCGAAGGGGTCGATACTGGTGGCCTCGCTCAGACTCTGCAGACACAGCTCGCTCTTGTCGCCAATATCAGTGACGTAGTCGAGAATAGCAGACTTCCAGAAGCTGATATAGGCCACTCTCCCCAGGAGAGACAGCGGCTTCTCTGGAGTCCCGATGCGCTGCTCTCTCATGGAGAGGAGGTACGAGAACTGAATCAGGAACTTCCCATAGCCCTGCTTCTGGTAGGCCGGCAGGGTCATTATGCAGGAGAGATTGAACTTCTGCTGGTACTTCTCCTTGCTGAAGTATCCTATTATGTGGCAGCCGAACTCGTCGTTCTTGGTGAGCACGTAGAATATGAACGGCTCCACATCGTAGTAGAGTGTCTTGTGGTCTAAGAACAGTTTCCCGAGCAGGCATAGGTTCTGACAGTATATTGTATTGGATTTCCCGTCGATTTCGAAAACGGATTGATTTGCTTTCCTGTATATCTCCCTCGCGGGCGGGTTGGTGAGTGTGCACTTGGTTTTGTGTCTTAGCAGCACTTCGTATGACTTCATGTACTTGAGACAGAATTCGCATATGTATAGGATCGGGAGCAGCGCGTACTCCTGGGGGTACACAGAACTGTACCAGGTGTCTATCTCGTACTGTCCCAGGTGTATCTTGGGAGGCAGACACTTTGGGCTGTTTATAATAGAGCTCTGGTTGGGCGTGACGCGAATACCGGACAGGTCCCTGGCCCGGTAGAAGAGGTCTGCCTCCTCCACGGGCACCCCCTCCACCAGGAGACTGGGGAGGGGCGCGGGCGAGCTGAACTGCTTGGGGGTCTTCTTCTTCTTGACGGGCAGTTTGGTAGTCCCGGAGGAGAGGGAGGGGGGGCGGCTCTTCTTGGGCGCGGGTGACACGAGCCAGTCGGCCGGCAGGAGACGGGACTTGTCTCGGAGGGAGCGGGTCCTCTTGGTGCCCGCGGTCCGCTCGAGCTTAACTGGCGTCTGCGGAGATTTGGGGAGGGTCTTCTCTGCCCGGATAATGGCTGCTACCTCCCGCTTGGACTTGGGGATGAGGGCGTGTCCGAGGGAGAGGGGCTTGTCCAGGTCGCTGGCGGGCGGCGGGACCGGCTCGCAGACGTGGCAGAACCACTTTCCTCGCGGCATGTCGAACAGCGGCGGCTCCAGACAGTCCATGTGGTAGCCCTTGTCGCAGGCGTCGCATATGAGCAGCTTGTTGCTCGTGGAGGCGGCCTTGTCCCTAACAGAGCAGAGCACGCACATCTTACAGTCGAGACACTCCCACTCCTCGCAACGGATCTTTATGACCAGTTTCTGACTGTACTTGAGACAGCTGGGATGTCCGCTGTTGCCGCAGAGGTGGCAGGAGAGCAGCTGCTCGCTTTGGTGCTGCTTGTTGTCCTCAGCTGTGCACAGACAGAACGAACAGAGCTGGTTCGGCTTGACGGGGCCCCGGGAGTACAGCTTGAACTTCTTGCTCGGAAACCGGTATCTGTATGGCTTCACCTGTCCGCGTATTAGTCTGCCCTGTTTCACACACCGTTCCAGGGTGCTGCTAATGGCGCTCAGCAGAAGCGGGGTTCTCAATAGAGAGTATTTACTCAGAGTTTTCTGTGTGATTTCATCCACGGTGTAATTCTCCGCTGTGTCTCCCTCTCTCAGTTCTATCAGAGACCGCCTCACGAGGAATGACAGGTCGCTGCTGGTTATACCCAGCTTGTCCCTGGGCAGAGACCCCCGCTCCAAATAGAAGAAGTCCCCGCGCGAGTAAATCCGAAGCACTGAGCCTATCTCTATCGCCTCGCCTATAAGCGGGTCCAACTTATCTATGGGCACCCCCAGACGCGTGTGGAGGATATACTTTATTGTTCCCTCGGGGATGCGGACCCCCTGGAGCACCCTGGCCCCCAGACGCCGGCCCAGTCTGATCGCCTCTTTCACGAGAGAGACCGGGAGGGAGGGACCCGGGTCGCGAGTATCGACAGTAATGTCAGGGTTCTTCTTGCGTTTTTCAGCCATCACTACCGTTTGTAGTAAAGGAATCGTATAAATACTTATACAGTACTAGTAATTCAAAATTATTAGACTCGGTTGTTCTTTCTGTCCGGATTGTATTCACAAGTCTACTGTATATTTATGGAATAATAGGTTTTCATAAAATCTCAGAAAATAGAATATCGATAATAAAATATACGTAAACTAATACACAAGTATAGTTCGACAAGAGATCGGTTTGCAGTCACTGCAGCTGTAGGAAAGTGCGAATCTGGATAATGCCCTCGGTCACCTTATTCGCCTCCGTCATCTGGTTAATGACGCGGGAGCGCTGCTTAAGTCGCGGCACCTCCACGTTATCCATCTGTGAGGCCTGGTTCCGCAGAACCTGCACTATGAGACGCTCGTGGTCCGTGAGCATAGCCTTTATTTCCTCCAGCACTGCGAACTGACTCGTCGCCTCTGCCTGCAGTTTCTCCACGTTCTTACCGAGGCTATTGAGAGGCGGGGCCTCCCACTTGTCCAGGATGCTCTTGGGGTTCTTTATAACCTCAAGCGGCTTGAAGTGCTTGGACCGGAAGTCGCGCAGACAGATCGCCAGCAGAGAGTTGTGCTCTATGCGAGCCAGGATCCAGGCGCGGTTCTTGTAGAGCTTCCTCTGCGCGTCGCTCCACACGTTCTGGTAGGTGTCGCTCATCTGGGCGATTATCAGATTAAGAAACACGACAATAACGAAGAATAGGAATATTAGATGCAGCGAGAGGCTCAGCCAGCCGAACCCGCAGGTGCTGCAAGGCTGATAGTAGTTCTCGAAAACGGGGCCTGATTCCACCATAACTCTGAGACCGTTAAACAGCACAAACCACCACTCACCTACCTGGTATGTCTGCTCCTGACAACGGATCTGTTTCAAGGAATTCGTACTGTTACCATAGGGACAGGACACGTATTCAGACCGAGCCGCATCAACCACCCCCTCGAATTTAAGCGCTAGATAAGTAGCCCCCGAGAACCCGAACAGGAACATCATGAATATGATAGAGAACGGGACTATATCGTACCTAAGAATGCTGGCTATAATCTCGACATACGCCCCAGTGGTTCTAAGCACCACAGCGAACTTGTATCCACGCATTACATTCAGGAGATAAGCGATGGACGCAAAGAACCACTGTGCATTCTCCGTGTAAGGATTCTGTGAGAACCTGAGTGGGATAATGAGGAGCGAGCAGAATATCGCGCCTAGGTCCAGGTAGTTGTACCAGTCCAGTAGATACCGCAGTCTGTGTCGGTACATCTGAAACACCTCGGAAGCCAGGTTCCAGAGCGTGAAGCAGAAATATATAATCTCACACACCAGCCTAATCACGTTACTAGCGGTTACCTGCGGATAGAAATAATGCTTGGGGTTATCCTCCCGAGCCGCCATTATGAATGCTAGCGACATGACCAGTATGTGCAGCAGATACGATAGGCACTGTAGGAGGAACCTAACTCTACCGAACTTCTTCCATTTGTAGCGCAGCAGGAGTCTCACTGTGTCGTGGTACACCACTTCCTCGTAACCGGAGCGGGATATGATATGCAGACAGGACTTGGAATGTCTGTTGAAGTTCTGCTGTCTCGGCTGGAACCCCTTGTTGTCTGCCTCCAGGATTCCGTAGTACAAATGGTACGTGCTGTCCGTCTGCTGGTCGAGCACCTTCATGGTGTCGAGAACCGCGAGAATGGTTTCGCGAAACTCTCCCACTTGTTCCAGCATGTTGTGGAAAGACAGGCGACTCGGCTTCTCTCCGGAAGCCGTGAATAATCGCCTCACTTCGTAGTCGGGCATAGCTGCGACGAGGTAGGCAGCGATTGAGTCGTGTCTGTGCGATACGGCCAGCTCAAAGGGGGTGTCACCATCTCGGTTCTTAGGATAGACCAGCGCCATTATTTCCACCAGTTTCTTTGCTATGGACACGAAGCCCTTCTTTGCCACCAGATGTAGGGGCGTGTTCAGGTCGGGGTCACACGTGAAAGGAGACGCCCCCTTAGCCAGGAGAGACATGGCAAACAGGTTGATAGTATTCTCACTGAAAGTGCTGTTGAGGATATCTATCAGAGCCGAGTTTACGGACCCAGAAGTAGTTATGTATCTGTCTGTGTACACCTCGATAATTGCGTCGGTGCGGTTCAAGTTCTTATCAGAGCTTTTCTTGCAAACTTCCATGTGGAACTCGTCCGTCTCGTCCTGGACTGACATTTCTATGCGAACCTCCAGGGGCGACCGTTGGGGCCCGGAGTCGCTCTCCTGCAGAATCGAGAGAACCTCTTTGTCCGTCAACTCCTCGTTGCGAGTCTCTAAACTGGTCTTGCTGTCTGCAAACATCTTTGAGATATTCCGCTTGAACATGTTGCCCCACTTCTTGCTCACGGACAGCCCAAATGATCTGGTGTGTGCTGAGTGCTCGGAGGGCGAGTAGGTCGGGTGAGAGGGGGAAAAGTCGTAGAGCTCCTCTGGCTTGCCGTCCGACCCTGTGTCAGTAGCCGTAGGCGCCACGTGGATAGCGGGGGTTGGTGCAGGGGCTACTCTAGCTCCCTGAGGGGGGTAGGAGGGAAGCTCCATTCAACTGATACTACCTATAGATGGAAGGTTATAATTAGTTGCCCACGGTGTTTTATGAATTAATATTTGAGGTACCGTATTTTTCACAGCATGCTTGTTTTATAGCATACTTTTACAGCATGCTCAATGTTTGCTCATGCTGTGATTAAAAACCATTAATTTAGGGAAGTGCGGTGATTTTCGATTAGGTATAGTAATTATAAATGTGTACTGAGTTTAGTTATTGTCCGCAGATACTGCCAGGAACCGACAGAGCTCTGGAAGTGGTTTAGCGCAGCGCTAGAGGGAGGTACATTTATAGTAGCGTCCTCATTCTACCAGAGCGCCTCAAAATACCACAGCAGGGGCGGCGCAAGCGGTCAGGCCGGCGAGGCCAATAGCCTTACGACTCTTACGTCACTAGTTGGCTGGTCATGGCCTGATCACTTTATAACTGTTTCCGCCGGCCCTTGTACAGTATACTTTGTAATAGCATATCCATGGTTTATATAGTGTATCATACAGCGCCTCAATATACGATAGTGCCTCAAATAGTACGATACTACAACAGTCCCATTGCCTCGTGTATTGAAATGCTAATGCTACTCATTATAGTGGATGTAGGTTATAAGAACATCGTCGGGAACTACATATAATGTTCTTATAACCGGTGTAAATTATATAGGGTACATCTGGTATCGTTTTCCATTAGAATGTTCTTATAACCGACTTGTTCTTATAACCGGTGTAATAACTCATTCAAATTTGGCTATTTTTAGACAATTTCCGCAATTTTTATTTTTCGTTAAATGTTTCCACGATTGTTTGGTTCAACCAGACAGACAAACAGACACGTTGAGTTTAGTAATATAGAATATTACATAGCCGTAGACTTGGGGGCCCCCCCAAACTAAAAATGTTGTCTACGCCCCTGTATTAAGTATTACGTATACGATATCCCTAGCATGCTGTCTCTATCGCTTCGAAGCAACCTGTTGCTCACTGCTCAGCGGATTCTAGTCTGCAGACTTTCCACCACAACGGACCCCACCCCCCCGGAGCCTCAGGCCCTCCTGGACTTCGCTGTCGACACAATTAGCAACGACACTCTCCCTCCCTTTGAATCGAAAACTCCGTCAGGATGGCAGCCTCCTCGGCCCGGCGGCCCGATCGTTAAAAACCTTCCTTTCCACGTGTTTCGTTCCAGAACAAATAACCTGCCTGTCTACTCGCGGTTCCGCATGAAGGGCCCCAGAGTTAATACAGTTATTCGCAGAGTAGCTGGAGATAAGGAAGCTCTGGTCGGGGTGCTACAAAACGTGTTGGGAGAGGACCGCATCACGGAGGTGGACATCCGAGAGGGCAAAGTTAACCTCCGGGGCAACAGAGTGACGGAGATAATGAGGGTACTATATAGAATGGGGTTCTGATATCTGTATACCTTGTAGAGCAATTTAATTATACAATTTAGAGTGATTATGTTCCTTAAAGCGCTACTCATTCTATGTAATACAACTTAGATTATTAGTATACTGTATGGCGTTTGATGATTTGGTTGCTCATGTTAAGATGCAAGCTCCCTTTATGCAAATGGTTGAAGAAACCCCTAAACCTCGTGTTACTATAGTCCATCCGTCTAAATCTGAGCAGTTCCTACTCCCTCACTACCCGATAAGAGACACAATACAGTCTCCTTATGTCCCCCCAGCTGGTGGCACTGCATTCTCTGTATTGTCCTACAACATACTGGCAGACTGCTATGCGCACAGCGCCGGTTACTGGTACAGCAGCTCTCTGTCTGCCCCCCTGAGACACGAGAGCTTGATGAGAGAGATAGCTGCAGTGGGCTACGGGAGTGTTATCTGCTTCCAGGAAGTTACAGAGCAGTATTTCAGCTCTCGCTTGTTACCGTCTCTTCGGGGAGAGGGGTACGGGGGGGTGTTTCAGCAGAAAAGCAAGCGACACAGGACAGGCGCTAGATCCGAGGACGGAGTAGCAACTTTCTACAATATAGACAAGTGTGTTCTTATAGCCCAGCAGCCTGTTGTTCTTAATGAGCTAATGGAGAGTGTATGGAAACATAAGTTCGGGAATAACGGTATGGCCGACACGTGTTACAGAGACACCGTGGCTCTGTTAACAGCTTTCTCCATTGAAGGTAAGATCGTGAGTATCGCCAATGTGCATATACACTTCGATTGGACGCGAACAGAAGTGCAGACGTTACAAAGCTGTTTGGTGTTACGCAAGTTAGTCGAATTCGCGAATACAAACAAATCGTGCGCCTATTTATACTGTGGCGACTTTAACTCTCAGCCGTCAACAGCTGTGTACCAGCTGTTGACAGCCGGAGTTCTCACAGCTGAAATGAAAGATCTCTTTATGCGTTCTAGTGCGCTAGTCCCTGTTAGGAAAACAGAATTGTTGCTTAAGACAACCACTGACTTTGTTCCTTACTTCGAATTATTCCGAGATTTGTATCAGGTCCCAGATACTGTTAAGAGTGCGTATTTAACTGTACAAGGCCATGAGCCGCACTATACTAACTATACGGGAGATTTTCACGGCTGTTTGGACTACATATTCTACGGTGGGCGAGTGTACCCTTACAGTGTGCTTTCTTTGCCAACCGAGAGAGACCTGAGATCTGAGGTGGCTCTACCGAACTCTGTTATGTCTTCTGATCATATGTCGGTGAAAGCCGGGTTTGTTATTAGTAGCTGAGAAGACACAAAATAGAGGGGAAACAGCAAATTTAGTTTTTAATTTGTGCGAACTATTCATCTACATATGTATTCTTCTGGAGGTTTCTGAATATATACAGCATTTAGTCTCATAAGGTATTTAATGTATATAGTGTCCTTGTATATAAGTTGCATATTAATTAACTGGCAAAGGTATCTCTAATTTAATGTGTTTACAATGTTGTGACTTGCATTTTTATATTCTTATACTCCAACAAACTTGTTTTATTTAAAAACAGACACATCTCTCAATAAATTAACAGTAAACAGTTGATCTCATTCTGTTCAAGCAGTCTACAGGTTTTAAGTTCGTTCTTAGAAATCAATTCAAATGCAACTCGATCGTTTGCTTTAATGAGAAACGCTATTATCTGTACTTAGCAAGTCCATAAGATGTCCTAATCTTATTCTACTTAGTGTTGGCTAAATTGTCTACGGACACTGTGAGCGTATAAATAGGTTAAAGCGAGTAATTATACAATACTTATTAGATTTCCCTGCCATGAGTGAGAACATTGAGGACGTTAAAAGCAAGGCAGAGCCCCCGGAGAGTAGCCTCTTCAGATGTTCCTCCTGTTCTGAGGCCAAACAGGGTCTCAAGCTATTCCCCTGCTTCCATTCGCTATGTAAGCAGTGCTACTCTATTGAAGACAACGAACACATGGTAGTGCAATGCAAACTCTGTCCGGAAAAATACTTTTCAGAGGAGATTGACCCTACTCACCTCGCAGACAACTTCTTCGCGAATGAGTATGTCTCCCTGTTAGGAATCGTGGAGAAGTCTCGCTCTTGCATTCTCTGCGAGGACTGCTGTCTCCCTAAGGCTAAGGACGCGGAGTCCTATTGCTTCGATTGCAACCGCTTCATGTGTCGGGCCGACATGAAGGCGCATCTCACGGTAACGCAGTCCTACTGTGACGTAGGGTACGAGCACATGGGCATAGACCTCCCGGACCTCAGGGTAAAGGATCCCATCCAGCTGATGCACTTTGTTAAGGACCGCGTTATAAAGTGCTCCACGCACAAATACAGATCGGAGTACTACTGTCTGGAGGACGAACTGTGGGTGTGCAACCTGTGCAAAGCCGGGCACCACAACTCGCACACACTTTTCTCCGACAAGGAGATAACCGAGAGATGGATGGACGACATTGTGAAGACACAGGAAAAGTTCCATTACTTCTCGAACGAGAATAGTGTTAACAAAGAGGAGATTAAGTCCATAATGTCCAAACAGAAGGAGAAGGAACAACAGCTAGTCACACACATAGAGGAAGTCTTCAGTGAGCTGATTCGTAAGATCGAGGAGAAGAGACAGGGAATGGTTAATGAGGCCCGGAAGAGATACGAGATGCAGTACGATATTCTCGAAGCAAAGCTGACCGCAATCGAGAGCAGCATGGGGAGAATAAGAAACGCGAAACAGTTCATAGACTTCTCGATACAATTATCGGACAAACACTTCATGAGGGAGGCCTCCTCCATTCTGGGGAGTTACGGGGATGCCCTGCACTGCCAGAATCTCGACAAGGAGCCAATGCCGGACGTGGTGGTGCGGCTACGGAAATCCATTGACGACTTCGTTGAGGATTTCTGTCTGCTGAAGGAAAACGATTTATACTCGGCGCCTGAGGTTTGCTTCGGAGAATTCGGAAGCGGGAAGGACCAGTTCAAGATGATCTCTGACGTCACAGTAGACAAACAAGGCCGCATTCACATTGTAGACACACAAGCTTATTCCGTTAAGATATTCACACCGGACGGTAAGTTCCTTTCGCAAGTGGGCAGTCGCGGCGAGACGGACGGTCAGTTCATGCGGCCCTGGGGGATATGCACCAAGGATGAGTACATATACGTGTCCGACTATATCCGACATAACGTGCAGATGTTTGATATAGAGGGCAACTTCATTAAGCAGGTGGGAAAGCTGGGGGCGGGCAAGAATCACTTCAAAGAGCCTCGGGGCATGGAGGCGGATGAGGATGTGTTTATTTGCGATAAACTGAATAACCGCATTCAGGTGTACTCTCTGGATCTCCAGTATCGGTATACACTGGGGCGTGGGGTTAAGCTTAATCAGCCTAGGGACATCGCAATGAGCAGTGATAGACTGGTGATTTTAAGCAGCGGCAGTCCGTGTATTATCGTCATTCTAAAAACGGACGAGTTTCAGTATACCTTTGGACTGAAAGGGCCGGGGTTGCTGCTGACTGATCCATGGTTCATAACTGCAGACGAGAACATGTGTCTCGTCACAGACACGAAGAGCAATGCCATTCTCCGCTACTCCATCAACGGAGATCTGAGTCTGAACTTCAATCGGCACGGCGACATCGCCGGCTCGATCTGTCAGCCAAACGGGATATATCTAGACGCGAGGGGAATGGTGGTGATCGGGGAGAGCGGAAACTGCCGTATTCAAGTTCTGAAACTTAGCTAGGATGTCAGACTCAAGACATTCGATACTCGGATAATTGATAAACTGATCCCAACAATTATATTGTTTAATTTGTGTTTAACTGTATATAGTATCTGTTATTAATTAATACCAATTTGAATTATTGAAGATTCATTTGCTCATTTCTATAGATTACTTCCCTCAATTTCAATAAATACGTACTTTAGATTATCAATTTACTTACTTAGTTATTACTGTACCGACTACTATGTAGTGGCCCATTTATTGAAATTATTTTATTATTAAACTGTTTCTAGCTATGAGGTTGTTTCTGTTTTCTCTTTGTTGCTTATATTTGTTTCAGAATGCGTTTAATTCTGAAATAAGCACTCAGTCCTATTTCTACGGCCCCGGCTTGAGACCGGATTTCGATGTGCCCGTAAGATATTTCTTTATACAAGCAGTGTCTATGAATGGAACTAAAATAACAGAATACGAAGGAGAGAATCCGTTTACTGTAAAATTCCATTCGGGAATTACGCATAGAATTGCAGTCGCGGATAAAATACTTAATTTGAAAAACGGGACTTTTTTGGTGATGTTCCGTTTGTTCACCAGTTACGATTATTTGTATTTACAAGTGTTTGTGGATCACAATCCGTTGCGTCAGTCCCCTCACATATTCAATCAGCCTCTCCAACATTCCGATTGCAACTGTCCGTATCCAATCTCTAAATGGAGGTCAAACCTCGCCTGTCCGAATTATTCTTTCAAAGGCACCACTCTGGACTTGTTTCCTAAAATACAACTTAGTGGCCTAGAAGACCGCGTCTACGCAAAATTCCCCCGCGCTTCTATGGTGCACTATTCCATCAAAAATAACAAAATATTCCGTAGCACATTCGGCGAACACACCGGCTTTAAAATGTTCAGCGACGAGCTGCTCCTGTATCTAACTAAGAAAGTACAACTGCCAGACATGGAGTTCTTTATGAACCTCGCGGATTGGCCCCAGGAGCGGGACCGGTCAGATCCCCTCCCCATTATATCGTGGTGCGGAAACGAAGGCTTCGCTGACATAATAATACCCACGTACGACCTGACACGCGCCACGCTCCAAGGCTTGTATCGACAGGAACTGGATGTGCTGATGGCATACGGACACGTGGGACCGCATTGGAGGAACAAAAAACCGCAGGCTCTGTTCCGCGGTCGCGATTCTCGACAGGAGCGACTCGATTTGGTGGAGCAGCGCAGGAATAACACGGATAAATACGACGTAGGACTGACTCACTTCTTCTTCTTCAAACACGACGAGAATAAGTTCGGTCCTGTCCTGTCCCGAATTGGGTTCTTTGACTTCTTCGCGTACCGCTACCAGCTGAGTCTTGACGGCACGGTCGCGGCGTACCGACTCCCCTTTCTGCTGGCGGGCAGCTCTCTGGTGCTTAAGCAGAACTCAACATACCAAGAGCACTTCTACAGGTTCCTGCGGGCGGGGCAGCACTACGTGCCCTTCTCTAGAGACCTGGGGGATCTGGACAGGCTGCTCGAGTGGGCTGAGAGCAGCGAGAGCGAGGTAGATGCGATAATCCGGTCTTCTCGCAGGCTAGCCGAGGAGCATTTGTTCCCGGATAAGATCCTCTGCTACACCGCGATGCTATTTCAAGAGTACGCGTCTAGACTGGAGGGGAAAGTTAAGATCCATCCTGACATGGAACTGGTGGAGCAGACCATGGATATGTGTGCTGTCTGTAAACCTCTGAGAGACGAGCTCTAGTGTGTGTAGTGTTTTAGTGTATATAGGCGTTTGGATTTAAATATCGAGATTATTTTAGGCACGTAGTTATAAATAGTTAGTTTGTTAGTTCTGCAACAAACAATGATTTCATATTTCTTAGTGATATCGTATACTAAATGGAGCCTGAACATAGTAACGATATTGTCGATAAGAATGTTGCTATAGCGACACCAGATGCGGAGGAGGAAGAAAAGACAAATGGAATTAACGGAACTGTTCAGATAGAAGATAATGTAGAGTCCCCTACTGATGCTAATAATAGCACAGCTGTTGATCAGGTGACATCAGACACACAACACATTCCAGAGGAGCCAGCTGTTGCTACGGACACAATTCCTGAAGAGACCAGTGCAGTCACGGAAGCTAAACAGACTCCAGCTGATATAACAGCTGATATAACAGCTGATATCACAGCTGATATCACAGCTCATAACACAGCTGATATAACAGCTGATATAACAGCTCATAACACAGCTGATATAACAGCTCATAACACAGCTGATATCACAGCTCATAACACAGCTGATATCACAGCTGATATTAAAGCTGATATTCCAGCTGATATCACAGCTGATATCACAGCTGACATAACAGCTCATAACACAGCTGATATAACAGCTCATAACACAGCTGATATCACAGCTCATAACACAGCTGATATCACAGCTAATATCACAGCTGATATCACAGCTGATATCACAGCTGACATAACAGCTGATATCACAGCTGACATAACAGCTGACTCTGTTACAGAGGATGCTCCGGTGACTGACAGCACGGTAGAAGAAAGTATGGTAGAAGACTCTAATGGGAATAAAGAAGTTGATATAGAGCAGGTAGCCACAGAACAACAACAACAACAACAAGACGTGTTGCAAGCTGAAGACACAGCTCTAACTAAGGTAGCAGAAGACTCCGAACTTCTAGAGGACCTACCCTCTCTCTCTATAACTGCTCTCAAAGAGCAAACAGCTGACACCACAGAGGCTACAGATACACACCCCACGAACAGACCCGTCCGGTCCCCCTCCCCCAAGAGCCCCTCCCCCTCCCGCTCGAGTCTCTCCCGCAAGGAGAGCAGAGGCAGACACAGCAAGCGCGTATCCTTCACAGGTCCCCAGGAGGCACAGCAGGTTAAGGTCGCAGCGGAGACGAAGCCCGAGGCCTGGCCCGAGTCAGCTGGCTTCACAGCTGAGCTGGGAGAGCGGGCGGTGTGCGAGCACGTGCGTGAGCAGTGGGCGCTCTCGGACTCCTGGCTGCACTGCGTGGACTACATGGGCCAGCAGCCCCCCGGGTCCAACCGACACCAGTACAGAGTCAAGTTCTCGCAGCCGACCAGACGCAGGCCCGTCCCAGCCCACACCGCCTCTGTCTACTTCACACTCGTGCCGGGGGGGACAGGGGAGGTGGGGGTCTGGTGGGTAATGGAGGGACAGAGGACACTGCACAAACCGGGGGAGGGCCCCTTCAGGGAGAAATGGCTGAAAGACATTCTCGAGGCGAAGAGTATAATTTGCTCTGAAACTTTATTCTAATCGCAACCCAATCTACTTATATATCTGTATTCCATCTGATTATCCTTACTATCAATCTATTATATATTTCTGAATATCCATGGTGTATATACTAACTAGCCTATAGCATCCTATACAACTAGCTCTATAGCAGACCTGTCCTAACTATAGCAGGCCCTACAACTAACTATAGCAGACCCTACAACTAACTATAGCAGGCCCTACAACTAACTATAGCAGACCTGTCCTAACTATACAAATCTGTACTAATGGCGACACAGGACGTGCTCCCGCAGCTGTACCAGCAGCTGAACATTTGCGCAGGCACAGATGACTACGTGCGGTCTCGCAGGCTAGCCGACCAGATCCTCAAGGCAGACCCAACTCAATGGGACGCCTTCTACACTAAACTAGTTTGCTTTGTGCACGAGTCTAACTTCGACGCTGTTCTCCGGAATGTCTCCTCCCATAACTTCGGCGACAGAAGCAGAGAACTCGCGTTTATTCACGCCTACACGCTCTACCGCCTCAACAGACACCAGGAGGCTCTGACCGCCCTCTCGGGCTGCGAGAGCGGAGTCGCGGGCCTCGAGCTGCGGGCCCAGATTCTGTACAAGATGGAGCAGTACCCGGAGGCAGCGGGCGTGTACCGACGCGACCTCTCTCAGCTGGAGGCAGACGACTCAGACAGACTAGTCAACCAGCTGGCTGCTCTCTCCCTTAGCTACGGCTCCGGTCCCATGGAATGCGAGCTGAAGCCAGATACCCTGGAGACGTACGAACAGCTGTACAACTACGCCGGCGTGCTGCTCAGCGCTGGGAACACGCCCCTGGCGCTGGAGTACCTGGAACGGGCCGAGGCGACCGCGGTCTCCGAGATGACCCAGGACCCGGACTTCTCTCGCGAAGAGCTGGAGGACGAAATGAGCGTCATAAGAGTGCAGAAGGCATTCGCAATGCAACTAATGGGACAGACCAAGGAAGCTTCCAGCCTGTACACACAGATAGTAAAGAAGCGGATCAGCGACCACTCGGTTAGCGCTGTGGCCTCTAACAACATTATTAGCATCAACAAGGACAAAGACATATTCGACTCCAGGAAGAGAATAAAGGTGTCTACCAACGACGCAGCTGTTAAGAAGATGACGTCACAGCAGCGTAGCATCGTGCACTACAACAAGTGTCTCCTGGCTATCAACACAAACCAGCTAGAGCAGGCCCGGACCTACATGCAGCACCTGAAGAAGCTGGGGCGGACCAGCGGCGAGTTTGTGCCTCTCCTGGAGCTGGCTCTGCTGCAGAGGGGCCGCGGGCTGGCGGACTCGCGAGAGGTTCTGTTGGAGATCTTGTCTCGGCACCCGGACACGCCCGCTATAACCCTTACGCTGGCACAGATAGCGCTCAGCTCCGGGCAGCTCGAGCTGTGCTGCGAGATAATCCGCTCCTGCGCCACGCTCGCCAACATGCCCAGTCTGGTGTCGCTAGTGGTGGCGGTATATGCTAGGCTTAACAAGGCGGGTAGTATTGACGAGGTGCTAATGAATGCCATCTGCCACTGGTCCTCGCGTAGAGACGCAGAGCCGCGCTCCGTTGAGTATTTAAGGAAATTCGTGTGTCACGCAGCTAACTACAAGCTGCAGCGGAACTGCTATAGAGAGGCAGGGGAGCTCTTGGAGAAGTATGGCGAGTATTTCCTAGGAGATCGCGTCTATTCACACCTCCTCATTAGCACGTACGCTGCCATTGACATCGCGAAAGCCGAGGGAGTTCTCTCCACCCTCGATCAGAAGGAGAGAAAGATAGTGGACGTGGCAGAACTGGAGAAAGTCCAGAATTTGAGACAAGTTATTTCAAAGAAGACTCCTCTCCTCGATAAGATAAGTAAGAAAGAAGAAAAGACTCGAAAAGAGGGCAAACCCAAACGGAAGAAGAAGAAAAAGAATAAACTACCAAAGAACTTTAACCCTGACGTGGCCCCGGACCCAGAGCGCTGGGTGCCCCTAAGGGAACGCTCTTACAACAAAAAGTTTAAGAAGAAAGGTTTGTCTCACAAACATTATTTCGCGCGGGCACCTCAGCAGCAACAGCAAGCTGAGAGCGAAAAGCCGAAACCCACACAGCCTCTGTCTGCGAATCAGCGCAAGAAGCAACTTCAGAAAAGCAAGAAGAAGGGCAAGAGGTGGTAGCTGTAGTAGTCTGCTATTCATTGGGCAGAGCCTGCTGTTAATATTCTGTAGGTTGAGAGGTTACACGTAAGGATAATAATATTATTGCTTTGAAGCTGTTCTTAACAGGCCATACTTACTTATATGGCACAGGTATACTCTCGTTAATACGAACAATAGACCGACCAAATTTGTTCGTTTTATCCGAAATTCGTATTAACCGGTGTCAAAATTAACCTTGTACTTGTTAACTATTATTTCGCCTTATCCGTGTTCGTATTAACGAGAGTCTACTGGAAAATATGAAATTTCCTATTACTCATAATCCCCAGGAGATGTTATGCAGATTTATAGCACTTACTTCATAATGTCTTTATGTAGGTGTTAAATTGGTTAAGTTAGTTTTATGGATTCAACTTTGCACCCTGCTATTATTTATATATTAACTACGAATAACAGGACAAATTGCTGTCTATTGAGTGTCCCATATAAGCCTCAAAGTTTGCTAATACTTTGGATGGATGATCCCTCTTCATTTCTCCTATAAAATTAGTTTCTATTTAGAAGCCCTGTTACACAAATGCTATCTATGTAATGTTTATATCTTGACACCTGTCAGATCACCAAACATGTCGTTTCCAGTTAGTAATAGCACAATCGTTGATATCAGGGAGTAAAACCAATTATCGAATTGTCTACATGTGAGTGTAAGGCATCGTTTAGACAAGCTATTATAGTAAAGGTTTTTATCAGATAGATAGCACCTCAATTGAAATAAGCTATTTGAACTCTCAGTCACGTTGTAGATAAATCGCCATCGTCTCTTCTGTCTTTTCACAGATAAGTGTAAGTTAATTGCTTTTGTATTCTTCTTTGTTTCTATTCTCTCAAACGAACTTTCGCCAACAACCTGTCAAATCCCATAGCCGGTATAACATATTATCTTTCGTGTTAAACTGATCAGTTTGTGTGACGATATCAAGAACCGATTTACTATTAAATTATACACATTTGCCGCTTTTAATTAATCACATTAGCTGTGTAATGGGCAGATTGATACCCATTGATTAGGGAATTTTCCGGCCTTCACTGAGGTTTGTATTTATAAAAACAATTTGCATATTTTTGATTCGTTTCGCGACAACTCGTTTAACTAATTTTAGAAATTATCCTGTACTTAATAAATAAATTAAATAAACTCGTGGTAAGCAGTTTTGCAGTTAATTGTGTAAGACAAACTTGCTAATAGAGTTTATTGCCGTTACTCTATTACTAATTAAGTGGCGGATTTGTATGGTATGAAATTATCGAGAACTCACTAATTGAGTGAATCTGATCGTACTCGCATCAAAATCTATAAAATAGAGATAGCTCGTTCAATCCATTTCGGTATAATTTCGCAGAAATATTTTGACTAATGGCCACAAATTTCGAGGAGATTCAGTCCCCTTTCGAGGGCGAGAGGACTTTCTCGGACCGAAACACGAACGCGGATTCTGACAGCAGTCCCCTGTCTCCCGTACAGGAGCGGATGAATGACGAATATTACTCGGTGTTAAACGTAGCTCGGGAAGCAGACGAGTATGAATTGAAGCGGGCTTTTAACCAAATGTGTTTGCGCTACCATCCGGACAGATACACCGATCCGGACAAGAAGCTGACAGCCCAGGAGCTGTTCCATAAGGTCCGCGAGGCGTACGAGGTCCTGAGGGACCCGGCCAAGCGGGCGGTTTATGACGCACACGGGAGAAAGGGACTCGAGTCTAATTGGACAGTCGCCATACGTCATCCTAGCTTATACGAACACGAGGTGTTCCTGAGTCTGCGAGAGGAAATAGAGGAGATTCAGGGGTACACGCCCACGGGATCTTTCTCCGCTAGTCTCGACCTGACTAAAATAGAGCAGATTCAGTCAAAGAACGGAATAGACTTGGCCAGAACTGGACAGTACATACAAACCAAAGATATTTCAATCCAGGAGAATATTCACACTCAGATAGGCCCAATGACTCGGTTGAGCCTGGGTGGCGCTGTCTCTCTTAGCGAGAAGAACGGACACAATGGTCATCTCTCGTTTGGAGTTTCTCACACCTCATCGAATGGGTATTTCACTCAGATTACTGGATCCATTGGGAATTGGCCCTCGATCCGTATTCAACTTAGAAAACAGATATTTAATAAAGTACAACTGAATTTGATAGGAATGGTTAAATTCGCAGGGCCTTACTTTTCCTGTTTCGCACTTCCGACAGTTACAGCACGATTGGGCGAAAAGACACATTTTAGTTTGCAGACACAGATTGGGAAGTCAAACTTAAAATTTGTCCCACAATTTTCGCGGCAGTTAACAACTAATCTTTATGCGTCAACTAAACTTGAGATTGAACCTGACAACGCGTCTGTAGTATTGGAATTAAACTATGTCCCTGTTAAACAATACGTGGTTTCACTCGGCGTAAAACTCGCTCTAAAATCTCAAAAATTAACATACGCACTTCAAAGGTCATTTTCAGAACACAGTTCTCTAAGAGTTGGATTTTCATTTACGAACCCAGGTGGCGTAAAGGTCAAGTTTTCTCTCACGCGATACAACCACACATTCACTCTGCCAGTCCGGTTTTCTGACCGCATAACGGTACAGAAGAGTTTATATGCGCATATATTCCCACTCGCTGTCTACGGGTTGGCGTACGTTGTTTACAATAGCCCCCTATTCACTTGGTCGCGCATGAAACTCAACGAAGACTCGACTCACGTGCGAGAGGAACAGCTGATAAAGGAGACTCGGAGACAGGCGGAGGTCGCACTCATGTCTGAGGCGTATGAGCGCTCTCTGGCTGTCGAGTCGGGGCGGGACGGTCTCGTTATTAGAGAGGCGTGGTTTGGTCTGCTTCGGAGCCGCAGTGGAATGGCAGACAAACTGATTAGCGACGGTCTTCCGTGTGTTCTAGATGTGACGGTCCCGCTCCAGTGTCTGGTGAAAGACTCCAAACTGGTGTTAACAGACACCAGTAAGGTACACTTGGCTGGGTTCTACGACGTATACAAAGGGGAGAGGAAGGACTTGAATGTAAAGTACTATTTCCTAGGCAAACTGCATGAGGTTACTGTTGATGATTTCCATCCTCTCACCATACCAAAGCGGTCCCATCAGCTAAGACCGTAATTATCTCACTAGAACCAATTTCTCTGAATGCTTGTATTCCAAGTACGTTACCAAATGATTATTTATAACAATTTTTATTGTGGCAATTGATCACTGGAACGAAACTATATTAGTTTAAGCTTGTTATCATTTTGTATTTAGGTATCAAACTTGTTTGCATTCATATACATCGACTTATGGCAATAAACTAATTGTATTACCAAATTTAACTTTATATTAACGAGTTTGGTTGCAAGATTTTTGGTCATTAACTTGCTTGGAACAATCTCCAATATTTCCACTTTTAATTGTAAGTTACTTGTCAACAGGATGGAGTTCTCCTGACGCAAACGCTCTAATTAAACTCAGCTAGATATAGATTGGATATAATTCGTATCATTTGGTGTATGCCACTGCTATGCTATGGTAACTATATTACTTCTGAGAAAATCATGTGTTAGTTGGAGACTTTCTCCGTACGGAACTGGAATTGTTGTTGTTTATATGATTTAACAATAATAATGGGATAATACGTTGCACTTAGTCCATAACATAAGGAATAACTCTTATTACAGTCAGGTCTGCTTATTATGAACAAGATTTCGTCTGCTTAATTAATATAAAGATTTTTTATTATGAACAAACCCTACGGTCCCAATTTAACAACTTACATATACTGTATAGGGTTTGCATTAAGTTGCTAGTTGAGTCCGCTTATTATGAAGTCTCTTTATTATGAACACAATTTTTGGTCGCTTGAATGTTCATAATAAAAGAACCTGACTGTATTTGTATCCATTTTCTAACTGGGCAATAAATTTAGATATTTGCTTGAATAATATTAAATAGCGTTACATGGATTACTCCCTCCCTGTATATTGCGGTTAATTATATAGCAAGCTCGTTAAAAATTTCCTTATTTAAGAACCAAATTAGTTCATTTATTTACCAGTTCTCTATTCCATGACTATTAAACTTGTAATAATTGACAAAAATTGTACTCGTAAGTAGTTAATGATACAATTTCTTATAAAAATACTTGAGTTCATAATTTTTAGAATTATTCTGAAGCACGATTCCTTCTGGCAACTATATGTTAGAAATTTGGGGAGTGCGCTCATATTTATAATATTATTTACTTCTATTATAGGAGGCAAATTTGTAGCTATCATTTAGTTCCAATTGAGCTTTATATTATCTGTATGCTATAAATACTAATGATTGCAAGAGATTTGTTCATACTAGTATAAAGCAGTCTTTAGAACAGTCACTGTTATTATTTCGGAGTAGAAAGAAGAAATTAGTTCTGATGAATAACATGATGATTGATAATTCTGTATACTTACAGCCTCAACAAGATTCCCAGAGATTTCTATACAACATAAGACAGAGTTTGGTCTCGCAAGTTACATACGCAAAGGCCTGTAGACAGTTAATTCATTGGTGTACGACCCTCACTCTATACCAGCCTCAGTTCGAAACTTCTCTCCTGTCTTGTCTATCAGTAAGTACAAACGTTCTTACCACAAATTAGCTGTACAATACTATTCTATTACGAATGAGTCAGTAAGGAATATGCCTATTATAGTGTAGTTAGAAATTTGAGATTTTTATCCGGTATAGTGCCGTATTGGTTAACCGTAGAATGCTTAGCATTCGTGTATTAAACTAGGCTCTGTACTGATATGGCAGTCCCAATATGATCTCTAGTATAGAGCCAGTTTACCGATACTTCTACACTAACAATATTGGCATATATACTTGTACAATATGTATACCACTTCCGGATAACTCTGTGAACTTTACTTACTATTCAGCCCTGATTTATAGCATTATTTCATTCGTAATATAAGGTCACGTTCTGATGGAATAGTGTGTACTCCAATTTATATAACAATATTTCTGTAGGCAGCCGCTACTTGTGCCACGAAGCCTGGATTTGATATGGAGCTAGGTAAGCCGGTTTTATATTTTATAGTTCTTGATTATTCTTATAAGAAATAAGATATTTAGACTTTAATTAAGACCATGGATATATAAATTTCCTGCCACTTTCCTAACCGAAGCCCATTATTTACAATTACTTAACACTCGACAAGTAGGAAGCTGTCAACGAGAACGCATGATAGCTATTTGGCTGTACAAACTACACAGTGTTTCCTTATAGAGAAGACAGTGCAGTTGCATGCCTGTATGGATGTAGAAGTTGCTTGTCGGTTGATCTGTTTGTTCAGAGTTGATTGATTAACATATTTAGTAGTCTTAAATTACAGAACACTTTTCATTGCTGTACACGCTTAGATCCTGAAAAGCTCTTGAACTTAAATCTCTTCTGATCATAGCTAACATGACATGGATTGTTATGTTTTCGAAAGCTGCTTCATGTAACTCTTTCCCTTTCAAACAAAGGCAGTATTTTGTTATTTTGTAGAGCATATTTAGTGCTCGTAGTGGCGACGCCAAGGGGGGACAAGTGGGGTCAGTAAAATATTGACATAAAAGCAATAGTGCAGTGTACAGTTTTGCGAGTCGTATAAGAGACATATAAATTAGATGTGTGCATATAGGGTAAATTTTGTGACTACATTTATTTTATATATATTTGGCCATCTGAGTACATGTAGTTAGGTTGGAATATTCACATTATTCAGTCCTTATACGCATAAGTATATTGCATTAAATTCCATTGTGAATCTCCTTAATTAGCAATTTGAACTTGTGAGTAATCATTTCACTAACTTATTTTTTGAATAATTATTTTGTTGGATTCCGCTCAATGGTTCTTATCGAAATTAATTAATTAAACTATATTCTATTTATGATTCCATAGTTATTTATCTCTCCCTGTTAATTAGCACATCTAACTTATCAGAGCCTAGTTTGGCATTTATAATTACCATTCATTATATTGTACTATTTTCGAATCCTTCTCTGTTTATTATCTAGCTTTCCAATTATTCCAAAGTTGCTTCCACTTCAAAAGTCAAGCATCCCCTCAATTCAACGGTAAGGATTCAGCAATCAGCTCAAATTCCGTTTCTAGCTAATTGCATAACGAGTATACACAATTCTCACTAATTAACAAGTGTTGTAAAACGAATACAGTTAATTAACTCCCTTTATAACGAAGTCGGATATAACGAAATGGAAATTTTTCCCCAGAGCACTAAATGGATTAATTATTATTCGCTAATAACGAATTTCCGGATATAACAAAGGAATTTACAGGTCCCAAGCACTTCGTTATAACGAGAGTTCTCTGTATTTCTAATTAGCTTTATTTTCTAGGAAGTTTATAGGAAGTTATTCTTATAATCCATAACTTATAATATTTAATATACTACCACACAGTTGTGGTGTATTTTAGCAGAGTAGCTCAAGTTCCATCGTTAAAGTGATTTCTCTAAACTGTGTTCAAAATTAATCAGAATTGTATCTGAAATGCGTAACCGATCTCTATGTGATTTCTTAGCCTAGGATTCCCAGCTGTTAATTCGTATTAATTCCATAAGCTAATTGGGTGCTTATATTTAATTCTGTGAGATTATAGAAGTTACAGGAAATAAGATTCGAGACATTTTCTTTACGTTACACAAACAACATATCTCATTAGTTTATATAATGGTTATATCTCTCTTTATTTCCATTAATGAGGTTTAGCTTTGAAGGTGTATGTTCCCCCCCTTATTGTTTGTTTTTTGATAGAGCGATTAGAAACATTTTGGGAAGAACTGAATGAACAAGTCGCAATGAAGAGAAACGGGAATCAAGAGCAAGCTCAGAAAATAGCTCAGCAGATACAGATACAGGCTGCTCAGCAGGCTATGCCAGGAACGGAGAATGTGTCTTATCCGAATCAACAGATTAATCAGCACTACCAATCCACAAGGTATGGTTTTGATTCTATAAGGAAATGTATTATAATAGTAATTTTGCCATTTCGACATTTCTAATATTTGTATTTCATTTCATTTTCTTTCAAACTCATCAAAGTGTAACTCTAGTCTTAATCTTTTGTTCTGGTTAAATTACTCGCGAAAATAATCTATAGTATTGTACTATATGCGTAGATGAAATGTTCACAAAAAAATTATTTTTACTTGCTTTTTAGAACTTCTAGCTTCTTTCTCGATTGCAAAACAGTCTTCTTTTCATTCGCACTTGTTATCCCCATATGTTTATTTATATCTCTATGAGAAATCAGTACCTAACGCTCCATTGCCAACATATAATTCGATATACTTTGTACTGTAGCACTCTTATGTTAAGAGTGCAGTGTTTAATATCTATCATTATTCTTAGAATTAAAATGAGTTTCTTTGTATAAGTACGCAGAATATTTCTTTGAAATTCAATTTTTGTTTACACAGCGAGAATAATCTTTTTTCAGAATTCCAAAGGTTCATTTTTATCTCTTTTTAGCATTTGGTTATTAATTAATACAATTTCCCGAAATTTGATATTAACTAATCTCTCCATTGTCTGTCTTATTGCAAAGTCACATCTATTTGTATTCTATTGTAACTCGCATGTGTTATCTACAGAGAAATCCCCGACTTCCCTCCCTTGGGGACTTCCGAAACTACGGTATCAGTTGTGACCACAATATACTCAAGTATGACTGCTCACTCCGCCTCCCCTCCCCAGCCCTCCCAGCCCACGGTGTCGATGCCCTCCTCGCAGCCCTCCATCACCACCAGTTCCCCCTCTGCCATTCCCACCCCCGCGGAAACACAGCAGGCCACAACCACGCCCACACAGCCGCCCCAGCCCAGCACCGCGCCAGTCGCGGCTGTGCAGACCGCGGCCATACTCGCGGCAGCTCACGCCACGGCTACAGCCACCGCGACTGCCTTCACCGCTTCGAAGCTCTCCTCTCATCCCCCTGTCTCTCCCCCCACAGACGCCGCTAACAAGCCCACCGCCCAGACCCTGCCTCGCCCCCAGACCGCGCCCACACACCCAGCGCACCACCAGCTGGAGAGACGCATGTCCAACCCCGTCACCCCCGTTAACCCCCTCCTGGCGGCCCTCTCCGGGCCCGCTCAGTATCCGGACACGCCCCACCAGCTCGCCCAGCACATGATGACGCCCCTCACCGACCCCATGGCCCACGGTCTCCCCCTAGAGCTGCAGGCCCCCCCGCCCCCCTACAACCACATCGCCACTCAGCGGGCCCTGCAGCTGCCGCCCCCCTACCAGGACGTTACCAGTCTCAGCCCCATGCAGGGGTACCCCACGCCCAACAAGCTCCCGCACCAGGTACTGTGCCCTAACTATCCTAATTAGCTCTGTTACATATATATCTGTAGGCTTCCATGGGCATGATGAATCCAGAGTACAGCATGGAACAGTTCGCCGCTACCTACCCCCCTCAACAGGTACACACTAATACCAACTGCTTAATCAGTAGTTACTTATATCATAAGTAATTCTTTGAAAATGGAGGGAATTAATGATTTAATTTATGATTGTTCAATGTGCTAATAATCAATTATTGATCGTTTAATACCAGCGCTAGCAGTAATATTTGACTCATTTCAAGCTCTCAAGATAATACCTAATTATATCCAAAAAAATAATATTGGAAACCACCGATATTATGAAAATAAATTTGGACATAATTCTTTAATAATTCAAGAATTATTCAACTTAGCTTATATCTGTCCATAGGTGGCTTTCAACAAGGGGATGTCCAGTGACTTGGTGTCTCCATACGAGTACCCACCCATGGCAACTCGTCCCAACTCTCTATACGTCCCTCCCTCTTCTTATGACGTCATGTCTGTCCAACCTAAGGTAATCTCACAGCTTAACTATCCGCTGTAGTAAACACAGTGAACTCCCGTTATAACTAAGTCGTATATAACGAAATGACCGTTTATAACGAAATAGAAATTATCCCCCAGAGCACTAAATGCTTATTTATCATTCGCTTATAATGAATATCCGGATTAACGAAGTAATTTCCCAATCGCTTCGTTATATCGAGAGTTCACTGTAGTATTAATTATCTCGCTATAATCCGATAGACATTCACTGACACGAGATCCTACTTGACGCCTGGGATGGGATTCGACGTGATGGTGCCCGGACCAGGGATGCAGTCTCCCTACATGAACCCGCAGCAGAACAGAATGGGAATAAGCTACATGCCGATGCCTGCTACCGCGTCACGTGAGTGGCTTAATGGAATTAATAAATCTTTAAATGGTTTCAAATCTTATTCTGCTTTATAATATTACTTTATACAAAGGCACGTGGTGGATAATTACAGCATAGTTCATTCTGGGTTCATATTCTCAGTAATGTTCTATTTCTGTATTTGTATTATTCTGAGTATTCATTTACAATATGTACTCCACTAAATGCTGTTCTATAATTAGAACTAATTAATTATATTATTTATATATTATAGCAACCAAGGTAACACAGCCTATGCCGTTCCCTCAACATATGACACCAAACCATCCCATGATGACACCTAACTATATGATGAACCAAAAGGTGTATTCGCAATCTGCCCCCCCTGGGTTCTATCTCCCGCCGGAGTTCCCTCAGATAGCAAAGGAATATCCAGAAATCAACAAACACGGAGGTACCAGCTTTTATATCAATAATTGTAACTAAATAATTAGGATCTGAATAATTTTTTTGTTCATATGAGCGAACTAAAAAAATTATTTACAGTAGAACTTCGTTTGTACGAAGACAGTTAATACGAATTTCAGTCCCATTCAAATACTTCAATACAAATGACACCGGATAATATGAATTCCGGATAAGGCGAACACATTTTTGACTGTCCCCTGGTGTTCGTACTAACGAGGTTCTACTGTACTAATATACTTGCAACTGTGAATTCATTACAGACTTTGTTTATTATTTATTAATTTTTTTTTCAGATCAAGTTATACGCCTGACCGCACCCATTGTGGACGGCGTTCTGCTGCCTCCATTCCAGCTGCAGCACAATAACAACTCTATTTTCCACAAATTTATTATGAAAGAAAACGTATTTCCTACCCTGATTACCAGGTACATAAAATGAACTTTAATTATCTACTTAATTATATTACAGACACAGACGAGACTACAGATTTGCATTTTCTCTGTCGGTTAACCGCTTCCTTGCTGGCTTACTCAGTTCCTTTCGGAAGGGACCGTTTTTGGTGTGATCATAATCGAGCACAAACTGTGGTATTTCGATCTGCGTTGTCCCCAAATGTTGACAGAGCTCTTTGAGAGAATTTAACATCCAAACACGCTCTTTTATCTCGTGGGCTATAAAGTATAGGAATTTATAAGCTTGCACTTTGAACCAAAAGTACGGATGTATAATGTACAGAGCCTGGAGATTCTGTTTGTATTTCTCTTCGCACAGGCTGTATAGACTCTCATAGAATTCTTGTGAAAAGTAGTTGGTATCTACACTTAGCGTGTGGAAATACACGAGTATGTAGGACTGGTTAACCAAACTGTCCATATACTTAACGAAGTATAGCTTAGCTTTGCTGATATCGAGCTTGCTGCCGGGTATGCTCCTACTGGCGTAGCCAAGTACCATGTGCCTCCCACTGAAACCCAGCTTGAAAATGGGATCGTACTGAGCGACACTGGACAGACACTCTGTTTTCGCGTTTCTCAAGTAGATTAGGTATCGTTTCTTGCTCTCACCGCTCTCGTTATTGTTCGGACGCACGTATAAAGTCTGCTGCCGTATCTCATCGTTGTCTTCATTCATTGTAGCAAACTTGTGCTTAGTCTTGTCGGCTTCTCCGTTCTCCATCTCTTCGGTCTCCTTGTTCCTCTCCTCTTTGCCCCGTGACTCCTGGATGTACCACTCCACGTCTTCCCTTGTAATCTTCTCGGATTTCACGAGTTGCAGTGGGTCCCCCAACACGCGTATCTCCCTCCCTTCATAGATAATCTCTCCTCGCTCATTCCCGATATTCCTGGGCACTCGATAGCAAGCTAGTTCCAGTTCTTTCTCTGTTCGGGGGAAGTAAACCCGCATCAGATCGTTGTAGATGAGTTCGTCTTCTCGTCTCATGTTGAATACGATCTTATGGAAAGAGTACGGGTACCTCTCCAGGTACCGTCTGACTGTGCGTAGTGCCACGTGTGTGCCTTGCTCCGTGGGGTAGCCGCGGTCGTTCGAGTGGATACTCGGGATGGCGAGTGTTTGTAAGCTCTTGGCGTGCGCTTCTATCAGAATCCTGTGGTAGCAGGAGAAGAGGGCTGTCTCAGCAGCTGTTTCGAACTTTGCTGTGTATTTAGGCTCAATGCAATGCAGAACGAAGCGACACGGCAGTTTATAGCCCTCTGTCACTCGTATTTCCGAAGTTCTCATCTCCACCCCCTCCAGCACGAGCGCGGTGGTTATATCCGGGCCCGCCTTCCTTAGGATCCGCTGCGTTATGTCCGACTTGGAATTTAAATTCTCCATATTTGGACAGACAAGCGCTGAGCACTCAAACTCCTCGACTGGGCCTGACCACACAACGACTGTGTTATTTATTTTATCTCTAATTGGGAAAGGCGCTTCTTCCCAGTTCTTCTCGCCCTCCAGTTCTATATTTAGACCATCCTTGCTTCCTGCCAGAGCCATCTCCCCCCACGTGAGCAGGTCCCCTGCTCTGTAGAGGGAGCTCTGGAACTCTCTGCTTGAGCTGTCATTCTTAGTCGCCATTCCTTGCAATATATTCAATCAAATGCAGCTATATTATTATAGCTATTTAGTTGTGGAGTGCCTATAAGCTTATGCATGTGATTCCGCTACTCCACTAGATATCTCCTTTCCTTGTTATATGGCTATTCTCTCTGTCGCTTTAGCCTTCTATTCTATCATAAAGACATTATGGGTGATTACCTAAACCCTTAATGCAGAAACCTTAATTGAAAGTTGAAACCAGCTATTCTTAGCAGTTAGAATCTTTCGATTGTTTTGTATTATTCAGTCGACATTCGTTACAAACGCTGATAAGGTTAAATATCAGTTAAGGAGCGAGTATAAGGTTTAATTCCCCTATCCTATACAAATACTTGAAGTGACTCCGGTTTATACGAACTTATTTAGACGGGCCCCTGGTGTTCCTATTAACGAGGTATACTATACTTATTATTAATTGGTTGCAATCCTTAGAGTCGACTTGGATGTTCAATTGCGGTGTTACCAATCCTGTGAGACGCACCTCAGCTCTTCGTGGCCAAAGGACCAAGAGATTCATGTTATTATAAATCAGTACAGACTTGTCATTAATGAGGTTGGTATGACACTACAGTATATTAAATTTATACAAATTCTACATTCAAACTGTGGAAATTTGTGATTAGTTATAGGGGTTATTTATTTACGGAATATGTTACAGTTACAGTCATTTGTTATTTCAACTTATTTGTAACTTAATTATTGAATAATATTTTTTTTAAATACCAAATTCTACATTCAAATTGTGGAAATTTGTGATTAGTATTAATTTATAATGGGACTACTTACAGTTACAGTCATTTGTTATAACCGTATGCAACTGTTACTTATCGGTTATATTTCCACAGAGCGAGGGCAAGATGCAGAAGCCGCTGCTCCTGAAGAAGTACTGCGTGCCCGGCATCAACACACTGCAGCTTAACGTCAGGGCTTGTTGTTGCAGTCACATGTTCGAACTCCAGCTAGTGCATCGGCCCTCAATCACTAACGTAAAGAATAAGATCACCAAGGATCGTACCATTGGCAGTCAACAGAGTTTGAATAAAAGTACAACTCTCTTTTCGGATAATTTCTTTGAAATATTACTTTTTATAATTTCTCTTTAGTAATCGAACTGATGTCTCCTCGTCCGTCGGAGGATGACAGTTTGCATACAACCTCCAGTCCTATTTCTCTGAAATGTCCCATTAGTCAGAAGATTATTGAAATTCCAATTAGAGGCATATATTGCAGGCATATTCAGGTAGATTCTCTCAATCAACGCTAGAATTTTAATACAGTTAAAGCACTCGGGGAATAATTATCCACCGATCATCGGCGTTTGTATTAAAAAACCTCGCTACTTTCTACCGATTGTTTTTTTATGTTTATAAAAAACATCATCGGTAGAAAGTAGCGAGGTTTTTAATACAATTGCCGATGATCGGTGGATAAGTATTCCCTAAAACTCGTTATCGCGAACCCAAAAGGAACCCTTCATTTACTTTGATTTGAGCGGAGTAAAATCAACTGTATCTGTTTGGGTGAAAATATCTAAAAAAACGGGTAATTCGTTATATCCGACTTCTTATAACGAAAGTTTATTGTGGTATAATTTTTCACAAAACGCATTCGATACCCTACCTAGCCAAATGCCACGTGTTATTTGTCTGTGTCTCTAGTGTTTCGACCTCGGATCTTTCCTTTATCTAAACTACGAGAGAGAAACGTGGAAGTGTCCAATCTGCGGGTAAGTAATCACTGATAATAATTTGCATCGCATTCACCATTTTATGATATAATTTTATTGCTTAGAGAACTGGCGGTTGCTGTTGAGGCGAATTACGTCGAAGTGGACGGATTTATTTCTAAAATAATCCTGGAAACGCAGAGAACAAGGTGTGAAAAATTGAAGATTATTCAGTTTAATTGTGTTTATATTTTATGCGAATTTATATAGAACTGAGTCCAGTGAGGAGTTAACTGAGATTGCAATCGACGACAAAGGCAATTGGAGTTTCGTTAATGTTAAACAAGAAAAACGTATGTGAGGTATATTTAATTGTTATTTATTTACTATTTATTGACAATGCAAATTTCTAGCCAGTCCAAATAAACGTTGTAAACAGGAACAAGACACACCCTCGCCCGAGTCTCCAAAGAAGCCAGTGAAGAGAAGAAAACTCTCCGGCTCTAAGAAGAAAACAGATAAAGTAGACAATCAGGTTCCTCCCTACAACAATCAACAGACGCCGCAGCCTAGCATGATTATGCCCTACGCTGCCAGCAGAAACGATATACCAAACATGACTGGAATGCTTATGAAGGACTACGCAATTAAGGTACACATCAAACTTAATATATCCTGTTTAAGGCCCTTATTAATAGAAATAACTAGACCGTTTTTCTTACATATAAATTAGTATTACCCATAGACGGCAGGGGCTTTTGGTCTACAAATTTATAGACGGTCTAAAAATTATTAGCTTAGTCTGTATGGGCTTTTATAGACCGTATACGTATAAGGAAGATCTTATTAATTTCTCTATTATAATATTCGCAGAACTTCGATACGTACTCGCCGCATGGAATGTCCAGAACTCCCCTGTCGGGTCCCAGCTCAGTGGAGAGCAGAGGCGACAAATCCGTTAACTCTCCACACATGATACCAGTTAAGAACAGCCCTGGAATCTCCGTTGCTGATTCCCAATTGGATCTACAACCTTCTGTAAGTCCGCAATATTTGTGCCTATATTTAGCTACAAATTTATACCCGTTTCTCCCATTTAGATTCACCTGGACCCAGGCTTTAGCTCGAATCTGCTTGAAGTATTACAAAACAGCGATCCAACGCCCACAGATGACCTAAACTACTAAATATACTATCCGACCAGGATCACTTGATCAGCTTTTAATATGTGCACTTTACATCAACCACTGTTCTATGGTCTATCTGAATTGGATGCCCTGAGCTCTCGACGTATTATCTCCATATTTTTAAAATTTAATTGTTAAATAATTTTTATCAATTCTTTTATGTCAGTTATATTAAATTCTTATGATTGAGAATTTTTACAAGCACTGCTGATATTGGAGAGAATTCAATGTAGAATTGACTTAATGAATGGTATGCTATCGCTGTTGTATTTGTTGTTTCTTGTTATTTTGTTTCTAATTTGTATTTTGCATCGCCAGACAGCGCATAATTCTGCTGGTTGCAGAATTATACTTTATGGCTGTTTGTAGTATTATAGAAAAATTGATATTGCTGGATATATGAAGGCTTTAATTTAACAAAATCTGTCAACACCTTTCTAATTTTATTTCAGGGATTAGGTAAGGTTATTTTTTAGCACCAATTTCCACTTTTCGATGCAGGTTTTGTATTGTAAAATTGTTGGCCGATATTTAGCATAAACCCTTGTAAATAATTGAATGAATATATACCAAATTTACTAAAATGGTTACATCCACTAACGCAGCTATAGCATGAGCCAGAGAATGCTCGCAGATACCTCGCTCCCCCAGGTTGTCTCAAACATGAGAGTTTTTCTAAACTTCGACCTTACTGACGCGTCCGGCATTATAAACAGGCTGCAACAGGGAATTTATCAGGCACACAAATACCAGGCCATCCGTCCCTCCGAGGCTAAAGTGGGGGTCAAGAAAGGAGTTGCGTCCGATAGAATCGCGCGGGAGTTCGAGACTAATTACGCTACTCTGGAGAGTCACGGGAATCCCGATTTGCACGCAGCTGTAATTCTACTGTCCAAACTGCTCACTACTCACAAAGACGTCAAAAAGTACTTGGAGGCCAGATCTGAAATATTCATTCACCGCATAAAGGGACGCAGGCAAGTATTATAATGCGCATTGAAATACACCATTAATATCTCTATTTATAGGTACATGTCTAAGCCTACGATTACGCATCCGCCCCAAACAGAGCCCCTCCTAGTTAAGCAGGATAACCTGCCCCCCCGTTCCTCCTCCCAGCAGCGCATGAACGCCAGTGCCCACCAGCGACCCGTCGTACCCTCGGAGAGTCTGGAGCCGCCCAAGCGGGGCCTGCACCCGCGGAAGGATAAGGAGCACAGCGAGGTGTCGAGGAGACTGACACCCTCCCCGGAGATCACGCCGGGTCGCTCCTATCTCACGCGTAACTACATAATGGTTGCAAAGGAATATATGCAGCATAACCCGCCGCCTCCCATGCGAGAGGTACGTACACTATACAATATTCGCGTTTTATATCCCAATGTAACAGGTACCATAATATTGGGCTTTTCTAATGCAATTTTCAAGCACTGGCAAATTTTTAACATCAAAATTCACTTTTGCAAAACCAGATTTTACATTGAATAGATAAGCAATTCGCATAATATTTGTATGTGGGACTATGCCCTTTTGGAAATTGTATTAATTACTATTACTTTATTCCAGACAGATATATTTTCCCAAGAGCAGATAATGGTGGAAGAGATAATATCTCTGTTAATGGGGATACAAGGCTGGTACATACTGTTTGACCCAGAGAGCAAGAAACTAGGGTATTATAAAGGAGGCGATTACGTTAACCCTTCTCTCAAGAGTTTGATCCGTAAGATAGAGCCTCTGTTTATTTCATACTCCACCATAACAAGATTTATCGAGGAGTACTCTACGTACGAGCACGGGCTGGTTAGTCAGTCTCTCTGCTCGGTGATGAGCACGCTCCTGAAGGAGCACTACACAGTGGCCGCTCAGCTGGAGACTCAGCTGAGAGCTGGGAACCTCTCTCTGCAGCAGCTCTGGTTCTACCTGCAGCCCTGCATGAAGACGCTAGGCCTCCTGAACGAGGTGAGAGTATAAGTAGTAGTTAGCCGTCCCGGGCACCCTTGGTGTAAAGCCAAGTTACACATGTATTAATTTAACCAATAATATTATATAACAAATTCCGGACAACAGTGCCCGGATAAGGGAGGTTTGAGTGTATATATATTGGCTTAAAACACTCTATTTACCCATTGTACTACACCACGTATCTGAGAGGTCCGGATCTCGGAGGTTTGAGTGTAAATATTAATTCTAATTTAATTAATAAGTGATAATTTTTCAATAATATGACTAGGGCTGAAACGAATATTCGTTCGTTTTGCTGACTAAGCGTTAAATCAAATTACAGTGTAAATTGTGGCATATAGTTTTTGTTTATGTTACAATAGTTTAATCATAGTTACAAAGTGCATTAGACACAAGTTGGTTATTAGTTACTTATTACTTATTACAAAAGCTAGTTTAGGTGGAAATTTATATTGACGATATCTCCAATCTAAACAAATGTCGTGTTGTTGTCGAAAAATAATAATCGAATACCTTGTTTCAATCTAATGTTTATACAAATTCGTTTCAGCCCTAAATATGACACTAATTTACATTCCATTCTTCTAGCATTACAGTATTACTCTCTTATTGAATATTCATCAATTTATTTTAATTTATGTGATAATTTTCAGGGCTTTCACGAGTCATTTGAATGACTCGATGACTTTCGAGTCATCGAGTCAGGACTCGCGAGTTGTCGATGTGTACGGTATGGAAAGAATAAACAATTGGAAATTGAGTATATCCCTGTATATTCTGTATTAATCTGACTATATCAGATCACTTTTGGTTGATGTTTTTCCCAATATGGCACCACTCGGTCAGGTTGGTCAGATTAACCTTACCACTTTAATTTTGGTGGCTACGGCCCTGTTTATTCAAAATTAGAAGAACCCAAATTACCCATTAATCTCAAACGATATCATCTGATTGCATTGGTGTCTCGCGAGTCACCTCGAGTCATCGAGTCAGACTCGGTGACTCATGAAAAGCCCTGATAATTAATTTTGGCAATAATATAATATTACACTAATTTACATTATACTCTTCTAGCATTACACTCTTATGAATACTTACACTGTGTGTAATGCTGTGTGTATTTAGGTGTGTGAGGAGATAGAGGCTGCTCACATGCAGGGGGCGGCTATTCTCAGCATGCTGCACTGCAAGATATCCACATTCATCGGAGACCCTAAAGCCAAGCAGTGGTGTCTCGCCCTTGCCACGCACACCAGTGTGCCGTACTTTGAGATTCTAGAGAACTGGATCTACCGGGGAATCATCCTGGACCCGAAGCAGGAGTTTATGGTAGAGGAGTCTAAAACAACCCCAAACCCGGTTCTGCAGTACCACCCGTATTACGACCTGACCACCCTGTACTGGGACAAGACGTACACGTGGAAGCAGGAGAAGAGTCCCGTATTCTTCCAGAACCTGCACGAGAAGATTCTCAAAACTGGTTAGTTGCTATTATACGTAGATCTCACTGGATTCTCATACAGTGGTGTTCGCGTAATAGCTAGTCACATTTTGCATGTAATTTGCTTGCTAATAGGCGAACTTGCTATTTAAAGGAACATAATTAGCATTTATATGCTCGCTTGGGGACTGAAAATAACTGCTATTAGAGCAATATAATATTGCTATTAGAGCAATTGCTATTAGGCGAATACCACTACACCATCTAGGGATATGAGTATCATTGACTTAGAGTTGTTATAATATATATTCAATAAGGGCATCAGAATTCTGTTTGTAGGAAAGTATCTGAACGTGTTCCGGGAGAGCGAGAAGAAGCTGAACAACCCGGACAGGATCCGCATCCGGTACTCGGAGAATCCTCGCGACTACATTGAACCTATCGATCTGGCGTTCAAGTTCGCGAGTCGGGAGCTGCTGAAAGAGCTGAGAGACGTACACGAGCTTATGGGGCGGCTGGACGCTCTCCGTCGCTACTTCTTGATGAACCAGGGGGACTTCTTCCTGTACTTTATGTCCGTGGCGAGAACGGAGCTGTTTGGGAAGGCAGACGATGTTCAGCATCAGAGACTGCAGAGTCTCCTGGAGCTGTCCATTAGCAATAGCAACGCGAGGTACGACAAATATGCGGACTACCTCAGGGTTAAGCTGGAGAAGTTTGATGTAGTGGATATGCTAGCTTTGGTTATTCGGATTGATAAACAGATTCCGGACAAGAAGATGATGCTCTCCGAAGCCTTCGAACCAGCTGCGAAACTAGGAGAGGTACGCACTGCTTATGATCCTTATAACTCAGGGGTGGTTCAAACGTTACGTAATATTTGAAAGACCATCCTTGTATACAAAATGTAAAAATGCTTGACATAGGGAGGGGTGCTAATTTTCGGTAATTTTCGTGACGTAACGTTTGAAAGGGCCATAACTACAAATGCTACCTATAGAATGTAAGTGGTGAGTTTATAACACGTGTGTAGCACGCCTCTGAGACGGGACTATCGGGGCTGGAGGCTTTCAACCTAGAATTCGAGGTAAAGTGGCCTGTGTCTCTGGTTATAAGCAATAAGGTGATGACGTTCTACCAGCTGCTATTCAGACAGCTGTTCTACTTCAAACACGTTGAAACCTCACTCAACGAAGCCTGGATTAAGCAGAAGAACATGAAGCAGTACCAGCTGATCGGGCAGTCTCCCGCCTACACCAAGGCGCTTGTGCTGAGACAACAGATGATTAGCTACGTGCAGAACTTCCAGTTCTACATGATGTACGAAGTTATTCAGCTCAACTGGAAACAGTTCCAGGAGAAGTTTGATAGTGCACAGACTGTAGATGACGTCATGCAGGCACACATGGACTTTCTTGAAAAGTAATTTGGTTACACTCTGTTCTCTCTAATAGTCCACCAGTGGGCAATCGGCCCAAAGTGGACTATTAGAGAATATGGACTATTACATATATCTAAATAGTTGATTTGGACAAGTAATTAATTGGACTATTAGAAAAGTGGACAATTAGAGAGAACAGACTGTATAACTTATACTGTGGTGTTCGCATAATAGCATATCGCTATACTAGCAAGTTGCTTTTAAACCCTAAACGAGCATTTAAATTTAATTATATGTTGGTCTAATTAATAACTAGCAACATATTAGCAAGCAAAACTCGACTTGCTATTATTACGCGAACCCCATTATACTTAATTTATACATTCCAGGGCAAATAATCCAAGAAATAATAGTCCAACACGAACGGATGAATATTTCATACAAAATGTTGTTTGTTGTTTGTTTATTTATTTATTTGTTTGTTTGTTCTCCAGATGTGTAAAGGACTTTCTAATGCACTACCACGAAATAATAGGAGTTATATGGAAGATCCTAGCTGTCTGTGTGCAATTCACGAACTACCTGAACATGCTAGCTACAGACTTTAACCAGAAATTCCAGAACTACGTTAAATCTAATCAAGTCAGGAAGGCTTACAGAGAGGCCGCGGCAAAGAACGTACTGAGAACTCTGGTTGAAGGAGATTTTGAAAAAGTAATAAAAGCACAGCACAAAACATTCAATGGTCTCTTGGAACAGTTTATTGGCGATGTAGCAAGGTTAACACACGATACGGACCCTGATCACAAAACAAACAATTTAATTATCAGACTAAGGTATTACACGCGAACAGGCTACACTCTAAATGCACCTACCAGACCGTAATTTGTAGTGTTAATCTCACCGTGTGTCGGACAGAACGTTATACTCCTATTCTGAAAAGTGAGTATTATATACTTTAGTATTTCCTATTAAATGTTCTCATTTTGATTATCAAACCGTAGTGCATTAGAATGGTTAATTAATCTCTTATAAAGATTGATATACAGCACTGTGTTACATAATGGGAGTCAGTCTGGATTATCATGTATGGAATGTTATTATGTTATATCCGATCAAAGTACCCAATATCAATCAAATTTATAGTATTTTATACCAAACATGGATGTTATTATACTACTGTCTACAGTGTACAAATAGGTGTCAAATTGAGTGTGGTGATCTGTAACTTTTCATAAGGCTCGTATTCCAAAAACTAACTTCCCAACTATTCGTTTATCCTGAAGTTGGTCCCTGGGTCACAAGAGTACTATAATATCTTTTCTCACATTATACGTTAGTTTGTTATAAGATAGCATGGCTACATTCGCCCCTTCAGATACGCACGATTCTCAATCGGGAAGCGAATTGAATGAAGAGTATATGGAAGTGGAAATCAACAGTCAGCCGGAAAATCAGGGAATCGCAACTTCTAATATGGAATGTCAATCTTCAGTTGGAGTTGATTGGGAAAAAGCTTTAGAATTCAGAACCAAAGGAAACGAGGCATTCAAGAATAACGACTTTGACACTGCATTGGATTTATACACACAGTCCCTACACCATGACCCCAGTAACGCTAAAACGCTGAGCAATAGAAGCGCAGTGCACCTCCACCTGAAGGAGTACGTACGCGCACAAGAGGACGCCCACCAAGCTATTCGCATGGACGGCAGTTTCGTTAAGTCGTACTTCCGACTGGGGCGGTGCCATGTCGCCACTGGGAACCTGGCGCAGGCGAAAGTTATGTTCGAAAAGGCGCTCACACTCGAGCCGCACGATCGAGGCACGAAGAACGAAGTTACCAACTGCGAGTCTATCATGAGCCACCAAGCTAAATACGAAAAGGCAATACAAGATTCTGACTTCCGGGAGGCCATATTCTATATCGGACAGGTGACACTCGTATTAATACAGTAGAACCTCGTTAGTACGAACACCAACGGACGGTAAAATGTGTTCGCTTTATCCGGAGTAATACCCATTGAATAGCCATTGTAGGGACCTAATTTTGTGAACTGTTTGTTCGTCTTATCCGGAAATTCGTATTAACCATGTTCGTACTAACGAGGTTCTACTGTAAATATATAATACTGCGATACTAGTTATAACATTGTTGCTTAGATGATCCAGAAGGGGGTGGACTGCCCCCTGCTCTACTCCCGACTGGCAGAGGTGCACTGTCTCAGTGGGAAACTGGAGGACGCGGCTCTAATGTGCAACGACTCCCTCAGAAGATTCACTAACAATCCTGACCTAATCTACGTCAAGGCGCTAATAGAATACCACCGAGACAATCTGGACAGAGCAAAAACACTTTTCATGATTGTACTTAAATCGGATCCGGATCATGCCAAGTCCCACGCCACTTTTAAGAAGCTTAAGTGCCTCCACCGCAAAAAGGAGGAGGGCAACAGAGCAGTTAAAGATCAGAAGTATGAAGAGGCTCTTCTCTGCTATGACGAGGCTCTTACAGTGGATCCATTCAACCGCACCTGCAACGCCAAGCTGCTCTGCAACCGAGCGCTGTGCAAAGAGAAACTGGGAGACCTCATCGCGGCTGTCGACGACTGTACCGGAGCAATAAAGTAAGTTACCACTTTATAACCCTCCATTTAAGTATTAGGTCTCCTCATACTGGTTAGCAGATAACCTGTTGAGGTTGGAAGTATTGTTTAGTTCTGTAAAGCAATCAGCTTACAGATATTATGATCAAAACATGTAACCTCACATTTGAATAGTTTGGTTAAACCAAGTCAGCAGTGCATTCATTGTGTGATAACTGATAACTTATTCCTAGCCTGGACGATAAGTACGTACGAGCCTTTCTCCGCCGCGCCCGCCTGTACCAGTACTCGGAGCAACACGATTGCGCTGTGGCTGATTTCGAGACGGTAATGCGTCTGGAGCCGAGTCAGGGCAACAAGGCGGTTCTCTCGGAGGCGAAGCGACTGCAGAAAGTAGCTAAGCGGAAGGACTACTACAAGATTCTCTGCGTCAACAGGAACGCGACTGACGACGAAGTAAAGCGCGCGTACCGCAAGAAAGCTGTCCGTCACCATCCGGACAAACACGCCAGCGAGTCCGAGGCCCGTCAGCTGGCCGAGGAACAGCTGTTCAAGGAGGTGGGCGAGGCCTACTCGGTGCTGTCGGACCAAAAGAAGAGAGGGAGATACGACCGAGGGGAGGACATAGAGGATCTCGCGTGTGACGTAGATCCGACGCAAATATTCCAGAATCTTTTCAGCATGGGGGGCAAGGGCGCGCCTGGGGGGTTCACATTCTCTTTCGGCGGGGGGGGCAACCAGGGCTATCAGAGTTTCTTTTAACTGAATTATTATATTCCAATTCTCCTGAACAATCCTACTGGAGCCATATTGTTTGGTTTAACATATTTAATGATAGCAATTAGTGTGTGTACTGCTAGTGTTTCGTGTAATTGGATTATACTAATATATCACTGTACACAGACTGACTATTACTATACAGTAAGGACTACAATTAGTGCGATTATAACTGGCAATCTAAGTAGACACACGGTATGTGTGCGGACACCTCTCTGGACCATGCGAAGGACATGGGTCCCTTCACGCCTACACTCATTAAGTCGCTGAGCGACAAACTCTACGACAAGAGAAAGACAGCAGCTCTGGAGATAGAGAAGATGGTTCGGGACCTGGTGGGGGTGAATGAAATGAAACAGGTATCGAAAATAGTTAATATTCTACTGCAGGAGTTCGTTGAGTCATCGAATCCCAATTCTCGGAAGGGTGGTTTGATTGGCATGGCTGCCTCTGCTATTGCCCTGGGCAGAGAGAACTTGGGTATTTATCTGCCGGAGCTCGTGCCGCCCGTGCTGGCTTGTTTCCACGACCAGGATCCCAGAGTTAGGTACTACGCTTGCGAGGCCCTGTACAACATAACCAAGGTTTGTATTATGTTCTAATATCCTATGCGACTACAGTTAATTAATAATACTATTTAATAACTAATTCAATTGTAAAACTTTAGTCTCTATAATGTACGTATGCCGGCACGTGTTTCATAACTGCAATAAATAACTACAAATATTATTTTTGTACTCCTACAATCTCCGTTTCCTGCTATCAGGTGTATACTAGTCGACCTTTGTAGTACACGTATCCTGCTATTGTCTCTTAACTTATGACATCTCTTATCTGCTATCTGCTATAAATTTATTATATCCCACCTACTCATACCTACGTGTATTGTAGTCTGTAGGATGCATTTTCTACCACTCCTACGAAATATTTATGTTGAATATACGTACAGTAGGGTCGGATTTTCTACGATATTTGGTTACAAATTTGCGAACTTGCTATTAGAGGAAAATAATTTATAATTTATAATTGATTATAATTAATACTCGCTTGAGATAATTATCATAAAAGTAAGTTGCCCTAAAAAAACAGATTTCTCCGCTTAATTGGGTCAAAGTAACCTTGTCCCGAGGTGACTCTATTAAGCGGAGTCGACTGTAATAATAATCCTGCTTTTACAGGATTGGATTCAAGGCTTTAAGTTGTGTTCTGCTAGGTAGCCCGGACCTCAGTCCTCATTTTCTTCTGTCCGATATTCGAGCGTCTCTGCCAGCTGGCGGCAGACCCCGACCTGACTGTCCGGAACGGAGCGGACCTCCTAGACAGACTTGTTAAGGACATCGTAACGGACAGCGCGCACTTCGACCTGGTAACCTTCATCCCGATCCTGCGGGAGAAGCTCTACACGGTGGACCCGCACGCGAGACAGTTCCTGGTCTCCTGGATGAAGATGTTGCTGTCGATACCGGAGCTGGAACTGGTGGACCACCTGCCCGAGCTGCTGGATGGACTCTTCATGATTCTGGACGCGGAGAACCCCGAGATACGCATCAGCTGCGAGGAGGTGCTATTCGAGCTGCTCAGAGACGTACGTTGTGTACAGGATATTATACAGGCATTTGTAAATACGCTCCTAATCCTGATCTGATGCAAATTTCATACGCCTAAATCACAAATTAATGTTACAGTATAGGAGAAGATTCCAGATTTTCGCGCTCCTAATTAAAATTTTCCAAAAAAGCATACACCAAAAGGAGCGTCTCGCGCTCCTGGATAATCCTTGGTTGTGTCCTATGAGCTATTCGGATATAATAACAGGGTAACTGTAGGTGCGATCGCGTTCCAAGTTCTGCCAGACCGGCAGCACCACTGTTCAGCCCATTCGCTACAAACAGATGGTTAACGTGTTGGTGGCGCACTCGCAGAGCCCCGACAAGCAGGTCTGCTTCACGGCGCTCCGCTGGCTTAAGGAGTTCCTGGAGCTGGCCAGTCGGGAGCTGCTGCCCCTCAGCAGCAACATGCTGCTGGCCTTTCTCCCCTGCGTGTCACTAGACTTCGACCACAAAGAGGTTAAGGCCGAGGCGCAGGCGGCTAATAACCTGCTGATGGGTTTGATTCTGGAGACAGACGACTGTGCGGAGGCGCAGCCGCTGGAGTTTATGCTGAATGAGTGCATTCGCCCCGGCTGGATACAGTCTGTCAGAGAGAGTCTCGACGCTTCTCTCTCCAGGTAGCTTGTTATACTATGGATAAGCATGCTGTAGTTATACTGTAGAACTCGGTTATATATTATCCGAGTGTACGTTGTAACCGAGTTTACCTTACATAGAAATACATACATACTGCTTTATAAACTTAGTTATAAATAATTAATACGTACTAACCCAGGTACGTTATAACTGTATTATATACTGTAGGAGTACTGGTTTACACACACTGCCGTCCAGCCAGTCAGCTGTGACAAACAGTGCATCAGATCCACAACCAGATAGCCCGCCTAAATCTAAGAGCATGCCATTGCTGCTAATCAGTCACCAGGCACAGGACACGAGCGCACCCGACCTCCCGGAGACCTTAGACCTGACTCCGCTTGTTAACGTGCTAGCCAGCTTCATCCTCTACCGAAAAAACGAAACTCAGGTCGCGTCGCTGCACTGGATAAAGTGGCTTATCGTGCAGACGCCGCACAAACTCTACCACGAAATACACACTCTCTTTCCAGTGCTATTGGAGGCCCTCTCGGACACGAATGATAGGGTCATTAAACTCGCGCTAGAAGTAATCGCAAAGCTGTCGAAAAGCGCAGCGGGACTAGAAATAGAGCGAGTCACGTTCGAACAGGGTCGCAGTGTAATTCCAAAGACGGTTCCCCGTTGTCCGGACGACTCGCTAACAGCTGCTTTCTCGCTCTTCACAGCTGAGATCATTTCTTTCTTCAAACAGAACCAAGCCATTCTCTACAACAAAGGCGCTTTCATAATTAGAGAGATTTCCCTCCTCGTGTCTCCAGTTAGTTTCTACAGAACTCTTGCCTCCATCCTGCTCCAGGAGAGAGAGCTATTCTTCATAAGCACAATGGTAGACGCGCTCTCTCTCATCCTGCTTACGTCATCCGAGCTGTTCCTCCTCAGAGCAGAGCTCCGGAAGAAGGACCTGGAATCCTCCAGTCAGCTGTTCGTGCTCCTCTATCGCTGCTGGTCTCACAACGCAGTGTCCGCCCTGGCGCTCTGCTTCCTAACAGAGCACTACTCGCTAGCCAAGCGTCTGGTGCACCATCTAGGGGAGATAGAGATAACCGCTACGCTCCTGGCTCAGATCGACAAACTGGTGCAGATGCTCGAGTCCCCGGTGTTCGCATATCTACGCATACAACTGTTGGAGCCGTGGAAGTTCACTGATTTAGTAGAGAGTCTCTACGGGATTCTTATGATACTCCCGCAAACAACGGCTTTTCACACCCTTGAATCCCGCCTAAACTGCATCCCCCCGCACATACACAGCTACATAATGCTGTCGGGACAACAAACGGGCAAACCGTCCCTCCCAAACACACCCAACAAGAAAACAAAATCCCCTGACCTGTCCGGCTCTTACGATCAGTTGTTTGATCATTTTAAGAACGTACAGTGGAGCTTTAAACTAGCCACAGAGAACACAGGTAGATCGAGAAATTAGAAGACACTTACACTCGAACTTATACGCAATATCCTTAATTAAATCGATTAGGTTGTTTTGTATAAATTGCAAATTGTGTTGTGTAAATATTTATCTAATTAGATTATATATCTATTTATCCAAATAGCGTATTAATTAATAGTTAGTAATAAATTCCAGTAATGTATTCTAATTGTCTCAGATAGGCGAGTTAAGTGGTCAATCACTACTGACATCTATGGACAATAACTATTGTAAACTAATAGAAAATAAACAACAACAGACTATTGTATCTTCAAAGCGTTCGATTTTAACTGACCACACCAACACCAACCTACTGGATAAAGCACTCAAACGAACTCACTTCCTCCAAACAGAAAAACCGATATCTCCCCCCTCCTCTCCCAAACTGTCCAACAAACGCCCCAAGCAGGAGACCCCGCCCCCGCTCACTTACAGGAACAGTCTCTTCTCTCTGTTGAAGAACCCCTTCAGCATATTCCACCGCTGGAACCCTATAAGAGACACCACCCCTCACAGAGAGCCGCCCCCCGCCCCCCTACTCGCCCCCCACACCCCCATGCAGGACCCCCTGCACCCAATGGGGACACAGGTCCCCACCATAAAGCCGTGGGCCTACTCCAACCTGAGGAGGGACCGAGAGGAGCTGAGCTCGCTGCTCTCCACGCCCCTCCGCGACTCCCTCTCCAGGAACATATTCCAGCCGCAGACGCGAGCCGAGAAGACTCTCTTCAAGAACGATCTCTTCGCCAGGAGACAGAACGAGAGCTACCTGGATCTCTTGCATTCTAAGGCTATTCCGATTGAGAACATAACTTCTACCCCGAAGCCCCGATGCGTCCCTACTCTCCCGCTCCCCACCGACTCTGTAGTGGACACCATGGATGACCCCTCTTCGGCCCGGCTGAGTTCCTTTCTGTACCCTCCCCCGACCCCCAAGCCAGCGGCTCTCTCCTCCAGCAGACTCTCCAGGCTACAAACCCCGGAACAGACCCCCCGCTTCAAGCCGCCCCACAGCCGTCTCCCCACTCACTACTCCCTCCCCAAGTACGACAAGCCCCTGGCCTTACAGGTAACCATTCTACCATGATACCATGCATATACAGTATGTTATCCGAACCCCAGGCTGGTCCCAATGTTATTGCATAGAGTAGTCCAGCCTTACATTAACTGGCTATAGATTATGCGACTTATTCTGATATCTAGGTTGCACTGTACCAATATTTATACTCTCCTCTAGCGCTCGCAAGCTGTCACGCCCGTGCTCCCGTCCCCAGCGGGAGAGACGGCTCGCAGCTTCAGAACCCCCGCTCCGCACCGGGACCAGACCGATGTGCGCATCGTATCTGTAGACACGCCGCGCCCGGCCGCCCCCTGTGTCCTCGCGACAGAGACAGGAGACCCCCTCTCGGACCTGGTGCTGCTGAGGAACAAGTTCGACCTGAATCGGATCAAGAAGGAGTTCGAGGAGGAGGAGCTGACCGCGTACAACCGGAAGCTGTACCTCTCCAACCTGGAGCGGAAGCAGTCGGCTGCCGCAGCTGTGAGACAGAGCAGACCCAGAGATAAGGCGAGCATAGACGAACTTAAGGAGAAGATGGAGAGGCTGGTGCACACCCTGGAGACCGATGTGAGTAATTGATATTTCCCCTATACAGTACAGTCGAAACCGGTTTTTTAAACCAATTTTTTGCATGGAAAAAATCCGATTGAAAATAATACAAAATTGGAATTTCTTACACATTTAGAATAAATAATTAGTTAGAAAAAACCGGTGTTAGAAAAACCGATTTCAACAGTAGCTATTTTGAATTTCCCCGATAATACGAACTAATTTCATGGTCTCCTAGTGTTCTATTACGAGAGTGTATAATATAGAATCTCTTTCTAGATCGAAGATTCTAACATGCCGGGGCCCTGCTACAAGCCGGTGGAACTGGGCGAAGAGACGGAGACTCGCGTGAGCAGCGCACTCGTGAGTGCCCCAATAGAGGAGGTGCTCTCCTCTGGTTACAGACTCCACATAAAGAGGAAGGACATGTCCACTCTACAGCCCTGCCAGTGGCTGAATGACGAAATTATTAATTTCTATTGCAGCCTAATAGCAGAGCGGAGTCAGCAGCAGCGAGGTACGCCTTTACAGAGGCGGCGCGGCTTTTGGGGGCCCCCGGGTGATCGACCTACTAGTCCCCTTTGTCCAGGGCCCCGGGGGGCCTGAACAAGGGGGCCCCCCTTTGTAATCGGTTGAGGGGCCCGCGGGTGAATCACCCGTGCGGGGTGCGGCCGCGCCGCCCATGCGCCTTTATATTTATACCCTCACGAGTCTATGAACTTATGTTATTCATTTGTAGATAAGCCTCTACCGACAGTACACACGTTTAATACGTTCTTCTACACCCAACTGAAAGACAGAGGGTTTGACAGCGTGAAGAGATGGACTAGGAAAGTGGATATATTCTCGCTCGACGTGATAACAGTCCCCATTCATCTGGGCATGCACTGGTGCATGGCTATAGTGGACTTGAGAGGAAAATCTATTGTGTATTACGACAGCTTTCTCGGGTCTAACGTGAAGTGTCTGAATTTGTTGTTCGACTATTTGCAGAAAGAAAAGTTGGATAAGAAGAGCGAGGTGCTAGACATTACTAACTGGAAGCTTATGCATGAAAAGGAGATTCCCGAGCAGAAAAACTCGAGTGACTGCGGCGTATTCGCTTGCCAATTCGCCGAGTTTATATCTCGAGACGCTGCTATTAATTTTACCCAGGAAGATATGCCTTGTTTAAGACGACAAATGGTAGCAGAGATCCTTGATAAGAAGTTATACCATTAAGAGAGGTTGCACCATAAAGCGAGCGTTCTCTTAGTCCAATATTAATACACAGAACTACTGGTGTTATGTATTACATAGCTAGTGAGTATTCTGTTGTTGGGTCTTGAATACATCCTTATTAATTAAACGGATACATCATGGGGTCTTTGGAATATACTAATATGAACTATGGGTCCCAGGGATACCAATATAATGAGACGCATTAATTAATTAACTATTCACCAGAATATTTGTATCTCATTAGCTAATCTCCTGTACGCAATAGATGGCATTCTACAAGCCCATCACAACTAAGAGGTATACTTGCTTATAATACACATTCTTAGTATTTAGTTATCAGCTGTTTATTATTTATAGAAAGCCAGCTAAAGAATTAGTCCCGAAAGGAGAGAGATGGTGAGTTAAGTTAAACTGTATTATTTTGTTTAACTATTCTGTAAACAACAACAACAAAAGTACTATATTATAAATGGCAATTTCGGTATATATTACATTACCTTCTCATAATTTCATGAAATTATAGACCTGTAATCAAATACTTTGACAAGGAGCCTCCTTATATGTAGACGGTCTATAAAAGCCCATACAAGATAAGCAAATACTTTGTAAACCGTCTAAATTATGTAGACCAAAAGGCCCTACCGTCTATGGGTAATAGTATTTAAGCCAAAAAAAACCTGGTCTAGAAATAGACGGTCTACATATAAGTTATTTATTTGGCAAACTAACATTTCACACGCTTATGCCAGGGACCCTCTTCCTGTGGAGCTCATAAAGCCGGAGGTGTACGCGCCCGGTCGGTACGTATTCAAGCAGCCCTGGTACTGCAACGCGCAGCACACAGACGACTACCTCAGCCCCGGAAAGGGCTACACCATGACGGTGCAGCGACTCACTCACTGCTGTCACGTGGAGGAAGCCCTGAGAATAACACAGGATAACACCAAGGTTAAATCTCCCTCCATATTCCTGGGGGCCTCCAAGAACCTGCGACAGAATGTGATGCCGGTCATGGCCGGGTACGAAACCTGTTTCTACTTCGCAGAGGAGGGCCCGCAGCCAATGCCGCTATTCGAGTCGGACAACCAGTGGTGCTTCTTCGACGTAGAAGTTAGTTAATATTTATTTACTACGATCGTATTTCCTCATATTTAGTTCAATAATTCTCATGTCGCTAATATATGATATAAATGCTCCAGGCCATGTTAGCGAATGTATTCAAAGTCATCCATACATACAAAGTATATTATAGATTTACAAACACAGACAAGTCGACATATCGGTTAACGAGTACAAGTTTTAATTCCCCTAGCCTATACAAACTCCGGCTAATACGAATTTCCGTATAAGCAATACGAACAAATTACGACGGTCCCTGTCATCGTAATAACGAGAATCTATTATACAATGATAAATTATAATGAAAATGTTTAATTATTTTAATCCACAAAGACTAACAGGTGTGTTGGTTACTATAATGTGCAAAGAGATGAGTACATACATTATCAAAAACATAAAATAATGAATTAATCTTGAGAAAAGAATGCTAAGAAGTCTAAAAATACGCACTAGTTGAAGTACATAGCTTATGAAAGGGATTTTGGTAGAGTTACAGTTTTCAGTAGTGCTGTATACTCAGCTACTGCTCGTTGCTAACCGCGGCATTCACATCGCTACCATTCGCGGTTTCTACCACTTTCGTGTCTCCGGACACCATCTCGTCCCCGGGCGGGGGCGGGTAGTCCGGCATTTCTCCGTTCCCTTCGAATACCGGCGCTATTTCGTTCTGCTCGGGCGGCGCAGGCAGATCCTCTCCCTCTTGCTTAGCCGCTTCCTTCTGGAACTCTCCCTCCAGGAATTTGTCTGTCACGTCTTTCTGCAGCTGGGCCTCGTCAGTGCCCGGCTCCGGGATCTCGACCGGATTGTTCTCGACTATAATCTCGTTAGCGTCCGGTTTCTCTTCCTGTGTGTCCGCGACCGCCCCCTCGTTCTTGCCCCGTCGGAAGGACTCCTTGGTTTTCACGTACCCGGGGAAAGCCGAGTCCTCCGTCTCGTCGCTTTGCGTGGACTGTCGCTTCTTGCGCTGGGACATGCGCGTGCGCACGTCTGGGTCAATCGGGTCGAACTTCCGCTCTGAGAAGTCCTTCTGCGTCTGCCTGAAGGTGCGGCCGCTGTAGCGGAAGCGGGAGCCGATGCGCACGAAGCTGAACCGCGGCTGCTTGGTGGGAATCCGGTTGAAGAAGTAGTGGTGCTCCGCCGCCAGCCTCCAGAGGTCCTTGGCGTACGGCCGCTCCGATATTATGAACTTCAGCACAGTGACAGGTTCCTTCCGTCTTGATTTGGCCGCTGGCTTCGGCTTGGGGGTCGGCTCTTCCGCGGGCAGTGGCTGCTCGGGCGCCGGGGCTATCTCGTCAGCTGTTGCCGGCTCCGCCTCGGGGCTGGGTGCGGCCTGCGGTTCCGCGGTTTCTACCGGCGGGGGATTCTCGAGAGCCTCCTCTACGGACAGCTTTGCCTCTGCCGGGTCCTCACTGGGCACAGGCGCCTCCTCACTGACCGCGGCGTCCTCTGGACTAGTGGCGCCCTCCTCCATGCCCAGGAGCTCGCTGGCCTCCCTCTTCTTGCTGAGGTCCTCCAACTCGCCCTGGATGCGGACTATGAACTTCCGTCTCCGCGACTCCAGCTTGGTGACGATGCCCCACGGCAGCTCGTACACCTTGGAGAACTCGTCGTCCAGGACGGACATCCCGTGCGGGTGCACGCCAATCTGGACAGACCGCTGGCCCTTGCCCACCTGGAGGTACGCCAGGTTCAGATGCATGCCGTACATCAGCTGCTCCTTCACCATTCGCAGAATCTCGTTTTCGCACTGGCCCGGAGTCTTGCCCCCTGCCTCCTTGTGCTCCCTCACGATCTCGTCCTCGCAGTCGGGTGATTGGAAGTCGAACAGGAAGTAATCCTTGGTGTACCCGGGTGTGTGGGTGCCCTCATCGTAGTCTCCGAGCTCCGACTGCACATACAGGGCAGTGATAAAATTTAATTCCTTCTCTGTCAGCGTGAACTGCTTGGCTCTGATGTCATCCAACACCTGTTGCACGAAGTACAGTCGCGTCTCTTCGCTGTACACCTGTGTGGGGTCCATGTGGTAGTATTTGACTCCGAAATGGATGTTATCTCGCACAACTGTGGTCAGCTGTTTCCGAATGCTCTTATCGAGGTTTAGCCAGAAAGTCTTGCCCCTCGCGTCTTGTACGAAGAGGGAAAAGTAGTCCACCTCTTCTATGTGGAGGTGCTTACAGCATAGATCGAACAAAACTTGTAGTTTTGCTTTCCTTGGTATTTCAAAATCGTCTTTAGTCTCGTGGTAGAAATACACCGTGCAAGTCTCAGTCATTTTGACTCCTAATTCTTATACAATCTGATGGGAAAGAGGAATAGTTAGTGGTCCTCTCAAATATGTGAACAAATCTTAGGGTGTTTAGGAGAATAGATATTATAAATTGGAATGATGACTAGTTGTTTACACGACAGTATTATTCTCAAGTATGTGAATACGAAAAATCGCACTCCTATGGTTCAATATAAAAAGTAGTGACTTATTCCAATTAGTTACCCCAATATATTTGACACAAATACTTACCAAAAACAGAATTATTGATACGATATCTGGCGCAAACTAGTATACAATTTAATTAATCCACCAATATAAATATACTCCTATTTATATGTTACACAAAGACACACGGTCTAAACCGCACTCATTGCATTGCTACTAATTAGTTGTAGACACGCTGAAAAATGGGGGATAATGGTTTTGGTTAATTATTGACAATTTATCTGTAATTATAAATAGGATAGGATTAACCTGTCTGACTTGAAAAGGAATGCTTGTTTCTATTCATTAGCATTGCATCGTACGCCACAATTATACCACTCATATGTTTCCATTCATAATCCGAACAATACGGACAATACAATATTAAATAACAATAGCTGAATGCCCTAACGTAACTAGGATAGATTTACCCACAAATGTAATTGCTAATCGCTAGGTGACACCAGACAACAGAGATGAGCTAATGTCGGACTGTAGCGAGGAGGAGAAGGAGATAATGCTGCTGCCAACTCAGCAGTCCCCCTACGTACTAAACTACAGCACTCAGGGGGAGATGCGGTTCTCCGCTAACGTGAGACATGTCCTGGAGAGCTACGTCATATCCAGAGGCATTCTAACCGGGATCCTATTCAAGTGTGGAGGCACTTTGCTATACTCCGATGAGGTTAGTGGACTCATATATTCAGTGCATTATACAGCCATTCGTAAGCACGCTCCTAATCCTGGTCTGATCCAATTTTAATACGCCTAAATCACAATTAATGTTACGGTATAGGAGAGGATTCCAATTTTTCGCGCTCCTAAATTCAAATATTCCAAAAAACATGCCCCAAAAGGATCGTTTCACGCTCCTGGATAATTCCTTGCATAGATTATTACCCATTAATTGCGCTCGTATCCCTAGGTAGCTCACCTCGTGGTGGTCTGCTGTAGAGAGGACCCAGTGGCCGAGTTCCTTCCCGACCTCCCCCCCAACTCTCCATTCACTCCCAACCGTCTCCTCTTCTCCGACCACGAAGCTTCCGGGTCCCACGCGACTGTGCAGATAAACTATCTCAAGAAGACGGGCAAAGAGGCTATTTGGGACCACTCGGTGCTTGCGTTCTACCTGCCGGAGGGTCAGGGGATCGTACTGGAGTCCGGACAATACCAATGCGGTATTACGGTGCACTCAAGCTGCTCTGTTAGACCCATGGAGTGCCCCGAGGCTTCCAACGATCCTTTCAAATCAATTTCAAAATCGCGAAATTTGGGTAAAGTGATAAAGATCATCACAGACGATGGTGATCGCAAGAAACTGAAGAAATGGTAACCCAGTCACTTCATTAAACACAAGTTTCTTATTATTATCAAAGCCGCACTCAATACTATTATAACCAATTATTTATTTCAAAGACATTAGTTTCCTACATTCCCAAACAAATATTTGTATTCTTTTATATTCTTTTATTATTAGTATATCTATATTTACATAACAAATATATTGGTTGTTTCTCTCTAATATAATATTTCTATCTTACCCTACCCGAGCTCATTTCCCTTCTACATACGCTTTAATCTGTTTCTCTATTCGAGATAACTTCTCTACCAAATCTGTTCCAAGCGCCTCGTCCACTTCGAATTCCACACTCTTCTCATCCTAGTGAATAGTTATAAACTCCTAGAATAATTACTATTATACGTACTGTAGACTCTCGTTAATTGGAACAACAGGGGACCGTCGAATTGTTCGTATTATCCGGAATTCGTATTAACAGGAGTCACTTACATGCATTTGTATAGGCTAGGCCGCTAGGGGACTAAAACCTTGTACTCCTTAACCAATATTCGCCTTATCCATATTCGTATTAACGAGAGTCTACTGTACTTATATTTCTTATTTCAACACCCACAGAGAGGGAATCTGACTTGGCCAATTTAAGTTGTACGATTCCCACTGGGTCCGTCATCTGGTCGACTGTCTTCGCGCGGCTTTTCACATCTACTCTCCAGCTCACCGACTTTAGTTTAGTGCCCCATTGGCTGTTTGATACAACTACATCATGTATCTGTAGAAGAGACTAGCATTAATATACAGTGAATCCTGTTATAACGAAATCCAAGTGATACCCCGTCGTTTACTTCAATATAAGCGGAGTAAAATCAATTACTTTATCCGTCTAGGGAATATACATACAGTGAACTCTCGTTATAACGAAGTGCCTGGTACTTGTAGATTCCTTCGTTATATGCGGATATTCGTTATAAGCGGATAATAACTAATGCATTTAGTGCTCTGGGGGAAAATATCAATTTCGTTATAAGCTGGCATTTCGTTATATCCTTATAACGGGAGTTCACTGTACTATGTATAACTTCGTTTTTAAGTGGGTATGTCGTTATACCTGGAGTTTACTACACTACTAATACGAATAGCTTTAACTAGGACATGAGTCTCCTGCATGACTAGCAGCGCTGAGCTAATGGCTACAAAGTCTCCCTCTATAAGCCCCGACCTTATGGCCGCCTCTCTCGACCTCCTCCTCCAGGACCTGGTGGACGAGGAGTCCAAGTCTGTCTACTTCGAGTTGCACCGAGCCATAAAGCTGGGGTACTACACCGCTTTATATCCGCCCCCCGACCCCTCCCTAAAGCAGGGGGCCAGTGGACTGGTGACAGACATATTCGGACAGGGCCCGAGTGCTAAGAAGGTGGTGGACTGCGTGTGTCCGCAGTGCAAACGCACGCTAGCGGCCACGCGGCTGGCGCCGCACCTGGAGAAGTGCATGGGGATGGGGCGGAACAGCAGTCGCATCGCGAGTCGGCGCATTCAGGCCTCCGGGAGGCAGGCTGCCATCCTAGGGGAGCAGGAGCCGGACAATGAGTACGAGTCGGACGAGTACGTGCCTAATGACAGCAAGAAGCAGAAGGTTAGCGCCAGTAACAAGAACGGTAGAAAGATCCCAAAGGAGAAGAAATAATAAACTTATTATTATTAATAGATTGTAAATCTAATTAAAGAGTTATGTACGGAGTGAAACATGTTTTATTTATCCCCATTCCCCTAACAACTTTATGCCTCTATGATAGAACTAGATGTACTCTACAGTAGAAGTTCGGACGAGTGGCAAATCTATTCCCACTTCGCTTGGAAAACTTGTGACAGTGGTGGGCCGTGTCTCACAGGTTGGAGGGAGCAACCTGAAACTGGTGACACACGATGACGTCACACTGACAGTTAAATTCTCTTCGAGCACAACCGCGATGCCGGCTCAGAACAATATCGTTGAGATAAAAGGAACCGTTTCACCCGACCAGACCATTCAGGCGAAAGAATTTCTGTTATTCGATGGAGAGTTTGATTTACAAATGTTCGATGACGCGATGAAGCAGTTTGAAAAGTTATCTGTGTTCAAATTTAAAGACGAAACAAAGACTCACCCTTAATTTGTTTGTCTTCCAAAAGTTCTCTATCGATTTAGCTTCAAGATCACTCATTGGGTTCTAGAAAATTGCATGATTAATAAGCTGATTATCGGTCTTGTGATTTGATACTAAAAAATATTAATTAAAGTTATTTGAATAAAATTAAAAATAAATAATTATTATATATAAAATTATAAATAAGGTATAGCATGTGCGAAGATGAGTGCCGCGATAACTTAGCGACTCTACCGGAAATAACAAGTCAGACAATAATCAGTACACTCACCTCGCGGTACTTTTCGCAGAAAATATACACCCGAATCGGAGATATTCTAATCGCACTCAATCCATTCGAAGAACTATATTTGTATTCTGAGGATATTATCAATGAGTATGCTCAGAGCGATACGTACTCCCTTTCGCCACACATATTCTCTATCTCACAACAGTCTTTCAACAACCTGAGACTGAAGGGACATAATCAGTGCTGTGTTATAAGCGGGGAGAGCGGAGCTGGGAAAACTGAAACCGCAAAGTTACTAATGCGTTTCTTAAGCCATTCCTGTCAGACTCTAGTGCCGCACCTGCCCGAGCAGTGCCACCAAATGAACCCACTCATAGAAGCGTTTGGCAATGCGAAAACCCTAATGAATGGTAACTCGAGTCGATTTGGTAAATACATTGAGCTTCAGTTCACGCCAGTAGGAGAGCTCGTTGGAGCAAAAATAACCGAATATCTTCTTGAAAAAAGCCGGGTTATCTCGCACGCTGAGGGAGAGCAGAATTTTCATATTTTCTACTATATCTACGCTGGTCTTACGCCTGAATACTTAAATAAGTTAAAGCTGGAAATATCTAGCACACACCGGTATCTAGCATCTAACTCTGTAGACCCAATTATTCTCAATGATGCTAACAATCAAAAAATGTGGCGAGACAAGTTTCAAGAGATTGTCCGTTGTTTTAACACACTCGGTTTCTCCCGTGAGCTGCTCTTTCAGATGCTGTCGGTCCTAATTATGATTCTCTACATAGGAGACATTGAATTCGAGGCGGATGAGGATGAGTATGCATTTGTTGCTAACTCCTGCACGCTTATAAAAGTAGCGGGCATACTCGGTATACCAACACGGAAACTGGAGTACGTATTTACCAGCATAGTTATCACGGTTCAAGGAGGCGAAGTTATTTGTAAGAAGTGTTCGGTAGAAAAGGCGTCAGCGCTGAGAGACGCGACCGCAAAAGCGATCTACAGTCGCCTCTTCTCTTGGATAATTGCTCAGATAAACGCTTCCATCGGTAAAGACCACTGGTCTGGGAAAGTTATAAGCATTCTCGACATATTCGGGTTCGAGAATTTTAAAGATAATTATTTCGAACAACTCTGCATAAACACAGCTAATGAGCAGTTGCAGTTCTATTTCAATCAACACATATTCGCTTGGGAAGTAGACGAGTACAAGGCAGAGGGAATCCCATTGGAAAACATAGAATTTGCAAACAATAAACACATTTGCGATCTCCTACTAAAGCGGCCTGGAGGCATATTTTCATTGCTAGACGAGGAGAGTGTATTTCCGAAAGCAAATGATCAAACATTTCTTGATAAAATAAGAAATAATTGTAAGAATAGCGAAGAAATATTGAAATTCCCACGCGCGAGAAATCTCATTTTCACTATAAGTCATTTTGCAGGGGCTGTTGAGTACACGTGTAAAGATATTCTTGATAAAAACCGCGATACCCTCAGCGATAACATAGTGCAGTTGTTTGGCGTGTGCGAGCACTATCTGATCCGAGAGCTCTTCACCAGGGGCTCCCTCACGCGTATAGGCAGTCTGCAGATAAAGAGCAAATATCTGAATTGTCCGAAGCGCACTCACAGCCTGAAGCGGACCTGGGGTCGCTCTACCGCCCGGACACACAGCAACAGACGGCCGGTCCAGAAGAAGACCTCGAGGGTAGGGGGGAGTGTTAGTGGCGGCGCCCCGCCCACAGTGGGGCTAATGTTCCGTAACTCGCTCTGCGACCTGATGGAGAAGATGCTCTCCTGCGACCCTCACTTCATCCGGTGCATAAAACCCAACCAGAGGAGCTTCCCAAGAGAAGTGGAGCGGGCGTTCGTGGAGAGACAGCTGAGAAGTACCGGAGTTCTCGAGACGGTTAGAATCCGGCAAACAGGCTACTCCTACCGACCGGACTTCGCCACCTTTCTAAAGTGCTACGGACACCTGGTATTCCCTTACACCTCGAACCACCACGCGAGTAGAGACAACTGCTCCAGAGTCCTAACTAGGCTAGGCATAGAGAACTGGGTGGTCGGAGAGACAAAGGTATTTCTCAAATACTTCCACTCGGCTCAGCTCGATCAGCTGTGCGATCAGCAGCTGGCGCGGGTGCTCACAGCGCAGCGAGCAGCGAGACTGTACATAGCCAGGCGCAGGCTGCGAATAATGGAGACAACAGCTGGGAATGAAGAGGAGTCGGTTGCAGAGCTGTGTAGCCAGGTTGAGAGGGGCTGTAATAAAATGCTAGGAGAACTTAATGAGATTTGCATCAGAGACGATCAGGCATTCATCTCACTCGCTTTTAAATCTATCTCAAAGCTTGCCACAAGAGCTGAGTCTCCAGATTTGCTCACAACTCCAGAAGCGACCACGCCCACACTCGAGTGTCCCCATTTCTCGTTCCCCTCTCCCTCTACGGACTCTCTCTCGATACGATCTGATCCGGTGACGTCACACAACAGACTGTTAGTATCCGTGCACTCTACTCCCTTATCGGATCCTTTCTCGAGAGAGGAATCTGAAGGCAGGTTTGCCGAGTATTTCGAGATTGAGAATCTCCCTCTAAAGCTACGTAGCTGCAGCTCCTTCGACGCCTCATTCACTCCGGTTATCAACCAGAAGAGACTCCGCAGAGCCTCCGCCTCTCGCTCCCAGAGCAGCGACCCGTCTCCTCTCTCGGCGCAGAGAAGCAAGTCGGACTCCGGCTGTCTCGACGCAGAATATAACAAACAAAAGTGCCACAAACCGCGTGAGGAGCCTACTCCGCAGGCCTACACCAGTCGGACTGGCGAGAACAGCAACTGGCTGTGCATAATGTGCACTGTGGAGAGAGCTAAGAAACGCGTAGAGTTCCTAATCTCCCAGCCCAGCATCGCCATTAACGGCAGCAACAACGCATTCGACCCCTCGAGCATCAGTCTCGGATCCCTGTTAACCCCCGACTCAGATAAGACAGTGGCTAGACTCACGAACTCCGTGGGGAGAGGAATAGAGTTGTTTCGCGATAAAACAGGAGATGTGTACTGCAAGAGAAAGAGTAGGGCCCCGGTTCAAATTCTAGATTTCGAAGGGAAGAGTTATTACAGCAAAAAGTTATCCGCACTCCGAGGCTCTCTCCCATTGAACGAACTTGTTAGGCTACTGGACTATAAACAGAGCTGTAAGTACGTTGATAAGCTCAGGGCATCCGGGACTATCAGATTAACACCGATAGAATCAACATGGGGGCTCAGGTTACAATTCCAAGTGCACAAAGACGTAACTATGATACCTAGTATAGAACTACACTTCCTAGAAGCGATGGACTACTACAATACGTTCTACCTGAAGCGGCCTCTCGAGAGGATCGGATCCTTCCTCCCGTCTGGGAGTGTGGAAGACGAAGAGGAGCTCTCAGTCTCGGAGAGCATAAGATCTCGAGCGGAGGAAAGCACCTGGGTGGATATATACCGCACGCACCACAGGAAGCGTCATAAGTCCCAGCGGAGAAGGAACGTGATTGCCAGCAGTGTGTTCATGTCAGAGAATGCAGATAATGAAAATATAGTGTCTCAGATTAATACTGTGAGAGCTGACAAGGAAGAAGAAAATCAGGATTTGGAATCAACAAGTCCTGCCCAGTTAATCAAGCGAACCAATGTACCCAAACGGTCACCTCTCAACACACAGAGTGAGGATATCGATCAGTTGTTATCTCGTAGTGACAGCATAGAGCTGAATAGCACACAGGGAAGTTATAAAGTTCGTCCCAAGAGTACAGAACTGGAGTTAATAACTCCTCCCAAAATACAGAAATCCCCTCGCGACACGAAACAGCAAACCAACGTTATCCAACCGATACAACCCATGTCCCCACAAATACAGGAAACCAATACTAACCAGAAACCGCAAAAAGACACACAGACGCAGGGCGGAAATGTGACTTACTCCAGCATTCGAAGGCGGAACCGCGAGAACGAGAGAACTCGCGTTAACGAGATGTTTGACCCCAGCTCTCCGATGCACCACTCGAGAGAGGAGGACCGTCCCATCTACCTGGCTGCCCCCCCGACAGTGCAGCAGAGATATTCGCAGTTCCACGGACGGAACCTCTCTCCCGCACAAATTCGCTCCGATATGATACTACAGATGCACGAAGCGGTCATACAACAAGCCGATGAGCTCTTCAAGATGCGGGGACAGATATTCACAGCTGGCATCACACCAACGCCGAGGAGAGCAGACCCCAACTCTGATAACTCAGGTCTGCTGACGAGAAAGAAGTGGCACAAGCCTATGACCAGATCCGTTGTAGAGAACAGACCAATCCTATCAAGAGCTACCAACAGGGACAATTCGAGAAAGTGATGTTTAATTTAGAGCTGCACTGTGTATATATTTGCTGTACGTTTGTATAATTGAAAGAATTGTAAAAGCTTACTATTCAAACTCGAGCTTTAAACTAGCCATGATTTTTCATGAATTTCATGATTTTTAATTATCTATTAGCACTTTAATACAATCCGGATAACAAATACAGAACAACCGAGTTTGAATAATATTAATTTGCTGGCTAAATATTTCATTCACAGGTAATGAAATTACTTTTTATTTTGATAGCATGTTAAGACATCTGTGTACATGAGTGGGTAACTTATGAGCAACGTGTTTTTTAGATAGGGCACGCACGACTGTAAATTCATTTGAGTGGGTTCCTTAATCGTATTATAATTATATAATCGAGCGGTGTACCTGTCTTTTGTTCTTCTGTGAAGCGAGATAAGCACTGAGTTGATTAAAATCCATATCCACACTGACCAGAGCTTGTAGTACACCGGTGTACCTCTTCTTGAATGCATCATAGTCTAAAAACCATGGAATAGTAATCACTTTAACAATTTTCCTTTGCATTAAATTATCCCCAACAAATGCAATAGACTGTGTAACATATTAATATTATAGATATAGTAGAGTTAAACCAACTTGCTGCTCCAAGTTTGTTAGCGTATTCTTGCATCTCTTGAGTCTCCTCGGTCCCTTCATACATCACTCTACTCAGTTCTGTTAAGTAGACCTTAAGGGTATCAGTATTCTCAGCCATCAATAGTTAGTCTAATTAGTAACTTCTACAAATTAAATGTAGCCAATAATATGGTAATAGTAAGTTAAACATTATTTTTAACTCTCTTTTGTGATAAATAAGGAATAATCGCTTTCTATTTACTTGTTAATTCGACATAGAGTAATATTAACCAACTGCATCGTTATACCTAGTATGGATTTTTAAACTAGAAATATATAAAATGAATATATTAATCAATGAAATAAACAATTATTTCTCTCCCAAATACATATACGTATAAGCCATTTCCAGTCTAATAAGAATATTGTATTAATCTCCAGCTATGAGCGTGTATACCGTGTAGTAGAGGTAAATAAAAAACATACAGAGATGATAGCCTAGCTTTATAAACGCATCTTTAGTTGCAGTCTGTAGTTTTCCCCGGTTCCTTATTTCTGCCGGGTCATACATCCCCATGGAGTCAGGAGGTAGTTTAACAAACTTGTAAATAAGGAATCCAGAAAAAGGGGCTGCAAATACGATAAACATAACATAGTGCCAAGACAGTAACAAGGTTAGCGAGAGAAAACAGTGAGATATGATCTCTGGCTTAACAAATCTATTCAGCCTCTGGCAACACTCTTTGCTGTTGAGATAGTCACATTCCAGGTCAGACAACATTATCACAAAGTATACGGCAAGGAATAAGAGCACTGAGGTAATGGCCAATGCTAGCAAGAATATTAATGTTTCGGGCATTAATAGCTAAAATAATAGAGTTGCAGTTAATAATGCAAGTTAAATATATTAATCCAATAAATGTTAGATTCACGTAACAAAAAGGATTATAATTTAATTTAAAAATTATGTTGAAATTATCTAAATGATCATGTAACAGGACAGATAATTTATTGGTTACAATTTACATTATCAAAATAAGAACCTGGTAATTTGTGAGCATACCAAGGGGCGTATCTTGTAACCTCAGAGCGAGGAGGCAAGCCTCAAGGGGCTACGAGTTATGCCCCAACATACATGTATATTTGACCCGACCGATAAACAATATTAATTAATTAATGCATTGATAACTCCATAGTTTAATTAACGTTTCGACTACAGAATAAAATAAACGTAGAACTCAATTTCCTATTCGAACTAAAAAATACAAGATATATGTTGTAAAAAATATAGAATAATTGTATGAATACAATAAAGAGGTATAGTCCATAAATTGTTCTAATCGGTTGGACCGTGGTTAGAAAGTCGTGTAATATCAACCCCATTGAAATGCACCGTTTTGTGACCATTTATCTTGGAGGCTGGAGTTCGTTTGGTTTTAATGTAGGAGTTATAAAAGAAAATCGCGAATAGAATTAAATAACTCATGTAGATAGTCAACGTGTAAAATACAAAGGAATTGGAGATATTACAGTTCTTCATCTCAGCGCGATACACCACTACAAACACGCCTATGCACAGCCCAAATATCATTTGGGCGATCTGTAGCAAAGTGATTAACATGTTGACTCGACGAGGGATGTAAACCTGCCTTGCCTTCAGTCCATAATACGTGTACATTATAGTGTGCACCGTATAGTTAACTGCTGAGAATATGAACGACACGAATGCCCGCTCCGAGTAGCAAAACCAACTGTACATCATCACGGTCGCATGGTGATACCAGTGTAGGAATATCAACGGGCCCTTACGGAAAACAATGAAGTAAGTATCTACGAGCTCTGGTACCTTCGATAAAGTAAATAGGAACAGCCACAGACCAGTTTGATTGTGAGCATACATCTCATCGCACGTGGCAGATTTAATCCCTTCGTACCATACCTTAGGTGCCATATGCCGTACACTGTAATAAGCCCCTATTGCGCTGAATCCTGCCAGTAGGAAACTCCACAGGGACAGGGAATGCCTAAGGGTCACGCGTTCGCGTGTCAACATGTACCGCTGCAATAGCTGGATAGAAAGCACGTAGAATATGGCTGCGTATACGGAAATAGAAAAGTTATCCCGCAACCAACTGTGAGCGGAATCAGCATCGAAACGGTCCTCGAATGATTTTAAGTATTCCATTGTTTGCTACAAAGTATCAGTTAGTTAGTTAGTCAGTTAGTTAGTTAGTTGGGTAAGCTCTTTATAAGTAAGTAAGCGTAAGAGGGCCTAGTAAATCTATCAAATTCCCACTAAATAATCTGGTAGGAATACAATTTTATTTGTACAGGTGGATGTTGTATCGTATTTCAGTCACAGGATTTATCAATTTGTGTATCGTGGTTCAAACTGTATTTATATATTCTAAATTCCAGATATTCCTATCAGCTCTACAAGTAACCATAAATGAATTTATAAATCCAAATGGTAGATAAATCCAAATTTAAATCCTTTACTTTAGATATAATACAGTAATAATAATAAATTTGATGATGACTCAATAAATTATTAAATGTGTGTCAGATTAAAGTAGATAGCAAATATAAACAGTTAGGCTGCATATCTTGTAGCCACTAGTGTTGCTAAGAAGTGTTCGGGTTGCAAGAAGCACTCACTTGAGCCTAGAAGTGAGTAGCGGGGGTAAACTAGGCGGCATTTCGTGTCCCTTCCATAAATACTGGAGTCGACTCCCTCTGATCTTGCTCCTCTCTTGTTCCAGCCAGTACAGCATCTGGACAGTATCGCGCGACATTTTATACGCATACACGATTCCGCGGTAGGTTACAGTGTCACCGAATTCTTTTCGCAATCTCTTCAAGATAGGTTGTATCTTGTTCGTAGAGCTCTTGAGTCGTTTGAGTATCCTCTCTCTCTGCCTGCTCTCCTCCAGCTGTGCCGTGGCTGGACCTGTGAAAAACCGCAGAGGATCAGACGCGCTCCGCTCGAAGCTTTCCAGCTCCCTGAGCACGCTCTCCCGCCTCGATATCTCTCCAGCAGCCTCCGTCCACAGGTCCAGAGCCGCGAGCGCTTTCGAGACGGGGGTCTGCGTGCCGTACTTAATGGCCATTTCCGATTGGGATACCCCTGGTGTCTCCAGCAGACTCCAAACCTCAGACAGCTTATCCTGAATGAGCGAGTCAACGGTCTTCTTACGATGCAGTGAATCTAAACAATAATATAGCTGGTAGATAGATACAGCGTAACCTCATTAACCTAACTCTTCGATTATCCGAACTTCGATTAACCGAATTGGTCACAATGTTGTTATTCCATAAATTAACGCAGCCTTAAAATATCCGAACATGTTTGACTGATCTCAACGAGTGGATAATGAGGTTGCACTGCAATAAGCTGGTATAGAACCCTACGCTACCTAATGTATCGATAGCCTCTGAGTCAGCTGTGACGCTCCAGTACCCGGGTGTGTATCTGGTCGCCTCTCTCTTCTCCAAAGCAGCCTCGGCTTCCAGCTCCACCCCCTCGGTCTCGTCCTGACTCTCCTCCGACTCGTACACGTGGAATATCGCTCCCAGGAAGTCGGCCTCTCTCTGGGAGGTCCACATGAGGTAGTCGTCAGCTGTGAGGTGAGACTCCCACCACCGCCGCCAGGAGTTGTACTTGCGCTGCCGGCCGGCCTTGTTGTCCTCGTCCATTCTCTCCGAGCTGCGGCGACTCCGTCTGCCCTCCTGCTGCCCCTGGTAGCTGTTGGCGCACGCCCAGCTGTCTCTCCCTACACACTCGTGCAGTCAGACACTTTAAACATAACATATATGCTTTAAACATAACATGTTATGTATTAATTATTATCAGCTTATAACGAATATCCGGATATAACGAAGGAATTTACAGGTCCCAAGCACTTCATTATAAGTGCTCAACATGTTATGTTTTGTAATTATGACATGCTATGTTGTAAATAGAACAGTTCGAACTTTCCATAACTACAAACAATTCGCTCACCGTTCTCCCCCCACGGATGAGACCTCGCCCTCACCAGGTCCGGATTGACTACTCTGCTCCGCTTAGACAGATGCAGCGTAGAGTTGGAGGTGTACCCCTCCGCTAGCCTGAGCTCCGGGGCAGACGGGGCCTGCACTATGTCGGGATAGGACTCTATGTCCGAGTGCTGCGATGAGATCATCAGCTGCAGCTCTCCGTATACCTATAGGCAGCGGTGAGGAATATCAAACAGCTGTATCAACACACTCATGGGGTCTGGATAAATACAATTTAATGTCCTATTTAAAAAACGAAAAATAAAGGTTTTGAGTTATGTTGTGTCGGATATTATATACCATGAAACATACACATAAGTATATAGCATTCTAGAATGCTATGACATAAGTTATAACCCATGACGGAATATCAGTTTGTCATAATAATTGGATGTTATTATTACAAAGCAACATGGTGATATTATATAAATCTCTAACAATACAATAATAATAGAATCAGATAGAAGTTTCTCCCCCAGTGAATCTTGTCATCAGCTGTTGCCCAATAAACTTCCCAGCCATGCTTTTGATCTGTTGGCCCCCGTCCTTGCGGCAGTAGAAGTATCCTAGCACATTTGCTCCGTTCAGACAGATTCCAACCACACAAAGCAGTAACCACTGAAGCTTGAGAGAGAGCAGTGCCGACAGCAAGAAGAACACCCACAAAATGGGACACCCGAACAATCCTATCCAGAAAATCTGACTCTCGAAAGAAACTGGCTGCCAATCTTTCTTCGATTCAAACATCCAATGACTGTCTCCCTGCTCGTCCACGTAATTCCACCAACGGAGCCCCACTAAGAGGCGGCCGGTCACGTTCTTGACGGTCCAGAAATCGAGAGAGAGACACAGCACCACAAGCAGGAACTTCATAACAAAGCTGCTACTGAGCATGTTACAGATTACGTATAGTATGAGGGCAGAGAGACGGAAAAAGAGATGGAAGAAGGAAGCTATCGGGTGCTTCTTGTTTGGAACAATAAACCCAGAGTCCATTATACAGAGTATTACAATGTATAAGCGTATTGAGTAGTATAACAGTACTGTATTTGCTATGGTTATGGGTGAATAAGCTAGCTAGTCTAATGCAAAAAAATATTGAAATAAACGTAGCAAACAAGTTTATTGCAATTTGCAAATTGACATACATATAAGGTTGGGTCTAATATATTATGTCTGGGGCCCGGGGGTCATTTCAAATACTCACTTTTGAAACAAGATTAATATAAACGAGCATAAAGTTTGTTGGCATGAGAAAGGGCTTCTCTGCAACAAATAACAATAAGATACTCACTTCCTTTAGCTCGGCTCCCACATACAGCTTACTGTCCATCTCGTCCGCTATGCTCTGGGGCACCTCTCCGGATAGCGGATTGAAGACAGGCTCGCAGGGAGTGAGCAGGAGTGTGGAGAGAGGCTCGCGGTCCCCTATCCGCAGACTGGTCACCTCCAGGACGGGCTTGCCAGGTAATTCTATCAGGATTGTACTCGGCTGTTCCAGGCTGCCTTCCTTTATGACAGGATCAGGGCCTAGGATAGGGTGCTTGTCTGTGAGAAGCCTTGTTGGTGTTGGTGTTGGCGTGTGTGGCTCGATTTGTTTATGAATAGCAGGAGACGGCCTCGACAGAGAGGGGGTATAGGTGGAGGCACACGAGCCCTTCTGAGTGTGGAGTGTGAATCTGTGTGTGGTCTCTACTGCAGAGTGTGCGTCAATCTGCACTGTCTTATTGTCCGTAGGGAGAGGCAGCGTATTGGTGTTGTTATCTACAAATTAAAAGAACATTCTAGAACTAAGATTAAATATTACACTACAATGCTACCTAGAGTAACTTCTTCAATTTGAAGAATTGGCTTTGGCCGTTTGGTGTAAGTCACAACACCACAGAGCAAGGGGGGCAGTTCCTCCTCTTCCATGTCTCCCTCTCCCTCTCCCTCTCCCTCCAGCTGTCTCTGCAGGTGCAGATCTCTCATAGAAGTCTCGAACTCAAGCAGCTCAGCCTCCAGCTGGGCGTCTCCGAGGTTAACTTCGCTCGCAAAAGTAGGCTTAAGCTCATCTGCGTCGCCAGCTCTAACAAACGCCAGTTAATTAACAGATACAGTAGATGCTGGTTATAAGAACATCGTCGGGAACTGCATATAATGTTCTTATAACGGCATAAAGTGTAAGGGTAGATATAAACCGTTTTCCAGTACAATGTTCTTATATCCAACATGTTATTATAACCGGTGTTCTTATATCCAACATGTTCTTATATCCGGCATATACTGTAGAGTAATTATGGTTCATACATTATCTGATCGGGCTGTGTTTGTGCCTTGTGTATAATCCTGCTATAAGTGTGTTCGCGTAGCTGGCTGGGGTCAAACTTTGGCACTTCGACATCGGAGAGCTCGTTCCCCAGGTACAGCCTGTGTTTGGCCCCGGATTCTCTGGGGCCGTTTAAGAACGAAATGTGAGCGGAGGCTGTGGTGTACTTCTCTATTATAGACACTTCTAAGGGCAGCTGCTCTACTATACTCATTCTGTAAGATCGGTACTATATACAGGGCACACACATAACCTATAACGAATGTATCTATCTACCTACGTACCATGCTGATGTTCTTCAGCAGACCTCTTGGCTTTTTCTTTCGTTCTACTATTACGGTCTTAGCTACTGGCTGTACCGAGATACTCATTAGTTCTTCCAAGTCATTATCACTGCCGAACTTAAGTCCTGTCTTCACAGCTTCCTTCTTCTTAGCGCGCATGGCTTTAACTCGCTCTATCGCCTCGTACCTCAGTCTCTGAATGGAGAGAGCCTCGGACATGTTCCAGCTGAGCTGAGCCCTCAGTCTACTCATGTTAGCGGCTATGCTGAAGAGCTCTCCCTCCTATACAACGTATAGTACTGTTAGACTGCTTATTGTGACAATTTATGTCTGCTTAATATGAAGAACTTTGTATTATGAATGGTCCCAAATTAACAATTTACATAATGTTTGTATTAATAAGTTTAGTTCGCTATTATTGAAGTCTTTCTATTATGAAAATATTTTGGCCCTTGAATGTTCGCAATAAAAGAACCCGATCGTATCATTGAATGCACTAACTATATTATAGCACCTTTCCACTCCTGCCTAGGGTCCTGACGGCCTGCCGTATGGTGTCCATGAAGAGACCCTGGGACCGCTTCACTATCTCCACTGCCACCAGTCGCCGCATCTCCTGGTTCTCGCGACCGGACAGGAACGGGTCGCTAGTCTGCGTCTGGAAGTCTCCCCACTTAGCCGTGAGCTCCCCTAGGATTATAGACGCGAATCCCTTCTGCTCCTCCGCCCCCACCTCCGCCACCTCTTTCAGTGGCTGCAGTCTGGCCAGCAGCAGGCTGTGCAGCTCCTCTAGGGACCCAGGGGCAGAGGGGACCGCGCGGTCGGGGGGCACGTCACGGGGGTGCACGGCCTTATCGAGTGGGGCATGCATATGTATGGCCTTATCTAATTGTGAATGCATGGCCTTATCTAGTGGTGCTTGTATGGCCTTATTGCTAATAATAAATTAATAACAATAATAGGTAGTATTATTGCATTAGTAGGTGGTTGAATAAGCAATTATCACTCCTAAAGTATTGACAATTGAGACAATTAGTATTGCGGTGGCCTTTGTTAGAGCTGGAATAAATTGATTTGAATTCTCTGATGAGTTAAACAGAATGGATAGCAATGGAAGGCCGCTGGGAGCGGAAACAGTAATACCGCCAAACACCATAGTTACTAACAGAGAGATTCTGAATAATGGGAGAACCACGATGGGAAGTGCTGACATTCCAGTCTATAGCTCGATAACTCCAACACAGAATGGGATGGAATATCTGTATGTGGGTTTGGGAATAGCTACAGCTGTTATTATAGCAGTCATAGCCTCTATAATAGCGCTGCTATTAATTAGATGCGCATTCAGAATAAGGGTTAGGCCGACTGGTAGGAGTGAGAAACCCAGTTCCGAGATACAAGCGCTAAAGGGTAGGGACCCCAAACTGTTCGATAAGATAGAAACAGAGGATAAAGTCATCTATATGAGAACAGCTGAGGGAATTAAGCAATTCCCGGATTTGTATTCAGAACCTATCTATGAAGTGGTAAATATTGGAATTGAGATTAAACCCCAAGGTGATGTAAATACTCCAATTTATGAAGAAATTTCTCAATTTTGAAACACAAACAAACACAGTAGTATATGTATATTATTATTATTATTATTATTAAAACCATCTCTTTACATTATTGTATATATCAACATATTTTGTTAATTAAAATAAACAAAACTTCACATAATTAGTTGAATGAGCTCTATTTGGATGTGCACTGGTAACAAATCTAATACATTCCAATCTACCGTCTCGTTACCAAGCATAACATACAGCCTCCGTAAGCAAGACAGCCTCAATGACGTAGGCTCCATTTGTAGCACCATATAGTCGTTATTCCCTAATTCCTCCGCGGGAATATTCAGCTGTGCCCCAGTGTCCAGCTTTTTCCCCGAAACAACCACAATAGTGCTATCATCCATGCCGAGATGCCCTCTGCAGGCCACTCTCGCTGGTATAGCCGACTGCGGCATTATCTCGGACCACGTGTGTGTTTCTATGTTGAACAACCACATGTCTGACAGGGCCGTGGAGTCCCTATTGATGCCTCCCTGCACGTATATGTTCCTGGGACCGACGGGACAACAAACCAAGAAGGAGCGTCCCTCTGGAGCCGGGCCCCCTCCGGACGGTTTAATCTCCCCGCTCCACTCCCCCCCACGCATGTCAAGCATGTGGACCTCCCGGCACCGCCTGTCGACCCTGCGGCCGCACACAAAGTAGATTCTGTGTCCGAACTGAGCCAGCCCGTACGCGGCTCGCCCCGAGGGGGGACTGCCTCTGACGGACGGATTGAACCACTTATTCTCCTTAGTGCTGTACGCTACCAACTCATTGTTCCAGGCGTACCAGTAGCTCTCAGGGTCTCGGTCAATTGTGAAGTTAGAGCCTCCCTCCTTATAGTTGTTGGATACGGGACCGTAGCCCCCGAAGAAGTACACGTCATCCCCGTACACCCAGCCCTCGAGTTTGTCTCGCTCGCTGACGGGCGGACTTGGGAGAACTCTGAATTCAAAGGTGTTCAGATCGAGTCCGCGAAAGTCGCACATTCGGTGCTCTTTCGTGTCGAAACCGCAGAATAGGAAGGCCGTGTCGTTGCACGGGACCATAACACTGTAAGCTCGAGTGTTAGGAAGCGCAGAGTTCTGTTTAATAATCCGTTTATTCCAAATACCGGTGAATAGGTTCAGCTCATATATCTCATCCGCGGGAAGGTAGTACTCATACGACAAGTCTTCTGTGCAGCCCGCGTATACGAATAGTTTGTGTTTATACCTGAAGGAGCAGTACCCGTAGCACAGCTCCAGGGACCCGATCAGAGGGTGGCGCGTTATGCTCATCTACGCAGGAATTAATTACAGTCGACTCCGCTTAATAGAGCTGTCACTGGAAAATTGGTCCCCGAAAAAATTGGTCCGGGAGACCAAAATTCCATGGACAACTGGTCCTAGGACCATATTTCCATGGAATATTGGTCCACCGGACCAATTTTTTCGGGTAAAATTGGTCCGGTGGACCAATATTCCATGGAAAAATGGTCCTAGCCTGAAGTTTTTGGTCCCACCATGGCCATGGGTGTAGCCATGGGGGGCCTGGGGGGGCCTGGCCCCCCCAAATTTTACCTGGGCCCCCCCAAATTTTATACAATAACTTTGAAAAAGGATACATTGAGCGTACATCAAAACAAAGGCCCCCCAAAAAGTTTTTCGTGCCCCCCCAAGAATTTTTGGTTGGCTACGCCCATGACCATGGCCCATGGGACCAATATTCCATGGAACTTTGGTCTCGGATCAATTTTTTCGGGGCCCAATTTTCCAGTGACAGGCTTATACATAAACTTTTGGTCCCAATATGGCGAAAATTGCCTAGGCTAAAATTCAAATAAATTCGGTAACTAAATAAACACAAACCTCAGAGGGACCAATTTTCCACAGAAGGACCAAATTTCCATGAAGATTTGGTCCCCCCGGACCAATTTTCCAAGGGGACCAAAATTTCCGTGACATAGCCACCGGTTAATAGATTTCTCCGCTTAATCGGGTCAAAGCAACCTGGTCCCGAGGTGACTCTATTAAGCGGAGTCGACAGTATTATTAAAAAAGTGACCGCAAGCATTGAACAATTCGTAACAAGAGTTGATAGTATAGTAATAATAAATATATTCAGCAATAAATACCATATGACTCGAGTGGTTACTAAGGCTCGGGTTGGCTTGCAGTTTGTTGTCCAGACAGAAATGTCTCATCTTCCTTGTGAGTCCCTGTAGACTCGCGGAACTGGTCGCTCATTATGTGCATCACAAGTCTCTGTCTGAGGAACTTCAATTCATCTCTATTCTCTGGAATCTGTTTAGCGAGGTTCGCCAGTACTTTTAGTTGCTTTTCCTGCTCCAGCCGTCTCTTCAGGATCTTATCATCCGTGCTACGCATTATTTCGTACATTTTATTCCTCGTATTATGCGCCCGCTTATTGTAGCGCTTCAGGAAATCGAAATAAGTGATGGAAGTAGTGTTTTGCGGCGCAAGCGCGTGTGAGTGTGAGAGGAGCATTGCGTGGGCAGAGGGGGGCACCATCTGTCTGGAGCTGAGGTAGTAGTCCATTAGGGGACTGTGCCCTGTTGTTCTGAGGAGAGTGCGCTGTAGAATATAGGATGGACCGTGGATAGGGTGAGACTCTGGTTTCTGTGAAAGAATAAATTTTCTATGTTTAGTTTTATCCCGTGGCGTATCCTGTTCTTGGCTGGGTTTGCTTGAAACTAAATTCAGTTTATTTTCATTATATGAAGTGTTCACATCGCTTGAAATTCGCTGCAGAATATTGTCTTGTACCAGTTTGTCGATCGGCCATTTCTTCCAAGAGTTTGGGAAAGGAGGTAAACCCGAAAACCAAAAGTAGATCAGGTCGCAAATTTTAGATTTGAACTTGTCATCGAATTGTTTTAAAGAAGTAGGATACGCGCGAATGAAAATTGTGAAAACTGCCTGGGAGAGAATATCTTGTTGGATTTGTAAAAAACGATCTTTGAATCTGTTTTCGTTGCCAAGCAAAGAAAAGAAATCTCCGAAAGTATTGGCAGTTCTAATGAAAATGTTTTGTTGTATGATTTTATTTTGATTGTATACGTCTAGGAATAACCACCAAAACAAGTCGAGGAGGATTTTATGTATTTTCACGTCCATAAAGTTGTTTCTACAGTATTCAGTGAAACTGGGTTTCTTCTTCAAATCGGATTGTGCATCTATTACGTCATTTAGTATGTCAGCAGCTTGTAAGTTGAAAGGAAGCGGGGTTGGTTCATGCTCAATGTAACCAGGATATGTAGCCAGTTCAATAAGCCGGGGCTTTTGTAGGAGAGACTTATTACGGTTGTCGGTGGGTAGAGTGGAGGCGCTAGAAACTCTCTTATTCATCCTAACTGCAGAGAGATCTTCCCAGTTCTCAATCAGGGGTCCGAAGTTGCAGGGTACAACCTTAGGGCATGGGCCCGAGAGGAGCCTGTTAACTGCCGCGAAACTACCCGTCTCTAGGTGTCTCTTCGGAGGAAGCTTCCCAGCTGTGAGAGCTAACCTCCCGACCGGACTCTTGTCGCTCTCTACGAACTCGGTCATCCGTCCGTCGTAAACAGTTAGATGTGACATGTCGGCAGAGCTAAGATGGGTACGATAATCTGATGGAAGATTTATATTTTTATTATTTATTATTTTATTATATGTTGTAAAGTAATTCTAGTAAAATATAAATATTGTATTTGAATTTGTTTGGTATAAGTTACTGGTATAATTGGGGTAATTCAGTAACAACAACTATCTAATTACCAACTATTATTGAGATATCTAAGAATGCGTTTGATTAGGAGATGGCCCAAACTGCGTAGGAGAGTGGTGGTAGCGAGGAGATGCTATAGCAAAGTCTATTGGTACTGCTGGGTATTCAAAGAGGAATTTGTAAATGAAATGTGTGCACCCCGGGAAGTGGACAAGGATGACCCATACGCACACCTCCCTATATACTATAACACGTATTTGTGGGTCAGAGTAAGTGAGATGCTTATAAGTAGGGGCTCTAAATTCAATTTACTTTTCTAGGCGATCCCTAAAGGGCTGAAGTGTTACGTCGAAGATATAAGAAATGATTATGCTAAATGGGTTGTGTTTCGAGACAATACACAACTTGGGTTCAAAAACCTTTCAAAGGAAATTAAGGAACTCCACTCGGACAATAAGAGTAGCTACAAATTGTGGTTCTCAATTGCTATACGGTTGTTTAGAGATTCTATAAATCAGTTTCTCAAAGGCTACAACGAAGCTCTGAGTGGGAAACCATTTCCCTCAGAAGATAAGCTAGAAGAGAGCGAGGGGAAAAGTATGAAGGAAAAGAATGAAGGGAATAGCAGTTAGCAGCCTTTCTGATAAATCTAATACAAAGTTGTACAACTATATTTGCAACAAGCAAGTTAGTTACGAACTTACGATACGTAGATTGTTTTATAATTTGCATTGCATTGTGTTCACTTTATAATTGAAGTTATATAACCTAATACAAATAATATTCCCATACTTGGGCCCTCAAGCCATGTAGATGGACACTACACTGTAAGTATTCACAGTGTACACATACAAAAGCTGATTGCCTGTTGCGTTATTAGTTGGCCTAATGTCTACCTCTCGACCAGATGACATTTTCTCCGCTATAAAGACAGGCGATGACAGCTACGTATTGGAGTGGCTGTCCCGTCCAGGGACCCTGGACCTGAACCAAGGGGACGGACACGGATTCACGCCTCTAATCTGGGCCTCGTACCACGGGCGGCTGAACATGGTAGAGAAGTTTCTCTCTCGAGGGGCCATCGCGGACGTGCCCAACATGGGGGGAGACACAGCCCTGCACCAAGCAGCCTCCTGCGACCACTACGAGATCGCCCTGCGGCTGCTGACTAACGGCGCTAACCCGAACGCCTCGAACGAGCACGGGAACACCCCGCTGCACTACGCCTGCTTCTGGAACCACGTGAGGGTCTGCCAGCTGCTGGTCAAGCAGGGCGCGCTGGTCATGCGAGCCAACAAGTTCGGAGACAGTCCGCTGACTCGGGCCCGCGGCGAGCTGGGCGCCAGCCTGCAGCAGTTCGCTACCGACTGCGGTCAGAGTCTGGGCCTGGTCCCGTACAACGCCAAGATGGAGCAGAGAGCCAAGGCAGACATGCAGATGAAGGACAAGAACATGGAAGTGGACCTGGGCAGTATAGCCAAGTCCCTCAAGCTGGGGAGCACGCCCTCCGGAGAGACCTGGAAGGCCTCTTGGAGCGGACACACCGTCATCACGAAGAAACTGAAAATCCTAGAAGAGAACAAGGACAAGTTCCGTTATTTCCTGCAGGAAGCAAGCCGGCTACGAGTGTTCGGACACCTGCATATACTCCCGTTAGTCGGGATAGTCAACGACATGAACAGTCCGCACCTACTGGCCCCCTTCTGCTCCCGGGGCTCTCTCTTCGAGCTGCTGCACACGGACGGACAGCCTCTGGACCAAACGGTCAGTCTGAATATTATAAAAGGCGTCAGTCGCGGTATGCAATACCTGCACGGCCTGGACCCGCTAATACCCAGGCTAGCGCTGAACTCGCATCACGTTATTGTAGACGACTCGTTCAACGCAATGGTTAGTCTCGCAGACGCACGGTTCTCGTTCCAGGACAACCAGCGCATATACTACCCGCACTGGATAGCCCCAGAGGTGCTTAAGCTGGGCTGGGACAACATTAACACGCGACTGGCCGATATGTACAGCTTCGCTATTGTTATGTGGGAGTGTGCTACTGGGACAATTCCTTTTATGGACATACCACACAAAGACCCTATCGTGGTCGGACGCACTATTCTGATAAAGGAGAAACGCCCTGACTTGGCATCAGTCACCAATCAACACCTCGCTAAACTGATCGATATCGCTTGGAATATTGTGCCCGCGAAACGCCCCCCTTTCGATAAAGTCTCACCCATAATTGAGAAACTGAGATAGATAAATTTTCCTCTAATTTCCTACCAAATCTAACTCAATACTAGAGTAATTGTATTATTATTTTATTCCTATTTTCTATTCTTAACTAATTGTGTCAAAGTGTGCATTTAATTTTATTGTTATACATTACATAGATTATCCACCGATTTAAAATACAGTAGTATCAAACTTCTCTGGACATTGGAATGCAGTGTATTTGACATTTGAGCACGACTTTGACCTTTAACCTTTGAGCACAACTGTTAATATCATATTAACTTGGTTAAAACTTTAATTACTTTATTAACTTAGTTCTTATTTGAGTAATTAGATCAGCTGTTATCGGTTGTAATTATTCTTGTCTCGGTGTGGTTTGGTGTATTCATGCGGTCGTAGGATATCTATTAATACGGTTATATCGTGAACTTACGAGTATGTATAATAAGTAATAACAAACAACATAAATAATTACATATAATTAATTTATTCATATTCATTGCACTGTAACAGGATTATTATAATTGATATATTTCATTTGTGTGTTTCAGTAAGGCCTGATGCTATAATAGACTATGTCCCTCAATTCGGACGAGCCTCTCACCGTTTCTAACAACAACAGCACAGTTGCTACGAGAACGGACGAACTAATTCAGAACGACTACTCTGATATTCCGATGGTGTCCCTGCCTAAGAACCGGATCGACTGGTCTCAGACTTCTCAACCGCAGGGGGAGCCTCTCGCTACCACGCCTATTCAGGGAACAGCTGACCTGGATAACCTCCAGGAGGGGGAAGTTGTAGTGTAAGTTATCATAACCCAGTGTATACAGGCGAAACCAGTTTTTTATATCCCATTATTTGCATGAAAATAAAGTTAGAAAAAACCGATTAATTAGAAAAAAACTGGTGATAGAAAAACCTGGTAGAAGCCATACTCCGAATAAGAATAGACCGTGTATAATAATCCTCGTTAGCACGAACACCAGGAGACCGCCTTATCCGGAATTCGTATTAAACGGTGTCATTTGCATTGAAAAGGTTATGAAGGGGACTGAAATCGTGTTCGTATTAAACAGAATTTCGTATTAACCGTGTTTGTACTAACGAGTTTCTACTGTATATCGAGGTGCTATTATAATCCACTGTCTTATGTGAGTTTCTATTCTTATGAATAATTATCTAGAATAGAGGAACCCAATGACGTCATCAATGAAGAGGAGATAGACGCAGTCGATAAGGCGCTTAATGGTTGGGATCCGATGGCAGAAGACCATTTTAATGAGAAAAGGTTTGAGTTTATTATACTGTAGAGTAGAACCTCGTTAATACGAACACCAACTGACAGTAAAAATTTGTTCGCGTTATTCGGAGTAACACCATTGAATGGCCATTTAGGGACCTGATTTTGTGGAACTGTTTATTCGTTTTATCCGGAAATTCGTATTAACCGTGTTCGTACTAACGAGGTTCTACTGTAGTGGGTGATAAGCTCAGGGATTATTATATTTTACGAATTCATTCCTGATTAGAAAGCTAGAAGAGATTTCGCCTGGGACAAACAGTCTATTAACTGTGCACTTTGACAACCTCCCGCTGTCGCTCAGTAAGGTAATTAGAGTGTTGAGTGTATTAACAGAAGCTGTATTAACTCCAGTAGATAATCATGTCTATTGCAAATACGAAATATTTCTCCAAAATTATTTAATATTGTTCTTATCGAACAATGAGAATTAAATTATCTTATATTAGTATTTTACTTTACTTTATTAATGTATTATAACAGTGGATACCGGTTACCAAATACGTATTGGGAAAGGTTCTTGAAAAGTAACGGGTATAAACATATATTATTCTACTCCCAACCATGTTCTTATAACTGGTATCCACTTTATTAACATACTTGCTAATTCGAGGCATTCGTTATAATTAGCTAAAACTACTGGTCCTATTGCTATAGCTATTTTCTTTCCTTTTACACTTCATACTTGGTATAATGTGTAGTATTCGTATACAGCTGAAGCCGCCAAAAGCGTGAAAACTTAATGGAAAATGAATTATTTTATATAATTATTTAATGACGACCGTCGGTTAATTGATATTAAACTTTGACACCCCAGGACGGCTTCCCCTGTAAGAATATCCGTAGTTTTATTGGATTTCTATTTATTAATAGAACATTCCGCTTATGTTATTAATTTCTAGGAATCTTTCTGTAAGCTGCTGAAACGGGCAGGAGAGCCTAAAAACATCTACATTGCTAAACACAAACACAAAGAGGCTAATTTCGCGTACGTTTACTAATGATTATAATGTCTATATTTTGTCTAGTATACTGCATATAATACAAGCACAGTTTAAATACGTACAATTGAAAATGAATCACACAAATTCAATCCCTTCATACTTTTCATTTCCTACCCTGACGTCTGTTAACAAAACTCGCCCCGATAAATCGAACACAGATATATACGTGGCGATATCCCCATTGTTTTCCTCGGACTTAAGCGCTACTATTATACGCTCATTAGTACCGGGTAAAAATTTAAAAGAGGAGAAACCGCGCGTTGGGATAACAAAGCCTATTCTCTTGACTTGACACGAGTTAAAATCCTCTGTACACACCATTAGTATATTGGAGCCTCTCTTCTCATCGTCTATATCATTGTACATCTTGTGTGAAACCCGGCGAGGTAAGAACAACCACCTCTCCATTTGTTCTGACCACATTACGGCCTCGTGTATTACGTAGCCAGGGCTAGATATGTTCAGGTAGCCCCGGAGTTTGAGATAAACATCTTTCCAAGCCAAGTGTTGTATTACTCCATCTGGAGATATCTTCTTGATAAACATAGGATTGTCGTTAATGTACTCTCCTTCTGTAGACGTCCATTCTTTCCCGAGGCCCCCTACATAGAGAGTCCCCTCCTTCACTGTCATCCATTCCGCTTTGAATCCTTTCTTCTCGTTCCCATCTCCGTCTGTTAGCAGCACCCAAGGCACTGCCTCCCAAGCTCCGTTAGAGCTTATAAGCCTGAATACTATTCCGCTCCTGTCGTCCACGGATAGGAGATCTCCGTTGTACATCGTCAGCTCCGAGAGCTCCATGCCGCGCCCCCCTCGCGAATAGTCGCTCCTCAGACTCACGGGCGCGCTGTCGAACTGCGCTCTGAACTTGTGAGCCCCGTCCCAGGAGAGCTCCCCCTCGAGCAGGAAGCTCTGCCACTCCTCCCTCCCCGCGGCGACCCGAGACCTGTCGTCCAGGTCTGCGACTAGTATCAGCCTGTACACCCTACTGTTGTCGAGTCCCTGTGACACGTGCGGTATGTGTGGCGAGAACGCAAGCAGAGCTGATTCTTGCTCTGCGTCGGAAGAACAGTGCGAATTTGTAGGACATATGCTGCCCAGTGTCATGACTACTGTGGACATTATAATTAGAGTACAGAGCATGGCCCCCAGTTTAATCAGAGTTCTGTTTCTTCTCGGGAAGTTGCAGCCTAGTTTTGAGACGTGGGACTTGCTTGAAACTATTCTTATATTGTCGTCTATTGAGCAGGCATTCATCTATTGTAAATTGTAATATAGGAATAATTGAGACTACTAAATTGTAAGACAAAAGCAAAAGGTCAATGTAACCAAATTGAAAATGAATGTATCAATTTGTCCATATACAAATTAGCCTTATATTTTCATGGCCGATTGGTACGTATTTATTCGTCATGTATAGGTGGTTTGCGGCCATTTAATTGTTATGTTATACTTTAATTAAAATGAATGTGTGACTAATCATCCTTCTTGTATTACAAAATGATGAAAAAAGCGACATCTGTAGGTGATCTAATACTCGGGAAATTTGCGTTACGTATCTTTGAAAAGCCTCTTCGCTGATTTTGATTACTTATCAACTCACAAATTATTGTAGAAATAATTTGTACAGGTTTATAACTACTACAGTACTTTATCTCTTTGAAATGTCCTAACCTGAGTCTGCTAGTGCATTATCTGCTAACAGGAATTATATGAGCGCGCAACAACTCTTATTTGCATAAATATATAAGCATTATGACTAATTTAGGAGTACAAATTTAGTGGTCAAATTGTGTATGTATGTTGTTTATTTATTTGTGGAATGGATAAGTTTGGATTAGCAATATTTATTATTAGAAGTTTCTAGCTTTCTAATTCAGTGTCTAGTAAATATTATTTCAATAAATTTGTTTGTATTATGGAAGGATTAGAAAGGAAACACCAGTTCAATTATATTAGAAAGCGCATAACTTATATAGTAGTCTAGTTTGTATATTATAAATCTACCATGACAGTTGAAGTATATTATATTACAGTAGTCAATCTGGGAAAACGTGTTTTTATCTTATCATATTATTAGTAACGCTTCATTTGCCTCGCATCAAGAATACAACCGCGCTTTTGAAGAATTCAACAATTTTACTGTAGAGGGTAATAAGATTCGACTATCGCCTGGTAGACCAATTGGATTATTGCCTAATTTCTCCCCTTTCCCAACATCTATCGAAAAAAAGATGTCATTTTCAAACACGCCTCACCAAGCTCCTCCTCCCAATCAATGTATCGAGTACCCTCCTCTGCCCCCCTCTCCCACCTCCTCTCCTCCTGTCCCCAATAGTGTAGACGTGGAACCCGCACAGTCTGCAAATATTACCCCCGTTGCTCCCGCTACCCAGTTATATCCCACCAGACCCCAAATCCACCTTCTCCCGAATAACGCCACTAGCCAGACGACGCTAGGTTTCCGTATGCCTGGAAACACTGGCAGCACGCCCCTCGTATTCCCGTCCCCCACTGGCCCTACTGGCCCTACCGCTCCCCTGCAGGAACCCAGCCCAGCTGAAACCTCCCCGGCCCCCACGCAGGGGACTGACGCCACGCAGTATTTCACGCCTGGCTCTACCGACGGGAAAGTCAATCTCTGCTGCGACGGCCCGCTGAAAATAGCGGAGCACAGTGATGATGAAGGCTTCGAGGTTACTGTGGGGAATATGAATCCAGTGTTTCTAGAAACTCTCACCTCCACAGTCCTGGCTATGGCAGACGAACATAACGAGGACAACCTGGGTCAGCAAACTCTGCCGAATCTCGACGGAACACCGACCATTCCCGTCCCGCCACCCCCTCAGGCCCCTCTTTCCGAAGATCCGCAACCTACGGGAGAACTCGACCAGAAACAGACTCTCAATCTCCATCCTGGCAGAGAGAATCCGGTAGAAACTGACCCGTCCTCTAACGAATTCCCTTCGCACGTGAATGGCTATTCCAATGGGATAGACGGATTGGAGCATACGCCTTCTTTCTCGTCTGAGGTGAACAAGGCCAATCTGGCTGGCCGCTACATGTTCACAGATAATACCAATCTGCATGAACTAAAGAACGAATTTCCTTTCATGGTCACTACCGTGTTTGATTTCATGGGATTTTTTGGCATACTCGGTTACCATGACGATATCCAACAATTCCAAGCAATGCAGGCCGAAATGAAAGAGATTTGCGATAAGGCCAAACAACCTCTGTCTGTAAGTGCGCTCATTCCTAACCACATATACATATTTCTTGATCCGCAAGGTGACACATTTCGCGCTCTTTACAAGTCGAAACTTCCCAGGAGTGATGTCTGCCTTCAATTAATTGATATCGGGAAATTCCTCAACTCGGGTTACGAGTCGCTTTTCCCGATCTCTAGCGATCTAGCTGAGGTTCCTTACCTGGCCGTGAGACTCAGACTCAATGGAGTTAGGGATAGGAGATTCATGAGCAGAAATGAAATGTCAGATATTGGAAAGAAGTTCATAAAAAACTTTCAAATCTACACAGCTAGGAAGAATGGCTGGGACAAACAAGGCTTCCTGTATATTGATCTGATAGACCAATCTACAAATGTTGTTATCAATCATACAATATTGGAGTATCTTAGTACATATGAACCCATGAACTCTCAACATCCTGGCTCTAACAATTCCCATTTCGCGTTCCCTCCCTCCAATGCACTCCCGACTAAGGCCCCCCTAGAAGGCGTATTATACTGTAAAGACATCGCCTATCACGAACTCCCGCAGTATAACACTTGTGCCATAAACACACTGAACATCACATCTCCTATTCTAATATACGCTATGGAGTGTCACCCCCAGGCCCAATCTAAGCTAACTAGCCTTGAGAATGATCTGAACAAGCAGGCCCCTTCATTCCCTGCTGTTACTCAGCCTGACGTTGGTATGTTCGTAATTGCCTACAGAAATGTGAATGCAATATGGTGTCGTGCTGAGATCGTACAGATTATCAACCAAACTCTATGCTCCGTCTTCTATTTAGACTACGGCTGTCACGAAGCGGTTGCTGTTGACAAACTAAAGCTGCCAAGTCCTATTTTTATGACTTTACCCAGACAGGCCCTGACTCTGTCTCTGGACAACATTTCCTGTATAAACCCGTCTGGCGAGTGGGACCAACTGCCCACCGATTTTGTTAGGAGTCACTGTATCAACAAGAGGCGAATGGTACGAGTCGTCAACAGGATTGAAGAAAAGTTTTTCGTGAACCTCTTTGAGGATGAAACGGGTGAAACAACGATTAATCAGAAACTGGTTGAGCTCGGTTTATGCGTAACTTCTAACTCAGAGTCCTATGAATATCCGCAGCAACCTCCCTTCTCAGCTCCAGTCCCGGATATGCGACCCAGCTCGTTGGAGCCCCGCCCCTCCACTGGACAGCCCGAGGACAAGCGACCCCAGACAAACCAGGGGGCCACAAACCAATCCCAGGGTCCCTCAGCAGAAGCTGGCTCTAATTTCCAAGGTAGAAGCGAATCGAACTCTTTGGGAGGGAAAAGTGGCCAGAATATGTTTGTTCCTCGCCAAGTTTCCAATTATCACCAAGATAATCAATCTAATTATAGAGACAAAGACCGTAACTCTTACCAGAATAACAAGAATAATAATTCCCGTTCTAACAAATACAACCAGGGGCAAGGACAAGGACAAGGGTACAATCGGTATAACGACCGTCAAGGTCAAGGCCAGGGTCAAGGGTTCCAAAAAAACAATAGTTATCAAGGTAATCAACAGCATGACAATAGCTATGGAGATAGAGCAATGAACACTAACAAACCACGGAACTTTAATAATGATCAATCTTCAAACCAGTTTCAAAACAAGAAGTCCAACACTCGAAACAGTCTTGATAGCCAACAGAATGTACCAGCAAAGCCTGTGCATAACAGAACACAGAGTCACGGATCCAACAACAGTTCCAAAGGGTCGCCTCGCAAGCCAAAAGCTCCTCCGATGCCAGATACGAAGACTCCGGGGGAAATGCCGATTATATTCGCTTCTTCTAGTCTCGCGTCTTGTTGCCCCGCCTTTGAGAAAGCAAAGAATGACAAGATAACCGTTGAAGTCACTCATATAGAGAGTCCGAGTGATTTCTCTGTCGTCCCTGTGCTAGAGAAGGAGCGGTTCACAACTTTCATTCATAAACTTCGCATGACTTGTGACGCAAACCCGCCAACTGCTAACTTCACTCCATTACTCGGGCAAATGTGTCTCTACAGAGACGATGAGAATTCTCTGTATCGAGCTGAGGTGACGTCACTCGAGAAGGACGATCAGGTGTCCATTTATCTAATCGACTTTTGCAAATCTGAGAACACCCATTTGGCAAACCTGCAGGCGCCACCTTATGCTGTGCTTGAATACGGCTCGCCTCTCGGTCTGCTCTGCTCTCTGCACAATATTAGACCAAAAGCTGGAGCGTGGTCAAATAGCGAAATTGAGATCTTCAAATCCCTCGCACTAAACAAGATATTCAATATGACCTCGCCTGACCTGAAGAATGTGGAGCTCTGGGATCCTAATCAGAAAGATTCTCTCAATTCCCAGTTCGATGCGATTCGAAACAGAACCCCCACCACCCCCATTCCCTTCGAAACTTCGAATCTTCTCAAATACGCGCCCGGGATATTTCCAAATTCAGGCGAAATCCCAATTTTGATAACCGAGATTTTTGCGAATAAAGTGATATGTGTACAGATAATCCAGGACGCCGTTCAAGGTATGCAAGTGATTGTTTCGAAACTGCAGTCTCTGACTATGAACTACGCGGATCAGCTTACCCCGGGTATGCCGTGTATTTCCCAGTTTTCAGAGGACAACGAGTGGTACCGCGCTAAAGTGCTGAGTGTTCAGGAATCAGGAGTTTTGGTAGAGTTCGTTGATTTTGGGAATAAAGAGGAGAAGCATACTAACCAGATACGAGCCCTGCCTTCAGATCTGATCGAGCCAGCCCCTCTAGCTCATCACTGCCTCATCTACCAGGTGTCAGATTATGGGGATAACTGGTCAGGAGATATCAAGCTGAAAATAGGCAAGCATATTAATGGACAGGCTACTGCTGTGTGGAGAGGCGAGGCCAATCGAATGCCGATAATTGAGTTGCTCAGAGGTGACCCTCAAAACCTTGTCTCCATGACAAGCGACTTGCAGCAGATTGTGAATGTGAATCTGAGTGCAGTGCCACGTAATAACCCCGCTATGCTCGCTTCCCCTCTCAGATCAAATTTCTCTGATCTGCAGCCCCAGACTCTCGAGGCCGGACGTTCCTATCCCTCTGTGGTCATCTCTTGCACCAACCCACACAACATTCGTATTATCCGCACCATGGATTTGGAGAAACTCGGCATTCTATCTTGTGAACTGATACAACACTCGTCACAGGTATCTTGCATGTCTCCGTTCGTGCCTAACAACCGGGAGGTATGTACATTCCATAGCTCCTCTGATGGGAAGATGTATCGCTGTCTCGTCGAGGCTTTGAATCCGGAGAACACCAAGGCACTGGTTAATCTCTTTGATATCGTTGACTCTAGATGGGTTGAGTTGTCTTGTCTCCAACCTTTGGACCCTTCCTTTCTCGCCCTCCCCCCTTTGGGGTTTCACTGCAAACTCGCTAACACTGCTCCACTGGAGGCCGACTGGTCTCCTAACCTGATAGAAGAGCTCGCCTCGACACTGAAAGACAAGCAAATATCAGTCATAGCCAAAGAAAAAGTTGATGATCTATTCTCTATCGACATCTCCACTGAAAGGACTATTTCCCTAATCGAAGATCTGACTTCCCGTGGACTGGTCAAATGCAGTACAGTCACCTTTCTAAATGCCATTAACCTTTTCGTACAACCGCTTCCTGCCACCAATGAGTATATACAGGTGTTCATACTCGAAGTTAAATCCCCAGACGAGTTTTACGCTTCCATTGTCGACCGTACTATACAGGATAACCAAGAAGTGATGATGAGAAAACTCAACGCATATTGTATGGCCGCCAAACGTATTTCCTTCCATCCCTTCATTGGCATGCTATGCGGCTCTTGCTACGCTGACGATACTTTCTATCGAGCTAGAATCGCAGCTGTCAACAACAACAACACGGTCACAGTTTATTATATCGATTTCGGTAACTTCAGTGAGACTCCAGTCAACGGGCTTGTTCCCCTAACAGACGCGACGTTTCTTAATATGCCGGCTCAGGCTATAAACTGCCGTCTCGGGAATGTTAAGCCGACAGAATCTGTCTGGTCAGACGAGGCTAAACAGAAGTTTGGAACGCTTGCTTTCAACAAACTAATTAACGCTAAGATACTAAGCTCAGAAAGTGGTGTGTATGTGTTGGAGTTGGTTGACACTTCTTCTGCTCTAGACATAAGCATTGCCGATGAGCTTGTCAAGGCACATCTCGCCGTGTCTCTCTCCCAACCCCAGTTGCCTGCCACTGTCCCCACATACACCACTCAGAAACCGATCGCTAGCGCTACTCAATACACCCCCGCTCCTCATGTCAATGAGCAGCCGGCTTCCTTGCCAACTCCCTACATTTCTATTCCCACACATACTTTACAACAACCTGTGCCTACACACATGTTGCAACCACAAGTGTCCCCTCAGAGTGTCCCTCCTCAGCCCACTGGTGCCACTCAGCATCCCCAGATCCCTCCCCTCCCCTCGCACTCCGCTGCCTATATAACAGTCCCCGTCCCGCTCTCCACAATGCAACAGTACCAAACATACCCTCAGCCGCCGCCCGTACAGGCATACCAACACATTCCCCAACAAGCCCCTGTCCCTACGCAAATCCCTGTACCCCCTCAGATGCAACTAGCTCCTCCCATACAACAAGTCCCTCTCACTCCCCACATGCAGCAACCCCTTATTGTACAACAGGCCCCCTTACCCCAACAGACCCCCTTACCTCCACAGGTACAATTGCCCCCACAGGTACAACAAGTCCCTGTACCCCCTCAGATGCCTATGCCTCAAATCCAACAAGCCCCTCCCCTCATGCCACAGCCCCATGTCCAACAGGCCCCCTTACCCCCTCAGCCTCAGGTACAACTACCCCCTGTCCCTGTCCCTACCCACATTCAATCACCACCTGTTGCCCAACAACAACAGCAACAACAACAGCAACAACCACAGCAACAACAACAACAACCACAGCAACAACAGCAACAACAACATCAACCGCAACAACAACAACAACAACAACAACAACAGCAACCGCAACAGCAACAACAGCAACAACAACAGCAACAACAGCAGCAGCAGCAACAACAACATCCCTCCTACCCGCCTCCCCCCGCCCCACCAGCTGAGATCCCCCCTAGCGCTCTCCCTACCGATAAGAGATTCACCTGCTGGCTGTGCACGGTCCTCAGTCCGGTAGAGCTTGTCATTCAGTGCGATTCTCTCATTCAGAAAGCTAAATCTGTCAGTGAAGTAATACTCGCACAATTGAACTACGCCCCTCCCCTCTCCAGCGCTGAGGCCGGCGCCTACTGTCTGGCTTGCTTCCGAGAGGATCAAATGTGGTATCGAGCTCGCGTGGTGGCTGTTAGTGGAGCGTCAGTTAAAGTGGAGTTTTTGGATTATGGCAATTTCGAGGAACAGACATTAGTTGAGCTGCGACAAATGCCAGAAGAGCTAATATCTGTTCCTCGTTTGTGCTACAACGTAAAGTTGTGCGGAGTGGTCGTCTCTTCTCAGAAGTCTGCTGCCGATTGCGTGAAATATCTCAAAGATATCCAGCTGTCTTACAAACATCTGACAGCTCAAATTATCGACCCCGCCTCCCGATCTATTGAATTGTACAACTCTGATAAGAACATTGTGGATGACTTGATTCTAAGCAATTCTTTTGCAGTCGCGGCTACTCCTTTCAAGCATGAGCCGATCAAAGCAGATGCCTATATGAGGTTCATGGTTTTGGAGATCAAAAGTCCAGATGATTTCTATTTAAACTGCGGCGAGCACGAGGCAGAATTGAATTCGCTCGCTCAAGAAATTTTGAACTTTTGTTCTCAGAAGGCAACTGATAGCTCTGAATTTGTGCCAATTCGAGGTGTGACCTGTTTGGCTCTCTACTCGCTTGACAATGTTTGGTATAGAGCTTGCATTATTTCATTTCCAGATCCTGATAATGTCATGGTACAGTTCATTGATTACGGCAACACTGAAATTGTACCACTTGTTAACATTCGATCTATCCCGGACCAATTTCTCGCGCTCCCAGCGCAATCCATTCACTGCACCATCCTTCAACCAGACACCCCGCGCAACCTGGAGATGAGTGATCAGTTTAGGAATGCAGTGGGTGGAAAAGTGGTATTTGCAAGATCGCTTGGACCTAACATAGATAATCGTAGTTATGTCGAGATTCTTGATGACCAAAACAAAAACATTATTGCTAGTTTATACTCAAACCAATAGAATACAGATCAATTCATTAGTTCCTTTAATTAACTATGATTGCAAGATTGAAGCCTCTCTTATCTTAGTTGCTCGTATTTTGAGTTTCTGAGAGTGAAGGCGCTACAAGCATTTAGAGTCTATTTATATTTCTTTATCTTTGGTTATTCTATCAGCCATTATTTTATTCTATTTCTTAATTAAGTGCAAGTTACTTTGATATTTATTTTCATCTTTATAGAGTGTAAAGGGGTTAAAATTTAAAACTTTATTCCCACACAGGACACGAATACTTCTACCAACATTTTGGCTATCATAAGGGGCTAAATGTACATAGTATCTGTGATATATATTTGAAGTATAATGGATTATTAGTAGCTTTGTTGATAGCAGTATTGAGATATGATCAAGAGCAGCCAAGGCTCATCGGCTCGCATTGTAGCAGCAGTTCTCTGCTCGATGCTTGTCATAATACTGATTCTCTACATCCGTCAAACCAACCAATACAGCACGCTACTACGACTGCACCACGGGTCCCAAACTTCTCTGCAAGAGAAGATTATCGATATTGCCAGACTGAAGAACGAATTGAAAGTTAAGGACTCCCAGTGCACTGCTGAGCTTGAAACTCTCGACAAGGAGGCTTCTGACTGCGAGACGAAGGGGAAATCAATGAAGACGGAGCTTGAAAACACCAAGAAAAAAGCTGTAAGAATATTATTTAAGGCTTTCTTATATATCGGTAGCACCTTTCAATATAAAAACCCGGCTTCACAAAGGTGAAAAAATGACTTTGTCAGTGCCTGAAAGTTACAATAGAAAGGTGTTGGCCGAAATTCCTATAATTAACCTACTGCTATATTTAATTATTATCCACTGTATAGGTTCAGTTTGAATCTGAGAAAGGGGAAAATGACGGTGAGTTATACCACACAGTTTGTTCGGTTAGCTAATTAGCACTAGCATTATTGTTGCTAACTAGCGTCTCTTGCTACTGAGAAGGAGAAGTACACACAGATCCAGGATCAGCTCAAGAAGGAAGCAGACACATGTGCAGCGAATCAGTGAGTAAACAGCTGGCATAGCTTGCTTATTGTGACGTCATTTATTGAATTCTGTCCTTAGGGAAGATCTTGAAAACAAGTTAAAAGAATGCGTTACCAAACTAGGTAGACTATAATTACATAAATAGTGTTACTTATTACTATAATTATATTATATTATACACATATAATCCCAACTTTGAAATTAGGGTCTATAGAGCTAGAGGTCAAACAGAAAGAGGCTGAAGCTAAGGTTAGTCACAGTAGAACCTCGTTAGTACGAACACGATTGGTACGAACATTATTTCAGTCCCCTTGAAAACCTTTTCAATATAAATAACTTCGGTTAATACGAATTCCTGATAAGGCGAAAACATATTGACGGTCCCCTAGTGTTCGTACTAACGAGGTTGTACTGTATATTTTTAAAGCAAGGTTACAACCGAATATTTCAATATTCGTTTGACCAAATATCTTTTGTTATTCATATTACGTGATTGGATTAATTATATAATTTATATTACACCCAAACGGGCCAAACAATCTCTACATATTCTTAAACTATAATAACCTCTGTAAATGTTGATCTAAAATTCTTATTTGTTGGTCACCCGAATATCATAATTCGGCAGACCAAAATATTTAGTTTAAGGGTTTTACCTTGAGTTATAAAGTAGAACCTCGTTAGTTTGAGCATCAGGGGATCGTCAAAATGCGTTCGCCTTATCCGGAATTCGTATTAACCAGTATCATTTGTATTGAAAAGGCTTTGAAGAGGACTGAAATAGTGTACGTATTAAGTATTAACCAGAATTTCATACTAACGAGGTTCTATTGATCCCATACTAACCCCATATTAATCCTATTCAACTATAGAAACCAGAAAGTGAGGTTAAAGTTCCAGCAATCAAATCTAAAGAAATAACAGTTGAGGAAATCGCAAAGAGTTTGGAAGAGGATACTCTCAAAGTTGATGATTCAGAATCAATGCATCTTTAATCTAGACCTGGTTGTTGCCAACTATCCAGATATAATTGAATTTATATTAGTCTTCGTTTATACTACTGTGCAGTGTGTTTTGTGTTGTTTACTTACTAATATATTAAGTTTATACAGAAAATGTATACTCTGGTTAATTTAATTCCGGTTGCGATATTGTGTATTGTACGGAGCTACTTATTGGCTAAGTTATAAGTTGCTTCAAGTATGCAAATACGTAATACACACTTGGACAGAAAATGCTAATCATTTGTTTGTTTGGCCCTACGCTTGCCTTTCCTATACAGTAGACTTGTAGTACGAATTCCAGGGGACTAGGGTATTAGACAAAAAAGGTATTTGAACGCCACATATCTGCAACTTTAGACTAACTTCGATGCTTCATGTCTCAACATATACTAACTATATAATTTCTAATCAGAAAGAGGGTCAGGATCGTTGGCTTATAAATTTTTATCTATCCCTATCACGATCCTGGAAAAGGATCGAGAGATTCTAATGCCCTAGAGGGGAGCGTCGAAATCTGTTCCCCTTATCTAGGATCTTATTAACAAGGTGTCACAAAGTATTTTAAAAATTTAAAAGGTTTCCGAAGCATTTGAAATGCTGTAATTAATTAAAATGCTATATTATCTAAACATAACGGCTTCAATTTACAATAATATAATATTGCTGCAATAGACTAACTAAGTAGATATGACTCGCGGCCCCAAAAAGCATTTGAAGCGCCTGAACGCTCCGAGACGTTGGATGTTAGACAAACTGAGCGGAAACTTTGCTCCTAAGCCATCTAGCGGCCCGCACAAAACCCGGGAATGTCTCCCTCTGATAATCCTATTGAGGAACCGACTCAAATACGCTCTCACCTATAACGAGGCTAAGAAAATACTCAAAGGGAGAAACCTCAAAGTAGACGGCAAGGTTCGTACCGAGGTGAAGTACCCTACCGGTCTCATGGACGTTATAAGCATACCGAAGACTAAACAGATGTTCCGTCTCCTCTATGACGTAAAGGGTCGCTACATCCTACACCAGATCGGTGAGGAGGAGAGCAGATACAAACTAGGGCGTGTCAAGAAGGTGGGCACAGGCCCGAAGGGTATACACTATATAGTGACTCATGACGGTCGCACATTTAGATATCCCAACCCAGATATAAAGCTGAGCGACACAGTCAAAATAGACCTCAAGGATTATAAAATCACCGACTTTATCAAGTTTGACATAGGCGCATTAGTGATGGCTACAGGTGGGCGTAACTTGGGTAGAATCGGTATAATTACCAACCGCGAAAAGCACCAAGGTTCATTCGATATTATCCACGTGAAGGACTTCACACAGCAGACATTTGCTACTCGCATGTCTAACGTGTTTGTAATCGGAAAGGAGAAGAACCCATGGGTGTCTCTGCCTAAGGGGAAGGGAGTGCGTCTCACCATAATGGAGGAGAGGAACAGACGCCTAGCTGAGAAGGTAAAGCAGACTAACCCCTCTCTGAGTAGCTAATGTATTCGCTATAGTGCGCTAGGTAATCTGTATTAGTATATTTGTAGACGTTTGTAGTGGGTGTTTGTTCGAGCATTCTATTAGTATTAGACATTATGATTTGTGTGTTATGTTGATAGAGGTAGGGAAACTCAAACGTAGGTAACGCAAAATCCCGAAAATTCGACACCCCCTCTTGAAGTCACGCTTTTTTTTAACCGTATTGTCTTACAAAAGTAATGTATTTCACATTGGTTATAACTAACTCCCCCCCCCCCTTTGTAAACGTTTGAACGACCTCTAAGTGTCGTTGATATATATGTAAGCAATAAACATTGGGTTACAATATAGAATTAATACAAACTTCAACTGCTATATTCATTTTAATTGAGAGTTTAAGTTGGGATGTTCGGCCGTTTGAGTAGAGTACTATACGCTGGGTCAGTTCGCTATCCACTCAGTAGGAGGCTGGCTCTCCCGGGGCTAGCCATGGCCCTCTCCCTCTACTGCTACTCCCGCAAGAAGAGGTCCCCTGTCCCGATATCGATAGCACTGTGTACCGACAAGACAGAGAGCCTCAGAGGGAGAATGAACTTCCTGGCTGACGTGTGTGACCGTGTCCTGCCTAGTGTTGTGTACATAGAGTCCAGGGGCTCTGGTAACACCATGATGGCCCATACAGAGTCGGGGGGCTCTGGGTTTATAATACAGAAGGACGGACTTGTGTTGACAAACGCGCATGTGACTGGAGGCGCCAAATCGGTAAGTGTGCGCCTTCACGACAAGAGGAAGGTTAAGGGCCTGGTTGTTGCTATCGACCAGCTTAAGGACTTGGCTCTGATTCAGTTGAATATCGGGTCTTCCCTCCCGGCCCTGAAACTGGTGTCCACAGAGGATTTGAGGGCCGGGGAAATGGTGCTGGCGCTAGGCTCGCCTCTCCGCTTGACTAACACAATAACTTCTGGCATCGTCAGTCAGACCAATAGGCGTAGCGACGAGTTGGGACTGAAAGGGGAAATGAATTATATTCAGACGGACGCCGCTATTATTTCCGGAAACTCAGGGGGTCCCCTAGTTAACCTGGACGGAGAAGCTATTGGGATAAACACACTGACCGCAGGGCCAGGGGTCTCATTCGCGATTCCGTCTGATTACGCAATAAAGATGCTAGAAAAGCTCCATTCTAAGAATATTTCTCTGAAACCTAAGTATTACCTAGGTGTGCAGATGGTGTCGCTAACGCCTCAAATGATACAGACAATCCTACAACGGACTGCGGACCTGTTTCCCAGTGACGTCACTGAGGGGGTGCTAATCGCTTCAGTGCACTCGCACAGTCCTGCTAACTCGGCCGGGCTGCAGAGAGGAGATGTGATTACTCAGGTCAACGGACAGACTGTGTATTCTGCAGGGGAAGTTCTTCAGAATATCCCAAAGGGGAAATCTCTGAAACTTAAAATTATACGAAGGAACATGAACTCCCCTATTATTATTTCAGTGTCACCAGAGTTAGTTGATTGGGTCGACTGAAGTTATTTGTTAATGATTTTAATTTGCAATGATGTTCTTTTAATTTAGAACGGATTGTACAAGTAAGCAGCTAATTTCCTGTTTTAATATAATTTCAACTACAAATTAGTTGCTACTGCGGAGTGCACAAATAATACCATTTTATGAACTAATCGGTAATTAATTAATTAAATAATAGTTGGCAAAACTTCCGAGTAGTTTACTATAAGAAGTTAGTACTTAGTATTAATTAATTAACCGAGAACTTTGAATGAACCATGCATTATCGATGTAATTACGAACAATCAATTCTCGTGACTCTAGTTAAAGGTTTTGATTAGATTTGTTCGAACTTTTTGTGGTATTATCTACACAGCACCTTTAAATGTTTACATGCAAATAGTACATAGTTCTCAAAGTATAATGTCCATTTTGTATTTATTCTATGAAACGATTATTTACGTAGAGAAATGCTTTGTATATTCGTATAAAAACAATAGATCGGCCTAGTTGAAAATCCGTTTACAGTTAATCAGTCATTTACCAAACTTGTTTTATAGTTCTCTCACTGCAGCGCATACCACTTACTAGATTAAAATGAGATTTTTAAGAACACGCAACTGCAACTTGGGTCTCTTCCTACTCGTGTTCCTCTCTTCCCTATGCGTGTCAAGTGCCTCTCTTCAGCTGGCACTAAGTGTAGACAGCTCACTGAACTACACGTACGTATTCAGCCCGTCACTTGACAATACCTATTTGCGATATATTAGCAATGAGTCGAGCTATTTACGAATTGAGTGTTTGCCTGTTGGAAATATGAGCAATGTAACTATCAACTGTAAATCACAAACCAATAATACTTGTCCTGGCAAAGTCACGAATTTGAGAATTCTATCTCTCAACTTATCGCAAGAATTCCAATACAACTACACTTGTATTTCTAATTCAAATAATATCACAGTTGAGCTTGTACTAGGCTATCGACCTATCATTTATAAGAGCAACGATTCTACTCTATTTGTGGCTGAAAATGATACACTGGTGCTACAGGTCGAAGTGTATTCTCTCCCAGAGTCTACTATACAGTGGAATTTCAGCTCATTAGTTGGTTTCAATGGAAGCACTACAAGAAATGTGTTACTCATAGACTCGTTCAGTGGGGACCTAGAAGGCAATTATACGATTGTAGCTAATAATACGCTCGGTTCCACCAATGCTACTTATCAAGTTAGATTGGGACAGCCTCCTATTATTTCTCCCAGTAATGATTCTGTTTTATTTGTAGCTGAAAACCAAGAATTGATCTTGCATGTTTTTGTCTCATCTGAGTACAGTTTGCAATGGAATTTTAGTTCAATTGCTGCTTACACTGGTCTAACTAACCAAACTATTTTAAATATTTATCCTTTCACTAGTGAGTTCGCTGGTTATTATACGGTAGTAGTTACTAACCGTTTCGGGTCTGACTCATTTTCTTTTAATGTGAATATCGGCTCGGCCCCTATAATTTCGCAGAATGAATCAATACTTTATGCTAGGGAATTCTTGGCTGTGACTCTGTTGGTAGAAATATTTTCTACTCCTATGCCCTCCTCTGTTACATGGTTCTTTAACTCCAAAGAGATTAGCCAATCCTCTATAGACTATGCTCTCTCTCATTCTAACACGAATCTTACAATTCGGAATATCACGCGAAATCTAACAGGTATTTATACCATTCGAGTCATCAATCAATTCAACCAGACCGATAGTTCATTTGAAGTTAGGATTGGAAATATCCCAGTGAGTTCTGTTGAGAATACAAATCTAACTTACGTCACTAACTCTTCAGTCCCCCTGGTATGTAGATTCACAGCTGATCCACCAGTTCAGAATTTAAGCTGTCAAATGTGGTATTTCAACACCATACAGCTCTGTGATACCCGCTATGACGTCATCAACACTTCTCTAACCATTCCACATGTCCAGTTGTCAGACGCAGGTGTGTACACCTGTAAGCCTGCTAACTTGTACGGCAGTACAAGTATACAGTTTAACCTTACTATTCATTCTCCCCCACTCTTTATAACCACTGGTGATACGAGACTCATAACGCGACGGGACAACAAGCCATTCTATATAACCTGCATTGCAGAGGGTATCCCAACGCCCATAATAGAATGGCTCTTTAACAATACACTTTTAACTGAAGGCATAGCAGTTACAAACGTACTGAATCGGACTAATAGTACTCTGACAGTTGACAAACCTGAGAACGCTAATTACACTTGTCGAGCTATCTCCAACATAACCACTAGTCCCGGTAACATAGAGCTATACTCCATAGCCTATAACTACACCGTCATTGTCATACTCCCTATCCCATATGTGCCCCCTGTGCTCAGTCACCTGGCACAGAGCTTCGTATTCACGGCTCTCTTCTGCATAGCGCTCCTGGTCCTGGCGTGTCTCGCAGTGGCGATGGCCATCGCGTGTCTGCTGCAAGATAGGTTCCGTACCGTTAAGATAGTGGAGCTAAACCCAAACGCGGAAATAGCAGAGAACATGGAAATGACGATCTTACACCCGACCGACAAGTTCCAGACAATAGTCCCTAAGGAGTACGCTATGATAGACTCTCTCAGCGAGTCAGGCATCGTGTTGGACACCAAAGTGCGAGAAATCGCAAAGTACATTGAGAGTCTCAAGGCTAACGACAAGCTAGGGTTTTCTGACCAGTATGAGCAGATCCGTCGCTTATCCGACGAGCATGTCGCCTCTAATGGAGAGATGCAGGGAAATAGGAGTAAGAACAGGTACAACAATATATTCTGCTTTGACCACTCGCGAGTAAAGCTGACTCCGCTTGACGATACACACAATGATTTCATCCATGCCAACTTCGTTAACGGATTCAACAGTGAAAAGGAGTACATCGCAGCACAGGGACCACTGGAAAACACCGTGGATGACTTCTGGCGTATGATATGGGAGTACAGATGTTGCACCATTGTAATGCTGACAAAGTGTATGGAGAATCTTAAGAGGAAGTGTGCCATGTATTGGGTGGAGGAGGGACGCACTGTTTTCTTTCAAATCGCGGTTACTCACACTTCAAGTTTGCATCTAGTTGACTATTCCATCATCAAGCTGAGTATTATCCCCGAGGATTATACAGGAGAGAAGTTGGAAGTTAGTTTATTCCAGTTCGTATCGTGGCCGGATTTCGGAACCCCGGATAGTCCAGCCGCCCTCCTCCACTTCAGAAACAGAGTGAGAGAGCACCACCCGTACCACGCCACTAGTCCTATGGTAGTGCACTGCAGCGCGGGCGTGGGCAGGTCCGGCACATTCATATCGCTCGACATAGAGCTGCAGAGAGCCGCGATGGAGGATAAGATAAACCCGTTTACGCGCGTGCTCGAGCTGAGGAAGGATAGGAACTTTATGGTGCAAACCGAGAGTCAGTATATCTTCCTGCACGACGCTATTTTAGAGGGAGTTTTGTTTGGCTACGAAGACACACCGGTTAGTGAGCTACCATTGCTAATCGAGAATTTATACAAACTAGACGAAGAGGCTGCTAAGACCGGATTCGAGTTGGACTTCAAAGCCCTCACTTCTGGGAAGATCGACACGAGACAGTTTTCAGATGGCAATCTGCCTGTTAATTTCGCGAAAAATCGCAACACACAAATCATTCCCTTCAATAAAAACCGCGTAAAACTAACAATGACTCCTGGAGTGGACGGGTCTGATTACATCAACGCTAGTATGATCGACAGCTACGCTTTTAGGAATGTTTTCATCGCAACACAGGCTCCAATGGATTCCACGATTTGCGATTTTTGGCGAATGGTTTTCGAGCGCAATGTCCAGACAATAATAATGCTGTGTAACTTGAGAGAACATAATATTGACGTCTGTGCGAAATATTGGCCCGAAATGGGAGACATCCTAGATTTGGAGCCTGTTACAGTCACGAATGAAGGAGAGAACCAAACCGAAGATTTAATGATTATCGAGCGAGACCTGAAAGTTGAGTACAAAAAGCTAAAATCTTCTCGCACCATCAAGCACTACAATTTCTTCGGTTGGTATGATAACAGATTTCCAGAGGATTTGAATGGGCTAATAGAACTATTGGATATCGCCAATGAACGAAATAGCGAAGACAAACGGGCTCCAATTATCGTGCATTGTACCACGGGCGTGGGACGCACTGGGGTATTCCTTGCCCTCTACAACTCAGTTGAACAAGCGACGTTTGAAGAGTGCGTAAATCTCTTCTATGTAATTAAAAAACTTCGGTTACAGCGGGTTCACAGTGTTCAGTCACAACAGCAGTACGAGTTTTCTTACCAAACTCTTGTTGAGTGTTTGCGAGCCATCGAGGAGAAGGACATTTGACCAGCATTCACATTCTAGAAAGTTATTTATTTAATACCGAGGAATTACCTGTAAAGCGGTTCGTTTGTCTACGTGACTTCTTAAACAGAGCTCTTTTATTCAAGACATTAATGTTAACAACGAGTGGTGTTAATTCAGCTTATACTTCAGTTATGTAATATTCTTTTAACGCCAATTAACTATTTGAGCTATTCTTACTCTATTTAAATTATTAAGTTTTATAAAATCCGTCAGTTTTTATACTACCGTATACATGACACTATGCTAGCGACACACTTAGGACACATTTTGCCCAAATTAGCCACTTACATGCACATATTCACTACATTCCTTCTGCTCACATTACTCACTAAGTTATGCGAGCCTCAGTGCAGCGATAATGTGACAGACAGTTCAATAAGGTCGCACATTCTCTATCTCCTGAACACACCAATAGAGTCAACAGATCCACCCCAGACACCAATACTCGCGGTTTATTACAACTGTCGTGCCCATTCCCCTTCCCATCCCTTATTCACAACTATGTCACTAACTGTTGAATTCCGAGTTTTGAATCCTGACCCCTCCCCACTGATGTACACACAAATTGACTTTATTTGTACGAACTTTTTTTGGATTAGTGTGCGTTCATCCGCTCCGATTACAAATTCCTCGGAAACAGCGCTGCACTCATTATACACAGACAACTGTACAGAGTGCCATGTCTCGGCTGGCAACCCGTATCACTGCTTGGAATGTGCCGAGGCGTGTAGTACGAGTAACTTCGGCTACTGTACTTCTCTAGGTGTTTCTGAGTGCTGTGAGTTCTTATGGCAAGACACCTGTCGTACGACCTGTCCAAATGGGACCAGGCCCAATCTGAATAGTACTTGTGTTTGCTCTGAGTTCGTATCTGGGATTAATTGTGACGTTTGTAGTTATCCGTGTGAGAATAACGGAACTGCAAATGCGGAATGTGACAGCTGTGTGTGTCCCCAGGGGTACACCGATGCGAACTGTAGCACCAAGATAGACTTCTGTCTGGGCAGCCCCTGTCCTCAAAACGCGGTTTGTCACACCTCCCCACTCGGCCACTCCTGTGAATGCAAACAGGGGTACACCGGTAGCGACTGTGAGTCTGAGATCAACCACTGCTTATTGCAGCCCTGCCAGAACGAAGGGGTCTGTAGATCCGACTTATCTGGGTTCTCTTGTGTCTGCCACGAAGGCACCACTGGACACGACTGTAGCTCTATTATCGACACCTGTTCGGTAGGGAACCCATGTGCGAATGCCGCGATGTGTGTTAACGGGATCCGCGGAGCAGAGTGTGTGTGCTCTCCCGCGTATACCGGGCGGATATGCGAGTCGGTGATTGACTTCTGCGAAACTTTCCCGTGCGCTAATAACGGTAGCTGTACACCTTTGCTAGGCAACTACACCTGCTCCTGTGACTTCCCGTATACCGGCTTGGAATGCGAGAATGCGATTGACCACTGCCTGTCTGGTCCCTGTAGCAACAATACTGTGGATTGTCTGAACACAGCAGAAGGCCCCGTGTGTGTGTGTGAGAGGGGGTACACTGGAGTCACGTGTGGAGATAATATTAATGACTGTGTGCTTATAGACTGTAATGGAGGGGTGTGTGTAGATGGAGTGATGGGGTATAGGTGCGAGTGTGAGGTAGGACTTATTGGGAAGAATTGCGAGATTAATGATGTGACGTTGTTATGTGGAAATGTGAGGTGTGAGAATAACGGTACTTGTAACAGTGAGTATTTTGTGAATGCCGATAGAGACGAGGTGTTATTAGTCGCGGGAGGAAACTTTACGTACAAGCCAGAATACTGTAATTGTATCAATGAGTGGAGCGGAGTTAAGTGCACAAAATGCACATTAGATTGTGGAGATAACCAGCTAGAAGATACCCTGTGTCACAGGTGTATATGTGAGGGGCTTTGGACCGGAGAGGGTTGTGTAGATTGCGATTATTTCCTTGAGGCAGGTGCCTGTGTAGAAAACTGTACTTTAGAGAGTTATCAAGTTAGCACCAATAGGACATGTTTCGCCTGTGGGCTGCCTAACTGTCTTCTCTGCAACCAATCTCGTCCAGAGGAATGTAAGGAATGTGAATCCAATTACACACTAAATATAGACTCAGGTGACTGCGAAGAAACTCCTTTGCATACCACAACCATCACCATGACAACTCCCTCTCCCACAAAGCTCACAACTGAGCCTCCTGTCGAGTTCCCTAATTTGAACTACGGACTTCCTCTCGGGGCTCTGCTTATCCTCCTCGTTATAGTCGCTGTTGTTGTTGTGCTCTACTGCATGTGGCGGTACAAGTGCTGCGTGGGGGGCGGGGGCGGGGGCGGGGACAGCGGGGCGCCCAGCTGGTGGGGGTGGGGGTCCGGGAGGAAACAGAAAGTGAGAATAAAAGTAACACGGAAAAGTCTTGATGACGAGGTTGGTGACGTCGTAGTGAGGTCTGGTAAGAAGAAAATTGTGAAAAAGCGCAAGATCAAAAAGAAAGTGGATAAGTATAAGCACCTTGAGAGCAACAGGATGAGTTTCGAATTCCTGCCTCCAACGGCCGTGCAAATGCCGACTCGATCTGAATCCATAGAACTCAACGAGAACCCAGAGTACAGCCCGCTGAGACAAATATCGACACCAACGGAGGGGTATGAGTTTATCTACGAGCGTCACCTCCCCTCTTCTACTCCCCTGCACCCTTCTACCCACACAGTTAGTTCTATAGTCGCACCGCAGGAATCACAGGTCATATTTCCCCTTACAACAGGTCTAGCTAACGATGACGAATCCTATCGAGACTCCTTCACTTCTGAGTCAGTCTACGTAACACCTTCAGTAACGAACCAGTATGAGAATGTAGTAGTAGCTGGAGATACTCATGAGTACAGTAGCACTGGGTACTACATCTGGCAGACCTCTGATAGCGGCCAGGACTACACACAGGCCTCGGACTCAATTCTATCGCAGCACACACACAGCCACACACCGTTATAGCATAGCAGCCCTCTTATAGCTATCTAAACAGTTATTTATTATTTTTATACATTCCTGACTTTATTTCTTTATTTCAGTTCCGTGTTTCATACACCCCTGAGAAATCTCAAATATTCACAAATTTCATAATCCTACCAATTATAGGATTATGAAAGTAATTTACACAAATTAATTATTATTTTGGACACAAAAATTATTATTCTCAATTCGAATTTGCTGATACTTAGGCTACTATACTTAGAATACTAAAATAATATTTATTTGTACATAGACACCAATATGAGGGAAATTTTGTTTTTCTTTGACATCGTGTGTCCGTACGCTTACACAGCGAGTACGCTTCTTAACGAGGTGGCCCTCAAACTCAATGTCCGCTTTATCTGGCGTCCGGTTCTGCTGGGCGGTCTCTACAAGGCCACAGCGGCCCCCCAGGGGGCAGCCGGCTCCGCCACCGATCCAATGTCGAATGCCAAGCGCATGTACTCGGCGCTAGACCTAATGCGCACACTCGAGCGCTACAAAGTCCCGTATAAACAGGGGGTAGGGCCCACTCAGAAAACCCTGAATGCGATGCGGCTGCTAACAGGTGTGTCTAACCAGACCACACTCGTGCTCCTAGCGCACAAACTGTTCCGCATGTACTGGTACGAAGGAAGGGACATGTCCCTGCCCTCTAGCCTGCAGGAGGCAGCTAGCTCATTGGAGATAGGCCTAGATACTGTAGAGGAGGAGAGAGTCAAACAGGCGCTGAAAGCGAATACAGATTCTGCTGCTGAATCCGGTGTGTTCGGAGTGCCCACTTTCCAATTTGACGGGAAACTGTTCTTCGGAGTAGACAGTATTCCCAACTTGGCTGCCAAGCTAGGCTCCGCGTTTGTGCAGCCACTGAGACTCTCTTATAGCACTGCTTCTGCGAGGAAAACTAAACTCACTTTCTATTATGATTATTCCAGTCCATGGTCATACTTTGCATTCTCGCAGCTAGAGAGGGTACTTAGAAATGTCTCGCCAGTCCAGGTTGATGTAGAGTTTGTCCCAGTGTTAGTGGGTGCGATATTTCGCACTTTGAACGCTCCAAATGTCCCAATGACAGCAATGCCTAAGGCTAAAGTTGAGTACTACGGTCAGCAAGCGCTTGACACCTCGGAACGCATCAAAGTCCCCTTCTCCTACTCCTCGCATTTCCCGCTCAGGAGCGTGCTTGCGCTGAGAACTGACATCGCCTCGGGACACAACACTAGTCTCATGCGGGCTCTCTTCGCCGCCGCTTGGCAGAGGGACCTGGATATCTCCAAAAGCGAGGTTGTGTCAGTTGTGCTTAGGGAGACAGGACTGAGTCAGGATCTGCTCGGATCAGCTGACTCGGGCCGCGTGAAGGCTCAGCTGAGAGCCAACACGGAGAGAGCCGTCGCGAACGGCGCGTTTGGTGTGCCCACTTTCCAGGTGGATGAGGGGCAGATCGTGTGGGGACAGGACCGACTGAATATAGTGGAGGATCTGCTGTGTGGCTGGCGAGACGTGGGGGCCAGCAGTCACAAGAGTAAACTCTGATTAATGTTGTAGTTTTTATGCGAATATGAGTTTGGAAATATTGCACGGTATAACTATAGTTTTGTAATTAGTACCAAATAACCTGCCTTAGATAAGCAGATTTTAGTTAACTTGTTGAAATAAATATAATTTAAATTCCAGGTTCGTATTGCATTTTAACTGAAATAGCATGGCACTGTTAATTTATTCGACAGCAATAATTTATAATATAATCCAGTATGCTTTTGTTTTAAATGTCTCTTGATGGATTAGTTCTTATATAATACGTTCATTAATAAATTGTGATTCCAATTTCTCATGGTTCCCAATAAGTTACTCTGTTTGTATAGCAACCTATATTGTTGAATGAAATGCATTCAATAAAATTTGGGCGAAACTATTAGCTAATTAGCCCCAAAAGGAGAGAGCCTCAAATTTTCTAATACTTTTGTGCTAGACTTTCCTTGGCCGCTCCTTGAATGTATTAGATTATATGTACAGTATCTTTAATATTATTCTATTATCTAAAAACAATAGATATTTTGGCTTATTTTATTCAAATCATTAATTCTTTAAACCTTGGTTTATCTCGTATTTAGTGTGTTTTGTAGTCTCCAGTAGAGCCTCTATTGCTAGAGAATGAGTGTTCTAAAGCATTTTGTGTCAAAGAAGAAGAGGAGATTCCAACAGGGTGGTTTCGACTTAGACTTGACTTGTAAGTTACATTAGTATGTATGTGGGTTTGGCTCGAGTGCTATCTATACCTATATGTTTGTTCGTTAGACATAACAGATAACATAGTGGCCATGGGATATCCCTCTGAGAAGCTGGAAGGATTTGTCCGTAACAAAGCTGACGATGTAATACGGTAAGTTAACTTATACTTGTTTAGTTATACTTCACAACTGAATTGTATTGAGTATTAAACTTTGTTTTTAGATTCTTTGATCTCTTCCATCCTGATTCCTACAAAGTATACAATCTGTGAGTAAATGAAAAATGAAAAATATATGGCCCAGTCCGCTTATATTATATTAAACTTTAGGTGCTCAGAAAGAAAATATGATCCTTCCAAGTTCTATAACAGAGGTGCGTGTTATACGTATATGTAGATACATATCCCTTATACAGTCAGGTTCTTTATTCTTAACATTCTAAGGACAAATTTTTCTTCATAATAGAGAGGCTTCATAATAAGCGAACTCAACTTTTGTAGTTCGTTATATGGGACCATAGGGCTTGTTCATAATAAAAAGTTTTTTTGATACTAAATTACTAATTAACTGCCTCAAAATTGTCGCTATAAGCAGGCCTGACTTATTGCTACTTCCCTCAGTCGCCGAGTATCCCTTTGAGGATCACAACGCGCCGAGATTCGAGATGCTGAAGCCCTGTTGCGAGGATATAGCGGATTGGTTGTCAAGCGGGAATGAGAGGAATGTAGTAGCGATACACTGCAAGGCTGGAAAGGTAGATATGAATACACACTGACTTCTCTTTTTATTGAATTCCAATTGTGTTATAACTTAGGGGCGGACTGGTGTTATCATTTGCTCTTACCTGTTGCACACCAGACAATTCACGGATACGAAAGAGGCGCTACAGTTCTACGGAGAGAGAAGAACGCAGAACGCAAAAGTAAAATAATTATGTATTCGTAATACTCGCATGTACATATTCAATTCGACAAATGTATATAGGAAATTATTTATATTTCTGCCACAGAATATATTTTGACGCTTTGTCAAGGTAATTTTGACAGCAAAAATCACCTTTCCGAAGCCGGGTTTTATATTGAAAGGTGTTGGACGAAATAGTACAAGTAATTCCAAAATATAACTACCTATGTCTGTCATTTGATTACGAGGTTCCTCTAGGGCGTGACTATTCCCTCACAGAGACGGTACGTGTACTACTACAGTTATATGATGCGTAACAAACTCACGTACACACCCACACCTCTCTTGCTGAAGTCTATAACTCTAATTGGGGTGCCTTCTTTCTCAGCTGGGATATGTTGTAAGTATACTTTTGTTTATTTGTTTACTCGTTTATTCGTTCACTTCTTTATTTGTTTATTCGTTCACTTGTATATTTGTTTACTTGTTTATTCATTTATTCGTTCACTTGTTTATTAGTTTATTTGTTTATTCGTTCACTTGTTTATTAGTTTATTTGTTTATTCGTTCACTTGTTTATTCGTTCACTTGTTTATTGTTTATTCGTTCACTTATATATTTGTTTATTTGTTCACTTGTTTACTGGTTTACATATTGTAGGTCCGATGTTTATTGTTAGACAAGGACAAGGTGCAAAGATATACCAATCTGATCCTCATCAGGTTGGTTCTTAATTAATACACAATGTACCATGGATTGTACCAAATAGAAATTAAATGATCTCTGTGTAGGATGTTAAGAAAACAGACAAAGAAATAAAGATAATTCTACCCAAACCGCTACCAGTTTGTGGGGACTTGAGAATAGAATTCGTGCATGTCAGCAAGATGACAAAGAAGGTATTTACACACACTAATACTCCTCAATAATTCTATTTATTACAATTCCTACTTTCCAGGAGAAAATGTTTCAATACTGGTTCAACACTTTTTTCATATTCCACTCGTGTCCTACTGAGGAGCAGGAGTTGATAGGGAATGCTAACTGCGTGCACTCAGTGCCGCCTACGATCCCCGAGTCAATGGAGCGGGATACGCCCAAGTACAGCAAGAAGCAGTCCCACCCGTCGACATCGCACCCAGGTGAGTCCGTGGCCTCCCTCCCTCTGCCAAAGTCCGCCTCTAACGTGAGCATTGGCGGGACGGAGGATGCAGCGTGCAGTCCCGATCCGCACCAGCCCGCACAGGTGGACATAGGGCTCACAAAGCGGGTAAGGAAGCGAGGCTCCGTGCGCCGGTCCTTTAGCGAGATTCCCTCCCAGGCAGTCAACCCAGTCTACTGCGAGGAGTTCAACCTGAACCTCCCCAAGTGGGAGCTGGATAGGGCCCACAAGGACAAGGACTGCAAACAGTACCCGGACACATTCAGGGTGAGTAGGGGATTCTGATATTCGAGGAATACGATAAATCCATTAACCTGTTAAACAACTCACCTCAAGTGCTTATGTGGTGTTGTATGGTAATTTAATCACAGATTTATCCTAGTTGGATTTTTCCTAGATGTAGGTATATTTCGATTTATTCGCTATTATTATTTTAAACCCCTTAGGGGGCTACTATTAGAGTAAATACGTTAGTTACGCAACTGGCAACTGGTATGCTCACACTGTCTGTACGTAGGTTATAACTGTGATGGCTAACCAGCAGTCGCAGGAGAGCGAGGAGCTCCATCAGAGCAACGCCGACAATTCCGACAAGCGCCATGAGTTGGTGGGGCCGCAGTCCGACTTAGACGAAGACAGCGACGACGATGACGTCAGAGAAGTTACCGAGGCGGCTAGAATTTCCATGCAGGCCAAGAAGCAAGCCACCGGGCAGTACCACAGCAAAGTATCGCCCAGGACAAGCCCCAACTTCACAAGGGATAACAAGCCTAGAGACGACATACTCCATTTCGAGGGACTCAAAGGAGACAACTCATTAGAAACGAGATCTCATTCCAACGCGATTACATCTCTCTCCCCCACTGTGATAGGCCCGCCCCCAAATGATATCACCAATCCCCCGAGGGGCGCCTTCTCCCCTTCTAGCGACGTCCCCTTACCCACTCAGATAGACCTGCCTCCGAATGATAACGCCCACCCCCCTAGTGACACAATATCGCCCCTAGAAGACCTCCCCTGTCCCGCACTCCCACCCAAAGCAAACCCCCCCGGCCCCAACTCCCCGAATACCGAGTATTTTAACCCTGGAGCACAGCGTCCGTCCGAGGTCTCCCTTTAGCCTCTCTCTCTCCGCGACCTTCTACTTTGTAGTAAATTTTGTTGTTTTATAAATTATATAGCAGGAGAGCGCTTGTAACATATTTAACTCAGTGATACCTCGCTAAGCACGTGTAGTGCTCGTACGTTGGTTTTATTGTAATTTTACGGATTATTGTATGCTTATTAGATATGCACGCAGAACTCAATTGTACGGGTCTGTCTGCATATGTATTTAATGAGAATATTGTGTACTTAACATACTGTAGTGTTGTCAACTGTAATTATTTATTGTAGAGTTTAGCTTGACTGGCTGTTCAAATTGGGGCAAATCCACAAATCGTAATAAATTGATTTTTTGCATTGTCGAACTAAATTAAATTGTTTTTTTGCATTGTCGATCTAAATTAAATTGATTTTGTGCCATTATCGAACTTAATTACATAGGATAGGATATCTTATTACTTTGCCGACTATATTGGCACAATTCTGATCTTCTTGCTTTAGTATATTTTTGAGATTTTTGTATATTTTCCAGTTTAATCCAGAAATTATTTCTTACGAACTTATCAGAATCTATACTATAGTATTTGATATATTACTCGGTCTTGTAATTTCTCCTATGTTTCTTAACTCGCATACTCTATTGATTCTCTCTAGCAGCTAACTTAACTCACCATGGATAGTGTAACTGGGTTCCTCGTAAAGTCTAAGGTAACAACTGAGGTTAAGAACATCATGGGGGGGCTGGGACTGGATGACGACAGCAACAGCACAGGTGACGAGGAGAAACGGAAGCGAGACTCGGAGGATGCTGCCAGGAAACAGGAAGCCAAGACAGAGGAGAAAATGAAACAGATAGAAGCTGGTACAGTCTACTCTCTTTGTAATCAAATGATTGGGACCTGTAAATCCCTTTGTTATATCCAGATATTCGTTATAAGCTGATAATAACTAATGCATTTAGTGCTCTGGGGAAAAATATCCATTTCGTTATATCCAACTTCGTTATAACGGGAGTTCACTGTATTTGTTTTAAGAGCTTCCTTATATGTAGACAGTCTATATAAAAGCCAATATAAACTAAGATAAAATTTTGTAGACCACAAGTTCCTACCGTTTATGGGTAATAAACTATTTAATTAAGTCAAGAAAACCTGTCTAGAAATATACGGTATATTTCTTATTATAATAGCTCACAATGATATGGCGATATTAACTGTTATTCTCTAGAACACTCGAAGAGGCGAGAAGAGAGGGACAAGAAGCACGCTGAGATTCGCAACAAATACGGAATCGGAGAAAGCGCGAGTTCCAACAAGAAACCCTCCAATACCGGGTCCAAACCGACCTCTGGAAAATCTGGAAAATCAGAGGGGGGAGACAAGTGTAAAGCCTCCTAACAAGAATTGGGGATAAATTGATGTGTTATATGCTGTAATGTATTATGTTTGCTTGTCCTATACAGCTGATGATATAAATACATCACATTTTTAGACTCACTTCGTGAACTAATAAGCTTGAACAAATTAGCAATTTAAGTTATAAGTTATCACTTTCTATACAATGTAACATAATACGCTCTATTCCTATTATATATGGTGGAATTATGGTATAATCTTTAGTTTAACTTAACTAAATTAATTTCTCAATTAGACTCCTGGTGACAGAGAGATATGGCATCTTTCCTATTGTGAGTTAATTTATTTTATGATAAAGCTCATTTTCCTCCTTTTCCTTATAAAGTATAATAACCTGCATAATCCGACCCTATATAATCCGAAATTCAAGAACCGACACTTTCCTTATCCAAATCAGCGTCGGACTATGCATTAGAGCTTGCATAATCCGACAATTTGGCATTCCGCCATGTTTTCCCTATCCCAACGCGAGTCGGATTATACAAGTTCTACTGTGTTATCTTGAATAATGCCTATAACGGGTGTCTTATTAGACAGGTTCTATTGTCTTTAATAACGCTTATAACTTAACCTGTTTATCCACAGCCCGAGCAGAGGAGCCCGCACTTTCAAGCCGAAGAAGGAGATGAAGGAATCCTTCTTGAAGACAGACGACTTTATAAAGAAGGCCTCAGCCACGCTGGGGTCCGGCAACCTCAAACAGGCCGTCAGACTCCCGGAGGGACAAGACCTGTGTGAATGGGTCGCTGTGCATAGTTAGTACTTATTCAATACCACCTGTCTATCTGTATATATATACAGTGGATGCCCGTTATAAGCACATCGTCGGGCACTGCACTTAATGTGCTTATAACCGACAGAAATTATATATGGTATATGGCAACCGTTTTCCAACATAGTGTTCTTATATCCGATATGTTCTTATAACCGGTGTGCTTATATCCGATATCTACTGTAATATCTATCTATCTATCTATCTCTATAATGCCTATCTGTCTATTCTGTAGCGATTGACTTCTTTAATCAGATCGACATGCTGTACGGTACCGTGACGGAGTATTGCACGCAGCAGCAGTGCCCTGTCATGTCAGCTGGACCCAAGTACATACCTAGATTATACCACCGTAGTTACTCTAATAGCAATGCACTTATCCAGTTAGATAGCTATAGTATCAATAGTTACAGGCAATTTGTTCCGTGCTACAGGCGTTTTTACTTCTTGCACTAAGATTTAACACCTTCGTTTATACTTCAACATTATACATTGAAATTATATGTAGTATTGTAGACAGAGTGATAACCTATTGATTGAATTGTTGTTATGTCGACTCCACTAATTGCTTGTAACTTGATTACTTGCTATTAGAGTGACTATATTAAGACACAATTGGGACACTATTATATTATATTTCTGCCTCTCTCTCTCTCTAGATACGAGTATCACTGGGCAGACGGGAAGGAGATAAAGAAGCCGGTTAAATGCTCCGCCCCTAAGTACATAGACTACCTCATGACATGGGCATCGGACATGATAGACGATGAGACTATATTCCCTAACCAGATAGGTAGCTAATCTTACAAATATTATACAGTAAACCTCCAAAAGTGAACACCTTCAATAAATGAACAACTCCAAAACATGAACACTTTTTCTCGGTCCCAAAAATTTTATCATTGGTTTAGAGTCTTTAGACACACGTTATTTTATGATCATGAAAAATGAACACCTCTCAAAAGTTAACAATTTGGTGGTCCTCAGGGTGTTCACTTTCTGAAGGTTTTACTGTAACATTAATTACTATAACATTATTTAAACTCATGTTTTCGCAGGTGTGCCCTTCCCAAAGAACTTCCTAGCCACATCTAAGACTATTTACAAACGTTTTTTCCGCGTCTACGCACACATATACCATTCGCATTTCGACTCCATAGTCGAGTCAGGAGAAGAGGCTCACCTAAATTCCTCTTTTAAACACTTCATGTACTTCGTGATGGAGTTCGAGCTTATCGACAAGAAGGAATTAGCGCCGCTGCAAGAGCTCATAGACAAGTACTGTGCCGTAGCACCATCTAAAGGAGCCTCCGCTTATTGATTATACAAATCAATGTACAGAGCTTTCTATCAAGCAACATTAGTATTTACAGCTCTGTTGATCCATAAGATGTGCATTATTATATTACAACTAGATTAGTTTTGTATTGTCTGTAATTTTAACAGAGTTATCTGTAGTAAGATGTTAGTGGTACATATCAGGATTATGTGTTTTGAACTGACTACTCTCCTATTTAAATGCTTGTATACACAATTGTTATTTTAACATTGAATTAGACACCACCCTCAAATTTATCGTAAAATTAGAATGTCCATATATTGAGGTTGTAATGGGTTGTTTTTGTTTGTCTCGGAACGGTACTTTATTCATATCAATATTATTGAGTTTACTTATCCACCGATCATCGGCGTTTGTATTAAAAAACCTCGCTACTTTCTACCGATTGTTTTTTTATGTTTATAAAAAAACACCATCGGTAGAAACTAGCCAGGTTATTTAATACAAACGCTGATGATCGGTGCATAAGTAAACTCTATTATTATGGACATATTTATTGGGCAACACCTTTTCAATATACATGTATTAAAAAACCGGTTAGCAAAGGTGAATTTTGATGTTAAAAATTACCTTACCTGTGACTAAAAGTTGCATAAGAAACAGGACCGATATTTAAGTAATTCATATTATTATTAGCTTGCCCAGAATGATATTTGCCTTGAAGCAAGTCAAGATAATCCAATGGCGGAGGAAGTACCTCGCTAAGATCGCATTTGGCGGCAAGATGTATGACGCAGTGCTCGCAGCACGCAGGAGGCCATCTGATTTCAAATACCCCAAAATATCATTTGACCGAACCTTATTATACGTCCCAGATGAGAAGCAGAAAAAGTAGCATAACTCTCACCACTAACACTATCCAATTAGTAATTTAATTTAATTAATAAATATTAAATTGTTTATCGTTCTGTTTCTTAGTCAGGTCATGTAGGCATGCGCGATGCGCCTCTAGGCGCGTAATTTGAAAGGAAACTTTTCTAGGCGCGGTGGAAAATCGATAGTGCTCTTCATTAAACTTAATCTAGGCGCAGAAAATTCTGCCTGGATCACCCAAACGAATGCAACTGCAGTAATAAACCACAATGCTATTATGTGTCACGTAATGACTTTATTCTATAATAATATTATTGGGCGAACTCGCGGAAGTTTAATCACGCTTGAATAATTTTTGTTGAGCTTTTCATCATAATAATGTCATACTTCCTAGCGCGTAAAACTCCACCTATTCATTCAATCGGTAATAGGCACTATATTTATTTATTCGCGAAACTAATATAAATCAATACATTCATACTATTTGTCTAGTTACTCACTCTATTGAATTGTAATTTATCCCTAGTTTAGTTTACAATACTACATACAAACTCTATTCACATTTGTTTGGTATAAAAGCAAATACTATTGCAACATTTATCAGTTTTGTCTTTCCACTAATATATTTGTTTTCGCAATTAGTTGAATTAGCTTACACATTTTGATTGCAACAGCCAATGCTTGGCACCATGAGTCATCCACAATTGATTTCTTCTCAACACTTATCTGAACAGGGAATGAACGTTCTAATGGACAATGGAAATTCTCTCACGGACAATTTTCTGTCTCACGAAGGGATGATTTCAACTGTTCTCGGAGACTGCATGAAGGAGGACAACACTGGCACGTCCATTGGCGACAAACTCGACAAAGCTCCTCTGATGGGCTGGGGTAATATGCTGGAACAGGTATGTTGTTGTTGTTATTATTGTTATTATTGTTATTACAGTTGAAACCCGTTTTTCTAACCAATTCTTTGCATGTAAATAAAGTAAGAATAATCCGGTAGTTAGAATAAACCGATAGAAAATAAAACAAACTTGGATTTCTTGCACATTTAGAATAAATAATTAGTTAGAAAAAGACACGATTTTTTAGTTAGAAAAGCCCGGTGTTAGAAGAAATCGGTTTCGACTTTATTATTTGTTGTTTACATTCTTTTTCTTAGAATTATTACCAGAACAACAAGCTGGGTGGCCTAGAGGTGGCACACGAATCTTATTTCCACAAATCCCCCTCCATGAGTCCCTCTGCCAACAATTTCTCTAACGTTGAGTCTCAGAACAAAATACACAACACTATACTCGACAACATTCTCTCAGGCCCGCGTAAGGCCAGCCCTGTGATGACAGACAAGCTGTCTCACAACAACATGCACCACGTGGTGCCTAGGAACGAATGGGACCCGATCACTTCCAAAGACGAGTTGGACTCTAAGGCACTGACCACTAACGAGTTGACTCAACACTTTATGTTCGACATTGAGAGCTCCAAACAGAGCGCTTCCCCCGCCTCGCCCAGCTCCCTCTCGCAGCTCTACTCCTCGCACCAGCTCATGGGGGACCCCAAGGCCTCGCCTGGGGTCATCGGACAGAAGAGCATGTACCCCACTCCCGCCGACCTCATGAAGCAGGAGCAACTGCTGAGTAACATTTCGCAGCTCAGTCCTGCGCTCTCCGGCTCCCTCCTCAACCAAGCGGCCAGCAACTCCCTCAGTCTCAACCATCTGGCCGGTATGCTGTCCCCGCTGTCCGAGCTGCCTCTCTCCGCGCGCACCCCCAACCAGTTCACGTACCCCGGGGCCCTAGACCCCAAGTACGACCCAATGGGGGGTCGCTCCTTCTCCTGCTCTGACGTAGACAACCAGTTCTTGTACGACTTCGATAAACTGAATCTGAGCCCCGCGGCGCAACAAGCGCTGCTTGAGAAGTCGCTTCGGGGACGGGCGCCCCCCGAGGGGTACCTGTGTCACCTCTGCTTTCAGAAGGGGCACTACATCAAGGACTGCGTGCTGGTGAGTTATGTAAGTTGTAACTGTTACTATCACTAGTTTTGTAATGTATACTTTCGTAATATTATTATTGTTTATGCATTGTTGATTTGACTCTCAAAACCATTTGAATTTTTGAAAATTTGTCTTCTAAAATTGATTTTCCGATCTTAGCTACTTTTGGGTCACATACCATTCCAGGTATATCGTAGTTAGGTCGATATTTGGTTATTTGTTGTTAATGACATTGCAATGACTGTTCTAACTAAAAGCAGTCAATTTAATCGTGATGGGAGCAATAACCCAAACAAAATACTTAGCGGAATTTAGTTCTACTTGTGGGGCAATTTGTGTATTCACACAGAAAATGTTGTTATTATGCTCTCTCTATTGTTGGACCCCCAAAGGCGCTTTTTATCATGATTTTACTGGAACCAAAATTGCTGTAAAATTCCGTTTCGATTTAGTTCAGTTTCATAACTTTCATTTTGTTGAAAAATAACAATTATAATTTTTGTTGTGTTTACACAGTAATTTATCTTTTTGCGGCTTGTTTCAGTTCTTATTCCTTATTTGATTTAATTAATATTGTTTATGTCAGTCACCTTCAACCCTATATGGCTGCCTGTTATATTTGTATTAGATCATTGGTTCCATTTCATATTGCTAAGTTTTCTTAATTTGGAAGCTTTGGTGTCAATTTCTAATAAACTATGTAATTTCCAAATGAACTATGTAATTTCCAAATGAACTGTGTAATTTCCAATAATGAACTGTAATTTCCAATACTTTCAAGTGCGTTTATAATACTACTACACTCGCTAATAGTACTAATGTGACGTAATACTTTAGGCGCGTCCACGCGGCGAGGGCCTCACGCCCTACCAAGGTAAGAAGCGCTGTTTCGGAGAATACAAGTGTCCCAAATGTAAGCGTAAATGGATGTCCGGCAACTCGTGGGCTAACGCCGGTCAGGAGTGCAAGAAGTGCCACATCAATGTGTACCCACACAAACAGCGACCCCTCGAGAAACCAGACGGACTTGACGTGTCCGATCAGACGAAGGAACACCCGCAACATCTTTGTGAGAAGTGTAAGGAACTCGGACACTACTGTAGACGCATGACGATCAGTTCCTAAGCTTTTCTTAGGGGTGGGTAGTATGTCTTCTTTACTCGCCTCTTTACCTTGTGAAGGTACAACGGCCGTACTTATCTAGCTGTTGTAAGTATTTTATCTCGTTTTTATTTTTGTATCTCCAATCTCGTTGTGTTTATCTACTGCCTATGAATTCCCAATATACTCTATAGTTCTAGTGTAGTGAGTAGTGCCCGTTAGATTTGTAAATATTGCTTCTCTTTCTCCAGATTCCCACAATTTACTTGTGTTCGGAATGTTGATCGATTTATCTCAGCAATATTCTGATGGTGTTTTTTCTACTTTGATTAGTTCTCAGCATAGATTTGGTCCATTTATTATCCTATATCTTTATTCTTGTGTGTTGGAACGATACTTATTCGATTCTATAGATTCAGTACTATTGGTATTTTGGATTTCGTGCAATTTCTTAATATATATTCTCGTAGTGACAGGTTGAGCGTTTAACTTTCGTTATTGATATTATTTGTTGTGTGTCTTTTCTTATTTGGGTTTGGATTAGTTTATATTAATAAGAATATACATGTTTGATATATCTTTATATGCTATGGGGAAATTATGTATAATCTGTATGGGGGAATATGAACGGAGTATATTTACTATGCCTCGTATTCTTAATTCGTTTATAATTCATAAACGGACAGCCCTTTACTGCATCGGTGTATATTGATTCCAGTTATTGGTCTCAAATGGTTCTATACAAAGTAATACTGTATTCACTAACTTCGAATTGAAACTAATCAGCAACTTCTGAGTTTGGAGGACATTGTTATGTAACTTCAGTTTTATGTATCATCAATTCGGATTCATCCCAAGGGGTAAATTTTAAGTTATGCTGTGTTTTAAATTATAGATTTACGACATGGGTTTCCTAGGTTTATAGTTTATCCCAGCCCAATGGTATCAATCGATTAATTACTAATTACCACTCTAATGTGTCAAAAACGATATACCTGATAGAGTCAGATAGACTAACTTAGTTATATGGTCGTTCATTACTACTAAGTACCACATTTGATATAGACTACAATGAGCTCAATCGGCACTGGTTACGACGTGTCAGCCGGCCAGTTCTCCCCGGACGGCCGCGTGTTCCAAGTGGAGTACGCACACAAGGCAGTCGAGAACAGCGGGAACGTAGTAGCCCTTCGGTGCTCGCAGGGGGTCGTGTTTGGGGTGGAGAAGTTAGTAACGTCAAAGCTGTATGAGAAGGGGGCCAATACGCGTCTCTTCGCGATAGACGAGCACATCGGCATGGCCGTAGGGGGCGTGCTAGCGGACGGTAGACGCGTGGTGCAGATAGCGAGAGACGAGGCCTCGAGCTACCGGTCCAGCTACGGCATGCCCTGTCCGCTCCACGTGCTGAGCGACAGGGTAGCCAGCTATCTGCATGTGTACACCTTATACGGGTTCACACGACCCTTGGGCTGCAGTGTTATGCTGGGCAGCTTCGATGTGAAGGCTGATAAGCCAGAGCTGTTCATGATAGAGCCCTCTGGGACCTGCTGGGGGTACGTGGGGTGCGCGGTCGGTAAGGCGAGACAAGCCGCGAAAACCGCAATCGAGAAAGTGATTGTGAACAAAGAGATGGGTATCGAAGAGCTGGTGAGAGAGACAGCTAAGGTAATATACGTAGTGCATGACGAAATGAAGGACAAGCATTTCGAGCTCGAGCTGGGTTGGGTTGGGAAGCCCTCAAACGGTCTATACGAGAGACTTCCCGAGAAGCTATATTTGGAAGCTGACAAGTTCGGTAAGGACGCTCTGGTGGAGTCAGATTCGGACGAGGACATATAGCCTAGTATAACTGTAGAGTGAATGAGCAATTGGTATATTCTATGAGTTTAGTTTGTGAGTGTGTCACAATTTATTAAATTGGCTGAGTATCTCTCCCATGTAGGGTATTACATCAGGTAGCTTGTCTGTAGAACGGAATGTTGTAAGCCAAATGCCTTCACAAACGCTAAATAATCGTGAATAAATTATTTTATTTGGGATATCTCTACCTCTTATAATAATTAATTCATAAGGGCACACGGCCGGCAAATTATTATAACTAATAAAAGTTGTGTGTTTATTCGATAACGAAAGGACTTCCTTTTATGGTTGAAACAGAGGAGATAGGTTAGTATACAGCTAGAATTCTGGTAGTGGTTCAATTTGTTTAACTTCTTACTAATTAAATAACTCCATTTACGAAATTCAATCAAGTTAGATGTCATCACTGATTCAAATCCATACTCGAAATAATACAACAAGTAACTGAAAATACAATCATCATTTGTGTTCTAATAAATAGAACACCAGTCATGGCAATATTTATTGTTGCCAGGATATGTAGGCTTTTGTTATATTACATTTATTACAAATATATTCACAGACTAGCATATAGAATAACTCGAGTCTCCACTTATAGCGCAAATAAATTGATATTGTTTTATTATAAAAAGTTTCCGAAGTGGCTTGGTCCGCTTGACCTAGCAAATAATTTCATAGGAACACCACTAACATATCTGTTTCTGTAGAGCGAGCAGCTGCATGTCTAAATAAGAGATGTCTGTAGTTATAGCCTGCATGTGTGCGCTAGGCGCATAGGTCTCTGCCTGCTAAGTTGGTTACTTAGTAGTGTATTTTGGTAGAACCGCGGCATCCGCTATGGCTCACAACGGCGGAATCCGGTACACAGGTCGGGAGGAAAACTGGTACTTCACGAAGGAGGAGCTGGACAGGACTCCCTCCACCAAACACATGGACAAATCCAAGGAGCTGATCTCCCGACAGCAAGCGGCTAGCTTTATTCAGGACATGGGCCTGCGTCTGAAGGTGAGCCAGGTAATCATCAACACCAGCGTGGTGTACATGCACAGGTTCTACATGCACCACTCATTCAAAGTGTTCCACCGGAACCACATAGCCACCGCCTGCATATTCCTGGCCTGCAAGATAGAGGAGCAGCCCATACGCATATTCGAGATCGTAAAGGTCTCCCTCGTCTCCAAGGGACAGTCCATAAGCGGACTCGACAGGAAAACGTAAGCACTAATTAGCTACACACTTGTTTGTCCATATACAGTAGTTCTCACTACCCGACAGTCCCAAGAAAGTTGTCAAAAAGTATTGTAAATTAATACAGTACTATCCGTGCTAGAATAAGTGGTCAATCGTAAGTACAGGTGCCATTATATTAGTCTGCTTATCGCATACAAATTGATATATTAATTAAATGAGCATCCTTATATGTAGACGGTCTATAAAGCCTATATAAACTAAGCTAAATATTTGTAGACCGTCTATAAATTTTGTATACCAAAATCCCCTGCCGTCTATGGGTAATACTATGGTATATGTAAGAAAACCTGGTCTAGAAATAGACGGTCTACATACAAGTTATTTAATATTAAAATTGGCCTAACAGTATAGTCTGTTCTCTCTTGATTGACTTGGGTCTGGTTTGCCTCTAGCCCCGAGTACCTGCAGCTGGAGGAGCGCATAAAGAACCACGAAATACTTCTGCTGCAGACGCTGGGCTTCGAGGTGGCTATCGACCATCCGCACCACTACCTCCTGAAGGGCACCCAGCTGGTTAAGATGACGCGAGACATCGCACAGATCTCCTACTTCATGGCGCACAACAGTCTCCTGCTGACCACCATGTGTCTGGAGTACAAGCCGCAGACGGTGGCCTGTGTCTGCATTAATCTCTCCTGTAGATGGAAGGACATTGTGATACCCCTCAGCTCCGAGAATAAGCACTGGTGGAAGTACATAGACCCGAGTCTCACGCAGGAGAAGCTCACTGATCTCACGTTTGAGTTTCTAGATATTATCGGGTCTTGTCCGAGCCGTTTGAAGACTAGGATTGAAGAGTACTGTAAGAACAGGACGGCCCCTGGCCCCTCCCCTTCCCCCCTCCCCCCCGCCCTCTCCTCTCCGGTCCCCGCTCCCTCTGCCAGGGGCAGCAGCAGCCTCCCCGAGGCCAAGAGGGCGCGCTACTCCTCGGACTCAAGTAATCCCTCCCACTTCCAGGACATGCCCCGCCCCAACCCCAGCTCTCAGCCCCCGCCCACCCGCCCCTACACAGCCGTAGCTACAGCCACCAACTCAGGTATGAGCATAGCTATTAGGCTATTTAGGCACTAACCGGGTACAGTTAACACCGGTTTTTTCTAACCATTTATTTTCAATAATTTTCATATTTTAAAAATAGAAAGAAAAACCGATAGTTAGAAAAAAATCGATGAAAAATACTAGTATAGTTGGAATTTCTTACAAAAGATTGCATCACTAATAGTTAGAATAACCCGGGAAGTTAGAATAAACCGAATTCGACTGTATGAGACATAGCTATTATTCACTAACCAGGTTTAATTAAATGGACTATGGATATATCGTGACTATTTAACTGTGTTCTATCTTCTAGATTAATTCAGAATAAAATTGTTATACTCTGTAAACAAACTTATTTACTACAGTATTTAAGTAGTTTATTATTACTGAGTCTACTCATTCACTTATCTCAGGATACCAACCCTCTCAGCCGCCCCCTCCCGGCACCAAGCTGTCCGGACCCAGGGCCTCCTCCCTCCCCAAGGCCTACCCCCCCGCCCTGCCGGACCACAGGCAGGAGAGACAGAGGAAGGACACACAACAACAACAACAACAACAACAGACTACACAATACCAACAGCTACCACCACTACCACCTCAGCTACAACAACAACAACAACAACAACCGCCACGCCACCTAATCTCTTCATACAAGATCCCACACAGAGACGACAGTAAGAGAATATAGCTCGACAGGTGTCGCCTTAGCTCAATTGGATTTCTCACCCTCACTAGGTAACCTATTTAACACATATTTAAGAAGACTGATTATCTTTCTTAGCAGACACGGAGGAAGCAATGTTTGTAGTTTGTTTATTTGTTTGGTCAGTGGATGGATTGTGAGATTTGACTGACAACTGGTGTACTTCCTGCTTATATTCTGTTACTCTTTTGAAGTTGTGACCTAGCTCTGTAGGGAAGCTTGAATTATAAAATTTTATTTAATACACTTGTGTTTCAATCGGGTTTTAAGATTCAGTTGGGAGAGTATACATACATACGAATGATTAGGAACCGTTAGTTAGTTAGCTAGCAGATACAATGCAATGAGTGCTGAGAGCAGCGATAAGAGTCTTCTGCCAGGTATCAGCTGTGAGCGGGCGGGCGGACTGTTCCTGCAGAAGAGACAGAAAGGACAAGATCCCAAATCTTCCCCTCTCCCCAAGAGGTCCCTCCTTGGGCTCGACCAGCTGGCTAGGGAGAGAAGAAAGCTGGAATCCGAGGAGCCTTTCAAGACCCCGCGTCCCAGGCCTGTTCCTGTAGTCCACCCGCGGGAAGGCAGGGAGTACGCGTTTTCTAATTCCAGCGACAAGCGGGGCGTAAAGCGCGATCAGCGGGCGGTAGACAGGCGCTATCGGCCGCGGGAAGAGGACACCCCGGGGTCTCTGCACGGGCACAGGGTTAAGGGGCGGGAGAGGTGGGAGGAGAGGGTGCGGGAGCGCGAAAAGCGACACCCTCTCTACGCCACTTCGCGGCACCACAGGGGGAGCGAGAGGAGCGAGAAGAGCGAGAAGAGCGAGAGGAGAGAGAGCTCAAGACGGGAGACAGGGGAGTGTACCCCCACTCCTGATCAGAGATTGCACAATCAGATGCTCACACCCTCGCGAGTGGCTTGGGATGAAAACGATCCAGTAAGCATATACAGTAGAACCTCGTTAGTAGGAACACAATTAATACAATGTTCCGGTTAATACAAACACTACTTGAGTCCCTTCAAAGGCTTTCAATACAAATGATATTGGTTAATACGAATTCCGGATAAGGCGAACACATTCTGAAGTCCTCTGGTGTTCATACTAACGAAGTTCTACTGTAAACTGATCCCCTTAGACACGTTACAGCAACTAACATAGCCATGTCTATCTAGCAAGAATTATCCAGGAGGGCTAGACGTTCTTATGGGAGTACGATTTTTGGAAATTTTTTAATTAGGAGCGCGAAGATTTGGAAATCTCCTATATCATAACATTAGTTTGTGATTTAGACGTATGGAAATTGTATCAGCAGGATTAGTAGCGTACTACAAAGCTGTATAACACACCGCTCTCTAGATATCTGCCACAGACCGTCCCTGGGACAGCCCCGCGCCCAGCAGAGCTCTCTCCCCGGAGCTGTCTCCCTCCCAGGTGTCCCCCTCCCGCCGCGAGTGGGCGGAGGAGCAGCGGCGCCTGGACCGCGCCTGGTACGCGCAGGAGGAGATGGGAGAGGCGTTCGACGCGACGCACAGCGAGCTGGCTAACCTGAGGGGCGAGTACGTGCAGCAGAAGGAGGAGCAGGTCCGGAGCAGAGAGACCGCCCGACAGAGGGAGCGCCGGAGGGACACCGAGCTCTGGGAGGAGAACAGACTCATCGTGAGCGGAGTTATGCGGCGGGAGACCTCGCTGCTGTTCGATGAGGAGGAGGAGGTGGGACGCACACATCTCCTGGTGAGCATACTTATGTAGGGGACTGTAGTGTAGTGTAGTTATGTATATGGACACTAGGGGAATAATTGTTTCATAATAGAGAGACTTCATAATAAGCAAACTCAACTTCATGTTGCTAAATTGAGACCATAGGGCTTGTTCATAATAGAAGTTTTGATAAAATTTATTTCACAATAACCAGACTTGACTGTAATAGGAAAATAAACTCTAATTATTGTGAATTTATTTCTTGTGGTTTAGATATCGAATCCGGTTCCTCCTTTCTTAGACGGTCGGGCTATATTTTCGCGGCAGCCAGAGCCAGTCGTGCCTATCAAAGACCCGACTTCAGATCTCGCGGTTCTCAGCAAGAAGGGCTCTAAACTTGTTAGGTACCATCGCGACGAGAAAGAGCGTAAAAAAGCGCAGAAGAAGGAGTGGGAGCTGGCCGGGAGTAGAATGGGAGAAATCCTTGGTGTCAAATCGGAGCATAAGGACTCAGACAACGAGGACGACGCAGAGGGCACCAGCTACAAGAGCAGTCATCAGTTCGCTAAGTACATCAAACAGAGCAGGGAGGAGGGCAGCAGCAACTTCTCCCGCTCCAAAACACTTCTGCAGCAGAAGCAGTACCTGCCTATCTACGCGGCGAGAGAGGAGCTAATGCGACTCATAAGACAGAACAGAGTTATTATAATCGTAGGGGAGACAGGCTCTGGGAAGACTACACAGCTTACGCAGTACTTGTACGAGGAGGGAATGAGTCGGTTCGGGACTATAGGGTGCACGCAGCCCAGGCGAGTAGCGGCCATGAGCGTTGCTAAGCGCGTCTCTCTCGAGATGGGACAGGAGCTGGGGGGGGTTGTGGGGTACTCGATTCGATTCGAAGACGTCACTTCCAGCGAGACCAAGATTAAGTACATGACAGATGGGATTCTGTTGAGGTGAGAGCAATAATAAAAAACTTTCTGACAAAAACTTTTTCTCTCGTTAATATTACGAATATGGATAAGGTGAATTATTGTTAAGGAGTACAGAGTTTAATTCCCCTAGTCTATACAAGTGCATGTATGTGACTCCAGTTAATACGAATTCCGGATAATACGAACAAATTTCTGCAGTCCCCTGGTGTCCGTATTAACGAGTCTACTGTATTTATATTTGTAGAGAGTCGCTTCGGGATTCTGACTTGGAGCAGTACTCGGCTATTATAATGGACGAGGCTCACGAGCGGTCGCTGAACACAGATGTGCTGTTCGGTCTGCTGAGGGACGTCGTGGCGCGGAGAAGCGATCTGAAGTTAATTGTGACCTCTGCTACCATGGATGCTGAGAAGTTCTCTAACTTCTTTGGTAACGTTCCTATATTCAAGATTCCTGGCAGAACATTCCCAGTTGACATTATGTTCAATAAAGATAATGTTGAGGACTTTGTAGAGGCGGCAGTTAAACAGGTAAGCATACCATGGATATTGAATGTGCTGTGTCTGGGTACATTTAGTTATAGTAACCTCGTTAGTATGAACACCAGGGGACCGTCAAAGTGCGTTGGCCTTATCTGGGATTCGTATTAATCAATATAATTTTGTATTGAAAAGAATTGAATGGGATTGAAATAGTGTTCGTATTATAACCGTGTTGGTACTAACCAGGGTTTCATACAGGGGGTGGTAGGGGGTGCACTTGCCCCCCCCCCCCCTGCTCCTTCAAGTGCCCCTCCCTAGAAAACCACTTACACACCGAAGTTTTACTTTATGCCTCCCTTAATAATGTACATATCCCAGATTGCCCCCCTTGCATGCAAATCCTGTATGAAACACTGCTAACTCGGTTCCGCTGTTGTAGATAATAACAATCCACCTGTCCGCGGCCGAGGGGGACATCCTGGTGTTCATGCCGGGCCAGGAGGAGATAGAGGTCACTTGTGACGTAGTATCGGACCGGCTGCAGCAGCTGGACGAGTGCCCGCCTCTGGCGGTTCTGCCGATATTCTCGCAGCTCCCTTCCGACCTGCAGGCCAAGATATTCCAGCGGGCTCCGGAGGGAGTCCGTAAGTGCGTGGTCGCTACCAACATAGCAGAGACATCGCTCACAGTGGATGGCATTATGTACGTGGTGGACACCGGGTACTGCAAGCTGAAGGTTTACAATCCTAAGATTGGGATGGACGCTCTGCAGCTGTACCCCGTGAGTCAGGCCAACGCCACTCAGAGGTCGGGCCGCGCCGGGAGGACAGGGGCAGGTCAATGCTTCAGACTGTACACAGAGAACGCTTTCAGGTGATACACACTACAGTTAATTATACAAGTTGTATACATGCAACTTTGTTTATACGAACTCGTTGGGACCAGTCAACACGTTTGGATAATCAATTTAAGGTTGAACTAATTTATGGAATAATATTGGGACCAAAACAGGTGTGTTCAGATTATTGAAGAGCACTGTAATATGTGAATTATCGCTCACGTACAGCTTATTATACGTATGTATAGGACAACTGAAAATTAGGTTATTTAGGAGTAAATTGTCAATGCGTGCTTGGGGAAAGATTATTATGACTGTAAATATATGTTAGCTGTCAAGTTAAATCGATATTGTACATTATTTTCTGAAATAAATTCCAATTAGAAAATATCTATCACTTACAAGTTACAACTAATTTTTGTAATACGTGAACTCATGTTCTTATCTAATACTACTAACTAGGGGTTACTCGTTACTGCGGTTCCGCAAACTCCGGTGGCACCAGTTGCACTGCCCGTTTCGGAAAGCAGTCCTTTGAGATCTCCGCTATAAAGGCGGGTCCCACGCCGCAGCAGCCGCCCACTGCGCTGCAGCCCTTCTCCGCCCACCCCCTCACGATGTCTCTGTACTCCGTCACGCCCAGGGACCGGGTCTTCTGGGGAGTGTCTGTTTCGCTATCGACGTGGCTCCAAAACTTGTTAACCGTCTCTTTGTCGGGTAGCGGGTCGGAATTGTTGGCGTAAGCACAAACGTATTTAATGTTCTTCCTCCCTTTCACAGCTTCCATCACAATGTCTAGTCCTTTGGAGATCGGTCCATGGTTCGAACAGTTTAGCGAGACAGCTAATAAATCCGGGAACTTGTCTAGAATAACTGGCAGCACCTCTGCCAAAGGCTCTTCGCTGTGCAGTCTGCACTTATCGTTGTCCTGCAGACTCAGAGATATCCACACTGGCTTGTCAGTCACGCGCATCACGCCCGTGAGAGCGGCAATCGCTTCATCGAGACTAGACATTGTCTCGCAAATGTAGAAATGCACATAAACAGACAGCGCCTTTGTTATCTCCTCGTATATCAGACTCGCCGCTTCCATATCCTCAATCTTCTCTCCCAGGTAACTGTAGTTGAGAGGAGGAATGCTCCCTGCTACCGATATGGGTCGCGATATCCCTTCCTCCCTCATCGCGGTCACTGCCTGCTCCGCTAGTCTCCCCGACAGTTCCACCAGTTCAAGCATCCTGTCCCGTATACCCGCGTTCTCCAGGTATTTGGGGACCGTAGCGTAGTTGCTCGTGGTTATGACGTCAGCGCCTGCGTGGATGTACCTCTTATGCAGATCCACTACGTAATCCGGTTTGTGCAGCAAATGGGCTGTGCTCCATAGCTTGTGTAGGTCGGGAACCTTCGGATAGCTGTCAGTCAGCTCCACCCCCATTCCTCCGTCCAGGATTAGTCTTATCCCTCTCTGCTGTGTTCTGGGGTCTGCTACCAATGTTGCCATTTGATGGTGTGCTGTTGTAATAATATATACTAAGCCAGGGTTTATTATAGAATTGTGGGCGATGTTAAATGGTATGAAATGTTGCAGTGTAAGTACGAATTTGGTGTAATCGCGATTACACCAAGGTGCTGGTGCATTCGCGAAAACACTGGTGTAAGTGCGAATCAATAGATCACTAATTGATTCGTTCTTACACTGGTGTAGATGTAAGTACGAACTATTGAATATCTAATTTTACATAATTAATTTCAAACAACGTGAGAAACACCCACATATAGGGGTGAAGGAAGGTTCTTTGCGAATTACTGCTAAAATACTAATCACGAAAAAATCTATATATCTAGATGTGCTTATTTCTACAAAAAATTACAACTACTAAGTATATAATGCAAGCCTGCCAGAATTCTTGAAAAATTTCAATCATTGATACAAGTATAATGACTGTAATACACATTTTCGTTGAGGGATAAAATAATTTTGTGGGCCGTATGTTGTCCATCCTGATATATTGTTAGTTATATAAATACTATCATTTGTAAGAGCATAACATACTAATCTGAAAATAATTATATACGTTTCTATATTATACTAACAATTATAATAATGAATCTCGTGAATACAATACTTTTAAGTAATCTACTACACAAAATTACAGATGTTATTTACTGTTACGAATGAGTTTAATGCTTCCTCAATCTTCTCCTGCTATTTCTCTGAGTCTCGATTTCACGTACACTCTAGTTTTCGATCCACGCTCGAAAATACTCGGTTTGGACTTTCTAACACCTTTAGATTTAGTCCCAGACTTACTAATGTACTTATCCCGCTTAATCTGGTTCCGAATGGCCTCTGGTACGTCTGGCACAACGAATGCCACCACTGATACGATCAGAAAAACCAAATGCTACAAAATATACAATATTATACGTGGACATTTATGTTATTTACAGTCAGGTCTGCTTATTGTAAAAATTTTCGTCTGTTTAATATGAAATTTTTATTATTATGAACAATTTAACAACTTGTATTAAGTTGAAATCGCTTATTATGAAGTCTCTCTATTATGAACACTATTTTCGGTCCCTTGAATGTTCATAATAGAATAACCTGACTGTATTATGAAAATTAGCGTATATTAATTATCCTATTGACTCATATACCTCAAAGATTATTGCGAATAGGAGCTTGAATACCATAGTTTTGTAGTAGAACTCTTTCTGTATTACACTCATGTACGCAATCACCTCGTAGCCAGGGTTAAACCTATACACAGTTAGTCACCAATAATATCTGAATATTGCAACCTGCTCGATAGAACTAACCTACAAATTGCCGAATCGCTTACAAAGTTGACATTGCATCCACTGAAGAATTCCTTACCGCATCTTGGGTTACTAGGGTCATTAGCGTCTCCTCCATCTCGGTAGTATAGCGTCCTATTTCCCGAGTTATTCGTTACAAACCTGTTTACGACAGAATCGCAGCAGCCCTCACAGCTCTCATTTGCTCTATCGAGATACTCTATGCTTCCCTTATGCACCGCGTCAACACAGCAGTAGTTAGTTCCTAATGGTTAATACACTCAAATGTTAACTGCACAATATACATAGATTATTGTTAATACGAACACCAGGGGACCGTCGAAATTAGTTCGTATTATCCGGAAATTCGTATTAACCGTAGTAACATGCATGTATTTGTATAGGCTAGTGGAATTAAATTTTACTCCTTAACCGATATTCGCCTCAGTGTTCGTATTAACGAGAGTCTACTGTACTAAACTGTATAGGAAAATAATCTCTTTCAAGAGTAGGGAATTAAATCTGTACCATTGTTAGTGCATTCGCTCTTTCTGTCGCTCCCTGTTCCTGTGAGATTCAGATAGCTACAGCAGTCTGTTGCATTCGTACTGGTGCCATTCACAAACTTCTCCACACAGTTAGTATTAGCTTCGTTTGTGCAATAGAAAGTGGTGGGTATTAGTATCTGTTCATCATAACTCAGTATAGTATTATTAACTGTAACTCTATAGGAATAAATTCATTTTTTTAGAATCAGCAATTTGATAACAGTAAACCTATAATTATACTATTTAGAATTATAAGGGAGTTATTTAATATACAGGGTTATTATGGGATCTGAATGCTTGAATGAAAGGCGGCCTCTGTTCATAATTCCTGTAGGGAGTGTCGAACGTATTTCTGTAGTTTTCCATTAGAGATTTCGTAGCCCAGTTATTTACGTTCTTGTATTGCTTGCGTTTTCTAATTAACTTGACTAGAATGGCTAAACACACCATTGTGTAGGTCATGAGGAGGTACAGCTGGAGTATTATTGTCATAATCCACTGTACACCTATGCTGCAATACAATATAGAATTTATCACAGAGGTAGCACTACTTGACACGTGGAATTTTGGAAATATACTCAATTCATTTACACCCGCGTACTCAGAATGGCTGATTATGAGTAGCATTGTTTGGATGAATAATATGAAGTAACTAACCAACACAAATAGTAGTCCTGATATTGTGATCAATTGTGCATAGAAATATTGTATTACGATTATACGCTTGCTTCTGTAATCGCTTTGCGTTGAATGCCAGCGAGCTTCAATGCACCTTCCTTTAAGCAGAATATAAAAACTCTTACAGCTAGGCAAGTAGACACAAACATCTGCGAATGAAAACAGGAAAACCAACATTTTCGCGAAATCTACGGTCTGAGCAAAAGAGAACAAAGCGAATAGTATAACTGATCTGAAGAGAATCACTATTATATATCCTCTGTTCCATTTCTTGTAAGGCAGATTGATGTAAGCTCTCCTCAATACAATCAGGAGCAAACACATTACGGGACAAAGTGTATTCTGTAGAATTATGTAAATATATTTCAAAGGAAATTGGAATCTTATAGGCGTTGCATTTTCTTGTTTTGAAATAGAAATTTCGGATATGTTTAAGTTTGTCGAATAATTGTAATGTTTTATATCGAACTCGTACACCTCTCGTATAACCCAGAATAGATTGGTAGCAAACTCAAGAACTGACAGGGTTAGTAGGAAGTTATACACCATGGAATCTATCATCAAGTTCTGTTTAACTTTTGAAAGGTCGACACTTAGAATTGTGGAAAATGGCACATTTTTAAGTTTTATCCAAACTCTATGCTTGCAACTTGCCAAGTACGCAAAAATGAATAGCATCATGAGCAGATAAGGAACCACAGTAACAGCACCCACTTTGCCTAGAATTGTGTAAATTGCAACCATCTCTTCTTCAGTTCTCTATAGCTAAGCACTGAAGCCGATTACTATATTTATTATTTATACTGATGGATTCATTTTAATATTTCCCCTTCTCCATATCATAAATAGAAAATATATTAAGGGATTACTCAAAGATATATATTTTTAATTCTATGCTAAGACTTAATGATTAATATTGATTATAGCATGGCGTAATGCATTATATTAAAATAACCTGAGTGATCTATAGCGGAAATCTGGGAAGTTATCTCTGTTGACGAAATCTCTGATTGGAATACTGACTAGTGTTGTGTTGAGGAGGTCCTCGCGACCTGGGAAGCTCGACCTGAATATCCACAGGTTAACTGTACTCCCCAAGTACGGTATAAGGAGGGACTAAGGAATATAGGACATTTTAATTATACAACATTGGGTTATTTGTGGAAATCTCACATTTGTAATCACTGCGAATTTCGCAATTCCGTCTAGGAGGCTGTACCAGGGCCCGATGTCCTGTACCCTCTCGGGGACTGTCCGTCTGGTTAGTCGCAGGTACTTTATCGCGTCTAGGCGTATCTCGAAATAGTTGTTGATTAGCGCGAGAAGAGGCGCCAGGGGGAAAGCAGTTGCGAATATCGTCACAAACCCGAATTGAATTACTACAAAATGACTAGTGTACTTGGCAACTATTTATTAATACAGTAGAACCTACTATAACGGCCACTTAGATTAGGTCCCCACATGACTCCCGTATAGCGGTCAACTATACATAATGATCATTTTGGCCAATCCCTTTTGTAGCCGTTATTCCACTGTACCTACGTACACTCACCTAACTCGAGATAATCTTCGAACAGTCCTGTCTCCTCCTCCGCCTCCAGCTTCCTGTCCCTCTCCCAGGGCCGCTTGCCGTCCCCTCTCCTCCCTTTGTTCTTGTTCTGGAACAGAGAGAGCAGCTCCCGGATGCCCACCTTCACAAGGGGGGTCCCTAGCTCCTTTACGTTATTGAGGGTCTGCTTCAGGGCGAATATAACGATCAGCTGGAATGTTAACTCCAGCAAGCATCCGTATTGAGCGCACTTAACAATCAATTGAAAAGTAATGCACTTATTGGGCTTTTAATGCGTTTGTTAACTTACATGCTCTAGTCCTACTATTCCTGGGAGGATTCCTCTCCTCCCTGGATAGTTCACAAATAATCTTCCTTTAAAGAAAGCGATGTACATCGGTGAAGCGTAGAAGTTAACAATTTGGAAGAGAGACATCTTAACTGTGAAAGAGTTGTCGTGTTCGCTATGTGTTCTGTTCAGCTCCCATCGGGTTAGTATTATCGCCAATTGTTTGTAAATCTAAAAATTTGAAATTTCAAACCTTTGTATGAAAATACAGTCAGGACTGCTTATTGTAACAATTTTTCGTCTGCTTAATATGAAAACTTTTATCATGAACAAGCCCTATGGTACCAATTTAACAACTTACATAAAGTTTTCATTAAGTTGAGTTCGCTTATTATGAAGTCTCTATTATGAACACAATTTTTGGTCCCTTGAATGTTCATAATAAAGAATGTAGTACGTACACGTTATAATACTAACCGCGTTCATAATGAATATGAATATGAGCTGCAGAATGCCGGCCGTTAGAGATACTAGCATTGCGCCTGCTAGTCCGGCCACAGCACTCAGAGTGGGGTCTCTGTTAACGCTGATTCGCACCAGGGCGAGCCCTATAAGGGGAGCTATGCCCGCTCGGTAGAATATTATCCCGATTAGAATCGCTATTACCGCCAGTACCAGGGTGAGGGTAACGGAGAGGCCGGCCAGTATCTTTAGTTTGATCTGTCTGGGCTCTTGAAAGAACTCCGTTTTCTATTCAAACAATGCACATTGTTAATGTGTACTCGTATTAGGGCCGTTCAAACGTTACGTATTCAAAATTCCATGAAAAACACACCCTCCCTATGCCAGGCTTTTGGAACATTTGTGCTACACATTGGTTGACCCCCTCCTACCTTGGAAGCGTTACGTAACATTTGAACATGCCTTATGTCCCTTATGTAATATTCCTTACGCCAGTAATAGGATTGACTTTCCAAATCTGTTTCTTGACTGCGTCGCTTGCATCCTTGTATCTATTCCGCATGGCGATAACGAACTCCGGTCTGGGACTCTCCACGAGAGGTTCGTAGTCGAGGAGGTCCCATTCGTACTGCAGATAGAACTGGTACCGCTTCCAGAACTCGAGGAACAGAACTGCCCAGAAGGACATGAATGCCGCGTACAGGACTGTTCCCTCGTTATCAAGAATATTCGATATCTTTGTGGATAATAATAATTATATTACAGTCGAAACCGGTTTATTCTAACTCGGGCTATTCTAACTATTAGTGATACAATCTTTTCTAAGAAATTCCAACTATACTAGTATTTTCATCGGTTTTTTCTTACTATTTTTGTCTGAAAAGAAATGGTTAGAAAAAACCGGTTTCAACTGTATCAATAATTTGTTGTTCTTCCTAATACCAAATACAAACAACCTACTTTGACAAGTAAGCAAGACTCCTCTATTGATTCGAAGTCGCATTTAAAGTTACAGTCTGGACACAGCACTAGGGTTTCTCCAGTCCTCTTACAAGCTTCCGAACTAGTAATACAATTCATAGGGTCTCGCTTTATAATACAATCTCTATCTATTCTAAATTATTTATTTTTAACATATTAACTGTTTGTTGTTGGAATACTTACGCGATAATGTTATATCCGAGTGTATAAGGTCCCAGCAGGAAGATTATCAGTCCCATTACTGTAGAGACATGCAGCCATTTTGTGTAGAAACCTGTTGCATCACGATGTAAATTAAATTAAATTATAACAAGTGATATTATTATACTATGTTACCTAGCCATGCGAAATATATAGCTATTTTCTCCCCGAGATAATGCCTTATCTGGGGAATGGGTTGTGTCTTGAAGAAAGCCCTCGGCTTGAAAGATGCCCAGTAGAGTTTTAGAAACTGTCTCTCTGTCAGTGGCTGTCCCATGTCCTCTCTCTCTTGGTTTTCACAGCCCTATAGCGACAATCAATTTATTTAGAGATAATGCGATTTATATGTATAACTCACCTCATGTAAGGGGTATGCTTGTTGAAATATTTTCTTTTTCAAGAGTTTATCTATTCCTGTTTTCAATCCATAAGGATCAGGTCCATACGAAGTGGTGTGTAGCATATATTCTATGATTGAGCATCTCTGCCCACTCGAGAAGAATGTATCTTCATTTTCTATTCCGTGATATCTTTAAATACATTTATAATTAGACAAGTCCCGATATTAGTTCAGCTTACAAAGACTCACTTGTATAAGTTTTTATTCACAAATACTTTTGTTCGGTATTTCAAGGGTTCGAGATGAGACGGCACTTTTGGAACAAGGAAACTAATGCCTAGCTTCTCAATGAAGGTTTTGTTGAGACTCTGTTTAAACTGATACTCTGGGAACTCATCTAGCTCTTCAGGGTCCTAAATTACAATTATTTCAGTGTACTATTTGACCTGGTAAGTTTATGGATTTCGAGACTGACTTGGTAAGGCATGGCATAATTCAGCTTCTCTGCAAACTGACAGAGAACTTCAAACGGAGCGTGGAGCTTAATGAAATGTAGAGTTGTGGGCTCTTTCTCTTTTCTCTTCAGCAAATTGAATATTTTCTTGATTCTCTTGTCTTTGATGACGAAAGCCTGAAATTATACATTTACAGTAGAACTTAGTTAGTACGTACTAACTTATAATAATTTATAAACAAATTTTGTCAATTTATATGTAGTGTCAACTCGGTTAGAACGTACACTTGGATATTACGTACTAATTTTTCTCTCCCGAGGGGGTACGTACTAACTGAGTTCTACTGTACTATTAATGGGGTTGGAGAAGGGTCTATCCAAAATATACAACATTATATGAAGCAGTTTAGGTATAATTATATTTTACCTCGAGTATTTCTTCTTCCATCTGTATTCCCACACTCTCCAGCTCTTCCAAGAAATATTCCCTTTCTCCTACCATTTCTAGTCTATTATTGCCATCCTCAGCATATTGCAGCTGTCCCTCTACCGTGGACTCTTCGCTTACCTGTTGGAACACGAGTACGAAATCTATTTTTAGAAATATTGTAAAGGTTTAAATTTAAATTTTTAATGCAAGGCACTATTAGTCAACCACGGCACAGCTGTAATTTTAGATTTATAGATATTTTTTGAGAGATTATAGGTAGGATATGTTATATTATAATAAATTACCAATTCTCCTCTTTCCATCACGGAATAACTCTTTGATTGGATAATTGATATTGAATTTCTAAAAATATTTTGGAATTAAAATTTGAAATATATATAATTCAAATAAATGCTATTTTTCTTACCTCATCATCAATGGGACTATCTTCACTAAAGAAAGTTGTAGTAACCTTCTTCGTTTCTAAAAACATTATTACTTGGTAAAGGAACATATTTGACGAATATCTTTTCTAATGTAATTTTCAGGTACTGACGATGTCCCATAATGCATCTTAATTTAGTGCATCATTTTTGGAAACATAGGTAATTTCTTACCTTCAAAGATGAAAATTTCGTTTTTCTTCTCAAATTCGACCATTTAGCCTGTTTATTTACAATACATACTACGTATCATGCATATATACAACCCTTGGAATTGAGAATGGGCATACAAACAGTGGTACTTGAATAGCCATTGTTTTCAAATAACTCAACTGTGACATACAAATATAAAGCTACTTGTACCATTCTTACACTCGTGATTGAGTGACATAATTATGGTATTTCTCTGTGTGGAATTTGAATGTAAATCGTTTTAAATAATGAATTACAGCAGACGAACATCAGGACTACCAAAATGGGTTCACTTTATCCGAAATGAGTATTAACCGATGACATTTGTATTGAACATGATTACAGGACCTTAACTAAAATACAGGGTTGCCAATCCAATCGAGAAGATTCTCGATTGCTGATTGCTGCATTTTTCATCGATTTTTGTCGATTGGATTGCTTCGATTTTGAATAACACTTTACAAAGAAAATCGAAAAACATAAACAAACAATCGATTGACGAAATTTGGATTGCCGATTGTCCAAAAAATGGCTCGTTTGGATTGGCAACCCTGGACCTGTAAAACTTAACAAGTTTTAAGCAAAAAATCTATTTTAATTAAGTGCTTAAAATTTAAGTTCGGTTTGTTAAGCCCAAGGCTTTCAATTTTTATTTTAACTCTCTTGTTTATAATAAGGGGATTAGCGCGAACGCAGATCCCCACTAACAAAAATTACGCCCCCGAGTTTCCCCATTTTGGGGAAATCGCAAACATCAGCCACAAGCGGAGTGCAATGCTCAAGCCTCTTTTTGGGAGTAAAGCCTTGTTGATCACTTTATCTCCTGGGCCAGGTAAGTTAAATTACATTCGAACAACTTTTCTATTTATTTCTGTTAATTCAACATAGGTTAAGGGTCAATATTAATTATGCAGTTTTCATTCTAGTTACTATGGATATGATCTATAATTATCCCATAGTAAACTAAATTGATGTCATAGATGTCAAATAAATATAAGAGCCAAATACTTTTCCATTTTGGGAAATTTCAAATCTCTATACAGAATATACAAATTGTTTTCAATGATAAGATTAACTAATAGTTAATCTTACCACAAGATTGGCTATAACGACAATAATCTATATGATTAAAACTCGATTGTTGTGACAGTGTGTTTGTCCGGATTGTATTAAAATGATGGGGGAATAGAAACCGAATTTATTTATGTGATAGAAACTAACTTCCAAAAGTTATAATAGGTAAACATGCTGAACACGAATTTCGCATTTATAAATTAGAATATGAATATTTGTTGTTTAAAAGAAAAGGTAACAAATTAATGAAAATTTAAATCAACCTAGAAGTTAGATTTCACCAGGTATTATTTGTTAAACAACTTAAAACTATGGAAAATGGTAGAAAGGGATGTATATAACATCCTCCATAGTAGAAAGGTGAGACCTGATAAGTGCTGCGGTTAACTGAAACCTCATTATGCTGAAGAAAAGCCATACAAATTAACCGAGCCAACATCTTCCAATCGCCAACATCTTCCGTAACATATTTATTTGACATCTATGACATCAATTTAGTTTACTATGGGATAATTATAGATCATATCCATAGTAACTAGAATGAAAACTGCATAATTAATATTGACCCTTAACCTATGTTGAATTAACAGAAATAAATAGAAAAGTTGTTCGAATGTAATTTAACTTACCTGGCCCAGGAGATAAAGTGATCAACAAGGCTTTACTCCCAAAAAGAGGCTTGAGCATTGCACTCCGCTTGTGGCTGATGTTTGCGATTTCCCCAAAATGGGGAAACTCGGGGGCGTAATTTTTGTTAGTGGGGATCTGCGTTCGCGCTAATCCCCTTATTATAAACAAGAGAGTTAAAATAAATACCAAAAAGTGTAAACAAACTAACAATTTGCTTAGAACTAAATTAATGAAGTTTTGTTTGGATAAGGTCCTGTCAATACAAAAGACATTGGTTCAGTGTTATTTGTACAGCCATTTATAAATACGCTCCTAATCCTGGTCTGATCCAATTTTCATACGCTTCTAATTCCGGTCTAATCCAATTTTCATACGCCTAGATCACAAATTAATATTACACACTGTTCTCTCTAATATATAAATAGCTGATTTGGACAAGTAAATGAGTGGACTATTAGAGAGAACAGACTGTGCGGTACCAGGAGAGGATTCCAAATTTACAATTTTACAAAAATCATGCTCCAATTTCCAAAGGAGTGTCTCGCGCTCCTGGATAATTCCATGTATTGGTTAATAGTAATTCCGGATAAGGCGAACACATTTTGGTGTTCGTACTGTTGTAATTCATTATATAAAAACGATTTACATTCAAATTCCACATACAGAAATACCATAATTATGTCACTCAATCACGAGTTTGTAAGAATGGTACAAGTAGCTTTATAATTGAATGTCACAGTTGAGTTATTTGAAAACTATTCTTTCTGGATCACGGGCCAAAAATATGACCATTCTCAATCTCCAAAAATGATGTACATACTAAGTCAGGGGTTAGCAAACTCGCCTTTTTAGGCCGGATTGCTTCTTTGGTGCGGCCGGTAGCAGCAATGCCTAAAAGGCTAAATGTTCTACCGAGGACAATTTTAAGGAATTTTCAACATTCTTAACTCCTGGAATTTTGTTTAGATTCTTTAATAGAAACTGTAGGATTGCCATGTAACTGACTATTTATTCTTAACAATTTAATTACACAAGTTTGCTAGGTAATTTTGTTCAATAAATGTGATGTAGTGATGCAATATTATTGTAATTAGTCAAAAAATCTGAGGGCAAGCGAAATTTCCCCAGACCCCCTTATAAGTTGCTCGCTTTGTTTATTGGGCAACTCATATTGACACATTTCTGGATCCGTTAGTGATACTTGTACGTATAGTAAGGATATAAGGTTTCATAAGAAAAAACAAACAATTTTTTAGATGCGGCCGGTAATAATATGTCCTTACCTAAGTGTGGCCGTTATGCTGCAAAACTTTGCGAACCCCTGTACCAAGTTAACACTGGCTTATCTCAATAGTAACGAGATGCTGGTGGCTACAGTACCAGAGATCCAGCGGACGAATCTATCAAATGTTGTTCTCCTGTTGAAGTCTCTAGGAGTGCGAGACCTCCTCCAGTTCCACTTTATGGACCCTCCCCCCGAGGACAACATTCTCAGCTCCATGTACCAGCTGTGGGTCCTCGGGGCTCTCGACAACACTGGGGAGCTCACAGACCTGGGGAGACAGATGGCAGAGTTCCCTCTCGACCCCGCCCTCTCTAAGCTCCTAATCGTATCTTCTGAGCTCGGCTGCTCCGAAGAAGCTCTGACAATTGTTTCAATGCTGTCTGTTCCGGCCATTTTCTACCGGCCCAAAGGCAGGGAAGAGGAGAGCGACCAAATTAGGGAAAAGTTCGCAGTGCCCGAGTCCGACCATCTAACCTACATGTTTGTGTATCAGCAGTGGAAGAAGCAGAACTGCTCCTCTTCTTGGTGCCACGATAACTTCATTCAGCCTAAATCTCTTAAAAAAGTGAGTTACAATCTTACATAATCTTACTCACTAGTTCTATTGCAAACAATGCCATACTACATTGAATATTATGTCATATTATATTGAAAATATTACAAATTACTAATACCATAGGGAAATTATTGATTTATGCAACTTTCTATTCATTTTGTGGGTAGCTGCAGACTAAATGTATACTAACCAATTTTAAATAACAAGTACAGTTAACTCGGCTTAATTATTAAGGGTCAGTTTTGTTCCAGGGTAGTTTGACCCAATTAAGCGGAGAAACTGTACCTCTAATAAGTAAGGGGACCATTACATTACAAACTATGCTACTCTGTAGGTGAGAGAGGTCCGGGCCCAACTCAAAGACATTCTACTCCAGCAAAAGCTGCCTCTGACGAGCTGCAGCTTCGAGTGGGACATTATGCGCAAGTGCATATGTGCTGCTTACTTCCATCAAGCGGCTCGCATCAAGGGAGTAGGGGAGTATGTGAATATGAGGACAGGCATGCCCTGTCACCTGCATCCAACTAGCTCTCTCTACGGGATGGGATACACCCCAGATTACGTCATATACCACGAGCTGCTGCTGACCTCTAAGGAGTACATGCAATGTGTGACCTCAGTGGACGGTAACTGGCTGGCTGAGCTCGGCGGAGTGTTCTACACAGTCAAGGAGTCTAGCTGGACTAGGATTCAGCAGCAGGAAGATAGCAAGCGTAAGAAAGGAGAGATGGAGAGTGAGATGCTACGCGCGAGGGAGAAACTTAAGATGAACAAAGAACTGGAAGATAATATTACGAGAACGACAAGCGATAGGTTTAAGATAGCTACACCTGGAAAACTAGATGCTTCTTTGCAAAGGAAAACATACCACACATTTTAACATGCATTTATTTTGTCAGTAGATATAGATGTCAATATCATTCACTCAGGCACCACCTTGTATAATTATACTTGGAAATAATTAATAAATTGCAATTCTACATATAATCGAGAAACTTTATTTAAAAACTAATTTCGTTTAGCTATTAATTGACAAACTGCCGTAGCATGAGTTATCTTGATGATGTAAATGCTCTTTATAAAAATGAACACACCCTAACGACCACTTCAGACATTGATATGCCAAGTGTAGCAGACTATGGGATTCCTACTCAGCAAACGCAGTCATTTATTGAATCATTTCAGAGTAACTTTATTTCCAAAGAACAACTTGAAAATCTAAATCCTTTCCAAAATATGTTCAATCAGTCATCCCTTTCCAACGCAGAACACGATTCTGCGGTTTTTAAACCGCGGAGCCCTTGGGAGGATGAAAGTTATCATTTGGACAATTTTATACCGTTTTTAACAAAACCTAAGAAATTGAAATTATCAAAAATTTCTGACAACTTTCCCACAAATTCTAACTCAAATGACCCTCAGGCAACACAATGTAATTATCAAGAACTCAAAGAATACGGCTTATTGGATAAAGTTAAAGTATTTACAGAAGATGAGTCCAACTCGCACCAGACAACAACAGAAAACTCAATTCAGTATGAAGGCATGTCTCTTTTAGAGACTGCAAGAAAATTCTTAGACCAGAAATCATCTGTCAATTCAATTAAAAAAGAAGATCCCCCTAGATCCGAAGAGACAATTGAAGAAGAAGATGAAGCGCTATTTAATAAGCAGAGACCCCGTTTATACCCTGGTTATAAGCCGGGGAAAAGTTTTGTCGATGAAATCAGTTCCAGAGAAGGAGCACCGAATTGCTACCCAGAGGTTGACCTCACATCTCCCGATAGTTACAGCTTGCAACACATACACCTACTGACTCAACAGATTTATAACCTTATCGAGGGAGAAGCCGACAATAACAAAAGAGTTCAAGCCATTAAGGAATCGTACAAAGATTCAGATTTATGCGGTCTACAAGAAAACTTGGATTTTACACTACACCACAGTTTAAATGTAGTGATGGAATGCCATAATATTTGCCAGAGAGTTTGTAAATTAGAGGAGCATGCCTCTATACTAGCGCACATATTGGTGGAGACAGGTATTGTGAAAGCAGAGACAAATTCTGATTCAGACTGAGTTAAGTAGAATTAAATTAAATTTAAATACTAGACTATATTCTGTTAATGAAAAGGAATTATATACGTATAAGCATATTACACCTTGTGAACCTCTAAATAATAGAATAAATGGCCCTTATAAGTAATTAAAATATATACTAGATATTTAATTAATAATAGTTCCTTTCAGGAGGAGTAGGAAGTAAGAAGTTTATTTGAAATTATACGCCTTATGACGTTGTAGACAGTAAATACTAAATTTAATAATTGATTTCTAAATACTGAGGATAGTTGGCTATCTATTGATGTCACTCACAACAAATAAAACCTCAAATTGATAATGGAGAGTTGGTATTTTAACTAGTTTTCAATGGAAGCTACTGAAAGTTCAATTTCTCTGATTCTAATACTCAATACAAAAGCTTGCGAATCTCAGCTTATGCTTGTTTGGAATCTCAACCACCGTATGAACATGAACACGTAGTATAATAGGCTAAATAGTTGTATTATTCATTCAATAGTTGTATTATACAAATATTAACATATCAGTACGTACACGTTATCAATTTCAATAAAAGAACTCGCTATAATACATTAGAGTCGACAGGGCAGTTTGTCAGGTGCTAGCATCATGTAGCATCCTTCTAGAAGGGTCAGTAGGAAACCGAATTCTCCTTGAGACAACTTCGGGTCCATAAATGTGTAAATGTAGTGCAGTTCTGTGCTCAGTTTCTTTACACGCGCGTACACAATTACAATCTGGAAATATGGGATTATCACATCTGTGGTAAGCTCGTTGTTACAGTCTTTGAGGTTTTCTAGCATAGTGTTAACAGATCTCTTTATAATGTTAAGTTTGCCTTGAATAGTGTACTCCTGTGAAATGGTGGATAGCATTTGAGCGGGCTCCTTATACCAGTCGGGATCGAAAGGAATTGAATTAATCGAGAAGAGAGTCATTAAATCGTTACATCGCATGTAGGAGAGTAGAGAGACAGCCCTCTCGTATTGGGAATCGTTCTTTCGTTGAAACAGTGAAAATAGAGTGAATAGTGTGTGGTAGATGCGGGGCATGAATAAATCTGAGAGAAAATAAACATCAATCATGTGAATATTATCCTCAATAAATTCTTGTGAAATCAACCCATGAAGGTTTGCCTTTTCATCAATCATGAATGGTGCAAATTTCTGAACAACTTCAGCTAATTTTTCAAGGAAAACTTTTGTATCTTGAATAGCGTGAGGCAGTAGATATTGAGAAGCCCCTATACCGGCATAGCTCTCGAAAATGACATCTTTAAGATCTTTGACAAGCTTCCCGAGGGGGTGAGTGCCAGAGGAGCAGTAGGTGTTCAACTGCTCAAATAAGTTCTTCTTAATTTCGTTAATAATTATTTGAGAATCAGTGAAACTGTTGGATTCTAGCAACATAAGCTCTTGGGAGGTCGAGGAGGAGGGGTTACAGGAACTGAATTCAAACGAACTGTCCGGCTCACTTTCCACTGTCGGAAGAGAGAGTTTAGAATTCGGAGATCTGGATGGAGTTGGGAGCTCTTCCTCAACAATTCGATCCGATTCAAAGTTGAAATTTAAAGAGTTAGTTCTTGTACACTTCATTTTAATGACGCGTGTTGGAGAGGTGTCTGGCATGTTAAACTCTTCAGGATTTGATTTACATCTCAATCGTACACTTTCCCCATTCAACTCGAGATTTAAGCACCTCCTAATATCTTCATTAATTGGAGATGGGCTCTTCGATGCCGTTGTAACCGGGCCGACCATAATGTCAAATGAATGTTTCGTCGCTTTTACGACTCCATTGCTTCTGGATCTATTGATTCCGATTATTGTGTTTGATTTACTTGGAGCGCTTTGCGTGGATTTCGCAAAATTCAGTGTATTATTTCTTTTGAGAGTAGTCGAATCTTGGTCTTCCCTGGAGGCTCTCCTGTTCATCAATTTGCTGCGGGAAACAGGCTGGAGTGTGGGAGAATCGGAGTCCACCAGATGCAGCGCTTGCTTGCACTTCTCAAACAAACTGCACCACTTAGCTTGAGAGGCCGCAGAGTATTTCAACGCTTTTCCTTCCCAACTTATAAAATCGAATCTGGTCGACTTCTTTGTTCCCCCCTGTTTCGAAATGAACCCATTTGTTAGTCTCAATTCAGACCCCACTCCAACCCACTCGCCCCACCTACCACTGAAAGTACCAGAAATTACAATGTCATTATCCAGCCTCAACTCTCCTATACCATTCAACCCCATTGCACCACTCAACCAACCTTCATAAGACTTTCCTTGTCCGTTAATAATGAACCCTCTCCCGGATAATACATTATCCCTGAACCTACAAGCACAGTACAGATCTCCAGTCGTTATGGTTAACCCCTGACCCTCTCTGACGTCATCCTTCCACATTCCATGGTAGCTCTTCTCGGCATCAGTGGCGTTCTCGACACCATACCCGTTTCGCTTCCCATTTGCCCACTCCCCGATGTACATGCTGTACTGGTTGTTACGCGTCAGAAGAAACCGCCCGTGTCCATGTCTCTGCCCTCTGCACCACTGACCCTCGTAATTGTCTCCATTGCCAAATAATATATTGCCGAATCCATGGTACAGGCCCTCTTCGAACTGGCCGTCGTAAACTTCCATGCGTTTCCCATGAATCCCATCAATCTCAGGTGTGGGAGAAGAGAGCTTGCCTCTCCCGTGATACAGCCCCTTCCTAAAGTGCCCCACGAATGCCTTCCCTTCTGGCCAGATAACCGTCCCCCTCCCATGCTGCTTGCCCTCTACCCAGGCGCCTGTGTACTTTGCAGACTGGTACTGTCCGCCAGCAAAGGTGTGCGACCCCTTCCGCACTGGAGGTGGCCAGAACAAACTGGATGCCACTCCAACGTGCTTGCTTGTTGATTCCTGTCGCGGCACGCCGAGATGGTCAATCGTGGCTTCGTTAATGGCTCTCACCCAATAGTCTCTATCGTCCTGACTGCAGCACTGCAGTACGAGATGCACCTCTGGCGCGATCAGCTGGATCTGTAGACGGGACTCCGGCTTTGACTTGCTAGCATAAACCCACAGGAGCTCGAGTGGGATAATCTGAGCTTCGTAGTTCCCAAGGAAGTCAATCGTGAATTTCAATATTGAGTCCTGGAAAAGTACAAATCCAATAGAGTAACTGGACCATTTTGGTAAACTCAATTTTCTTTCCTTGCTAGTTAGCAAAATCAATTTCTTGATACTCTTTACTTCCAAACAGTTCAAGAGTTTAGAATGCTCGCTCCAAAACTTCCTGGTGACCTCCACCTGGTTCTGCAGCTGTCGTTTCTTCTCGGTGAGTCGGGCTAGCTTGTCGCAGCACTGATTGAATTCCGCTTCTTCCCTCTCCATGTGTGTGTCAATGGACATACTCAGCTCGTTGGATAGAACTACTATAGAGGCGCGCTCCTCATGTACAATCAGTAGCAGACAAGAGAGCTTGAGAGAGAGTATGCGACTGGAAATAGGTTCTTTGTGAATCGAGCTTGTAATGTAGGATGTGTAATTACAAATATCCGCAAACGCTGTGTACCCCCCCTCAATTACTAACTTCGATTGAGGCAGTTTCGTAACTTCCTCGAATGCTTCAAACGCGTCAGCTTCTGCATACGCGATGAGATATTCCTCCCAAGCCTTTATAATAGCGTTCAGACACGAGGCACAGTTTTTGAAAATCCTCCGTTCCTCAGTAATAGTTACATTTTTGAAGAACTGAACAGAATATTTGTGGAACTTGGCCACCATTTCTTCGATCACTGTCAACTGACTACAGATACGTTTCACACACCTCAGGCCTGGCGATTCCGCTTCCAAACTAAGTATTATATCTTGAATGGGCGTGATCACTTTTTGTTTCAAATTGGTTAGAGTTCGAGCGTAACTGTTCAGTTCTTCAAGTTCTCCATCAATGCGACTCCCCCTGTCACAGGGCGTTTCAATGGGTGTCGGCGCAAAATGTTCCTCATTGAATTCAAGTCCATCTAAGCCTATTTTCAAATTGAAGCTCCTCTCTCTTATTATATTCATTCTAGTCTAGCAAATAGCAAATATACTTTCATTCTACAATAATTTATGTTATTTATAGTTTAAAATAATTGCTTATGCAACTGTATTATTTTTGCCAGGATATATAAGCCATCTAATTCCAATGAAGGTTCACCATACCATATAGCATGCTCAATATTACACATTATGTATATGCAAAAGTGTCGTTTTATATGTCGTTGGCAAATTTGTCGACTCCTTTCGTCAAGTCGAATTGACTAATTAATTATTGGCGAAGCACATAAATTACAGTCAACATCCGTTAATTGGAAAACTCTTCACTAATTCAACCAAATTTAATTTTCCTTTTGAGACTTTATAATTTCCGGACGTTGACTCTAATTGAGTACACAATTTCGCCGGTTATTCTTCCGCCTACAACTTATAATTAATTAATTAAATCTTTAGCATAATATATCAACAGTGGTATTACATCATATCATCTGCTCTTACCAGTTAGTTATCTTCTACTGATTATATAGAAATGCTCTGCACTCATTCCTAACGAAATAGCGACAGCCAACTGCTCCAATTATACGTGACAATTCTTGTAATTTCTCCCATTAGGATCGATACCTTATTTCAGGGCTAATTCTCCAGGAACTCTCCTATAATTGATACAAAGAAAGGGATTATATGATTATACCATTGGTAAACTCAGATTATTCAACAGCAACTTCTTATTGTATTTACGTGACACAAGAATTCATTCAAAGGGGGTAACCTTTTATTTTTAATTACTTGATATATTTTATTTATTATATTTCATTATAGAGATTTTCCATTAAATGAGATTACTGTAGAACTCTGTTATTGCTTGCCACTTTGTAAAGCCAATTGTATTTTAATTAATTAAACACTTGTTTCATCTGTCAAAATATAAGAGTTTTAAAAGAAATTATTTGTTATGATTACTGACATAAGATAGCCGATGTCATAGTAGATCCTGTCCCAAGGTCGCCGAACTTTTTGAAGTCCTAAAACTAAGAGGGGGCTCGAAACTTTTAATCTGACTTTGTAGAAGTTTTGACAACAACAATGTATAATCTATGCTAAGAATAAAATTATGTACACTACCCGGACAAAAGTATTCGACCACCCAACATTTTCCCATTGAAAATAGTACTATAGTAGGTTTAACAATGGAATATAGTGTATTCAAATTACATGAGATATTGCTATTTTGATTACAAATTCTTATTCTGCGCTTATCAATTGTAGAAGCTTTCAATTCAATCCCTTTTTGATTTGGTTAGAAATTATCATCCTGTGCCACTATATGGGAGAGATGGGAACAGGTGGCACATGTTGCCATTTGATGATAATTTTCAACCGAATTAATATGTAATCAATTTGAAAACATTTACAATGGGTAATTCGAATGCGTAGAATACGAATTTGAATTCAAAATAGCAATATGTCATAAAGTTTTAATACATTGAACATTATTATTAGGCCTACTATAGTACTATTTTCAAAGGCAAATGTTGGGTGGTCGAATGCTTTTGTCCGGGTACTGTATATGAACAGTATTTTCTTCACCGGTACGATAATTGATTTTCCGAGGATTCATATCATTCATAGGATACAGTAAGATATAAATATTGCAGTTTATGGACGTGTCCATAAACTGTAACATAAATGCTGAAAAACTACTTTGTTTATTTTTAATTCCTTAGGAATAATGTTCGGGGGAACAATATATTCATAGGGAACAGGATCTACTCTGACACCGGTGTAAGCGCGCTTTTGGGACCCCAGCGTTTTAGGGACCCCGTCCCCATATCGATAATGTTTTAAAGGACAGGGATCCTAAAACGCTGGGGGTCCCCATAACGCGCTTACACCGGAACTAATTTGCCATCAAGATGAAATAGAGAAGTGCAAAGAATTGAGCTAGTTGACAATCTCTATAGGCCGGAACCATTACAGTGGAAAATATATCATAACTATCTTTTTTGATTTTTATGGTGTGAGATGCAATTTCTTCAATACAATGCCCTTTTATAGCAGGTTATCGGAAGTTATTGATGTTTGTATCTTCTAAATATCAGGCATAATAATGGGCGTGGGGAGGGGGCAACTGCCAGCTATACAATTTGTAAATAAATTATTGTATGCTATGATGCATATTTAATTAATTATAACATTTTCAGCGCTTAGCTCCCATTTCAGACACTGGAATCATTTCCTGGAAACCGTTGGTTCAAAACTAGTTTAAGCTTTATAAAGACTTGGATATCAGTTGACAATATTAGAGATCCAGATCAACCAGAGGAAAGTAAGAAGACTCCTGTATTAGAAGGTACTAGAGGGTCTCCTGAAGGAGCCGAAAAAACCGAGCTGAATAAAAGCACTTCAGTTCCTATAGTATCTGATAATATCAATACTTCTGTTGACACAGGAGATACAATGGCCCAAAGAGATTCTGACAAAAATGATTGGAGAACTAGGGGAAATCCCAGAGATGAAGAAAGGAAATATGATGATAACTATAATCAGAGAGGCAGCTACTCCAGGGGAAGAGGACCTCGGCACCCTAAAAGGGGTAATAGAAATAACAGATATAAAGATAGGCCCGCCTCAAGCAACTCATATTATAGGGATGAAAGAGACGGGTATGGATATGGATCTGATAATTCTACTTGTAGTGAACCTCCTTTCAATGATCGGAAACACTCAAAAGTATCGGATAAACCATTTTCTAAAGATCCGAGTCAAAATATTGATAAGAATAACACTGAACCTGCTCCTAAGACAAGAGCTAATAGTAATCAATCGAATTCCCAGAACTCTAATAAATCGAAGCCTCAGACTCAGACAATTTCAAAAGAGGAGAAAAAAGTTCAGAGTGCCAAAACAGACAATCTAGAAACTCCAAACAAAGCTGAACCAGGTTCTAAAACAGACAAACCAGCAGGAAATGATTCATCTGCAAAAAGTAATTCACAAGAAAAAATTACAAATAAAAATCCCATTGCTCCCAAACCTACTGTACCGAATAAAGATCCACCACCTCCCCCAATCAATAAATCAACCTCTCTCACAATCCCCACATTACCTCCTACCGGTAAACAAGAACAGGCATATAAACCACCAGATAAAAAGGCAAATGCACCACCCAACCAAGAGGCGAATATTTCATCAGCTCAAGGGAGGAACAAACCACAAGATCAAAAGACTACTACACCAATAGATTTCAAGGCGAATGCACCTTCTAATCTAGGGGCGAAAATTCCACCCGATCAAGGGACTAATAATATACTACCACCAGCTCAAGGGGAAAATAAATTACCTATTCAAAAGGAAAATATACCTGGTCAAAATATAATTCCAATAACAAATCCATCTCCTACCGAACACCAAAATACTACAAACTCACCAGATGAAAAGACAACTCCTACACCCTCAAATCCATCTCCTCCTCAAATACCAATATCGCTACCTGACTCGAATAATGATACAACAAATCAAAACACTGGTCCCCAAAGTACAACTCAACCACAAGGAATTACTTCCTCAACTACACAATCTCTAAATTTATTTCAACCTACTATAGGATTTAGTATGCGGAACCTATTTCAAATTCCTAGCCTAACTACTTCAATTGGAAGTGTACCCCCTTTTCAAGAAAACAACAACATTCCTGGTCCAGTTACTAATCCACTTTTTTTTCAATCAAATACTGTTCTGATGAATAAAGGACAGGAAAAGTCTGAAAATATACCTGGAGTTAATCCCATCACTCAAGGAAACAGTCAAGAAGTTTCTCAACATAGTCAGCTAATTGATAAAATGTCACCTGTTCAAACTAGTGGGAAGCCACCAAATAATCCCCCAGACAATACAACCACTTTACAACACCCTCCGACTGATAATAAAACATCAGGTGAAGATATATCAGAAGCCAATAATAACCAGAATTTGATTAAAACACGACCATCCAATCAACTTACAGCACCTACATCAGGTGCAAAGGAGGCTACTTATTCTGATTCAGGTTTTAAGTCTCTACCAGGTTCATCGATATTATCTACTTCCATGTCAGAAAAGGATCCGTCACAACTCTTAGAAAAGGATCCGTCACAACTCTCAGAAAATATGAAACAACTAAATTCTGAATTAGATAAACAAACGAATAAAGCTATTGAAGCTGAAAAGAAAGAAAAGTCTTTGATTACAGAGAATAAAAATCTGAAAGCTGATATTACTCAAATAAACAATGATTCAGAACAAAGGAAGGAGGAGAATATTGCCAGAGACAAAGATAAACAAAAGGTGTCAAATGAACTACAAACAGAAAAACAAAAAGTAGCTAGCTTAGAAAGTGAGAAAAAGAAAACAACAGATGAGCTGAAAGCCTCTAAAAAGGAATGTGAACAGTTCAAAGGACAAGTTCAACAATACACAACTTCTCTAGCCAACACAAAATCCCAGACTGAAAATCTGAATAAAGATCAACAATCACTTACCACTAAATTAGCTGAATTTGAATCCAAAAATAAGAATACTACCAAAGAGCTTGAAGCTAAACAAAGAGAATTTGCTAAACTAAAAGAGACTCATTCTATTGAAATTAAAAATCTCAAGAAGACCATGGAAGTATCAAAGGCTGGAGATAATGATTCAGTGAATGAGCAGAGAAAGAAATTTGAAGCTAATGAATCTAAACAAAAACAGATCGAAGAAGAATTACAATCAGCTCAAGCAACGATAACTGTATCCGAAACAAAGCGAAATGCTAATATGCAGGAAATAACTCTACTGAAACAACAGACAGCGCAATTGACTAATGAAGAAATAAGACTGAAAGAGATTATATCTCATTTCCAGATAGAGAAAGACCATTATGCGGCCAGAATGAATTCCTGCGTTGATATTGCCCTACTGACTAAGATTGAAGAAGTTTTCATTGGTTTGAGTAAACATGAGCCTCCACCTGAGTACACACTTGGCTCGCCAGACCGCGTTGAATGGTTGGTTTCCAGTCTGACATCTTGGAATGCACAACTTTCTGAAAATATCTCTGACATTCAAAGCTTGCTTCATGAGAAAGAAACTGAGATTGATATACACAAGGAAGAATTACAAGCTATTCTAAATTTTCTGCAGCAGCATAAGCCTACTAACAAAAGTTGGACAACCAGTTCTACATCTAGCCCGTTCAGCTTAATCCAGGGAATACTAACCCAAAGATCAGATCAACTCGCAAAAGCAAGCGTGTGTAAATTCGAGCTAGAGCGTTATAACAAAACTATGGAGATACAGATTGCCGAATCTCGTCAGCATTACAAGGACGAATCGAAGAAGAATGACCAGTTGATGCAGGACAATGCAGATCTCGAGAGGAGGGTGCAGGGGCTGACTAGCGAGAAAGAAGAACTCGAAATTAAGAACGTAGAACTGATCAACCAACTATCAGGGCAGAGTGATATCGATAACTTTAATGACCCAAGCTTACAGTTACACAGTATGAATCCTACTTTTGTACAGGAACTACTACACTCTCGACCCTCCCCTCTCCCATTGGGAATGGTGTCTCCCTTTCCCTTCGAGGCCCCTCCCTCGCCCCCCCCGAGCGCCTTTTCCCTCTCACAGGCACACAGGTCCACTCTCCAGAAGGCGGCGGACGAATTGAGTCATCTGAAAGTTAGAGTTTGGGAATCGGAAGCTGAGAACAGCAAGCTGCGAGAACAGCTGTCCGTCCGCAACCGAGACCCCTCCCTCCCGGCCACCGCCTCTCCCGACGCAGAGAGCGCATTCCAAGCAGTGTTCGAAGCCAATCAATTAAACCTTGTCAAATTGGCAGAGAGTAATCGCGAAAAAGATTTGCTCTGTCGTGACGTAGAGTTCCTGCGTCAGAGAGTTGAGGAGCTCGAGAAGAATATTGAGCGACACAAGATATCCATTGATGTGAAGGAAGTCGCGTACAAGGAATTGTACTCCGAGTGCCGCGAGTGGGAGCGTAAATACAAAAAGTGCGGACACGTTCACCAAGAGATGGAGCGCGTGAAGAGACAGCTGATGAGGAGAGAATCGGAGACACAGGAGTGCGCCACTCTCCGAGCAGAGCGTCTCAATCAACAAACGACTCTAGACAATCTCGTAGCTGAATTGCAAGAGCGGAAGAAAGCCGAACAAATCCTGTCAAGAGAAAACCAGAAGCTCCATGCTAGGCTAGAAGAGACTCTGCAACACATATCAACTATGCAATCACGTATCCAAGAGCAAACTATTATTGAACCTCACAGAAATCCAAAGCCTGAAGAAATTCAACACCATCCTGTACCCCACCTCCACCCAGTCTCCCCTACTATTCTCAAGCCCCCTTCCATGAGCTCAGTTCCCCTCTCCCCTCCAACGAGACAGCCCGCTACCAAGCGCCACCCCCCAATCCTATATCCCCCCACCAATTCATAGCTCACACGTCCATTAGGTTTTAGAGTATCGACGTTTTACATCACTTACGCTTCTCCATTCTCGCTTTACCTTTACATTACTTTCAGATTATTTTGTACATTCCAAATCATATTTAGGTTTCGAGTTTCTTTCCCTTTTGTTGCTGTCAGTCTCTTGCACAAGTGTGTATTCCCAGTTTGTACGCCAAATTACACTACATACACAGAATATGCTGGCTTTTATATTTATAATTAATTAATTAATTCATTATTTGTTAATTCATAGTATATTTTCGTATTTCTAATTTATCATTGTATTTAATACTTTATTAAAGCTTTATAGGTGAGTATGACATATCTTTTTTTTTGCCAGTAAGTATTGATTCCGTTGCGAAATAATTCCAGTTGTCTTAAGTTGTAACGAAGCTAACCCGTAACTACAATACGTACATATCCAGTTTGACATGCACTTATTTTCCCATTCACCATAGCCTATCCGTGGCGATAGTAATATATACTTGTTCGGCGTTTAGTATTTCACAGTATTATTTTTGTCTATCTTATGCTACCCTATGAATTTAGAATGTCGAATCGCCAGAAAAAGACAAAAAGTCAGAATGATCAAATTCCCCCCAATTACCAATTTTCTCCAGGAGAATCCAGAGATTGTGTGATCGAATCTTCTCTACAAGAAGAGCCATATTATTTAGCTTTATCCCGCGAGAGTTACAAAAAGCAAGCCTTCCTGGAAAGCATGATTCGCGAGAAAGATTGCGACATAAAACGGATGGCACATGACCACCAGATCAATATCGCTCAACAAGCTGCTCAAGTTGATTTCTACAAGAAACAGTATAGTGAAATGATGGAAGAATTGCAGACAGAAACCCGAGATATCCGTGAAACTAATCTCCAATTGACTGCGAATTATGAACATTCACTTTCGAACGTTCAAAAGCTGACTATTCGATTGCAAAAAGAAAAGGAAGAATTCGGTTCAAAGGAGAAGAGATGCGAAGAGATTCTTTTGAAGAATCAGAACGAATCTAATTTGACTAAGAAGGAGATTTGCAAACTACAAGACCGCAGTTTGCGTCTGGAAAAGGAGCTAGGAGAGACAATGGCTAGGGCGGATAGTCTGAACAAAGATCTCAACTCCAGAACACGCGCGCTTTCCAATGCCGAGACACAGCTGCAGAGAATGACTGCAGAAACTCAAAACTTGCAAACTAAAATTGGAGAAACAATCAAAGAAATGGAATTATACAAGAACTACCTCCTGAGCATAGAAGATAACTTCCACACAGTATTCTCTGGAATCGCACGCCCCCGCACCAGCTCTCCGTCTTTCCGATTCGACTGGCTGGTCACCACAATGCGAGACTGCTCACAGCAACTACTAACCGACAACCAACAGCTACAATCCAATGCAGCGCAGATCAAAGAAGAGAGAGATTTCCTGAAGAACGAGCATCTCTCAATCTACAATACTCTCATGCGGGAAATCGCCATACTCCATGTAGCCAACCATCCCAGCGAGGATTCCAGCAACAGCAAGATGCTACACTTCCTAACGACCAACATGAAAGATTCACTGCAGAGCTCTGAAATATCGATGCTCGAGAAAACACAGGAGAACGAGTTTCTCGGGAAGGAAGTAACAAATCTACAGAACTACATCACGAGTCTGAAACAGGACAAAGAGGATTTGCAGCTGTCCAACACACGCCTCGAGCAGTTGAATAAGAAGTCTCTTGATCGTATTAACAACCTGCAGAAGGAAACTACGAAACTGATCAAACCCGAGTACACAGAGGCCCCGGCTGATATAGCCAACCACTGCTTTTCTCCGCTGAGACAACGAGAGCCAAACATTGTAATGGAGAAAGCTAAACAGGAGATCAGCAATCTGGAGAGAGACAAGATGTTTCTTCTCTCTCAGGTGGAATCTCTTTCTCGGAGTCTAAAGAATAACCACTTCTTTCAGTCCACTCCCAACCAACCTGTAAGGAGACTCGCCACCCAGTCAGCTTACACTTAGCCACGTTAATTACACTGACACAGCACTGCAAATCATTTATAATCAATATTGGAGTTATTTCAAAGATATTCTTTTGAAATCGCGACAATTCACTGTACTCTCAACCAATTCATGATTTCACGATACTAATTTCATATTATTGATCGCTCGCTTATTTGAACTTTAGATAATTCACATTATTATTTAGCTTTTCATCTTATGAAAGTTATGCAGAGTATATTACTATATTTGTTCATATAATCTCTATATTTATTTATATAGAGCGGTTTTGGCTTTGGTCAATTAATGTTGTCCATCTATTGTAATACATTGTAGTATACTAATCAATTAGAAAGATGAAAAATACTTATGTTGATACAGTAGACAAAATGGCTAAGAGGTTCAAAAAAGATACTCGAGTAAAATATTAGCAAGAAGATGCCTGTATCACTGCTAATCATGAACAGACAAATAGTTTACAAGATAAATGGACATTTTCCCCCACCAGCTCAGGAGTAAACATCTCATTAATTAATAAACAATCTACGTCTCTTAAAAGCGAAAACGAATTCCTAATAAACAAAGTTATGTCTCTTGACAAACAGCTGAATGAGCTGACATTGAGTGTGCAACTCGCAACTATATATATTTGGTGATTTGGATATTTCCCACAGCTGTTTGGACGAATTTACCATTCAATCTCAAAGCGAAGACCAGTTATATGCAAAGCAAGGAATTATCCAGGAGCGCGAGACGCTCCTTTTGGAGCATGATTTTTGGAAAATTGAATTTAGGAGAGCGAAAATTTGGAATCCTCTCGCTCTCTTCTATACCGCAACATTAATTTGTGATTTAGACGTATGGAAATTGGATCAGACCAGGATTAGGAGCGTATTTACAGATGACTGTATATACACTGATGCAAAGGGATTGGAGTATTTGCTGCACATACAGTTGAACTGGTCTCCAGGAGGAAATCGATGACCAAACTACTAATACTTTGTTTCTATACAATACCAGACCTTGTGATAAGAATTATTATATCGGAATAATTCCTATTTTATAGCAAATCTACATGATTTGATAGATTTTTACTCCTTTTCATATCCTCTATTTTTATAAATATTCATATTACAAGTAAACCCGCTAATAATTATCTCAATGACTCACTTTAATTAAGTTCAAGTTACGTATTACGTAACACTTTAGTAAAACACTAAGTTCAAATTACTACAAATAGTCTATACAATAATATGCATTGTTACGCCTTCTTAGAAATAATCTATCAGCTGAGAATAATTCAATTTCTTAATTAACTAACGATTAACTGAGATTGTATGCCAGAGACTAACTGAGTTAACAAATGAATCAGACTGCCACGTACCTAACTAAGTCGATGGGACTTAGACAGATGTTCTACCTGGTCCTGCCCCAAGAGGCTAACTATCCAGACTTCAAACAGGTGCCCAACTACATCAGCATTGCGACCCCCTACTTCCTAGTTATGATACTAATAGAGTACGCGCTGTGTACCTACATGAGGATAAAGAGAGCTCGTAGGGCCGATGGGATTAGTTCTATCTCGGCAGGTATGCTAATGGGAGTCCCGAAATTGTTGGTGAAGTCCCTAACCTTTCCAGTGTACTTCTGGGTATACGATAACTACAGACTATTCTCGTTCTCCTGGGAGAGCCCACTCACCTGGTACATGTCATTCCTGCTTATGGACTTCGGCTACTACTTATTCCATAGAATCTCTCACGAGGTGGCTTTACTGTGGGGGTCGCATCAAGTGCACCACAGTTCCGAGGACTACAATCTAACCACTGCCCTAAGGCAGTCGGTATTCCAGCACTGCTTCAGTGATCCCCTGTACATCCCGCTAGCCCTGGTGATGCCCCCCTCCCACTTCCTAATCCACAACCAGCTCAACACCGTCTACCAGTTCTGGATACACACTGAGTGTGTGAGCACCCTGGGGCCCCTGGAGTGGGTGCTCAACACGCCCTCGCACCACCGCGTGCACCACGGGAGGAACAGGTACTGCATCGACAAGAACTACGCAGGAGTTCTCATCATATTCGACCGCATGTTCGGCACGTTTGAGGCCGAAAGGAAAGCGGACCCGGTGGTGTATGGGTTGGTTACGCCTCTGGACAGTTGGAATCCTATCTGGGCACAAATATGTGTGTATGTGGCTCTGTTTAAACGTGTGTACCACATGAAAGGTGTTAGGAATAAGCTCAGCGTCCTCTTTATGGGACCCGGTTGGACCGAGGGGTCGCCTAGACTCGGAGACAACTCGAAATTGCCGGACATCCATGCGCCCCAGGCTAGATACAGGGGGAAAGCTAGCAATGCGGTCTCTCTATACGTCATGGTTCATTTCATTCTTGTGATAGCAATATTCGACAGCATAGTGCGAAACCAAATGTATTTATCAGCTGTCTACCTATGCACGAGTCTCTCTTTCGTGGTTTACTCACTCATGAGTTTCGGATTAATTCTTGATGCTAAAAAGGAAGCGGCGTATTTCGAGGGTGCAAGACTGATCGGTGTGTTCGCCAGTACTTTTGTTTCTGAGAGCTTTGGGACGCTTGATGCAAACTTAGCTCTTTTTATAAGATTCGTGGTTATTTTTTCTGTTGGGTTTTGGGTAAAGACTCATTTCACTAATAAGAAGAAAGTAGAATAATTTGTGTTTGCTTTTAGAACTTATTATTCCCTGTCTTATGTATTTATATCCGATTTGTATGATGTTTATTAGTGAAATAGTTAATATTTGTATTAAAGTAGGATTCCGGATAATACGTTTTGTCCATAAAATTCAATGGATTATAAAATCACAAATTATAGACCGGGCTTCATAGAACATTCCAAATCCATCCAAATTCTATATACAGTAGAACTTCGTTAGTAGGAACACCAGGGGAAATGCGTTCGCCGTATCCGGAATTCGTATTAACTAATATCATTTATCCTTTCAAATACTTTGAAGTGGACTTGAAATAGTGTTCGTACTAACGAGGTTCTACTGTAATTAAACCCACAATCATCCGGACCTTCCCTATGTACTAGTATTGACTAACACTTTCCATATATGGAGATTTATATAAGTTGTTGATGTATAAAATATTTATTATAATTAAGCCCTGAGATTTGTAGCCATGAACAGAGAACAGTCAAAGAACTATTTCGAGAACAAGATAACTACCCAGCCATTCACCCCTGCGTCCCCTGCGGCCCCCCAGCTGGCGGTGCCGGTGCCAGACACAACTCAGTCGCCCGCTGCGCTCGCAGACCTAGCCATCATGACCACCTACGAGAGACCATTCGTGAGACATGCATAGTCGTTATACAGTGGATTAGCGTATTTGCAACTTGTATAATAGCAATATTCACATATTTTAGCAATAAAATCTGGAAATTGCAAATACCCGCGAGCAGTGGAGTTCGCTTATTTGCAACTTGTCTAATATTCTCTTGATAACAAGTTACTTTAAATTCTCAAGAGATTACTGTTAATTATGTTCCTCTAATTGCAATATTAGCAAGAAATTTTCTCTTCAAAAATGCGATTTGCTATTACGCGAACTCCACTGTATATATCTGCCAACACTTTCTAATATAATTTCAGGCACAGGCAATGTATTTTTTAACATCAAATATTCACTTTTCGAAGCCGCATTTTATATTGAAAAGGTGTTGGCCGATATATAAGTAATCCCGATTATTATTTCTGTCCTCTTAATTATTTGTTTCTAGAAAATTATCGCTGTCATCACAATCATCCCAGTTGTCTTTGTTATCCTCGTAAGTATAAAAGTACAAACTTATATGTTTCTATTATAATGAGTTCTATTCTCAAGGTATCGCTCGGGATAACTATCTTCAGATCGATAGAGAAACCAACTTACTCGCCCTTGGTACTCAACTTAACTCGTAAGTGATAATACAATCTCTGTTTATATTAATAAGTAAATGCAGTAGACTCTGCTTAATTAATAGAGACACAGCTAATTTTTTGGGTTAGATTTCACAAGATTTACTGAACGGAATTACAGTTTTGCTTGTACGTAATATTTCGGTATTATTGAGGTCTCCGCTAAATTTGTCGAACTATCCTCGGACCGAAGTGATCAAATTAAGCGGAGTTTACAGTAATATTTGTGATTCCTATGAAAGGTGCTGTACATAAAATAATATAGAACTCTGATAATGTTAGTTATTATTGGTGTTATTCCAATTCCAAGGAATAGTAAAGCCATTATTTGCCACAAGATAAATTCAGTTTAGAATAGGTTAGAATAAAATCTGGTTATTTATAAATTTAATGTTTTGAGGATACGAATTATGTATAACAACAGTTTAGTTCTAATAAGTATCATTAATAGCCATTAGCCAGACCCAAATAATCTTAACAAATATAGCAGCACATACCAATTCAAACGTAATTGTGTTAGAATACAAGCAATAACTAATCCATGGTAGTATAGTATTACAGTTGAGGGAGACTGTACCCCTGACCAACGGGGAGAACAGTTTGCTGCACCCCTACTTGCCCCCCCGGGTACACCCCCTGAGGGAGGAGAGAGGGGTACCCCGCGGGGGCCACTTGGAAGGGCGGCGGCGGCTCCACTGTAGGGGGGTACGGGCCCGGCGGGTAGGAGGGGTAGCCCAGGTCCGGGATGAGGGAGGGGGCAGATTGTTCCCCTCTCCCCAGCTGAGGGAGGCTATTAATAGGAACAGGGGCCGGGGGGTACTGAGGTAGGTACTGAGGAATGTGGTAGACAGGGGGCGCTTGTTCCTGAGCGGTTGCGGCCTGCGTGTGTCTGTAGGCGTCGCTGGATTCTTTGAGGAGCTTTTGGTATAACGCCATTGAGTCTCTGAACTTTACGTTTATCTCCATGAGCCTGTCGTATTTGGCCTGGAAGTGGTCTACCTTCTGGCTGATGAGCGGCCGCATCAACTCGCACTGCTGCTCCAGCTCTTTGAGAGTCCTGTCCTCCACAGAAGCTTCTGAATGCGCGTCTGCCTTCTTGAGCATCTCCAGGGTTAGGTTCAGTTTATCCGCGTTTATGTCCACCTTCTTGTCTCGGTCCGCTCTCTCTTTCTTCTCCTTGTCGCGCTCCCGCTTCGCCTGAGACTGGCCAGGCACGTGTTTGGAAACAAAGTTTTTAGGAAATAATCCTACCTTTCCTCTCAGCTGGCCCTTCCACCAGTTCTCATCGCTGTTGTCCAGAATCTCAATCAGCTATAAAAGGCAAAAAAGAGTTACTAATTATAACTGTAACTAGGTAACAATTAATGTCACAACTAATCCCGTTCTAAGTGCCAATAAACAAATCTTACGTCTCCCGATTTGAAACTGAGCTCGTTATCCTCTCCAGCCTCGAAGTCGAATAGTGCTTCAAACTTGTCTGTCTTGGCTTTCTTCTGAGCGCCCCCTCCGCCCCCTAAGGCCAGTCCCTCCATAGCCGGGTACATGCTGCTAACCCCTGACGTCACAGCTTTCTGTTCCTCTTTCAGAGACGCCGCTATTGCCTTCTTCACATCATCTTCCTCCTTTTTCTTCGTGGCACTATCCGTGGTCTTTGTGCTGGTACTCCCGGTCCCAGCCTGCTCTGCCGCTGCGTCAGGGAAACTCACCCCCTCCCGCTTCAGCATTTGGTACGCCACGCACAGCAGGTTCATCTCTGGGTCGTGTTCGTTCTCTGTGGCCCAGTTCTGTAGCAGGCCGCGCAGTCGCTCCCTCACGCGCTCGTGCAGCTGACTCACGTGGCCCAGGAGGCGACGCAGCTCGTCCGTGAACTCCCGCCGCGCCAAAAACCGCTGGAACTTCTTTCCGCAGTTGCTGTAGCAAGCGTCCAGGAGTGTAATTGCTTTCATGGCCACGTTTGGATTGGGGTTCTTGAGACGCTTCATAATCACATTGAGATAGTTCTGCGGAGTATTCCCCTGGGAGACGGTGATTTGGTGGCAGATCTCGATAATAGCTGTCCAGTCCTCTTCCTGGGTTCTGTCGCTCGTAAGTTTATTCACGTCATCTTCTATTGATGGCATTTGTCTTAGGGTAGTTCAACTTTGAGATAATAGCTAAACCTATATTATGCACTGAAAGTTACTGAATGTGCTTAAGAAATACTCCAAATCCCTCCTGATAATTTCATACCAAAATAATGAAAATATGAATATTTATTACATGTATAAATTATAATTATACCGTTCTTTAGTGATTACGGCGGTCACAGGACTTGTTGTAAGTTTATTTTATTATTTCATACGAAAGTTATTCCAGTTCTTACTTATTGACGATGTAAATAACTTCATATATATTTCTATTCTATAGTATTTCTGGTACTTCTATGGAACATTTGTAAGTACATATAGGTCATATAATATTCTAACTATATTGGGTTCGCTAATAGCAAGTGACTTTATGTCCGTTTGTATTATCAAGTTTGGATACAAAAATCTAATTGTTATATGCGAACCTACATTATTCAAACTGTATTTGCTGACTATAAATCTCTAGTCCTACACCATGATCTGGTACATCATTATATACGCTGTACTAACAGTAGTGCAGTGTGTCTTGATTGATATGTTCGTTCTCGTGGGTCTAGTGCCCACCCCCTCCACTGCCCCTGTCACCCATCACACTATTCCAGCTATTCCCATTAACGGCAGCAACACCACTAAGCATCATCTTTTCTACACCAGTCCGGTTACAACTTCGCATTTGGACTTCACATAAACTGGTGTTTTTATTTGTTTTTTTATACCCTAGTTGTGAATATTTACATTATTTTCTGATAAATTTTATTGATTTTATTTTCTTGAACTCGTCATTTTTGTATTTGCTTTTGTAAATAATTAAGGATATTTGTATTTAATTAATTGTCTATAATTTACACGTAAGCATAGCCATATATATTAATTAATGCGCCTCTATATAACATGCCCGTGTATGAAACCCTAACTACATTCTAAGTAGAATGGTATGATAATTAAATTGCCCCAAAATTGTCTAGTAGGTAGTAATAAAGTCACATAGCCCATAAATATTAATTGTATATAAATTGTATGTAAATTGAAATATCTTCCCTAACAATATATGTGAATGGTACTTGCTTATATTAGTCCATATGCTACGTATAAGCTGCTGTTCTTAAATACGGTAGAACCAACAGACGGTAAAATTTGTTCGCTTTATCCGGAGTTCGTATTAACCGTGTTCGTACTACGAGGTTCTACTGTAGTAGGTAGAAACACATCTCTAAAACATTGCAAATGTTTTAATTAATTAAATAATTTTAATCATATTTTTATACAAAAGGAATCATCTCAATTTCAAAATATTTTATCAGAATTTGTGTAAGACACGCCTATTTCACATTCCTATAAATCTGGATTAATTAACAGATTATAATTAATTAATTAATTAATAACTTATGGCTGTAATAATTACTTTGTACTAAACTTTAGCTGTTCATTTGTTTTGAGGAGCTTTCTTTGTTCAAGTAGTCCTATAAATACTATAAAACTTCTTTATTATTCGCTAGAGCCATTACCCTTCAGGTTATAGTTAATTTGCATAATTTCCTCCCTCAAATTACGGGTATGCTGAAATCAGGTTTAGAGAAGAGTGCCACTGAATCTCTAGAGAGCTGGAGAGTGCGATTGGCAGCTGATTACGACGAGAGACTTAGTACGCTTGAAAAGAGAATAACCGAGGATTTACAACGGATTTTAGCGCTGGAACAGCAAGTACAACTTATATACAATCGGGTTATCAATCTGGTAAGGGGACTTGGCGTTATGAGTAGGGAAGATTTCTGTCAAGGGTAATCTGTTTTAATTAAACACACATTCACTCAATGCTAATTTGCTGATGCTGGTTTTGTTGTCAATTTTGTTCGATTCACTTATAAATCTACTTCTTTACTTGGTGATTATATGAATCAAATTGTGTATCAATATATTGTAATAATGCATACAGTGGAGTCTCCGAATAACGGACACGTTGGGGCATGGCTTTGTCCGTTGTAGAGATGTCCGCTTCTCGGAGTCTGGTCCTTAACTCTATTACATGTATAGAAAGTTCATTTAATTCCACGGGGTTTGTCCGTTGTAGAGGGTTTGCTGCTTCTTGGAGTGTCCGTTTTGGGAGACTCTACTGTAGTTATATAGGGCCATTCAAATGGGACCAACCAATGTGTCATAATTCACGGGATTATAATGCTGTAGACATCTTGAGTATCTGCTGTATAATACGAATAATAGGATTGAATGCAACAAGCCACAAGTTCTAACGCAGCTCAACTCGACCCGAGAGTTGGCGAGGAAGCGCTCTCAGGTTCTCAAATCGCTGTTGAGTCAATCCGCATAATGGGAGAGTCGATAATAATTAACAACCTCCCCGAGGACGCTGCCTGCTTCCTCGCGGAAGATATCACCTTTAGACTGAAAGACATAATTCAGCTCTCGCGGAAGTTCATGCACCACTCCGCTCGGACTCGGCTCACGACTTCCGACATTGATTCTGCCATGCGCGCCCGCAACATGGAGCCTGTCTTCGGATTCAATTCCGATGACGTCACTCCCTTCCGCATGACGACTGGCATCGGACGGGAAGTCTTCTACAAAGATGAAGCGGAGATCGACATCGGGAAAATACTAAACTCGACGCTTCCCAAGGCGCCGCACGAGATATCCCTGCGCGCGCACTGGCTGGCCATAGAGGGGGTGCAGCCCAAGATCCCGGAGAACCCCGTCCCGCGCTTCCGGGAGGAGAGGGAGCCCAGCGAGGAGGGGGACACCCGCTCCCCTCGCGTCGAGAGCTCCTTCGATATATTCGACTCTCCGGCCCTCATAGACCTCCCGGCAGAGCTGCAGCTGTACTACCGCGAGATATCCGAGGCCTGCGTCGGCACAAACCGCGGGCGGCGCGAGGAAGCGCTGAACAGCCTCGGCAGCGACCCCGGGCTCCTGCCGCTAATGCCGCGATTCTCCCTATTCATTGCCGAAGGCGTGAAGCTGAAACTCAGCGAGAACAAGGTCCCCACTCTCCTCTCGCTTATAAAGATGCTACGCGCGCTGCTGGACAACCCGAGCCTGGCCCTGGACAGATATCTGCACGAGCTGCTTCCCTCCGCCTGTTCTTCCGCTCTGTTTAACTACCAGGCCGCCCACGACTCGCCGGAGATCTGGAGCCTCCGGACCGAGGCTGCCGGCATCGTGGGACGCATCTGCAAGAGCTACAACAACTCCGTTAACTGCGTGCAGTCGCGTCTGTCGAGACTACTGCACCAGATCCTCTCTGACGAGGGCACCAGTCTGGGCAGTCGCTTCGGCGCGGTTAGCACTGTCTCCGAGCTGGGGCCCGAGGCCGTCAAGACGCTGCTCCTCCCCCGCCTCCATTCAGAGGGGGAGATCGTCACGCGGGCTCTGGACAGCGCCGACACAGCTGCGCTTATAGCGGCCAACAGACTGCAGTCGCTGCTCGTCAAGAGCTGCGCCCCGGTCCTGTTGAACTCCCGGGAGCCTCCGGACGTGGTCGAGGAGTTCGAGGTGGAGTTTGGATATCTGGGCAAACAGCTGTGGACCGAGGTCCGCGGGCTGCGGCCGCACTTACACACTGCTAACGATGTTAACGTTATCGTAGCGGACTCTCCGGTAAACAATGAGGAGGTGGTCGGGGAGGAAATGCTAGCTGAGTTCAGTTACTATTCTGAGGACATGAGCTATCCTAATCCTTCCAATAGTAGCATGGATACATAATGTGTATGTGGAATGCTGAAAGCTTCCTATATGTTAATGTTTTGTAGAAAATGATGATTGACATTAAAAATTAATTCAAATGCAGTTTGGAAAAGTTGCAAATAAAGTCAGATATTTCCAATGTTAAAGCATGGCCTACTAGTATATTATATAGTAGGCCATGGTTAAAGTAACGACGTCATTGATTATTTCTAGCTTATAAGAGAGCCGAGTAGTTGCCCTGTTGTTATGAACCACTAACCTATTCGTTTTCCCGTCTGGATGTCTGGATTTCAGAAGCATAAGCCATCGAATGCTAGGTTGAACAACGCGCGTAGACACCTCCGAAAGCTGGAAATAGAAGCGTACGCGTCAGCTGTGGATGTGTTCCGTGCGCAGGGAGTCCTCACGAAGGAGAAGATAACTGCTTTGGAGAGTTTGGGGAAACTTCTTGGGATTCCAATCGAGAGACATTACGCCGAGCTGAGACGCGCGCTCAGCGACGGAGAGCTGAACAAAACCGCGGAAACTCTGGTGGGGTTCGATCCTTCCTCCAGCTGGTTTGAAGAGGCTGGGAAATTCGCAGACTACACACAGCCTTTTATCCCAAAAGCTAGGTTCACTACCAACGCGTTTCGCGCCATTAGCAACTACTACACCAATCAGATGCTTCGCGGCCTCCTCCCGTCTGAGGATAGCGACACCCCCGCGGAAACCGCAGATAAGAACGGAGTGAATAGCGACCCCACGGAGCACGGGTATCACAGCAAACTGAACCCCCTGGCAGCCAAGATAATGCGGGAGGGGGGCTGCGATCTCGAGGAGTCCCGGACTCTCTCCCGCTCCTATCTGACGCCGGTCGGCCTGGAAGAGCTGACCGACGTGTTCTCGGAGCCGACTGTGGACTACGGGGACCTGGACAACCCGCCCCTGTCCCCTCCCGAGGGCGCATTCATGGACAACTACTTCCTGACGACCGGAATTAGGCGGGGCACCGAGCCGAAGACGCTCCCCACAAAGCGCAGACGCTGCACCTCGGAACACAAGTCCCAAACTGAGGACACCACCAGCTACGAAACGCGACGCGCCAGCGAGAAGAACACGCCCTCCAGCATGAGCAAGATCATGCAGGACTACCAGATGATTATGAGTCTAACCAAGAAGAAGTCTAAAGTTGACCCTGTGGAGCCCCCCACTGACCGCCGCCGCGGTAAGGCCAAGAAGCTGGACTCAGTAGCGCTGGAGTCTCCTGGCCTGCCCGCGGATACCAAGAACAGGAGCGGCTTGATCATACCGTGCATTTCTATCGAGAGATTGCCGCTGTCACAGCCTAAGCCCAGCACCTCGTCTCCTGGCAAACAGCCGAAATCTCTCCCGACTGTTCCCAGTCCGACAGGGGTCCTTAAGAAGCCGCACATCAAGCGTATGAAGAAGAAACAGCTGACACAGAACACCTCGGAGCCCCAGACGCCCCCCGAGAAGCTCCGCAGAAGAGTTAGGGTCAAAAAGACTCTTGTTTCTCCTCAGACCACAGCCAATGCTGAAATGAAAAGTGCCGAGACTGAGCGTCCGTCTACAGAACAGAATGCTACAACCTTAACCCCTACTAGTGACGTCACCAGCATACGAATAGCTGGAGAAACAGCAGAACTCGACACAGCCCCTACTCACGGACAAGAAACTCAGATTCCCATATCTGAGACGGAGGCTTTGGAGCCCATTGAACCTCGCATACCAATCACTTCCCTAACAACGAATGCCGACATTCAAGATGACGTTACAGCTGGTACCACAGGGGACCCAGTGGCGGATCAGCTGTTGCTCTCGGAGCAGCTGCCCCTCCGACGCAAGAAGGACAGCTGTGCCTCTCTGGACATTCCCTCCCCGGACAAGATCCGCAGTGAGATGCAGAGTCTCTACTCCCCCATCTCCAGTCTGGGCACGCCCCCCGACCTGGCCGCGCGCTTCGAGCTGCCCACTCCGGAGGGGGGCATTCCCCGGCCCAACTTCTCCCCCATCACCTCCCCAGAGGACTCGGAGTCCCCGACTAATAAGGAGGCGCGCAAGCTGGCTGCGCTCTCCGCTGAGCGGCTCACGCTGGTGCTGCGCGAGCCGTGCATAGACATCCTGCCGCACAAGTGCTCCCTCGCCCTCAGCGACATCGTGGACGAGGTTTGCGAGTCTATCTCCGACCCTATATCTCCCCCGCTCGCGTACCCCTCGCGAGAAGACTCTAAGCTGTCTCCGGACTCTGCCTTCGCTAACTCGTCACTCATGCTCTCGAACGCACTCAACTCCTTCATAACGCAGGTTATCTCCGAGGAGAGTCCCGAGCAGCCGCTGCCCCTCTCTCTCTCTCTCGCCACACAACAACGCACTCAGCACACAGACACACAGGCCCCGGCAACAGCTGATAGCGTAGAGCCGCCTGCTGACTCGACAGAGGATGCTCCCGTTCCTCCCGATCCACCGAATTCGTGATATCATATAGTGCGAGAAAGTTAGTTTGTAATTTCTGTATTGTAGCGACAACAAAATCAATTTTTGGTTTAATCTTGTAAGAATTAATTAATTAATTATTATTTTATACTTTTGAATGAAAACTTAGATAAATATAGTAAGTACCTGCCATCAAAATAATTGATTTGCTATTAGAAGTTATAAGTATGTTACCTTGTTACATCGTATGGTGGGCTTTAGAGTATCAACAACCATAAAATCAGTATTACCAGATAGTTACGCCGATTTTATGCGATCAGGTGGTGCAGCTGGTGCTTTATATGCAACAACATCTTCTTCCAGACAACATAATCGACCATAACTCTGAAACTAAATATTCAAGAAACTCAATTACAAATTTTGAGCTAAGTCAGGATGAATTTCTCAATAGTTAAAAAAATTCTAATTATTTATTGATTTACCACTTTTAAATTTCATGAAATTAATGAGTGCCCTAGTTAATGCACAAACTGAATTTAGTGCGCTCATATCTTTATACACACTAGTTCAGCATGGCAACCAAATCAGCTGGGAATGCGGCCCCGGGGCCTGCTAACTTGGTTCCAGTTTGCAACAAGTTGCAGGACAGAATGAATGCACTGAGAGAGGTCATTGATAGGCATAAGAGGGAGGTGTTGAGGGTGAGTGGGGAAATGAAACAGCTGATTGATGACAGGGCACAGCTGGTACTCCGGGAGCTGGAGGGCATATGGGACCAGGCGAATATCAGAATGAACAGCAAGAGGGAAGAAGTAAACAGAAAGATTGAAGAGATAAATAAACGAAGGAAAGAAATGGAAATTTTACTCAAAGACTTGAGTCCAACACTAAGCCCTTTCGGGGAATTAGATAAAGACATCAACTCCGTGAGAAGAGAGATGGATACAGATATTCCTTACGTTAAGCTCAGCTGGAGAACTAGCGAGCTGCGGGAGAGCATACAGAGACTGTGTGCTTGCGAACAGCTCAATGTAGCGTACAGGGAAGACACCAATGTTAGACTCAAGTGGGGTACATGTGATAAAGGGAAGGGAGATAAGGAACTGTTGTGTCCATGGGGTATAGCTATAGATTCTATAAATAGTAGAATATTTGTAGCTGATAGGGGTAATAACAGAATACAGATATTCTCTTTTAATGGAGACTGGGTTCAATCTCTGAAAGATGAGCAAATGAAAGATCCAGTAAACATCAATTTTACACCTAATTCAGTGTTTGTTCAGTGCAGCAAATCTATTGTGAGATTCAATAGAACTAGTTTGGCAAAAGAATCTTACAAATCCTATAGTTATTGGTTATCAAGAATCTGTACAGACAATACCAATGTATATGTGGGTGCTTACAGCATAATGGAGCTAATAGTGCTAACTCATGAATTGATTGAAGAGAGACGCATGCCTCTAACCACTCAGCACAAACAAGGAGACACTCGTATCATCGATATCTCACTAGCCAGGGAAGAGCTCTATGTTCTGCTATCTAAATCAGAATATCCAATTCAATCCTTCTCCAAACAAGGCACTTTAAACAGATGCATTATTCACAGAGACTTGTTGTCGGATGATGTTTGTTGTTTCTGTTTAGATCAACAACTGAATATACTGGTAGCAGATAGAGGTAGTAATCAAGTCAAGATATTCTCACAAGAAGGAAAACTGATAACTCAATTCGGGAAAGAAGGATCTGAGAAAGGAGAGTTCATTTGTCTGTCAGGAATAGCAGTTGATGACGATAGTAATATTATAACAACAGATGATAAGGACAATTACATACTACAGACATTTTCCCCATAATGAGATGAGACAGCTATCCCATAGAACTGAATAATGCTAACAATTTATTTATTAATAAACTCTTTACAAGCGTTTTCTAATTTTTTTAAATTTCTAAATTGCTACTTTTAATTAAGGATAAGGTCCACCTGGAAATGGAAACAGTACATTGTCTTGTTATATTCAGCCCTAAAACGCTTCCGAATTTGCTATTGTTTAAGTAATACAATACTATTGATTAAAATTCAAATCGAACTAATAGACTAGCTAGAGCTTCCAATGGGTTTAACAATTTCGAGGATGACTAATTCCTCATTTACAAATTTCTAATTTGAAACTAATTGTTGTTGTTTACAAAATAGAAGTAATAAAACTAACTTAGAGAATATTACTTTGGAAACTAGCTTCGGGATGGGATCAGAAACCTTTATTCTAGAATGGTCTAACGGCCAACATAAGGAGCTACAGAGTTATACATAGAAACAATTGGTGTATAATAAATGGCTGAAAATCGTCTGTTATGGACATGTCTGTTTCTTTAGAACTGCGGTTTACCTATTGCATAGGTATTTCTCCCATGTCACTCCCGCACATAGACGAGCTCATAGCAGAGCTCCCCTCTCTCCAGCTCGAGAGTACCCTCTCCCCCTCAGAAGTCGCCTGTCTGCCTCTGAGACTGCAGTCCAGTGCATTCCTGCTCACAGCTCTCACCCAGTGCAGGTACCTGCTTCTCACGTGGAGAGCACTCAAGGAGGCGTGTCCCTTGCACGCACGGAGTCCCTCTAAGTCCAGCTACGCCAGTCTACACACAATCACCTCCGTATCGAGAGCAAGCGAGACCGACACTGCCTTCTGTATCGGAGTTATTGGCTGCGGACGCATGGGCTCTCACATAGTTAGGAAACTGCTGCAAGATCCCCAGATAACTCCCGACATGATACTCGTGTCTACTCGGCAACCAGAGCAACTTCAGGAATTCTCATCACAAGGTGTCAGCTGTCGTTTCGACAACACCTGGGTTGGTAGTAAAGCTGACGTCATATTTCTATGTTGTCTTCCCAGCCAGATAGCGCCCGTTCTTCTTGACCTGTCGAAAAGCGCGATTTCCCACGCGGCTCTGCTCATCTCTGTGCTAGCAGGTGTGGGGGCGAGTAGAATCAGGCGGGCTTTGAATAACCGCACGAATGTTATGAGTGTGTATTTTGATTGGAACGGGCTCTCTGTGGAGGCTCGAGGGGAGCTGTATCAGAACCACAGTTGTGTGGCTGATAAGATGAGTCGCCGTGCCATGTGTGTAGCCACCTCTCCATACAAGCTAGCAACGGCAGCTGACACTTGGTATGTGGAGCTTGTATTATCCTGTGTATCTTACTGTTTGAACCAAGCAGTGGTTGGTAGCGAGGTTGGAGGATTGGTATGCAGTATTTTAGCAAATGACTCTACTAATGCAAGCGAGATATTCCCAGGTGTGCTATTCGAGAGACAGTTCATCTCGAACTACTTTGAAAGCGATAAACACAATCAAGTGGTTCTTACTAAGCTCTCTTCTGTGTTGAGAAAGGAAGAATTGAAAGGTGTTCTTGTAGATAATTACTGGCAAAGAGTCAGGGAGGTTGAACCGAGTCTGCTTGATATCGCAAGGGCACAAACCCCAACCAAATCTCATTAATATTCCTGTGAATTAATTGGTATATTTATATCACACAATTAACAAGCCATTACGCAATATAAGAGATTTGCTCTGAAATAACTTGATGAGAGGATCAAATACTTTGTTTTGCTTTCATCTTGTTCGTGAGGAAAGTAATCATTTTATATTACCATTCACTTACGTGTAAGTTATCTAATACGCTTCTACCATAAAAGGACAAACTTCTCGAATAAACACTATATTGTCTTATTTAGGAAGATTGGTGAGTTTCTATTACATTATATAGAGAAATTTCTTGATTTTACAAGGGACATAATCTAGCATTCCTATTTCCGATACTGTTAGTTAGCAAGATAGATATTGGAAGCTAGGAAGTATTTATGACAAAGCCCGGTAGCTACTCCCCCAGCGCCCTCGCCTTTGAGCACGAACTGGACGACACCTCTCTACAAGAGCTCTACTCCTGGATCGACAAGATTCCCCTCTCCAGACCCAAGAAGAATATATCCCGGGACTTCAGTGACGGCGTCCTCGCGGCAGAAGTGGTCGCGCACTTCATTCCGCGGATTGTAGAGCTCCACAACTACACTCCGGCCAGCAACACCACTCAGAAATTAACAAACTGGCAGACACTCAACCGCAAGGTCCTCGCGAAAATCGGTCTCAAATTACCTGACGGAACCCTCCGTCTAATCGTGGGGTGCCAGCCGGGCTCAGTGGAGATAGCACTGCACAACATTAAGACCCGCGTGGAGGCGACTCTGTCCAGGACGCGGCACGAGTCGCACGGAATCGGGAACTCCTACATGAACCATGCAGGAGACAGGCTATACGACCCCGACGCAATGTCCGGCATGCGAGAGCCGTACAGCTTTGCGGGGGCTGACGGGACCATGGATAACTACTCTGAGATCGAGAAGCGGATCTACGCCGCGGAGAAGGACCAGAATTACTACGAGCAGCAGGAGACAATGCATCTGCTTCAGATGAAGATCAGACGTCTGGAACATCTCGTGAGAATCCGCGATCTACGGATCGAGCACCTGAACTCTCAGCTGACTGAGGCAAGCAGGAAACTACAAGAATACGACAGAGAGAAGAATGTCGCTTCAATCCACCAATAACACTTTTCAATTCCACACAACTCCGGCGTATTTCCCAACTAACATCTGTATGTAACTGCCTTCATAGAAGTATGAGCAACCCTGTCACGCCTAACTTTCGAATAGACATCTATTCTATCTTATTTGCTAATTATCCGACTTCACCAGCACAATATTATAACCCTGAAGTATATATCCACTGCACTGTAGATAGTAGATAGGGGTAGATGGTTTATGCAATTAATTAATTAACAAAAATAGCATTTGGACCTTTCATAAAAAGGTTTCGACATCATGAAAACGGAATTTGTCACCTCATCTTAAATTCAGATGTTCTCATTATGATTATTACTAGTTGTCATTCATAATTATAAGTTGTAACCTCGTTACTAGTATGCATTATTCTCACACTACACTTAGCTATTACATATTTGCTAGCACGCACAATACACTAACCCGATCACTTGAGATACACAGACCTCTTACTAACTGTAAGTACAATTGGCAGCCATAAATACCGCAGGATTAATGGCATCAGACGGCGCTCACTTGAACCCGCCTCTCCTCGCTATCGAGGACGAGCTCACCGAAGTACGCCGCCTGCTAACTGTAATGGCGAACAACGCAGGTTCTGACCAGGCGAACATAGCACTCGAGACTATAGTGTACAAGTACCACGCGAACCTCCTCCGTCTGAACGAGCTGCTGGCCACACACGATTTGGTGCGGATTCCCATTCGCCCGCCGGACGCAGACCTGCAGCTGCAGACGCAGCACTTGATGCGCGAGAACGACGAGCTCGTCAACAAGCTGCAGAAGTTCGAGAACGATATGGACCTGGTAAGCAAACTACAGTAGAACCTGCAGAAACGGGTGCCAGGGACGCAAGGTCTTAGCCACCCCGATTCCCCATTTCTGCCGATTCCCCGTTTGTGGAGGTTCATTTATGAGGGACTAGGAATTTGCTGCATTTTTTTACCCAATTTTCAGAGGGTCCCCGTTTCCACAGGCCCCGTTTTTGGAGGTTCCACTGTATATTGCACTGTTGTAGGCAGGAAATAACGTTGTTATATACCATTCTTGGTGCTGTAATATTGCTAATTAATCAACTACAATTCTTAATAATTAACATAGTAGACATACTAACGTACTTATGACTTGTATTTCAGTTGCATCAGGTCAATGCAGACTGGGACAACCAGTACAAGCGCAACAACGCTAATCACTTGAAAGAGAAGCAACAGTTGGAGAGCGGCATTCGCGAGCTCCAAAATAAGATCGAGCTTATCTCCGCGATCCGTCCGGGAGACAGCCACTCGCCCTCCCAGGAGCAGCTCAACCTCAGTCTCGAGAAGGAGGAAGCCATCAACAGGGTCAGTTGTAGGGGTATATACAGAGTAACTTAATATCCATGGTACAACGCTTATATGAGTGGATGCCGGTTATAAGAACTTCGTCAGGAACTGCGTATAATGTTCTTATAACCGGTGTTTTTATAAACGGCATAAATTATATAAGGATATATGTCAAACTTTTCCACCGTTTCCAGTTCTTATATCTGGCATCTACTGTATAATTACATACATTTGGTGCCGTCCAAACGTTATGTAACACTTCCAAAGGAGGGGAATCAACCAATGTATGACAGACCATCTTTTTTGTATTAAAAACAGGGCAAACGGTCCCTATCTGTTACTATGCATGGTGTGTGTGTGTAGGTGAGGGAGCTGACTCAGGCTAACAACAAGCTGAAGAAGCGACTGGAGACTCAGGAACAGCTGCTGCAGGAAGACGAACAGAACGCAGAGGCAGTCGACAAGATGCTGAAGGAACTCAAAGACAAATACAGACACAAAGAATCTGAAGAGAATAAACACATTTCAGAATACAACTTGTTGATTTCTAGATACGACGAGTTGAAGGATCAGGTAAGCAGTTAACCACCTCATGTCTGGAATTAGCTAAAATATCACATTTTCATTTTCGGCATAAATCTATTTGACCTCAAATGGCAAACGTTTCCTTATGAAATCACTTACAGATCGTGTCTTATGAAGCGAAATTAATAATTTTGTCTGAATTTGTTTGGTGTTGATTTGGTTTTCGATATTTCTGATACACTTTTCACACATATTGTTATAATTTATTGCACAAATATTAATTTCCTTCTACAGTAGAACTTCGTTAGCACGAACACCAGGGGACCGTCAAATGGGAATTCATATTAACCGGTGTGATTTGTATTGAAAGGTTTTTAAAGGGGACTGAAATAGTGTTCATATTAACCAGAATTTCGTATCAACCGTGTTCGTACAAACGAGGTTATACTGTACGTATATAACTTGTTTACTATACATCACTGTAGTAAATATTTAATAATAGTTTTTTTAACTTTCTTTCAGAATCTCCTTCCATTTAGTATGAATCGGTAAAGTTATTGGAATTAGCAAACGGCACTAAGCTGAAGAAAACTGAGGAGGATTTGAAGTACAAAACTGAGGACGTGGACAAAGCTAAAAAGGAATACAAGGCACTGCAAGCCGTGAGTATACTTTTATTCAGAAAATGTAAACGAAATTCTCAGAAATATTGTAGTTCCATTTAAACGCTACCATTTAAAATGTATATTATTTAACAGTTTCTTTATTGCTAAACTTACAAAATTAGAACTGTTCTTACCTTTGAGTCACTCTATTCAATAGCTATTTCCATCTGATGGAGTGAATGGGTGTGATACTTGATTTAATGTTGTTTTCACTCATTTTTAGTATACTTTTAAATTGGGTGAGCTATTCAAATTATTAAAAAGTTTGTATATTTAATTACTATTTAATTTAATTTTTAGAAAGTGATCCTTGGTCTACTGGGCGAGGAGAAGACAGATACAAAGAAAGATTCTAAGAAAAAGAAGAAAGTTAGGCTCTACAGCAGACGGCCCTACAGCCTGGACCAGTATAATCCAGAATTACTTGATTATTACGAGCCAGATATTGTGAGTGTTTGGCATTAATATCAACTCAATTCTATTTATTTATTAGAAGGATTATTTATACATTGGCCAACACTTTTCAATGTAAATCCTGGCTTCGTAAACGTGAATTTTATGTAAAAAAAACCCACTGCCAATGCCTTAAAATTCCATTGAACATTGTTGGCCGTTATTTAGCAATTCCTTTATAATAACTCACTTAGGACATAATGGCTCACGGGTCTCGTAAGTACCGAACTCCCTCCTTATCCCGGTTGACAAATTGGGATCAGGTAAGTTACACATATCATGTTATTACCCCAGCTTTATTAATTTGTACATTATTCTATTAGGAATTCGAGACGCTCGACTACCCTCGCTTCGGACACAAAGGGAGATCCTACTTTGTCGATTCAGACTAATTCATAGTTCTTCTACACAGTCGCATACATTCTATTTTTAGTTACAATATTCGCTCAATCATGCTCGTACTGTGTATTCTCTCAATGAGAATACTACACTTCTCTCACTTCTGATTTGTACTACAAACTATTATTTACTGATTTATTACTATCATTAAATCATCATAATTCAATGATACATACACTTTAATGCTGTCTGATGGTCGATACTTAATTTAACTTTGTCGTTAATTATAAGATTAGTCTCCCACATTATTAACATTAATTTATTTAGGAAATAAACTTCAGTCTGTAATTCTAATATTTAGAATTACAGATTGTATTTTCAGAAGCTTAGTTAGTACCCTTCTATAATATCTCTTAACCATGTGTGTAAAAGTAATTACTAATAATGGTATAGGAAATTAATTTTTTTAGCTTACAGAAAATTTACCGAAGCAGTTTCATTTTATCAAACTTGTGCTATTTGCTTCTTAGAACAAATTTTATTTATTTTACCCTGTTCATATATGGTACTTTATTTCTATTCATTTCCTGTAAAGAAATTGAAATTCTTTTAAGAACATCCGCTATATGTATTTTGATGTTGATTATTAAAGCTATTAAACTAAATACTTCCGGTTAGGAGTGAATGGCACCTTAAAGAACGTACAATCTAACGACTATCAATTATATTTCTATAAAGATTTTTTAAAACATCTTTAGAAGGTAGTAGGAATTATAGTGAACTCTCTTTATAACGAAGTTCAAAGGACCTTTAATTTCCTTCGTTATAAGCGGAGTAGCATCAACTAATTTATCAAAATTGGGAATATATGTATTAAACTTCTTTATAAGCGGGTATTTTGTTAAAGAGCATCCTTATATGTAGACGGTATATTTCTAGACGGTCTATAAAAGCCCATACAAATAAGCCAAAAATTTGTAGACCGTCTATAAATTATGTCGACCAAAAGCCCTGCCGTCTATGGGTAATACTAATTTATATGTAAGAAAACCTGGTATAGAAATAAACAGTCTACATATAAGTTATTTCTTTGTTAAAACCGGAGTTTACTGTATTCTATCCCATAAATATAATTTGACATGCATGTAATATTTTTTTTATAAATGTCACTTCTTTCATTCCTTTGGTAGCGTTAGGTTGTGAGGAAGTTTACTCCCACCCAAGTAATATATTGGAAAGGTAGTTCTTATCGAGTAACAATTACTCCTAAATAAATATATGTAAATACACAAATTGGTTATAGAAACAGTACATAGAGGGTATATTATTATCTTATCTCTTCTTGTAAGAATGGACCGTATCAACAAACTTCCTCACGTGATTGAGTTCAGTTGTTGGGTAGATACCATCGCCTACATTTGCAATGTATTTATCAGCACCGAATTTCTTGATCATTTCATTCGTCATTTTCTTAATTTCATGTTCCTCTGCCAATAGCCCCACTGGATCCAGGTTCCCCATTAGAACCTTTTTATCTCCGATCTGTTTCCTCGCTACATCCGGCTCTATTGTCCAGTCTATTCCTATGATATGGTACTCGAGTTGGCCTAGCTCTTTCAGAGCGTAGTGCACGCCCTGTGTGTATATGATTATAGGCACATCGTTATACAGCCTCTGCTTAACCTCGATGGCTATCTCTTTCAGCTGGGGGTAGCTGAACTCCATAAACTGCTCTCTGCCCAGAATCCCGCTCAGAGAGTCGATAACCATTAGCACTTGCGCGCCCGCATTGAACTGGTGAACCAGGAAATCCACAACCACTCCTCTCAGGTCGTTCAGCAGCTGGTGAGAAGTCTCCGGGTATAAATACAGCCAGCTCTTGGCACGGAACCATTTAGTCTCGCCTAATCCCTCCACTAGGTAGGCCAGCAGCGTCCACGGTGCTAGTGAGAACCCGATCAAAGGAACCGTCCCATTTAATTCGTAGCGCACGAGACTGATCGCCTCCAGGATAGGCTTCAGTTTTTGATCGAGTTGGACATTCTTCTCCAGCCTATCGATGTCGTTAGGGTCCATTAGCGGGTTTGTGATGGCGAGATGTCCCTTTTCATTCCTCTCGATGTTGATGCCTAGGATCTTGAGTAGAGCGAAGGAATCTGCGAATATTATAACTGCGTCCACTTTCAACAGCTCTAGCGGAAGCTGCGTCATCTGGCTGGCTAGCTTTGGGTTTCTGTATATTTTCTCTAAATCGTGTGCACTGCATATCTCACTGAATCTGGGCAGATAGTGCCCGCTCTGCCTCAGCATCCAAACTGGGATGCGATCCACTTTCTCGCCTCTCGCCAGTCGTATTATGAGGTCATTCTTGAGTATGGCAGGCGTTTTAGTTCTGCTGAATTTTAACAAACCCTCTTCTCTCGTCATTATTCTGTTCTAATCTATTCTGTAGCTACTGTGTATGTGGATATTTAATGGATTGTATGCCTGCTATAGTGGTCAAGTTACATAGAACCCGTTTTATTCTCAGTTTCCTACAAATACACAATTGTTCCTTTGAACTGATATTGTATCAAGTTATATAACATATCATGTGGTCGTTCTGGGTTTGTGTGCATATTTAGGGATTTGCTGTAGTAATGATTTGAATTGTTAGTTCAGTTACTTAGTAATCATCTGTAGTACACTAATTATTTTATGTTTACAATTTTTAAAAATCACATTTACTCACTAGTCTACTGATTGAAAGAGATTGAAAACTGCTAATCTATGTTTCCCCGTGAATATTATTCCAGCAAATACCTTTTTGAAATTAACAAGTTTGAAATATTTATTCAAATTATGTAATTATTGTGTTGTTCTGGAAATTTTAGTAGCTTTAGGATGTTCGCTTTCTATTACATTTTATTTAATTCTTCGTTGAAGCAAAAATTGATGTTGCATGCAAATATATATATCACTTCCGAACCATTATAATTCCTGTTAGGCATTAACTGAGTTCCTATACCTCCCTACTACGGACAATCTATGGAGTCTAGAATGACATTTGAGAACAAGAATATCTGATAAGATGCTATTGGTTCGTTTACTTTATATGCAGTTAACTGGCTTTTTATTTATCCTACATATTATCCTTGTTTAGATGGTTTATTTATCATTTCCACTTTACCAGTTTGATATTTATTAATTTTACTATCGTTAATTAAGATATTGTGTACAAACAGAAATAACAAAACATTTTGGCTACAAAATATGACTACACTAATTCAATACGAAAAGGTATCTAGCTTGTATTTATGGATCTGTTTCCTTTCCTGGTCACAAACTATGAAACTTCCGTTTTGATTCATACACGTTCCAATGTACTCATTCGAGTGTCCGGGAGTTATATTATCTCCGAGTTTGTACTCGAGTATTCCCACAGGATTTGCTACGTATATAACTCCTTTGTTTGTGTCTGTAACTATCATATCATCGCTGTCACTCAACACAAGTCGGCCTGACAACAGACTGCTCATTGGTATTTGCAGATAAACCCTCTTGAACAGTTCCCCCGTTATTTCGTATATATTTATAGACGGCACTCCGCTATGCAGCACCAGTACTTTCTCCTCTCGCGTTACGGACACAGAACACGGGTCTCTAAGATTGTCGCTTTTGCTACCAAAGAAATGGCTGTGTGCGTGATTGAGTAGTGCCTGGACGCGATTGTTTTTCTGTTCGCAAACGAAAATATATTTTTTGTAAGCACATAGTCCAGTAGGTCCTCCTAGCTCAAATTCTCCTGTCAAATCTTTGCCGATTTCCTTTAAGAATTTTGCTTCTTTGTCATACATTTGAATTTTATTTTGGTTTGTCACTGAGATGTAGAGGTGTTTCTCTGTTACCGCTAGGTCTCCAACGCGAAATTTAGCACCTAGAGCGTGCTTGCAAGCTGTATGTTTGATCGGTTTTAGATTTGAGTCTGTTATTTCTATGCCTTTGTTGGATACTATGTAGTATTCTCCTTCTATGTGTTGTTTGATAAAGTACGGTTTGAAAGGAAGATCTACTTTTTCTTGTGCCTTCAGGCTGCTTGATACTATGATCTCTCCTATGTTGTCAAATGATAGAGCAGGGGAATACTCATTCGGAGAGAATTTAATTGATTCCACTTCGATAAGCTTTGAAGCTTCTATCTTTTGTCTGAGATTTGCCATGCAAAAACTACGTATGTCGCTTGCTCCATTGCCAATGTGCGTATCGGAAAGTAGCTGGTTCATCCTCTCGAGATCTTCTATTAGTTTGTTATGTTCGTTAATACTCTCGCAATAATTCTGTTCTAACCTATCTACATTATTTAGAAACATGCTCTTTCTCTGCTGTAGCATTTCTCCAAGATAATCGAAATGTTCGTATATTTTCTGTCTAACCTCGTTCCAGTACGATTTAGCGGACATTTTGTTCTAACTAACTTCCGTTTATATTTTCTGTTTGCTATTACACAAATTGCTCTTTATATAATTACTGCAACTTACTTTCTGTAAGTTCCTAACCCAAATATTCGGAGTAGAGTGGGTTTAAACTCTTAGCACAGTAATATTTCAATAAGATTTTGTTCTATGTACAAATGGAGTTTGATTATTCAGCTTTTTAAAATACTGACTAATATTATCACATAGTATTTTCATAAATTTAAGACGATTCATATTTAGAATGAAATTAAGTAATGCGTGACCTACGTTATAATAAGGCCTGTTCATTAGTGTTAAATTTTGGACCATGAATGTCGGTTAAGTCCATTGATTCTTTTTACAATAAATATTATAGTTAGAGATATATAACCAAGTAGTAATCCAGAAGAAGTAAAATATTATTGGGTTTAATACCAAGCACATTTAAAGGAAATGTATGTTGCAAAAGTATAAAATATTAAAGAAAACATGAAAGTGAATATAAGTTTTTAGCAAATAAACATTTGAAATGTAATAACAACTAATGAGGTTTAACTTTCTTTATTTTTCGGGAATTTTCGACACGAATCGACTGCAAAGGTAGCAAGGCATTCAGATTTTCCGTTCTGGATTACTACTTGGTTTGTTATCTCTAACTATAACATTTATTGTAAAAAGAATCAATGAACTTAACCGACATCCATGGTCCAAATTTAACACTAATGAACAGGCCTTATTATAACGTAGGTCACGACTCACGAGTAAGCTATTTTTACGAAAATGTACCTGTAAAGTAGTATACTGTACTGTACATTTGTAGTGCTGCAAACTGGAATTAAATTTGATTCAATTCAGTTACAGTTACAGTTACAGTTTTCATTTCAGTTACAGTCTTAATTCAGTTACAGTCTTAATTCAGTTACAGTTCGCAGCACTATACATTTGTAGTACAAATGTATAGTGCTGCGAACTGTAACTGAGCTAAATGAAATACTATCCGGCATCCGGATATTTACGAATGACGGATAATTCCAAACCCTAATTTGTACTTCTTATTCCAACTAAATTCTAAGTCAATCTCGTTTTGAAATTATATAATGAAATTATAATAGGAAAATAAATAAATACATTGTTTGGTAGTATCATGGACTATTACTATATTATTGTACAGAGAGGGTTCTATTGGCTCTCTTCTTGCTTATGATCCCGTTGCTGTCTCCCTCCACCTCTGAGAGTCTGAACATGAGATCAGCTGGCGGGTCCTCCTCCCCGTGCAGGAGCATATGCGACATTCCAAACGGCTGCAAATGTTGCCGTATTCTCGTACGCTCAAAGTCTCGTTGCTTTTTTATCTTAACCATTTCCCTCTCATGGATCTGTTGTCTCAGATCCATAAACGCAATCTCGATCTCCTCGCCAGTGTGTTGCTCTTTGAATGTCTGGTACTCCATCCAGTAGGAGAATATGACCCGGAACATCTCCGCTTGAGGCTCGCGGAACATGTACGGACCTATCGGCTTCTTCTGTAGCTTCTCGACCGTCTCGTGACTCAGGTCCACTTGTATTTTGGGCGGCAGCTTGCTCTGCAGGAAGCAGCTGGTTATGACGTCTACTTTGAGTTGCAGCACCGCATCAGGGGTGTGGACGTGACAGAGCTCCTTGAAGCGTTGTATTTCCAACCAGAAATTCAGGTCGCTCTTCAAATGCTCGTCTCTGCTACTCTTCAACTCTATAAATGTTTCAAAAGGTTTGCAAGTGACCGGGTTAAGTATGGCCTTGCGACAGTTGATAATATCTCTGCTGTTAGTCATCCACCTGCTCTCAAACAGTTTGCTCTTCCACTCTTCCTGACTCCCCGAACCTTGCGTTTGTAGCGCGGGCCTCGTCTGCTCCGTCCCGGGGTTAATGTACTGTAGGAACTCTCGGGTCTTGATGAAGACAGGGAGCCACCGGTGTTCCAACCTGGCCTGCACTTGTTTCTGTCCCTCGATGAGAACTGGCGTTGGGGGCCGCTGCGGGATTTTGTGACCGCCGAGCATCAGCAGTCTGTTCTGCCCCTCCTTGCTGGCCGGACTGTTTATCCCGAAATAATAGTTCTTAGTCAGGTACTGCGAGCGGATCAGTTTAGCCTTGGCATTCCGTAGCTTGGTCTCTTTGGAGGGAATTCTCCTGAAAGACTCCACTTCCATCCAGAACATAATGTCTACGGAGGCGTGTCTCGAGTCGAGGAAGTTCTTGAACAAGTTTAGGAGCGTGTTCTCCTGTATCACCTGCTGTATTGTATAGCTTACAGGCGTGTTTAACTGTACGCTGGAGTCGGGAACTTTAACCGTTTCCAACTCTTCGTCGTCCTCAATTTCCTCTCCATTCTCCGGAGCGGTCTCTTCGCGCTCACTCTCGACCTCTTCCGCTCCTACTCCCAGCTCCTCTAGATACTCCTCGTCATCTGTCTCCCAGTGGGAGAAGGGGACCGTTTCGTACGACTTGGCTTCCTCCAGGAAAGCATGCTCCTCACCCAAACAGCGCATCCATGGTTCCGCTAGCACATCCAGCACCAGCTCCTCCAGCGAATCGAATAGATCCTCAAACGCTGGGTAGATGCTCCTTCCTATCTTCTCCACTATTTCGTAGGGACAGTGCACACACATGTCACCAGACGTTAGCACGTAGCGACTGAAAACAGTCTTAGCTCTCACCTCAACTTGAAACGGGTTGAAGTCTTCTGTTTGGAATCCGGCTTTGAAGTTTTGTATTTCTCTCCAACAGAATAGGCAGTTCTTCCAGTTATTATTTCCGAGCTTCTCAATGTACTGTTGGAATATTCCCCCCGCTTTCCTGTGCTCTATGGAGAGACACCTCGTCAGCTGTTGGTTCTGTCTCCTCTCCTTTACAGGCGGGATTATCTTGGGCAGCGGAACCGACTTACTTCTCCTGCGCTTCTGCGCTTCCGCGGGGAGCATCACCGTGTGTGACCGGGGCACGGCGACTGACTCTGAAAGTGAGTATTCGTTTATGTCCGGCATCTTGTTGACAGCGGCTAGCACGCTTAGACTCCTGACTGTGGACATGTGGCAGGCGGGGTTGGGAGTCGAGGAGAGGGGAAAGTGCGTGGGAGAGAGCTGCGGGAAGATAAGGGGACTCGCCAACTCCCGGACAGACTCAGGGTTACATTTCAGAGCAAACATTTGTGAGTCGTTGAGCACGCTCCCTCTCCCCTGGTGAGTCCCTGGCCGAGACCTCTTTGTGTCCTCTGAGCTAAACTTTATTTCTCTATTTCTGTTGACGCTCATAAGGTACCTTGGACACCAGTAGCCCACTAAGGAATGTAGTACGCTGGTTTGTAATTCGAATATATCTTCGCGTGTCACAGGCTGGGACTTCTGTACCCACCGACCTTTGGCCAGTTCGCATTTGGCCCCTGGTCTCACGTACTTCTCCTTTATCTCTTTCAGTGCTGCCGTATCCCCACTGCCGCAGGTGGCCAGACGCTCGCACTCTATCCAGAACAGATAGTCGTTCTCCCCACTGGTGCCCGCTAGGAACTTCTTCAGGGCAGACATCGCCTTCTTGGAGCCGAGGCTGGCGTAGCTGAGGCCGCTCTCCCCATTCAGCTCGCTGCTAATGGCTATGTTGGATATGCTCTTGGAGAGAGGGACGTTTGGGTGCTTGTCCCTGCTCTCCTCCACGCGAGCCAGCAGGCTGGCTAGCTTGTACTCGCAGTGCAGATCGCTATTCAGGAAGGCAGGCAGTCGCTCCTCGCGGATCCACTCCAGAGCCCTCTCGCGCTCCAAAGTGGCTACGTAGTTGTCCTCGCGAATGGAGGGGGCGTGGCTGTGGGTGACAGAGGGCGGAATGAGACTGTCTACCTGCAATGGCTCCTGGGGATCAGCTGACTGCTCGTCTCGAGAGAGACGTACCTCCTCAAACTGCTTGGTGTCCAGGAAGTATTGAATCGTTCTTGGGAAGATGGGAAGGGCCAGATAGCAGTTTAGGTATTCATTGAATAGCTCTTCATTCAGGTTTCTCTCAAACAATGCACGATTCATTATCCACTGTGTCTCTAATAGGGTTTAGACCATATTGTATCGTTGGTAACAAACACTATTTATCTATTCTACTATTGTCAATTGCTCTCTATATGTGGTTAGGTTATAACGTATCATATAACATTACATCTTACGAAAGCGTTATGGATTGTTTACCTTAATTGTTTTCGTACCTTGAGTTAACACACCGTATATATGAAGAGAGTTATAATTATCTGTATTTCTATTTACATTTCAACCTAGATAATCCGAACTCATTGGGACAGTCAAACATGTTTAGCTAATCTACAGTTCGAATAATTTGCGACCGAACTAGTTCATAGAATGACCTTAGGTGTGTTCGGTAAATTGAAATTCTGGTAATTGAGGTTGCACTGTAATTTCTTCATTAGCAAAAGTTTGTTTTATTAATCTCAAGATATTGCACATCTAACCTAAGTGGTATTTGCTAATTTAATTAAACAAATTTGGTTGTGCAACTGTATTTTCTATTTAATTCTTGTTAGAAACGCTAACAATCAAAGTAATTTAGTCAATGAACAGATGAGAATAAGCGTGATTATGATGTATAATATATTTTTAATCGAGAATATAATTATCGATAAATCTCCATATGTTATCTCTAAGAATGTGTACGGATGCTTGCAAACCACCGATCAGTATACGCGACTGATTGATGCATACTGTATTATAGGTAGATATTATTTAGAGAATTTGTTAAATTAGGATTATTCAATCAAGCAAAGACGCTGGAAAAATAGTGCCTTTCTTTTAACTCGAACTTTGCTCTCAGCTCCAGAATCCACAGTCTGTAACCAATCCAGCTCAATGTGCGTTATTTAGCGCGCTTATCAAGTTAAATGATGCGTTTAACATTCCATAGATTGCGATATTTAACTCATCATAAGTTCGCTAGACTGTATCAAAGCGCGTTATAATTATTTAATTAATGCAACTTAATTAACTATATGTCAATACATTAACTTCGAGTATAGACAATAGGATTAATCCGGACATATTGCGATGACATGAGCTTTGTGAAATCCCTCTAGCTTTGGGAAATACTGATCCAGTTATAACACTCGAAGTTAGTCCAAAGTCACAGATAAGAAATACTTTCAAATACTTTTTGCAGGTATCGGTTTATCTCTTCATTGAATACTGTTGAGCTCTTTTCTGTGGTTAACTTATTCTATTTAATATTTCTATTATGAATGTGAACTGTAATTGTACCTGGAATTATACGGTACTTATGTTATGTATGATTGGTACTATCTCCAGATGTGCATCGATACTGCCCTTTCCAATAATCTAAGTTAATTTAACTTCCTAGAATCTACACTATCATTATAATTCCTGTCAATATTCCCAATTATTAACTCAGAATGTATTGAGTCTCTATTAACAACCCAGCTAGCAATGCATCGGCTTATGAGCGTAGTGACGTCACTACTGGAGCAGGGTTCGCGGCCCCACTTCCTGACCAGAGCTCTGCAGTCTCAGAACAAGCCGCAGAGCAAGCTAGCTCTGCTCAGGAAGAAGACTGGCCTGCCCATCATAAAGTGCAAGGAGGCACTGACCCGCTTCTCTGCCCTGGAGGAGGCGGAGACCTGGTTGGAGACGGAGGCTCGTAAGGAAGGAATGCAGCGAGTTTCCTTAGGCAGAGACACCTCCAACGGAGCGGTTGCTCTTAGTATACGGAGAAGTGAGTATTCGTTGCGAGCTGCCTTGTTAGAACTTAATTGCGAAACAGACCACCTATCTCTCTCAGAGCAGTTTCGCCTGCTGGCTGCTAATATCTGCCAATCGCTAGCTAGCACTGTAGACTCTGTGGGAGAGGTTAGCGTGGAGAGAGTGTTGTCAGTTCGGCCAGAAGATGGGCTGAGTATTATGGATAGTATAAATAGTTTTGTGGGCAGAGCCAAGGAGAGTACATGCGTGAAGCGAGCAGTGCTGCATGAAGCGAGAGAACACAGTTTTATAGGCAGCTATGTACACAACGCTTTGGATTTCTCTCGTCCCGATTCGATACTTAAGGTAGGGACCCACGCTTCTTTCGTGGAGTTGGAAGGAGAGAGCTCCGAGGGACAACTGGTGGCTGACCAGGTGGCGCAACATGTGGTTGGGATGCCGCAGGAGGGAAAGGAGAATATAGAGACTCTCCTTGTACAACCTTGGTTGTTTGATTTAGATAAAACTGTTAGTACCGTGTTGGAGACTAACCAGTTGAAATGTGTTCACTTTGTTAGGTATGAAGTAGGAAAATAAATTCAATAGCAAATGCAGCGAGATGGTTTCTTTTAACCGAATTTATTTATGTTTAATGGGTTCGTTTGTCACGACACGATATAAAGTTTATAAGTTATACATTGTTTTCAGAGCCTCATTAGGTTATTGATTGATTAATCCTTGAAGAATATTCAGAATTTTGCATCGATTCGCATTTCTATGACCCTATAAGGATAAGAATGCAGTTTGTTCTTATCACAATTGATTTATACGAATTAGTACTGATTTGTCTTTGGATAGTGTTTCTAAGATGAATTTTCGATATATTTTAATTAATTTAGTGAAGAATAACTTCACTGGAGATTCAGTTTATTTACAGATGACTAGATTACTAATTCGTACAGATTGGTAATTTGGTACAGACATCTTTCACAAGTCAACTCTATTTATCGTAATTAATTTATTCATTAACGAAAGTGAAAATTTATATCTCAATTATTAGTTCGTCCTTTGAAACTGTTTACGTAGTAAGTGCCCTGACTATTGTTCTTATAATTTCATTTAATATGCTAAAGTACATTCTTTGATGGCTTGCAAGTTTTCTAAATATATTAAATACTTAACCTTTATTGTGCTAAAATGTATATTTATATTTACCACGTACACTTAAATTTTATTTAAAGCCAAGTGGTATAATTCCTTTTTCGATACCAAATCAATTTCTACTAATCTGTTCTGGTAAATGCATAGATTTATTGAATGGAATAATTTGGTTGCATTGATTAGAATGGAGTCTACAATCTGCGTATTCAAATCACTACGGCTTTCACTCTCCCACATAGACTAGTATAGTGGTGGATTATATAAAATTCTCACTTTAAACCACATGCAGCGCCACTAGTTTTCTCCGTACTGTTGAATAATACAATCCCACTGTAGCGAGAAAGTTATATTATAGCTCAATATAATAAGAAGCTTCGCTCGTATGTTTTACTATGGCTCTGTATTGTGTATGTATAGGATACCATAATCAGACGTATTAGCCTTACAACTAAAACTTGAAACTAATAAGTATAAAAGGATTGGAGTTCTACAGAAATATATCATATAACAACCAACACTGCAAAATGCTAACAGATAGATTTGGGTTTGAAGTTGACTCTGAACAGGCTTCATATAATTTTTGCATTCCCCATAATACCCTGAGAAAGCGTGAGAGCAAATGGCTTAAAATGTTTGACAAATGGGATTATTTCATGTCTAAAAAACCTGACCTTATCAGGAGTCGCTGCCATAAGGGAATCCCGTATTCACTTCGCGGCAAAGCTTGGCGATACTTGACACACAGCTACATCCTGGAGGAGAAGCACCCTGGCCTATTCAGTGACCTCGTGAGACAAGCGGATAAAATAGCGAATCCTAACGACTTGTCTGCTATTATGAAGGACCTGCATCGTACCTTCCCCGCGAATGAGACCTTTGCTAAGGCGGAGGGTCGCGAGCAGCTGAGACGCGTTCTCTGCGCGCTGGCGGCCTACAAGCCTGAGCACGGCTACTGCCAGGCCATGTCTCCTATCGTAGCCACCTTGTTGATGCACATGCCAGCTGAGTCTGCCTTCTGGGTGATGGTGAGGATCCTAGAGGACTACCTCCCGGGGTATTTCTCAGACGGTCTCTTCTCGCTACAGGTCGACTGCGAAATATTTGAGCTCCTCCTCCCCTCTTTTGCTCCCAAACTTTCAGCACATATGAAGAGAATCGGGGCGGTACCCAGTGTGATTCTGCTCGAGTGGTTCATGTGTATATTCTGTCGGACACTCCCATTTTCGTGTGCGCTTCGTGTTATCGACATTTTCATGTATGAGGGGCCAACTGTTCTTATGAAAGCCGCGTTGTCTCTGGTTATTATGAGGATGGGCTCTGATTACGAGCAGTACGCAACAGTCAATGAGTTCTATCCTGCAATGCGCGAGCTGCCGGCTGAAATAACGCACGAGTCTGTCCTCATTCCTCACTTGTTATCTCTCAAAGTTAAGCCGAGACATCTCGAGAGGCTGCACGTAGTTTCTGAAGAGAAAGTGAGACAGGAGCAAGCAGATACAGCCAGAAGACGCTCGGCTTATAAACAGAAACAACACGAGCAAAATATGTTGTCCCTGTCCGGTGATAACAGCCGGCAATCTACCCCCAGTCCCACAATCAGCACGAGTAACGAATAATCTCAAAACTTTTGTAAATTATATTTTTTACCGATTGTAAATTCACTTACAAATAGGATCATTTACTCTTGCTATCACTTATATATATTAATTAATAATTCCCTCTAATTATCTTTTGACTCTCGTGGGTATAAAACTTTTGGTATACAGGTTAACCTCCCAAAGCGGCACCCATCGGGAGAATGATTTTGTGCCGCTTCTCGGAGGTGCCGCTTTGGGAGGTTTACCTGTATATCTAAAATTTAAGAAATAACTTATATGTAGAGTCATTGTAGACCGTCTATTTCTAGACCAGGTTTTCTTACATATACAATAGTATTACCCATAGACGGCAGGGGCTTTTGGTCTACAGAATTTATAGACGGTGTGCAATTTTTTGGCTTATTTGTATGGGCTTTTATAGACCGTCTACATAAGGATGCTCAAAAAGTTCAAATATTATTTGTAAAACACATAACAGCAAAGTATACAACATAAAATAAACTTTATTATCTGTCCCTAAATTCTTGATGCAGTAGATAGGGATAATATTTTTTATGGGATCATATCCGTGAGATTCCATTTGAATATGTAGCTACACTAGTAAACACTTAAATTTTCCGGTTTTTGTTGCACTATAGTCAGCTGTTATATTCATCTGTGTATTCCCCTCTCTAAAGAAGACATTCTAAATGAACAGATATGTTTCGATCTATTTACACAAAAATCTATTAATTCGCTATGGTATTATTATCTGGTTTAACTGAATTGCTAACTAACTTAAATATTGTCTCAGCTTTAATGGATACGTGCCACAAATAGTTTATCCTATTAAACGTTATTTGCTGATACTAATATAGCTTCATAACATGTAATCATGTTTAAATGAATCACATTTGAACTACGTTTTCATTCTTTATTGAAAAGTTCTAATTTCAAACATTTCCATACAATTTTTGCTGTTTCCCTGAGACAACGGCTTCCTGTAATGACTCTTCATTTATAATGGTATTCTCAGAATTAATTGTATTGATTCCATGTTAGGCAACGTGTCGCAGTACAAACTATTAGCACTTGTTATATTTTAACATTTTTAAGACGGTTGCATTTATTAGATTTCCCTTTGATTCATATGGTGTTAGTTCAACCACTTGACACATTGGAAACAGCTAACCAATTTTGGCATTTAATTATTCTTTTATCTGACCGGAATTGATCCAAAATTTCTGAATACAATTATGGTTTTGATTCATTTTATACAATATTTGCGTCTGAAAGAAACATATGTGTATAATATGGATAGTGGGTAACGGCCGGCCCACATGCCATGTGCCCCATGAACCCCCTTCTTATTGTCCTATTTACTGAGGTATGATGTTAAGCAAACAATACTGATTGTGATATCTAATACTATTTACATGTATGATAATGGAAGTTAAGACAAGTCCTGGAAACATTTTTAGAGGACTCGAATTTCTAAATTTCTTAGATACTATGATCAGACAAACTAATGAAACTTAACTGATTAGGTAGAAATCAATAAATATTAAATTTTATTAAAATGCTTACATATGCTCTGCAAATTGTTTGTTTAATGTATTTCGAGTTTGATTATTTAGCTGATGGCATTTATTTTCACATTCGTTCTGTGTTTTGTGAGTCTCGTGCCTTTCTCTGCAAATGCTGTTGTTGTTAGTAAGTTATTGGATTCTGCAGCAGAAAAGTTGATTTCCTATTTAATTAACTCATTATTGCTTTAGATGGAGCTCATTATATAGATCTAGACTTGGTAATCGAAGAGTGTTTTTCTGATAAGGTTCACTACAATGTTAAAATCACTCATCTCAATGTGAGTTAGAGTTATTTAACAGAACATGATTTTACGAACTCAATTAACTGTATGTAATTTAGAGTGATGTTATATTGTCTGTTTCCCTTGGGTGTACTACTATACAAAGCTTCTGGACTAACGGTTAGGATTAATTCTGGTTCGAATAGTTTCTAATAGTAATTCTTATGTTTTTATAAAATTCGTATTTTAGAATCTTCTCTGAACGTATATGCTGGTAGATCAGAAGTACCAGAATACAAAGCCAGTAAGTTTATTACTTTTTTATAACCTGTATATCATTAGTAAACCTATACAGTAAACTTTGTTAATACGAATACGGAAATATCGGTCAATGAGCACAAAGTTTAATTCCCCTAACCTATACAAATGTAGCTATGTAGCATGCAAGTGAATCCGGTTAATACAAATACATTTCAACGGTCCCCTGGATGTCCGTATTAACGAGACTCTACTTTATAAAACACCTGTAATATATTTATAGCCATTCTACTCCACTCGATGATACACATACCGAATGTGACCAGTTTCACAAACAATACATTTATTTTCTTTGGCAATCAGAGTCAAGTATCCTTTTGGAACAGAAATAACGATATCGAGTAGGTTTTTGTTTGTTACTTCAATCCTATTAAAATCTGCTGCTTTGCTTACTTCCTTACACCGGTTGATTCCGTAATTGTATAGTCTGACAGCTGTATCTCCCTCGATTGATAAAGCATTAATATTGCTATCTAATCTTATCTCTGATAACATATCAATCAGCGGACTATCAGATCTATGTTATAAGGTACAGTGAACAACATTAAACGTATTGTTCGTCATTGATATATTCATATTATTTGTAGTGCAAATACTATCCTATTCTTTCCAACAAAGTTTACATATTGCCATTGGAAACTGTGGCATTTGAAGTGGACACTCGATTTCTCTATACACTTCTAATAACAAGAAGTTTCTATAGCAACCATACTGAGAAAAGGTATGTGTATCCAATTAAATGTTGTTATTTATTATACTATATTCTACTACAGCCTGTATTTACCCAACAACTATCAAGAACAAGCACACTATGATATATATATAACTCAGTCGTCCAAAGCACCTGAGGTAATGCTACGCAAGAACCCCTACAACACATTTCTGCGTTAGTTATTCAAATGCTTTCAGAATACGTATACAGTAGAACCTCGTTAATAAGAACACCAACGGACGTCAAAAATTTCTTTGCTTTATCCGGAGTTCATGTTAACCAGTGTAACATCCTTTGAATAGTCATTGTGGGGTCCTGATTTCGTGGAACTCTTTGTTCGTCTTATCCGGAAATTCGTATTAACCGTGTTCGTACTAACAAGGTTCTACACTGTAATATAAAGCCAGTTATTATGAGATTTACAACGAATGATATTGCTTATACAGTAATGTTATTTTAGAATTATTAAGTTCCATTAATCTGGTATATGATTCTATTAATTAAATGCGACCAGTTAATATTTATTAACTAGTTATCGATAAGTTCAGGTATTATGGCTTGTTTCCTCTTTCAGTATGTAGAGAGTGATTCGTGATAGTCTGTGATGGATTATTTTAGTCTTCTTATTAAAGTACATTTTCATATATGAATTTCCTTTCTAATAGATACACATTAGTAGATTACTCTTAATTTAATTACAGGTAAACCTCCCAAAGCGGCACCTCCGAGTAGCGGCAACCTCCGAGAAGCGGCACAAAATCATTCTCCCGATGGGTGCCGCTTTGGGAGTTTTACCTTACGAGCAACCTCCCAAAGCGGCAACCTCCGAGTAGCGGCACAAAATCATTCTCCCGATGGGTGCCGCTTTGGGAGGTTTACCTGTATATTAATTATACTAATTATAATCTGCTCTATCTAGCTCTTATTGTCAATGGTGCAATATTTGTTGTTCTTGCATCTATCTTCACATTCTTATCATTGATGTTGAAGTGGGTAATTTGTTTGCATTGAACATTTGTTTACTTAGAATAAATGGGACTTTTCATGTAGTATTATTTAAAATGAATTCTAGAAATTATATTTGTATTAAGTAATGTTAGGTGTAGAAACGAATCGTTTCAATTTCATTATTGAACTCCTCCTTCTAATTAGGTATTTGGCTAGGAAGAAGATATTCATGCTTCCAAGTATTGAAAAGCTGATTAATAAGGTTTATTTTAATTATGGGAAAATTCCAAAAATACTCAAGTTTTTTTAAAATTTCCAAATATACTCAACTTTTTACTGATACTCAAATAGAAAACTAGATCTTTCCGAATCTACTCAAGTTTTTCAAAATAATTCCAAATCTACTCAAGTTTTTCAGAATAATTCCAATTCTGCTCAAGTTTTTACAATAAATTCCAAATCTACTCAACTTTTCAGTAAATTCACAGATCTACTCAAGTTTAGAAAGGCTATATTTAATCTATCTTATATATTAAATCACAATGTTTTTGTGTTTGTTTGTTTGTGTGTTTGTTCAGAATTGATTGAGGAACTGGTAAAAGCTACAGACCTAAAATTTGGCAGTGGGGTGGGGAATACTAGTATTGTATGTACAAACAAGTTCAATATCTAAAAAGATATTCAAATCTTCCATCACAAAAGGTGTCAAAACCTTTATCCAATTAAATTCGAGGGTTGTTCCAGTATGGATTAGCAGCTAGCATTTCAATTAGTATAATCGAATGCTTTAGTGTCTGTCAAATGTTAAGTATGCGTTATGGAATACTGAGAAAGTAATCTAATTGATCGAGAGGAAGTTCAGGCATTTAATCAGTTATTTGTGTTCTGTCTGTCTAGCCATACATTTATAACATTCCATTGTGTTATTTGATATAAAATTATTATCAATCAATACAATAACTTCTCCACATCCCAAAGTTAGGGGTCCACTGGTACAGTTTCTTAGTGATATTTAATTATATATTTGGAATTGGTATATTATTATACACGGACAAGCTTATATATCTAGAAAATTATCTGTTCAAATTTGCATAAATATCCAAATTATTTAATCTGTCCTTATAGAAACCTGTAGCTAGGATGAACGGATATAAATAGACGGCTAGCGGCCAACCATCAAGAACGACATTTAATTTGAAAAGCAGATGCTTTAAACACAAGCGAGGGCCGTAGACCCGAGTACAAGTTGTAAGGACGCGCGTAGAGCAGACGAGCAGATTGTACTAATAAATATTTTTGTGGTTGGGATCTCCATACTAGTTTCAATAATCCAATAAAACTTGAGTATATTCGGAATAATCCAATAAAACTTGAGTATATTTGGAATAATCCAATAAAACTTGAGTATATTTGGAAAAACTTGAGTATATTTACAAATTAGTTGAGTATTGTTGAGTATATTTGGAAATTTTTAAAAAACTTGAGTATTTTTGGAATTTTCCCTTTTAATTATATTCTGTTATAGTTAAACTGATTTGTGTTGTTACACAATTTCCCCGTGTGTTAGGAACTGGGAGGGGGAACTGGCAAACCTTTGGAACAGACAGCGAGTCGGGACATTAATGATGCGAATCAGCAGAAAGATATCTCCCCCTCGGAAGAGGAACCTCTCCTGAAAACCAAGGTACGCAATACAGATTTGTAATTCTGATTATATCTAAATATAGTCAGGTTATTTTATTATGAACATTCAAGGGACCAAAAATTGTGTTCATATTATAGAGAGACTTCATAATATGCGGACTCTACTTAATACAAACTTTGTTTAATTAAGTTGTTAAATTGGGACCATAGGGCTTGTTCATTATAAAAAAACTTCCTATTAAGCAGCGAAATTGTTCACAATAAGCAGATTTTAATATTATCTCTCTCATGCAGGCTAATAAGGATAAGGTTCAGTTTGATGGAAAGAAGGAGAGACTGAAATCTCTTGATACATTCAGAGGGTAAATTCATACAATATAATTATGAAATAATAATATTATTTAACTGATACCCTAGACTCTCGTTGTGTATTATGATATTCGTCAATTACGGAGGCGGCGGCTATTGGTTCTTCGATCATAGCACTTGGAACGGTGAGCCTGTTATACCCCCTGATTTACTATACTTTATAATTATTCTGTTCTTAGGCATGACAGTAGCAGACCTAGTCTTTCCTTGGTAATATTAAAACATAATCTAGTTCATTTTATACTTTATAACGACTCCTTAGGTTTATGTGGATAATGGGGGTTTCTATGGTGTATTCCTTCCGCGGACGGGCGGCTGGTTCTAAGATATCTCTCTACTATCAGATTGTGAGGAGATCTGTTATTCTGTTTGGTCTCGGAGTATTGTTTGTTAACAACTGTAAGGGGACATTGGTATGTACAATCCTTAATGATAATTAATTATTTCCGTTTAGGTTATGATCTCTCTACGTGCCGGATTCCTGGAGTTCTACAGAGATTTGCTATTGCTTATTTCGTGTGTGCGTCTATTGAGTTTATATTCATATTTGTGTACAAATTTCGATGGCTCGTTACCCTTGCTAAGTGGGTGCCTAACTTTGTGATTGAGCTCTACTACACTTCATTCCAATGGGTCATTATGGTTGTGTTCGAGGTTATATGGATTTCTATCACTTTTGGATTGAAATTCGATAACTGCCCCAGGTAAATATGTGTGTTTGATGCATAAATGTTTAAATTATAATGAAAAGCAAAGTTGTATACTTTCATGATTCCGTATTATTTAATTAAACTCTTTTTGTTAGTGTAAATTACTGTCTACACCTCGAGCTGAGTTTTTGTTTTGTATTATGTCGGTGGTTTTTGAGGCAAACCAAAAGTTATACAAAAGACAAAACTTGTCTGCCTTCAATATGGTCTATTGCTATATAATATTTTTGGATATTTTTCGAGTCAGCTAATGTGACTACGTAAGACAGCTCAGTATAATATGCTAACTTTAATTCAGCTGGGAGTGTCCGCAAATTTGACAAATGAAATTAATGATAAAGCTTATTGGTTTATTTATTAGTTTGCAGTTATTTCTGAACGGCTGACTGTATATTGATTGTCAGCGTTGTTCTTATATATTTGGTAGTGAAACTGGCTTATAACGTTCTTAATTGGGAGTGAGGTTTTATCTGATTCACTATTAGTTTTACTACCGATTCTCAATTAGTATTCATAATAAATTACTAGAATTGGAACTAAAATTAATATTATTACTTCCAATTTCCTCAGATATTCGAATTAATTATACTTGTCTAAATTTAATTCCTTGCATAATTATTTTGTCTTATAACCATTTAATTAAAGTATTATAATTCCTAAACCACGATTAATATCAAATTGTGTGTTAACCGAATTAACCCAATACTTCCCTGCCGTAGGAGTAATTATACTACGTAGAACTCGGTTATATCGTGGTTAGTACGTACCACTTATCTTTTAACCAAGTTTATAAAGTAGTATGTATTTCTATGTAAACTCGGTTAGTACGTACACTCGGATAATACATACTTATTTCCCATACCCGAGGGGGTACGTTATACCCGAGTTATACTGTATTTCATCTGATAGAGGGTACCTGGGCCCGGGTGGCATATCCGATGATGGAAATTACAGCAACTGCACTGGTGGAGCTGCCTTCTACATTGATAGAGAATTATTCGGTATTAATCATATCTACTCCACACCAACATCTCAAGTATGTATCGCTGTATGATAATTGCATATATGTGGTATAATAGGAATTTATTATCATATATCTCACGGCTGATTTACATTTCCCACGCAAATGTTTACATTATGTATACTAAGATTACTATGAAAATTAGCATATAATTAATTTAAACTATGCCACAAATTTCCGTAAGTGACTCGTGTGATATGTACCACTTTGCCAACGAGTTGCAAACCACTTGATTATTCCGCAACTTTAACATTACTTCCCTTTTGTTAACAAATTTAATTCGAACAAATTACAATATTTATTACGTTATAGAACAGGTGAACACGTTGGAATAAATTAATTATTAGACTATCTTCTTGTATCTAATGAATAGATTATACCATAGGAAGTGTACAAAACTGGACCTTATGACCCGGAAGGAATGCTGGGGTCCCTCAACTCTATAGTTATGTGCTACTTCGGAGTATATGTAAGCTATTGTATAATTAATTAATTATTATTATTAGTCTATTCGAGCATTGTGATTTAATTACATCACTTGTCAACAGGCTGGAAAGATCCTCATTTTTCACAAAGGTCACCTGGGTAGGCTAATCAGATGGCTAATTTGGGCTGTAGTAACGGTTAGTAATTAGATATTATAAACAGCTTACTGTTGAATATTCAGTTGATTAGATAATGATTAGGAAGCTATATTAATGCTAACGTAATTAACATTGTTAGGGAGTCATAGCGTTAATTTTGTGTGAAGCGAAACAAAATGATGGCTGGATACCTGTCAACAAGAATCTATGGTATGTAGTCTAGGTCCCAGTTGTATTGTTAATATTGTAGATTAGAATAATGTTATGATACAAGGTTGATTTGCAATGTTTGCTTTTACTTGCTAGGTCTCTGTCCTTTATACTTTCTCTCACCTCTACGGCTTTCATTCTACTGGCAGTACTCTACGTTCTGATAGATATGACTAAGCTATGGAACGGCGCTCCTTTTCGCTATGTGGGTGAGTAGCAAGTATTTATTGAATACAGTAGAATCTCGTTAATACGAACACCAAGGGACTGTCAAAATATGTTCGTACTATTTGGAGTTTGTGATAACCGGAGTCGTTTGTATAGGCTAGAGGAATTTAACCTTGTTCGCCTTAATCGATATTTCGCCTTATCCTTGTTCGTATTCAGAGTGTCATGCACTGCATTAATTATCTTTCTACCTTATCTCATTGCAATGTTTCTAAAGGATTGAATTCTATATTGATCTACATGGGACATCTAGTGTTCCAGTTCTATTTTCCGCTCAGATGGAAAGGTATTGAAGCCAATCACGCTATCTTCTTATTGTCTAACGAGATCGGTGTTGCTATTTGGATTGCTATTGCTTTTTACTGCGATTGTATCGGATTCTATATCAAGATATGAGCTAGTCCCCTCTGATCAATCTTCTATCCCTTGAGTTTGTTTTATACGCTAACTAACTTTTGCTTTTATCGGTTGCTACTTTTATTTTGTTTTTATATATATCGTATGTTTATATTTGTTTGATTGATTGATTTTCTAAAACTATTTTACTAACTATTTTTGCTAATTTTTGCTTTTGCTCTCCAATAAGAGAAGAGACTGTATCTCTTCTCTCGTTGCAGAGATATCGGTGGCTGAATGGATGTGGTACATTATTTCGTGCTGCCTTTTCTCGGTGGATTTGAATGACTATCCATTCTGGAATTGATTAATTAAATAATAAATTAAGTTTATTGCCAACTAGTGACAACCACACTAATATCACAGTTTAATTATCTAAAAGGAATGTTGTAAAAAAAGGAAACGAATGTTGTTCTACTCGGCAATCCAAATACGTATGTTGCGATTCATTGATCTATTGTTCAAGTTGTTTTAGCCACTTTACCTGTAACTTCAATGTATTTTTGATATTTTTTTAGAAATAACACTGCTCTTTTTTCGGTTCAGATGTAATCTTATAATTTTCTCTATCTTACAATAAATCTGTTATGTAAAATGATCTGTTGTTGGCTCAATTATTTTGCAACTAGCTTATTTTTAATTAAATGTTGTGAATGACATCCTACTCCTCTAGAGCTACTTAATACGTAATTTATAGTAACCTTTGATGTTACCTAATTATATTCTGTTTTGAAAATGGGAGTTGTTACGATTTACACTTTCAGCAGAATCCATTGAGTATCCAATTTACCTCGCACTGTAGTGGCCTACTTGCTAGCTCAGTTAGTGCGTGTCGGTAACAGAATGGCAAGTTGGTCTGATATTGAGCCTGAGGAGCAGGCAGCTCCTGTCTCTCGCGAGACGGACAGCACCCCGAAGCGACCCGCCTTCTCTCTGGAGCTCTCCTCCCGAGAGGACGAGTTCCGACTGGTGCACCTTAGGCGCTGCTTCAGTCGCTGCGACAAGGACAGCGACGGCTACATCGACAGCAGGGAGCTGAGAAAGCTGTGCGTCATGCTAGACCTCCCACAGTTCGCTTCTGGCGAGAGCGCCACCGCTCTATTCCGAGCTCTGGACGTTAATTCGCAGGGGAAGATCGCGTTTGTAGATTTCCTGCGTTACAAAGATATCTACCTGAAGAGCGCGCTGTCGGCAGGGGAGAGATCAGCTGACAAGCAGGTGGGGTCCCTCTCTCCCTCCTCGGAGACAGCCTCCTCCTACCAAGAGGCAGTCCTGTCCGTGGACTCCGAGCCTGAGGGCGGACACACCTTCGAGTCCCCCGGGGAGGGGGGGCGCTATCGGTCCGATTTGAGGGGACAGCGGCCGGAGCCTTCGGAGGAGTCGGACACAGGAGGGAAGCCAGATAAGAGACGGGTCCGTCCCAACAGTGCGGGCTCTCGGAAGTCTGCCAGACCCAGTAGTGCTGACTTGAGATATTCAGGTAGTACAGTATATAGTGTATATTGTGCGCTATTCATTGGAGACTGCACTTTCTTTCTTTAGTCCATCTGATTAGATTTAACATAAATGTTTTCAATGTCAACACTAACCACTTTCTTGTTAGCAAAAACATATTAATGCTTACATCCTTAATTACATTGAATTAATGGAAATTGAATGAGTATCCTTTGATATATGACTCATCTGTTATTGACCCGAAATCTCCGAAGTTAGCTTTGTATACTTACTCTTATTTATTTCGCAATAATATGATATCCCTTAGATTTCTCGAACAGCAACCCCAGCTTATCGCTCCGCGCGAGCAGCTTCACATTCCTCAGTGCCAGTTCTGCGAAAGAAGAGACGTCTCGGAGTGTCTCGCGGAAGCGCTCTGCCTCCTCTGGCTACATTCACCAGCTGCTGTCCCTGCACCAACAGCCGGGGGGCAGCAGCGACGCGACAGGAGAAAATGAATCAGAAGAGGTATGCACAGTTAGTATGTTATTATTAATTGATATCTAAGTAATTTTAGTTATTGCAATTACACTAGTTGAGCTAATGCAAAAATAGTAATAAAACTGGAGGATTTCTTACAGTTTTAAAAGTTAGTTGATAGGTTATATTAAATAAATAAATATTTACCCCATGCAGCATAGACTTGTTGAGCTCTTGGGGACATATAAGTGATATCATATAACCTTAATCTATTGATATAAACTTCTCTTGTTGGGTAACATATAAGTAACCCAACCGCCGACATTATCGGAAAGTTTTTGATACAACAAATTCTAAAATTACAGCTGTGCTTACTTGTTTTATTCTAAAAAATACATTTAGTGTTTTTCCGACATGGAAAACATTTTGAAATTCGTAAGAAAATACTGGATTTTTAATAATAGCTACCTGACTACAGTATCTTACAGAATATTGCAAAATATTAAATTATTATTTGTGGCTTGTCAAGAGCTGTAGTTAACCTAATAGTCAGGACGGGCTTTAAACTACGTCGCTTCTAAGTGATAATATTATTTAGCATTAGATCAGGAGGAATATAATATTATTCACAGTCTTAATAATACTAAGTAATACAACTACTTTCAGAAAGCATATTGCTGTCGTGTATTGCTAATTTTATGATTGTAGTGGGACGAATTATAAATATATACTGACTCCTTGAGAAATTAAACTTTGTTTGAAGTTAGATTCTATTTTTATTTAGAAAATATTTTATAATTACTTGTAATAATCATAGTTTCAACATACAAAATTTTATTTTTGTAATAGTAAGTTCAGGAATTTAGTGCTTACCTCCGCAATTAATTCGTTTGTTAAATGTTGTTATTCTAGGATAGTTTCACTTCCTCCACTCCAGTCCATCCGCAACAGACGAAGCCCAGAAGAAAGCTAACCTCAGTGGACACTCCAGTCTTCAGCCCCTCCCTCACGTCCAGCTCTCTCCCGCTGGAGGCCCTCCCCTCGGCGCCCGTGTGCGTGCTGCAGTCGCTGTGCCAGGACGGCAGCGACCACATCAGCATCACGGAGCTGATGGAGCTGCTCCAGGCGCTGGGCTTCGACCAGATGGATGTGTTTAAGGACGTGGACACGGTTCTGCAGGAGGTGCCGCGAGATGGAGAGGGGAGGATGAGTGTTATAGGCGTGGCCCTGGCGATGGAGAGGATCCTCGTCGGGGAGGAGGAGGTGCCTGAGGGGTCTCTGCTGAGACAGCTCTCTCTCAAGCTGTACCAGCAGGAGATCACCATCTGGAGAAGGACACACCAGATCGTAAGTTGGACTATGGATACATGGTATTGTTATTCGTACGAGGCCCATTCATACTTGCAAGTGGCCACACTACTGGGTTCCCAAATTATCCGAGGATTTATCATTTTATTGGCAGATAATTATTTTTTGAGTTTACTTATCCACCGATCACCGGCGTTTGCATTAAAAACCTCGCTAGTTTCTATCGATTGTTTTTTTATGTGTTTATAAAAAACACCATCGGTAGAAACTAGCCAGGTTATTTAATATGATCGGTGGATAATTAAATTCTTATTTTATTACGTTAATATGCCGTATGAGTACATACAAATAAGTTATTCTTCAAGAAGATAAATCGAAAAGTTTTAGAGGTATCTAGCATGTATCAGGGTAGCTCCATTAATCCCAAAATGCCCAGGGATTTAGCGTTGGTTGGTAAGTAGGGTTATATTGTTATCAATCAGTCTATGGCGGAGAAGAACCAGCTCCTGGAGAACCTGGACTACCACCGCGGCGAGCAGCGACGGCTGCTGAACTGGGGCGGCGAGCAGGCGGAGATCGAGGCTCTGCACTGGGACCGGAAGCTGCGGGAGCTGGAGCAGAAGCACAGACAGAAGATGCGCGCTGTGGAGGAGAGCAAGAGGGACGAGTTGGAGGGACTCATGGAGAAAACAACCAAGGAGCTGGAGGATAGCGAGAGGGTAAGCTTAAGGTACCATGGATAAGTGTACAGTAGAACCTGCTTAATCCGACCCTCTATTATCCGGAATTCAGCAGAACCGACACTTTTTCCTTATCCCAATGAGCGTTGGACTATGCATTAGAGTCTGCATTATCCATAATCCGATAATTTGGTAATCCGACTTATTTTCCCTATCCCAACGGTGTCGGATTAGACAGTTTCTAATTATTTATTGTCGTTATAATGAAATCCAAAGGGATCAATAATTTACTTCGTTATAAGCGGAGTGAAATTAACTACTTTATCAGTCTTAGGAATATATGTGTATAACTTCGTTATTAGCGTTATTAACAAGAGTTTACTCTATTAGTCAATACGAACCCTCCAGTCTGAGACGGATCAGCTGAGAGAGCTGATTAAGGACCTGAAGACGGACAACAAGTACACGAAGAGACAGCTGGATGAGTACAGGACTAAAGTTAATCACTCAGATCGCTTCATAGAAGCGCTACAGCTCCAGCTCCAAGACCAGGGGCTCTCCCAGCTAGCAGAGGTGTCGCTAGACTCGGAGATTGGACGGACAGAACTGGACAGAGTCATCGACGAGAAGAATCAGCTGATCGAGTTGCACAAGAATCTACAGGACAACTACGACGAGCTGCAAGCTGACAACCAGAAGATACAACAGCAACTCCGCACACTGCAACTCAGATACAAACAGTCCGTTAAAGCAATGGCAGCCCGTCCTGTGAGCGTGCCCAAGCTAAGGCCCTCTCTCCCGAGAAGCAGACACAGCATTTCTCTGATAGAACCGCCGGAAATCGATACGGGAGCAAGTCCCGAGCCGAGTAGGAAGGAGAGCCTCATGGTGGAGATGATAGACCACGATTTCCAGGTCCACACATTTCCTATCTAGGGCCGTGCAAACTTCAAACGTTATTTAACGCAAAATTCCCGAAAATTCTACACCCCTCCCTATGTCACGACCATTTTATTGTCGTGACATTCTTTGCCATTTTGTGATACAAAAAGGATGATCTAGCATTGGAAGTGTTACGTAACGTTTGAGTGGCCCTTAACACATAATGTTATGAATAGCAAGTTGCATTAAGAATACGTGGCTGTATTACTGCGGTTATTATGTAGCATGTGTGTGTGTAGGCGATGGAGCGGAGACGCGTGTGCGAGCTGGAGACGCACTGCACGGAGCTGGAGCTGCGTGCGGAGACACTGGAGCTGGAGAGGAAGCTGACGGAGTCCCGGCTAGGCGAGGCCGAGCTGGACAGAGACAGGGAGAGACAGAGGAGAAGGAAGGAGGATAAGCTGGCTAGCGCTAAGATATCGGAGCTAGAGACTGACAACATGCAGCTTAGTGTGTTGAAGACTGATGCCGAGGAGAGACTGGGAGAGACACAGACTAGTCTGAGTAAGAGAACAGCTGAGCTGAATGAAGTGCAGAAGATACTCTCTGCGCTTACTCGGAAAGTAGCAGACTTAGAGCTCAAGTGCCAGTCTCTGTCCGCGCGTAACTCAGAGCTGGGACAGACGGGAGAGGAGAATGAGCTGAGGGAATCCAGTCTGCTCGGCGAGAAGGCCCAGCTCAAGAAACAGCTGACGACTCTGCAAACCGAGCTCTCCAGCTCTAAGTCTAAGCACGAGACGAATACCTTTGAGCTTGTACGGTTGCTATCCGAGTCAGAGCAGCAGGTAGCGGCGCTGGAGCTAGAAAAGGAGAATCTCCTCAAGCGTGTCCAGCAGGGTATGGTAGAGACTAGTGAACGGACGGCAGATATACAGCAGAAGCTTAATCAGGGTTTGAGAGAAGTGGAGAAGAGGGTGGAAGGGCTGGAGACCAAGCTGACAGAGGCGAGTGAGAAACACAGAGAGCAGGTGAGGAGCTTGTATGAGGAGTTGCGTAAGGCCGCGGAGACAGAAAAGGTGTATCTGGAAGAGAAACTAACGGTTAGTCGGCAGCTCATGGAGCTTGCCGCGGAGCTGGATGAGGCTAGTAGGGGCAGGGCCTCGGGAGACAAGATTATACTAAACTTAAGTGAAAGTCTGGAGCGTAGCAAGTCGGAGCGAGAGCAGCTGGAGAAACAGCTGAGAGGAGAGCTGGCCTCTCTCAGGGAGAAGCTGCAGGCTTCCTATAGCGACACGTCTCTTAAGCTGGGACAGTCGGACTCCAGTCACCAGCTGCTGCTGGGCGGCGTGCGCAGCGAGTACGAGACGCAGATAGCCAGTCTGCACGGACAGCTGAGGGAGCAGATACAGTCAGCTGAGAGCGCTGAGAGCAGGAGCAGGGGAGCGATAGCTGTTCTCGCTAACCAGCTGGAAGCCTGTAATAACAAGCTAACGGAGGCTGATATAATGCTGACACGCGGACAGCAACAGTCGACAGTCAGTGAGGAGGAGAAGAGAGCGGAGATGGAGCTGGTGCTCTCGGAGCTGGAGAGCTGCAGAGCGCAGATGGATATGAATAGTGAGTCGTATTTCGAACACACCAACTCTCTCAAAGAGAAGCTAAGCTGTGTGGAGGAGAAACTGAATGAGGTGACCCTGCAGGGGGAACTGGAGAGGTCTGGGTTGGAGGAAAACATTCAGGATTATGAGGAGCGAGAGAATGTGCTGATCGATGAATACGAGCAGAGACTGATTGAGCTGCAAGCTAAGTTCGAGAAGGAAATGGTAGACCGGTCGCTTGATGACGAGAGGATAGCAGAGGAGACGGAGATGCTCTCGCAGCTGGTGAAAGAGAGCAGGAGAGATATGGGGAAAGTGCGTGAGCGACATCTCCAGGAGATCCAGAGGTTGAAGCAGGAGGAGCTGGCTTCAGTTTATTCTCTGAATGATTTTAAACAGGCGAAAGAAATCGAAATTACAAAACTTAGAAATTATGTGATTCAATTCGAGTCTAAAATACGATTACTGGAAGAGGCAAGCTTAGCAGATTCAGATGTGCTTTCTAAGAAATCCCACGCACTGGACAGTGTTATGAACGAACTGGAGTTCAGTCATAACACTCGTAAGCATCTCGAGAAACAATTGCGTGTTTTTAAAACCGAACTAGATTCGGCGAAACAAGAGAACTTAGACACTTTGGGAAAGCTAGACCGGAATACCAGAGAGTTTGAGAACGGCATCAGACGGGCGGAGCTCGACAAACAGAGGAGTTTCTCTGAGCTGGAGTCTCGACACTCCTCGCTGGCGCAGGAGCTGAGACGGGGAATAGAAACCAGACAGACGGAAATAAATATGCTAAAGCTACGTTTGTTAGAGGCCGACTCGGTCAAAGCGGGAGATTCCCTCTACATGGAATGGAAGTCTCACATTCAAGAACTCACCCAGCAGACCCAGGAGCTGGAACGACAGATAAAATCTAGAGACTCGATCATAGAACATATTCGGAAGGACAGCAAAGAGGTTAGCGAACTGAGACTGATTCTGGAGCGCACTAGAGAGGAGAAGGAAGCACTGCTCTCTATCATTGAAGACATTTCTCTTGTCGGTTATACAGATTGAGTTTAACTTTTTACACTTATTCCTAGCTATTTTATATAAGTAATAGTTTATAGATTAATTTTAAATTTTCACATTTCTAAACTGATTATTTCCCTGTTTATTTCTATCAGATTATTACATAATCTATATTATGAAAAAAAACTCGAATGGTGTGTGTGTGTTGTTTGTCCAGATTGAATTAACGTGATAGAAGAACAGAAATAATGTGAGTCGCCTTAAGTTATCACTGTCATTTGAATAGTCGGAAAACTGGAGGAGTGCGATCCCCAATTATAGCAGCCGAAGCGAATGTGTTTATTTGTATTATGCTACGGATTGCAGCTTACTGTTAAATACTTCCCCTATACAGTAATTATTGCATTTGTCTCATGAAAACCCGCGCTGCTGCCTACTGCAGAATATAACCGCTTTCAGATTAATTGCGGGGCGCGTTAGATCCGATGTGTCTATTTGTAAAACGCATTTACAAAATCAGGCCAGTGATGTCCTACATGGTTTGCACGGACTAAAGTAAGGGTCCTCACATCTCAAAATTAGCATTAGGGTGATTAGAGGGAGTCCACAGAATGTTTGATACTTAGGACCTCCACAGTTGAATAATGTAAGGGATCACTACAAGTCCTAATAATTATTTAAAGTATTATATTGAATGAATACCTGCCAACTAATATGTGAATGATTTATGTGCAGTTTTCCTATAAGGATGCAACACAATTAACATACAGTCGATTCCCCTGAATTGGGACACCTCGGGGCCTAACATTTTGTTTCAAAAAATTAACCGAATCAAATTAACATTACCTTATCTTGAATTGATTTTGTTTTGGAGATTTGTCCCAATTAATTAAGCGGAGTCAATTGTACATAACATCTAGATCTAGTTCCATTGTAATGGAAAGAACTCAATATTACACACATTCTCAAACAAACACAAATATTTTTGTTTAAATATTATACACTCTGATACCAGTGGGCAAATGGCCCTAAGGGGACTATTCACATATAGAAATAGTTGATTTGGACAAGTAAATATGTGGACAATTAGAGAGAACAGACTGTATCGGAAGGCATTACATTCAAGAAATACATAAATAATGCGTGACTTAATTACTATTTAATAACTCTTCCAAGTCCTTATTTGCAGTAGTATACTGTATTTTCTTTGTGCCATAAATGAACTTATGAATATCTTTACTCCAAATACCGATTGTGACGGACACGAATGGCGACAGGCTTATTGATATTGATAGAAAGAGAATAACTTTGCCAATCAATTCCGGATATTGCATTACTTTCAAAATTGTTTCAACAGCTTCTTTAGTTCGGATAACATAGTTTAACGAACTGAACAAATTAAATGGGAAATAACAGTCTCCGTAGAATAATACACTAACCAATAAATTTGGAATACTTAATAATATCTCTGATATTATTAACAACAGATATCCCAATGTTAGAATATTAATTGTGAGCTTGCAGTATCTGTACTGTTTCATCTCTTCCTTGTTGGAACCGTGTTGTGTGAGACGCTCCAAAGCTCTCTGGAGCAAGGCACATTTAAATCGTTTGGAAGTGCGAACAAATCTATATTATTAAATCTCGATTGTTGTTTGTTTGTGTGTGTGTGTGTTTGTCCGGATTATATTAAAGTGATGGGGGAATAAAAACCGCAATTAATATTGGGATATAAACTAACTTTCAAATGTTATAATAGGTAAACAATTGTTATAATAGGTAAACAAGCATGCTGAACACGAATTTCGCGTTTATAAATTTCTCATATTAATATTTGTTGTTGTTGTTTACACAAAATAGGTAAACAAATTAATGAAAATTCAAAATCAACCTAGAAGTTAGCTTTCAACGGGTATTATAGGTAAACAAGTATGTTGAACACGAATTTCGCGTTTAAATTTTATAATATGAATATTTGTTGTTGTTGTTTACACAAAATAGGTAAACAAATTAATGAAAATTCCAAATCAACCTAGAAGTTAGCTTCCAACGGGTATTATAGGTAAACAAGTATGCTGAAGACGATTTTCGCGGTTATATTTTTCTAATATTAATATTTGTTGTTGTTGTTTACACAAAATAGGTAAACAAATTAATGAAAATTCCAAATCAACCTAGAAGTTAGCTTCCAACGGGTATTATAGGTAAACAAGTATGCTGAAGACGATTTTCGCGGTTATATTTTTCTAATATGAATATTTGTTGTTGTTGTTTACACAAAATAGGTAAACAAATTAATGAAAATTCAAAATCAACCTAGAAGTTAGTTTTCAACGGGTATTATAGGTAAACAAGTATGCTGAACACGATTTTCGCGGTTAAAATTTTCTAATACGAATATTTGTTGTTGTTGTTGTTGTTTACTCAAAATAGCTAAACAATTTAATGAAAATTCAAAATCAACCTAGAAGTTAACTTTCAATAGGTATTATAAGTGAACAAGTGTGCTGAAAATACGAATTTCGCATTTATAATATTCTAATATGAGTCTTTGTTGTTGTTGTTGTTTACACAAACAGGTAAACAAATTAATGAAAATCAAAATCATAACGTCCCTATCTACAATTTCCATGGTAGAAATGTGAGGAGTAAGGCCGCACAGCGGCCGTTAACTTGAGGTGCGTAGCACCGATCTGTCGCAAAGCGACCGAGACCGAAGGGCTCGTATACAGAAATATGTGAATACAATAATGAAGAACATTACGGTACTAATAACTGTGGTATACTGTATAAACCCAGTTAGGATAATTACTGTAGTTAACAAGAAGGTTATAATTAAGAATAGCCGATAATTTAATGTGTTGTTCGGTTGTTTGATTTTCTTTATACGAATAATTAGATAATTCATCAAACATGTACTGAGAGCAAGCACTAATAACTCAGCAGATCTCGCTATGGAAGTTAAGTCCATTCAAGAAAGGAATTTCCATATATATAATATCAACTTGATTCAGTGCAGGCTTGTGAAAACTTTTACAATCAGTGGATGGTAGCTCGAGTGTATTATTACTTACTTTATCGTAGATAAAGTGACGCTGTATGGTAGTAGATGTCAAATATACAATACAAGCAATGACCTCACAGACATTTATCAAAAGTAATAGAGAATTTTTCTTTATTTCAGTATCGTAATGATAACAGAATTGTATATTTAAATAACCTGAATCACCTGACAGACATCTCGCTACTCCCCTCTTGTATTTTCTGCAGCAATGGATTCTCCTGATGAAAATAAACCCCCAATATCCACTGAATATTAGGAAAATCGATAAAAACACTGAGTTTAAGAAAATTGCAAATATCATTTCAAAATATTTTATATTTAATCATATTATCGAGTCTTTTATACGAAGATATGTATCCTAATTGTAATTCAATTAGCTTTACTGATTACAATGCATATGTTGTGTCGATTTTGTCAAATGTTAATTTTACAAAATCAACACGAATCAAACGGAACTAAAGCATACCGACTTGTATGAATAATTTTTTTTCTAGAATGAAAAAATATTCCAGGGTGCTTTTGCAAAATCAACGAATAAAATATGTCGATTTTATAAAATCAACATTTTTCAACATATTAAATCACAATGATTTTTTGTTTTGTTTGTTTGTTTGTTTGTTCAGAATTGATTGAGGAACTGGTAAGAGCTACAGGCTTGAAATTTGGCAGGGAGTTGGGAAATAGTGTATCTAGGAACAAGTTCTAATATCTAAGAAAAATATTCATATCTTCCCTCTCAAAAGGTGACAAAACTATCAGCTGTTAAGAATGCATTATAGAGAGCCTAACTGAGACTGCAATTTAATTGGCTGAAAAAATATATACAAATAATTCTGGGTCAATACATTTGACCAATAAATTTTGCCCTGTAAGTTAGTATACTTTAATAGTCCCATTAATCGCATAAATAATCTATTTAGTAAAAGTTAAACTAAAACCTTTCATTCCACCTTATAAAATCTTCATTTCCAAACTTTTGATTAATTAATCAATTTGATTTCAGATTTGCTACTCATAAACCCGAAAAAATATATATTTGTCAGTTAAGAATAATTTTCGTATCAATGAGTTTTTTAGCAAGAATTAACGTATTAATTTACTGAGGCTCATGAGCATATATTATTATGATTTAGTCTAAAAGTTTGAGCTGTTTACTTTCTTCCTGAAGTAACAATTTGTCTAATCTAATTAAGAAATCAAAATTGTTGTAAATTCACGCGAGGGCCGAAGGCTCGAGAATAAGTTGTGAGAACGCGCGTAGCGAGGTCGATCAGCTTAAATATACTGCTTAGGGGGGGACAGCTCAATAAAGTTGGGATCTGCTACCTACATACTGTATAGTAGAATCTACTAAAGGTTACTCTATACACGGTCATTTGTACATAGGCTAGCGGCCAGCTATTATAATTCCTAAATGATTTCCCGTATTATAATTAACCTGCGTATGAGGCCTTCGAACGTTACGTAACGCTTTCGAGAGGGAAGAAGGATTACGAATGTCACAGATCGTACTGTTTATTCCAAAATGGCAAAAAACTTGATGTAACAGGGCCGTAGCCACTGGTCAGGTTGGTCAGGTTTCAACCTGACCACTTTTGGTTGGTTAAACTTGGTTGGACAGGTTAACCTGAACCCTTGGTCCTGTTGGTACTGTATCCAGCCCGGTCTAACCTGACCACTTTTAATTGGTGGCTACGGCACTGTGTAAGGAAAGGGATGTATAATTTTCGTTAAATTTCCGTTACACTCCACAGTATTTAAATACAACTGGCATACATTTGAAAAGGTATTTGCCATGAATACAAGCGAGGGCCATAGGCCCGAGTGCAAGTTGTAAGAACGCGCGTAGCGCGGACGAGCAGCTTGTCTTATATATTAAATCACAATGATTTGTTTTTTGTTTTTGTTTGTTTGTTTGTTTGTTTGTTTGTTTGTTCAGAATTGATTGAGGAACTGGTAAGAGCTACGGACTTGAAATTTGGCAGGAGGGTGGGAAATAATGTTTCTAGGAACAAGTTCTAATATCTAAGAAAAATATTCATATATTCCCTCTCAAAAGGTGACAAAACTATCAGCTGTTAAGTAGGCATTATAGAGAGCCTAACTGAGACTGCAATTTAATTGGCTGAAAAAATAAACACAAATATTTCTGGGTCAATACATTTGACCAATAAAATTTACCCTAAGTTAGTACTTTAATAGTCCCATTAATCGCATAAATAGTCTATTTAGTAAAGTTAAACTCAAACCTTTTCATTCCACCTTATAAAATCTTCATTTCCAAACTTTTGATAAATTATTCAATTTGATTTCAGATTTGCTACTCATAAACCCGAAAAAAGATAGATTTGTCAGTTAGGAAAAAATTCCGTATCAATGACTTTTGTTGGCATGAATTAATGTATTTATTTACCGAGGATCATGAGCATATATTATTATGATTTAGTCTAAAAGTTTGAGCTGTTTACTTTCTCTCTGAAGTAACAAATTTGTCTAATCTAATTAAGGAATCAAATTGTTGTAAATACACGCGAGGGCCGAAGGCTCGAGAATAAGTTGTGAGAACGCGCGTAACGAAGCCGATCAGCTTAAATATACTGCACAGCTCAATAAGGTTGGGATCTGATACCTACATACTGTATAGTAGAATCTGCTAAAGGTTACTCTATACAACGGTCATTTGTACATAGGCTAGCGGTCAGCTATTATAATTCCTAAAAGATTTCCCGTAATATAATTAACTTGCGTATGAGGCCTTCGAACGTTACGTAACGCTTTGGAGGGAGGAGAAGGATTACGAATGTCACAGATCGTACTTTTTATTCCAAAATGGCAAAATCTTGACGTAAGGAAAGGGATGTATAATTTTCGTTAAATTCCGTTACATTCCACAGTATTTAAATACAACTGGCATAACATTTGCAAAGGTATTTGCCATGAATACAAGCGAGGGCCACAGGCCCGAGTGCAAGTTGTAAGAACGCGCGTAGCGCGGACGAGCAGCTTGTTATAATTATTAGTTGATTTTGTAAAATCGACATTCTGAAATGTCGATTTTACAAAATCAACTAATTAAAAATGTTGATTTTATAAAATCGACTATTTGACAAAATCGACATAACACATATTTAACATGTTTGCTATATGTTATTACAAGTCTACGATTTGGTTAGTTACAGTGAATAAAAGATTATTGTCCGTTAATTTAGATAATATATTTCAATTTCAAAATATTGTTGACTCGACAAAATACAAAACGAAATAAGTCACATACATTTGTTAATGTTATCATCAGACATGGGGTCAAGTCCTTTCAAAAGGGCTTAAGTCCGGACTTAAGTCCTTTACTCTAATTCTTTAGAAATCCACACCATATTTATTTGAATAAGTGCCCCGGCGCTTTTTTTTTTAGTTTTGGGCTTGTTATATCGATAAATCTAACTAAATTTCAGTCTTCTATATACACACACTCATTATTTGTAGAAATTATCGACCATATTTGGTATATATCTCTTCCAATGCAAGGGCTTGAAAAGGACTCGAAGCTCTTCTAAAAAGGGCTTAAGTCCTTTTGAATGGGCTTGACCCCATGTCTGGTTATCATTATTAGAAACTTGACAAGATAATAATAATGAATAACTTCACTCAGACGCAGGGTCCCGTTGAATAATGTAAGGGATCACTACAAGTCCTAATAATTATTTAAAGTATTATATTGAGTGAATACCTGCCAACTAATATGTGAATGAATTATGTGCAGTTTTCCTATAAGGATGCAACACAATTAACATACAGTCGATTCCCCTGAATTGGGACACCTCGGGGCCTAACATTTTGTTTCAAAAAATTAACAGAATCAAATTAACATTAGCTTATCTTGAATTGATTTTGTTTTGGAGATTTGTCCCAATTAATTAAGCGGAGTCAACTGTACATAACATCTAGATCTAGTTCCATTGTAATGGAAAGAACTCAATATTACACACATTCTCCAAATAACAATGAGCACACAAACAAACACAAATATTTTTGTTTAAATATCATACACTCTGATACCAGTGGGCAAATGGCCCTAAGTGGACTATTCACATATAGAAATAGTTGATTTGGACAAGTAAATATGTGACTATTAGAAAAGTGGACAATTAGAGAGAACAGACTGTATCGGAAGGCATTACATTCAAGAAATACATAAATAATGCGTGACTTAATTACTATTTAATAACTCTTCCAAGTCCTTATTTGCAGTAGTATACTGTATTTTCTTTGTGCCATAAATGAACTTATGAATATCTTTACTCCAAATACCGATTGTGACGAACACGAATGGCGACAGGAATATTGATATTGATAGAAAGAGAATAACTTTGCCAATCAATTCCGGATATTGCATTACTTTCAAAAATGTTTCAACAGCTTCTTCAGTTTGGATAACATATTTTAACGAACTGAACAAATTAAATGGGAAATAACAGTCTCCGTAGAATAATGCACTAACCAATAAATTTGGAATACTTAATAATATCTCTGATATTATTAAGAACAGATATCCCCATGTTAGAATATTAATTGTGAGCTTGCAGTATCTGTACTGTTTCATCTCTTCCTTGTTGGAACCGTGTTGTGTGAGACGCTCCAAAGCTCTCTGGAGCAAGGCACATTTAAATCGTTTGGAATTGCGAACAAATATACAGAGATATGTGGGTACAATAACAAAGAATAACACCAAACTAACAACTGTGGTATACTGTATAAAACCAGTTAGGATAATTACTGTACTTAACAAGGTGGTTATAATTAAGAATTGCCGAGAATTCAATGTGTTGTTCGGTTGTTTGATTTTCTTTATACGAATAATTAGATAATTCATCAAACATGCACAGAGAGAAATCACAAATAACTCCGCAGATCTCGCTATGGAGTTAAGTCCATTCAAGAAAGGAATTTCCATATATATAATATCAACTTGATTCAGTGCAGGCTTGTGAAAACTTTTACAATCAGTGGATGGTAGCTCGAGTGTATTATTACTTACTTTATCGTAGATAAAGTAACGCTGTATGGTAGTTGATGTCAAATATACAATACAACCAATGACCTCACAGATATTTATCAAAAGTAGTAAAGTATTTTTCCTTATTTCAGTTTCATAATGGTAATAGAATTGTATATTTAAATAACCTGAATCACCTGACAGACATCTCGCTACTCCCCTCTTGTATTTTCTGCAGCAATGGATTCTCCTGATGAAAATAAACCCCCAATATCCACTGAATATTAGGAAAATCGATAAAAACACGGAGTTTAAGAAAATTGCAAATATCATTTCAAAATATATTATAAATCATATTTATTGAGTCTTTTATACGAAAATATGTATCTTGATTACATAAAGTGCATATTTAACATGTTTGCTGTTATTACAAGTCTACGATTTGGTTAGTTACAGTGAATAAAAGATTATTGTTCCTATTAATTAGGAAAATATATTTCAACTTCAAAATATTGTTGACTAACTTAATTACAAAAACGAAATAAGGTCACATATTTGTGATTGTTCTAATTATTAGAAACTTGACATAAATAATAAATAACTTCACTCAGACGCAGGGTCCCGTATACTTTATTGCATTGCTCCCCTTTATGGAGAAATGATGTAAATAAGCTCTGGGCTTTGAATTAGCAACATTGCTCAGTAACGAGACTCTAGTTGTAAGTTGTAAACTATTCCACTAGCTTGGTTGGAATGTCGGATGGAAACTCTGATTTCTTTGCGACTAAGAACTCGGCTACCTACCAGTCGTACGTCCCTCTCAGAGAACTCAACCTCTACATAACCTGCTGTCTGTGTGCGGGCTATCTTATCGACGCTACCACCATTACGGAGTGTCACCACCGCTTCTGCAAGTGCTGCATCGTCCGGCATCTCCAGGCCAGCGCCCGGTGTCCCGAGTGCGACTTGGTTCTCAACCAGTCGGACCCTTTCTCCTGTCTCGCGTTCGACAGGACCATCCAGGACCTGGTGTACAAGCTGGTGCCCGGGCTGCAGGAGTGCGAGAAGAAAATGCGCACCGACTTCTACGTTTCCCGAAGTCTACAGATCCCTAACTTCAACGTCTGGGAGAAGAAACCGGCTACTTTCACTGATCCCTCTGAGGTGCATTTTCACAGCCGCGACGAGAAGATATCCCTCGAGATACTCCCCCACCACACGCTGGCTAGCTTTAAGAACTCAAACCTGACTCCCCTCGCGTGTAAGCACACGCGCTGCTCGCTGCGCACACTGGTGTACCACCTGAAGAGGTTTATCCACTGCCGAGTTCGGGTCCCGCACGCGTACGAACTGGAGCTGCTGTGTAACGAGACTGTTCTCAGGAAGGACACGAGTCTGAAGGAGGTGTATCTCGAGTACTGGGCACACACGAAGAGAGGGTACCCCGTACTGGTGCACTACACTCTCAAAACGAGACTCTCTTAATAGTAAAGTTCTGTTTTAATTAAGTGTTTTAAAAGCATAGAGATGTTAATTATAATCGAAGCATATATTTTACGTTATTTTCAATAAGAAAATTCAAAAATTTCCATTAGAAGAAATCCTTTTTCCTTTTCCAATGTAGTATATGTTATGTCGATTTTGTCAAATAGTCGATTTTACAAAAGTAACATCCAAAATGTCGATTTTGTAAAATCAACATACAAACTTAAGTTTAATTTGTGAAATAGTTGATTTTATAAAATCGACATTTTTAATTAGTTGATTTTGTAAATCGACATTTCGATTTACAAAATCAACTAATAAAATAGTTGATTTTATAAAATCACGAATCGACATATTTAATTCGTTGATTTTGCAATACACCCTAGAATATTTTTTCATTCTAGTAAAAATTTTCTTCATACAAGTGTATACTTGGATGAAGCGAATTCTGAACAAAATGCAATAAAACTAAACTAAGGTCTATCCGAAGTAATATAGCCAAAGTCGAATACTTGTTTTAGTTCCGTTGATTCATGTTGATTTTGTAAAATCAACATTTGACAAAATCGACATAACATTTACAAATTAATTATCTTTGTTTCCCATGCAACTTATAGCTTGAGAACTACATACTAAATTACAAATCTCAAATACTGTCAGTTATGGCTGCAGGAGATGCGGCCCCTTCCCGCCTCCTCATAACACACATGGAGGCAGAAAACTTCAAATCTTACGCGGGTAAGAAGACCATCGGTCCGTTCCAACAGAAGTTCACCTGTATAATCGGGCCTAACGGGAGCGGGAAGTCTAACGTTATAGACGCGATGCTGTTCGTATTCGGGTACCGGGCTAGGAAGATACGCTCCAAGAAGCTGTCCGTGTTGATACACAAGTCTACTAAGTTCCCCAGCATTCGTAGCTGCAGGGTCACGGTATTCTTCCAGCAAATAAGAGACACCGAGGATAACCAGTACGAGGTACAATCTTATTATTATAATCGGATTGCTATTTACAATATAACTTCGTGACTCTGTCTCCTTCAAAGACTTTTCGATACAAATGGTATTGGTTGATTCTAATTCAGGATAAGGCGAACATATTTTGACGGTCCCCTGATGTTCGTACTAACGAGGTTCTACTATATGATCCTTTCCAGTGACATACAATATACTCTCGTTAATAGGTACACCAAGGGACTGTCGAAATTTGTCGTACTATCCCAAAATTCATATTAACCGGAGTCACTTACAACATTTGTATAGGCTAGGGGAATTTTAACCTTGTACTCCTTATCCGTGTTCCTATTAAAGAGAGTCTACTCTGTTACAATGCCTCTAACTAGGTGGTCCCTGACAGCGCGTTCCAGGTGTCTCGGGCTGCCTACCAGGACAACACGTCGGAATACTTCCTGAATGGAACTAAGACTTCCTACCGAGACATAACAGACCTGCTCAGGAACTATGGCATAGACTTGGACCACAATAGGTTTCTAATCCTCCAGGGAGAGGTATATACTATGCATATCCTTAGCAACGTATTTGACTCTATGGTATTTAGGTTGAGTCCGTAGCGCTTATGAAGCCGAAGGGACAACATGAACACGACGAAGGAATGCTGGAGTTCTTAGAGGACATAATCGGGACAGCTGACTATAAGGATACGATCGAACAGCTGTTTACGGAGTACGAGGAGTTGCAGAATTCCAGAGGAGAGAAAGTCAATAGGTAACAGACTGGAGTAATAATGAGTGTTTTATGGGCTTACCTATAAATCTGCCCTAACACCTTTTCAGTATAAACCCGGCTTCGCAAAGGAGAATTTTTCATGTTAAAAAATTGGCCTTACCAGTCTTTGAGATTACGTTAGAAAGGTGTTGGCCGATATATAAGTACAGCCAGGTTCTTTATTATGAACATTCAAGGCACCAAAAATTGTGTTCAGAATAGAGACTTCGTAATAAGCGAACTCAACTTAATACAAACCCTATGTAAGTTGTTAAATTGGGAGCATAGGGCTGTTTAATAATAATAATTTACATATTAAGCAGACGAAGATTTGCTCACCATAAGCAGACCTGACTCTAATTCCTTATCCAATTTATTAATTTGGTGTTCAGATTGAAGTTCATTGAGAAGGACCTGACGCAGCTGGAGTCGGCTAAGGAGGAGGCGGAGCTGTTCCTTAAGCAGAGAGAGAAGGTGGCTCTCTGCAAGCACCGTCTCTTCCACAAGTATCTGTTCGACCTGAAGAGAGACAGGAGCGGAGTGGACGGGAACCTAGAAGCGGTCAAGGCAGACATTGGGAAGATAGAGCAACAGAGTGAAGAGGTATGTCTTAAGTCATTAGCACATATGTACTGTATAACACCAGGGGACCGTCTTAATGTGTACTCCTTATCCGGAATTCGTATTAACCGGTGTCATATGTATTGAAAAGGCTTTGAAATGGACTGAAATAGTGTTCGTATTAATCGTGTTCGCACTAACGAGGTTCTACTGTAGCTAAATGTTTGATATACAGTGGATACTCTCGTTAGTACGATGAACGATAGGGCAAAATATTAGTACAAATTCCGGCTAATTTCTACGATCCCCTAGTGCATAGTGTTCGTACTAGCGAGGGTCTATAATATTATTAACTGCATACTCTCTGTTATAGCAATCTGGTAGTGTGAAGGCAAAGCAGGGAGATCTGAAGAAGCGAGGGAAAGCGCTGGACAGAATGAATGAGGCTGAAGATACGAAGAATGCCGCTCTCGCGGAGTGCGAGCGGAGAGACGTGAAGACGCGAGAGGACCAGAAGAGAGTTAAGTCCAGTCTCAAGTCCCTGACCAGGGGTCTGGAGAAGGAGCGACAGCGACTGGAGGAGCTGCGCACCGCCCCGGAGAGACTGGCGGCGCAGATAGAAGAGGGAGAGAAGCGGAAGATACACCTAGATACCGCACTCAATGCTGAGGATCAAAAGTAAATACACAGCTAGCTAACTACTGTAGACTCTCGTTAGTAGGAACACCGATAGTTATGGGATTATTAGTAAGGAGTACAAAGTTTAATTCCCCTACTGAATGTGACTTCCTTTTAATATAACTTTTCGGATAATATAAACAAATTATACGGTCCCCTGGTGTCCGTATTAACGAGAATCTCAACTGAACACAATACCCCAGTACTCGGTCTATTAAGATTGCTATTCATAATGCATTGCTACCCAGTCCCCTTCCCTAGACTGGAACAGATAATGTCCGGCCTGAGAGAGGCCACCCGAGAGCTGCAGGGGGAGAAGGAGAGACAGGAGAGCGTGCTGCTGCGAGAGAGAGACAGAGTCAACCTGGCCAAGTCCGCGCGGGACATGGCCAGTGCCGAGTATGACGTGTACATGAGGAAGGTGAGGGAGCACGAGACTCAGATGAAGGAGAAGGAATTCAGTCTGGAAGACTACCAGAAAAAGCTACAAGGTATGTATTAACCTCGTTATTATGAACACGGATAAGGCGAAATATCAGTTAAGGAGTACAGGTTTAATTCCCCTTGCCTATATAAATGCGAATGCTCCGGATTTTGGATAATACGAACTAATTTTGACTGTCCCCCTAGTACTTGTATTAACAAGAGTCTAGTACTGTATTTATTATTATTATAGTGTTTATTATTATTATTATTATTATTTAATATTATCATATTGGCTAAAGCTAGCTACCCCTAATCGGGCGTAGAGATGACTTTGTTCTTCTTGGGGCCCTCCTGGCTGGAGGCGGTGCCCTTCCGCTTGCGGCTGGTGGGGGTGGAGCTGCGACTGGACCCCTGCATGGGTCCGGACCCGCTGGCCTCCCCCTCGTCCATGGATTGCTCCGCGCACCCCTCGCTGGGGAAGTCGGGCAGCGAGTCGCACTTCAGTTTCAGAGATCCCAGTTCGAACTCGGCTGCCTGTAGCGCGGATTTGAGCTCGAATAGCAGCAGAATGTTGTTCCGAAGAACGTTGAATTGTTTGGTGACATTCTCCGTGGCAATCGGCTTGCTGCCAATGCCCAGTTCATCCAGCATCTGGTCCATTGCCTTGGCGCGCTTGTTCGTCATCGTGTTCGGCACCTTGAGTCTGTAGCTGCGGAGATAGGGCCCCGCCCCCCTCTCCTCCGTGATCCGGCTCAGCTGTTTGGTGAGGCTCCCTCTCTCCCTGTCTCTGTCTCTGTCTCTGTCTCGCTCGCGGCGACTCTTGTCCCGCTTCTTGCTCGCGCTCCCGCGGCGCGCCTTCTCAGCTGGCCCCTTCTCGTCGGTTATCTCCACCTTCTCGATCAGCTTCTGCGCCGTGTGCGATATCCGCTCTCTCTCCTACACGCACTATAAACCTCTTCTAACCATGGATAGCGGCCTGTAGTCGCAGGATATATATGGCAAAGATTAAAATTCGAAATTGACTGCTAAGTTATGGATTTCAGACAAGTTGGCCGCCCGAAAGAAAGAAATTAGATTGTCTGTGCACTAGATATAATACAGATATCCTACAGACATAACATACCTTTCTCCTGTACTCCACCCTCCTGACCTCGTCCACCAGATAGTCGTGCTCCTCTATCTCCTCCTGCGAGCGAGAGAAGAGCAGCTGCAGCTGTTCCTTGCGCAGCCTCTCGTGTCGCAGGTCGTACGCAACCAGCGACTCGGAGAGATCCTCCCCCGGGACTGCCCTCAGTTTGGCCAGGCGATTGCAGACCGTGTAGTAGCGGTCCTTCAGATCCTCCACTGAGCGCGAGGGGAACCTCGCTGTATCGTATCTGTCCTGTGTGTGATAACACGCATTTAATCAATGTACAGTAGAATCTGTCTAATCCGACACCCGCTGGGATAGGGAAAAATATCGTATTGCGAAATTGTCGGATTATGCAGGCTCTAATGCATAATCCTACGCTTATTGGGATAAGAAAAAGGGTCGGTTCTGCTGAATTCCGGATTATAGAGGGTCGGATTATGCAGGTTATACTATACATGCCTACCTTCATCACAATGAACCTCAGGTCGAACTGGTCGCACAGCTCCCATAGGTGCGCGGTCTCCTCCTGACTCCACTCGGTATCCTCCAGATGCATCTTGTACTCCTCCTCGCTGTATCGGGGCAGCCGCACGCTCTGGTTGAACTTGGCGTAGTGGTACTGCTGTCCCTCCTCCCCGGCCCGCGCCCAGTGGTGCAGCACTGCCTGGTCGCTCCGCGCGGGGTTTACGAAGGGGGTCCATTTCCATGCGCTCACCTTCTGAATGCCCAGCTTAGCCTTCATCTGCTTGTAGCCCAGCCCCGAGTCTATCTCTATGTCCGGGAGCAGCTTCTGCACCCCCTCCCCCTCGCGCAGGGCCTTCACCTCTCGGTTCGTGCCCTCCGGGACATTCGCGCTACCCGCTCTCTTCTTCGCCTTCTTGCCCTGAGTCTGGGAGAGCAGCTGCTCCCTGCGACTCGCGGTGGGAGCCTCCTGGCTGTCCTCGCCTCGCCTCGCTTCTAGGATGTCTTTCACGTCTCTAACAGCCATGCTATACTATGCTCTCTAAATATACTGGTTGTGATTATGGACTCAAGGGCTGCTCAAACGTTACGTAACGCGAAATTACCGAATATTAGACACCTCCATATGTCCACGCTTTTGTGTGACAGACCATTTGCAATACAAAATAGTCTATCACACATTGGCTAATCCCTCCCCTCTTGTTAGCATTACATAACGTTAAACGGAACATCGGATGTACTATTGTCCGATATTCTATTGAATATAGTATAATGATTATTCTGTTTGCAGCCAACAGCTCCCTGTGCGAGGAGCTAAAGCAGAAGGTGCCCAGACAGAGACGGGAAATAGAGAGTTTGGAAAATGAGATAGATCAGTACACACAGATGGAGAGTACTCTGGCGCCTAAAGTAGAGGCTGCACAAAGACAGCTGATCGAGGGAAAATCTTCTCTCTCAGCTCACAAATCCAGAGGTGTGTTGTTTACACATCACACCTTACGTACCTGTTGTTCAATTTGTTTATTACCGAATTAGTTGATTCATAAGTACAGTGGAACCGGTTAATAACGGCAACCCAAGGGACTATCCAAAAATGGCTGATATGTACATGTTGAATTGTTGATTATAATATGGGAAGTCGTGTGGGGAGTGGGGACCTAAGCTAGTTGGCCATTATAGGCAGGTTACTGCCATTAGATAGAGAGGGCGTTATGGCAAGTTATACTGTATATTGTTGTATAATATAATTATATAACAGGCCTATTTGTGTGTAGGGAAGTTGCTGGAGAGCTTGATGATGGCTAGAGAGGCCGGGCACATTCCGGGGATTATCGGTAGACTCGGCGATCTCGGTGAGAACTCAATACTATTCTTATAGACCCTCATTATACGATAGATTTTATATTATTAACTTTCTATTCTAATTATTCTACTTAGTTATAAACTATAAGATTATTCCCTAAATTCAATCTTATAAAGTTTATAAATGGCTGAAAAAATTGTGCCAAATGAGCCTCCGCGTGACGTAATAACCCCGCAGGCTAACTTGGTCCCCGAGACCCCAGTCCCCCTCAAGAGCTCCTCCCCCACCCCTTGCATCCTCGTTATGGGCATGGCAGGGGCTGGCAAAACCACGTTTGTCCAGAGACTGAGTGCGGATCTTCACGCCAAGGGTACACCCCCCTACGTCATCAACCTGGATCCCGCTGTCCTGAAAGTCCCGTACCCTGTCAATATTGATATCCGCGACACAGTTAACTACAAAGAGATAATGAAGCAGTACGGCCTAGGCCCTAACGGAGGTATAATGACTGCTCTCAATTTATTCTCCACTCAGTTCGACCAGGTGCTGGCCTACATAGAGAAGAGCGCCAATAAGCACAGTCTGGTTATATTCGATACCCCCGGACAGCTGGAGGTGTTCACCTGGTCTGCTTCCGGTACGATTATAACCGACACACTCGGTGCGACTCTCCCTACCATCGTAGTGTATGTGTTGGACACTTCTCGGAGCGTCAGCCCCACCACCTTCATGTCCAATATGCTGAATGCCTGCTCCATCCTATACAAGACAACGCTACCATTCATCCTAGTCATGAACAAGTGCGATATTATCGACAACGGGTTTGTGGTTGAGTGGATGAAGGACTTCACTGTGTTCAGACAGGCCATGTCGCAGGAGACCAGCTTCATGTCTAACCTGGTCCAGTCCATGAGTCTCGCTCTGGAGGAGTTCTACTCTAACATAGCCAGTGTGGGCGTGTCCGCCCTCACCGGGATGGGGATCAGCGAGTTCCTCGCGGCAGTCGACACCGCGACTGTGGAGTACTGGGACTATCTGGCCAGACGCAAGAGGAGAGAGGCGGAGGCAGGCGAGAAGCTGAAGGAGATGGAGAAGGAGAGACTCACCGAAGTTAAGAAGCGGAGCGGAAAGGGGAAGAGGGTTATAATGGGGTTTGACCTCTCCCTGCAGCCCGAGTTGGACTCGGACGATGAGCCGTACGGAGTGGGGGGAGAGAGTCCCGACGAGGATCCGGACCATGGACACGACGAAGAGTTTGGCGAATCCTGACAAAATACTTTATTAGATCAGAGATATTTTGATGCTACTTGTTGTTAGAATGCATTAATGGACAGGGTCTTGAGAATCATGATATATTATAGGATTTATTATAGGATTTATTTCCCTCAATTGTGCTGGAATGTATAAGAACCCTCCTCTACTCCTCTAGCCTCGATAGACCAGAAGTATGACGTAGCTATCAGCACCGCTTGCCCCTTCCTGGAGCACATCCTCGTGGACACAGCTGACACGAGTGTGAAGTGCATAAAGTTCCTACAGCAGCATGGGCTAGGCAGAGCCAGCTTCTCCATTCTGGACAAGATGGAGGTGAACAGGGCGCAGGCTGTAAAGCCCTTCCACGGGCCTGAAAATATTCCTAGACTTTTTGATTTACTTCATGTAAGTTTGGTGTTTTATACCTAATCAAGTGCCGAAACATTAGTAATTTCATCAGTGTGGTATTATATTATATTGTATTGTATGTTAACAATTGCTGTTCACAGATTCAGAGTGACCTGTATATGCCTGCGTTATACTATGGAATGAGAGATACACTGGTAGCTAACAACCTCGAAGAAGCAACCAATATAGGTACATATACATGCACTCTAATGTTTGTTCATTCGCGTTTTACTGTTTGTGTTTGTCTCTAAAGGAATGGGGATTGGCAGAGGCGGAGAGAGGTACCGAGTGGTGTCTCTGGCAGGAGACCTGGTGGAGAAGAGTGGCACCATGTCTGGGGGAGGGAAACAGGTGTCTCGCGGCAGAATGTCTGCGAATATTCAGCAAGAGATAAGCCCCGTCCAGGTTTGTTATATTTTTATATAAAAATACTTAAAAATGTGCATATAATTTTTTGTTGTATCATTTAATAAGAATTTATGGATTGAATGTTGGTAATTTTTTGACGTCAGAATTTTATTGTGAATGGCAAAAAGAAACGTGGTTCGTCTGGGGCTCGAACCCAGGACCTTCTGCGTGTAAAGCAGACGTGATAGCCACTACACCAACGAACCAAGATTGACTTATTATCTCTTAGAATCTAGCTTTTAGAATATTGAAAAACTTGAACTTGAATTTTCCAAAGAGTAATTTTATTAAAAGGCTCCCTTAATATGATATGAATTAATCCATTTAGAGCCTCTTTCTTATTTATTGATCATTGCCCTGTGATGAGCTGTACTACAGCATATTGCTCCTACAGATTATAATAATATGCTGAGGTGTTATACTGAGGGTTTAATTGATACTTTATCAAAACGCATGTTCGATTTGTAAGCAGTCAAGTATTCCTTACTCTATTTCCTTGCCTTTGTTACATTTCTAGAATCATCAGTATTTATTGAATCATAGATATGACACAAGAGCATAGCATTCTATGCAAGGAATTATCCAGGAGCGCAAGACGCTCCTTTTGAGCATGATTTTTGGAAAATTTGAGTTTAGGAACGCGAAAATTTGGAATTCTCTCCTATACCGTAACATTAATTTGTGATTTAGACGTATGGAAATTGGATCAGACCAAGATGCATATTTATTATTTACAGATGGATATGGATGTATAATATCCTGATTCTATGCTAAGCCAATGCAGATATGATTGGCTTTAGGTCTCAGCTATTCAGTTTATGACTGTAGGTAGAGAGCCTTGAGAAGGAGGCTGCTAAGTACAAGCACGATTTGGAGGAGAGCCAGAAGCGCAAGAGAGCCGCGGAGAGTCGACTCTCCGTCCTAAGGACTGAGATCCAGGAGAACGAGAGCAGACTGCAGAAAGCAACCATGGACATAGAGTTCTGCACCGAGCAGTGTCAGGTGTACACAACTCAATTACAGGAGCTGAAGACAAACAGAGTAACTGTCGACCCTAAAGAGGTGGAGAAGCTGGAGAGGAAACTCAGAGACTGCAAAGAGACCTACAGTGAGATCCATGCACAGTTCTCAAAATCCGAAGCAGCGGTTCAGAAGTTGGACGACAAGATTCGAGCTATGGGAGCTGACAAAGTGGAAGCGCAGCAGAGCAGAATTAGCTCTGTAAAGAAGGAACTGGAAGAAGTGAAAGATGTAATCTCAAAAGCAAACGTAAGTTTAATTAACCATTAATAATAAATAAAAAATAATTAATAACCATGTCATAACTAAGGGGATATTACATAATCCAATTACACAATCTTATATTAAATATAGTATTATTAAGATTCTTACAACTCATCATCTTGTTCCATCCCACTATTCATCATACGTATTCTTTCCTCATTTTGAGTTGGAATTTCTGCCATCTCTATTCCCTGCTCCTTAGTAGTATGCCTCATGATTCTGCGGTATTTGTTCCCCTTATAGCGACAGCATTGCATTAAGAATATAATTATCCATGGAATGAGGGAGAGCGTCACAGCAGCCCCTGCAATTGAGTATGCGATCTTAGTTTGGTATGTTGCTTCTGTTGCATCGGACACACACTTCTTTGTAGCATTATCGAACTTAAATCCTGCATAACAAGTGCACCAGTGAGAAGATCCGTTAAACTCACACTTCTGTTCACAGCCACCATTCCTGGTGCCACATGGGTTGCTAGGAGAGAGACACAGGAATGCCCCCACAGTGCTAACACAGGTGGTGTTGTCTGCACAGGGAGAGGGAGCACGCGAACATGCGTCTAGATCGACACACGCGGAATCTGACACCTGTCCGTAGCCGGGCGGACAGGCGCTGCACTGGTAGCCGGCGGCTGTGTCGTAGCAGGAGAGGGGAGAGGGACAGAGAGGGTTGGACCGATTGAGACACTGCAGCGAGAGCGAGAGCGGGGCACACGATTGGTAAGTGGAGGGGGATGTTGGTGTTGCATTGACTGATTCCTGTGGGTACTGACAAGTGGGTTCGTTAATAAAGCTAAAATGGAATTTGCTCACTGCTACAGACATCCATTGGAGAGGACAGGAACAGTTGAGTGGATTGTCTGATACATCCACAGTTGCTAGCCGCGGCAGCTGCTGTAATGTTTGGGAGGATAGGAATGCGATGTTGTTGCGGGAGAGAGATATGTGCGTCAGAGCCCGCGCGTCCCGGAACTGGTTCTCCGAGATATATCGGATGTTGTTGCCGGGCAGAGAGAGTGCAGTGAGAGAGGTTAGGCCTCTGAACGCAAGCTCTGATAAACCGACTGTCGATTGGCGGGAAGATACGAATAGATATTCCAGCTGATCGAGTCCTCCCACGAATTCCTCTCCCACATACACGTTGCTATGCTGGGAGAGAGTTGACTGGTATATATCGAGATATGTGAGTGCGTGTAGAAGGGAGAAGGAGGGGGGGGAGTAGAATGATGTGTTTTGTAAGGTTATCTTCTCGATTCGGATAAATTGTGAGAAGAATGCACTGTTTGGTATCGTAAAACTCCCTATACCGCTTATAGCTAAGGTGCGTAGATTAGAGACATTGTTTGTGGCAGTTAGATTGACAGTTTTAATCTGTTGTTGGTTATATATAGCAAGATAGAATATATTATTAGCCAACATGTCTAGCCTTATATCTCCATCTAGAGAGCTGGTTATACTAATATTCATAGTAAGAACGCTGCTGTCTTTACTGCTGCAAACTCTAATTCCTTCATTCACTGCTGATGTGTTGTTCCCGCATATAATAAAGTGAATTGTAATACTTCCATCCTGTGTACAAAACTCACAATTGCATGCTTCTTCATATAAACACTCCGGGACCTGTATATTGTAGCACTGTTGTTGTCCACCAGTGATACAAATTAGAATTAACGCTAAACACAGTAACTGCATATTATATTTGTGTACAAACTGCACTAGTGTGAATCGCTAAAATCTCCACATTTATATCCAGCAACCACCTTTGTAAGAAGATACCCATTTGGGTTTGGAAGTTTACGTAATGCACAATTATATGTTGATTGCATGATTGATTTTATGAGAGACTTCTAGTGACGTTATTTGCTCATTCTATTACTGTTCTAAGTTACTGTATTTCTCACTGGTAGTATTAACTTGATTAAAATAGTTCATTAACAGGTTAAAGGTTTTAGTTACTATTTTTGAGTATCGATAGTGGTAACTTACTCTGTCTCCAAATTGGATATCCCTGTGCATAATATATAAGTATGGATTAGAATAGTATTTCATTTGATAAGATATGCAGTATATATGTTTTGTGCTGTGTTTAGCGTTAATTCTAATTTGTATCACTGGTGGACAACAACAGTGCTACGATATACAGGTCCCGGAGTGTTTATATGAAGAAGCATTCAAGTGTAAGTTTTGTACACAGGATGGAATTAATATAATTCACTTTATTATATGCGGGAACAACATATCAGCAGTGAATGATGGAATTAGAGCTTGTAGCAGTAAAGACAGCAGTATTCTTGCTATGAATATTAGTATAACCAGCTCTCTAGATGGAGATATAAGGCTAGACATGTTAGCTAATAATATACTCCATCTTGCTATATATAACCAACAACAGATTCAAACCGTCAACCTAACTGCCAGTAAGAAAGTCCCTAATCTACGTACCTTAGCTATAAGCGGTATAGGGAGTTTCACGATACCAAACAGTGCATTCTTCTCACAGTTTATCCGAATCGAGAAGATAACTTTACAAAACACATCATTCTACTCTCCCCCCTCCTTCTCCCAACTACACGCACTCACATATCTCGATATATACCAGTCAACTCTCTCCCAGCATAGCAACGTGCATGTGGGAGAGGAATTCGTGGGAGGACTCGATCAGCTGGAACATCTATTCGTATCTTCCCGCCAATCGACAGTCGGTTTATCAGAGCTTGCGTTCAGAGGCCTAACCTCTCTCACTGCACTCTCTCTGCCCGGCAACAACATCCAATCTATCTCCGAGAATCAGTTCCGGGACGCGCGGGCTCTGACGCACATATCTCTCTCCCGCAACAACATCGCATTCCTATCCTCCCAAACATTACAGCAGCTGCCGCGGCTAGCAACTGTGGATGTATCAGACAATCCACTCAACTGTTCCTGTCCTCTCCAATGGATGTCTGTAGCAGTGAGCAAATTCCATTTTAGCTTTATTAACGAACCCACTTGTCAGTACCCACAGGAATCAGTCAATGCAACACCAACATCCCCCTCCACTTACCAATCGTGTGCCCCGCTCTCGCTCTCGCTGCAGTGTCTCAATCGGTCCAACCCTCTCTGTCCCTCTCCCCTCTCCTGCTACGACACAGCCGCCGGCTACCAGTGCAGCGCCTGTCCGCCCGGCTACGGACAGGTGTCAGATTCCGCGTGTGTCGATCTAGACGCATGTTCGCGTGCTCCCTCTCCCTGTGCAGACAACACCACCTGTGTTAGCACTGTGGGGGCATTCCTGTGTCTCTCTCCTAGCAACCCATGTGGCACCAGGAATGGTGGCTGTGAACAGAAGTGTGAGTTTAACGGCTCTTCTCACTGGTGCACTTGTTATGCAGGATTTAAGTTCGATAATGCTACTTCGGGACTGTGTAGGTATGAGGGCAGCTATTCAGATTCCATTGCATACAAACTGTTGCTAGGCATATTTATCCCACTGTGCATCATCTCGTGGATATTCATCGCGGCTATAGTCTTTGTATTTTGCTATTCTAACTATCAGCATAGGAGATACAAGCTACTCGGTCCTAATACAGAGTCCCCTCATGTGCCTACTGGACCCCCGGAAGCTGCTCCTCTCATTAACAGCGAAGGCATTGGAGACTCTGATGGCAGTAGTGAAGCCTTATATATAGAAAATTAGACGAGTATAATTATTTCTTGTAACTTGAATATATGTATATTAGTAACTTGGACCTGTCTAATTTTAACATTTAATTAAAAACTTGTTTTGAATACAGTATAGTATACCCCACCCCTTGCCACATTTAATCAATCAATTCAACCAAGCAAAACTTTTTGCTTTATATTTTGGTTTTTAAAATTGAGATCAAAATGATGATTGGTTAGGGATATGTACTTATAACATTCGCTCTCGTTACATCGCATTTATACAATTACAATTGACTGCATATATGTTTGACATCAGCTGATTACCAGGTTATCTCTCCAAGGTTGGAATCGCGTCTAACGAGCGGAACCTCGCCAAGTGCCGGGACCAGATAGAGTCCTGTCTGTCGGACATAACTGAGGCGGAGGCCAGGAAGCTGAGGGTGTCAGCTGATCTGTCGGCTCTGGAGCAGGACGTGACGCGAGCGATGGGAGAGTTTGAGAAGTCTGTTGCGGGCAGAGAGGAGCTCCGAGAGGAGGTAGAGCAGATTAAGAGCGAGCTCACGCTGCTCACCAACTCTCTTAACCGGCAGAAGATAGAACTGCAGGACCTGATGCACGAGAAGGAGAAGTTAGTTCTCCTCTCACTTAGTGGATCTAGAAATACAATTAGTGAACTCCCGTTATAACGAAGTCGGATATAGCGAAATACCCGCTTATAACGAAATGGAGATTTCCCCCAGAGCACTAAATGCGTTAATTATTATCATGTCCGTTTTATAACGAATATCCGGATTTAACGAAGGAATTTACTCCTCCCAAGCACTTCGTTATAACGAGAGTTCACTGTATTCTCTCACATGTAGACTAGACGCAATAGCGAAACAGTACAGGGATAAAGAGAAGCACTACAGAGACCAGCTGAAGAAATTAAAGTTTGAGAACGACTCGCCGTCTCCCCCCAGTGACGAGCAGCTGGAAGGAATGGTTAAGGGAGACATGACGATGGAGGTGTCAGTGGAGGAGGAGAAACTCGGCATTATGAAACCGAACCTTGCGGCTATCGCGGAGTACAGGAAGAAGGAAGAGGTCTACAAGAAAAGGTTTGTTAGTTTATATAGTCAGGTTCATTTATTATGAATAAGCAGACCTGACTTCACAATAAGCAGACCTGACTGTATACAGTATATTGTTTGTGAGCTCTCAGCTACTGTTTGTGTTTAGAATCGAGGATGTCGACCAGGTGACAGAAGCGCGAGACGCGAAGAAGAAGGAGTACGACGAGTTGCGGAATCGCAGACTGAGAGAGTTCATGGCTGGATTCAGCCAGATAACCATTAACCTTAAGGAGATGTACCAGATGCTGACACTGGGGGGAGACGCAGAGCTCGAGTTGGTAGACACCCTGGATCCATTCTCAGAGGGGATAATACTCAGCATACGCCCCCCTAGGAAGAGCTGGAAGAATATAAAGAACTTGTCTGGCGGAGAGAAGACTCTCAGCTCGCTAGCATTGGTATATAATTAACTACAATCTATTGAATAGTGCTGTTAGTGTCAGACTCTAAGTAGAGGTTAAGCGTGGCTTCTTGCTGCTGTATCTGCTGCGCCTGTCGCTGCACGGTCCCCTCCAGCTCCCCCGCGTACGCCTGCAGCCCCTCTATGTACTGCAGCAGCTTAAGCTTCCTCTCGATCTCCTCTCGGAGTCGGGCGCGCGTCTTCTCCAGCTCTGTCCGCAGTCTGTCAATGTCTCCGTTGTTATCCCCACTAGTAGCCATGCTGATAGCTAGATAGTATATAGAACTCAGTTAGTACGAACACCAGGGGACGGCAAAATGCGTTCGGCTTATCCGGAATTCGTATTAACCAAATATCATTTGCATTGAAGAGGCTTTAAAGAGGACTGAAATAGTGTTCGTATTAACCGGAATTTCGTATTATACGTGTTCATACTAACGAGGTTCTACAGTGCATAAAACTCCATTAGTGCAAATACCAGGGAAATATTTTTATTATCGCCTTACCCGCATTTAATTTAACAAGCCCACTTGTTAAATTAAACAAGGATCATGGAGTATATCTTAGGGGCTGTTCAAACGTCACGTAATTACCCCTTACAGGTCATTCTTTTGTATTCCCAAATGGTCAAAAACGCGTGTCTAATTTTCGATAATTTTGCGTTACATAACGGTATAATATTTCTTTGTAGATATTCGCTCTTCACCAATACAAACCTAGCCCTCTGTACATAATGGACGAAATAGATGCGGCACTGGACTACAGGAACGTATCTCTCCTGGGACACTATATAAAGGAGCGTACAAAGAATGCACAGTTTATAGTTATTAGTCTGAGGAACTACATGTTCGAGCTAGCGGACAGACTGATAGGGATATACAAGACTGATGACGTCACCAGCTGTATTTCTATTCCACTTTAACACAGCACTTTATAATCTGTGTACACCGATCACTTGAGTATCTATACCAGTTCAGAATGATTTGAGGGTATTATTGTTGTTATTGCTATTTAACTGAGCTAGACGATTGTTTGTGGTAGCATTTGAGTAAATTAGTAACATTTATAAATAAATAATTTTCTCACCAATACAACTAAATTAATACGATTAAGGTTTTATTTTAATCTTATACGTACCTTAATTAGAGGAGCACTAACAGAGGTCTAATTATCTATATACAGTAGAACTTCGTTAGTGCGAACACCAGGGGACCGTCAAAATGCTTTTACTTATCCAGATTTTGTATTAACCCAATCTCATTTGTATTGGAAAGGCTTTAGAGGGACTCAAATAGTGTTGGTATATACCCGTGTTCTTACTAACCAGGTTCTACTATACCACCTTGCCATGCTAATTAGATCAGCTGCTATGCAGTATATAGTCTGTCTGCTTCTGCCCATCCTATTCCAGCTGACACTCGGGCTGCTGGACGCAGGGGACCAGCGCATTTACGAGAACATATTCAAGTCTAACTTCCCCTACAGCAACTTGGAGACCGCATACCAAGCTACCTCTGGTCTCTCCAAGCTGGGCGTTAATATCGGCAAGCAGGAGAAGATATGCGATTTCGTAAAGAAGGAGATGAAACAGGACGAGTTGGCTTCTCTCTTCTACGCCACTTCGATCAAAAGGAATGTTAAGAAGTGTAAGTATGAGATTAGCAAGCAAGCCAATGAGCTCATAGCCAGGACAATTGCCACGCCAGGCGATGACATCACAGCGCTCTACTACGCACTGGAGAGTCAGAAGAACCTAGGAACCATGGATAAGTTCGATTCTCTCACAGACGCTCTAAGAGAAGCCAACAGATCAACTGTAGTGCAACATGCACAGGTGTTAAAAGTCGCGACTTTTCTCCCAGAAGCAGCAGCTGTTGAATTCCTATCTGAGATAGAAACGATTGTGGATCGAGCTGACGAGACCAAAATAACTCGCTACTTCGCCGAAGGCTTCACAGCGACTGTAGAGTTCCTAACGCACGCGTACGCACTAGCTGAGTACGTTAATGAGAAACCTATGATAACGGCTGAAACGGTTGAGAAGTTCTTAACAGAGATTGAGTTCCATAGAGACATGGAGACTGTGGTTGATAATTTCGGAGTTTTATCAATAATGTCTGCGATGAATCACAGCTCCCTCTATTCTCCTATTTCTGCTCGCTTGCCAGACGAAGTAGTCAGCCTTTCGCGCTCGAATTCCAATCTCGATATCCTAGTTACGGACCTGATGAACAACCCAGCTGTAACAGGTGTGACTGTTGGTGTCAATGAGTATTCTAGCGGAAAGAAGAGAGAGCCTGTGAACCGACAAATGGAATATATTTCCGGAGGGATATATAGACTCACTCTCGACAGCTTGCCTCCCATAGGGCCAGTTAGCTTCAAGTTTGATATACGAGCTGAGAACAGGTACATACCAACCGAAGTAACACTTGTAACCAAAGTCATCACAACTATGAAAGTAAGTACTAATTGTAGTTTACAGTTAATTAACTCTCGTTATAACGAAGTGTTTGGGACCTGTAAATTAATCGTTAAATCCGGATATTCGTTATATAGCGGATAATAATTAATGCATTTAGTGTTCTTGGGGAAAATATCAATTTCGTTATAAGCGGGTATTTCGTTAAATCCGACTTCGTTATATGTTCACTGTACTTAGCTTTAATTAGAAGCAATTCACTACTGTTTCCTATAGGTGGACAAGCTGTACTTCTCAATTCGCGAGAAAGAGCACACGAAGGCAGGCACCGAAGAGACCGTGACATTTCCGGGCGCACTGCCCTCCCTGCAGTCAGCTGATCACCACCAGATTATTGTTATAAAACTCGACATATTCAACATAGAGGGTGCACCGTTCCAACCCGAACAGGTGTTCGCTTGCTTCGTACAGAACGAAACCTCCAACGAAGTGTTCTTCATAGGACAGCCCTCCACCTCTGGAGAGGACCATTACGTCATCAACATAGACCTGGGCGCGGTGGAGAAGGAGTCCTTCCGCTTAATTTCCGGTCTCTACGAGCTGACTATGCTGTTGGGGGACGCGCGAATAACGAATCCCACCAAGTGGGTGATTGGAGAAATTGAGTTCACATTCCATCCTAGGCCGCCGGTCCCTGAGCCGGAAATACACTACGGACCCCTCCCGGAGATCCACCACCAGTTCAAGACCCCAGAACCGAGGCCCCCCGTCATCGTGTCGACTGTGTTCTGCGTTATTGTGCTCAGTCCGTGGTTAATCCTGCTTGTGATGTGGCCTAAAGTGGGCGTTAACCTCCGTAACATGTTCTCCTTCGGTCTGTCCGGCATTGTGTTCCAGATCTCGCTGTTCAGCATAGCGGGGCTCTACTGTCTGTACTGGTGGCAGCTGAACATGTTCCAGACGCTCTTCTACCTCAGTCCCTTGTCCGTGGTCGCTTTCCTGTCCGGACACAGGACCCTCAGGGCGCGAGCTGCGAATAGAATGAAGAAGTAACGCGTCTGGGACGCTATTGAAATTGATACGGTAACTAGTCAAATGTTAGTTTATTAGATTTATTGGTTTCTATTAGCGCTAATAATAATTGGTCTATGACTTGTCTGACAATCTTATGCAGTACACTCGTTAATACGAACACCAAGGGACCAACGAAATTATTTTTATTAACCGGAGTCTTTGTTTAGACTTGGGGAATTAAACCTTGTACTCGTTAACCGATATTTCGCCTTATCCGTGTTCAAATTAACGAGAGTCTACTGTAATTGGTAACACTGCTGTTTTATATTCCCAGCTGCCTATTTGAACTGTCGCATATTTATGTCCGAACAACCGAGGAAGTTTCGGGAGTCGGGTTGCGACAGAGACCGCATCGAGGTGGACATCCTCCTGCCCTACGGAGTGCTGATTCCCCTGCAGTGCAAGAGGACTCAAAAACTGGTCGACATCAAGACCATGGTGTGGAGGGAGGCTCAGAAGTACCCGCTGGCTAAGCTGCTGTGGAACGACCCCTCCCGCTACCAGTTCATGTGCATCAACCAGAGAGCCGAGAAGATCGAGCTCTATGACGAGACCAAGTCTCTGGCGGACATAAAGCCGTACAAGCCGATCCTACAGCTGTTCGAGCGGGTGGGGGACCGGGAGGAGAAGGAGTTCAATGCTAAGATGAGTGTTCTCATCGGGAAAGGGGTCTACGAGATGGAGCAGAGCAACGAGGAAGAGGTATGGCTAGAACAGCGATTCCCAACCCTTTTTAACCGTGGATCCCCTATAGCGAATATTAGACATTCTGTGGACCCCCTCCCATTGACCGTAATACAAATTTTGAGATCTTGTGGACCCAGGTTTGGAACCACTAGGTTAGAATCTACCCCGTATACATTTTTAAGGCATATTAGAGATTAATTTTACACTATAATTTTATAGTATTTCACTATTCAAATCCTTTAAAACACTGCTCATACTAATAGCACATACAGTAGACTTCGCTTAATAGAGCCACCGTTTAATAGATTTCTCCGCTTAATCGGGTCAAAGCGACCTAGTTCGGGGTCCCAGGTGACTTATTAAGCGGAGTAGACTGTATTACTATTCCCGATAATAGGTTGTCCACTTCCGAGCTATAATGCTGGACAAGTGCAAGCAAGCAGTGGTGAAGCGGGCAAACGCCTCCTGGGAGGAGCGGGCCATGTACAAGTTCGCGCCGTCCGTGTACCAGTTCGAGCGACTGCTGCCCGAGTCCATGGAGCAGCAAGTTGGGAAGGAGATGAGTTACAGAATACAAGTGTTTGTTAAGGGGGAGTATCTCAAACAGATGAATGACGATGTAATGGTGAGTGCAGTAGAACCCGGTTTTAACCTAAATATTAATACTCAAAATATCATGAAAATTCGAGATTGTATTAAAGTATTAAGGGGTAAAGAAACCGCATTTACATGTGAGATAGAGACTAACTTCCAATGGGTATGATAGGTAAAAAGTAAGCTGAGCACGAATTTCGCGTTTGAAAATTTATAATATTAATTTTTGTTGTGTTGCTAACAATTCAAAATAGAGAAATCGTGTAATGGTTGAGTAATTCATCGCGAAGCGACCGAGACCGAAGGGCTCGTGTAGTATAAAGTAGTAAAGTACCATAACCTAATAAATCCATATTCAGTTCATACGACCCTATCTCTCTAGCTTAGCATCAGAAACAAGCCGAACTTACTGGCTGCTAGGGTTCTGCAGAGCTGTCACATGCACGGGCTCTACAGAGACAAATCGCCTCCCGATTTCGTATTTAAGATATACGGCCGCGAGGAGTGCCTGCTCGGAGACGAGCCTATGATTAACTACGAGTACGTGAAGTCCTGTGTCATGTCGCACAAGATCCCGGAGCTCATATTCCTGCTGAAAGAGGACTTGGAGCTGAACATAAAGGAGGAGTTCCCCCGTCTCCCTCCCGCGGCGATCCCCTCCCCGCCCAAAGAAGCCAAGTACCTGTGGGACCTGTACGGGGTCTTCTATGTGAGTGGAGTCAGCTTAAGTTATAAACACAGTTGTATAATACGTAAATTATCCCTCCCGTAAAACACGTATTAAAACGCAGCGATTCCGAACCTTTTTTATACTGGAGATCCCCTTAGCAAATACCAAACATTCTGTGGACCCAAGGGTTATATGGACCCTAGGTTGGGAACCACTGTGTTAACGTATTATACGTTTGTATTAAACATAGAACAACTGAATAAATCAAGCTACGTATTTCTAAATAAAACTATAGATTGCTGTCCTATTTATAGGTGAAAGCACTTGAAGCCAAAGGCATTAACGTTAACAACACAACCCCCATTCAGCTGTACCTGGGCCTCTACCACGGCAGCTCTCCCATAACAGACATAAAGTTCACTAAAGCGGGTCACGGATCCAACCCCGTTTGGAACGAGACAGTCCTGTTTGAGGACCTGGAGGCGTCCAACATCCCCCGCGGGGCGCGGCTCTGCTGTGTGCTCTACCACACCGTGGACTCTAAGAACGCGAAGAAGAAGCAGAAGGTGCCGCTAGCCTGGGTCAACCTCGCCATGTTCGACTACCGCTATCTCCTGCGCACTAGCACCATTGAGCTGGCCATGTGGAGCATGGAGGACAACGAAGCGACCCTCGAGGAGGACCTGCACCCTCTGGGCGTGGCGGGCCCGAACCCCACCGGACAGATGAAGCTGATCCTAGAGTTTATCCAAACGGAGAAGCCCGTGAAGGGGCCTAGCCAGACTCAGATGATAGACTATGCCAGCACTATCCCAATGAGTAACTACACGGGGGCATCCAAACTGCTAATTAACGACTTAGACTTTATTGTTAGCAAGGACCCGCTGGCCGAGCTAACTGACCAGGACATCGAGCTGATCTGGAAGCTGAGGGGGTACCTCATGGCGTACATGCCCATCGGGCTGCCTAAGCTAGTGTCCTCTGTCAAGTGGAACTCCAGGGAACAAGTATGTGTTATATAAGGGGAAATTCAAACGTTATGTAACGCTTCCAAGGGGGGTTAACTAAAATTTTACAGACCGTCCAGTTTCTATTGCAAAATAGTAAAAAAATTTAGGAATCCGGATTCCATAACGTTTGAGCGGGCCTAACTGGAATGTTAGTTCGGTTACCTACATTCCACTTCTCCCCTTAGGTATCCCAGATGCTGCTGCTGCTGCAGAGCTGGCCCCTACTGACCCCGTCCCAAGCCCTGGAGCTCCTCGACTACAACTACCAGGAGCCAGCTGTGAGGTCGTTTGCCATCCGTTGCCTCGAGAACGCCAGCGACGCGGAGATATCCCGGTACCTGCTGCAGCTGGTGCAGGCGCTGAAGTACGAAGCGTATCTGGACTGCGACCTGGCCAGCTTCCTGCTGGACCGCGCCTGGAACAACCAGCGCATCGGACACTACCTCTTCTGGTACCTGAGAGCCGAGATGAAGTCCCCTATCGCGAGAACTAGGTTCGGACTAATGCTGGAGGCATACTGCAGAGGCAGCATTAGCCACCTGCCGATTCTCTTGAGACAGATCGAGGCGGTTAGAGTTATGAAGCGGATTAGCAAGGAGGTGCAGAACCTGAAGACAAGAGACAAGGAGAAGATAAAAACTACTCTCATGAACCAACTGCAGAGCGAGGCAAACATTGCCTGTCTAACAGGCATTACTTCCATTCTGAACCCCGCATACAAACTAACGTCGTTCATCGCGAAGTCTTGTCGAGCTTTTGATTCCAAAATGAAGCCCCTACTCCTGACATACGACAACACAGATTCTAAGACCGTGACCACCTCTCCCTCGCCTACCATTTCTATTATATTCAAGAGAGGCGATGATTTGCGGCAAGACATGCTTACGCTGCAGATATTCGAAACCATGGATAAGATCTGGCAGGAGGCTGATCTATACCTCAAAATTCTTCCATATGGCTGCATCGCAACCAGCCACAGAGGTGGGCTTATCGAGGCGGTTATGAATGCAGAGACAATTGCAAATATTCAGAAGAACGCGGGCACCATAGCGTTCTTGCCAAAGAAATCTGTATACCAGTCTCTCTACGATTGGTTGACTAAGAACAATCCCACTGAAGCTTCGTTGAATAAGGCAATCGATACCTTTACGCGTTCTTGTGCCGCCTACTGTGTGGCCACGTACGTGTTGGGGATAGGGGACAGACACAGCGATAACATCATGCTGAGGAATGACGGGCATTTGTTCCATATCGACTTTGGGCATTTTCTAGGAAATTTTAAAACCAAGTTTGGTTTTCGTCGTGAGCGAGTTCCGTTCATTTTGACTTATGATTTCGTATATATTATCTGTAATGGAAATGAGAATTTCGCGAAAACAGATGAGTTCAAAAGGTTCGCGGCAATGTGCGGTAAAGCTTACCTCGCGCTCAGACAGAAAGCTGGAATGTTGCTGAATCTCCTAGCGATGATGTTGTCCACCGGAATTCCACAGCTGAGGACCATCAGCGACCTTAATTACGTGCGAGACGCGCTTGCACTGAATTCTACTGAGGAAGAAGCTAGGTTGCATTTCGACAAACAAATGTACGAAGCTCTGGAGAAGACCTGGAGCACTTCAATGAATTGGTTTTTCCACAGCCTAGCAAAGGACAACCGTAATAAGTAAACATCTCAATAGTGTTAATATATATAGCTAAGTTTGTGTATATTTGTTGATAAGTTGCTTTTACAAATTTAATGTTGCAATGTCTCTAAATATTATTCTACGTTTCAACTGAGATAATGAATAACTATTCGTGACTGGATTGTAATTATGCTCCTGTTTTTGTGTGACTAAATTATTGATCCTCATTCGCTTTTGGAAATTAAAACTCATTTAAATTCGATCTACGTAGTTACTACAATGCTTGTTATGACTTTACTACAGAGCTATTTTATAGATTTCGTCTTTACTTTCGATACCTAGCGATTTATATGACAAATTATTACTAAATATGAGTTGGAATTACCTAAGAATCAGCATATTTTATAACTTCGCACGTCATACTAGATTTGTACACGTACGTATAAAAGAGTAGTTTGCTATCAACACATTTAATTAATAAGAAAACGGGCTTGATTTTTCAATTATTGCATCTAATTATTAGCATTTGACAAATAAACAATTGTAAATAAATCAGTATAATTATAATGGCAAATATAAGAGGAAGAGAGGAAGATAATTCCATCCTAACTCAGCTAGAATCTGCCCGCTCTGGGCTGAGAGAGAAGTTTTCTCTAGCTCACAAACTGCTCCAGGAGAGAGAGCTGGCTATGCTACTGGAGCTGCAGGGAATAGAAGACTCGATTCGTAAGGAATCCGAGTTGCTGACTGGACCGAGAGAAGAGCTTCTGGCTACCAAAGAGCAGCTGTACTCCTCTCTGAAAGGAAATGAGAACAGAGACATTCTACAGACAATGCTAGCTCCTCTCGATGCTAAACTGAGAGAACTGGAGGAACGAGTAAATATACTCCAGAAAACTGAACTGAATTGGAACAAAAAAGGAGCGATTAGAGATTTAATCAAAGAGCTAAGCTGCACTCTTGAACACGAACTTATAACAATGGAATATAAGCAGAATATTCCTATACTAACGGCTTGCAAATGTAAACCAGATACAGACAAACTTGGAAAATTCAAAGGTCCAACTTTTATTGTTATAGAGCCTGAAACAAATCAAATCTACATAGGCGATGAACCAAACAACCGAATTCAAGTTTTCAACCAGTCTTGTAAATTTCTACATTGTTTTTCTACAAATATGGATAATCCGGCTGGTTTGTGTTTCCACAACGATGAGCTGCTTGTTACTCAACATAGAGGAAACTGTATAAACGTTTATACACCAGAATATAGGTTCCTTAGAACAATAGGGAATGAAGGTAGTGACCAACTGCAATTCAAAAATCCGTTTGGAATTTGTGCTTCTAAATACAAAGCAACTGTATACATATGTGAATGGGGAAATAACAGAGTTCAAGTGTTAAACCTTGACCTTTCATTCAACTCGTTTATTTTAGGACTATTCGAGCCTAAGGATATTCAGGCAACTAGCAAAGAGATATTTATTCTAGATACCAATAATCCCTGTATCCACGTGTTCAGTTATGAACATCAGTTAATACGAGAATTAATTTCCTACGGTATGGGAACGCAACAAGTATCTCGCTCCAGTAACTTCTGTATTGACCAATTCTCTAATATTTTGATCACAGATCGATCAGCATGCTGTGTACTCATATTCAGTTCCACGGATGGAAGTCTCATTTACAGATTCGGAGGGAAAGGAAAGGAACCTGGTGAATTTACAGACCCAAGAGGCATAGCAGTTACTTCAAAAGGAACAATTATCGTGGCTTCTTCTAATCCGGACCGTTGCATCCAGTTTTTCTAATGTATAACATGAGCTTGGATTTACTTGCCCCTAAACATAATTTGTAGAGTGCTTTCACTGATTCCAGATGAGCCGCAAAGTTGAATGTCCATTTTAACTTTGCCTCCTTATATTCAAATCTATTGATTATTACATTATTTCATTATCCAGTTTTCAACTCGTAATGTTTCTATCATTTACAGTAGAACCTGCATAATCCGGAATTCAGCAGAACCGACACTTTTCTTTATCCCAATGAGCGTCGGTCGGACTATGCATTTGAACCTGCGTAATTCGACAATTTAGCAATCCGACATTTTTCCTTATCCCAACGGGTGTCGGATTAGACAGGTTCTACTGGAAAGTCATTGGTATCTTATCAATTCGAGAAGCTTTATTTTAAAAGTCTTCGATTGAATTTACACTCGTATGCATTCAACTTATCATTCAGTTGAGTTCACTCATTACATACGGCTACTATAAAGTGGCCATACGTACAATGGCTAATAAAACCACTCAATTCCACTAACATGAATTACTCACATCAATTGACATTCCTTACAATCCCTATTGAAGAGAATAGGCTATTTAAGGTTGGCTTAGTGCTGTATGTATTGTATCGTACTAGATTGGTGTAACACATTATATGACACACCGTAAACAGAAATCTAAGGGTTCAAAGGGGAAAAAATCTTTCCCAGGCTCAGAGAAGGTGACAGAATTAACAATGCCCCCAACAGTTATCCCTGTGGTTAACTTTGCCACTATATGTCAAGTGTGTGGAGTCATACACGATCAGGCAAACCCACACCACTTCGAATACACAGAAGAAGTTAACGACGATCTCCTGTGTGAGATTTGCATGCAACCACTAGTGGACCCTGTGGACACGCCCTGTCGACATACCTTCTGTTACATCTGTCTCTCCAACCACACCCAGCTGAGACAGTCCTGTCCCATTGACAGGAGCGCGCTCACCCCCTCTGACGTAAAGCCTAGCAGTGTTATCGTGCGGCGGATGGTGGGGAAGATATTCGTATTCTGTCCCAACAGAACACACTGTCGTAAGGTAATGCTATTATTATTGCTACAGTCGACTCCGCTTAATAGAGTCACCTCGGGACCAGGTTGCTTTGACCCGATTAAGCGGAGAAATCTATTATTGCTATTAGCTCTTATAAGTGTCTCTCTCATTCAGGTTTTGCCTCGAAACAGTTTACAATCGCACTTGAAATGCTGCCCCGGTACAATAATGTATTGTCCCAAACTGGACCAGGGATGCAACTACTCCTCCCCTCAGTGTCTCCTGGAGCACCACCTCTGGTCCTGCATACAGCGAACAGGCAACTACGTGTCGGAGATAGTCGCAGGCGTGGAGACCTGGCTGGAGATTCCCTCGGGCTGCAGCACTCCCCTCGGCCTGAGCATCATAGGCGGCAGCGACTCCACCATGAAGTCCATAGTGATACAGGCCGTGGAGCCGGAGGGGACGGCCGCTAGGGACGGGCGGCTCCGGGCAGGGGACACCATTCTGGAGATAGACGGGTGCGCCTCTGCCCTTATGAACTACACGGAGGCGTCCCACTTCCTGAGCTCAGCTGCTCCGCTGGTCAGACTGAAGGTGATGAGGGGCGTGGAGCAGAATATGCAGGCTGTGCTGAATGATGCTGATATAGAGGTAGCAGTGTTGCATTGATTCATAGTGAACTGATCTACTCGATAGGAACACAGTGAACTCTCGTTATAACGAAGTTCAAGGGACCCCTAGCTTACTTCGATATAAGCGGAGAAAACAACTACTTTATCCTTTGGGGCGATATAACTAACTTCGTTTAAAGCTGTATTTCGTTATAACGGAGGTTAATTAACTGAATCTGTTTATAGGTAGCAGAGATATCTCGTGCCGAAGACACCAACAAATTCAATTTAGATCTAGCGAAGCACAAGACTCTCCCAGGCGTATACGTGTTAAACATGAGAAATGCAAGTGTGAAGAAGGGAGATATTTGTGTGGGCGACAGGATACTGGACATAGACGGGAGGGACACTCGATACCTGACGATAGAGGAAACAGAGACAATATTGGATGGGACCGGAGCGGAGGCTAAGCTCTTGATGGCCAGGGTGCCCCTCATGATGCGAGCCAAGGTGCAGGCTGACCTCGCCTCAGCAGCCGACATAGACGCTATACAAACAGACCCGGCTTATGAAGAGATTCCCACCAAGGAGTACAAGGCCGGAGATACAAAGGCAGTCGTGCTACAGAAGAACAATGATGATTTCTTCGGAATGAATGTTTCGGGTGGACTAGGGACGCCGAAAGGAGACCTCCCAGTGTTTATATCCGGCATACGAGAGGGCGGAGTGATAGACAAGTGTCCTTACATAGAGCGAGGCGACCTCATTCTCTCCATCAACAACCACAGTCTACTGCAGAAGACACACGAAGAAGCTGTTGAGATTATCAAGGCTAACGTGACCAGCACGAGTGTGCATCTTAAGCTGATACAAGGGGACCCCACCGCCCCGGAGCCGGGGCTCTCCACTCAGTGGACTAAGTGGATAGAGCCCAGGTGCGCCATTGGGCTCGAGAGGGACATCGTGCTTGTGAGGGACAAACAAATGGGGCTAGGGTTCAGTATAGTGGGTGGGAAGAATAGCGCCAGGGGGGACTGTCCGCTGTACGTAAAGAAGATTCTAGAAAACAGTATAGCAGGAATAGACGGGAGGATGTGTGAGGGTGACGTAATCACTAGTATTAACAACGTTTCGGTGTATGACTGGACCCAGCAAGATGCCGTTTTGTATATAAAGGAGTGCGAAAGCAATTTATTTATCCGCGTGGCTGGAAGCGGGTCATTGAACGATTCGAAAGCTTCGTCTCTGTGAGTGACTTATAAATGCATTGTCAAGTCAAGATGTAAACTTTTGTATGTATATTTCATAACCCACTCTGTATTCGTTTCTATCTTTCTATTTATATATATTGTGCTCATTACGGTAATTAAAGAAGGTTAAACATGCTCACCTGCTTGATAATTGGGAATCATTTTGAGTCTATTAGTATATGGCGACGGAAAATGTTATATGGTATGTTGGTTGAGCTATTTCAGAGAGGAATGGTTAGCTGTAATTATTCCTGCAATTATCTATCGAGGTAATACGGTATTTTTTGATTTTGTATGAATACTATCCAACTAATAGATGGTTGAATCGTTCTGTTCTATCTAATTTCAGTGTTTCTATTTTATGGCATAATGCCATGTATGGTGAATGATTTGAAATGTAAGAATTGCATATAAATATTAGATATGCTTTATAGCTTTTTTAACTTTTTAGTTCTTTTCTTATCTTATCTTATATTATTTTTGGCTATGTACCCTATCAGTTACAAATAGGAGTTGTGCAGTGTGCTTAGGTAACCACAACTGATATAGGGATGGTTATAATCTCTACATTTGCGTAAAGTTAATTATTTGTTATCTTTTTGCTATTTCTGCTGTTAAGGAGTTTTGTATTTATGCCAGTTGTGTGCTATTGTCAAATAACAATTTAGAAATGTACATCATCGAACTAACCTTCTGCATAATAATGTTTGTTAATACGAACATCAGGGTACCTTCCAATTTGTAGAAACTTGTTCTTATCCAGAATTCGTATTAACCGGAGTCACTTGCATGCATTTGTATAGGCTAGGGAAATTAACTTTTTACTCCTTAACCGTTAATTCGCCTTATCCGTGTTCTTATTAACGAGACTCTACTGTAATTCAATTTGTATTCCTTTATTAATTATTCTCGGCTTTATAGCAAATTGAGTGGTACAGGAAAAGTGTGAAGTGGATGTGAGATGGCGGGTTATTATTTCCTAATATTGGTTGGATCAATAATATTGTTTCAATTTCAATTTGTATTATGCGGTAAGTTTCTACCTAACTATCCCTATCAGTATGTATTAACTCGTGTGTTCATTTAGTGGACATTCCTTGCCCTGTCTCCAACTACTGTTTTCCCGGGACCTGTGGTATTCATGCTGGTACAGGTTGTATTTGTTCTGATGGCTTTAAGAGCAGCTCATCGTGTACTGATTGCTGTGATGAAGGTGATATCCCTTTGTATTATTGTGTAAATCTACATTACTAAACGAGCATTTAAATCGTATTTTAATGCTCAACAATATTTGTAAGGTTTTATCCATTTTGAATTTGAAATATTTTTAATCCTCTAGCCATTGGTTCTCCCTCGTTTGCAAGCACTAGTTTGGTTTTCGAAAATTTCCAGTTGACCCAACAGCTTGCTACTTACAATCAAAATCCGACTATTGTCAACTCAACCACCGAAAGATTCTATACAATGTATGAATTGAATGCGATAACAGACATTTCTTACATAACGTTTGTTAATCTGACCAAAGGAATTTCTACTGAGATATTGACTAAGTTGAAAAATGGTGACTCGTTTGACTGTGCCCTAAATCAATGCAGTTTGTTAATTCAGGATTTCAAATCTGGTCTAACTAACGTTATAATCACGTATAAGTATATCTACAAAGACGGTAAGTGATATTTTTTTTGGGATATACGTATAGTATCTCATTATTTCTTGTACTTCTTTATGCTGCTTTATGCCCTTAATTTGTTGTTAATTATTTATTTATTGGAATTACTTATACGTATGTATACCAGATATATCAGCCAACACCTTTTCTAATGTAATTTTCATTATCTGGCAAGATCATTTTACATAAAAATTGACCTTCGCGAGGCCGATTTTAATATTGGAAATGTGTTTCCTATATATAAGTACGCTCTTTCTTACTTATACTAATAACAAATTTGTCTGTTTCTCTAGTACCTGACTGTAATTAATCTGTAGGTATAACAGTAACTATCCCAGGAACAGCTCCTCTCCCCATCTGTTTAGGCGAGGCTTCTAACTTCACTGAATACTCCAGCATAGAAACTCCTACTGAAGTGTCTTTTGAGTGTGAAGTTAAAAATGCCAATTATCCTATCCCGTTCTCACGTAGCTATGGAGACAGGTACTGTGATAATTAAAATAACTATCTCTTAATTTAATGAATAGTTATGCCCCTCATAATTAATTTTAAGACTAAGAACTCAAAAATTTCAATACAGTTTATTGGATTTATAATACTACAATGAATCAGGGGTTTATCTAGGATTTTCGTGGCTGGCACCTTATTATGGAGGTAGAGATTTTCCGACACCCTAAGAGGTATTAGCCATAATACAAAATCAATATAATACAATGATGCGGCACTATTTTAAGGAGGTAAACTGCTACGGTGCACAAACTGTTGTTTATCCAAACATTTCTGGACCAGAAAATCTGACCATACACCCGGCACCTAAATCAAATCGAAAATCACGCACTTTTTTACCACAACTGATGCCTGGCCGGCACCTAAAATTGCCGGCCAGGCACCTAGATAAACCCCTGCAATGAATTAATAATTCTATTTGCTATAAAATCCCAATACCCAATATTTTATATTTGTACTAACATACTATAGAGTGCAAGTTATCTACACAGCCAAAGGAGGCACCAAAACTACTGTTTTTGACAAAGTATCCCAAATAACCACTAACCGGACCGGAGTGTCAGCAGACGGAGTGGCTATACGCGAGCTGCTATACGACTATGTAGCTCCTTACAACTGCTATGTTAATGACAGTGTGAAATGCAGAGATTCCCCTCTCCTTGTGTCCGATAGCTTTTACACACTCAGTCACTACTCAACAACAAACAGGAGTATTTCTATCTCAGCAGTGAGTGGGTTTACAGACGAGTACTCGCCTGTACTGACCTATTCCTGCATTGTATACGAGCTGGTTGTAGCCGCAACTAACTTCAGTCTGGGAGAAGATTTATCGAATGAACAAGTTATCGTTTATTTCAACCGGACTGATCTCCCGTTTGCTCTAACTCTCCCTGCGGCTCCAGGTGCCTACTCTATACTGCTGCAGGTAATAGACCTAGCTGGGAATATCCGACTTTCCAGGCGATTCGTTGTCTCAGACAACTCGTCTCAGCTCCAGAGGATCCCTTCCAAACTCCCCACCAGTCCCAACTCTATTGAACAGAAACTAACTACGCATAACATATACTGGCTACCTGTACAAGAGCTGCCCCTATCCTACCAGTGGAAGGACTATTACGAAAATAACGATATTGTGACTCACCACTGGTTGAATCCAGTTCTGTCATTCAATAACAGAATCAATCGTGTAGACAGTGGGTATGATGACGTAGTACCGCCTATGGATATCAACGGGACGCTTAATGCTAAAGGGGTTATTGAATTCCAGTACAGTCTTATGCCTTATGAAAACGGGGCATTTGTTTATAACAGAACTGAGGCCCCCTCGGAATGGGGCGTGATTCCTAAGGTACAAACTGAGTATACTCAGGCAGAACACGGGATTATATCTGGAACAGCCTGGGTACTGTGGCTGAAGGCTATCGATATATTCGGGCACGAGCTACTTGATAATATTGTCATCTACACAGATTATACCTCACCTCTTATTATAGATCTTGGGTTGAGTAAGTTTGCTTTTATTCAAACTTTTAGATTTTGTTATATTTAGCATGTTATAGTTATATTATTTGTATTGCTCTTTAGGGGTAGGAGATAAAGTGACTCAGTATGTACAGAAATCAAAGGACATCACGGATCTAATAATATCTTTCAAAGGGATAGATACCGAGAGCGGGATAAGGAATGTCCATTGGGACATAGAGTTTAGAGAAAACAATTCTATAATAGCTTCAGATGTCGTGCCAGTTGACATTATACCGCTTGTAAGTATATTATTTTCCAATGGGAAATTGGGCATACATGGTTAATACTTATCTTATAGGCGTCCTGCTACAACTCAAGTTGCTACTGCACTGTTGCTCATCTCTGTTTCCGTACTCTGTACAATATTAAACCGAATCCAGCTAAATTCGATATAACACAGCTGCCACATCTACACACCTTTATTCTCAAAGTTACCATTACAAACTATGCTAATCTCACAGTTACAGATTCCATTGATATTATCATTGATGAGTCACCACCAATTGCAGGTACTATAGTGTCTAGCCCAATTTTCCTTGTTTATCTTTTCTTAAAACTAAATTAGGGCCAATCAAATTATACTTACACTTCAACACAGAAATACTCCAGGTCTTAATCTACACAAGCTAGTCTTGCTAACTATATCCTGACTAACTATTGTAACTAACTAAATACACACAAATATTGTTCATTGAAGCCCTGCAGTTAGAACTTCGTGGTTAAGAGTTCCTTCTCGAGTGCTTCCACTCCTGAATTGAGATCTCTCAGGTCATTCTTTGGATTTCGTTCCTTCGGCTCAGCTGGTTTGGACATGTTTTTGCTTATCCAAACATTTACATATTGCGTAAGGAGTGCTTCGATCTCAAACTGAGTACACTTCGTTTGTTGCTTAATTAGACTCAAGTAGTTGTACGTGCTGTTAACTTGGAAGTATGGAGCAGATGTGTTTAATTCTCCCAGGGTTGTTTCGATCTTCTTCATTAACGTCACTGCATCATTTTCCAACAAGTTATACTCATTATCACAAGTCTCAATTTCTCCTTCAATAACTTTTAATTTTGCAACCGCATCATCAAAGATTTGTTTCTTTATCTTGTCTTCGACCCTTTTCGTTACTTCTTTATCTTCAATAATGTACGGATGATCTCTATGGGATTTTACTGGACACTTTTTAGGACAGACCTGACACTGCCCCTTTGTGTTAAATGCTTCGCAAGTTTTCTTTTCTTGAGAATTCCTTAGACAATCAGCATGGCAGGTGAAAACGCATTCTGTACAGTATGTAGTCTTTCTTCGTGTAGGAATTGATTCTCTGACGATTTGCTTTTCATTAACGTAATAATCTTTATTTTCATTCATCTCCTTTTCTGCTATTTTTTTAGAATTTCCGTATTCTGTATATTCTCTCGTATTTTTCTTGATTTTTTCCAATCTTGCGATAAACTCCTTGCTAGAGAGTTCAAGTTGATGTCTGTGTTCAAGAATATGTCTCGCAACCGAGGTTAAGTTAACGGGACCTCTCGCATGCATTTTATCAAAAAACCTTTCTATTATTTTGAAGTTCCTTTCCCAAAGTAGTTTGCTTATATCTGTGTTCGCAGGTTCACTCTCGTACATGACTGTGTTATTTATAGTGTAGACCTGGTCAGGGAGGAAAGGGAACGCGCAGTGAGATAGGTTTGGTGTTACTTCTTCGTAGTGTGTTGGAAACGTTAGGAACAGATGTACAAATGGGATTACCCCCTCTCCGAAGTAGGATAGCATTTTGTGGTAGAGGTAGCCATTTAAAAGCTTTGCCTTATTGCTACTTTTCGGACCCAACAAATTGCTGAACTTCTCAACAATCACTATGGCGTCTAGCTCTTGTACTTTGTCCATAAACTGCTCAATATCCTTAGTTGTCTTCGTATCGCATTCAAACCCTTCTGTATTGAAGAACCCCGGCGTATCCCAGAACACATAGCTGTAGCTGGAGTGTTCGCTTTCCCACGTATATCCTCGTATGGCGTTAGTAGAGCTGCTACCAGTTTGCTGCTCGTTATCGATGAGTTTGAATCGGAACTGGTCAGATTGTTCTAACTTTATTAGCGCATTTACGATAGAATTAATGAGAGTACTCTTCCCACTTCCCGTCTCGCCGAGAAACAGGATTTGTTTGACTGTATCCTCTCCTGGTGACGCGTTTGTGCTTTCAATGACTGGCCAGTGTAGCAGTTTCGTGCTTAGGGTATTCGCTTTTCTGTTCCGATCAGTTAATACGAGTTCTATTATGCGATCCTGATGGTAACGATGCAAACTGGATTGTGTTACTTCATCTTCTCGCACAACCATATTCCCCATTATAGGCACGCCGTTTCTCTTGTAACGCTCTATCTGTTTGAGGAAGTTTATCCTGGTCTCTTGGGTTTTTATTTCAAATTCATCTTCCAATTCTTTTTCTGTCAGCAAAAGCAGAAGATCTCCGTTAACGTCGCCTACATTATCCAAGTTGAAAGTCCTGAATTCATTCGGAAAAGAGTTCTGTAAGATAGCTTTGGTTTGTTCTTCATTCAATTTCTCAAGTTTGGTGTATGTAAATTCTTGAGCCATCTTCTAGTGTTTTATCTATGCTATTAACAAGTATATTTACAAAAGAAATATTTATATTGAGCTCACTAGTAACTGGACTGTATAAAGGGAGAATTGAGTTCACCCGTGGGGGCGAAAAATACAAAACTTGACTCCGTTACAGGAACTTCGGTTCGAAACGTATTCCCAAATACATAGGCGCCGTCACCCGTCAACGTTTGTGGTATAATTTTTGAGATTTTCCAATTAGGACCCCCAAATTTTTGTCTTGAGCCTTAAAAGTTGTCGTCTATACCCAATTATTACTTATCAACATATTATTAATATCCTTTTTGTTAAACTAGATTACTGTGTTTACGTGTAAAATAAACTAATTATTCAGTTTTCAGATTATGTTTATTTTGTCAATTTCGCGAGAGAACCGAGCCAAGGGGCTCGTTGGCTGAATGAATAGCATAATGAGGATAGTTAGATAATTATTACTTTAGGTCAATACAAACTAGTAAGTATACTTCTACGAACAGTATACTGCCTGCTAATCTCTCTTAAGAGTTTCTATGAGCTAACTAAGTTATAACTAATCACTACCTTTTAGAGTTCACATAAAGTTCCTCTTTAGCTGAGTAGGGTTGTTACACTATTTTGGAACCTGCATAGGCCATGACGGAGTCCACAGTCAGCTCCCCACTTTTAATTTGTAGCAGTTCCTGGTTTACCAATTTCTCATATTGCAATGCCTTCATATTGTTTCCCCGTTTTATTTCTGCTTCCTTTAGTGTCATAAAATACTTACACATATCCCATGAGTAGCTGAGAATGGCCGTTTTATTAATACTTTCCAATTGAAATTTTATTGCTGCCAATAGACCCATGAGCATTTTTGTTGCTTTTTCATTCTCCTCAACAAAGGTGCGTTTTGTGCTTTCGTAAAGTGAAACATTCTTTTTTGCTGCATCATGTTGGTCTTTCACTGAAGAAATTGTTTCAGTGCTCTCCTCAGTTTCGTCAACGTAGATATAAGGAATATTTTTGTGCCAGTCCCACTTACACTTGCCAGTGCATATCCTACATTCCCCGTTTGTCATTGCCCAACAACCAGCTTTTTTATCGTCATCTGGAATGGCACAATTCTCATGACATGTCTCAGTGCATTGTACACAGAATGTTGTGATGTTTTTTGTGGGAATCGGAAGTTTTTTGTGTGTTATTACTTTCTTTGTGAATTTCTTTGTGCGTTCTACTTGACCTTTCTCTGCTTCCAGTTTTCTCAGATTTTCTTCACCATTGTTCTTAATAGCAAGAACGTTATCTATTTTGATTGTGATTGCTTCCACGTTCATTTGTAACTTCTCCCTTTCTTCAATGACAGCTTTAGTTGTATTCAAACTGAACGGAGTTTGATGTCCTAACATTCTGAAAAATTTCTCGATTATTGAATACGTACTATCCCAATAAATTTGAGTGAATGGTGTCCTCTGAGAAGTAGGTTTGAAGAGATCTGCATTATTGAATGCAAACCAACGATCCTCACTAAATGGGAAGTTGCTTTTCTCCTGGGCACCTAATACCTCGGGGCGGTTCGCGTCTGCGAAAGTGGCAAGTAGGAAGATGTTCTCTTTCGCTTCTTTCCCGAAGAATAGCAGCACCCTATCTATGATATAATTCTGTATGTCGGTCAGTCTATTCACGTTAGCCTTCACAACAAAGCATATCGCATGGCATTCATCTTCTTTCTTCAAAAGTTCATTGATTTGCTCTTTTATTTTCTCGTCTCTTTCCACCCCTAGCGTATCTCCAAACCCTGGAGTGTCCCAGATTTGAATGTCATAGTTTAACTTTGTATTTTCAATAAGGTAACCGGAGATCTCACTTGTCTGGCTTTTGCTCTGGTCTCCTGCCCGGGCTTGTTCGTCTACCACTAATTGGAACCTGAAGGGATCTTCCAACTCCACTCCCGCCAGATAGTTCACAAATGAGTTCAGAAGTGTGCTCTTCCCAGTTCCCGTTTCCCCCATGACGATTATCTTTTTCAGTTTATTATACGCTGCGGGTTTGTATTGGCTGACTAGTACCTTTTTTGTGGGAAAAGAAATTATGTCCATTTCAGAGGTGCATGCAGTGACAATTTTAGTGCCCTTTGATAGCAAGGCTTCCAACTCGGGTCTCCCACTTTCTTTTTCGCTTTTCGGATTGGTTGCGTCTGCACCTGGAGCTTGTAGCATATCGAGTGGAACTCCGTTACTTTTGAATTCGTATATCTTTTTTAGAAACCGTTTTCGTTGTAGGCTCTCAGCAATTTTAAATTCATCCTTTAAGATTTCGTCATCTAGGTCCTCAAGCAGTTCACCCGTCACTTCCCCGTATTCCCCCGACAGTATCTTATGTGCAATATTCTCGAACTTTATGCTCCCTAGCATGCACTTCACTTCTGTTTTATTCAAATCCTTCAATTTTTTCGTTGATGCACAAGCCATATTATTTGGTAATTATTACGCCGATATACAATCTAAAATAGCGGTTCCCAAACTTTAATACAAAAAATGGGTTTTTGATCCCCTTTGTAATATGAAAACCTCTAGCAGTCCTCCTTGAATTTTATACAAAAAAATTCTAAGCATGTAATTTTATTACTCAGGAAAATATTACAAAGTATAACAGCAAAATAGCAAAAGCTACGTTTATACTACAAATACAAATTTCAACTGTGCCGATGTATTTTATTAGAGGCACTATATTTTGGGGTTCGTGGAAATAGTACCTCCAATAAATATATAACAGTGTAATTTTATAATTATTTCTCCGCTTGGGCTGATTCTAAATTAAGGAGTCTATATTACGTACAGAATTCGTTGCAATTAATTGGATGGAATGAATTTACTTGTCCAAGAATATTCCTGCATTGTAGATATTTTCACATAATTGAATCTTTGATATGGGATTTATTCGTTAATAAATCAATTAGTAGAAATAAGCCAGGGACGCGGGCGGATTCAGGGTTTGTTAAAAGGGGGGTTGTGATTTAAGAAAACATTCGGCTTCCAGGGGCTTTTCCCCTAGAAGCTAAAAAACCAAATAAATAGCCCAATTTCCAATACCAACAAGTACTGTATAAAGTCTGTATTACTAACTTTTCTAGTAAATAAAAAAATTATTCAAAAAAATATATACTAAACTTTTATTGTTTGAACTATATCTCGCGGTCCTTCAAAAAGTACCCCGCAGTCCCCAGTTTGGGAACCACTTACCTTGGAATATAATATTCTTATTGTACTATTAATATTTTATAAACAAAACGTATTGGGAGGATAAGGGGTAACCATTCTACTTGGAGTTTTGTTTTATTCAGACAACTAAATAACTACCTTTGTTTTGGTATAATCACGAATTTCCGATATTTTGTATCGCTTCTCTCCCGAAGAAGAGAAGCATCTTATCGATTATGTATTATAAATATCACAGGCGGTATCCTTCACTACCAAACATATCGCATGGCATGCAACTTCTGGTGCAATTAAATTTATATTTGTTGCGTACCTTTCTGTCACGCTCGCAGTCGCTTAATTAACCCCGGAGTGTCCCATACTATAATAAGCTTAACTAGTCCTTTCAATGGAGTAACCGCGAATTTCAGTGGTTGCAGTTTCGATTTCCTCTTCTAAATTTCTAAATGGAACCTAAATTGATCTCGCATCTCTACAACGAACAAATAGTTGACAATTGCGTTCAAAATCGTAGTCTTACAGTTCCCGTTTCCCCCATAACGATTATATTTTAAATTGTTACTGCAAGTTTACTGTCCTTGTTTATATTGGCCGACCGAAATATTAGTTGGTAGGTAAGCTTAAGCACAGATGTCCATTTCAGAGGTTATTTCGAATATAAATTATTCTTAAATATTTTGCGAAAAGAGTCTTGATTTCTAGGCATTGTGTGTATTTATAAATTTGTTATAGATTATGCTACCCTCCACTAAATATCCAGCTAGTGGCCCGCAAGTGCCATATAAATGCAAAATATGGCATTAACAAGTACGTGGTATATGTTATTGCAGTTTTTTACATTTAATAAAATAAAATCAAGATAAAATAAGGTAATAAAGAAGTAAGTTGATCTAAGTATAAACCAGTGCTCAGAGGAACAGCTTAGCTTAAAGTCGCATTCCTCTCTTAAATACTCAACTAATTGTTATGATATTATTAACATGTTATAACAACAAATTTTACAAACCTACTTCAACTCCGATTAAGCGGAGTTGTTGTCAATAAACTCTCGTTAGTTACACCTAAATACTTTTGTATATACGTACATATGTGATTTAAATTGTTCTCATTAACCGGAGTTACGTACTTTCTGTGTTTTGGCTAACGAGAGTATATAATATATCTTGCTGACATAAAATCGAAAGAATTATGTACATACATACCTTGTAGATATTCCGAAGTTTCGTATCTGAATATTAACTTAGAGATAAACACGAGTTGGTAAAATGTTATTAATAAATTATTTTCTCAGATTCATTATATATATACAAACTAATATTTTCTGCTATTAGAGTGACTCATTCTAAAAGTGTATTGCATCCACTTTAACCGAACAATTTATAAAATTGATGTTAATATTGTATCATTCTTATATTAATTAAATTGAGAGTGATTCATTCTAATTTATTCATCACAATTAAATATGACTCTATATTTAAAAGTATACGGTTTTTGTTTATTTGTTTGTTGGGACGAATTGACGAGGGAACTGGTGATACTGCAAACTTACGCTACATCGAATTCATTGAGTTTCGGTTAATTTCGACGAAATTCGCTTAGTTTGGTGTCCATATCAACTTTGCAAATTTTTGCAAATGGTGTCTGTGGAATTTGTACCCAATTTTTACTAGTTTTGGTTAATTTATACAGAATACTTGTACATGGTTCAAAACCATGTCTCCATTTGGTGGCGATTATCTGACAATAAGAAACCCTTCCCTAAATTACTGACTATAAACTAAAGCATCAGAAAACCACAGAACCCATCAAAAATAACCTCATCTCCAACTCCTAAATAGCAAAAATTATAACTACACCATTCAACCTATTTGATATGATTTAACAACTGACATTATTTTATAGGTTTCGTGTCTGATAGCGAGGTTGGGCAGAACGACATAAACTATCAATCTGATGCTCTCCTGCATGCCTCCTGGACCGGATTTTTTGACAGGGAATCCGGTGTGTACTTTTACTTATTCGGCTACGCTTCTAAGTGTCTCACTTCAGAGGATTTCTATTTAAGTCCCAATGCCTCGGTAATTACAACTATTTTGCATTACTCTAAGACTAATACATAGTTGTTTGATGTGTGTTCTTACTTAAGGTTGAGTTGACTTATTCCACATTCACTTCGTACACCGCTCCAGCTCCCGGGATATACCACGTCACAGTTGTCGCCTACAACCTGGCACTCGGGAAATCTACCCCTGCCTGCTCCAATGGCATAACATATGACGTCACAGGCCCGTTCATACGTAACGTTGATGTTGTGCATGCTAAGATTGTCCCTGGACTGGTTAAAGTGGGAACGAATCTGTCCAACACAGAAGTGTGGCTCGTAGACGAGAATAGGAAGAGACACAAGCTAAAACAGGGAAACGTGACACAACAATGTATGGACACGGCAACACTAATAAAAGACGTCATGATATTCCCTCCCTTCACTACGAAGCTTAGGAATAATACTGTAGTCGATGATATTTATTTGACAGAAGAGAAAACTATTTTTGTGTGTCAGTCAGTGAATGCTTACTCCAGTCTGAGCTACCTCTACACAGTGCACGAGCTGTCTGTGCGCTGGGAGGGGGAGGACAGGGAGAGTCCGATTCACAACTACGAAATAGGCGTGGCGGAAACAGAATCCCAGGTGGAAGCTCCTGACCTTCTCTCCTACCACTCTACTGGCACGATAGAACACTTCATCTCACATCATGTTAACACTATGGAGATGTTCTATATATTTATACGAGCAATTAATCGAGCTATGCTTGTGACTACAAAAGTGTTGGGCCCTTTCATTGTCGATACAACTCCTCCTGTGTACAATCAGAATAGCCCCATTGAAGTTACCCTGCATGAGGTGTATATACTGGGGAACTGGAGCAACACTGCTTTTCAGGACACTGATCATCCGCAGGCGTTATTCTATGAGGTCGCACTCGGTAAGCTGTAAAGCATTTGAGCATTTGACTTTGGTGATTTTCGAATTAGTTTAGTTTACAGATACTAATAACAAATTTTCCATCACGGGTAAAGTAATTTATTTACTCCGCTTATAACGAACTCCTTTTATATCGTTATAAATGAATGGTCCCTTGAACTTCATTATAGCAGGAATTGATTGTATTAGCTACAATCTATTATTATTTTATAATAAGGCAACTTATATTGTAAGTGTTTATATTTAAACTTCAAACTTTAGGAACTGAGAAGGGCCTCGAAGACGCTATTCCCTTCCAGTACATCACAGTGGTAGCTGCCTGCACAGGGTTCTGTAGCGAGTGTGTGTGCGCAGGCCTAGACAGCAGAAAGCTTGGGGACTTCTTGCATAGCGACCACACTTACTACCTCACCGTGAGAGCCAGCAATGGGGCGGGTCTCTTCGCCACTGGGAGCTCACACGACTACACACATGTAGCGGAGTTTCCAGACCTAGGCGTCGTCATCGAAATAAACCCAGACTCAACACACATAGATACAGCAAACTTTAAGCAAATAGACGATATAGATTTTCAGATCGGAACAACTGCCTTGGCCTGTAGATGGCACGGCTTTAAGCACCCACACGTTAAAGTTACGTACAAAGTTGTTATAGCAACCAAACCTGACCTAGCCTATAACATAACTGAACTAATCCCTACTGGCCAGCATACCTCGTACAAGTTCATTAACCTTCAGCTCAAAGATTTTACAGAATACTACGTCATCGTAATAGCAACAAACGTAATAGGGTCTGTCACTGCTTATTCTGACGGTGTCACTGTTGTTCCACAAAACGCTTCTGTTACGCATGCAGCTAACGTCTCTATTGGCTTTGGTTGTGGAACGGACAATACCAATTATATACAGGACCCAAGTTTTCATGAACTGTTCACGAATAGCACTAACAGCCCATGGAAAACTGTCTCTGGAAAAGTTTTGGCTAACACAGACGAGTACTTTGTCTATCTTTCTAACAAAACAAAGATACTACAAAAACTGACTCTGCTGCAAGGGAATTTCTATACTTTGACCTTCAGTGTATCTCAACTGCCTAACACTTCTGATAACGAAGTGACAGTGACAGCTGATCCGATGACAACTCGTGTCTACGTCATACAGGAGAACTCCTCTATGTCATTCCAATGCGAGTTCCTAGCGGACTTCAATATGGTAGAACTGACGATATATTCGCGTGTGTCTGGGCTACGCTTGGTGGGTGTAGCAGTGAGACAGTGCGTGGATAACGTAGAGTATCAGGTGTCCACCTCGCGGACAGCTGCGAGATGGAAGTTTGAAGCTACGCTGGATCCCTACATTGTGTACTATGAGTGGGCGGTGTTGCATTCAAATGGACAAGTTATCCAGGACTACATTAATGTCGGCAAGGTATCCTCCGCGCAGAACCCACATCTCGAGTTGAAGAATGGACATTCCTACTACGTGCTTGTGCGGGCATGCAGTCTGCCGATCAGCTGTTTCCAGGCGGTCAGCTCTAGCCCCTTCCAAGTCCTGTCCGACCCCCCAGTCGCTGGGAGCGTAGATGCGAAGTATTCCCCCTCTAAATGGGGAGGTAGCCTAGTCATCACGTGGGAAAGGTTTGAAAATACCAATTCCACTGTTGATCTCTACGAGTGGATTTATGGGTTTGGGTCTTTCACTATTGAGTTCGCTCTCTCACCATGGACACTCATCACCAAAGAGGAACTACAGAATTTAACTATCACACGAAATGTCACTCTTGATCCGACACAATTTTATTTTGTCACCCTGAAAGGTTATAACCTTGCTGGCTTATCAACCATGGACACAGAATTTGTTATTTTCAACAAAACGTTAGATGAAGACGATATCTATGTTATAGACGTGTTGCCCAAGGAGTACAGAGTCCTAAACGTAGAGGAAGACTGGAAGACTCCAAACAGAGCGTACACTAATAACCAGACTGCTCTGGCTGCTGTTTGGCCCAAGCTGAAGAACACTAACTTTCAATACTGCTACACAACGAGTGCCACTGTACCGACCTATGAGAACTGCCCCTCGGGAAAGGGAGAGACCAAACACAACTCTGCGCTTATAACCAATCTACACTTGGAACAGGGACAGAAGTACCACTTCTGCATTTATACCAAGAACGAGACGATAGCGTTTGGAGACGGGGAGCCTAAAGTTATTCCAGCTCGCAGCATCTGCAGCAATGGAATCGTGTTTGATAATTCTGCTCCTGAGCCGGGTATGTACCTTATTCCAAATCCGAATTACATATGCCCATATATGGCACAGTCAGGTCTGCTTATTGTGAACAATTTTTTGTCTGTTTACGGTAACTTGCAAAACTTTTAGTATGATCAAGCCCTATGGTTCCAAATTAACAACTTACATACGGTTTGTATTGATAGAATTCGGTTATTATAAAGTCTTTATTATGAACACAATTTTGTCCCTTGAATGTTCATAATAAAAGAACCTGACTGTATTAATTATGCTATGAATTTACTGTTCCTATTTCTCAGGTAAAGTGTACATCGGATTCAACTACGGGATGGTTTCCACAATGTACCAAGTGTCCACGACAGACCTACCAGTCCGCTGGGAGGGATTCGTGGACGAGGAAGAGACCCGAGGGGACCACCACTCCGGCATAGCCCGCTACGAGTATTCTATTGGGTCAACGCCAAACGGTACGGACGTTATTTCCTTATTGGATGTCGGATTCAACACTCACGTTATCGCTTCTAAGCTATCCCTCGTCTCCGGGTTGACTTACTACGCAACTGTACGCGCCTACGATTACGTGGGTCTCTTCACGGTGGCAATCTCTTCTGGAATTACCATCGACACAACCCCGCCTCTAAAAGGCACTGTTACATTTGGTTACGGCGATTTGGGGCATTCGGGCCACCGCTCTAGAATAACTGTGCAGGCTAACTTCAAAGGATTCAAAGACAGAGAGAGCGGAGTGCGGGACGTCTATTGGGCCATCGGCTCTGGCCAGGGACAGGCAGATATCAAAGGGTTCTCAGAAGCGCAGGAGCTAGACACGGGATATACCGAAGATGCGCTTACAGATATTCGGGACGGAGAAACGATATATGTCACTGCAAGGGTAATAAACTTAATTAGTTATAGGCACATCTGTAAGGTCAATATTTTCATGATTTGTCATGAAAAATCGAATGAACATAGAGGCTAGTACACGAATTTAGCATTTACAAATTCTTACATGTTATTTAATGTTGTTGTTTACGATTCAAATAGAGAAATCGCGTAGTAGTTGAGTAAAGCGTTCGCAAAGCGACCGAGACAACTCGTTATCATTAAATCAAATGTATACTATAATATTTTTTTCAAATTTGGTCTCAAAATATTGAAATTTACCATGAGGACTTTTAATTCATAATTTTCCTACAAACTAGGTGTACAACAATGCTGGACTATACACTCAGGCCTACTCTATAGGGACAGTTATAGACTCCACTCCTCCCTCCAAAGGGTTCGTCCTAGACGGACTTGGGTCGGACATAGACTTCACTAAGGACCTGCACAATGTGTCCTCTCACTGGGATGGGTTTGTGGACCCGCACTCGGAGATAGTGGAGTACGAGTGGGGAATAGGAACCTGTGAGACTTGCACTGACGTCAGAGCATTCGTATCCACAGCTCTTGTAAAGAGTAAGTATATATTTATTTAATATAACATTAGTAATATACAGGGGTCTATGGAATATACTATTACTGAAGAATACTAATTGAGTTCTTATGGTACTAGAGATATAATTAATCTGTTGTTCCAACTATCGTTTTCCCCTCGTACACCGGTAGATCCCCGTACAGGTCGACATTCCTCTCCTGCAGCACCTTAGCCAGTGCTTTCTCCAACACTTCATTGCTCCCTAGCAGTCCCTTTATAACGTGAGCCGACCAGAAGAAGTACTCTTGTACCCTGTCCTCCCCCCAGCCCTCAGGGACCTGACTGAGCAGATCCCTCAGATTGTACAGCTTGTCTGCTAGCTTAACCAGCTTAGCTTTGGGGCTCTTCTTAGGCGCGGTCTTTATCTGGTTCAGCTTTCTTTCCAGCTAATGCGCACCTCCGCACCGAAGCTGGCCTCTATCTCATCGAGGGTAGTCTCTGTGTCCTCTACAGTGTCGTGCAGCAGAGCGGCCTATGGAGTGAATGCAGATAAGTAGTTCGATACCGGTTTAGTACATTGGATATTATTATAACTACAATGAACTCTCGTTAATACGAACGAAGGGATCGTCTAAATTTGTTCGTATTATCCGGAAATTCGTATTAACCCAAGTCACTTGCTGCATTCGTATAGGTTAGGAGTTAAACCTGTACTCTTTGACCGCTATTCGCCTTATATCTATTGTAGTTGTTAATGGTTATGTAGAGGGGTTTAACTTTAAATACAGTAGAGCCTCTGAACAACGGACACCTTGGGACCGGAACCGTTGTCCGGTATTTAGAGGTTGCTTTTCTATTAGACATACCGTATTTCCTTGAATAGTAGCCCCCCCCCTCGAATAATCGCCCCCTTGAATAATCGCCCCCCAAAAATAGGTCCTAATTATTTTTTGACACCGCCTAGAATAACCGTTGATCTCAAATAATCGCCTCCCTACAATTATTGACTCTCAAATGATTATATTCCACAAATATTCGCCATTCTCGAAAATCATAACATTTTCTTGGGCCTAAATGGGACTTGAAATCAATAATCGCCCCGGCTACTATTCAAGGCAATACGGTATGCTAAATAAATAAATCCGTGCCACGAGGGTTGTCCGTTATTTATTTTTTGGAGACAATACTTATCACTGTACTGATTAATAATTGCATTCAATACAAGAGTTCTACTTCCTATGTTTACGCTTGGCATACACATCTTCAAGTAGGAACATGTGTGTGTTGACTTCCTGAATGGGTATATCCCTGACTGGCGGGAGGTCGCCTCTCGCGGGGTCCAGCTGTGTGTCTTCCTCTCCCGCTGTGTACGAGTGGGGGTCCGACCCGATGGTGCGCGGGTCGCTCAGCTCTGGCACTGCGGCAATGTTGAGTCCGATAACGAACAGAATCCCACAGAGAATGAAGAAGGGCACGTATGTCGGTATGGCTATTGCCCAGTACTTCTGAGGTATATACGTAATGCCAATATCCTGTAGGTACTGGTCAGGGACAAATGCCCATATAAGGTATGCTACCAGGAGTATGTAGGAGACCTGGTAGGCTACGAATCCGTGCACGGCGCGAGAAGGTTTGCGAAATGGATTGTGTTCTTGTTCAATACGTGGCATTTTATATTTTGCCACAGCTGACAAATCAACAACCATGCGTATAGCACCATATATAGAAAGTGGTTCAGTATTAAATTATTGAATTTAACACGAATTCTACTTACCTGGATTACCGCCGGATCTGTTACCTTCCCTTCCTCTATCAGGATGAATGCTACCCCGATAGGATGGTTGATATACGGGGTTTTGGCTTCATCTTTCCTTCGTTGGTTTATGTGCTTGATTGCTGCGAAATTCGTCGCTTTTATAACCACTTCAATCGGGCTTTCTCCTTCCTTATTTGCCATATTTACTCGCTTTGTTATAGTGTTTCTAACAGATAAATATTATTCAATATTTCTAACAGGTTAATTAATTCATATTTCTATACTATTTATACAATTTTATTTCCACATGCATGGCCTGCTAATATGTCATTCACGACGTGACAAACATCTCACATCTGACTGTATAAGTGCACCTAGAGGCTCCCTAGTGATTCCATCTTAAAACAAAATGCCTATCTCACTAATATATTCAGATAGTTTGGATCAGATGCTTAGCCTATAATCTATGCAAATGATGATTTAATTCCATTTAATTAATTAATTTATTATTTAGCATGCTTGTGAACGTGTGTACAGATCTAGCAGGAGTATCTGCTAGCTGTAACTGTGTGTCTGTTTCGGGGAGTGAGCCACATAACCTGGTCTCCTCCGATCCAGTTATGCGTTCCTACGGGTTCCGAGCGGAGCGGTATGTCCGGGCCCCGGTAATGGCCTGTATAAATCTCAGCTGTGTGAAGGTTCCATTCACTATAGCGGCTGTGGTGATGCGAGGTGCGCTGAGAGAGAATACAAGTTTCATAGCTGATGTGTTCATTGGGGATGGAGGCCAGGAAAGGTTAATTGGGCGTTTACCATTCGGCGGTCTAACCCATTCAGATTACAGCCCGATTGGTATTCTAATTCGTACCAGGGATAAGCCTATATTAGACCTCGCATCAGAAGTTAGAGGCAGCTACATTAACGAGGCACTTATCTTGAACAAAGTCTCGAGTAGTGAGGATATGCAGAATACTCTATTCATGAGACGCACAGTTAAGACTCTATCTGTCAAAATAACCAACTTGCGGGGAGGAATATCAGCTGGCATCAGCTGGCTGGAGATCTGGTCGGAGTGCGATTCCGCGCCTTACGTCATCCCCTCCTCTCTCCCCTCTCTCTACCCGGGCACTGCCATCAGACATCTCTACGCCGCCCCAGAAGAGAGCAAGCAGTTGCCAGTTCCTAGCTCTGAAACTGAGTCTATTTATACCCCTCTGGAGACACCCGCTGAATTCATAGATCAGCTGACTTGTGAAATAATGAAGAATCCCGTTACCCTCCCCTCTGGTAATACAGTGGATATGGAGAGTATCCGCAAACTAATGGACCAGGGATTACAGGCTGATAAACCCCCAGCCGACCCTTTCACTGGCCTTCCCTTAGAACACTTTATCCCCGTTACTAACGTCATACTAAGAGATAGGATTAATCAGTTTGAACTTTCTAAACACGAGAATAACGGGAATGGTTATTCCCAGTCAAAAGTAAGCGGAAATAGAGACACGAGTGATTCTATAGAATTGGAAGTTTCCAAACCTATTCCTGAAGTCGACTTAGAAGAAATTCGTAAGAAGCGCATTTCACATTTCCAGAGCGACGCTTATCTTAGCAAGAAACCCAAGACAGAATACAGACCCCATAGAGAGCTACTGTTCTCCTCACACCTTCCGTTTGAATCCCCGATACCTAAGCAGAAACCTAAATATGAGACAATTGACCTAACTCTGTCTGACGACTCATAAGGCGTGCTTTCTATTGGAAATAACAACAAACAACAATAAATATTTAAATTTAAATTTGAAATGCGATATTTCGGAATTGCATAATTTCATGAGAGACAAGCTTTCAGCGAGTTTTAATTAATTAATTAATAGGTATACGTATACATCTGCTGATTCATAACATTTAATTATAATTAATCCCTCGCTCTCCAGGTGCTGTGCTAGAGAGCATCAGTCTAGCCACCGGAGTTAAGTACTACAGCATAGTCCGGGCCTGCAACAGAGCTGGTCTCTGTACCACTGCTAGCTCAGACGGGTTCTTAGTCGACATTTCGCCACCGATTGCAGGAGTGGTATGGGATGGGTTCTCAGCGCTTGACCAGGATTATCAATCATTCAGGTAATTGGGGCGTTTCCTTTAATTACAGTGGTGTTCGACTGTTCGTGTAATAGCACGTAACATCTTGTACAAAATTTGGTTGCTAATAGGCGAACTTTCTATTTGGGGAATAAATTAACATTAAATGCTCGCTTGAGGGCTGAAAGTAACTTGTTAATAATAATTGCTATTAGGCGAACAACACTAACTTACATCGTCACCAATTCGTAATATCATAGCCTACGGCTATGGTAATATCTATTATTTATATACAGTGAACTCTCGTTATAACGACTGATTTATTGCTTTAAGTTAAACTCTGTTTGTAGATGGGTGGTAGGAGCTCACTGGTACGGATTCCACGACACTGAGAGTGGAATTAGGAACTTCGAGTGGTGTGTGGGCCGACAGCCAGACCTGTGCGACATAAGAGATTGGATGAATGTGTACAAGTCAGAGTATGCGTTCCTAACTTTGAAAGAATTACCAACCCCAACAGAACTTCCATTGGGTACTATTATATACTCAACAGTTAGGATATACAACAACGTGGGTCTCGTGTCTCAGAGCTCTTCCAACGGATTTATGATAGACAATACTGTCCCTTATTTCACGAAGCAGCCGACTTTTAACCTTACGATCGGCTCTATTGTACCAGGGACACAGATTTACAAAACCTATCTCAGGATCTGGTGGGAATCTGCTGATACTATTAGCCACGTTATTTCCCATAGAGTGACTGTGCACGCACATGTCAGCAATGTCTCTGCCATCGCATCGCAGAATATCGGTAACGAGCAGCAGATCCTATTCTCGGATTTAAGACTGGTAGATGGCATTCGGTATTTCGCCAGGGTCACTGCGTGCGATCAGTCGCATCTCTGTAACACTTCCAACTCAGACCTCTCTATACTAATCGACACGACCCCGCCCACTGTGGGCACATTCGCGTTCGATACTTTCACATTGGAGAACAAGCTGAATCGTACCCTAGCAGGGACTATGGTGTGGAGGAATGTAGGACCCGGATCCGAGATAGAACTGGCCTGGCTTGGCTTCGCGGACCCGCACTCTGGCATCAGTGAGTATAACGTTATCGTAGGGTCGGGCTACACACGGGATGACCTCACAGGGGGGATTGTGCAGCTCAAGGCTAACACCACGAGCGAGAGCGAGATCCTTAGGGCAACTATAAATCTTGTGAAAACTCTCTCTCCATTCAGTCCCGGCAATGTAGTGTATATCTCTATATGGGCGTTCAATGGGGTCGGTTTGCGTAGTGAGACGAATCAGCTGAGTTTCTATGTTATACTCGAGGCTGACTTTACGGACAGGGGAGAGCTGATACATCAGCGACTGAACTGCAAGATAGCTAGCTTCTACCAGGAGTGTACGTGCGCCGCACTAAGGAAAGCGTGCGCCGCTGTTACAGGGAATGCAACCTCTGAAGAGTGCAAACCTCAGACGAGTGGTCTCTATTTGAATATTTCCAACATTGTCAACTTCCACAGAATAACTGAAGACCTTAACGCGGTTGTCACGCCCTCCTTAAGCCTCCTGGCTGCCTCCTGGGAGTTCGGTTCGCGGGGCACGGAGAGTTTCACGCGCTACCAGATTACAGTGGGACTAGCGGCAGGGGCAGGCTCAAGTTTGTTCAGCAAACAGAACGAGAATATGTGGTATGACGTAGGGAAGGAGACCTTCGCTTCGCTGTCTCTTTCAGCTCTGAACAAAACGCTTGTATCAAACCGAGTCTACTATTTCTATGTGAGAGCTTGGGTGGACTATTCCACTTGCTACATCTTCTCTTCAGACGGAATCCGTGTCGATGTAACGCCCCCGCAGCTCGCGAAGAAATACCGGGCCACTGATGTCATTAGCGCTTCCTCTGCGACAGATATAGACTATCAGACGTCTCTAGACGTTATCAGATTCCAATGGGATAAAGTATTCTTTGAAGCTGAGAGCGCTCTCGACTATTTTGAGATCAGCTTGGGAACAACTCAAGGCGGTAAGTGTGTTATTTATACTAGGGCAAGTTTGCTATAGTACGCACTTTGGGCCATATGGATATTTTCTTGTAACCTACCATATTTATTAGAATAGTACTATATACGTATCCCCTAAGGGGGTTTAAAATTAAAAAAATCCCTGTTACTATTCGAGTAAAAATAGTATTTGTACAGAAATCATTACTACTATATAGTTGTGTTATTATGGTTTGTCTTTAGGGAGCTCGCTGAGCAATGGGTTTATACGGCTCCCCTACACCGTAACATACCACGAGTTCAGAGGCCTCAGTCTAGTCCCCGGCCGGAGGTACTACAGCACTGTGTGCGCCTACAACACTGTTGGGTTCCAGCGGTGTCTGTCCACAGACGGAGTGCTGGTTGATACGGAGAAACCGATCGTGGGCGTGGTGACTGATGGAGTCTCACAGCATGACTTGAAGTTCCAAAACTTTACAAGCTCGCTCGGAGGCCGATGGCATGGGTTTGTGGATATGCATTCGTTTATTCGCTACTATGAATGGGCGATAGGCTCGGCTCCCTACAAAGTTACTAATTTCCAGTTCCAAGACGTGATGCAGTGGAGTGGCGCTGGTCTCAACTTGACCATGCGTAGAGAAGGTCTCGCGCTCATACACAATACGAAGTACTTTATAACCGTGAGAGCTGTTGATGCAGCCGGAATTAAATCAGATCCCGTGTCCTCTAATGGCGTGCTAATCGACACTACGCCCCCGCAACTAATGATCTGCGACCAGTTGATATTCGAGGAGACGTTCGAAGAGTTCACTTATCGCCTCAACGATGAGCTTCCTGTCCTCGCTTCCAATCTGTCCATCCTAACGGAGCCTGTGTACGACACCACTCCATGCACGTGCAACTGTAGCATAGATCAGCACCTAGTGGGTAATCTTAATTTCAGCCCGAATTGCTGCTGTGCTTGCGGTGTGATTTCGCTAAACACTGGAATCCAGCCTGGCATTTTCCACACTTCTTTCATCGACCAACAATCCTATCTCCAACAGCTGACTCACTGTTGCTGCAGCCACTCAGTTAACCAGTTCACAGGAGCGTACTACACTTGCGTATGCGATATAGAGGACATCACAGAGAGCCAGCTGGGTGGGTTTGTTCTGCGGGGGAAGTGGGAAATGCTGAACCACTCTCTGTCCCAAACTCTATCCGAGAGTCAGTTTATCTCAAAGTCAGGTAACAGGAGTCTCCTGCTACGAGACACCATTATGAGCATTGAGTTCTCTGTAGAGGTGGGGGTGCTGCATACCATCGTGTTCTATGCTAACTACCTGGGAGTCAGGGGCGACTCCATTCTTAAGCCGCCCAAGGGCCGCGTGGTGGGGGCAGGGATTGACCACGTGTTCGACTTGAACTCTCACGTCTGGGAATCCAATATCGGCTACGGCTGGCGCAGATACGCATACCAGTTCGTGCCTCGGTATGCAGTTGTTAACTTCGCTTTCGAGCCTTACGACAAGTCCTATACCATCGTGCTAGACAGCATCGCCGTGTCTCACTGCCTGCAGCAGCCTAGCTCTGCAAAGGGCGTGTTCCTATACGAGGAGTACTACACCATGCCGAACCAGTTGCAAGCTAGTTGGGTGATGTATGACCCCGAGAGCGCAATGAACCTGTACTACTGGGCCGTGGGCACTATATCAGGGGGACAGCAGCTGGTGCCGTACACTCTGATTGGGAACAGCTCCCATGTCTCCGCTATGCATCTGAGCATGCAGCAGAGCACTACTGTGTATGTGAGTGCAGTCGGAGTTAACAACGCGTACTCTTCCAACTACACGGTCTCTGCTGGCGTTGTGGTGGAGCTGACAGCGCCTGTTATACCCGGTGTGTGGGACGGACCTGCACACGAGGACATAGAGTACCAGCTGCAGTCTAACGTTATATACATGAGCTACGAGACTCCGTATGATGATGAGAGCGGGATTAGCTCATGCGAATGGGCTGTTGGTATGTTGTTAATATACTATACAGTACAATGCGTGGTGATATGTATATCCATACGATTTTATTCAAAATCCATTTAGCAAACAGGTCTAGTTAGTTTGAAGAATCATTTTATTGCATTAATTATTGCTACAAAAACAGTGATATAAATTAGCTTAAAAGCAGTACTTAGTACGTATTGGTTTGACATGAGTTATTATTATTTATACTCCCAAGGTGAATCCCAGGGAGCTACTAACGTGCTCGGCTACATGAAGATACCGGAATACAGAGTGGACAAGGTGGAAGCTGTGCACAGTCTGCTGGCTGACGATACGAAGCTATACTCGACTCTGCGCTGTTTCAACGGAGCTGGCCTTGAAGCGAAACGCTCAACCAATGGGTTTACCATTGTTAACCAACCACCCAAGTCCGATCAAGCGAGTGTCACGCTGATTTACCCGCAGTACACACCTTTCCCGAAGAGAGGCGAGTTCCAGGCGACTGCAGAGCACGTACAGTTCTACTGGGAAGGATTCCTGGACGTAACAGGGTTGGAGAGCTACGAGTGTAGAATTGCAGGTAAGTACGTATATAGTACACACGAGCTTAGCTTAGTTTTAGGACGTATGATTATAAATTAAGCAGCTAGAGTAATTCGGCTATGTGGTATTCAGATGTGAAATCAGAATTTGAATATTCTAATTGCCTGATAATAATCAGAAATTGAATATTTAATTAATTAGCCCAGTACAGTAGAAACTCATTAGTACGAACACGGTTTATACGTATTTCCGGATAAGACGAACAAACAGTTATACAAATCAGGTCCCTACAATGGCTATTCAATGGTTATTAGTTATTACTCCGGTTAATACGAACTCCGGATAAAGCGAACAAATTTTATCATCCGTTGTGTTCGTACTATCGAGGTTCTACCGTATACAGTTTACGCAACGCTTACAAGGGGGTGACAGACCATCCTTTTTGTACTACAAACTGGCCAAACAAGTGTGACATAGGGAGGGGAGTGTAATTTTCGAGAATTTTGCGTTACGTAGCGTTTGAACAACCCCTTAAGCTAATTATATTGTTATACTACATACCTCTATTTAACAGGTAAATTCACTGCAATCATTGAATGGGTGAATGTGGGTCTGGTACACCAGGCCTACTTTGAAAACCTTCAACTTGTGGACAAACAGATATACTACATTTATGTGCGGGCTATTAATCGAGTCGGACTTAAGAGCATGCCCGTCTACACTTCGTTCTATGTGGACATCGAGCCTCCAACTCTCACAGGCTATATCCGCACTTCCTGGGACAGGAGAGGGTTTCTTGACATCGACTGGACAGACACTTTCTCTCATTTCTCAGATCTAAAGTACGAGTTTATAATGGGAAGTCCGCCAGGCTCTGATAGCGTAAAATCTCGCGTGAGCACTGGTCTGAGTACAATGAGGTTGTCTTCTAGCGAGGTTAACCAGTTCACTTTATACTCTATCACAGTCACAGCCATTACAAACTCTGGACTCACAAACTCTCTAAGCCGGCTCCTATACCCAGCTAGCGACAGCTAACAATAAATATGTTATTTAATACAACATCGCTCTATTAATCTAGATAAACTATTGCCTATTTGCTTTTATAATATTTGTGGATGAGTGAAGTGTTCCCTTGGAGGTTCTTTTGCTTGCTTTCTATTTCAATTTATAATTGTTTGTTTATTAATAAATAAATAATTGCTTTTGTACTACGTATTATAATATATTACTACGTGTACTAATATTTTAATGTGTTGCAGTGTTGCTTATAATTATTATGCAGTTATTGAACTTTGCGAGAATAGTATAAATAGTTGAGTGTAGAAAATTTTGTTCTTTTTATATGTTCTACATTTTATACTGAGATAAAAAGTATGTCAGAAAGTTACTTTATGATTCAGATATCTTGGTATGTATATTATAATGTATAATTACTAATTAGATGTTGTCCCTATTCAGACAGTCTCGCCTTATCAGGCCGTACTCTCTCGCCCTGATAAACAGACCAGTGGCATACTACCACAAGAATGTTATAGACCACTACGAGAACCCGAGGAACGTGGGCTCTCTCGATAAAAGCAAGAGCAACGTCGGTACCGGACTTGTGGGCGCTCCCGCCTGCGGTGACGTCATGAAGCTACAGATAGAAGTCGACAACGAAGGAAAGATCGTAAATGCTAAATTCAAAACTTTCGGTTGCGGATCTGCTATCGCTTCTAGCTCGCTGGCAACTGAGTGGATAAAAGGGAAAAAGGTGAACGAAGCTGGTAAAATCAAGAATTCTGAGATCGCGAAAGAGCTGAGACTCCCTCCCGTGAAGCTCCACTGTTCCATGCTGGCAGAGGACGCCATAAAGGCAGCTCTCAGCGACTACAAACGCAAACAGGAACAAATCAAGAACCAGGAGGTCGCTGGCACCAACTAACTTCTCTCATATTACAATACCCATTGACTCTATTATTTCTCTATCAGACTTTCTTCTAGATTTCTATCATTACGATTCAATATAATACTTACCCCTCCCCCCGCCAATTAGTCAGTTAACTAACTATCCAGCTTCCTTGTTTTCTATTAATTTACAATTGGGTTTATCACTAAATAGCACTGATAGCATTTGTTCTCTTATCACATTCGATATAATGTGAATCCTGACATATGAACAGTTCTTATTTCTCGCAATGCGTACAATCTCCATTCAGAAGCTTATAACTGGCGTTAAAGTAACACGGTTTTCTCATCGCGCCAGTAGACATTATGATAACTCCGCTAAGAAAACTAATGAGTCCTATTCCCGTGTTAACAGCTGGGTAGAAATGCGGATAAAAACCTCCAACCAGATTCCTAAGCCACACATAACTCGGGAGGGTCTGGACAACTCTGACACACCCTTTGTTCCCTCACTGAGAGGAGGTGTTAAGCCTAACGCCATAGCTAGGCCGGATGCGAATAATCACACCTCCCTAGACGACACCGAGTTACATCCATACTATGAAGAGCTACAGGCGATAGAGTATCCAGAAACGGTATTTATGAGCAGGTGAGGACTTTACCGCAGTGCAAGATGTATCTTTTCTAAATTTCGGCTTTAGATATATTCTATAAATCCCTAAATGAGGTTCCAATGTAGACGCTAAGTTATTGTAGAATGATTGAAGTTTATGTATGTTGCACAGTAGGATGTTAATCCTTATAAAGCAGTGAGTAAGTATGTACAAGTATGCTATAGAAATTAGAAAATTATTAATTTCTAAAGAATAAGTTTAGCAATTAGTTATTGTAACTATTCTGTAGTGAGCCAGATAACCCGGGCCCGCTTGACAGCCACACATACGAGTTTATAGCTACGGAGGAGAGAGTAGACGCGTTGGTAGAGAAACTGAATGAGGCGACAGAAATAGCGATTGACTTGGAGCACCACGACTATCGATCCTATCTAGGCTTCACTTGTCTTGTGCAGATCTCAATCAATGGACACGATTACGTCATAGACCCTCTCTCAGTGGGGCACTGTCTGCATAAGCTCTTAGACCCATTCACAAACCCTAACATCATCAAGGTATTCATACTACTATTTGTCTAGTTAACAGTATTATACTTCTAATCTGCAGGTGTTGCACGGAGGAGATTATGATATGCAAGTTCTACAGAGAGATTTCTCTTTGTATTTTGTGGGAATGTTCGACACTCATCGAGCTTCAATGGTTTTAGAGTATCCACAGAGGTCTCTAGCTTTTCTGCTGAGCTACTGCTGCAGTGTGACTGCCAGCAAGAAGTACCAGATGGCGGACTGGCGCCTGAGGCCCCTGCCCCCTCAGATGGAGAGATACGCGCGGGAAGACACACACTATCTGCTATACATATATCAGAGGATGAGGAACGAGCTCATCAGGAGAAGTACCACGGATGCACAGTTGGTTAGAAATGTGAGAAAAATTCCAAATTCCTAAATAATTAAGTGATTCGAGACCTGAGCTATTATTCGGGGAAATACTGACAATTAAAAAGTGTTCATTTACATAATTTATTTGTGTTTAGGTGCTGGAATCTGGTAGGACGAGTTGCCTGAGACTGTACTCCAAGCCGAAGAACTCACTTGGCCTAAAGCGATACCGCTCTATGTCCCCTCTTCAGATAGAGATTGCTAAAGAACTGATTATTTGGAGAGATCGCACTGCTCGTGAGAAAGATGAGAGTAGTGACTACGTGCTTCCCTCCAGCATGATATACCGAATAGTATACAACATTCCAGAGGACAGGGACGGTATCCTTGCATGTTGCAATCCTATTCCTGCTCTGTTGGAGAGTTCTGTTGATGAGGTGGTACTTGTTATACAGCGAGCTAAGAAAACATTTAGAGACCGATAAATCACTAAAATCCATTCATTCTAATCGATAGCTAGCCTGATAATCCTCTAATTAGGGACAACCCTCTGATTTAATTGGGTAAAGGTTATATCACTTTTGATATGGAAGATGTAGACGTTTTCCTTAAATATTAAATTTATTTCTAGATATTTAATTTCTCACCTCCCTGCCAAGTTTAAAATCTGTAACTCTTGCAGTTCCCCAATCAATTCTAACGAACAAACAGAAACCCTAACTATTTAATTAAATAATAATATTTTGAAAACTGATTTTCGCATAAATTCAAAAAAATTTCGCACTCAGAATTGGGAAACTTTTACGTATGTACTGTTACAGTTTATGGACGTGCCTGGTGTATTCCCGTGCACACCAGGACTTTCTTCGAGTGTGCACGCGTCACCAGGACTTTCTATAAACTGCAACATCATGCCAACATGTACTACCATATTGTATAGTATTTGTCAACAAAATTATTAAATTCTAATTTGAGTAGTGTTATATTTTAATTAATTAATTTAAAGTTATTATTGTACTGTTCCAACACAGTTTGTGGCTAATTAGGTACAAACTGTATCAGAGAATATGTAATTTATGTGTATGCTAATGGTGAAGCATTAATTAACGCTCGACCCACATCATCAAAATATTAGCAATAATTAAAACCCAATATATGTCTTCGAGATACGCACTTAGTTTCATTCGCTTCTAATTATTGTAATCGTGAAGTAATAGACGCTGTAATTCAATTATAGTATAGTCGATATCACAGTGTGTACTTATAATGCATGATGTACCCAGTGTTTAGCTTGTAATTAGACTTATTCGTAGCAGATCTTCTGCCCCAATGGACACAGGAACAGAAGAAGAGACGGCACCCCCCTCCCCCCCGCTGGAGATAGATTCCTTCTCGAAGGAAGGCTTCCAGAACCTGGTGCTGCTCACGCGGCTCTCGCACGAGCTCCCTCGCGAAACCACTGACTACGAGTACTACTCCTCTTTCGAGGGCTTCAAGCTGTTCACCGAGAAGATGCGCTCGCGCACCTTCTCCCTGATGCAGCGGCTGTCGGCGGGAATCTGTCCACTGCTGCCGCGACTGGCGCGCGGGGCGGGGCCGCTCCCGGAGCTCGAGGAGCTCTTCGAGAAGCTCGTGGAGACCAACGACACTGGCCTGGAGCAGGTCGGACACCTCATCGATATTCTCAACGGGGTTGTCCCCCCTCCCCCTATCCCTGCTGTGTCAGCTGACTCGTGTCCCTCCCCCGAGCAGCCCCCTGACCCCCTCGCCGTGCCCGCTGTCCCAGCTGTTCCCTACTCATCCAGCCCGCAACTGCCCAGCTGGAACAGACTCGAGTTCGGCTCCGGACCCATGAACCACTGGGCCCGCGGACAGATGTCCCGGTCAAACCAGATTCCTAAGCCACACATTACTCGGGAGGGTCTGGACAACTCAGACACGCCCTTTGTTCCCTCTCTGAGAGGAGGTGTTAAGCCTAACGCCACAGCTAGGCCGGATGCGAATGACCACACCTCCCTAGACGACCTCCTCACCAAGATGAGGGTACAGGACACCGCACGGCTGCACCCCTACTACGAGGAGATTCAGAGTGCCACCTACCCGCAATCTGCCCTTGTGAACAGGTCTGCTGTAGGAGTAACACTCTGTGCTATGTAGCTATATTTATACTATTCTGTAGTGAGCCAGATAACCCGGGCCCGCTTGACAGCCACACATACGAGTTTATAGCTACAGAGGAGAGAGTAGACGCGTTGGTAGAGAAACTGAACGAGGCGACAGAAATCGCGATTGACTTGGAGCACCACGACTATCGATCCTATCTAGGCTTCACTTGTCTTGTGCAGATCTCAATCAATGGACACGATTACGTGATAGACCCTCTCTCAGTGGGGCACTGTCTGCATAAGCTCTTAGACCCATTCACAAACCCTAACATCATCAAGGTTAAATATATATAATCTAAAATTATTATCTATAAGTTATTGATATCTATCCATGGTATATTTCTTTGACTTCCTTCTGAATTCATTTTAAATTTTATGAAGACCACATAATTATCTTAAACAATGAAATAGACCACAGGTAAAACACAAATTTATGCCTATAGCATTACAATAGAGAGGTTGTATTAACCAGACATCTCCCAGGTGCTTCACGGAGCAGATCACGATGTGCAGTGGTTACAGAGGGACTTTGGATTATATTTGGTGGGGATGTTCGACACTCATCAAGCTTCGATAGTTTTGCAACTCCCAAAGAAGTCTCTAGCTTTTCTGCTGAGCTACTGCTGCAGTGTGACTGCCAGCAAGAAGTACCAGATGGCGGACTGGCGCCTGAGGCCCCTGCCCCCTCAGATGGAGAGATACGCGCGGGAAGACACTCACTACCTGCTATACATATATCAGAGAATGAGGAACGAGCTCATCAGGAGGAGTACCACGGATGCACAGTTGGTTCGAGAAGTAAGGAAACTAATATAGTATACAAATTACAATCTGTCGCTTTTGTTAAACCAATTTAATTCTTTTAATTAATCCTTGAATATTTTATTATAATAAGCGACCAACTGTAGTATCTCTATCCAGAGTAAATCTCAATTCTCTTCTTGTAGGTTCTCGACTTGAGCCGGGATGTTTGTTTGAAGGTGTACGTTAAACCGGTATTGAATCCTTGTGGTTATTTAAAAATTATTTCCAAGAGCTGCTACTCCACGTCTCCCCTGCGGAGAGAGATAGCCAAGGAGCTCTACGCTTGGCGGGACCGGACCGCCCGCGAGAAGGACGAGAGTTGCGAGTACGTTCTGCCTGGAGCCATGCTGTTCCAGATCTCAGACAGAATTCCAGATGGCAAACACGGTATCCTAGCGTGTTGCAATCCTATTCCCCCTCTGCTGATGAGTAACATAAGCGAAGTGGTTCTCGCGTTGGAGCTGGCTAAGACGAACTTTAAACTCAACAACTATACTTCCCCGTACCCCAGGAGGAGACAGAGTGAGAGGCTTAACAGCTCTCAGTCGAGTGACCCCACGCGCCCCAATGTCCTGGAGGTGTCTGTCGAACAGAGCAGAGAGGCTGCCCATCTCACGCCAGCAAAGGGCCATATACACATACCACAGGGAACTTCGTCTCTTCCGATATTTCTAGAATGTTCTAACAGAAATAAGACAGATCGAAAAGCGTTATTGAACAAAGTGCTAGCTACATTTACAGATCCATTTAACGCATTCCTAATGAGGCCAGTTGAGACTAGCGAGGCAGTAGCGAAACACGAGCCTACATCAATACCAGGAGAGGACAGCATCCTGGAGCAGGACATCATCTACTTAGCGCCAGACAAGGCTAATCCCAAAGCGAGCAATCCTCTCAATTTCACAACAGTTAAACAGAAGCCTGTTGACTCAATGCCAACTGCCTCCATCGTGATGGGAGACAATAACCTGGAGACAGTAATGGAAGATAGCAATTCCAAACCATCCTCCAGTGATTTTATTATTATAAACGACATGAATAAAGCTGAGGCGAAGAAGACGAAATCTGCAGAGAATGGAGTACAAAAACGGTTCAAAAGTGGGAAGAGAAAGAAAATGGACCCTGCTAAACCGGTCTATGTACAAGATAGGCCTTTTACGCCTTTCGATTACACAGGTCTGCCACCCCCTATGCACCCTATGCCTCCCAATAAGCGCATGCGCTTTCAAGCGCCTAGGAACAACATTCCTAGACACCCCATGCCTAGTTACCCTCCGTTCCTTGGCCCTTTCCCCCCGGGACCGCCACCGCCCATTTACCCTCCCATGATGAGGCCAGTTCATAGGGGGGTTGATCTTTTCAATAGGTACCCACCTCCTCAGCACTTTGTGAGGCACCACGGCGTCCCTTGGCCCAGTTGAACTTCTGACCAGCGTCTCCAGTTGTCAGGTAAGTTGTCTTTAACTTAGCAATACATAACATACGTACATATGTACTTAAAGTAAAATTGAGTTGATTACTTATTAACTTAAGGACTGGAGTGCCATTCCATTCTCACGTAAATGTCTGTATTATGAGCGTTGCATTAGTAATTAATTTGATTTATATCTGTTGTGTTTGTGAACGTACACCTACATACTATATTGAGGCCTTTATATACGATCTTTCACCGGACTTAATGTTCATTAATTTCTGCTTTATTTAACTTAAACTAATAAATAATTCATTTTATTTACATTCCGTTCGATTTCCATTTATTGTCTTGGAATTTTTGATATTGGCTATTGAATGTAATTGTTAATATGAATTTGGTAATATGTGATTAACACTTTTTGCAATTTTGTCATTAAAATTACATTAACAATCAATTAATAAATGGATTTTAAATCAATTTTCTCTGCTATATTTTTATATTTTTCTGTTAACAAAGAATTAAATATTGGAATACAGTATCTTGAATATCTTGAAAGTACTTATATGTAGTATATCGGCCAACAGCTTTTCTAATGTAATTTTCGGTCACTGGCAAGGTAATTTATCATCAAAAATTCACCTTTTGCGAAGCCGGGTTTATATTAAAAAAGCGTTGGCCGATTATGTAAGCCCTTAAATATTTACTTTATCTAAAGACAGTTTGATGCGTATAAACGCCAATTAATATGAGTCGACTTTAGTATACTTTCGCTGACTTTATTATTTTAATGCATTCACTTTGAACCTGAATCCCGTTTCTACGAACACATGAACTCACATGCTGTATGATGCACTGTTGAATAGAGTGGAAGAAGTAGAGGGTCTTGCCTTTATAACAATTAGCTAACTGACACAGTTTTCGTGTAATAATACATTAGTTTATTTTAGATAGATAATTATGTGACAGATTAGAATCCCTATGCTACTATTGTTCTCATTTGAACCTTGTATCCTCATTAAATCTGTTTTGAAGTAAGGAATTTCGCTGTGTTCACTGCTTGCTTCGAGGTTTCTTTTTCTGTTCTTCTCTTAGTCTTATGAACTTCACTTCACATCCCTCTCCCACGCCATAGCTACAAATATATTGTCATATTATTACCCATTGAATAGTGAGTTTTCTTATACTATGTATACGGTCTATAAATGCCCATACAAATTAAGCTAAAAATTTGTAGCTAAAACCCCCTGTCGTTTATGGGTAATACCATTTAAGTCAAGAAACCTGGTATAGATATGACGGTCTAAATATTTCTTGAATAATCTCCATATTAATCCTAAAGTCTGTAACTTTGTTTACTGCTACCTTTGCAACTCTCTATTATCATCCGATAGCACTGTCTGCTTGCATGCCACTGTGAATCTCTTCCAGACATGTTTCCTATAAAAAGTTCAGTCAAGTCTAGTTAGTTAGTAAATTCCGTTGGTTTGGATTGTAATAGTAAGTTGTTATATTAGTTTTTAATCAAAAGCATTGCTCCATTAACATATACGTACAATTCATTATCATTGCATGGTCATAAGAATATTTTAGCATAGATTACATTCGAAACACGTGTTAATGTACCATATATTTTTGCTTAGTTATACGCTCCAGTAATTAGTGTGGTTAGAAGGCTTTAACATACACAATTAGCTTGACTTCAAACTTGACAGCACATCTGCTAGCTACATCATGTCCAATTAATCTAGTCTGGTATCGTTAATTTGTTTCAGATCTGATAGCCTAAATTCAATTATTTCTTGCTAATGCAATTAATGTCAATCAATAAGCTATGGGGAAAATCACTGTACGTATATGTTTGTAGCAATTAATGCAACCTAATGGAAGCTGCTAAATCTCCTGTCGCTATTGAAATCAGTGAAAAGCAATTTTCTTCTGAGGCTATTGAAATGCTTATACATTCAACTTCGTTTGCACGGATTCCTATCTACTATAAGTGCTGGTTTAGCTCGAAGTTTTATAATTAAATCATTTCCCTCCATAATTATTATCTGTATGCCTCTGAAAGAAACCCCCACTTGTATAAGGTTGGTGAAATCCCAAAGTCGTAGCACTGAATACGACATTGAAGATGAAACGAAAATGTACTATTTCCGCGAGAACATTGCAATTAACCCAGAGCCCAAGAAGAAACACTGTCTCAAGTTTAAATTCAAAAAAATATTTATCGCCAAATTGAGGATTAACCCAAAGCCGAATTCCAAGCAAAAGAAGGCGAAAATAAGCAATGAGAATAAAATAGAGATTTCGAATCCAATCGAGTTTCGACACATAGTGCATTGGCCAATCTATGCATCTTAACGGCTTTCCCCCTTATCTTTCTATCTCTCCACACTTCCATATAAACGCTCTGTTTTAATACTAAATAACTAAGTACCTTGATGATCTTAACCACTGTCATGTGTCATTCAATGATCGTTATACTTTTTGTTGTCATCTCTACATCTCTATAATAGCTTGTTAATTTTATGTACAGAGTCAAACCTTTTCGCTTTCCGCATGGTTACTTTGTATATGATTATACTGGAATTAATGTACATTTTGAGTCTCATTTGATAACTACATTTGTATGATTGAACTTAAACTCATTTCTTATAATTGCCTTTAGTCTCTCCTTTTAATTTCGTGGTTATTGGTTGTATAACTTTAAATAACCTAATTGACCTTCTAACGACTAAATAAACAACCAATTATGTGTTTGTGTAGATAACCAGTCTAATGTATTCTATTATGGGATTACTTGTATATCGGCCAACACATTTTCAATATAAAAACCTGGCTTTGCAAAAGTGAATTTTTATTAATTAATTACCTTGCCTGTGCCCGAAAATTACATTAGAAAAGGTGTTGGCCCTTAAGTAATTGCTCCCATTATTTTTAAATATTAGTAGGATTATTACAGCTACAATTTCGATATTAGTTATTTGAGATTGAGATACTTATATCCCATTCAATTCTTGTCTGATTGTATGTCTCTATTCTAGTTGTTTGACTGGGAGATTGTTTGACTTCACAGATATAGAATTTTAATAAGGAGATGTTCGATGTTATTTTGGCATTTTTCGCAAATTCGTGAAATATTCGTAATGTATTGCTTGATAGAATTGGCAAAGTTATGTTGATTGATAGATTGAGTTTTTAGTAATTTGAATTGAATGCATATAATATTTTAAATAGTTTGATAAATTCACATTATCTGTGATAAATTCCCATATATTGCATATTCGTTTGATTTTTAATTGAGTTGCACGTATTGGATACAATTCGCTACTCTGTAAGCACTTAAGATACGTACAGGATGGGAAGGTACGTTAGTTGATGCATTTTGAACTTTCTTGATTCTTGTATAATTTGAATGTTTTAATTCAATCAAAAATTGAGACTATAATTTCCTGATAATTATTCGTGCTACATAATTCTGCTATACTATCTCGAATCTAATAAAAATAATTAAAGTAAAGTTATTAAAAAAGACAATTTCTGCAACCTTTGTAAATACTTCGACCATATTTCAAAAAAATTTGTAGTTGGATTTGAAATTTAGATAACAGTTATTACATAAGGATTAAAAAAAAGTCATATTTATGGCTACAGGTTCATTAGTTCATTAAAGGGAATACTTATCCACCGATCATCGGCGTTTGTATTAAAAAACCTCGCTACTTTCTACCGATTGTTTTTTTATGTTTATAAAAAACATCATCGGTAGAAAGTAGCGAGGTTTTTAATACAAACGCCGATGATCGGTGGATAAGTATTCTCTTCATTAAACAACCTTGGTGGGTTTGGGTAAAACCTTAAAAAAATACTTTTAATAAACACAACTAAGTAGATGCCGGATATGAGAACATTCTACTGGAAAATTGTTGCCATATACCTTATATTATTTATGCCGGTTATAAGAACATTTTATGCAGTTCCCGACGATGTTCTTATAACCGGCAGCCACTGTATCAGCTCAAAATGCGAGTATATTATCGGCGTTTTTTATCAGTTTCAAATTCAGCAACCGCCATTGAAACATATAATACGTATGTTAATAAATTATTTTTCTTAGGAACGCTGAAACTGGGTCAAGATGTGCTGAGTTGGTGAGTTACGTTAAGATGTTTTAATAGTAATTCTATCCGTATTATACATCCCATCCCATCCAGTTCTTAACTATACGTAGTAATAAATAATATCATCAATATATCCTTACCAAAAATACTACATTTGGACATGTTGAGTCACAATGTAAAATCAGCAATAACAACTACATTAATGATTAAACATATTTGAATTTAATTAAGTCACATATCCCACCCTAAAATGCTGCAAGCCATTGACGTTTGAAATTAGTTTTATTAAAATGGATTTTAATTAATGGAAACTAGTATAATGTTCACGTTTTATTTACTCAATAAATCAATGAAAAGTTTTATCGGCTAAGAACTGGATTTAGTATACCTCCACAACATTTATAATTATTTATATTTATATAGATTTATTTATTTGTTCTATGAATAAGTTGTGTTTTAGGAATTTTGATGAAATGCTTGATATTCTGACTTTTAGAGTTTGTAACTAATTAATACTAAGTAAGGTACGTATAATTCTATTATTTGTTGAAGTGTATTCAAGTGATACATCGAGATGGAACAAAATGAGAAATTTGCTGAGTCAGTACGTAGGGCGCGAGAAATCGCAGCTAAAATGAATAATCCCAATGGGAGCGACAAGGACATGGGTAACATGTCCCGCAAGCGCGGATTCAGCGACGAGGTGGATATCCCCGAGAGCAAGCGCGCGCCGAGTGCGGATCTTGACGACATGGAGAAAGGAATGAACCGCGTGGCTTGGGCTAGTGACGGTACCATAAAATACGAGACGGACATCCCCAGTCGGTATGTAGGGCTGGTGATTGGGAAGGGCGGCGAGACGATCTCTAAGCTGCAGCAGGAGTCACAAGCAGTTGTCCAGGTGGCACCCGACCCGCCCGACGGCCTCACGCAACCTCTCAGACACGTTACCATATCCGGCCGCGAAGAGAACGTGGACATTGCGAAACAGCTGATTAAGAAGATAATAGACGACGCTAACATCGTGTCGGATACTCCGATGGGCGGCAGCTACAAGATGGAGACGCAGGAAATGATGATACCCGCGGGAAAGGTGGGGCTCGTTATCGGGAAGGGAGGAGAGATGATCAAGAGTCTGCAGGAGCAGGCCAACTGCAAGATGCAAATGATACAGGACGGAGGGTACCAGGGCGCTGCTGAGAAACCGCTGCGGCTCCAAGGAATGCATATGAACATTGAAAAGGGGAAGCAGCTGGTGAGGGAGCTGTTGGACCAGAAGGACGCGGAGGCCAGAGGGCTGACCGGCGATTTCAACGGTCCCATTCACACCCTCGAGATCCAGGTGCCTCGGGACCTAGTGGGCGTTATAATAGGCCGACAGGGGGAGACCATCAGACAGATACAGACCCAGTCCGGGGCTCGCCTCCAGTTCCAGAACGACTCGAATGCTACGTCACACAGGATCGCCACCCTCACCGGCCCGCCCGACGCGGTGCAGAAGGGACAGCAGATGGTGCAGGACGTTATGAATGAAGTTATACAGAAGCAGGGCAAGGGGGGCCCGACCCCTAACCCGCAGGGCCCCGGGGTCATGACCGTGTCCGTAGCGGTGCCCGCCGGTAAGTGCGGACTCGTTATTGGCAAGGGAGGCGAGAAAATCCGCGAATTACAGCGGCAGTCCGGAGCGCACATAGAGATAAACAAAGCCACTCAGAATAACCCTCACGAACGGCTATTCAACATCCGTGGTACGCAAGCGCAGATTAACCACTCCCAGGTGCTGATCCGACAGGTGGTTGAGAACAGCACTGGCACACAAACAGCACAGGCCTACCCGCCAGTAGCCTACCCTCCCAACCCAACTCAGAACGCAGTGTACCCCTACCAGGTGCAAACAGCGAGTTCAGCTGCCAACCCCTGGGCCGCATTCAACTTCACGTACGGCCAGCAGCCAGCTGCGACCCCCGCACAGACGAGCACAGGCAACACAGCTGCCACCGCCGCGATGTCCCAGCAGATGAAGGAGCAGCAGCTGCTCTGGACGGCCTACTACCAGCAGTACTACTCCGCGGCGATGGCGGCTGCTCAGCAGAACCAGCCCGGCGCCACGCCCGGACAGCCCGGACAGCCGGTCGCCGCCGCTACCGCAGTGCAGCAGGCACAGCCCGGGGCCCAGACAGGGGCAGCCGCAGCCCTCCCGCAAGACCTGCAGACTCAGTGGGCGGACTACTTCAGACAACTCGGATACCAGTACCCTGCCCAGGGACAGCCGCAGCAGAAGGAAGGCAAGAACTAGCCTGTCCTCTCTCGTAATATTATAATAAGGATTTGTTTGTGTTGTAGTACAAAATCTCCCTAGCTCTCCAATGGACACTGCTATCCTATACTTTGTGTTGTTAGGTTCCTATGATAGTTTTCTTATTGTATGATTAAAGAATTGGTTATAATTGAATATTTAATCTAGAATGTAGCATGTAAATGCAATTAGTTGTTACTAAAAGCCATAGTTATATTAGTAGTAATGTCAAAGCTTTCTAAAGCAGACTTTGACAAATATTTGAAGAACTTCTGTTTCAAATGCTTTGAGTTATTTCTCCAAGCCAGAGACGGAAACAAACAGCACACCCACTCTGCCGCTAACCCTCACGTGACCTCGTGGTTCAACCTAGCCATAGAGGAAGTAGAGTCAGTTAGAAATGAACTCAAGTCTCTCCCACACAATCTAATCCCCACACCAGACTCACCGATAGGCTTGGAGGTATACGCTGATATGGAAGAGCAGAGACTCTCTATTGAGATTTGGAGTATACACTTATTGGCAGATACAATTGACGCATCAGCTACAAACGTGTATAACCACATAAGCACTCTTCTTAGATCTGTGCTCACGGCCTCTCGCACCACGCCCTCCTACTCCCTCGCGAGACAGGGGGACCAGACCAAGCTGAGGCACTCATTCCTAACTGGTGCCCCCGACTACTCCACCCTCGGCAGAGATATGGTGGAGAAAGAAGTAGCATTCATATGCACCCCGTATGGCAAGGTTACAGTTAGGCTAGCCTACCGCACCTCTCTCATATTGACACAGGACATGTCCACGCTCGATAGCTTCATTCAGAATGGGCTAACCACACTGCCGGAGCGGCCGTTTAACCCTGTGCAAGACACGGCCATTAAAGGTGTGTTCGGATACGAAGACACGGCTCTACAGGAGTCCATCAGTCTACAGCTGCAGGGCCCGTTCGCAGCTCTCGGAGAGCTACAGCCAATAACCCTGCACATGCCAGACATCCCTCTTGAGGAATCCATCCTATCAGCCTCCAGCAGCACATCAATGCATAACCACTCTCCAAATGGGAAGGAGACACATCAATCGAATGAGGAAATAAAACCTATGTTTTATGAGGATCCAACTGGCAAGGCTATGATGTACAATCTATTCTTCAACCCGCCACAAGTGGACGAGTTCGAGAATCCCGTTACGGTAGAGAGAGCTATTGAGTTTCTCAAGTTTGAGTTGCCAGAGTTAGATAAAAAGATTGAGAAGTATAAGAAAATGACATTTCTTCATAATTAAAATGGTTCAACATATATTATACTTTTATTGGCTCTTATTGTTGATGTTGCTATTAATTTTGTTTAATATTAATTTATCAATTAATTGCCGTGATGGACTTATAAGTATTTGTGCATTGATCTAATCATTAAAGAAATAGAGTTATTCTTTAAAGACGTTCAATTGGGAGATTATTTGTAGCTGTTAACAATAGCAACTACACAGGGTCTTTGCCAATAACAAGATACAGTAGATATCATTATAAAAGCATATTTGGCTGGTATAATTCAAATTCGAAATTCGTATTCAGATGTGCGTTTTTATACATATTGAAGTTTCCCCTATCTTTATTATAAATGCGTTTCTATTTCCTATCATTTAATACAAAAAAAATATATATATAAAGTAGACTCTCGTTGATACGAATAAGGAAAGGCGAAATATCGGTTAAGGAGTACAAGGTTAAATTCTCCTAGCTTATACAAATGCAAGCACAAATTTCCGGATAATACAGACAAATTTCGAAACGGTCCCCTGGTGTTTGTATTAACGAGAGTCAATTGTACATCACTGCATTTCTAATATGCTCTCTAACTAAAAAGGACAAACAATTTATTATCAATCAATGCTGAAATTTAAAAGTAGGAAGGATTAGAAGCAATTGTTTTGTAACAGACTAGACACAATATCTTGTAGTAGCATAATTAGGTAAACTGATGGCATAATCGTATGAATATAGTTGGTATAATTGTGAAGCAGATAAAAAGGAGATTTGAAATACCCAGCATTATTCAGCTCTAAGGAATTTCTTTGAATATTTATCTGATCCAATTCCAGGCTTGTAGCCAGAAAGTGGGTGGGGCTATGGGAATTGCAGGGGGGATGAGTCTCATATATTATGAAATCCCTATGTATATTCAACGGAGTTTAATTGGACATTAAGAATTCTGAAGGGCTCCAAAATTCTCCAGGAGGGACTCACGAGCCTGTCCCATCCTATCAGAGAAGTAGAAATTTTAAGGCTCAGAATTATAAAATCCATAGTATTAAAGTTTAATGTTTTAGCAAGCTCTATATACCCTGAGTATTCACTGAAAATTCATTCAAATATTGCAAATACATTAGGAATTATGGCACCATAAGTACATTGTTTTCAATACAAATGTCCTAATTTAGAAATATTTTGTAATGAAAAGACGTGCCAACATGCGCCACCCTCCAAAAAATCTATTTAATAATTAAGTACCATATTGCTTCGAATAAGCACCTCAGCGCTTATTGTTTTCGTGGACAAAATTATATTATCCTGAATTTTTTTGAAAAATCCAGAATATAATATTTAGGTCAGTTCTAATGGTTCTCACTGACAGTATACGTACCGAAGTTGCCAAAATCTATGGAATTATTCAGCCCCCGGCGCTTATTCGGAGAAATACGGTATTTGATGTTTTATGTATTTAGGAGTAATAATTTAGTTGGAAGAAAGCTCTCCATCACTGTTGTTAGTGGCAAAAACATTATGTTCATTAATTAAACTGAATAGCAGCTGTATTACTTAGACTAATTGCTTCTAAATAAATGGATAATATTGGATATAATAGAACAATATCTTGGGAAAATAAATTCAGCTGCAACAAGACCGAAAATGTTACTTATACTTGCATTCCATCGTAATTAGATGTGGAAATAAATGTATGTTTCATACCAAAATAAATAAGTAAGAATTTAAATTAACCATTATTCTCTTGCTGGGCCATATTAATTAAGCACATCTCAACCAGGTTGAGTTTGAGTTGCTGACCTTTCGAACTTTAGTATGGATAGAGACATAACCTGGATAATAAGGAGGGCTTTTCATGAGTCACCGAGTCATTTGACTCGTGACAAAATCAAGTGACTTGAGTCACCGAGTCTGACTCGATGACTCGCGAGTCATCAAGTCAATCAGATAATATATTTTGAGATTCATGGGTTTTTCGAATTCTGAATATAATCATATTAGTAAAATAATTTACAGGTATATACTCAATTTCCAATTGTTTATTCTTACCTACGTACACATCGATAACTCGCGAGTCCTAAACTCGATGGCTCGCGAATCTTCAATCGATGACATTCGAGTCCTGACTCAAGTCACTGAGTCAATTTACTCATGACAAAATTTAGTGACTCGAGACACCGAGTCAATTGACTCATGATAAAATTCGTTGACTCGAGTCATCGAGTCAATCAAGTGATTCGTGAAAACACTGAAAAGCCCTGATAATAAGTTGGGGTAGGTTTCAGTAGCGGTACGGCCCTGTTAAGGACTTAACTAATAGTTAAAATATAAAAACCCATCTTGCAAAGGTTAATTTTGGGTATTTACGAAATGACCGTTCCAGTGACTGAAAATACATTAAAAATACTGTTTGGCCGATATACAATAGAACCTCGTTAGTACGAACACGATTAATACGAAATCCGTATTAAACGAAATCCGTATTAATACGAACACTATTTCAGTTCTTTTCTAAGCCTTTTCATATAAATGATATTGGTTAATACGAATTCCGGATAAGGAAAACGCATTTTGACGGTCCCCTGGTGTTCGTACTAACGAGATTCTACTGTATAAATAATCCTTGATTGTGCGTGTTTCCCTCAACCTTCGCTTGTTAACTATTTTAGTTTAATGTCACCTCTTCCATAGATTTCCCCCTACTAACTCATGTCACTTATCCCTACAAATACAGATACAGATGTCATGAATCACAGAATATCTGAGATATTATTGTTGGTTCTGTTCCAAGATGGAAGGGGCCAGTTATCAAGTTGGTATGTAGATTTACGAAATTAGTAATTACAATATTTATAATCACAATCCTGTGTAATACTATATTCCTTGTGTCAATTTACTTGATTGGAATATGTTGTAATCATAAAGCGTTTTTGCTACAACCTACACAACAACAATCATTATAATTACAGAATAATTTTTTCTCTGAATATATCTAAATTTATAGTATTAATGAAATCACTACTGTATTTGCATTTACATTATTTAATATAAAAGTTTTGAAATAAAGTCGACTCCGCTTAATTAGGGTCACTTTGGTCCGAGGGTAGTTTGACCCAATTAAAGAGAGAAATATATTTTGAGTCTAACTGTAATTCCGTCCTATAAATCCTGTAAATTTTGAACCCATTAAGCGGAGATATCTATTAACCGATGTCTCTATTAAGCGGAGTATACTGTATAATGACACACCAACTTATCTGAACTCCACTCTTCTCTCTAATATTCTCATTGACTGCATGCTTAATCTCGGTCTTTAAGTCTCTCACACGACTGCTCTTAAAAACCTCTATTCCTATACAGATATATTAAAAGCAAATAATATGTTAACTTCTCCCTCCCAAGTCCCAACTAATTAAGGAAATATTTCAGTAATTAACTTTACCACCTAAAATAATTTGGACGGGCCATTCTTCTATTCATTTAATTGTATAATTTCTGTTTTTTATGGCAAACTATTTTCCAATCGTTCTGCTAAATGAATTAAGTATTTTAACAGCATACACCAAACGGCCAAAAGTATTTGAACAACAATAATTTGTATTCAATAACATTTGTAGATGTTTCAACATGGATGTTGACATAAAACCATATGTTAACTAAAATATAATAACATTATTTTTGAATTTACATTTGTATGGAGGTGTTAAACTTATTAACTATATAATTAGCTAATTAAATATATAATTTATTAATATTATGAGGCAATTAGAATGTATAAATTCTGACTTCAGATTTGAATTTGAATCGAATTACTCTAGGTAGTAGGTACATAATTTCTAATATAATTAGTATTATTTTTCACTGAGATACAGCCACAATTAATTTTGTGCCACAAGTGGCATGAGCACTTAGGCCACTTCATGGTTATTGGATAAAAATGACTAAAAATCACAAGTTTATGAAGTATCTAACTATAGCAACATATTTAAAGTGTTTCAGAGTAAGTTAAACAGCCGTTAATAAGCTACAAGAAGCATATTGTGTCTGGAAAATCTATGTTAACTGCAAAATTCCAAATACTTTTGGTTGGTTTGTGTAGATTGATAATATCTGTAATTAATAATTCAGTATTTAGACAATTGGTTTTGAACATATGCCGTTCAATCGCAGCAATAATTATCCCAACAAATATTTCTGTTTTCACATAGTTATGTTTTTAATCTTGGTTGTGAAAAGTTGCTACGTATTTGCTTAATTAACAAATTAATTGAACCTCATAAATATGTCGCATGTGTAAGCTGGTTGCGACTACAACTTACGTGAGTAACTGCATCATTATATGTATGTTATGTACCAATTAGTTTGTGCAAGTATAGAAAGCACCGTTAGAATTTATTGTACTTTCACTAGTTTTGTTAACATAATTATGTTAACATAATTCAGATTTCAAAGTGGTTAGGCTTAAACTATACATCATAAATAGAGAATTATGTCAATGCCACTCTCAATTACTACTATTTATTTGGCTTAACTAGATCTATTATTTCTCTCGTTAATTTACAGGTTAGACAATTGGTGTGAATACATACAGTAAACTCCGTTATACGATCCGAAAATTAGTATTAACCGAAGTAATTTGTAGACTACAATTAATTATTCAACCTTGTACTCCTTTACCTATTATTTCGCCTTATCCTTGTTCATGAGAGTATATTATATATTTATATTTTGTAAATTTAAATGTGATTCTATAATATAATTCGAGTTACACATACAAACGTATAGTATAGTGTATATTTTCAATTACTTAGGTAACGGAAAGTATGATTGAGATTGTTTAAGAATGAGAGTTTAACACAATTCTGATTTCAATTTACAAATACACAGTAGGGTTCGCGACGTCGCGTAAAGAAAGTTGCATCTAGGCAATATTCGCTTGCTAATAGGCGAACTTGCTATTAGCGGAACTGAATTATAACATTAATACTCGCTTCGGGAATGAAAATAACTTGCTAATATAACAATATTGCAATTAGAGCAATTTCTATTTTTAGGCAATCATCACTGTAGCTCTTATGTTGTTAATCAAATATTATATACATATTACATCATATAATAAGTTATCACTATATGCAACTACATAATTAACTGTTTAATTATTTGATGGTTTTCGCAACTACACCACCGCCTTATGGACTTTAGCCAAGTAATTGTTAATACTATATAGCATGCTCATTTTACACCAAATATTTGAATAAATTAACTTTCCATTATTAATTAATGGTCATCAATATGTCTGTCTATCAAGTGTAGTGTCTCCACCTAATTATGTAATATGTATTCGTATTCTACATAAGCTAATTAACTAACAGTATCAAATATATAATTTTAATCCAGATAAATTTAACTTCCAACTAAGCTGGTTTTTTGAACCAGAACCATTATACACCCCTAACCAGAAAGAGGTAATTTTGTATGACCGTTCGGCTTTATACATACAGTCGAAACATGTTTTTTCTAACACCTTGTTTTTCTTAGTTTTAGAAAAAACAGGTTTCGACTGTACTAATTTTTTCAAATTATTTTGTGAGATCGGTTAGTCTGGATATACATTTTCTTCAGGGAGGGTACGTACTATCTGAGTTAGCTTGTTGTATTGAATTGTCACTCAACTTGTTTGGGTCTATTAATGGAGAGTATCGTATTAATTCTGATGAATTATGTGGCAAGTGTGATTTTAATGTTAATCGATATAGTATAACCTTGTTAGTACGAATACGGTTATACGAACACTATTTCAGTACCGTCAAAGTCTTTTCCATACAAATGATATTGGTAAATACGAATTCCGGATAAGGCGAACGCATTTTGCGGTCCTCCTGTGTTCGCACTAACGAGGTTCTACTGATATGGAAAACAAATAAATTGTTACAAAACTAAGGTTTATGAACAGTTGACAAAGACAAATATTTTTGTATTACAAATATTGTTACAGTTAATTTAGACAGATAATATCAGGTTATATTATAAGAATTTAGTTATGTCAACTGAACCAATTTCGAGTTGCCAAGTTTGTAAGTTATTTTTAATAAGTTTAATGTTTAATGTATAAGAGCCACTGATTAATTAATAAAATCATTTCCATGCCACATTATACGTAATTTCTGCTATTGTAACTAGCACTTAAATAATGTATAAAGTAATGATGTGTTGAATTCTTGGCTACTAATCGTGATCAATAGAGCACTCATTTAATAAGTTAGTGTAACAACTTTCCTAATTAATCATGTAAATGTGGTTTTAGCATTGAAAATATTATCTATCCATACATTTAATTTCTATGTAATTGAATGCATTCAACACTTTTCCATGTGACCATGCCTTCAAACAATAGTTAATAATTGCTAGGCCATTTTAAAGTACTTGAATTGCTCATATCAATAGCATACCCTTTTATCAATGCATTCTTGTATGTACTTGAGGTTCGTTTATGTATTCTGTGTATATAACTATAAATCTTCGGGATTTTAATATTTTGCAATAATTTTGTATATTTTATCGTTTTGCTACGTATTTGGTTGATAAATGATTTGCAAAGTCACCGGTAATTAACAAATTTAATATTTTTAGTCTGCAATGTACTTAGTGTGATATTATATACGTACAGTCGGTTTCGTGTAATAGCAAGTTGCATTTGCACGAAATTTGCTTGCTAATAGATTAACTTGCTATCAGGGAACAAAATTAGCATTACACGCTCGCTTGAGGATGAAAGTAACTTGCTTATATGTATGTCTGCAATATATTGATAATATAACAATTGCTATTTGCCGAATACCCCAATTTATTATGAATTGGGACGAAATCTAGGAACCGGCATGTAGACTGTAATTTTGTACTTGTTGTTTTTGTTGTGCAAACTATTAGTTATCTGCAAAATGTATCAATTCGATAGATTAACATTAGTTGTGAGAGAATAATTTAATTATCATTGATTGTCTAACCAAACAAATATGAAACAATATATTATTTTTCAGCAATTTCCTTCTAAGTGATCTATACTATTAATAATAATAATAATAATAATAATAATAATAATAATAATATTAATAATTATTATAATTATTTTAATAAAACAACAAATGGATTTAATTGAAATATCACGAGAAGACAAGCAGTTAGCATACAAAGTAACTTGGTACTGAAAATATGCGAAATTAGTTCCCTGTCTATCTAATCCGCAAACACGATTTAATCAGTACAATAATTCTTTATATGTAAGTGTGTATATTGGTTGTATTTGTATAAATACCCCAGCTGAATATAATAATAAAATCTACTAGTAAAGCACTACTACAGTAACCCCTTCCAATAGGAATGTCTGAATCTGGTTCTCCAACCAACATGGAACTCCAACAGCATCGGGTCAGCCCAAACAGATGGAATGAAGAAGTGTTTATTCTAATGGAATGCGTAAATCTAACTATAGAAGACTCTAAGAATATCGAGCAGGAAATTAAAGAATCGCCTTTCGCAACAACGATCAGCAGTCTCTTGCGAGAGCTGTACAGCGAGCGCGAAAGCGCGCCTTGCGACCTAATGGAGACGGCTCGAGACAGCACGGGCATGACGGCCAATATGCAGAAAATGGATGATATCCTGAAACACGAGCATATCACGAGTGTGGAGGAGGACATAGTTCTCAGTCTGCACGAATATGAAGATTTAAGTTCCGCAACACTACACGCTTACAAGGCCAAATTATTACAGATTAGAAAAGTGAGTTTTGATAGATACACTTTAAAGTGTTCATGTAACTTAACTAGCTTCAACTTATTTTCTAAGAGTTCTGTAGCTCTTTTAATTTAGGTATCACATAAATTAATATTTATTGTTACGTATATAAAATTTTTGCTTGCAGCTGAAGAAATGATATAAGCTAGCGAGTAAAACGCGGTAATCAACTCTCAGATAAGATATTTAGTACTTTGAGCATTGAACAATGTTGTTAAGTAAACATTATCTCAGAATAAGTAACAACGATATATTTAACGCAATTATTTGTAACCTCCCCCTGGGCATATTAAGTACATTTTTACACCTTTTGTATTAACACAGTATAGTATATAATAAGTGACACTGCATGATGTAACTAAAGGGAAGTTTTTATAATTTTTATCACAATAGAGTTTCGACCTTGAACACCAGAAGATAGAGAATCTATGCGAGGAATATGAGAAAGGAATGCTGAGAGCTTTCAGAGATCAGCCGAAGTGTATTCCGATTACACAAGAAAAGGTTGATACAATTATCCAGAGTTTTCGGGAGAGATCTCAGTTAATTTATCTCGAGCTAAAGACAAACGTGGCCGAGGCTGTGTTTCATGTCAAAAGGGGAATGAGGGACAGCAGTAAGATTTCCAAACGCCGAAAGAGGAATTTCAGTAAACAAGCGACTGAGATTCTCAATGAATATTTCTACTCGCACCTAGATAGTCCTTACCCCTGCGAAGAAATAAAGACAGAACTTGCTTCCACTTGTAACATAAGCATGGGACAGGTGAGGTTATCTTCTATCACACTTTAAATAACTTTAAGTAACTTTTTATTTTAACATGCTGGTTGTCTTGATTTATTGAACTGAGAAATTTAAGACTTATTTTTAGACAAAATATTCAAATTATATTATGAATAAATTCTTTTTTGCTAATTTAATTTTAAGTATAGATTTACAACAAAGCTTAATTTGCAATGAATTTTAATTGAGGAAACCTAATTTTTGCAATATAATTCTTAATCTTTCTTGTTATCACTTCAAAAAGAATTATTCGGCCCTGAATATTCCATTATATAACTGGTTTTCGTCACATGGTTGAGTGAAACACAATTCTATTCAAGCAGTATTTGTGTGGACATACTTGAATACCCCATAATGATTCTGATAACAATTCTCTCGCTAGCTATCATATAATTCCAGGCATAGCTGGTTACAAACAATTAAATTTTTTCCCATATTCTTCAGAAAAATATTTTCCTTTGAGCATCAATGTTTGTAAGTATGTAAGGAATAGGAGGAGTTCAAAGGAATTTTTTTAATTCCCAACTGATTTATACCAAACTTGTATAACAAATTCCCACAGTCTGTTGGCTGTGACAAACTACTTAGTTCCCATTTTCAACAAATTACTTTATTATTATAATATACCTAATTAGTTAATTAGTTAATAACACATGTATTGCCTTAGTAATCTGGTACTAATGAGATTAAGGATAATTCCTGGTATATAATTATGGAATATAATAGTTCCTATCTACCCACTCCTATTTAATTAATAACATATTAACACAAATGCAATGCAATTAGTAACTAGTAGTGAATCTATGTATAACTGTGTGTAGGTTAACAATTGGTTTGGGAACAAGAGAATCAGATACAAGCGTAACATCGGCAAAGAGAACAGCGAAGAATTCGAAAAGTTATCTCCGCCCTGTGACTCGGGAGATTTAATGGGAATGAATGAAGACTTAACTTCTTCAGAAGATGACATAATCGATTGAGAAAACTGCAAAATCAAGCATTGCAGTCTCTCGACAAAAGTATTTTGTTCGGACTTTTTATCTAATTGCTCTGCGCTTGTAACATGTAGCTTAGAAATATTGTTTGTTTTCAGTTATAGGATTTGCTTTTGTCAACTTTGCCTTTGATGCCTTAATTGCATTTATACTTGTTTAGATGTACTATTTATTCATTAAATGTTATGCAACTTTGTTCAGATGTCTAATGAGATTACAGTGAACTCTCGTTTTAACGAAGTGCTTGTGTACTGTAAATTCCTTCATTATATCCGGATACTTATTCGTTATAAGCTGATAATAATTAATTAGTGCTCTGGGGGAAATATTCATTTCGTTATATCCGAGTTGGTTATAACGGAAGTTCACTGTATTATACAGTGAACTCCCGTTAACTTATAACCGTTAAAAATTAACTTGCATATACAGTCTGTAAATGCAAGTTAATAATTCTTTAATTTAGCTCACATATGAGTTATGATAACATTTGTACAAAACTTGAAAAGTAAATGTAGTCAGTGATTAATTCTTATTGAGTAACTTAGTGGACCATCGATGCATCAACAGATCCAATTTCATTTCGAGTAACAGATAATATTTTATAATATAGGGAGTTAATATTGATAAAGAGCTTGTCAGTAATATTAGGAATTAACAGCTCTCCATTTCAAAATGCCACTTAAAGTGTTGTTCGTAGCTGAAAAGAATAAATCAGCAAAAGAAATCAGTCGTCTCTTATCAAATAATAAATTTGTCAGGAAGGAGGGATTCTCAAAATTCAATAAAATATACGAGTTTTCGTGTAGAATGCTAGACACTGATGCCTGTGTAACTATGACGTCAGTGTATGGACACCTAACCACACTCGATTTTAGCATCGAATTCAAGAGCTGGCACAAATTCCCTCCTGTTCGTTTGTTTACCGCCCCAATAGAGGAGTATTGTCCCGAGGAGTCAGTGGCTATCCAAATGACGCTCGAGAGAGAAGCTAGAGACAATACTGTGCTTGTGGTATGCACTGATTGCGACAGAGAGGGGGAGCATATCGGGTCCCAAGTGAGATACTTCTGTCAGCGGGTTAACCCCTTCATACGGGTGTACCGAGCTAGATTCTCTGAGATAACATTCCATTCTATCACTCGTGCTGTCGAGCAGCTGGGAGAGATAGACGAGAGGTTGGTAGCGGCTGTGGAGTGCAGACGGGAGCTAGACCTGAGGGTCGGCGCTGCTTTCACGAGATTCCTCTCTCTCCGACTGCGGACTGCATTTCCTTCCCAGTTATCTCGTCAAGTGATTAGCTACGGACCTTGCCAGTTCCCGACATTAGGATTCGTAGTAGACAGCTGTAAACAAGTGCAGCAATTCGTGCCAGAGAAATACTACCTGCTTAAAGCAATAGTTTGTAAGGGAGACACTAAATTTGAGTTCTTATGGACAAAAGGCCGTCTAAGTAAGCGAGGGGAAACTGAGCAATCTCAGCAAGGTTGCAACCAGCAAAACATTGGGTTTGTATATTCAGTGGTTTCCAAGGGGAAGAGCGAAACACGCCCACTCCCTCTAGACACTGTTGCGTTTGAGAAGATAGCTTCAAGGAAACTCGATATGAACGCCAAACAGGCAATGGCTACAGCGGAGACGCTATACAGCAAAGGACTGATTAGCTATCCGAGAACAGAGACTGACGTATTCCCTTCCAGTCTGGACCTGGTGCCGCTGGTAAGGGAACAGACCAAGGACGGACAGTGGGGCGACACAGCCAAACTCATCCTAGCAGAGACCCCCATTCCAAGGAAGGGGAACAAAATGGACCAAGCCCACCCTCCCATTCACCCAATCAGACACACCTCCAGCCTACTCGGGGAGGAAAAAAAGGTGTACGAGTTTATCGTACGACACTTCCTGGCTTGTTGCTCCAAAGACGCTCTGGGCACCGAGACAACAGCCAACCTGTCTGTCAACAAAGAGTCCTTCTCTGCTTCTGGTCTTGTGGTGAGAGCTAGGAACTACCTGGACGTGTATCCGTATGAGGAGTGGACTGAGCGGTTCATGCCCGCATTCTCTCAGGGGGAGCGTCTCACGATTGAGAGCATTGACATTATTGAGGGCGAGACAGCCCCTCCCCCCCTACTGCAGGAGGCTGACCTCATTGGCCTCATGGACCTGCATGGGATCGGGACAGACGCCACGCACCCGGAACACATCGAGAAGATTAAGTCACGGGGCTATGTGGAGGTACAGTCGGATGGTAGCTTCTTGCCCACAGACCTGGGCGCAGGCCTTGTCGAGGGACACGAGAGGATCGGACACAATCTAGCCAAGCCGGACCTCCGAGCCGAGCTGGAGAAGGAGCTGAAGGCCATCTGTGTGGGACAGAAGGATAAGGATGACGTCACGAGCCGTATGATTGATAAATACAAACAAGTGTTCATTGAAACGTCTGAAAATGCTGTTATTATTGACCAATCCCTTTCAAAATATTTTGGTCCCCCAAGCCAACAAAAATTTGAACATTTCCCTATAAGAGAACAAAACCAGAACTTGCAGTGTCACAGATACATGTGTGATAAGGGGGCGAGTGCTGTACCCCTATCTCCCCCTCAAACAGAGGGAGCCGAATGTTGTGAGTCCAGCCCAGTTATCGGGAGACGTTTCGGATCTAACCCAAGTCCGTTCACAAATCTTTTGAATGGGAAACGTTTCACAGACGGCCCCTCCTCCCCGCCTAAGGTCTCCAAGGATGAAATCTTAAAAGAATGCAACTGTGGGGACCCTGCCAACCTCCTGACAGTTATGAAAGAAGGCACTAACAAAGGCAAGAAGTTCTACAACTGTACGACCAATACTTGTGACTACTTTCTCTGGGATACAGAGTGTGACTCACCCGATATGTTTAGATGGGCTGATGAGGATAAATCTGAACCAGATGCCCCAGAAGCGAATAGCTATAGTATGATGTCTTTCGTATACAGTTTTGAAGGAAATATGTCACTAAGTGACAACTCCCACGGCATAGCGTGTCACTGTGGAATGCCAGCCAAGTCCTTAACTGTAAAGAAAGATAGTCCGAATAAAGGGAGGCAGTTCTATGCGTGTAGCAAGCAGGAATTGAAAGAATGCGAGTTCTTCAAATGGGCTGATGAAAGCGAGAGACAAACTAATGACTCTCTTAATGTTATTTGCCGGTGTGGCGAGTCAGCCAAGCTATTAACTGTGCTAAAGGATAGTCCGAATAAGGGAAGGACTTTTTACACCTGTGTTAAGCCTAAAGAAAAAGGGTGCAAGTTCTTTGAGTGGACAGACGAAATCCTAACTAATCGGAATTCAAGTTCTAGAGCAGCTAAGTCATCTGATGACAACTATACTTGCCAATGTGGGAAATCAATCAAACTCTTAACTGTCCGGAAAGAGAGTCCCAATAAAGGGAGGAAATTCTATAGTTGCAACAAGTATAAAGAAGGCTGTGGTCACTTCCAATGGGCTGACGAAGACACGATTGAACTTGAACACAGTTCAAATGAAGATGCTCTGTTTAACACACACGGGATATTATGCGATTGCGGATTATCAGCCAAACTATTGACTGTTTTAAAAGAGAGTGGTAATAAAGGCAGACTGTTCTACACCTGTCGTAACTCGGAAGGGAGATGTAGTTTCTTCCAATGGGCTGACGAAGATATAATCAATACAGACCCAGTTTTTGGAGGTAATGAGTCACAAAGTGATAACACAGATATATACTGTAAATGCGGAGATACAGTTAAGCTGCTGACTGTTCGGAAAGAGAGTCCGAACAAGGGAAGACAGTTCTATTCCTGTCCTAATCAGAGGGGACAAAGGTGTGACTTCTTCCTATGGGCTGATGAATTCGGTGAATTTTAATAATTCGATAATTAAAATATTTGAATTGCCAAGATGCTCTATTTCCTATTGTTTATATATTTGTTTACAATAAATCTATATTATCAAAACGAGATATCTTATATGTAGACCGTCTAGAAATAGACCAGGTTTTATTCCCTATACATTAGTATTACCCATAAAAAGCAGGGCAAGTGGTCTACAGAATTTATAGACGGTCTACAAATTTTTGGCTTATTTGTATGGGCTTTTATAGACCGTCTATTTCTAGACGGTCTACATATAAGGATGCTCTTATTAAAACTATTGTTTGTTTGTTTGTATGTTTGTTTGTTTGCCCGGATTAAAGAGTAGGGGAATAGAAACATAAATTAACTCCCGAGGTACAAATTAACCTCCAAATGTTATAATAGGTAACAAGTATCTGTTACGAATTTCGCATAATAATACATTTCTAATACTATGGATATTTGTTATTTAAAAAATAGATAAACAAATTAAAGAAAATTCAAAATGTACGTAGAGCCTAGCTTCAAACAGGGCAACAAGTATGGTGATTACGAATTCAATTTTTCCTAATTTCAATGTAAATATTTATTGTCTATTGAAAAGGCGATACCGAAGGGCTCGTATATTATACAGTAGATGTCGGATATAAGCACACCGGTTATTAAAATATATCGGATATAAGAACACGATGTTGGAAAAAGGTTGCCATATACCCTTATATAATTACTGTCGGTTATAAGAACATGGTTATAAGAACATTAAAGTGCAGTTCCCGACGATGTGCTTATAACCGGCATCCACTGTACTACACTATTTAGAACTTACTTAGTATGGTGCCATCGAATTTCTTGACTTTGAGTTTCATAACTCCTTCTTCTTCAGCTCGTATTTTATAGCGTAGCTGCTCCAGCGTAATGTCTGTGCTGAGATCTGATAGGAGAGGGTCTTGCAGTAGGGAACTGAGAATGTCCTCTCTTAGCTTGAGCATCGTATCATTTGTGAGATTGTCTTTGTCAGCAGCCATCAGTAATCTGATATTACAACTGTTATATGTACAGTACTGTACTCATGTTTTTGTAGGCATATGTACACCTTAAAAATTTCCTCACGAAGAAGAATATCATCCAACCGACTGAAAACCCCCGATTATATCAATCAAACTGGGAATCTTCTTTTATTGCAAAAAAATTATTAAACAGCTGCAATTGAGCAGCATAGTTTAAACATTAGGTAACGCTCAACCACTGTATGACTTAACATAATTTTTTGTATTACAAAAAGGTTAAAAAAATCCAAAATTGCAGCTGTGCCGACGCATGTTCCTTTGGTGCATGGGAGCCAACTTTTGAGGCCGGACACCAAAAGTTGGGGGGTCCTAATTGGAAATTGGGGTGGTCCTAATGGGATCGGACCCCGAAAAAAAGGGAAGTTGGCGCCTATGCTTTGGTGGCACTATATTTAGGTGGTGGTTTATTGATAGTGCCTCCAAAGGAACATGCTGTCGGCGCAGGCTGCAATTTGGGATTTTTTCGCCATGTCATGAACGCCTCAAGGTGTTTAGACTCATTTAACAAGATGTTGTGGGACAAAGGAACGATTGTTGAATTTGAAGTTTATTTCTATGTTGAACCATCTTGAGTTTAATGCCATTAATTAATTAAGTATTGATAATAAACATATATTAAAAAGTCCTTAGCGCATGCGCTACTCTACCCTTAGCGCATGCGCCACTCTACCCTTAGCGCATGCGCTACTCTACCCTTAGCGCATGCGCTACTCTACCCTTGGCGCATGCGCTACTCTACCCTTAGCGCATGCGCTACTCTACCCTTGGCGCATGCGCTACTCTACCCTTAGCGCATGCGCTACTCATCCCTTAGCGCATGCGCCAGTCGATTAGGCTTATAATGTACAAACTATATAAGGCCATATAAAATAAATAACTTGTTTATCATCCCCGTACGTCCCACATTTTACCCTCCATCCGGATACATTTTATCTTATCTTATGACATAATCGTATTGATATTGGCTATAAACTTGTGTAAATGTATCAATGTATCTATTATTAGTGCCAGTGAGATTCTTGCCAGTCGATTCATTAAGCTTATATTGATTCTAATAATATTTACATTAGAAATAACACATGCCTAAAATGACGAAATCGAATGCAAGAGAGATTCTTGCGAACACTCTCAAAAGATTTCGACTCACAACTGGAGAGGGTATCGGAGCAGTTTTTACGTGGCACGGGAAACTAGCAACGATAGGACCTGAAAGTTTCCAAGCCCTGTTGACTGGAATAACGGACGATACTTGGAAATCACTCACGACCACCACAACCACCAAGTCTATCGACTCAACAAAACCTGCGCAAGATCAACATACAGTTGAGTTATTACATGGTGACTTTGAGAGCTATAGTGTTCCAACTCTGCGGAGACTTGTATCGTGGATAACGAAACAGTCAACAGGTACTTATTCTGATTATTTAAATGTTTGTTGTCCCAAGAATCTTTATACAATTCATTTTAAATTGTACTAGGCATACACATGGCTTTCTGGAGTGATCCATCTATCCAGCCATCCTTTTGGCCAAAAGATCTGCCATATGAAAATATTAAGTGTTTCAAGAAGAAGTCCTTGTGTCAAATTATTCGGGCGTATTTGAACAGCAATAGTCAAGACGAAGCTACTCATAGTTTTCGTGATCGTTCTCCTAAGAGATCTTCTCACAAATCTCCTAAGAAAACTCCTAAGAAATCTCCTAAGAAATCTCCTAAGAAATCTCCTAAGAAAACTCCTAAGAAAACTCCTAAGAAAACTCCTAAGAAAACTGCGTGCGCCAGTCCGAAAGATCGTTCAAATTGCTTTGCAATTTCAGAAGTGGACGACAATTCCGAAGATCAAACTTCCATTATACCATCAAAACTAACCGATATAGATACCAGCAGCGATACTTTTTTTCCAGGATTGCGACAACCCGATAGCACTTATAGCCACCAGGATCTCCAAGTTCCTACACCCAGTTTAGCTACATTAATTGGAGCAAAGCCTTTAGACCCCGTTTTCAAATTTACTCGTATCCTCTCTGACAGCGTTAGAAATCAATGTATTGGGGAGTTATCAAGCAGAAATACATTTCTAACAGACGGGTCTCTGAATGCTTTCTGCGTGAGTTCACTTGATTTATTAAATACACTATAGGCTACTTTATATATAGAAGGTTATGGCTATACAGTAGATAATAGATATAATCATAATGGATATAGTGATCATTTGGCCATAAATCCTCGTCCCCTACCATTATCACTATATGCAATATGTAATGTACTTATTCTATAATTAATTTTTAAATTTTATATTATAGATACTCTTACAGAATAACTATCCCCATGTTCAGGGGCTCCAGGACACAATTCTTTCCAGAGTAAGTACTTCTTATAAATAACTACGTGGATATCGTTATAAGAAATTTGTATTTTACTCCTGACCATGTTTTTATGACCAATATCCTTTGTACCTACTTAGAACAGTTATTGATAGTAATCTTTATTTAATTTTAGAATCGCCAATTTGTGAAGGCCCCTCGCCCAAGTATGCAGATCCACCACGACGGAGCATTGCATTGGGTTTGTTCTAACATTGATTCTAATGGCCAGGTAACCCTTTACGACTCGCTACTGACGGGAAGAACTAGTGAGGAGCTTGACATCCAGTTAGCTCTCCTCTACGGTGGTCGTACAGGAGACTTGAAGGTGACATTTGCTCCGTTACAACAGCAAAGGGGCGGATCCGACTGTGGGTTATTTGTAGCAACAGTCTGTCTGGCCCTAGCTACAGGAGTTGACCCTGTCACAGTACAATGGAAGCAGAGTAGAATGAGATCTCACCTCAGCGAGTGCTTTAAGAATGAATTACTGACGCCATTTCCCACAATAGAGCGGAGGGACAATAGAGATTTGAGACCTCGTTTCACCAGCAAGTCATCAACAGATTATACGATTAGGCTTTGGTGTGTCTGTCATCTACCCTCTTTTGCTTTTAGGAATATGGTGGAATGCCCCAATTGTCTTAATTGGTACCATAAACCCTGTGTGGGGTTTGTAGACACTGAGCAGATTGTCGGTAATTTCTGCTGTGCCCAATGTAAATACAAAAGCTAAACATTTCAATACTCATTTCATTAGCACTGTATCTTAGGTTGTACGTCGTACAATTTATTAGTTCATAACACATACTTATTATGTAGTAATTGAAATTATGAATAAACTAAACTTTGTTTGCTTTGACAATGTTATCTTGGTTTATACAAGCTAAGAAGTATCTAGTAGTGAAGAAGATGTTCTCTACACGCATGTAAGCAATCTGAGTTGCTATTCTTCTTAACATCGAGAAGAGTTGTTCAGAAACTTGCGAATTGATTAATTTCATCTCTTCTGTACGAATATGTCTCATAGAATACGATGGGTTACATTTGTGGTTTGTAGAATGAAACCTATCTACCAGAAAGGTTGTATTCCGAAAAAGTTGGGGATCCCTAAAATAATAATTAAATATTAAATATTAAATATGTAGTTTATTTCTATACGGCCCGATCGCTACTGATTTATAGCTTACCTTTTCATGCATGTTTTGTGTAAATTACAAGCGTTATCGTAGATAATAACATTTGGCTGCACTTTGAAGATGGTTAGTAACAGATTATAAATTAAAACGGTTGATTCATGTTCTCGAAGAATCTGAAATCCGTAACATATTCTGTGTTTACACGATATAGCTAACAGTCCTGGCGAAAATTTGTAATGCTTGGGAAAAAATTTGGAACACTTCTCAGTCGTTTTTTCATGTTCGTTCTCGTAAAGTGGCACCCTAAGTAAAGATAAATAACAAGATTAAATATTATTTTGCTGAAGTTAATTAATTACACTTACTTATAGTTCGTTGCAAATGTCGGGAAGTAATTGTAGTAGTCGTTAGTTTTAGCGGAAAATTCAACTAGTTGTCTTGAAGGGTTCTTGAAAAGGTGGTTAATCTTTATAAGAATGCATCTTAAGAGTGAGGAAACTGCTGGATGTAACGTGAAGAATCCATTCTTACATTCAGGAATGATAGATTTGAATAATATTTCTAAATTATGCATCTTTTGGAAAATTATTGATAAATTTTCTTCCTTTGTTGGCTCTCCATGGGATAGAAGAGCTATTATTTTTCTCTCCATTTTGTCGAGAATTGAAAATTGAAATAATCCGGTAATTGGTTCAGTACGAGAGAGCAGTTGAATTACCTTCTTTACGTTCCCATACTCTTGATTAATTGTCACACAATCCTGGCTTCGGTTTGAACTGAACAAAATGTAGTTGGCGAATTCTTGATTATTGAGGGAATCTATCATCTCATCGAATGTATCTTCCGTTATGCCTTGCAAACAATAGTTGTTGAGTTTGTTCCGTACAGATTAGTCATGAGTGAATACTCTATCTGAGAGAGGAATTAAAGGGCATATCTGGTTTTGATCAACATTTGGAACGACAACTGGAAGCGCTTTCATTGTACCCATAGCGATTCCGTCTAAAATGATTATATCTGGTTCATGTTTACACTGGGGACAGGTATAATGTGAAGAATAGTTAATATCTACCATTCTTAAGTAAGAATTCCAAGCATGTTGCACGATGTGGTACTTGAAAGCGTTCTTCCTTCCCATCCTTTTAAGCTTCTTGTTTTTTGCACTAGAGAGTATGTGACATAACTATGTATTCAAAAAAACTAGTATTATAATTAACTAACCTCAAATAGCCATATAATGTATTTCTGGACATTGTCATTAGCTCACTATAATCATAGAGTAGACTATAATGTACGAAGTACCTATTGTTTATATTGAGTAATAATTCGCTTTGTCCTTCATAAACAGCTAGACAATTACAAGGACCATTGCATCTCGAACTGTAAACTAGATTTAGATTAACAAATAAATACCTAATTGCATATAGTATGTGTATTAGATAATATAATAACAATTAATAATAATAATAATATATTTGCATACCTTTGTGTTCATCGAGTTCAATGATATCATTTTCTGTATATATGGTTATTCCGGTATTCTCCAGTTTGAGGTCTTCTTCAGCCTTGTATTTGTAGCCAAATTCACAGATATTGCTCTCAGGTAATATGTTTTGTGAAGGAAAACTGATTCCTTGGCAGAGCTGCTTATTATAAGTTGAAGTAAGTTTCTCATCAAATATTAACGGTATTTTCGAGGTGGAAATGGTTTTGTATTCAATTTCTTTAGAATTTGGAGTTGATGAGGAAAATCCAATCTTATTGAGGACAATTGAAAGTTTAACTTGTTTCTTACACTTAGAAAGACAAGAACAACAATGCCAATTGTTACTGCTAAGATAAAAGTTGTGAAGACTTTTATCTGAAATCAGGATAATGTTGTGAGGATTGGGTGTAAAATAAATTACTTCATCTAAGCTGTTGGGTTCACAAACTAAGAGACAATTATTCTGAGTACATTCGTAGAAGGCTTGAAAGTGGAGACAGTTATTACTATCGCAATAAGTACAAATACCAGCGTTAGCATTTATCACAATATTCCTCTTGTTTAGCACAACCCTTCCTATAAGAGGGAACAAGTTGAACAAAACAACAACATCTTTTAAAAATATTGCATAATTTGAAAGTTTTATATATACTATATATCTACATGATATACATATTGCAAATATGAAATAACAATATTGAAATTATACCTTGTGAGTTATCGAAATCAGCTACAATTGAGTATTCACTGCCCTTCAATTGATATGCACGACCCTCTTCTGCCAAAATTCTGACATACTGATTAATTTTAGAAATTTCTACTTCTCTGATCAATTCAGAATCATTAAAGTAGAGTTCTTCTTGACTGTCCTGGGCATGGCCTAAATAACAATTTACGCTATTTAAACTAATTACTAAACATCTGAATTAACAAATTATGTTATTTAGAGTTTTACCTGAAATTGTCCACAGTTGCGATTCATATTGAACAGGCTCTTCGATATCTGATAAGTACACTCTATCAACATTACTTGTGATAAAGATCATATCATCATTCTCCGAAATCTTTCTCTTCTTATTAGAATGAATAGAGTGAGTAGAATAAGTTAGCTCTTCGGCCATTAGGAAAAGTAATTAGATTCACGAAAATCAACCAGTTAGGTAACCTGCATTCGTAATCAAGCCGGTTATTTATAGTCGGTCGATAATCAGGTTGAAGTGGATAATGTTATGTATAAATATAAGCATTCCAATTAACATTTTGTGAAGTGTTATATACATATAGGGGTTCATTTCTTATAATATTAACACATTCCAAAGTAAGGTTAATTTGTTGTAACAACACTAATGATGTTGGAGAATGTGAATAATACACTCCAATGAATATCTTTTACTTCATAATTTTCTATTTTTAATCAATTAGCATTCCAATCTTACAGATTTATTGCTACAATAATCTAATATGAAATACAACTAGTGTCTGAAATAGCATCGTAATACCTAGTAATTAGATACAACCTACCACCTTGCGCATGTGAAAAAACATCATTGTTTTGTATTCCCCAGCCTATTATTTAAGTTTTTCCCGTTTACCTACTCGTATACTTCTTTATTTATTCACTTCTTTATTTACTCATCTCTTTTTACTCATCTGTTTCTTATTGGTACTATATTTAGTTTTTGAAGTGCCTAAGCCTTCTCAGGCAGGTCTTTCTGTTATTGTACTTTTTTTCTTGCACAAATTATTATTATTATTATTATTATTATTATTATTATTATTATTATTATATGAAATACAACTAGTGTCTGAAATAGCATCGTATTACCTAGTAATTAAATACAAATTATGTAGTAAAACTAGCGCATGCGATAAGAGAAGAGTAGCGCATGCGCTAAGGGTAGAGTGGCGCATGCGCTAAGGGTAGAGTGGCGCATGCGCTAAGGGTAGAGTAGCGCATGCGCTAAGGACTTTTTAATAACTCATAATAAATTATATTATTAGTAAACTATTTTAGCAATATTATCCACGGTGAGTTGAGTAAAATTCAACAAATTCCTTATTTACTTAAGAAAAAAGTTAAGAATTGTTAGTGAATAAGGCCCCTGTTTTGTCAAATATCCATGGTACTGAACAAAACTGGTCCCATCTGCAAAAGTGGTCCCCCCTACTACTAATTACTTAATTAATAGTAAATATTTATGGCTGTTTCCTACTTTTATTTGATATTTTCTACGTATTTGTTCATAATATTGTAATATTTTGACGAAACTGGTCCCCCACTGATTACTTAATAATAAATATTATGTAACACTAATTATATTTGTGAGTTTATAGCCGTCCCTAGTCAGTGCGTCTAGTACTCAGACCACCCACTTAGTGTTTATTTGATTAGGCATCTTCGAATCCTAGTTACATAAATACAGTCACTCCCTTAGAACTAGTACAGTTTATCTTATTAGTGTATTTCCCTCTTTCTATCTGGTATACTAGTGCTGTTATTGCTACTTATTATATGAAATTTTCGCGAATTTCTCCAAATCGCGTTAATTCATTTATAGACTTCGTTATAACGGGAGTTATTGTTATTAATATACCCAACAAATGTATATTTCCAATTGTTTTATATGTTAGAGACTATATGGCAACCCCATTCAAGTGCCCAACGTGTGGGCATTCCCCCCACGGGCCCCCAACACGGGACTCCCAGTCCCCCACGGACACCCCCACGGAGGACACCCTATATGGGCCCCCCACACGGGACCCCCCGTCCCCCACGGACACCCTATATGGGCCCCCACACGGGACCCCCGTCCCCCACGGACACCCTATATGGGCCCCCCACACGGGACCCCCCGTCCCCCACGGACACCCTATATGGGCCCCCCACACGGGACCCCCCGTCCCCCACGGACACCCTATATGGGCCCCCCACACGGGACCCCCCGTCCCCCACGGACACCCTATATGGGCCCCCCACACGGGACCCCCCGTCCCCCACGGACACCCCCACGGACACCCCCACGGACACCCCCACGGAGGACACCCCCCATCCCCAAGACTGGAGGTTGGAGATGTTCCGGGCGGTGGCATCTTCCACCTCCCGCGACCAACTTGCGACGGCAGTCTTGGTTGACATGGCGGCCGTCGCATTCCGAGTCCCCACCATTGGGGACAGGGGGAGGGGGCCCGTGGGGGCAATTCTAATGGAAGTATTATTCTTGTTTATTCTTGTTTATTCTCTACTTTAATTTGTTTGTTTGTTTCGCGACGGATAATTATAGACTTATAGTACTCGTTTATAGGATCATTTTGAATTTTCATCAATAAGTTTGCTCATTATGTAGACAACAGCAACAAGAACAACATAAAATATTCATTTTCGAAATTTAGAAATGCGAAATTCGGAATTAGCATACTTTGCGAGTTTGCCGAATTAAAACTAGCTAATCTAATTTGATGATTAATCATGATTTGTGACCCAGGTTCACATCTGTAACCCATGGACATCCTGAAAATTTGGGCTTAATAAAACTTTTTTGTGGATAGGATACGGACCAAAATACCAACCAATAAGATTTTGAACTGGGCCATTATACTATAGTATTGTCGGCACAGTAATAATAACAATAACAATATTATAAGAAGGCAATCATTCCAATACTGGGCCACTATAACTATAGTATAGTCGGTGAATTCCAGTTGGTTAGTATGTTGTTATGTTTTGCCTCTGTATTATGTCATGGTGTCCTAGTTCTGGCATGGATTACGATCTCTGATGAATCAGATATAGAAAGTGAATTCCAGTGGGTTAGTTAGTATAGTGGCGTTTCGCCGCGGCAATAATTGGAATATTGTAAGGAGTGAATAATAATACGTGTGCTTAGTACTTAGTACTTAGCTAATTGGTCACAGACTTCGATCCAAATTATTTGAACTTGGCATATATTTCCCTCCACTAAGCGCTAAGCACGTTTGCATCATAGGGTGAGTTATTTATTGACAATAAGTTTATACACATATTAGAAATAGTTTCATCAAACAAACAAGAATGCAAACCTCAGATGAATCCTCTCAGCCCTCCCCCTCTCCTGCAGCAGCTAACTCTCCCATTCCTTCCCCCAGCACTGCTAGTCAGTACACAGACGAGATTCCATCTGCTCCGACTGGTATCCTGGCAGACTCTCCCACTCACTCAGCACACAGTCTAGCTGTTCCCAGCAGTCCCGCCCGCCCCCCTGCCCCTCCCCTCGAGTCCCTCTTCACAACGGGAGACTCGGACGAGTCTGAGAGGTCCGGCAGCAGCTCTGAGGCGGAGCATGCGCCGGAGGGACAAACAGACTTCAGTGCGTTCCGCAGGGCTCGTGCTAAGAAGAGGCTGGTATTCAGTGACGCCACCAAGAAGAGCGCCCCGCGCGCGAAGGCGAAGAGAGAGGATCCTATGTCCGTACACAGCGAGACACAGCGAATGATTCGAGAGTCACAGGTTAGGATTCCTGATTACCAGCCTCCGGTCATAAGCCTACAGGATGTTATAAAGAAACTTCCAAAGCTGACAAAACCGGACACTAACACAGACACTTTTGTGCCACTTTCCACTCCCCCTGTGTCCCTCCCCACTCGGACAACTTCCACGCCTCTCCCCAAGCGTGCACTTCCTGCTTCCGAGGAGACAGATGAACTGCCTGATATCGACTTTGCCTCTGAGCAGCCTATTCAGAGGCTGGAGCTCACTACATTCTGTGATCAGACAGACAAGTGTATGCCTACAGTTGACCAGCACAAGCCTACACTCAACCAACCCACTCTCTCTCTGCCCAATGACTTCACTCAACTGAATCTAGTCACAAACTCTTTAGAATCTTTCAAAACTAGATTCATTCAACACTCCCTGCCCCCCTCCAAGCCCAGTCCGGTCCCAGCTGTCTCCGAATCAGCTGACTCGCCCGACCCGCTCCTCCCGCCCGCCGCCCTCTCCGCCCTGGCCCGTAAGCCGGGGGCCGCGCACTGCTTCCTGCGGGAGAGACTCCGACAGAGTCTGCTGGCCAGACGGGCGCAGGAGCACCAGGACATGAGGGCCAGACTCAGGTTCGAGAACGAGGAGTACTTCCCCTCCGAGGGCTCCTGCAGTGAGGCCGAGGACATAGGCATAGCGAGTGCTAACGAAGTGCAAGGGACTGGAATAGATGTTAATGAGGAACCACAGCCCGAGACTTTAGTTGCAAATAATATATCTGACAACAATCCCGATGTAACTAGCAGTAGTGATAGTGAGAGCGAGAGTGACAGTGAGACTAGCGAGTCAGGAGAGAGTGAGGGGGACTCTAGTGATTCTGATGAAGAGATGGAGGAGTGTATTAAGATACCGAGTATGAAGGCCAAGCGACAGAGAGTGGATGAAGACTCGGACACTGGCGATGAGGAGAGTCGACTCAATGCGGATAATATAGGAGACCGATCAGCTGTTAATTTCGAGGATGAGGTCCCACAGCCTCTTCAAACAGATTCCACATCTCAGCCCTTTTCCCAGGAGCTAATCCATGGTCCTAATTTATCCCAGAGTATTCATATAGAGACATCCAACCACGAGATAATAGCAGAGGATGGGCATGGTAAGGAATTTGAAGATTCATCACTGATTAATTCCTCGCTCAACTACCTACCTTATTCGGAAAAGTTCAATGATTATAACGCACGAGATACATTTAAAATTCCATCGGGATTCCAGCTGTCCCACTCCCACTCGCAGTGCGGCATTCCAGAAGGCCTCAGTGGTATCTGTGACCCCACACAGGAGGAAGAGGAGGGGCTGCTCCCGTTAATCTGCTCCGGCGGATTCACACAGGCCACACAGGCCACCCAAGCAGATCTGGCTAGGGATGACGTAGCGCCTGTCACAGCTGTTGAGAGCAGTCAGCTGGATGAGACTGTGGACGCGGACATCCCCGTGCTGGCCCCGCGGAAGCTGCGCGTGAGAGATCAGCTGCGGCTGAAGAGGTACCGGCGGCTGGCGGAGTTCGAGGAGCGCGAGGCCGAGCTGTCCGGGTCGGACCCGGAGCTGGAGGGGTCGGAGTCCGGAGGGGAGCTGGACGAGTACGAGAGCGAGGAGGGGGACTTTGACCCCGTGGAGAGCGAAGAGATCGAGAGGTTAAACGCGAAATATTACAACAGAGTTATGCTGGAGGATGACGCGGCTAACATGGCGCTGCTGAAAGAGAAGTTCCTGCCCGAACAGGCAATCGTAGAGGATGGACTAAGGATGAAGAACGGGCTGTTCCGCAAGAGAAAGTTTAACTTCGATACCGACGAGATGTCTAGCTCTGCGACGTGTGAGTGGGACGAGGGAGCGAGGGAGCACGATCCCGATCAGCTGATCACGCAGGAGAGACGCAGGAGGCGAGTCGAGAGAGAAGAGTACATGGCGCGTAAAAGCGCGTGTTCTATCTCAGATCTAGCCTACGGGGACACACGAACCCTGCCCTTGGTAGACAAACCTAATATAATACGGACGATGAGCTGTGATAATAAAACTACCGGGCCAATGATACCTTCTATCAGGAAATCTCTCGGCACACATAACTCTCTGCTTTCACGCAATTTCAGTAATAAGAGTAGCAAACTAGACCCCAACTTCCTATCTGACTCGAGTAACGATAGTAAGTTTGTCGTTAGGAAAGCGTTTGTTTTTCAAACTACCCGATCGCTTGAAGGGACGGAGAGTAGTTCTGTCCCTGCCCTGTCCAAGTCTGTATCCGTTCCTAATCCTAATGCGAGCAGCTCCGCTATTAAAAAGGTGCATCATTTTAAGACGAAGATTCAGCCCGAGTTAACAAAGGAGATCACAATCTTTAAACCAGACTCTAGTGTGTTTCGCTTACTCAACGTGAATTAGTCTATCCGTGTATATCTTTCACTCGCTATCAACATTACTCTATTGCTGTTAACCGTTAATTTAATACGAAATACAGAAAACTCGAATGTGTAGAACCCTCGTGAAGGAAAAATATCATCCGATGGTTGCACTAACCGGAAATAGAAAAATGAAATAAACTTGGTTTGAATAATAAAACTTGCTTGCGTCTTAAACCAGGTGCTTACAACACATTTCTACCGGCATAATCTTAATGGGAAATATTACTGACTAGGTAAAGCGTGTCTATATTACCTATTCAGTAATACGGATGCGAATTTACAGTTTAAGAGGTTATTTTACTTACTTTCCAAAATGTCATAACGCACATTAATCTACGAGATAAATATCCAGAGTCTACCTTTCAGCAACTCAGCATATATTGAGATTTAGAATGTTGAGTTGCGCTTCGTATTAAACGGTAGAGTCCGTAGACATTAAATGTTCCTATTAATTATCTATCTATAGGAAAAGTTAATTTGTATTAATTTAGTATTTACTACATCAATGTTAAGTAGACATTAAATGTTCCTATTAATTATCTATCTATAGGAAAAGTTAATTTGTATTAATTTAGTATTTCATACATCAATGTACAAGTCAGCATTTCGACTATCTCAGGTTAAGTAGTTAAGTAGACATTAAATGTTCCTATTAATTATCTATCTATAGGAAAAGTTAATTTGATTAATTTAGTATTTACATCAATGTACAAGTCAGCATTTCGACTATCTCGGGGGTAACACGTAATTTGTTACGTCTTACCCGTGTCGAGTTCTACTGTGTAGCTCTACAATATAATTAATTGAAGAAGATTATTTACTATAAATAACTCGACTGCTTGATTATTAGCATTCGAATTCATAGTTATTATTGTTTATTCCCCGATTCCTTCGCACATACAAGGTAAATATATCACAAAAGGGTTCGCTTAATATCTAGTTGTAATTTGCCCAAATATGGCCGCTACATGCTAATTTGTTAGAGGAACTTATTAAGTTACTGAGACTTGAAGCCACTTGAAATTAGAACAATATAGTCAGATTCTTTAATTATGAACATTCAAGGGACCAAAAATTATTTTCATAATAGAGAGACTTCATAATATGCTAACTCAACTTATGTAAACCTTATGTAAGTTGTTAAATTGGGAGGCTTGTTCATATAATATAAAGATGTTAAAGTCTAAAATTGTTCACAATAAACAGACCTGACAATATTCTTGCATTAATACAAGAATACAGTCAGGTCTGTTTATTGTGAACAATTTTAGTCTTTAACTTTAACATAGCATATTTTAAAGACTAGATTTACAAGTCGGCTGTTTCGAGTTTACCGAGGGTTCACCTAATAACAATTAATTAATCGTTACTAGGTAAATCCTCGTTAAACTCGAAACAGTTAACTTGTAAATCTCAAAATATTTCCTATTTGCAAATTTCGCTCGTAAGATTTATAATATCTAATTTAATCACATAGTCAATACGCAAGTACACCTTTTCCAACATTTGGCTGTTCAAATATTTCGATCTTGTTGACTTTTTATTTCCAAAAAGTCCAGATTCACCTAAATCTTGGGAGATCCTCATTGGAAACAGTGCTTATATAGACTCAAAACAAAATATAGTCGACACAGTAATAATCTGTTATATAAGTTAATATGTACGTACAAAACCGATCAATCCAGTAAATGTATTTCCTTAGACTTTCCGTAATATAGTTTCTAAATTGATGAAAACTGAAAAGATTCGAAATACTGCAAACATAACATAGGCACTAATAATGGGGCGGGAGTGTTATTTGTATACCCCTAGATACCGAGGGTCAGTCCAATGTCTGTAACAGATATAACAGCGACAATACTAACTGGTAGGGCTGGGCAAGAATACAGGTTCCAATCATTGAAGCCGCTCGACTTATCTACAACCAACAAGTCTCAAATAAAAGATTACTTCGAGAACACATACGATTTCGATGAGAACTTATTCCTTTGTATTAAGGATCCCTCTTCAATGTACCACTCCCCCAATCGACTGAGGTTGCCTGTCGTATTCTACTATGGACACACCGCTGCGGTATTCGTCAACAAGCTGTTCATCTCTGGCTTTATAAAGGAGAGAGTTGACCATGGATTCGAGAAACTCTTCGAGACAGGCGTAGACGAGATGTCTTGGGACGACACGGATAACCTCCGTATGGGCGGTTCTTTCGATTGGCCATCTCTGGATAAAGTTGCGCAATATCGCCGTAGAGTCCGTAAGTTGATTCTCGATGCGATCGATTCCACTCCATTGCAGCTGCCAATAACCTGGGAGAGCCCTTGGTGGGCCCTCATGCTAGGCATCGACCACGTGAGAATCCACATCGAGCTGTCCTCTGTCATGCTGCGCGAGTTGCCGGTTGATTTGGTAGCGCGGCCGTCTGCTTGGCGGTACGGACCCTCCGAACCCAAGGTGCCTATCGGGGATAACCGGTACGTCGAAGTTCCCGCGGGGAAGGTGGGACTCGGTAAGCCGAGGGGCTTCCCGGCTTTCGGCTGGGATAACGAATTCGGGAGCGAAGAGGTGGAGACTGCCGCATTCAAGGCTACGCGGTATTTAATAACAAACGCGGAGTTTATGGAATTCGTCGAGGCTCGCGGTTACGAAACAAAGGACTACTGGACAGAAGAGGGGTGGGATTGGGTGCAATTCGCAAAGCCCTCCCACCCACATTTCTGGGTTTGCGAGCAGGGCTGCAAGGCCATCTGTGGAGGCAGCTTCAAGGACTACACACACTGCAAGCCCCGGACTGATGGTAGCACCAATGGGAACGGGGATCTGAGTATCCAGACTAAAACTGGTCTTTGGGCTAAGTCCTTTCTATACCGCGCAATGTTCGACAGCATCGAGATGCCGTGGAGCTGGCCAGTAGACGTCAACTACCACGAGGCTAAGGCGTTCTGCAAGTGGACAGGGGACAACTTCCGGCTGCCCACCGAGGCAGAGCACCACCTCATGCGGGGGCGGGAAATCTCGTGTGAGCAGGGAAACCTGTCTGACCCTGCTTTCGCCGACAAACCTGCATTCAATTCCAACCTCCAGTTCTGCTCTTCCACCCCAGTCAACTGGTACCCGCCCTCCGACACTGGTTTCTACGACTCGTATGGGAATGTGTGGGACTGGACCGAGTGCCACTTTAATGGCTTCAAACAGTTTGAGACACACAAAGTGTACGACGACTTCTCTACCCCCTGTTTCGACGGGAGACACAACGTCATAATGGGCGGGTCGTGGGTCTCAAGCGGCACCTCTGCTTCTCGGTACGGCCGCTACGCTTTTAGGCGCCATTTCTTCCAGCACGCAGGGTTCCGTTTGGTAGAGGCTCTGGACAGTGAGCACACGCCCGCGCGAGTTTGCTCTTCGCAGAGCTTCATACCTGGCCTTGGGTTTGCGAAGAACACTATCGATCTGTTTGGCTTGAAATCTAGCAATTTATTTGAGAGTGTTAATAATCAGCTGACAACTGAGCTAGATGACGCGTTCAAACAAGAAGTGAGTTTCTCCCTTGCTAACACAGATGTGATTGTGAAATGTTTACGCAAACTGCACCATGGGTCAGGTAGCTTCGTGCACATCGGATGTGGACTTGGCAAGGTCTGCTACGAACTGTCGAGTGAGTTTGAATCTGTCCTAGGAATCGACTACTCGGGCAGATTCATCGATTTCTGCCTTAAAGTTAAGGATAATTTGGATCATGAGGATATTCCTGGGTTTGAAATACCGAGTGGCCTTGTCAGTAATAAGTTGAATTTTAAACAATTCACTTGGTTGGCTAATGAGATCACACCGAGTGACGTTGTATTGGTATCCTTACTTGACCGTGTGATGAATCCTGCCGCTTGGACTCTGAAGCTATTCGAGCTATTGGGGGTGAAAAAAACCGCAGTTGTCGTTAGTAAACTTGAGTTAGTTTCCCTCGAAAAGATTATGGCTAGGTTTCAGCTGAAAGGGAGTGAATCTCCTTTCGATGAGAAAAATCTGATTCTTTCATTTTGGGAAAGATTACATTAGTAACTTCATCTGAAGTCCGTATTAGCTTTTACATGTACTACATACTATTTTTTGATGTTTCTATATTAGCGTGTTTCTCTGTTTACAGTCCAGCTATAGGGAGGGGTCATATGTATGTACTACCCGTCTATACTTTGTGTTTCATAGTATGCTTAGTTTGAGTGCATTTATATTTGTACACGTATACTTTTATTGTACGGTATTTATTTATTATCTATGGTACGGTATTCAAACTGAAAAACTAGTCTAGTGCATAGCAAATTCCGCCTTCTTAAGCCAACTTTAACCGGTTAACTGCTGGCAATATCGGTTAATACAGTAGATGTCGGAATAAGCACACCGGTTATAAGAACATATCGGATATAAGCACACTATGTTGGAAAACGGTTGCCTTATACCCTATAAAATTTATGTCGGTTATAAGCACATTAAGTGCAGTTCCCGACGATGTGCTTATAACCTGCATCCACTGTAGTTACAGATTATATTAACCAGTTAACCATAGCATTCTAATATACTAAGGCAATGGCACTCATGTTTTTTGGACATGGATTGAAAATGAGTTATGCTCACATGCATTTGATTTGCAAATTTATAGTCACTGAAAGATCTCCACTTCATTGTTTATCATCATTAGGCCATACCAACTGATGTCAGGCCTCACAATCGAATGACTTTAATGAACCAGGATTCAGTCGAAAGGGGAAATTATTAAACACCAACAGGAAGGCGCGGCGCCAGAGGGGGGCAGGATTTTAGTGTATTCTCAAGTTAAAATCATATGTGATAAATTCGCCCATGATAATCCCCAGGGGGCGTCCTGGCCAGGGGGGCCCATCGGGGAACTTTCTGTGCTTTTGTACAGATAGAATAGCTTGATAACAATGATAAGGCCCCAAGGGGGCCCTTTTTCACACTTTTTCACACTTTTTCCACACCCTTTTCACACCTCACACCCTTATCACACTAAAATTTTTAGCTCGCTCGCTACGCTCAATCAATTTTCATCAAAACATACATATTATTATCGTATATCTCGTATTGAGCATCGCCGCACCCCAAAAGTAAAAAATACAAATTTATTAAACTACGAGCCCTTCGGTCTCGGTCGCTTTGCGACGGATCGGTGCTACGCACCTCAAGTTAACGGCCGCTGTGCGGCCTTACTCTTCACCCTTTCCACCATGGAAAATGGTGGAAAGGGACATCCCTTTATAAGATTTCCATGCTTAACTTGTTTTTCATATTTTAAATTTATAAAAGCGAAATTCGTGTTCAGCATACTCGTTTACCTACAATACCCGTTGAAAGCTAACTTCTGGGTTGATTTTGAATTTTCATTAATTTGTTTACATATCTTGTGTCAACAACAACAACAAATATTCATATTTCAAATTTTTAAGCGCGAAATTTGTGTTCAGCATACTTGTTTACCTATAATACTCGTTGAAAGCTAACTTCTAGGTTGATTTTGAAATTTCATTAATTTGTTTACCATTTTGGGTAAACAACAACAATAAATATTCATATTAGAAATTTATAAATGCGAAATTCGTGTTCAGCATACTTGTTTACCTATTATAACATTTGTTACCAATTATAACATTTGACAGTTAGTTTATATCTCATATATTAATGCGGTTTCTATCCCCCCGTCACTTTAATACAATCCGGACAAACACACAAACACACAACAATCGAGATTTAATAATATAGATTTGTGATAATTATTTTCTTCAAAAAATAACATTATTTGTATACAATGCATATCTAGTAACGGGATTATAAGCAAATATAATTTCAAAAAAATCCTGGATTTAAGTCCAAATATCCCTGGATAGTTTGCAAGTATAACAAGTTCATCGTAGCTCCATTGTTTTCAGATAAATTCTGACAGATGGAAAAGCTGCCCCCCCAGTTCGAAAATCCTTGCGCCGCGCATGCCAACAGGCTATTTTTCTGTTCATATTCTAATTACAGTACACCCATTATGTTCATATTTGGTCACAATACGATTAGTTTAATAATTTATTAGGCATTGTTACTTTGTTATCCAACTTCCTCGAGACCTCGACTTTACTTCAATTTCTTTTTATAAAATTTTGTTGATAACCTTCCTGTAATGAAGATGTCCTGCGTAGTTCCTGGGTGTAAATCCAATTACAAGTGCCAAGGTCAACGTACAGCTTCTTTTTAATTTCCGAAAGATAAAGAACTTCATGAGAAGTGGTTTAGGACTATCCCAACACCAAGAGAGCACTACAAGGAGAACAAATGCTTACAGGTGTGTAGTTTATATGCATTCTGAATTTATTTATACGTTTCAACCAACTTCGATCTTAGCTACTGTCTTCAAAGGGAGTATGACATTTGTGTACAGAGACATTTGTGTACATAGCATAGGCGTCAAGTTTTGGAATATATAATCAAAGATGGGGGGGCCCACTTGGGGGGGTCTGGGGGGGCCACTGGGAGGTTTACTAAATATTTCCAGATTTGTTTCTTCAGAAACTAAATCTGGTTATATTGAGTAAACAAACGTGATTCTCACCCTCTATCATCCCTTGGTCGATCAAAAGGACCATTTTCATATAAAATATAAATCCACCGACAGGTCCGGAGAGTCGGGTTATGGGTCATTAAAATAATATATACACGTATAATATATGGTATTAGACTATTAATAAGAAAGAGTTTATGGGGGGGGAGCGGACCCCCCCAGCCCCCCAGCCCCCCCCAATTAAAATATTGGGGGGTGCCGGCCCCCCCCCAAAACCCCAAACTTGGCGCCTATGGTACATAGCTAGTGCGACGTTTGTGTACAACTAATGCGACGTTTGTGTACAACTGGTGCGACGTTTGTGTACAACTAATGCGACGTTTGTGTACCTCTTGAAGTCCTTAAACCTCGTTAGTTTTGTGCATTATTTGGGCTATTCTATTGTCCGGCTTACTATATACGAGTACTGGAGTACGTATATTGTAGGCTAATTTGTGAAACTTCATAGTATAGGGAGCAAGTTACAGTAAACTCCCGTTATAACGAACTCGGTTATATCGAATTCCCTTATATCGAAGTCCGGTTATATGGAGTAATTAACTGGGTCCCTTCGACTTCGATATAACGGAAGTTGACTAGTTTAATTTTAATATATGAGTCACAACTACAATAAAGAGATATCAGTTGTGTAACAAGCAGAGAGTGGGTGATTTACACCAAATAGGTAAACAACAAAACAATCAACTACAAAATCATCCCGGGGTATTTATTGGTAAATATAATAATTGCTTAACGTTTACGAGAAGATTTATTGAATGCACAGGTAAAAAGTTCAGATATTTAAGTTGTTTAGATATGCCCTTAGCCTATCATGTAGTAATTACTACGAAAAGTTTCAAAATATTAAGTACTAGAATTTTATCATACACATTAAAACTCAATGAAATTTGGTCCGGAATTGAATTTTGAACTGGGGGAATAGCCTATATAGAAACAAGTTTAAATGTATAAGGAAAATATCAACATTTGTTTATTTATTTTTCTATAGGATTGTAGTAGAGAGACATGGAACTATATTGCATATTAATAGGAGATTCTAAATGACTTACAACGACTATTAAGCGAATATTATTAACAAGCATGGTTAATATTATGACTTTAATGTACGTATAGAAAAAGATAAACAAAATCCAACATTATGTTGCGGTTTGGTTTAAACGGATTTATAGAGTAAATTAGTGTGATTAAGATGATTTGAATAGATGTGGCGCACAAAGGGCGTCTTTTGCGGAAGCAAGGTGTCCACAGCCGCGCAGCCAAAGCAATCAAAGCGTGCTTGTTCTAATAATATTCAAACACCAAATTAGATCAAATTCTCCAATTACGAATGTATTGGAAACATACGAGATCTGTGTACAATTTATCTCTGTGTATAAAGGTGGTAGATATAATTAATGATTTGCTTGTTCTATAATATAATGGGAAAATTCCAAAAATACTCAAGTTTTTTAAAAATTTCCAAATATACTCAACAATACTCAACTAATTTGTAAATATACTCAAGTTTTTCCCAATATACTCAAGTTTTACCGGATTATTCCAAATATACTCAAGTTTTATTGGATTATTCCAAATATACTCAAGTTTTATTGGATTATTCCAAATATACTCAAGTTTTATTGGATTATTGAAACTAGTATGGAGATCCCAACCATAAAAAATATTTATTATTACAATCTGCTCGTCTACTCTACGCGGGTCCTTACAACTTGTGCTCGGGCCTACGGCCCTCGCTTGTATTTAAAGCATCTGCTTTTCAAATTAAATGTCGTTCTTGATGAGTGGCCCCTAGCTGTCTATTTATATCCGTTCATCCTAGCTACAGGTTTATATAGAGTAAATGATTTGGATATTTATGCAAATTTGAACAGATAATTTTCTAGATATATAAGCTTGTCCGTGTATAATAAATTAATAATATACCAATTCCAAATATAAAATTAAATATCACTAAGAAACTGTACCAGTGCAGTGGACCCCTAACTTTGGGATGTGGAGAAGTTATTGTATTGATTGATAATAATTTGATATCAAATAACACAATGGAATGTTAGAAATGTATGTCTAGACAGACAGAACACAAATAACTGATTAGATGCCTGAACTTCCTCTCGACCAATTAGATTACAGTCTCAGTAATCCATAATGCACACTTAACATTTGACAGACACTAAAGCATTCAATTATATTAAAATAATTGAATGCTAGCTGCTAATCCATACTGGAACAACCCTAGAATTGAATTGGCTAAAGGTTTTGACATTTTTTGTGATGGAAGATATGAATATTTTTTAGATATTGAACTTGTTTGTACATACAGTATTCCCCACCCCACTGCCAAATTTTAGGTTTGTAGCTTTTATCAGTTCCTCAATCTATTCTGAACAAACACACAAACAAACAAACACAAAAACATTGTGATTTAATATATAAAATAGACTAAATATAGCCTTTCTAAACTTGAGTAGATCTGTGAATTTACTGAAAAGTTGAGTAGATATGGAATTTATTGAAAAAACTTGAGCAGAATTGGAATTATTCAGAAAAACTTGAGTAGAATTGGAATTATTTTTAAAAACTTGAGTAGATTCGGAAAGATCTAGTTTTATATTTGAGTATCAGTAAAAAGTTGAGTATATTTGGAAATTTTTAAAAAACTTGAGTATTTTTGGAATTTTCCCATAATATAATTAGGGAATCCTTATATAGAGCTGAGCTTTGTAGAGTTCAGATTTTTTCCCATACTAAAAGCCCAGGCTTACTTTCTAAAGGTCAATTTCAAACTCTGGAAAAAAACTGACCTTTTTCAGTGCATGAATACACATAGTGAAAAACTGAACTCTACAAAGCTCAGCTCTATATAAGTAATTTCATATAATTAATACACTATAAGCATATAATTACGTATAAAATTACTAAATTTACGGATAAAGTTGCGAGATTTGCTAGTGCTACTAAAGAGACACCTTAAAAGCAATGCTTTTAAGTTAGGTGAGAATAGGTCTAGTGTAGTATTTCATTACCAAGCTAACCATCGTGAATTCCTTTTCCATGATGTTCTGGATTTAGTCGGGGGCTTTCCAGAATAATATTGAGCTTGCCTAAGTTCTACACTAGATTGCTCAATCTTAAGTGCATCACAAAATTTCCAAAAGGTAGGGTGATGTGATGCGACGGTTGTCGAAAAGGCGCGGTGCCAGGCTTCTACTGAATTCGTAGTGGTAGGTATTCCGTAAGCCACTAAATCAAAATTGTTCCACATTTCAATTGGAAATAAAGGTGGATGGTAAACCCCAAATTCATCAATTTCTCCAACATAAATATCTCGAAAGTAATTATATACACCTAGTGCTTCAGGCGGAAGTTGACTTTTTAGGGTTTCAAAAGCTGTTAAAACAAATTGGGAAGGTAGATAAGCCAAAGCTGGTAACATTCTAACATTGATTGAGAATTCTGTATTACAGTGGAACCTCTATAAGTGGGGAGCATGGGACGGGGAAAATTTCAATTGCCCCCCCATTCCCCGGTTATAAAATTCAATTGGAAAAACATTATATATGCTATATTATACAAAGTATTCATATAACACACACATTAATGCACGTTATAGTTATTATTTGTATGTTATGACAATTTAGTTAACTGCTGATCTACACTAGGTGATTTCTTCTAAAAACATCAGAGTAGATCAATCGAAAAAAAATTTCTGTAAAACTTTAGAGTCGATTTATTGGAAATATTGTATTATTTTATAAGAATCATGTTAGGATTTTTTGTCCATTCCCCCCATTTATGGAGGTTGTTTTGTATGCAGATAAAAACTCCTTGAAATTTATGGTCCCCCATTCCCCACTTCCCCGCTTATAGAGGTTCATTTGTATGTATATATACGAATATGGTAAAAAAATTCCCCACTTATGGAGGTTCCCCATTTATAGAGACCCCACTTATAGAGGTTGCACTGTATTAGAATAGATTGTTTTCAATCCTAGATCCTGGACCTTTCGATAAACGGATTGTGATAGATGGAAGAAGCAACCTTTAATGTTTGCCCTTGGCCAAACTTCTGCAAATGTGTTGATTGCGGCTTTTTCGAAATCAACTAAAAGAAATTGTGGATTAGAACCTGGACACAACTGTTGAATAATGTGCCACATTTTGCGATAATAGGAAGAGCTCTTTCCTGGCAGTGTAATATGTAAATAGAAGGAAGCAAATGTCCATCTCTGAAAGGGTAAGTTCCTCCAACTAGCGCATGGACCGTGTAAAGTTGTACGAATAGGCTAAGGACAACTTTAAATGTTCCGTCTGCCATCCATATTGTAGGATAGGATAGAATTTTCTTGTTTTCTTCAGTGGAAAACATGATAATTCTGTCTAATCCTGGTCCAGAATCATAGGCTCAAAAGTTATTTCCACCTAAAGTTTGGATATTTTCATCAAAGTGGAGATCAAAAAGAGTAGTAGGATTTGTTGGCGCAGGTCTAATTCTTTGACAAATCTTTTTTAAACTTTTTTCACGTGGTAGAAGTGTTTTAGCAATGTTAGAAAGTTGTCCTGACGCTTCTGCAATAATGCGATGAGGGTTATCATGCGATTCTAGGGCACGTCTCTTTACTCTTGCACGAAATTCCAAAACTTTTTCTTTACCAATCTCTTCGCCATGGCAATGTTGGCCTATTAGTTTTATGACAGTTGTCGCAATTGTGTGAATACGGCCTTTGCAATTCTTCACCTGACAGCGCCATTGTTGTTTAGCCTTTGTTGCACGCTGAAAATTGTAGATATAGCCACAATATGATAATTTATCCCGCGATCTGGATGACTTTATCAATTTAAAATCTAGATCTTGTGCATGTGCAGATAGATCTCCAATTGCTTCGCTAGAATGGTCTAATGTTGAGTTGGTATCTTCTTGTAGTGGGTCAATCTCAGATAAAAAGATAGATTATCCGTGGGCGCCGTGAGTACATCATCCATATCAGCTAATGCACTTTGCAATTGTATTGCGTTCTCTGTAGCCTCTCTGTTTAGCGATTCCATCTGTTGCTGTCTACCATGGCAATAATTGTGGAAATCTGAAAGCTTCTCAAATACTTCGGAACTATTGATGAAAGTGATGTCATCTTCATTTGTACCTGTCCAAGTTAAGAGTCCGCTAAATTCTTGAGTATCTCCCCAATTCATCACTGCCACCTTTAAACTTTGAGTAATCAGTTTTACTTTGTATGCAACTTTCAAATTAGGTTTTCCCAGAGTAACAAACGTATCATCTAGTCCTAGTGACATTTGTCTGAAAGTATCCTCGGGATTTCGAAATGGAAAAACAATGGCTATCAACACTTCTATTGGTATATCTATGAGCTCTGATACCACGTTAAAACTGTTATTAAGAGATTTCGCGAGTGCAATTTCATGAAGAGGAATCCATTTGTTCTCCAAAAATAAGTTCCATGATATAGACAAATAATCCATTATTGACAACAAACGATGCGAAAGAATTTACTTATGACAGATTATTTATGTACTATTCTTAATTAAAGCTAATTTATGAATATTATTTGTACACAAACGTCGCATTAGTTGTACACAAACGTCGCATTAGTTGTACACAAACGTCGCATTAGTTGTACACAAACGTCGCATTAGTTGTACGCAAACGTCGCACTAGTTGTACACAAACGTCGCACTAGCTATGTACACAAATGTCTCCCTCCGGTCTTCAAATGCCCTTACAAGATACTCTAAGGACATTTGAGTATTTTGATGGAGAAAAGATTATCGAGATGCCCCGGGACAAGATGACTCTGAAAAAGACCGCAATACCAAGTATTTCCCCCAACTGCCCAAGCTATTTAACTGACAGAACAGAAAAGTCTAAAAGGGTGTCAAGAGATGACAAGGATGAGACCATGCTTCGAGAAGCATTCAGGGTGAGCCGGATTGATGACAAGTTACAGGTGTTTAGTTACAAGTTAATTCAATTGCTGATTGTAAACTAAGTTAGATTACTCGATCTAAAAACTGATTGGGTTATCTACAATCCAGGAACAGATTCTTTATATTTCCTGAAGATTGTAACATTGGCTAACGTACCTTCCATTGAACGGACACTCATAATTGACCAGAAAGTACTGCCTAGGAAGACTTAGGAACTTCAAAACTAAATAGAGTACAAATAAGAAACAGATGAGTAAAAGAGATGAGTAAATAAAGAAGTTAATAAATAAAGAAGTTTAAGGATAGGGGAAACGGGAAAACTTAAAGAACAGGCTGGGTAGTACAAAACAATGATGTTTTTCCACATGCACAAGGTGGTAAGTTGCACTCATCATTCCAAAATGTATCAAGTCTACCCTTGAACGTAGATAGGAAGGGAGCAGATACAACTTCTGGCAGCTGATTCCAAACCTTTCTGACTCTTTCAGTGAAAAAAAATATTTTGACAATTGTCCGATCAGGAAGGTTCTGAGGTGGAATTAAATGAAAGAAGTGCCCCTACACCTACTATCTGCTCGCAAAGTGAGAGGATAATAAAACTTAATCGATATTTTGCCATTCAGAATTTTCCATGTCAAAATTAAATCTGCTCTTTTCCTCCAATTCTCTAGACCAGTGGTTCCCAACCTGGGGTCCATGGACCCCTTAGGGGTCCACAGGATGTATTACGGTCAATGGGAGGGGGTCCACAGAATGACTATAGGGGGTCCACGGTTGAAAAAGGTTGGGAATCGCTGCTCTAGACATATAAGTTATCCCTATCACACGCATCCTCTTTCTATAGGAGAGAATAGAATTGCCTGACACGCATTTAGTGGCCCTTCTCTGTACTCTTTCAAGCTTGTCATTGTCTTTCTTTAAAACTGGTGACTATACACCACTACACGTATATTCAAGTTTGGGACGTATGAAAAGTTTATAAAAAATTTAAAAAATATCCGGAGTTATACAAATTAATGTTCTTTTAATAAGTCCTATCAAACTGTTGGCTGAGATAATATATTATAAATATATTTGACGAATATCATTTATCACCCTTGTCGGCAAAGGAATCAGATGTTTTCCCCTATAAAATGCTTGAGCATTTAAGTCATGGTCAATTATGAGTGTCCGTTCAATGGAAGGTACGTTAGCCAATGTTACAATCTTCAGGAAATATAAAGAAACTTCCTGGATTGTAGGGAACCCAATCATTTTTTAGATCGAGTAAATCTAACTTAGTTAACAAATCAGCAAATGAATTAACTTGGAACTTAACCCCTGTAATCTTATCACCAATCCGACTTATCCTGAATGCTTCTCGAAGCATGGTCTCATCCTTGTCATCTCTTGACACCCTTTTATACTTTTCTGTTCTGTCAGTTAAATAGCTTGGCAGTTGCGGAAAATACTTGGTATTGCTGTCTTTTTCAGAGTCATCTTGTCCCGGGGCATCTCGATAATATTTTCTCCATCAAAATACTCAAATGTCCTTAGAGTATCTCCATCATCTTTAAAGTGGTGGATACATACCTAAGATCGAAGTTGGTTTAAACGTACAAATACGTGTATGAATATATTCAGAATGCATATAAACTACACACCTGTAAGCATTTGTTCTCCTCGTAGTGCTCTCTTGGTGTTGGGATAGTCCTAAACCACTTCTTACGAAGTTCTTCATCTTTCGGAAATTAAAAAGAAGCTGTACGTTGACTTTGGCACTTGTAATTGGATTTACACCCAGGAACTACTCAGGACATCTTCATTACAGTAAGGTCAACAAAATATTAGAAAAAGAAATTGAAGTATGTCGAAGTCTCGAGGAAGTTGGATAACAAAGTAACAATGCCTGAAAAATTATTATACTAATCGTATTGTGACCAAATATAAACATAATGGGTGTACTTAGGGATCGACCGGGATAAAAATTTCATGCCGGGACGGGTTTTTCCCGGGATTGTCAGATTTTTGCCGGGATTAGTACATAAACGTACGTAATACACAATTATATACTAGTATAGTACAGTAGATGTCGGATATAAGCACACCGGTTATAAGAACATATCGGATATAAGAACACTATGTTGGAAAACGGTTGCCATCTACCCTATATAATTTATGTCGGTTATGAGAACATGCCGGTTATAAGCACATCAAGTGCAGTTCCCGACGATGTGCTTATAACCGGCATCCACTGTAGTATGAGAATCTAAATGTCACATTATGAAGTTCACCTATTATTTGGAACTATATGAAGGTACTAAATAGGATGACTAAATAGGATGTACATCATTTATAGATATGTATGTATCCAAGGAATTATCCAGGAGCGCGAGACGCTCCTTTTGGAGCTGATTTTGGGAAAATTTGAATTTAGGAGCGCGAAAATTTGGAATATTCTCCTATACCGTAGCATTAATTTGTCATTTAGGCGTATGAAATTGGATCAGACCAGGATTAGGAGCGTATTTCCAAATGGCTGTATATTACACTGTAGCTGTATGTAGTATCTACATTGCAATGTATTGGCTCGTCTACTTCGTATAATTGTCAATAAAATGTTTGGTTTAACACGTATTGATCAACAAGTTGTCAACTATTGATGTTATGAATGGACCGTATTTCTGAGGTTAAAGGTAGGTAGGGTTTCGTCCTAAAGAATGGTCGGGATTCGGAATAGCGGGGTGTCCAGAATCTGAAATAAATTAATGTTAATGTCTATAGTGTATAATAATTACGTTTGACCATAAATTAATGAGTAGAATATTAATCTTTCGGAGTTCCACTACATAAAGTTTTTTTAATTCCCGGGTAGATCCCGGTAAATTTAGGCGTTCCCGGCAAATGACCAAATCCCGGAAAAACCGGGATTCCCGGTCGATCCCTAGGTGTACTGTAATTAGAATATGAACATAATAATAGCATGTCGGTGTTTAATAATTTCCATTTCGACTGAATCCTGGTTCATTAATGTCATTCGATTGTGAGGCCTGACATGACATCAGTATGGTATGGCATAATGATGTTAAACTATATACAATAAACAGGGGATCTTTCGGTGACTATAAATTTGCAAATCAAATACATTTAAGCATAACTCGTTTAACCAATCCATGGCCAAAAAACATGAAGATAATTTGGATCATGAGGATATTCCTGGATTTGAAATACCGACTGGCCTTAGGGTAACCCTCCACGTCTCAGATTATCACAGTTAAATATTTGATTAGAGAAATTATTGTAAAGCCAAATTGTATGATGTATTGTATTTCAATTAAATTATATTGAGTTGTCATGTTCTACAATTACTTTTTAAGTTATAAATTGTGTTCTTAATTTATATGTTCTTCTAGGCTCAAATTGGAGGGTGAGGGAGAAAAATATTCCATATCGTGGTTCCAAAAATATTTGTCATCAAATTATAGCTTTAATAGTTATACAACTTGTATCCATTTAGTTAGGGAATTTTACCTCAAATTATAGGTAAACCTTGAAAAAAATTGTTACCAAACAATTTCTACACTAGTGTCTTCTTAAGGATCCAAATAAACATAGAAAAAAAGTTGCAAGCCCAAACCCGTGAGGAAAATTTTTTACACGGGTTGCAGTTTCTGATTTTCCATAGTAAATCGCCAACATTTCTGGAGCTAACTTTCTCAAATCAGCTCCAATCAACTTATTATCACCATATTGGAACTCTGCGTTAAATTTCCAGCAATTTGATATATCACATGTCCATATTTGGAAGAATTTTTCCATAGCAACGCTGGAATGTCTTAGGAATGTGTGAAAATTCCATTATCAAATTGTGTTCCCACTTAATCAAGTGACCCCTCATTCGACTCCATTCAGCTACCTGAGTAAAATTATACACATACCGACACTCTAAAACGTGATTTTATAAAATTATTCGAGATTAACTGTAAATCTCGAATAATTTTATATATACACATTCCTATGACATTCCAGCGTTGCTATGGAAAAATTCTTCCAAATATGGACATGTGATATATCAAATTGCTGGAAATTTAACGCAGAGTTCCAATATGGTGATAATAAGTTGATTGGAGCTGATTTGAGAAAGTTAGCTCCAGAAATGTCGGCGATTTACTATGGAAAATCAGAAACTGCAACCCGTGTAAAAAATTTTCCTCACGGGTTTGGGCTTGCAACTTTTTTTCTATGTTTATTTGGATCCTTAAGAAGACTCTAGTGTAGAAATTGTTTGGTAACAATTTTTTTCAAGGTTTTGAGTTAAAATTCCCTAACTAATTTCATAACTTAGAAACGATGTTTTATTGAAAAATATTAATTAACAGCAGATCGGTTAATTGGTTAATATAATTTGTAAATGTTAACCGATATTACCAGCAGTTAACCGGTTAATGTTGGTTTAAGAAGGCGGAATTTGCTACGCACTAGAAGTCTAGATTCTAGAATCAGTGAGTTTTTCAGTTACTCAAGTTTTTCTCCCTTGGAAGCGTTACGTAACGTTCGAAGGCCTTACACAGGTTGATTATATTATGGGAAAACTTATAGGAATTATTTTAACAGCCGCTAGCCTATGTACAAATGACCGTTGTATAGACTGGCCTATAACAGATTATACTCTACAACATATGTAGGTAGAACGTAACAGTGTTGTAGAATCCAAATATTTTTGAGCTATGGGCTCCCTAAGCCGTTTATAGACACCTTGTGGACCCCACCCAGCTTTAGGTTATTATTGGGATAAAGTAGGTCATTTGGAAAAATATTAAACCAGTGATCGCTGGTGTTTTGAATATGTATTTATGCTAATATAAGCAGACAGTTTTCTGGGTAATACTGGCTCTCGTGTGTAGTACACCAAATCCAAGTATGGAAATTAACCACCATAAAGAAATCCCATTTATCTTCCCGTAGCCCTAACTTAGCATAGTAGAAGTATAGTTGAAGTATAGTACAGCTCTAGAATAGTACCATTTATTTGATAATGATTTGATATTTCAGATTAAATAGACACAATGGAAAGTTAGAAATGTATGGATAGACAGACGGAACACATAAAACTGATTGATGAATTAATTTACTCTCGACCAATTAAATTACAGTCTCAGATAGGCATTCTAAAACGCACATTTAAGTGACATACAATTTTTTTGGTTCAGATCTGTTGATTCTATAGAGAGTTCTATAGAGAGAAATGCTTAAAACACAAAACTGTTGTGTGTGTGTATATTTGTTTGTATTTTCCGAGTTGATTGAAGAAACTGGACGGTTTCCAAATGAGATTTTTGGCATATAGGGGTAACTTTTGGCACCCGCCAACATGTTGAGGTTCCACTCAAAATTTATCACACCTCGACAAGTTATGACGTCATTGTCATATTTCGAGAACCCTGAAAATTCACTTAATCGCACATAATTCGCGCCCACTAAAAGATAATAATTTGAAAATTTAATAGAACATGGACATTAATGATGCGGACACGTTGCTCACATCAGATTGCCAATATACATAGTCAACATCCGGTAACTCGAACCCTCAGGGGAATGAACAATCCGTTCGAGATAACGAATGTTCGAGTTAACGGGCATTCGAGTTACCGGGTGTTGACTGTAGCGAAATGAAAATTCGTTCGAGATAACGAATGTTTGAGTTAACGGGCATTCGAGTTACCGGATGTTGACTGTACTCATTATCGCATGATGACGTAATCACAAAAATTTCACGTTGTTTAATGAATTTGACTATTTTATGCCTATTTTAGGCTATTTATGCTTCATAATCAATGTTAGAAGTATATAAACCACACACCAAGCGCGAAGCGGTTGGTGTGTGTGGTTGTGTTCTGCCGCGAAGCGACCTAGCAAGCGAAGCGCGCTAGTAATGATTATAATCTATTTCATAGGCGTAGGTCCCAGTAGGGCAGGGGTACATAGAATTTGGTACGAGGTTTTATTTTATATTGATCATAATGTAAATAGCCTCCAAAAGCCCTCCCGATCTGCAAATAACTACAAATGAGTCCTACCAATCCCGAGTCTACACCCCTGTATTTGACATTATGGGAAATAATAGTAATTTGGTTAATTAATCATTCTTGGTATAAATAAAAATCCAAAATTGCAGCCTGTGCCGACGCATGTTCCTTTGGTGGCACTATATTTTGATGGTGGTTTATTGATAGTGCCTCCTGAGGAAAAGGAACATGCTATCGGCACAGCTGCAATTTTGGATTTTTTTTCGCCATGTCATCATCACTATGAAGGTGTAAAAACAGTAATAACTAACCAAGGCACTGAGATTAGAACTGGGCCACTATACTATAGTATAGTCGGCACAGTAATACCAAAGTAGTAAGATTAGAACTGGGCCACTATACTATAGTATAGTCGGCACAGTAATAATAACCAAGGCAGTAAGATTAGAACTGGGCCACTATACTATAGTATAGTCGGCACAGTAATAACTAACCAAGGCACTGAGATTAGAACTGGGCCACTATACTATAGTATAGTCGGCACAGTAATTACTATAACAAAACTATGAATACAACATGCGCAATAGTTGCGTCTATAGTAGGAGCGCATTCCACAGTACGATCCCAATCAATTAACGCTCCCTAATGTTCTGCAGTTTATATTCTCTAATTAGAATGGAATATATACTGTATCCTTTCGTGACGTACGTCAACAACTGGAAGACTATATGCTCTACCTATACGAGAATATGGCGCTACCTTCGACCTGACACCCTAGGCCCGAGCGGCTGGTACCAGTTCTTCTCTCGGGAGTACACGGAGTTGACCATCCATTGCAACTTTGAGCCTGAGTTCATTATAGGCGTGCTAGCTGTTGCCACAGCCTTCACAGTTATAAGATTTTTATGTCATAAACTTTTCTTGGATAAGATACCGATTTGGTTGGACTTGAATGAGGAATCGCGTGACAAATTCCCTGAGTCACTTTTCCGTCTGATCTCTTACATATTCATCTGGTCGTGTACCACCTACGTGGTTCTCTTCTCCGACTACCCGATATTGGAAAGTTCCGACATTGTGTGGAACGACTTTAGCGGCGTCTCAACGGTGATAGCGCCCGATGTGATCTTTATCTACGTGTTGCAGTGTGGGTTCTACGTGCACTGCGTGTATGCTAACACTGTTCTAGACGTGCATCGATCCGACTTCTGGGCTCTCATGCTACACCACGTGGTCACACTCAGTCTCATTTCAGTCTCCTATGCCTGTAGGTACCATTACGTTGGTATTATAGTTGTTTTCCTACACGACATATGCGATATATTCCTAGAGATCGCCAAGTGTGGGAGGTACCTTCTGATCCAGGGAGGTAAGGAACATAAAATATTTGACATCGTTTCTATGATATCGTTTGCAATATTCTCTTGTTTGTGGGTGTGGCTACGTCTCTACTGGTACCAGACCAAAGTGATAATGGGAAGTGCTGTCACTTCAATGGAATTGGATATGGAAGGACAGTTCTACTTGATATTAAACGCGCTACTGCTGACTATCTATGGACTGAATGTGTATTGGTTCTTCTTCATTGTCCTTGTTGTATATGATATTATTGTGGGGGATGGGTTGTCCGATAAAAGGGAGGATGAATTGAATGAGAAATCCAGGCAGGAGGCTCTGGAGAGGAAAGAGAAAGAGAAAAAGAAAAATTAGTATTATTTCATGAATGTATTATGTAATATTAGTCTGCTAATCTTACACTCTGTAATTGATGTTCAGTAGTTGATATCACACTACGTATTTTAAAATTGTATTTTACTATATTTTATTTCTGTATCGTTATTTTATCTGAAATAAAATAAATCGATTATTATTTGTGTATTATTATGTGTCTTTCAATAATGTATACAATTTCTCTTGTTCTTACAAACACCAGACCGTGAAAAGTTTGTTTACTCTATTAGAGATTCGTATTTACTGAGCTGTGCTCTTACTGAATGGGCTACTGTAACTGGTAAGATATGCAGCATGCAAACCTAAACAATAACTGATAAGTATAGCAGTGACTGTATAGCTAATAATTTATCTTACACTAACATAGTATAATAGCAACTGTACCAGACAGAGCCAGTAGAGATACCGCATGTCTGACTCGCATCCTATTTAATTATTTAATTATCTCTGTATCAGGTAAAAATACCTTACTCTACGAATTAAATTTAGAGCGATTCGCAACAAAACATATAGTACAGTATACTGTCTATGAAACAGTGGCGTCGAACTTTTCTATGGGGCGAGTTATGAAATTTTTTTAATATCACCTAGTATAAAACATGTTTTCCGAAAAGTTGTTTACTTATTGTGTAATTTTTTTCCAAAAGTCGGTTTTATCTTGATGAAGATTTCCCGCTAAATCGCTATCTATTAAACTTTCTGACACAACACATATATTGCATAATTTAACTCTAACGGTTCGAATTAAGTTCGGCCGAACCTAAATAGCATACATAGTTCTAGACGAACTAAATAGGTTCATCCGAATCAAAAGGTTCGTGCTCAACTAGGCGCAAAAAACTTACCGCGGGTGAATTTCGACTGTCACCAATTTATATTAATTAATTACCTTTGAGCAGAGATGAAATGGATCGATTTGGAATTTTTAGTTCAGCCGAACCAAATTTGTTGGGTTCCACTCGAATTAACTTAGTCTAAATATGTTCACACGAACCAAATAGGTTCGTGATGAACTAAACGTATGAGTACTTTTCCAGCGATTTTCGCAGTGGGTTCAAACATGCTGGAATTTGTTCAAAAGAGTTTAGAAACAATAAAAAATTGCAATTCATGATAGATACATACAAATTATCACGAACACCACCAAAAATCACCGAATTTCGGCAGATTTATGTCGGGGCACGCCCCGGCATGGTTGACGCCTATGCTATGAAATTCGCGCAATTAATTAAATTTAATTCACCGTTTCTAAAATATAATATTCTAAACATTTTATTCCTTATAAGTATAACTCCTGAACCACATAGGGGGCTGCTCATTATAAGCAGTGCAGTAATTTTTTAACCTGTTTCAGTCCTCCATTTGTTACTTCTCCATTTCGGACATCATCTCATATACAAATTTAAGTTATTAGCAAATAGGGACTCTTATCAAGTATCAACATCTAAAACTTAAAGGATACCTATTATCTATGTATGATATCACTTTCTCTCTAATCTAAACAACAACAAACAAATCAATAAACATAAACAGCAATCCAGAACTAACCGGGAAATATATTCCTTGATAAGATTTTTGTCAGATCACGCTAATTACAAATTAATAAAGTATATTATAAATTAGAATACAGTGATACTCTCGTTATAACGCAGTGCTTGGGACCTGTAAATTCCTTCGTTATAAGCGCGGATATTAATTAATGCATTTAGTGCTCTGGGGGGAAAAATCTCCATTTCGCTATAAACAGTTTTTCGTTATATCCGACTTGGTTTACTGTAGTTCGTTATCTATTCCACCACATATCATATATTTGTGCCATGTCCCGTTCTGTGTCCCGTATGCACAATGAGGAGGAACAGACCATAAAGCTAGACAACCTAGTGAAGGAGTACAGCAGCTACGAGGACTTCCTGAACTCGCAGATAACGCCCACGGACCTGTACTACCTGGAGGACGAGGAGGTGGCCCGGGACCTGGTCGAGCTGGGCTACAGGGGCACCGGGGAGGTCCTCAAGAGGGAGGAGTTCGAGGCTAGGAAGAAAGCTCTGAGCAGTAACCAGAACAAACGAGACCAGAAGCAGACCCTGGCCGGACAGGGCCATGACCTGACGGACACGCCGCTACTGGCAGCTCTGGCGCAGCGGGAAGAAGCCAACCGGACTGGGAAAATGACGACAATTATATTTATTCGTGACAGGAACAACCGTGAGCAGGAGATATCCGGATACATTGATTTTGCACATAGACTCAAAACAGAGGAGTTCAAGACAATATTCTCTTCAAAGAAACGGTTTATCCCCAAACAAACCGACCTTAGTTTCTATAACTGGGACACCCAGCAAGCGTGCATGCACGACACGCCCAACTACCAAGTTATTGCTGACAGCACGTCTGGACTGACTTTCAAAAACAAGACAGACCGGAAAACTATTGATGTTGACCCAAAGGCAGTAAAGCCAGGCGACAATACAACTCGTCTAGAGCTCTATGATAGCAGCTACGAACAGATTGTATTATTTGATCACTTTACACGTAGGTAGCAGTCTCCAACACTAGAGTCCTACTTATACTGATAGGAGCAACAGCTGTGTATTGGCTACTACTTTGTTACATCAATTATGAACTAACATATCTTATTACAAGTTGATCATAGTTAATATGTTAGTTTTAAGAGTTTAATTGAATCAGTCGTTATTATTTCACAACACGAGAGCTAATAGAGGTAAGTCCACCTAATCATTACTACTATTTATTTAGATGTATAATATCACGAATCAATTTAGGTTTTAAATTAGAAAAATAATCTTATAATATCTCTGATGTAAATACTCACATGTCTGACTCTAATTAGGTAATCATCGACCTGGCATATGAACTGGCCCACATGTTCGTGCACCTGCATTTATTTCCAGTTAAAATAATCAGTCATTTTACCGCATAAACCTCGTGTTAAATACGCTGTTATCAGTTTGCTTAGGAATATTTCATAGATAATCTTGTGTTAATAATTAATTAATTAATTATTATCAAAACTTATATTTTTATATGTACATGTATGTACAGCCAAGTTATTTTACGATTTTTAATAAGTTAATAAATCCAGCAAGCAAAAATGAGTTTCTGATGCTACAGATGGTATCTAACAGCACTTGGTTCGTTTTGAGCTGGGACCATGGGGCTCGATTGATTTAGGGTCAATGTCTTCCATTTCTCATTCACAGTGTTAAGAATACTATGAAATTATATATTTTACGAAACATATGAATAAATATTTTAGCAAGTCTAATGCATTAGATAGCAGCGCCTTATCGTCTAATTGAATTTTTTATCCAAATTTATATGTTATTAATTTGTTACATAATGGTAATGGTTCAAGAAGGAATTTATTCCATATAAATTACAAACCATATTAGTAGCCACAATGTTATCGTATCAGCAACCTCCTTTTGACTTTGCACTATAATTTCTCCTTGTCATTTGACTGCAGTAATTTCAAGTTAGTCTGAATTCTCGCTAAGGAATAACCTCAGACCGCAACTAGTTTTGCAACCAAGCACATATGTAGGTTGCATCTACTGATTATTTGCTATCGACTATTTCTTGTATATAACCTTCCTGTAGGCATCTATTGCTCATTTCTCAGCTATTTATGATTCTACATAATGCAATATATTATAATAATCTCTATTCTGTTTAGAATCAGCTGAACAATAAATTGTTAAAAAATCTCAGCTGAACACTTTATGTCAGTTATAGTATTCTCTTGAGTCTTGACCATATTCAACAAATGTTCCCTATGTTCATTCAGTGTTTAATTTACATTTCTTTCAGCAGTTAAAACTCACATATGTTATTCCATGCGTTATGATTTTTCACACAGCCGGGAGAATTTGAATTATTCTACACTAAAATTAATTACATTCAATGTTAGAATTCTTATTCACGTGATATACTTTCACTTGCTATAGATTTTAACGCATAACATGGATATGATGAGAGTAGAGCCGACAATGATGACCACGCCTCCCATCCAGCACCAACACCAACACCACACTTTCCACTCTCCACACAGTGCCTTCTCATCTCTCTCCTCTGGAAATGTTTCCTACAGAGGAATGCCCCGTTCTATGTCTGCCACGCCCAACTCCATGATGGGGCCTCCTCTCCATCACCAGGAGATGGTGCGCCAGTCTCCGATTCCCTTCCACCCCATGCAATCTTTAAACCACGTGTCTCCGCACCCTAGAACCACGCCCATTCCCGAAATACACCCGGCCTCCTACCCGCTCTCGGAGCACCACTTCGTCGGGTCCCCCTCCCTCTCCTGTCCGGTCAGGGAGTCCCCACACAGTTTCTCGCACAGCATTCCCCAGCAGGAGCCGATGCCTGCGGCACACACTCTCTGCTACACACAGCCGCCCATATACAACTCGTTTAAGCCCCATGTCCCGTCCCACCCGCAGACCTGCAGAATACAGCCCGGCTGTAGACCCCCCACCCCAGCTGACATCCTAACCGACTCAGCCTCCAACCCGTATCCCCAGGCCTCCACGCCCGTCACCTACGCATCAGCTGTTTCTCTCCCGCAGCCGTACCCGCACCTGCTCAACAGCACCGAGTCCACCTCCTCCCAGCCCTCTCTGGAGTCCCTGGAGTTCGAGAGCGAGGTGGACACGGCCCGGACCTCCATAGACGAGTCCACTGCTAACCTGGTTATCTCGGCTGGGGACGAGCTGTCCGACCTCAAGGTGTCGCCTGCCCCTCTCCCGTTCTCTGTGGTGGTCACCTCGATAGCCACCTCCTCCCACGACAACATGTCCGAGTCGAACTTCCCCTGCTCCCCCAGCTGTCTCTCCCCGCACTCCTCCAAGTTCCCGCTCATGAAGGAGCGGAAAGCCATGGACAAGAAGCTGCGTCGCGAGATCGCCAACTCCAACGAGCGCAAGCGCATGGAGAACATCAACACTGGGTTCCGGACGCTGAAGGTGCTGCTGCCGCAGAGCCAGAACGAGAAGACCAGCAAGGCCGCCATTCTGCAGCAGACCGCCAAGTACATACACCGACTGGTGGAGGAGAAGCGACGGCTCATCGAGGAGAACGACAAGGTCAAACACGAACTCTCAAAGTACATGTCTAACTCGCAGTACGCTGTCGGGAAGGGCAGTGCATTCATTCAGCCGGCCTCCGGCTTCCAGCCATTCAACTCCCCCGCTCAGATCTCGAAACCGGAAGCTGACTACTGCTCGCGAATGCAGGAGGAAGTGAGCAAGCTGCAGGACCAGCTCAAGCACGAGCGGAACTCCAAGTGCATGTTGGAGAAGATCAACAGAGACCTGGAGTCGCGAGTCGGGTTCATGGAGAGTGTGTGTCCGCACAACCCAGACCCGATGCTCTCCTCGCGAGACACGCACGGCAAGCAGAACGTGGATGCCATCCTGATGTCTCTCGAGCTGGAGACCGAGTGCTACCCCAACAGACCCCCCTCCCCGCTCTCCGGCTACGAGAGGCAGACCCCCTATGTTGAAATCATGGATCGATCCACTACACCCTACATCGACCGTAACACGCCCGTTGGACACTTCCGGGCCATTAAAAGCCCCATGCCTCACCACTAACCCACCACCCACCAAATTACATACAGTAAAATGATCATGAGACCTACATATAATCGGATAAGTCTTTTTAAGCTTGCAAGCTTTTAGTTTAGTTTATATCAAAAAAACTTTTTAATTTTAACGTTAAGTTGAGTTTTCTTTTGATTTGCATTTCGGTTATGTAGCGAGAATGATGCCAATCTCTTTTATATACTCATTTGAGAAAACATATGATTTAGTGACGCTCCAAGTCGAACTTGAATATAATCGGTAAATTATTCGTACTTTATCTAGTAATGGAATTACAGACTAAAACAATTTTTCTAAATTTATTACTATTGTCATAGAAGGAATATTACATATATATAGTCAGGTCTTTATTGTTAAATATAAATGAGACCAACAATTGTCCATAATAGAGAGATTTCATAATAAGCGAAATCAACTTAATATTATAAACTCTATGAAAGTTGTTAAATTGGGACCATATAACTTGTTCATATCAAAAGTTTTTCATATTGAGTAAATGAAAATTGTTCACAATAAGCAAACCTGATTGTTACTATAGTTTACAATAGTACCACTTTAAGTTAATTAAAATTCCAGGTTTGCGAATGAAGACAATCAATTGAAATGTGTCTCAAATATGGAACAAATGTCTCTCAACAGTTTAATACGCTTGATATATCTATTCATGAGTTTAACTTCAAATGGTCTTGTAAATTTTTCTAATTTTATGGATAATAGGTTTGCACAATCCAGAATTTAAGTATGTTGGTATAATTTAATTTGTATTTAATTTGATTATTAACTAATTCTTTCTTTAGACTAGTAGCGACATTCTAATAAACTGGATGGTTAGTATACCACTCAGTTCATGCACTCTAATCAGGGATGTCTGTAGTTTATTGATAAATATGTGCTAATAAATTCATATTTATGATTAAAAATAGGAAATTTACTTTGTATTGAAGGAGTTACATAAATATCATTACAATTATTTCACGTGTATTATCTCTGCTACAGAGCACATATTATTATCTTATTCATTATATAGCGATTACAATGGCAGACCCACCTCTGGCTATCCCAGATGAAGTATTGATGAATGCCACCAACCAATATTTCTCCTTTCTTCCCGAGTTCTGCAAGATCTACCTGGTCTACCTAATGCAGATGGTGATCAGCGATCCCTACGGGTTTATAAAGAATGTGTTTATTTTGCTATTCCCTCTGTTTCTTCTGAGTGCGATATGTTCCTACTTCTTGCTGAAGGAAGTGAAGAAGGACGAACACAAACAGAAGAACAGAGATAAGATTAAGCAACGAGCTCAGAAGGCAATTAAATCGAAAGAAGAAAAGCAAACTAAGAACGATAAGAAAGTTGTAACAGTATCTGAGAAGAAATCTCCCTCTCCCTCTCCAGGGAAATCAAAGAGATCTCAGAAGAAAGATAAATAATTGAAGAAGATAATGTGATTAGAATCCAGCGTCTGCTTCTGTTAAGTTAGCTTGTTATCTAGCTAATCTTGATTCTATTTGATAAACTGATGCATTCTAATTTATCTACTTTATTCATATCTAGTACCTGTTGAACTCTCATTATAGTCAAATTAACTAATACAATAATTTTGTAATTCCTCCACGCAAAGCAGTTTTGTCGCGTCATATTTAAATACATTCGACTTCGCTTAATTGAGTCACTTTGGTTGTAGTTTTAGTGTTGTAAGGTCGGAAAATTTCCTAGGAAATTTCCAAAAAATTGCCAAATGTCCGGAAATTTTACATGAAAAATTATTAAATATACCTAGTTTTTTTAATTTTGATAAACCATATCTATAATGTAGAGTTGTTACTGTGTGCTTGTTATTTTGCTCATGACAGTCTAACTTAAGTAGACAAAAATTTTGCCAATTTAAAATAGAGTTCCCTAAGCATAATTTGAAATACAGTATGTAAAATTTCCATAGAAAACAAAATTTTTGGAAATTTTACGCAACACTAGTAGTTTTACACAATTGTACGGGAAAAGCCAAACTGTAATTCCATTCCGTAAAATCTGTGAAATATTGACCCAATTATCCCGTGGCTCTATTAAGCGGAGTCTATTATATATCAAATTATTCACAAACATATTACAATAAATTCAGTTAACAGGGCCGGGGTAATTACAGATCCACTTAATAACACTATATATCTTCGTGTCTGAGGGCCCACTCGAGGCCCCCACTTAGACCGGTCTCTATAATATCTCTGAATGCCTCGTCTCTGTTGAAAATAGCCGCGAATAGGTAGCTCTTTTCTTCCCGCATGAACACCTCAATGGACATCCCACTCCCGGGTAGGATCTGGAAAGGCTTCGCTTTGCCTACGCCCTTTATGTTTCTAAGTTCGATCTTTAACCTATCGCTGCTGCTACTGGGATTAGTTTTTTCGAAGCACAAGAAGTTGGTGGTGAGGTAGAGCTTGCCAGATTTATATCCGCTCAGGAGGCTGCCTCTGGTGAGAAGATTCGCGCGTCTGCCTGTTATCCAACCGGATATGACTCTCTCTTTATGAGGCAGACCGAACTTTGTAAGAATTAGCTTCTCTTTCGCTTCCTGCTGCGCGGAATTGCGGATTTCTTCACTTTCCTGCTCTTGAACTGATCGGGCTCCCGAACTAGTGCCCTGCGTCTGTTCTATTTGATTCAAACTCTCGTTGGTTGGAAGCTTATTCCACAGTCTCGCTATCCCGTCATATTTCGCTTTCGCTTTCGGATACTTTTTATAGACTGGAGAAATAACGAATATCTTTAACCCCATTGCCAACCCGACTATTTTCAGTAGAACTGATGTGGGCATCAGCCAGCTAGCTATCAGTGCTATCCATAGAAACTTGTACAACTTCATTGTAACCTCTGAATTACGCCAACCTATCAAGTTATTTACCTTTTCCAAACCATCAGCTATCGATCCTGTTAGGGTCTGCACTTTCAGTAGAATCACACGTGCCATGGCTATCTTGTCCAGTAACTTCGAAGGCTCTTTCTCCTGGGGCTCTTCTTCCTCGTCTCGGAATATGCCGAACCGACTGGCCAGCCCGGTGGCGATTATATAGCTCACACTCAGGCGCCAAACCATGAATATAAGTATCAGCTGTAGTGTGTAGCCGGTGTAGGCACTGATCATGTACAGACAGAATATCACGAGGGTCTCGGCCCGTCTGCTCCAATTTATTATTCTATCTACGCTCTTACCGGCGTTTGTATAGGGCTTCAGAGCTTTGGTAAGACGTCCGATATTGTCGCTCAGGAGAGAAGGCGTGAATGACTCTTCTTTCTGGAGCTCGACCGAGTCTTCGTTCTCCTCAGTGTGGAAATCGCTTAGGAAATTCCAAAAACTGTTGTATAGACTTTCTCTGTAGCCTCTGTACAGGTCTTTAGCCCTGTTTAGTTTCCCAATCGGCTGTTCCTTCTCTCTGCCCTCTTTGCTAGCATTCTCGGACTTCTCACATACGATATTCTCGAATAGCAACTCTCCGCTCTGAACCTCGACTGTCTGAGCCCTTATGTTGCAGGCTGGGATATCGAACGCAGTAGAAGCACGCAAGCGGCCCTCCCCCACCATTTCTCTAAGTTTCGTGTTTTCTATCATGGTCGCCTCGAGGGTTTCTTGCAGCTGAATCAGCTGCAGCTCGTACGTCTCCTTGATGCTCTGCTCTGACGTCATAGAGCTGCTTCTCAGCGGGGATGGCATGGCGAACTCCAACGGGTCGGTTTCTTGATACACCCTCCTCCTTCTGTGTCCGTGGTCCCTGTCTGGACTGCTGGAGCGGATTATCTGAGACAATAGGAACTCGTTCCCCGGGTCGTCACAGGCTGCGTAGGAATCCATCAGTTATTCTCTTGGACACTAAGCAGCTAATTATATTATTATATTGCATGGATTGCTTTATAATTGGGCATAATAACTAGACATATTAATAACTGGAGTTGGGTTTCACTCTGAAATTGCTCATAACTATATTATATGAGATAATTCATACTTGTACATTTATTTTGTGAGATTCTTCTTACTACTGTTATTCTCTCTGGTAATGAGATACTGATAGCCCAGTAGCCGTTACAACACAGCTTCTCTTGGACAGCCCGTCTCGCCAAGCATACTAATATGTAGTAGTACAAGTTCTACTGTTAAAAGCTTTGATTCTTCATTTCTTAGATCTAGCCATTAGGTATATCTCCAGTTTGTGTTCTATTATAGTTGATTATTGGTGCTGGCGTGTCTGACTCCTTGCACTGGCTTACTAACATCATTAATTTATTCTTTGAATTCCGTATGATTGCTTTGAAAGTGGAATGATATAGTTTAGTCTATAAATTTGAGGTTTCTATTTCAGCCTGTACTTACGCTTACAATTAATCTTTCCTTGCAACTCTCCCACTATTATTGGGATGTTTATTGAAATATTGACAACAATCACAATGGAAATTAACAAATCAGAAACTTGAAATGAGCAATTAGGATTAGCAGATACAACGAATATAATTCGGATTTAGAAATGCTAAACCGTATGATTCAATTAAGTCTCCGTTTTTCTTGCCTTCCCTTCCACTGACGTGGATGTGTTGTCAGCTTTTGGAGAATATCTTGATAGTATATGTCGCCTATGAGGATATTATCAGCTGGGTCCAAACAGAAGAACCTCGAAAAACAGACCAATTCACCTTGTTCCATCCTACAAGAACTGAGGAGGGTCCATTCTTGAAAAGAAATAGACACAGTTGGAACTTATTGCACACATCGTTATATTCTTGGTTTTACATAGTAGTGTAGCTGTCCATTTCCTTACAGTTTTTCAGTTGAATCGCTTTGCAGGAAAGTGCTATTCTGTTATTATTGTTATCTGCTACAAACACAGATCCATTTGCATCTATACATCTGTCCTCCATCCAATATTTCTGTTTAATACCTTTCTTATTGAACTGGAGCATAGAATGCGGTACGACTCCTTGAGTTTTTCTCCCCAAATCTTATGATGCAATCTCTTCGAAGGACACAACTCGTACTCGATAGTTGCATTGATCAGCTATGTAGATTTGTTGGTTTGCTTCATTAATTAAGGGCTAGACCAACTAATTCGAGTTGATTGGAATCTCTTTTTTATCTACCCAGTTGTGTCGGTTCTAAATTCTTAGGATAGTCCGGGAATCCAAAATTTACCAACTCTCCGAATTCTGTGATTTTGCAGTGTCTGACAATGGAGTTTGGTAGGTGTTAAGATCTTGTCCTTGTTGGTGCACCTGAGCAGCTCTGGTGAATAGGAATGTTATCACTCACTTTGAGAGTTAACTATTTAAGTGCTTTTGTATCACTTAAATAGTTAACGATTTTTCTCAATCCGTCTTGAGATAGTTGCACAATCAAGCAAAGGATCAAGAATTTTATTCTGACAGTCAACTGTGCTATTTCATTGAAGCATAGATTAAATGACACAGTTTTAGACTGTTAGAATTAATCATTTCAAATGAGAAAATGAAGTCAGTATATGAATATATTTACAACAATTTAATATTATGGTTTATATTGTTGTTAATATACATACAAGTATTGCTAATCTTGTTGCCAGATCAGAAAGTTAGTGAAATTTGGGGGCGTTTTATTTACTTTTGGATACTTTTCATGGAAAATTATTCATCAGACATTGCACGAGATTACAAGAATTAATATTTTTCATAAATTGTGTTTCCAAATACACCAGACACACGCTAGATATAGCATTAATTATGCCAGAGGAGGAAGAGAGGAAATGGTGGCACTTTGACGTCATTCACACGCCCTGTGCAAGAGACGGCCTGCTAGTCGGAATCAGCTGTGGAGTTCTGACAGGGATGGCATACTTCCTCAGATACAAACTGATCCTAAGATCAGGTGACTGGGCAGTGGGCGCGTTCGCTGTCTCCTCTGCTCTCACATTTGTCTTTTGTCGCTCCAAGAGAGCGGCTAATCAGCAAGCGCTGAAGGATATAGCCGACTACGCGAATACGAAGGGAGAGAAAGCTAATACGTGACTGGACACTAATCGAGTTATATTTTAGTTGAAATGTTTAATTAAATTGTTATATTCGATGCTCTTAATACTAGTAGCTAATAAATTATACTATCGAAAGTAGAACGAAAACCAGTTTATTTTCCAAGGGATCCCCAGCTTTAGAGTATATTGTTTATCATTCAGACTTTTTAGCAAGTACTTACGGCGGCTGGGATTTTTCATAGTTTACTTCAACCATTATCATAAGTCAAACCGTAACAACATCTAATAATGCCATACAAACTTGTTCATTAAAATGTAAATTAATGTTTAGGAGGGTAATTTACATGAGTCTGTACTATAGCTAATTTATTTATGCTATAAATAAAATAAGCGTAATGATAAATAAATAATTTGTGATTAACCTGATGGTCCTGATCTATCTTATTGAGTCTGCTCAATGGCTCCTCTGGTTTAATTTGCACAGATAGCTATTATGTCCACAGATTGCAATATTTATAAAAGCAACAAATATTATCTACTAACTAAATTAAACAAATCCTCAAGCAAAATAGTTCACTGATTATTATAATTAAAACAATTAAAACTCTGATCACTCATGGCTACAAAAGACATACCATTTATCCCAACAACAGAAATCCCAATCGTCTGTCAACTAAACTCTACAGTCCAGTACCTATGTAGTTTCCACAAAGACACAAAGACCATAGAGGTCCCGTGTATCCTGCAGCCCAAGCTAGTCAAGCTCTCCCCCAATGGGAAGTACCTCGCCAGTGTAGACAGCACTAAGTTCGCTTTGTACGAATTCACAGAGCATAGGATCATTATAGCACAAGAATTCAATGAAGATCAGGTGGTCATACAAGATTTCGTATTCTCACCCAAATCAACCTACTTAGCTACCTACGAGACTTTTGGCGCCTTCCACAGAGACAGAAAGCTGCCTAACATAAAGGTGTTCCGAATAGAACTCGGGTTCGAACAGGTGGCTGGCTTCACTCATACGCAGACTTCTGAGACGTGGGAGCCCCAGTGGACCGGGGACGAACAGCTGTTCGTGAAGCAGACCATAGCTGGTCTCCTCTTCAGAGAGACTGTCGGTTGGTCTAGAGACTCCAAATCCTTAGAACTGAACTACTTGCATTCATTCCAAGTATCGAAGTGTTCCCTACACGCCCCACTCTTCGCCGTGTTCATTAAGGGATTCCAGAGCTCTCCCTGCTCCGCCCGGGTTTACCAGTTCCCTCCCTTAGACCACCCCATCGTATCGAAAGCTTTCTTCAACGCAGATTCAGCCACCATTCACTGGAATTACAACGGCACTGCTGTGCTGTTTGTGGCACACATGGATAGCTCCGTTAACTACTACGGGGGGCAGTCCCTATACTACCTGAACCTGGACGGCACCACTCTCTCCATTGACCTGGACAAGAAGGGGCCTATTTACAGCGTGGACTGGCATCCCTTCCTCGACCAGTTCGCCGTGGTCTACGGGCTGATGCCTAGCAGCGCGCGTATTTACAACCACAAGTGCGAGCCCATCCTGACAATGCCACCGATGCATAGGAATGTGGTAAAGTACAACCCGCAGGGAAACCTGCTATGTTTCGCGGGATTTGGCGGACTTAAAGGTACCATGGAGTTCTGGAATGTGAAAAAGCGCGTAAAGTTGAGTGAGGCAGAGGCTATCGACACCACTTACTGCGAGTGGTGTCCGGACGGGGAGCGGTTCTTAACTGCCACTCTTTCCCCGCGACTTTTCGAGGGAAATGGGTTTAAAGTTTGGGACTTTAGAGGGAAGTTATTAGCGAAGTACAGCATTCCTGAAAAGGACCACTTGTGGTCCATCTCCTGGCGCCCCACGGACACACTGCTGCCAGCTCCCTCGCTCGAGGGGGTCAAGGGGACCTTCCTGGAGAAAGAGCCTGAGAGCTATGTTCCTCCTGGTCTGCGAGACAAGGCTGGGAAGGGGAAACCTAGAGACGGGAATAAGGGAAAGGAATGCAATTCAAAAGAGCCTGTGGCAGTTAGCAGCAGTGAGTCACTGGAAGAAGTCAATAGTAAGAAAATCCGGAATTTGAGGAAAAAGTTGAAGGACATAGATAAGCTGAAACAGTTAGTGAGCGAGGGCAAGACTCTTGAAGCAAACCAACTGGCAAAGATAGAGACGGAGTCTGAGATTCTAGCGCAAGTAAAGTCCCTCGAGATGTGAAGCAATGTATCTAACTGATACCAGGCCTGACTAGCTGATTGAAGAGATGCAATAGAGTAGTGACGTAGCAATTGAGTCATGCTGTTATGTGCAATTAGTTGGAATTTTATTCAAAATAATAATATTTTACTTTGTATTTCAATGAAACTGCTTTTTATGTTTCATTGAAATTTTTGATTCATATTTTAGTGTATATAGCATAGCTTTGCTAATTGCTAAAACAATGCCTAAGTTGAGCGAGCAACAGATATACGAGGGACTAACGTATCGAAAGAGTTTTCTTGATTTGATTACTCGGGAGAGCTTTCTAGGCAGTTTCGCTAATCTGAGACTGCTGACTCGTGAGATTATAATCGGTGTATTCTCTCTGGAAGACAGCACAGCTTCGTTTGACTCCTGCAGAGATGTGTGCGAGTATGCGACTAGACTAGAGCGGGCCCTCGGGTTCTCCGAAGCTAAATGGGTTGCTAATATCAACAAACTTTATCAGTTCCTCGATGCAATACTGGCCACTGGTCAGTTCGATGCTCTCAAACTCGCAGTCAGAGAATTCAAATCTGAGTTAAGAGAGTTGGCCAGTGGGGATCAGCTGTTCCTGCCTACCTTTGAGATAACTAACGACATTCCAATGTCACTAACCGGTCACTTATATGTGGATACTCCTAGCGATAAACCAATTGAGCCAATCACGTACTCCCATAGTGAACACAAACAAACATTTTACAGCCCAAAGCCAGGGATAAAGAATTTGAATAAACTAGACTTAGACAGGTGCTACGCAATCAACAAGGGGGTCCGTGGAATATGCTGCATCATAAACATATATCGAAACTTTTCGACTTACGACGTCACAGATGGGCTGAGAGTGTTCGAGAGTCTGAACTATAAAGTTATTACATTCGATAACATCACCGCTAGCACGTTCGTATCCTCCTTGAAGAGTATTAGAAATAAGATACAGGAACTCGACTCAGACTCGTTTGTGCTTATCTTCAGCTCGCACGGAGATCCTGATAACGTGGTGTTCGCAGACGGGAAGAGAATGCCGCGCGAGAGGATTATTCTAGAATTCCTGCCGGCCTACTGCCCCTGTCTGGCCGGGAGACCGAAGCTGTTCTTCTTCCAGAACTGCCGAGGAGACCGGACCTTTGAGATCGATAGCACGCAACCAGATCCCCACTCAGACGCTGTGGTGCAGTCGGACGCTATCAGCTGTGAGTGCGCCAGACTAGCCCGCGACATAAAGATAGGGACACACCTCCCCACGGACATAGTGCGGTTCTACGCCTCCACGGAGGGGAGCGTGGCGTACCGCCTCTCCACCGGATCCATATTCCTGCAATCCCTGTACGAGATCCTGCAGGATGGTGCCATTAACCGCGAGTCTCTGAATGAACTCCAGTCGGATTTGGTGCGCAGAGTGACCTGCTATTCGCAGGCTACTCTGGAGAGGAGCAATAGGACGGGGGGCCAGGTGCCCGAGTTCAAGAGTTCTCTCGTTAAGAAGTTCTACTTCAAACACCCCTGTTTGTAAATTGAATTCTCTCATTCGGTGTAATATATTCCCGATCACTTCACAAGTACAATGTGCTTTAAACAATAAAATTCAATAGAATTGATATTTAACTACATTAGGCAATATGAACACCAGGAGACCGTCGAAATCTGTTCGTATTATCGGTGTTCGTATTAAGAGAAGTCTACTGTATAGTATTACTTGTCTCAGTACTACAGTGCAATGTGTACTGACTACATCGATAAGCTGATTCAGCCCATCGAGCTAGTCGACAAGCTGGAGAGCGTGCTGAGGGAGCTGGAGATAACAGCTGATATCCAGCCTCTCAGACACTTCTTGGAGATCCCCCAGCCCCCGGGTGTGTCTAACGGATACTTCGCTACGATGCCTGCCTACGTGCCCCCACTCAAGTGCTTCGGAGTTAAAATCCTCACTCTCTATCCCAGTGAGTTCCTATAGCTAATTCCTATTTATTGGTAGTTCTATCAGTCTCTATAGATAGCCAAGGCCCAAGGCCCATACGTATGTTCATACAAACCTAGCCAAACGTATCGAACGCCACAAACACACTAAAATATTGAGACACGTAGACTCAAGTTGTCCCAAATTGCAGATAAGAATATGTGGCTTCAAATACTTTGGTAATAGCTAAAGTGTAGAAAATAGGCGAATTGTAGTTAGAGTCAAATTCCTTAAATTCCTTCGTTATATCTCGATATTCGTTATAAGCGGATAATAATTAATTAATTTAGTGCTCTGGGGAACAATCTCCATTTCGTTATATCCGACTTGGTTATAACGGGAGTTTACTGTATTATACAAACTTAGTTGTGCACGTTAAATGATTAGAACGAATGAAGAGCCTGGTCAGTAAGAGTAACTTCGTTGACTGGCTGCGGCTGTCTGTGACGGGCGGCAGCGGGGGCGCGGGGGGCACCATGGTGCAGTGGGCCGTCAGCACAAAGTTCGGTATTCCCGTCGGGGGGGACGGCGGGCGGGGCGGGAGCGTGCTGCTGGCCGCCTCCCGCTCTGTGGGGGACCTGGGCGAGCTGAAGGCCTGGTACCGAGCTGCCAACGGACGCATCGGCAGGGGAAACAGAGTCCCCGGCGCGAACGGGGCCGACGTTCTGCTCTCCGTGCCGCTGGGGACCGTGGTCACTGACGAGTACGGACAGCAGCTGGGGGACCTGCTGGGGGAGGGCAGTCAGCTGCTGGTTGCCAGGGGCGGGGAGGGAGGAATGGGGAACTACAACTACAGCGTTCTGGGAAAGAAGCTGCGCTTCGAGCGGGGCCTGGGGGACCCGGGGGAGAAGAACTCGATCGAAGCGGAAATGAAGACAATAGCAGCTGTCGGTCTTGTCGGGTTTCCAAACGCGGGAAAGTCTTCCCTCCTGCGCGCCATTTCCCGAGCGAGACCCAAGGTCGCCGCGTACCCTTTCACAACGCTGCGGCCGTATCTGGGGGCGGTGGAGTACCCGGACGAGTCGCAGATAATCGTAGCAGACATCCCGGGACTTATCCCCGGTGCGCATCTGAACAAAGGCCTCGGACATTCCTTCCTGCGACACGTGGAGCGCTGCAGCGGACTGGTGTACGTGCTGGACCTGGACGAAGAGACGCAGGTGTGCACACCTGGTGAACAGCTGACGCATCTGCGGAACGAGCTGCGGCTCTACCAGCCGGAGTTCCTGCTCAAGAAGGCAGCAGTCGTGGCTAACAAAGTTGACCTTATGGAAGAGTGGGAATACACCATGGATGGAGAGGATGTCCTGGCTGTTTCGGCTGAATACGATTTGTATATTGATAGGTTCAGGGCTCTTCTGAAAGATGTTTTTCAGACCTTAACAATTGGGTAATTATTTCATTAAATATAATGCCAGTTTATGATGTTATAATGACGAATGGGGTTAATATCATTATAAATTTGTAGTCTCAATATGAGTAACTAAGGCCGTTCAAACGAATTTGTGTCATGTGTCATGGGGTGTCTAATTTTCAGGATTATTACGTTACGTTACGTTTGAAGTGCCCTTATATAGCATAAGCCATAGTACATAACGCTGTTTTACGTACGCTGTTTGTAGGCAACGCGGGGTCAGAGCTGCCCTCACACAGCTCCCAGGTGCTGCTGTACGAGGCCGCGACTGGCCAGCTGATCTCCCAGCTGGACGGAGATCCCATCACTAACCACAGAACCGCGGCTATCAGCGCTATCGCCGTGAGACACCTTTCTCCCCCCGACAGCCAGGTGTTGGCCGTCATCGGGTCTGGCAGCCAGGCCAGGAGCCACATCAGATATCTAACGGCTGTGAGGTGTGTTAACTAATACAGTGATACTCCCTTATAAGGACAGGGCCTGGGACCTGTAGATTCCTTCGTTATAAGCGGAAATAATAAATGCATATAGTGCTCTGTTATAAACGGTAATTCGTTATATCCGACTTGGTTATAACGAGACTTCACTGTAAAGCAACGCGAGTAGCAATACCTTAACTATTGTATAATTCCATTCCAGAGAATTCAAGGAGATACGAGTTTGGAGTAGGAATGCCGAGAATGTGAAACAGTGCATTTCTACGCTCCAACAGACTCACAACGTGACGGCTCCCCTGGTTGCTTACAAGAGCGCAGAAGAGGCGTGTGCAGGTGCTGACGTCATCGTAACAGTGACGCTATCAGAAGAGCCGGTGGTGCGGGGCGGCTGGCTGAAGGCCGGGGCTCTGGTGGTGTGTGTGGGGGCCTGCAGGCCCGACTGGAGGGAGCTGGATGACGAGCTGATGCACAGCTGCGCTATCTACACAGACAACGTCGTCTCCGCGGTCTCGGAGTCCGGGGACATTATTCTGAGCGGCAGCAGCGGCCGCGTGGAGGGAGACATCTGTCGCATTGTTAGGCAGAGCGGGAGCGTTAACTGGAGAGGGGAGAGGAAGCTTACTCTGTTCAAGAGCTTGGGAATGGCTGTGGAGGATGTCGTGGCTGCGCACCTGATCTGCTCTAAGCAGAAATAGCGCGACTCGAGTCTATTTATTCTGGCGAAGAGAAATACGAATTATTTTTTACTTTTTCATGAATTAACTAGTCTTAGTCTACAGTTTATATTATTGAACATATTATATTTATACTTCGAATTGATTACTACACTAGTCAACAACGTTCTTTTTCTAAGGAATTACGTACTTATATGGCTTCATTTTTTAATTATCATCAAACTTTCAACTGTGAATCTGGGCCAGGTTTTTTTTCATGACCCATGATAACGTATAAGTCCTTCAAGTAGTAGATGTCCTATGTTATTTCCTATTTGCTATGCTTATGTTACGGTAGATGTTGACTATCGGAAGATGTTAACATCTACCGCGGTAGATGTTGACATCTAAGGTTAATGATGAAATAACATAATTGACTTATTGTAGTCGCCATTTAATTAACATTAACAATCTATACCATATTAGTAGTTTGATAATTAGAGTGATGACAATAGTGACAATAGTGAAATGAGAGAAAAACATTAAGGAATAGTGAAATGAGATAAAAACATTAAGGAATAAGGATAAATGCGATAAAATTGATTTTTGATGTGTCTGGGAACTTTGACTGTTCTTCTAACTGTAGTTTTGGCTCTCTCATTCGATCACAGGAGAACAACTGATCATCTATAACAGTTTTTAGTGTAAAGTGGTTTCCGTAGTGCAGAGTATAACCAATCATTCTGAAGGTTAATGTACGTTCATTGTGTTGAAGATTAATTGAAGCCTCAATATTATTTTCGCTAATATGTAAATTTCCGGTTTCTATAAATAGTAAAGGCGAGAGTGGAGAGAATTTGCTTGATACTTTTTCAAATGCTGTGCCCTCCCAGCTCCCATTTACATAATTTACAAAACTGCGCGGCGGTATCAGTTTAGAATCAATTGTAGTCTGGCAATTTGTTATAAATGTAGTGAAATAACTAATACTTTCTTTGATTGAAAACAATCCAGTGCATTGTGGGCATTTGAATGTGCATTCATATCGTTGTGTAGATAATCTAACTTTAACCATTATTTGAATAATGCTATACTTCTGATCCAAAGAAATTTATCTCCCTATTTGCACACTTAACATTCATTTTTCCTGCCAACCAAAATTTTAACTGGTCGAACTTCTTCATCTGAATATAATATATCATTTTGATTAAGTCATCATCCATTTGTATTTCGAGAAGAATCAAGAGCTTCTGAACTTTTTTAAGATTGATACTAATTAAGGTAAAAAAATTATCGATTGAACAGGTATTGCACAAATTAATACCTTGGTGATCGCCTCCCCAAGAGACACACATCCTTTCCATTTCAGTATAAAAACAGCTTTCTCTGTTTTTATCTACAGTCTCCGTACTATCTTGTAGTTCGCTATCAGAACTATTTACCTCTAGGTATTCTGTATTTGTGAGATTCCTATTAATCGAAGAATGTACTTTCTCATACTGATTTCTATAATTCTCCGGTAAGATTGAAGGGGCTTTCTTGAGTTAAGAGTCTGTAGATAACTGCATAATAGTTTAGAATTGTTACATTTCCCTCTTACATTAGTGACAGCTGCTGGTGCGTGGATATCCAGATCTTTTGCAGGAACAGTGATCAGTAGTACATTTCCCCTTACATTGACAGGAGTTTCTTCTACCTAATGAAAATGATTTTGCGAGAGTGTGCATGGATATTTCATGTTTAGGAATATTTGAAGCGTTAATATTTGAAGCGTTTTCTAAGCTAATTATCTCATTATCTCAAAAGTTAATGAAGTTAAGCATAATTTATGTATTATCAATGTATAGGAAGTTACCTATTCCGGATAGATCAGAACTAGCCCAGTTTACATAGAATCGATAGTTTTTGAGTTATGACTCATCTTAGGAAATATACATTTCCCTGGCAGCCGAGGAATGCGTCAACATTCCATTTATAATTTCGATATATTTTTATTCAACTAGTTATGGGCATCATCATGTTCCAATCTTGAACATTTATAACGAGTTTAACTATGGTAAAAGCAGGTTATAAAAACACGATATTTCGCACCCAAAATATCGATTACGTCATCATATGATGACATAGCACAATTCTGAAGGATGCTATGTATACCTTGATACCAAGTTCCTATATAGTTATAGTACATTTATGACGTCTATCATTACTAGTTATGGAGATAAATATAAATAACCTATTTATCAATGGACTCTTATTTCCTACTATGATTCGGCAGCATGTATAGCCGTATTATAGTAGGCCATGATTCCACATATATTAATGACTACTCTCAAAATATGCTTATCTCCGAGTTTCCCTCGATCTACATTTGGAATAACCACTCGAATATTATCACCAATGGATACCGAGGGTAAACATTTAGCAGTATCTGATTAACATTTTTTCAGCTTGCCTCTTTTGTCCCTTCTTCGCAACTGAACAAATCCGCTGTTGTTTGAATAATCTAAGACAACCAATTTTGCACAGAAATACTGTAGTCCAAAATCCCCTTCAATTAGTGTTGAATCATGGCTAAAGCAGTGTTTATGTCCAATGGAACAGCAGGAAAAACATTTTACAAAGTCACTTCCGATAGAAAAATTACACACAGAACAAGATTTTCCCTCGTTCATATGACCAGCTGTAGCCCCAAGACTGGAAAGGTCAAAATTCATGCTAATATCATAGTCATTAGATTGTCCTTTTTCCCCGCTACTACAAGAACCACTTTTATCAATGAGATCCATCAAATTTAACTGGGAGCAATTCGGAGATTTCAATGGGGTGATGATGTCTCCAGCTAATGGTGTGCCCTCTTCATCATTTATTACACTTTCAATTTCGAAATCAGGAAGTATAACTTCGAGATCTTCTACATTATTGATCTTAGCGTGTAGTGACGAAGGAATATCAAAATCACGGAGCCCTTTGGGCGGATCTCTGCCGTAGAGTACAGTTGAAACCGGATATTTTTAACACCGGATATTTTTAACAATCGGATATTTTTAACACATTTTCTTGTAAATAATTAATTATTGTTGTTGTTATAAAATCGGGTATTTTTAACAATCGGATATTTTTAACAAATTTTCGTGTAAAGAATGTGTTAAAAATATCCGGTTTCCACTGTACTTTATATGGACTATTATTCAGAACTTCGTGTAGAGAGGTATTTTTCATGTAAGCTACCTTATCCAATTCTTTTTCCCAATGTGTATGACCCTCCCTTTCCAATATACATTGAAGTATGTTTTGTACTCGGTTATTGGCATTCTCTACTGATCCCTGTGATTGCGGTTTTCTAGGCTTTCCATGAATTATTTTTGTTGAGGGCCATAATGCATTAAGTGATTCAAGTAAAAGTTTATTATCGAATTCTTTGCCATTATCACTTTGTAAAATGTTAGGCGCACCAAGTGTATAGAAGATTGTAACCAGATTGATGGCAACTTCCTTAGCAGTCTTTCTTTTAAGCCTTTTAGTACAACCCATTTCGTGAAATGGTCTTGGTAATTTAATATCCATTTAAATTCGCCATCAGGAACGGTACGCATATCGATTAGATCTACTTGTCCTCTTGAGGCAAAGCTTGAAGACAGAATTGGATTCGTGACTCAGGATTTTTGGCTCTTTCTGCTAATTCTGGCTTGGTGGTTCGGACTGTGCTCCAAGAATAATCTCACGATTTCCATACTGAAGTAATATCCTTGTACTCGGATTTTGTGGTGCAACGGTTTCCATCCTGAAAATCCTGTTTGTTCCCATGACAAATAGATTTGATCAATCAAATCCTCTGATGCTACAACTTTCAAAGAATTGCAAGACTGTTCCATATTGTATGGGTCTAAGTATCGCAACTCCATAGATTCGACCGCTTTGAGAACACGAAATTGTTTCATAGAACGTTTTGCACCGTTTGAATTTGAAAGCTGTCCAATGATGGTTTGTAGCTCCTTACTCCAAATCCGACATTTAGGTTCTTGTTTCTTAGTTGAAACGTCTTCATCGAATTTACGACGATGGTAGTTTAGTTTATTATCCATGCAAAATAATGAACTTTGAAATGATATAAAGTATAATTTCCTCTTTTTATATATGAATAATCAAAACCTATTGAACCTTTTTAATATGAATAATGGAAACCTATGGAAAGTAACAACTGACATCATTTAATCATAATTATGTTATTTCATCATTTACCTTAGATGTCAACATCTACCGCGGTAGATGTTAACATGTTCCGCGGTAGATGTTAACATGTTCCAAGTGTCAACATCTACCGTAGCACTTATATGAACTAATGGTATTATGGTAGATATGCGTCGCGTGGTGGTGACGGGTCTGGGGGCAGTGACGCCGCTGGGAGGGGGCGTGTGCGGCTCCTGGCGGTCTCTGCTGGCCGGGGAGTGCGGGGTGGTCCCATTCGTGATGGAGGGGTTCGAGTCTATCCCCTGTCGGGTGGCGGGCGTCGTGTCTGCGGAATTTGACGCGAGTGCTCACGCCAGCAGCGCGGAGAGGCGCTACTTGACGCGCGGAGCGGTCCTGGCGCTGGCCGCGGCGCGAGAGGCGCTCAGAGACGCGGGGATGGACCCGGTCCCGCGGACCTGCGACCCCCGGCGGATGGGCGTCTCTGTCAGCAGCTCCGTGGACTACGAGGAGATCCACAGCACCGGGAAGGAGCTCTATGCCAAGGGCTACAGGAGAGTCAGTCCCTTCTTCGTGCCTAAGATACTCACCAACACCGTGGCTGGCGTTCTGTCAGAGCGCTACCAGCTGATGGGTCCCAACCACTCAGTGGTGACTGCCTGCACCACGGGGCTGCACGCGATCGGAGACGCGGCGGCCATGATAGCGAGAGGCGCGTGTGACGTCATGCTAGCCGGGGCGGGGGACGCCTCTCTGCACCCGATAGGGCTGGCAGGCTTCAGTCAATGCAGAGCTCTCTCCAGACACTTCAACGCGAGTCCGAAGCGAGCGTCCCGGCCCTTCGAGCGGGAGCGGGACGGGTTCGTGATGGCGGAGGGCGCGGGGGCGCTGCTGCTGGAGAGTCTCGAGCACGCGGCCGCGAGAGGCGCTGCCGCGATATACGCGGAAGTTGTCGGCTACGGGATGTCTTCCGACGCTTTCCATATAACGGCACCCTCGCCGGAGGGAGTGGGCGCAGTGAATAGCATGAAGAACGCGCTTTCTGACGCTAAGCTGGCGCCTAATCAGGTCGGGTATATAAACGCACATGCTACCTCCACGCCTATCGGAGACAGGATCGAGAACGAAGCTATAAAGTCTGTGTTCGGAGAGCACGCGTATAAACTGAATGTGTCCTCCACAAAGGGAGCAACTGGGCACCTGGTGACAGCCTCGGGGGTTGTGGAGGCAGTATTCTGTTGCTTGGCTGTTATCCATGGTGACATACCGCCCACTATCAATTTATATGAGACAACGAGTGAATTCGATTTGAATTACACTCCGCACACCGCTCAGAAATGGCCGGCTATTGGGAGCAAGGATAGAATCGCGTTAACCAATTCGTTTGGCTTTGGAGGCACAAACGCAACTGTAATATTCAAGCAGTACCATGGATCTACAGGCAGTTAATATCTGTAGTTTCTCTAGCAATTAATTCACTTTTGTATATACAGTAGAGACTCTCGTTAATCCGAACGGTTAAGGAGTAGAAGGTTTAATTCCCTAGCCTATACAAATGTATGCAAGTGACTCCATTAATACGTATTTCGTAAATTCGAGCAAATTTCGACGGTCCCTGGTATTCGTATTAACGAGAGTCTACTGTAGTAATATTCTTATATTTGTTGTAGCACTATTTCTACCTATAAGAGTGAAGTTTACACTTCGCATTAGCGGTATGGCCCAAAGAGGGAAGATAGACAAGTCGCGTGTCTTTGTGAGAGAAAGGAATAATCACATCTACAATGGTCGGGCGAGAGAGGAGAAAGCTAAGCCTGTTCAGCTCAAGAAAAGAGTTTATGACTCGTACCGTTCCAATAACGATAATGAAGGTACATACTGTATCTGCTAAAGTGTTAATGTTGTTGTTTACCTAACCTGTATTGCTAGCACAGGATGAGGAGGCCCCTGAAATCGAGATATCTATTGAGATAGCGCCAGGCTCCTTCTTCACTATTGCCGTCTCAAAGGTACCTTTTATGTATACACATAAATTTAAGAATGGGCATACTCGTATATCGGCCAGTGTTCGGAAAAAACCGCCCTTTTCTAGAAAAGACCGGGGCAGGTGGAAAAAACCGCCCTTTTCTGGACTTTTCTGCCTTTTTCTATTGACTGGCCTACGCGTAATTAATATACGTATTTCGGTGTATTTAGTGGTTAATCCACTAACCTTTGTATAACATTAGGGATCCACTCTCAAAAGTCCTAAATTTAACAATCGTTGGCACTAGAAGTGTAGAATCTCTTTATAATATCAATCTGTCTCTTGCATATAGAAGCTGACCATAATGGGCCTATAGTGTTGCCATATATGGTCATAAGTGGTTTTTTCCAAATTTACTGCCCTTTTCCGGGGTGGAAAAACCCGGTTTTTCCGGTTTTTTCCAGGGGATTTTTTCCGGGGTGGTCTTTTCTGGCAAACACTGATATCGGCAAACACCTTTTCAATATAAACCCTGAAAATAACATTAGAAAAGTGTTGGCCGATAAATAAGTACAGTGGTGTTCACGTGATAGCAAGTCGCATCTTGCACAAAATTTGCTTGTAATAGGCGAAATCAAATTAAATCAAGCGAGCATTTAATGCTCGCTTGGGGGATTGGAAATAATGTGCTAATAGAGCAGTATTGGTATTAGAGCAATTGCTATTAGGCGAACACGACTGTAATTCCATATTTAATTATCTGTTACAGCCTACTTGTTAGAATAGAAACAGCCTCGACCTGGCTAACGAGATAGCAGACAAGTCTGGCTTGAGCGAAGAGTTTATTCCAGCACTCGATTTCCTCTTGCAGCAAAAGATGAAATAAACTCGCTACTGATTGGTACACAGAATTGTACCCAACTCAACTGTGTGAAGGGAAACAGCTCCGTACTATGACGTACTTCCCAGAAATGTTATTTGATGTCTTTTTCTAAATGCTACTTTATCTACTGAGTGATTGTGTTACAATTTGTGTATAGTTATTTGATAGGAATATTCAGGCATAATTACTAAATTATTACTTTGAGTCTGAAATTTGTAGATGTCTTATAACTAATTAATTATTGAATTATTTAATATAATGAGGATTGGATCTGTCTAAATTGTGTTGTTATTAATCAAGACTTAAATAACGCGAAATTTATTTTTTCTACAAATTATATATAAGCGAAATTTTGGTTTCCCCAAAGGACCCCTTGTCCGAGTTGGGTATTTCTCTAACATTCTGACTGCGCGGTAGATGAGTGGCTCTATCGAGTCGGTCGCCTCTCCACATTCAGTTAGCTCTGTCGAGGAGTCACAGCTGGAGACTGCCAGCTGCCAGCAGAACCTGGTCTGGTTCGGTCTGGACATCGGCGGGACCCTCTGTAAGAGCGTGTATTTCGAGACAATGACGTCACAGGATAAACTCGCAGAAGTGAAATCCCATGGAGACCCTATTGATATACAAAACCTGCGAGATTATTTGATGTCCAGCGAGACATACGGCTCTTCGGGTACCAGAGATTCTAAACTTATGCTGAAGGGCGTTTCGATTGGGGCGCTGAAGGGAAATCTACATTTTATGAAGTTCGAGACTCACCGCATGAAGGGGGCCTTGGAACTCGCTGGGAAATTCAACAACGTGTCTAAGATAGTGCTGGCCACTGGGGGAGGGGCCTATAAGTACAAGGAAGACTTCAAGCAGAACCTAGGTAACTTTACAGCCATATTTTGGTACAATAAACTCAACAGTATTGTGATTACAATATAGTATTTAGTACCTAGCGTATTTGGATGCTATTTTGCAATTATCTTAGGCTCCAAACTTAACTTTGGAACAATATGGTTTTCATCAAATTATTCCTTTCACTGTTTTTAATGAAAACTTTTAAGTCCAGAGATTACCATCAAAAGTAATAAAAATAATATTTTCCTAAACACAGTCTAAATACAAGCAAATTTAGCAAATATTGGCTTTCAATATAAATTGAAAGAACCAAAATCTGAGGTAATACAAGCTTTGGAGTTGGAGACCCCATTAGTTCTCTGTATAACTTAATAGCATAATGATGATATGTACCGTTTACCCTATAACCTTCTTCAGGGGTCGAGCTGATACAGTACGATGAGTTCCACTCTCTCGTTATCGGAATCCACTTTATCCTCAACAACGTGGACAACGAGATATTCTACTGGGACAACCCCAACTTCAGCGACACGCCCGAGAAGCGCTACCTGTCCGTGGGCCCTGCCGGCGTGTACCCCTACCTGGTGGTCAACATAGGCTCGGGAGTGAGCATCATCCTGGTCAGGTCCCAGAAGGACATCGAGAGGGTGGGCGGCACCTCGGTGGGGGGAGGGACCTTCTTGGGACTGACGTCACTGCTGACTGGCGTAACTTCGTTTGATGCCGCCATAGCTCTGGCAGAGGGGGGAGACCACACAAAGGTAGCATAGCAGATACAGTGTATTGTAGTGCCTCTCTTAACAGATGTGTCTAGACTCTCGTTAATATTAATAAATATGTGTTGAGGAGTACAAGGTTTAATTACCTTAGCTACAAATGCAGCAAGTGACTCCAATTGATTAAAATTTCCGATAATGCGAATAAATTTCGACCGGTCCTCTGGTGTCGTATTAACTAGAGTCTACTGTATGTCAGTTTAATAACATTAACAATTGATATAAACAGTGTACTAGACTCTGTTAGTAGAACAGCCTAAAATGACCCCATTTGTAGTTCCTATTGTGCGAACTGTACAAGGAATTATCCAGGAGCGGGAGACGCTCTTTTTGTAGTATAATTTTTGGAAAAATATTAATTAGGAGCGCGAAAATTGGAATCTTCTCCTACACCGTGACATTAATTTGTGATTTATGCGTATGAAAATTGGGTCATACCAGGATTAGGAGCGTATTTACAAATGTATGTATAACGCACTGGTGCCGTATGCTACTATACTACTGTAGGTAGACAAGCTAGTGAGAGACATATACGGCGGGTCCTACGAGCAGTTCGGCTTGCCGGGAACCTTGGTGGCGAGCAGCTTCGGGAATATGAACCTGGACGATAAGCGGGCGGAGGCCACTAAGGAAGACCTGGCCAAAGCCTGTCTCATAACTGTAACCAACAACGTGGGCTCCATAGCTCTCTTGTGTGCCCGCATTAGCAAGGTGGAGAGGATCCTGTTTGTTGGGAACTACCTGAAGAACAACGCGATGTCTATGCGACAGCTGGCGTACGCTGTGGAGTATTGGAGCGCGGGAAAGAACAAGGCTCTCTTCCTGGAGCACGAGGGGTATTTCGGAGCAGTGGGCACCCTCCTGCAACATATGAATTGATTTGTTTTAATGTTAAATTGTTAATAACTTAGTAATCAGTCAATTATACTTCAAGGCTCTTTATCATTCTGTATATATTGCATCTACTGTATCTCCTTAGGTTTATTAGCAGCTTTCAGTCTGTTACATTCTTTAGTTGGGTTGTACATATAACTTATTAATGCCATCTACCGTTTTACCGTATTACTATATGGTAATATGCAGGGGCGTCAGGTTCTGGGGGGGCGGGGGGGCTCGCCCCCCCCTGTTTTGAAATGAGCCAAAAACCGGGGGGGCCGCCCCCCAAGTTTCTTTTCAAAAATTATGCTCACTTTAAAGGTATTTTGATCATAGTTTACTCAATGTACTGTGAATAAATATGCAGTGCGTGATTGCATACTAGATAGTAGATACTATTGATTATATATTATTTATTTATGTATTTGAAATGTAGACGTGTAATATAAGCCAATTAATATTATCATAAACAAATTAATGTCATTAACATATTTTAAGAATTCCTCAAGCTATCTTCACTTAGCTTGAGGAAATGCAGACATTGAATGCAGACATGGAAGGATTCAAAATATAATTGATATTACTATTCATTTTAATTTGTGTATTTGACATATTGAATGAACTAGTACACGGGCCCCCCGCTTTTTTGGTCAACCTGACGCCCCTGGTAATATGTAATTACTAATTATTATTATTATTGGTTGGAATACTGCTATAGCTATACTTAGGAGCAGCTAGTTATACTAGTGTATGTTACTAAGACAAGCAGTTTAGTAATTCTACTTCTATAACCAATTGGTATTGCTATTGGGATGAGAAGACTATACTTATTTCACTTTACTGTTGTTTTATATCCTAACCTATGGCTACTACAGTGTTTCACTCTTCAAATGTCTAACCAAATTCCAGTCAATACTAGCAATGAGGAATCCATCATCGTTAAAAGAGGAATCTTATCTTATAAATCCTTACATTGATTGATTGAACTTTCTGCGAACTTCCAAACAAATGTTCATATACCTTGAATGGCATCTCAATGGACTAATTTGTATGCGAGCTTCCTAATCTATCTCTTCCTCACTCAATACTCAATATAGTATGTACAAGACAGGTATAATAAGGCGATTTTTAACTCCAGGTTAATTCGCGAATTATTCTAAACTTGAGGCATGGCATACAAACCAATTAAGACACCACTGGCTGATACTTATATCGAGCGATTGATTTTGATAAAACAAGATGTATTGAGTAAATTCGCTATTTTGTATCAAACTTTGAAGCTGAAGGAGACCGAAATATTCGCGGAAATTGACAGGTTAGAAGCGGAGTATAGAGGCTACTACAGCGAATCTGAATCCAAAATAAAGGAATTTTATAAAATGAAAAAATACGCTGATGAAGCAATCAAAGATAACGAGACTCAATCGCGGTTTTTAGCGTATATAGATACGAATTTGAACAGAATTAAGAGTACACAGCGGGACTTGAAATCCTGGACCCTACCCACTCTCGATTGGGGACAAAATGGTCACCATGGTATCCTCTATTCAATCAGCCAAACTCGCATCAGTTTAACTCAAAACGACATGTCTACAGACAAAACAGAGACCAGGGATGTGCTGTGCTCTAAGAAACTACCGATTTCTCGAGGCGGGAGAATCGGTACTGGTAGGAAGTTCGGCGATATGGTCCATCCTAACCACCTAGCAGTAGACCAGACCTCAGGCAGCATATTCGTGGCAGACAGCAAGAAGAGCTGCGTGCACGTGTTCACTAGTGAAGCTAAATACCAGTATATTGTGCCACATGACTTCAGGGCACCTAGGGCTATTTCCTGCAGAAACAAACAACTTTTAGTAGTTGAGAATGATTTCAATTCAAAACACATTGCATTTAAAGTTATAAGTTTCGATGGATTCCTGCATCACCAAGCTGCAGTGAAGTTTGGAAAAGATTTGGGAGAGTTTAAGATAGTCCCTTCGTTCGATATTTCTGAGAAAGAAGAATGGTATATTTGCGATTTGAAAGCCAACAGACTTCAGGTGTTTTCTAGCGAGCTTAAGTTCCTATGCGTGTTCCCCTGTGGCCGGCTACACGCCCCCACTAGCGTCAGGGTGCTCAGGTCCGAGGTGTTCGTGCTCGAGGCTCCCACGTACGATATCGCTCCTATCTCTATGAAGGGAGGGTGCTGTGTTAGGGTGTTCAACGGGAATGGGGGATTTCTGTATACGGTAGCTCTTAACAACGTGAAGGAGGCTTGGTATTTCGATGTGGATATCAGCAGTCGCGTTGTAGTGAGTGACCTGTTTGGCAACTGTATCCGAGTTGTGAGCAAAAGCGGAGAGTTGCTGTTAAAAATCGGTGGAAAGGGAAATAAGGAAGTGAGACTGAATCAACCTAAAGGAATAACGTTCTCGCTTAATGGCGACATTGTGAGTGTATGCATGAACGATACAGGCTGTCTGCAGGTGTTCTGAGTCAGTATATTAATTATTTATTAATTAGTATTGGATCCTAATGATTAATTATTTATAATTGTGTTTGTATTTCATTATTTGCATGGTATAATGCTGACTAATTCTGTTTTGGAAAGTTGTAGACAATTAATTGCTAAAAGTAATTTATAATACTATTGATTAATGTTCTGCATTTAGTTATAAAATTCTCTAATTTGAATGGAGTATATTCTGTATCCTTTCGTGACGTACGTCGCCAACTGGAAGACTATTTGCTCCACCTATATGAGAATGTGGCGCTACCTGCGACCTGACAGCCTCGGCCCGAGCGGCTGGTACCAGTTCTTCGCTCGGGAGTACACGGAGTTGACCATCCATTGCAACTTTGAGCCCGAGTTCATTCTAGGCGTGCTAGCTGTTGCCACGGCCTTCACAGTTATAAGATTTTTATGTCATAAACTTTTCTTGGATAGGATACCGATTTGGTTGGACTTGAATGATGAATCGCGTGACAAATTCCCTGAGTCACTTTTCCGTCTGATCTCTTACATATTCATCTGGTCGTGTACCACCTACGTGGTTCTCTTCTCCGACTACCCGATATTGGAAAGTTCCGACATTGTGTGGAACGACTTTAGCGGCGTCTCAACGGTGATAGCGCCCGATGTGATCTTTATCTACGTGTTGCAGTGTGGGTTCTACGTGCATTGCGTGTATGCTAACACTGTTCTAGACGTGCATCGATCCGACTTCTGGGCTCTCATGCTACACCACGTGGTCACACTCAGTCTCATTTCAGTCTCCTATGCCTGTAGGTACCATTACGTTGGTATTATAGTTGTTTTCCTACACGACATATGCGATATATTCATAGAGATCGCCAAGTGTGGGAGGTACCTTCTGATCCAGGGAGGTAAGGAGCATAAAATATTTGACATCCTTTCTATGATATCGTTTGTAATATTCTCTTGTTTGTGGGTGTGGCTACGTCTCTACTGGTTCCAGACCAAAGTGATAATGGGAACTGCTGTCACTTCAATGGAATTGGATATGGAAGGACAGTTCTACTTGATATTAAACGCGCTACTGCTGATTATCTATGGACTGAATATGTATTGGTTCTTCTTCATTATCCTTATTGTATATGATATTATTGTCGGGGAGGGGTTGTCCGATAAAAGGGAGGATGAATTGAATGAGAAATCCAGGCAGGAGGCTCTGGAGAGGAAAGAGAAAGAGAAAAAGAAAAATTAGTCTTGATTCATGAATGCATTATGTAGAATTAGTCTGCAAGCTTACACTCTGTAATTGATGTTCAGTAGTTCATATACGTACTTGAAATTTGTATTTTACTATATTTTATTCCTGTATCGTTATTTTATCTGAAATAAAATAAATCGATTGTTATTTGTGTATTATTCTGTGTCTTTCAATAATGTATACAATTTCTCTTGTTCTTACAAACACCAGACCGTGAAAAATTTGTTTACCCTATTCGAGATTCGTATTTACTTGAGCTGTGCTCTTACTGAATGGGCTACTGTAACTGGTAAGATATGCAGCATACAGGGGTTTATCTAGGATTTTCGTGGCTGGCACTTTATTATGGAGGTATAATTTTCCGGCACCCTAAAGGTATTAGCCATAATACATTATCAGTATAATTAAATGATGCGGCACTATTTTAAGGAGGTAAATTGCGACGGTGCACAAACAGTTGTTTATCCAAGCATTTCTGGACTAGAAAATCTGGCCATACGCCCGGCACATAGTTAAGTGCCAACCCGGCACCTAAATCGAATCGAAAATCGCGCACTTTTTCACCACAACTGATGCCTGGCCGGCACCTAAAAGTACCGGCCAGGCACCTAGATAAACCCATGGCAGCATGCAAACCTAAACAATAACTGATAATCTCGACTGAGTATAGCTAAGAATTTTATCTTACACTATAATAGCAACTTTATGAACAACCAGCCAGACAGAGCCAGTAGAGATACCGCATGTCTGACATGTAAACTCGCATCCTATTTAATTATTTAATTATCGCTGTATCAGGTAAAAATACATTACTCTACGAATTAAATTTAGAGCGATTCGCAACAAAACATATAGTATATAAATTAATGTCTATGAAATTAACGCAATTAATTTATTAATTCACCTCTAAAATAAAATATTCTAAACATTTTAATCCTTATAACTCCTGAACCACATAGGGGGCTGCTCATTATAAGCAGTAATTTTTACTGTGCCGACTATACTATAGTATAGTGGCCCAGTTCTAATCTCACTGCCTTTATTTTATGTTGCAATCACCCAGGTGGCAATGTTTCCTTAGTATTATTAAATTCTGTTAAAGGTAAGAGAGCGTTTTAATAATTATAACATCTGCTAGTCATAATAAACAAATGTCCATTAGAGACAAACCATTTCTATAGAAACAATAATTATAATACAGAGTATTTTGACTGAAATGTTCCATCCCATCAAAGTCCTGAACCAACTCGTTAAACTCCCCAAACTACCAAATCTGTACTTCGTTCGTCACAAAGCATTTCCGAAGCTCGTGACGCATACACAGGCCGTGTCGGCTCCCATAACAGACTCCTATTCCCTCACAAAGTACAGGACTCCCCCGCTCAAGTTCTCCCAAGCGCTCGCGGCACTCCGCGCGTACTCGCTCGTGAACAGAGACGAGTATGTGAACTTGAAGCTCGACTTGAATCTATTCGATAAGAACAAAAAGAAGCAAGTTGTCCAAGTTTCAACCTCTGTCATTGTGTTCCCGCACCAGTTCACAGACGAGTCCACCGTGTTCGTCCTCTGCGGCGACGAGGAGGCAGATATCGCCAAGGAATCGGGCGCCAAGGGCTACCTGGAGCTGCGGCACTTCTCGCGACTCGAGTCGCTGGAAGCTCAGTACGACTACTATGTAGCTACTGAGACCGTGGCAGATTCCTTACGGCAGTATGGGAAGGTTTTTAAGGGTAAGATGCCGAACAGAAGGAGAGGGAGCATCGTGAAGCCAGAATTGCTGAAAGACTGTGTGCATCGCTTCCTGGCTACCACAACGCTAGGCTTTGCTAAGTCGAAAACTGAGAAAACAAAAGCGCTGCTAAATATGGATTTTGGGAAGGTAATTATATAACCCATAAGCTATAATACATAAGATAAGTATAATATTAACCTGTCTATAGCTGTCTTTCACAGACACAATGCTATTGGAAAATCTCGACGAGATATTTGATAAGCTGAAGTGGTACAAGGAGCCTCGGCTCGAGACGCTGATCCTGTCTGCCGCCCTCAGCACTGAGCACGGGCCTAGCTACGTCACGACTGAGGAGCTGTTCCTGCGGGTTAATAAGCACACGCCGGATACAACCGGACTGCTTTGATAGAGCCTATCAATGTGTGTAGAAATATTCATTTAATTCCAATTCTAAAGCACAAATCGGCACATGGTTTTTAAAACAGACAAAAACGTACCATTCAGGTGCAATAGTATAGTAAACTCTCGTTAATACAAACACCAGGGGAGCGTCCATATTTGTTGGTATTATCCAGATTTGGTATTAACCAGAGTCACTTAATAAATTTATTATAGCGAGGGGAATTAAACCTTGTATTCTTAACCGATATTTCGCCTTACCCGTGTTCGCTTAGGATTCATGGCAAATATGTACTGTTTTTTTAGGTATAAACTTAGATTATTTGACTGCAAATATATAGCTTTAGTGATGATAGTGTCATTCCTGACATCGCACTATGTGTACACCTGCCTGCACCTGAACACTTGCAGTTACGCAACAGATATGTTGATAATCACGAGAGTTGCAGGTGTCACCTGCCCCGCCCTATTCTCTATTCTCTGTCTAAGAATAAGGAACATGTGCTTATAATTTCGTGAACCTTTGCCCCAGTTAATGCGTGTACGAGATTATTCTTAGAAAAGTCTAAAAGTTCAATAATAATCAGATTAGGTTACAACATCCCTGATAAGAATTAGCTTTGATGAGAGTGTTAATAGCTCGCTTTAAGTGGAAAACGGAGATTGCGTAATTGCGCCACTGTGTCTGCTTGCTTACCTCATCCACCCCGTCTCGCCACAAATATGTACTGCGTTGCTCGTGATTTAAATTTGCTGATGACCCATTTAATAATGTTTCACAGCTCTATTTCTAGCCACCACATTGAATTAATCATGAACTAATTTCGAATAGGCCCATATGTTAGGTATTGACTTGGCTTCACCAACATTTGAATAAATACTCAACTCATTACATTTCCTTTGTTTATTTTTAACAACTTCCTCTCCTCCTTCGATTCGGCTCACTACTGGCCTACTCACCCATTTTGCAATCTGTGTACACTTTTTTTCTCAGGACATGTGAGGTATCTCCTTATTATTGTAGTAATTATCATTTCAGTTACTAGCTAGCACTACCATGTCAATTTATTTGCTATTTTAATGTAACAAGAATGCAATCAATATATTGCTTGCTTGAAATTCATTTACTTCAATATACATCTACATAAGGTTTGTATTAATTTATCTATTAGGATAGAACAGATCTTTAGTCAGAAAGTTGTAGGCATATAATTATGACGTCATGGGAGCCCGACATGAGCTTGCTAGTTGTAAATTTAATTAACCGTTCAATTGCCTCAGAAATTTGGTTTCTAGTAAGATTATTTGGCGTTGTTTAGTTTTCCCAAATTAATTATATGCTATTAGGTATGTATCTTACAGCATAAATGATTGTATTTTATTTGATATGACAAATGAGTAGTATATTACTATGAGAAATCTGCACTAACCATGTTTTATGAATTTGATCCCTGGTGTCTATTCACACATATATTAAGCGAGTTTTTATAACAAATCGGTGACATTAAAAAAAAAACTACATATAAGTGTCGGTAAATATCTGAATTGCCTGGGTAATAATTGACTACTCTATCGAAACTGCATAGCTCATCACTAGCATATGTTATATATTGCGTGCATTGGACGAAAGTTCCCATGATGAGGCTGCTAATTTCGAAGTATTATAACTTCGAAATTCGTTTTAGCAATTTATTATAAGCATGTACGGTCTTCAAATTATACATTTCCAAAAACAGTCGACTCAGCTTAACTGGGCACTTCTGTTCCTCTAAATTGTTGCAATAAAGTGTCGGTAATCTATTAATTAATATTTCAGATCCAATTTACCCTAGCAACCAGCTAGCTAGCAGGAATGTCGGGCATCGCTCTAGGGCGTCTCAGAGAGGAGCGGAAGGCGTGGAGGAAGGACCACCCGTTTGGGTTCATAGCTCGGCCGACCAAGGCCGCGGAGGGGGACGGCTCTCTCAATTTAATGCTGTGGGAGTGCGCCATCCCCGGGAAGCCAGGCACGGATTGGGAAGACGGGCTTTTCAAGATTAAAATGGTTTTCAAAGACGACTACCCCTCCTCCCCGCCTAAATGCAAATTCGACCCTCCCCTCTTCCACCCGAACGTGTACCCCTCGGGCACCGTGTGCCTCTCGCTACTGGACGAAGACAAGGACTGGAAGCCGGCTGTAACAATCAAACAAATATTGTTGGGCATTCAAGAGCTTCTGGACTCGCCGAACATTAAAGATCCCGCCCAGGCTGAGGCCTACGTTGTATTCACACAAAATAGAGAAGATTATAACAGAAGAATAAAGGAGCAAGCTAAGAAGTTCAAGCCTGTACCCTCCTAAGTCTATTTTTAGTACTGCCTCTATGTACTCTCTATCCTTAATTGATAGTTGTAAAGTTGAAATAATGATCACGCTCGCGTTCCAACTTTTGCGTTATGTACTGACTCCTAATGCTAATCCCCATTCGATTTCCAATCAAATGGAATTTAGTTAAAACTGTTAGTAATACATGTTTACTGTAAGAGAAGATGCTAATGTATCTGCTATTGTTTTGCTGGCTAACCGGGAGGGGAATTGCATTGCCTTGTCTGACCTAACTACGTATAACACATAGGATTGTTGTAGCTATGCAGTACAGCGAGTTAGCACGTATATTCTGGGATACGGACAGTTCGGTGACAATAGACTCGTTAATACGAACATCGGGGACCGTCGAAATCTGATCGTATTATCTGGAAATTCGTATAAACCGGAGTCACTTGTTGCATTTGTTGGGGAATTACTTTAACCGATATTTCGCCTATCCGTGTTCGTATTAACGAAAGTCAAATGTATATGTATTTCTGTATATCTAACCTCGTTAGTACGAACATGGTTAATAACTTAATATGTACACTATTTCAGTCAATTTAATCGCTTATTCATGAACATGACACCAATACAAATTTTGGATAAGGAGAACACATTTCACGGGCCCTTGGTATTTACTGTATAGTAATATTATAATAATAATTATTATTATTATAAATTAATCTTGTTAGTTAAGACTAATTAATAGTTTGCAATAAAAGTATTATATAATTTAACCAAATGTCCGACTTAAGTATTCTATGTGGACTCTTGAACACAAATAGATATTACCAAATTCAGTTAATTGATCCTACGAATACTGTGCTTTTCTCAATTCAAGTTGCAATCAGCTAGGGGTTTAATTGTAACAATTTGAACTGGAAGCATGTTTCACACTATTTAAGTTCCAGCAACAAATTATTAATATTAATTAACATCCCACGAGACAACAATTAAGAGAACTGGGTGCAAAGTTCGGACTCAAAATACATTCAAGAATGCTGTAACTTTATGAATATTAACTAACCGACTATTTTGTTCCTTATGGAAAACCTGAGCAACAATGACTCCAAAACAAATATACCTATTTACTATAATTGCACAGTTAATTAGTCACTTATGAAATAACTCTATTAATTTTAACAGAGCTCAAACATAGTGAATACTATATCTGGTTAACTGAAATGATTATTAGTTAATAATTATCACAACATAAATCTCTAATATAATCTGGTCCATTTTTCCAACTGTGTCAACCTGTCGACTTGCTATTAGTCTGCTGAATTTCTGGGATTTAATAACAAAGTATTAACCCCTCTGAGATGGCTAGTGTTGTTGTTAAGGTGGCACTAGTGACTGGAGGGGGCAGCGGGATAGGTAGAACAACAGCTGTTAAGTTCTCCACAAACGGATACAATGTGATAGTAGCAGACATTGATAAGGCGTCAGCTGACATGACTGTTGAGCTGCTGGGGACCGAGGGACTGTCTGTTGAGGTCGATGTGACCAATGAGTCTCAGGTGGAGGCAATGGTGAGAGCAGGGGTGGACAGGTTTGGTAGGATTGACGCCTGCTTTAACAGCGCTGGAGTTGGCTGTCAACAAGCTGATGTATCAAACGTGTCTTACAAAGAATTCTTAAAGGTGATTGAAATAAATTTAATCGGAGTGTTCCTCTGTATGAAGTATGAACTTAAGCAGTTCCTGCTGCAAGAAGGATTGCCAGTAGAGTTCGATACAAGCGTGTCGGACCCTAATGTGAGCCAGGAGTTGCTAGCTCTCTCAGCTCCCAAGCCAGTGCGAGGCTACATTATTAACATAAGTAGCATGGCTGGGGTGATGGGGGTGAGGTACCAGTCGCCTTACATAGCGTCTAAGTGGGCAGTGGTGGGACTAACAAAAGGCGCAGGACAAGAATACGCGTCGAAAGGAATTCTAATCAATTGCATCTGTCCCGCGTTTACAGCTAGCAGAATGGTGGAAGGGTATAGTCAGAGTATGAAGGAAAGAATAATTTCTAGAATGGGCGTTGGGAGAATCTGTACTCAAGCTGAGCTAGCTGAGATCGTCATTTGGCTGTGTTCCGGGAAGTGTACATTTATGGCTGGAGAGATTATAACAATGAGTGGCAGCTCTGTATAGCGTTCTTATTTATTGTATTTATTAATTTATTTGGAAATTACTTTTATTCTTTAAGCTTACTTATAAATCGGCCAACACATTTTTTTATAAAAAAACGGGAGTCGCAAAGCTTATTTTTGATGTGTAATTAAATGAAATTGCCAGCGCATGAGAATTACATTTGAATAGTTGACCGATATATTATTTATTCTAATACCTCTATATAATAACCGTTTTGTTTAAATCACTTTATCCTACAATACCATCGACAGACAGTAATCATATATATTATCAGCTCATGCACTAATACAGATGTTTAGGATCGATAATGGAAGCTAGCGTCCTAGCCGGAGTAGCCAGGCGCGTGCTCGCTATAACGATTCTATGGTTCCTCTTGCCCATCTGTCCATTGATGTCTGTCAGGCATTTTATTTCCTTACCCGTTACTCCACCGAGCATGAACACAATGATAATGTTGTTAGAAGCCGGCTTCTTCTCGAAGCTCTGAGACTTCCCCATGTAGTACCCCAGGCTGGACATGAGCCCCTCTCCGAAGCTGGCGGGATGGTACTCCAGCTCCTCTACCTTCTCGCCGGACAGCAGGGCCGACATTAGCTCCCTGAGGACAGGCTCCCTCGCTGCCGAGGCTCTGTAGGGAGTCTCGGAGGTCTGCTGTGGAGAGTACTGGAGCTCGCATAGATCTCTAAATACAGGGTACGTATTAAGAGAGGGAGTATTTATATGGGAAATAAAGAATTATATATATGGATCTATTAATATATATGTTATGGGAGATGTAACTTGTGACGTATACTTATTTAGTAGCTATGAAAACCCAACCATAAACTTGACAGAATGGAATACTGAGCTCTCCAATCCAAAGGAATACACTTTATTCATAAGAAGGATTGTTGATCACATCTCAGATGGTCGACTCAGTTTATTGAGGGACATTTTTGCTGATATTTTCTCAATTAAGCTAAGTCGACTTTATTTCCTTTTGTAGTATATAATGTTACTAACGTAAGTAATCTATTGTCTAATAGCATGGCTAGTGTTGTTGTTAAGGTGGCACTAGTGACCGGAGGGGGCAGCGGGATAGGTAGAACAACAGCTGTTAAGTTCTCCACAAACGGATACAATGTGATAGTAGCAGACATTGATAAGGCGTCAGCTGACGGGACTGTTGAGCTGCTGGGGACCGAGGGACTGTCTGTTGAGGTCGATGTGACCTGTGAGTCTCAGGTGGAGGCAATGGTGAGAGCAGGGGTGGACAGGTTTGGTAGGATTGACGCCTGCTTTAACAATGCTGGAATTGCTAGTCCCAGGACTCGTGTACCTAACGTGCTAAGCAGTGATTTCTCTAAAGTAATGGACGTTAATGTTAAAGGCGTGTTCCTCTGCATGAAGTATGAACTTAAGCAGTTCCTGCTGCAAGAAGGGTTGCCAGTAGAGTTCGATACAAGCGTGTCGGACCCTAATGTGAGCCAGGGTTTGCTAACTCTCTCAGCTCCCAAGCCAGTGCGAGGCTACATTGTTAACATGGCTAGTCATTTGGGGACGGTGCCACTGGCAGGGTCTTCTCCTTACGTCGCTTCCAAATGGGCAGTCATAGGACTGACAAAGACAGCAGCGCAGGAACACGCCCCAGAAGGGATTCTTATAAACTGCGTCTGTCCCGGCTTCACAGCCACTAACCTGCTCGCTAGCATCAGCGAGCAGACGAAGGATAAGATCCTCTCTCGGACTCCTATCGGGAGGTTCGGCAACCAAGCTGAGATAGCAGAGTCCGTTATCTGGCTGTGCTCTGGGAAGTGCACTTACATGGTGGGGGAAGCGATGGGTATTAGCGGCGGGTTTATATAACACACTGTTTATATAATGAATATAGTATTTATAGTTGTTGTTGTTATTTTTACGACTTACTTGAACTTAACGATGATATCATCTAGCCACAACCTTTGGCTTGCTTTATTTCTCGCTATCTTCTTCAGATCTTCCGGTAGACCTTCCAGAAAGTTCTCTCTCCCCTCCCCCTCTATCTTCCTGCTCACCTCTCCCAGCATTACCCTCTCCACGCCCTCTCTCACGGTGACGTCACTGCTGGCTAGCATGACGTGCAGGAGAGTAGCCAGCAGCTGCTGCAGGCTCTGCGCGCTCTCCACGACCTCTCTCAGCTGTAGCGCCACTTGCGCTGCGCAGTCGGCCGCGTCCTGAGAGAGGAAGAGACTCAGCAGCTTCTCTCTGCTCTGCTGTCCGTCCCAGGCCCCGCTCCTCTCCGCCCCCTCCGCGCAGCCCCGACAGCCCTCTGCCAGCTGCAGCGCCCCCGCGTGTCGAGCCACGCACTCCGCGTCCGACGCCCCGTAGGCCTCCAGCAGGGCGGCCAGGTGTGCGGGCGTGACGCGACCCAGCCGCTGGGGGAGCGGGGACCTTTGCCCTGTAAATACTCTAAATTAATCTCTAATTATATAATACGTACATAGCATTACTCAAACGTAAACGTAACGTAAGAAAATTATGAATTAGTTAAACCTGTAGTGAAATAATTACAGGTAAACCTCCGAAATGCGACACTTTTGGGAGCATCGCTTGTGCTGGATATTCGGAGGTTGCCCCCACATGCATTATTTATATTGGAAAGTCAATAGGAAGAATGGTTTTGTGCCTTTCTCGGAGTTTGTCGTATTTCAGAGGTGCCGCTTTTAGAGGTTTACCTATACACTTATTTGAATTAGAGCCGTTTTCTCCTACGAATCCATGGCTACCTTACGTCGCAGTTACAGAGCTATTTGTGAGAGCAACACCGTCAACAAACCGAGTATCAGCTCTCTCCAGAAGTTCTTCCAAATAGAGAATGGAATTCCAGTTCACATGAAGGCCGGCAGGAGAGACGGACTTATATTCTATGCTCTAGTGGCCGCGAGTGGCGCAGGCCTTATCGCCACAGTGTACAATATGTACCGACTAGCGCTGGGGAGAATCAAGAAAAATTAATTGTTTGTTTCAATGTTAGCTCTGTGACAATTGCTGTACTGGCAACATAACCAATAAACTTTTCCAGTTTCATTTGTTTATTATATTATAAGGGAATAAATATGTATATCAGGCGCGCAATACGGATAGAAATGGCCTACGATGTAAGCTCTATTAAGCTGTTATTAAGAAATATTAAAAAATCCTTTGTTATTTATTCACATGACTCCGTGGCGCAACGGTAGCGCGTCTGACTCCAGATCAGAAGGCTGCGTGTTCAAATCACGTCGGGGTCATTACTTTTTATTTCATTTTTGTTTTAATCCATTATTGAGCTCGTGTAGTTTTGTATCGATATTGAGACGCTGTATGATACACTAGTATAAACCATGGATATGCTATTACAAATTATACTGTGGTATTTTGAGGCACAATAGCGCCTCAAATTACGATACAACAGCACTAATTGTTAGAGCTTGCAATTCCGCCCTCAAGGGTTTGATGCCTCACTCAGCATTAAAGTTTTAGATAAATCAAAGGCAGTTTTTTACAAAGAAACCGTGCAATCACATTATATCCTGCATACGTATTTCGATGTATCATTACTATTCCCACCTCTCTCCTTGAGTCCGTCCAGAAGCGCTGCCACCAGTTCCAGCAGCGCCTCTTGCGCCCTGAGAGTAGCCATGCTCCTGAGCAGCCGCTGAGCCGGCGGGTCGCAAGGCTGGGAGAGAGTCCCGGGCGCGTAGAGTGGGGTTATGTCCCTGTCGCAGAACAGTCGGGACATGTCTATCCTGACATCTGAGGAGCTGTCGGACCAGTCGGGATAGCAGCCACTCACCCTGTCGAGCAGATTCTCTCCGCAGTGACTCAATGCCGTCACAATATCCTATGCAGTAAACCCTCGTTAGTAGAATGCATGCAGTGACTCGGTTATATGAAATTCCTGATATTACGGACAAATATCGACGGTCTCATGGTGTTCGTATTAATTTACGGGAGTATAAGTACTGATATAAAGCCTATATTTAATGACAGTTTGTGGTCAATTGTGGATTATTCGAATGACTCACAAGTGTTCTGTCAATGAGAATAAGAGATGCTTTCTTTCCGAACTCCGCTGGCTCTCTATCTTTGACGGTAGAAATGAGATTCTTAGCCAGGAACCTGCTGCTAGCTCCTAAGCTGAACACATCTGTCACCACTCCTAGCTCCTCGCACAGAGACAGGATGTGTTCGCTTAACACCTGTGTGTAGCAGACATAAGTGCGAAGTTTGACACATTTATAAGTGTGTTTTGGTAATTTCATTATAATTTAATATCCAAGTACAGTAGATTTCTCTTTAATCATTAGGTCACTTTGGTCCGAGGGTAATTTGACCCAATTAAAAAACATCCAAGGCAGTGATTTAAATACTGGGCCACTATACTATAGTCGGCACAGTAATTATAACAGTGGCTACTGTATCTTGATGGTATTGGTTATAAACTCAGCCCCTACTACCTGTAGTTCTAGCGAATAGGAAGTTGATATTTGAGGCTGCTCCGATCTATCCGTCCCCTTCCAGTAATACAGGTCACTCGGCATAGCAGGCAGCGTGTTGTAAGCGGGCACCAGGTGTATGTCCTGGGCTACTCGGATGTTGCTGCAGTTAATCCTCAGGAGCCTCACTTCGGCTGTTGAGGCCCTGACTAGCTCTCGCATCTGTTGGTGGACAGCTGTGTTCTGACAGACCACAGTGCTGGCGCGGTATCGCTCTAGGATGCTCCGCTTGCATTCCATTAGTGCTGTCTGGGAGAGAGGAGAGGAGCAGAGTATGACTGGCACTTCTGTTGTTTGTGGTACTGGTCCTTTCAGTTTCTCATTTTGGATTGACGATAGAAACTCTTCCAGGATGTGTATCTTGATGTTGTGCGGTTCACTTGAGATGAGGGGCAGTATGTCGACCTGTATCTGCACGCTCTGCCAGTGAATCAGCTCAGCGGTGGCCTCGTCTAGCAGCAGCAGAGACGCGCCGGTCGGGAGATCAGCTGATATCTCCGAGAGAGCTCTTATTAGATCCATGCTAGTAGTCGAGGGATAAATCCATATTTAGACTTGAATTGTATCAATTATGCAACAACTAATACTAAATAAATAGGGTATACTCGATAATAGTATCATAGTATCTTATAATTTGCAATTATTTTCTGAAATTATACACCTAATAATTCCAACCTCGCATTCTCACATTTGATATATTTCTCTCTCAAGAATAATTACAAGCTACATTCATGTTATAAAGCAACCCAAACGAACCATGTTTCTAGCATTGAGAGGAACAAAGAGTTTGTATATATTTAGACATGTTTTCTTGTTCAAAAGATGTGTACGTCTCAATCAGCTGAACATTCAATACAGAAAGTTCTCTATTCTCCCTGTACAAACAGAGAACTTCAAACATGACGACGGGAAAGGTAAAGAGGAATTCACTTACAAGCCGTTCCTATTGGCACTAGCTTTATTCCTGACGAGTAACAACTCAGACTTCATGAAGGACCAGGATCAGCTGTTTGAGGCTATTCTCAACAGAAATGCGGCTCTCACCAAGTCTCTCCTGTCCCAGGGCACGGACGTCAACATCCGACACAAACTGGGGTGGACCCCGCTCCTCGCGGCAGTCGGCACCGGAAGTGTGGAGCTGGTGAGAATCCTGCTCAAGGCAGGAGCTGATCTCAACGCTCAGGACGAATTCTCAAGCGCCCAGCGCGTTGCTAAGAAGACGGGGCTCTCGGTTAAACAGGTGTGGGACCAGCGAGACAGCCAGTTCTCCAACCGGCTGGACCACAGTTCGGAGTTCAGCGGGTTCTCCGCTCTCCACTACTCGGTGCTGCTGGCCGACAGTCGGATGACGGAGCTGCTGCTGGCGAGGGGCGCCAACGCCGCCATAGAGAGCCACGCGGGGTACACGGCCCGACAGCTGACCAGCGAGCCGAGCTACCGGAAGCTGCTCGAGCGGGCCGAGGAGAAGTCCCGGGAGCGGGAGCGGGAGCGCGAGCGCGAGGAGAAGCTGAGGTTCCCCCTGGAGCTGAGGTTCCAGGAGAGCATCATAGGACAGGAAGGCCCCATCCTAGCTGTCAGCGCCGCGATTCGGCGCAAAGAGAACGGCTGGGGCGACGACGAGCACCCTCTGGTGTTCCTGTTCATCGGCTCCTCGGGCATCGGCAAGACCGAGCTGGCCAAGCAGCTGGCCAAGTACGTGCACGGGAAGAACCCGAAGGGGTTCATCCGACTGGACATGTCCGAGTACCAGCAGAAGCACGAGGTCGCCAAGTTCATAGGCGCGCCGCCCGGGTACATCGGGTTCGACAGCGGCGGGCAGGTGACGGACAAGCTGCGGGAGTGTCCCAACGCCGTGGTGCTGTTTGACGAGGTGGAGAAGGCGCACCCCGACGTGCTGACGATAATGCTGCAGCTGTTCGACGAAGGGAGACTCACGGACGGACTCGGCAAGACTGTGGAGTGCAAGGAAGCGATATTCGTGATGACGTCTAACCTCGCTAGCCGCGAGATAGCAGAGCACGCGGTCAAGCTGAGACAGGATGTAAAGCTGGCCAAGCAAGAGCGCCGCGAGCGCGAACTCTCCAGGATAGAGGAACACATCGTCGTGTCTCGCGAGTTTAAACGGAAAGTTGTTGAGCCTATTTTGAAGAACACATTTCTCCGTGACGAGTTTCTGGGCAGAATAAACGAGATTCTCTATTTCCTCCCTTTCACTCGGTCGGAGCTGAACCAGCTCGTGCTTAAGGAGCTGGAGTTCTGGAAGCATAAGGCATACTCGCGACACAAGATGACTCTCACGTGGGAGAGAGACGTCATCGACCTGCTAGCAGACGCGTACAACATTAAGTACGGAGCTCGTAGCATAAAGTACGAAGTGGAGAGGAGCGTGGTTAGTCAGCTGGCCATGGCACACGAGAGACGGCTGATCCAGTCTGGGGACGAGGTTAACGTGCGAGTGGTGGCGGTTAAGGGCGGGAGTGTGGTGCAGCTGCAGCGCCTGGAGGGGAATAGGTACACGGACATAGAGCTGACACCTGTTATTCTATGAGGTAACTATTAATCCGATTTCACTGAGAATATATTCATAAGATTATAATAGCAATTAACAACAGCAGTAAATTGTCAGCAATCTCACTTATGAGCTGTTCAAAAATTTGACACTCTCCTCCTGCCTATGCATGTTATGAATCCATTAAGTATAAATGGTCAAGGGTTACGTAGCGTTTGAACTGCCCTTATAACCCATCGTTTGAAATCCAACTTGTCCATACTCCAAGAGAATTTAGCTATGTATCAGGTAAATTTAGGAACAAAAAGACTAACAATTCCTCTTTTTATATATTCTTATGAACAAATAATGAATTCATCTAGTGGTATAAGAATAATAGAAGTCTCGATATGGTAGATAACAGAGCTCGCTGCACCTGCTGTAACGCGCTATACTCGCTGGCTATAATAGGGGCAGTCACTGCCGCAGCTGTATACTACATAGTGTTTAGGTGCAGCCTCGAGAATGAACACGAGGAGATGGGATGTGCTACAATATTTATGTTATCCTCACTACCGAAAGTATATGCAGCTGGAATGGGTTTTATTGCTCTATTAGCAAACTGGGGATTTGTTGACTTTCACACAAGCGCCGTTAGTTACTTGGACATCTGGGATGTAAACACAACGCATCTGTTTACAGACCCTTCCATCACCCAGGTGCCTGTAACAGTTCAAGAGTCGGAAATCCATGGTTACACTGTGTACACTTACACACCCAATGAGCTAATGGGTGTATCCAATCAACCAGTAGTTATATACTTTCATGGAGGTGGAGGTGTCATGTTAAGCCCAAAATATTACGATGCAACCATGAGGTATCTTTCTAATAAACTGAAACTAAAGTTCATAGTCCCTGACTACCCCAAGAGCCCAGAGGTGGTTTTCCCTACTGCTCACGAGGCCTGTCTTAGCATAGTCAAATATATATTCGAGAACACCGACACTTTCTCAGTTGATCCCAAACGTATTTCCATCTCTGGAGACAGCTTTGGGGGACACGCGGCTCTGTACGTAGCTTTTAAGTGGAGTGAGTTATCCTACGACGAGAAGTTTGCTCCTCTGCTGTCCATGAGTCTCATATATCCCTGGGTACAGTTTGTTAATCTGCATTTGGACTCTTATCACGAATCAGTGAACATGCGTGTTATTAATTATGATTACCTTCTAATTGCATTATCTTTTATAATCAAAGGAGACTTAGAATTGGTTGATTTATTGTCGAACTCAAGTTTGCCTCTACTGAGTCATAGTTACCAGGAGAGACAGAAGGAATGCCCCGAGCTGTTAACCAAGCTCGATTGGGAACCTCCTGCCTCCATGGTTGCCAAGTACTCTGTCTACGCTGACAAGGTGCTAGACCCGTATGCCACTTTCTTGTTCCAGTCGGACTTCTCACACCTTCCTCCCACCCTCATACTCAGTGCGGGGTATGACGTTCTGCTGTCGGAGGGTCTGCTGCTGAGACAGAGAATGCAGGAGAGTGGAGTACCCGTGGAGCATCACACCTTCGATAAGATGTTCCATGGATTCTTTATCCTAACTGCACCAATCATTCTATGTTCTCCTGTTTTCGATGCCTATGATATATTGGGGGAATTCCTAAAAGTGTATATCAATTAAGCATCACGTAATTATGAGTATAGCCTACAGAATAGTTTCTTATCAAAAATCCATAGGGTAGTCTTCAATTGTACAATCGGACACAAATGGAGACTCATCCAATAAATTAATCGCTTTATTTAACAATCTCCACTGCTCAGGTCCTATTTGTTGAAATACATCTATGGCCGTGATCGTGATCATTATATATATTTGTTGTCCATTGTGCGGTGTTATTGTTAAATTTAAGATCCTACTTTTAGAGTTTACTTTTATCCAGGCTAATTTTAAAGGTATTATTTCGTATTAATTTCGTATTACCTTGTTCGTACTAACGAAGTTTTACTGTAGTTTTCAGCAACAGCCATGAAACTAATAGAAAATATGTTTATTACAATTGTATTTCTTGAAATCAAGACGCCACAAGCTTTAAACGCTTTTGTACCAAGTTTTCTATTTGAAAAATCTAAAATTACAGCTGTGCCGACAGCAGGATCCTTTTGAGGCTCTATATTTGGCAGATGTTTATTGATGGTCCCTTCAAAAGAAAATGATGTCGGCACAGCTGTAATTTTAGATTTTTTGTCATATCATTAGCACTACATATAAGGTGTCAAATCATTTTGAGTATCAATTTAATATGTGATGAGTCAGCATTTTTTCTGCGAGGTGGGTCACCTCAAATAACGACAAATTGTTTGCAAAACTCGAATTCCAAAATTTTTGTAAAACACTTTTTTTTACGATATCATCATCACCTCAAGAGGTGTTAATGTGGCATAAGGATCAATTGATAAATTGGGAGTTTGTTTCTATCTTGTATCATCTCTGAGATTAATGACATTTGAATTTATTAAGCCACTAAGAATTCCTAATTGCTTAAATGATACTAAAGTTAAGTTATACCGTCGACAGATACACTACCACTACCTATACTTAATTAAGTAAGTATTAAATTTAGAGTTTACTTATCCACCGATCATCGGCGTTTGTATTAAAAACCTCGCTACTTTCTACCGATTGTTTTTTTATGTTTATAAAAAACACCATCGGTAGAAAGTAGTGAGGGATAAGTAAATTCTTAAATTAAATGCTTATTTAGTCATTCAAACTCCTATTGCAAGAGTTGATGTCAGACACCAAAAACAAGTCCAGTCCAAAGCGAGCATCTCGCTGTACTTGCATTAACCTGCTATACTTGCTTGCCTTTATAGGAGCACTTATCGCTGGTGCTTGCTATTACCTAAACTATGGGTGCGATCTTACGAATGAACACAAAGAGTTGGATTGTCCCACTATTTTCGTGCTCTCTATTGTGCCAAAAATATTTGTGAAAAGAATAAATTTTATATCTCTACTAGCAAACTGGGGATTTGTTGATTTTAACACAAGTGTCCGTAGTTACTTGGACAACAGGGATGTAAACACAACGCATCTGTTTACGACACACAACATCACCCAGGTGGCTGTAACAGTTCAAGAGTGGGAAATACATGGGTTTAATGTGTATAGCTACACACCCAATGAGCTAATGGGTGTATCAAATATACCAGCTGTTATTCACCTTCATGGAGGTGGAGGTATCATGTTAAGCCCAAAATATTTCGATGCAACCATGAGGTATCTTTCTAATAAACTGAAACTAAAGTTCATAGTCCCTGACTACCCCAAGAGCCCAGAGGTGGTTTTCCCTACTGCTCACGAGGCCTGTCTTAGCATAGTCAAATATATATTTGAGAACAGCGACACTTTCTCAGTTGATCCCAAACGTATTTCCATCTCTGGAGACAGCTTTGGGGGACATGCGGCTCTGTACGTAGCTTTTAAGTGGAGTGAGTTATCCTATGACAAGAAGTTTGCTCCTCTGCTGTCCATGAGTCTCATATATCCCTGGGTACAGTTTGTTAATCTGCATCTGGACTCTTATCATGATTCAGTGAACATGCGCGTTATTTCTCCAGAATCTGTAGCAATTACCACTTCTTTTGTAATCAAAGGAGACTTAGAATTGGTTGATTTATTGTCGAACTCAAGTTTGCCTCTACTGAGTCATAGTTACCAGGAGAGACAGAAGGAATGCCCCGAGCTGTTAACCAAGCTCGATTGGGAACCTCCTGCCTCCATGGTTGCCAAGTACTCTGTCTACGCTGACAAGGTGCTAGACCCGTATGCCACCTTCTTGTTCCAGTCGGACTTCTCACACCTTCCTCCCACCCTCATACTCAGTGCGGGGTATGACGTTCTGCTGTCGGAGGGTCTGCTGCTGAGACAGAGAATGCAGGAGAGCGGAGTATCCGTGGAACATCACACCTTCGATAAGATGTTCCATGGATTCTTTGGAATAACGATGCCTAATGCCCTGTACTCTCCTGTCTTTGAAGGTTTCGATAAGTTAGAGGATTTCCTCAAAACATATGTTGAGTGACAACGCTCTGATCGATAACTGTGAATATTTATAGATTTTAATTTTTAGTTTAGTATAATTTATATAGAATCCGAAATAAAGTGTGTTTTTATTTGAACATTATAGGTCTGTTTGCTTGTATATTCTTGAATTTGATTATTTTAATTAAGATATTTCCATTTTCTAACATAAATTATAGTTATTTCATTTCGAATTCTAGCAATGGCTGAAAATAAATTTCAATGTTTAACGATTTAGGATTTGTGTACAACTCTCCCATCTACGTATGATCTATAAAAGTAGTCTATAAAATTCAAGGATTTATCCAGGAGCGCGAGACGCTCCTTTTGGAGCAATGATTTTTGGATAATTTGAATTTAGGAGCACGAAAATTGGGAATTCTCTCCTATACCGTGACATTAATTTGTGATTTAGGCGTATGGGAATTGGATCAGACCAGGATTAGGAGCGCAATTACAAATGTCTGTATAATACACTGATATAAAGTTGTTTACTGGAAGTAAGAATATGTGTTATTGGAACTAAGATAATACAACAGCTGTAGGGTCTAACTATTCACCACATACACAATTGCAGGCAATAACATTACCAAATTCTCCGGGAATTACGATAACAACCAATAGCTTTACCAAATTCTTCAGGAATTACGATAACAACCAATGGGGTAGATTGGTATTCTCAAATTACCTAGGTAAATATAGACTCTGTGGATTTAAATATTATTCCAAAACAAACTAAATCTGAACAATAAAATGCTTTTCAGGAATTTTCATTAATTTAATTACCTATTTTTGTAAACAACATTAATAAATATTCATATTATGAATGTATAAATGCGAAATTCGAATTCAGCATAGACCGAAGGGCTCGTATATTAAAAGCGCAATTGTTGTGTGTTTGTTTGTCCAGAATTAATTGGAAAGACTACGAGTCCCAGAAAGCTGAAAATTTGTATACAGGGGTAATTTTGTACTGCGACAACGATCTATTGGTTTTTTTCGTAGAGAAATATTAACATTTAAAAGTTCCAAAATATGTTAGCCAATTAAATTCGAGGGTTTGTTAGTATGGATTAGCAGACTCATCAAGTAGTATAATAAAATATTATTATTATAGACTGTTGCATAATAAAATATTTTCTCAGGCTGCAATTTGATTGATTGAAATTAAATTCATCTAACCAATCAATCATTTGCCTATTCTATTGCATGTTTTTCTTTTAGTATTATATTGGATTCGAGCTATCCTTATCGTGCAACTGAAATTTATTGAGGTATTAATATGAGAATTTGAATTTCCCAAACAAATTACATTGTGTAGCATTCTTATTAAGGGGACTTTATTAGGAATAAGAATATATTGAATACACCACAGAGATGTATAATTAAGTTTCAAGGCGTAGTAAGGCCGCGCAGCTGCCGTCAATTGAGGCGTGAAGCGCCGAATCGTCGCAAAGCGACCGAGACCGAAGGGCTCGTATTAATAAAACTCGATTGTTGTGTGTGTATATGTGTGTATTTGTTTGTTTGTTTGTCCGGATTGTATTAAAGTGATGGGGAATAGAAACCGCATTTATATATGAGATAGAAACTAACTTTCAATTGATACAATTGGTAAACAAGTATGTTGAACACGAAATTCGCATTTGTAAATTTAGAATATAGATATTTGTTGTTGTTGTTTACACAAATAGGTAAACAAATTGCAAAAAAATCATAATCAACCTAGAAGTTAGCTCTCAACGGGTATTATTGGTAAACAAGTATGTTGAACACGAATATCGCATTTGTAAATTTAGAATATGGATATTTGTTGTTGTTGTTTACACAAATAGGTAAACAAATTACAAAAAATTCAAAATCAACCTAGAAGTTAGCTTTCAACGGGTATTATAGGTAACAAGTATGCTGAACACGAATATCGCATTTGTAAATTTATAATATGAAAAACAAGTCAAAACTATGGAATCTAATAAAGTGATGTATATGACGTCCCTTTCTACCATTTTCCATGGCAGAAAGGGTGAGGAGTAAGGCCACATAGCGGCCGTTAACTTGAGGTGCGTAGCACCGATCCGTCGCAAAGCGACCGAGACCGAAGGGCTCGTAACTACTGAAAGAGGAAAATTTTAGTTTGATTGTAGAAATTTATGAGAAAATGGTAAAAGCTACAGAATTGAAATTTGGCAGAGAATGCGTAATATTGGATTTTAAAAATAATCAAAATCCCCAATAAATAATATCTTCAGATTACCCTCCTAAAAGCTGAAAATACCTTTGACCAATTAACTTAGAGGGTTGTGCCTTTAGCAATTAGCAGCTAGCATTCAATATTATCTACCCAAGGGATTATAAAAATTTTCATTATTAGCAACCCTCATTGGGGCTAATAATTAATTTGAATTAAATATTTTCAAAAATTATAGATTATATTTTGCACATCTTTTGCATATTGCCCGGGCATTATGCATAATGCTGGTTTTTATAGCAATTTGCATTATGCCATTATACAAAAACCAGACAATTTGCATAAAGTCCAGCAATATGGAAATTAAACCATTCAAAGTAACTTTCACAAGTGATAGTTTTTTTGAGAATTGTTTAATGTTGTTTATTCGTTCTTAACTGAAAACATTTTTAGATCTAAAGCCTAAATATGGAAGCGTGTTTGTGAAAAACTATCACTATGTGAAATTCACTTTTGTCATCTGAATGTAACAAAGTAACAATTGCATTTTGCCAATTCGGTGTGACAGCATTATCCAAATTGTTTGGACATTCGCTATACATTATGCAAATTGTCTGGATGGTATGATGGCATTCTGCAAATTGCTACAAAAACCAGCATTTTGCATAATGCCCAATTTCGCGGTAAACATTGTTGTTCAATTTTTGAGGTGAATAAGATTAACAAATTTGGGAATTGTTAAATAACTAGTTAATGGAAGCTTTTAGAGTGTATGTTCGATAAATTAATTAAACAGTGAAAATCTATTTAATAATAATCCTCGAGTATAAATTGACTGTTGAGCGATAAGATTTATACTTTATACTTTCCAAACCCAACAATCATGAATAAGTTCAACATAAACGCAACTGGCTTCTTGTTTGTATTCCTATTGAGTTTCTTTGCATTTTCGAGTGTGAATAGTTCCATAACGTGTACACCTAGTGGGATCTTTATATAAGGACAGCTAACGAAACTTTGATACATAATACGATTGCATCGTCTTTAAATGCTGGAATTTTGAGTTTGAGAATTTACGTTTACTCACAAGGAGCGGGTATAACATTGAACATTAGTTTACCTAACAGCATAATTGAGCTGGTAATATACAATAATGCCAACATTGAATTATTTGTGGAAACTCATACGGTTAATAGCGATCTGCTTTATGTTTTTCTGCGTTCGAATCAGATAACAGTAAAACAAGTTAACTTTCCCGCATTCTTCCCGAACTTGCAAAGATTCGATGCTAATAGCTTGCGCACTGATTTCTTTCCATTTTTCACACAAAATAAACAACTTACGAAAATCTATGTGTCTAACTCACAGATAGAAGATGAGGCGAGTCGAGTTATTAATCACACAAAATTCGGAGGCTTAGATAAACTGGAGTACTTACGATGGAGGGGAGACATAACTGAGATAAAAGCAGGATCGTTTAAAGGACTAAGTGAGCTCACAAATCTAGATTTGCGCGGAAATATCATTCATGAGTTGGAATCTTGCACATTTGAGGGTTTAGGAAATCTATTATCCATGTCACTTTCCGATAATATTTTAAGTTCCGTGCATCCAAATGCTTTCATTGGCATAAATAAACTTAAAATTTTGTTTTTAACCAACAATCCATCCATGTCATTATCCGGAATACTTGCATTGAAAAATCTGGAACAACTGAATGTAGAATGGATCGAATCGATGCATCTTTTGCCTGAAATAATCCAGCAACTAAACAAGCTCAATTATCTATTAATACAATATATACAATTTAATTGTACCTGCGATACCGAGTGGATTAGCAAACTATCTTCCTTTGGTATTACCGTTTATACTTCAGGTTCTACTTGTGTGAATGATAGTCGTACAGTTACCGATACTTCTCTCTATAACAGCTGTGGAGCCCGTAGCTACCAATGCTTCAACCAATCCATTGAGTGTGTGGGAGAGAGCTGGAATAGAGTCGATACTGTAGATGGTTGTGAGTGCGATTATCCGGAATACACATATAGCGCCAGTGAAATATGTAACGACATTAATGAATGTGAGGACAGTGCCATTTGTCAGGGGAACTGCACTAACACGCCAGGTTCCTATAAGTGCTCATGTTTAGAAGGTTTCTATAATGCGAATGACACTCTTTGTAGCGACATCAATGAATGCATTCTCACCAATGGAAACTGTACGCACAATTGTACCAACGCAATTGGGTCATATGAATGTTCGTGTCTAATCGGGTACCAACAGCAGAATTTCTCTGACTGTGTCGACATCGATGAATGCCTTCTGACCAACGGAAACTGTACGCACAACTGTACCAACGCAATTGGGTCATATGAATGTTCGTGTCTAATCGGGTACCAACAACATAATTTCTCTGATTGTGTCGACATCGATGAATGCCTTCTGACCAACGGAAACTGTAATCACAACTGTACCAACGCAATTGGGTCATATGAATGTTCATGTCTAATCGGGTACCAACAACATAATTTCTCTAACTGTGTCGACATCGATGAATGCCTTCTCACCAACGGAAACTGTAATCACAACTGTACCAACGCAATTGGGTCATATGAATGTTCATGTCTAATCGGGTACCAACAGCATAATTTCTCTGATTGTGTCGACATCGATGAATGCCTTCTGACCAACGGAAACTGTAATCACAACTGTACCAACGCAATTGGGTCATATGAATGTTCGTGTCTAATCGGGTACCAACAGCATAATTTCTCTGATTGTGTCGACATCGATGAATGCCTTCTCACCAACGGAAATTGTACGCACAACTGTACCAACGCAATTGGGTCATATGAATGTTCATGTCTAATCGGGTACCAACAACATAATTTCTCTGACTGTGTCGACATCGATGAATGCCTTTTCACCAACGGAAACTGTACGCACAACTGTAGCAACGCAATTGGGTCATATGAATGTTCGTGTCTAACCGGGTACCAACAGCAGAATTTCTCTGATTGTGTCGACATCGATGAATGCCTTCTCACCAACGGAAACTGTACGCACAACTGTACCAACGCAATTGGGTCATATGAATGTTCATGTCTAATCGGGTACCAACAACATAATTTCTCTGACTGTGTCGACATCGATGAATGCCTTTTCACCAACGGAAACTGTACGCACAACTGTAGCAACGCAATTGGGTCATACGAATGTTCATGTCTAATCGGGTACCAACAACATAATTTCTGTGACTGTGTCGACATCGATGAATGCCTTTTCACCAACGGAAACTGTACGCACAACTGTAGCAACGCAATCGGCTCATATGAATGTTCGTGTTTCCAAGGATACGTCAAGAATTCATCATCAGAATGCTATCTCCCGAATCCATGTCATACCAACAACGGTGGCTGTCACCACAACTGCATAGATACCATATATGGCCATGCTTGTTCCTGCGTTGAAGGATTTAAAGCGTCTCCATCAAACTTCAGCCATTGTGACATCGATCTAAATGTAGCGACGGAACAACTGAATGCAAACACCAAAACAACTGCCTTATATGTTCTCCCAGAGGCGGCGCGGCTTTTGGGGGCCCCCGGGTGATCGACCTACTAGTCCCCTTTGTCCAGGGCCCCGTGGGGCCTGAACAAGGGGCCCCCCTTTGTAATCGATTGAGGGGCCCGCGGGTGAATCACCCGTGCGGGGTGCGGCCGCGCCGCCCATGTGTTCTCCTATTCCTCTGTTTTCTCTTCATGGTAGCCATTATCTTCCTGTTTGTCTTCCTAGTATTTGTCTTTTTGTATTTTAGGAGACAAATTCAACAGCTGAAGTATTCTCGCCCCCCAAAACCTCTGTCCCTCGCCGAAATGGATAAGATCAAGCAGAGAGCTTCTATTCAATCTGGAGAGAGAGATCTGACTTTCACTAATCATCCTCTAGGTGAAACCTCCATTTAATTAAGTTCCAATACCCCCCATACTGTCCCATAGTAATAAGTTAGCTTCCTAGTAAGTGATTGTTTGTTTAATTATAAGTTTTTCCTCTTTTCTCCATGTCTTTCATTTATTCTTATTTACTCGTTTCTTTTACTTTCCTCATTTATTCTTTACTCATTTTTTTTGTTTGCTCATGTATTTTACTCATTGTTGTTTTTCATTTTTCACCCATTAAAGCTATTTTAATTATCATTTGTTTATGGGAAATGTTTATAACACAAATCTATTATTTTCGCTACTTAACATACTCAATTAATTATACGTATATCTTCCAAACACCTTTATAATAACCCTGGGTCACCAAAGGTCAATTTTTGATCTTGCCAAAAATAAACTTGCTAAATAAAAACACAAGTTTCCAGGTTATAATAACCAGGATATTCTGTTCTGAACTGACATAATAAGTCTCATATCACTGGGTACAGTTCGTTAATCTGCATCTGGATTCTTATCACGAATCAGTGAACATGCGCGTTATTTCTCCAGAATCTGCAGCAATTGTTATATCTTTTCTATTCAAAGGAGACTTTGAATTGGTTGATTTAGTGTCGAACTCAAGTTTGCCTCTACTGAGTCATATTGTGACTGTCAAAACACTGGGCACTCTGAATGTCTTGTATGGATAATGATTAAAACGCAAATGTCTTTAAGTGAGTTGTATTGATCAGGTGAAAAAGGTGTACCAGGAGAGACAGAAGGAATGCCCCGAGCTGTTAACCAAACTCGATTGGGAACCTCCTGCGGAGTCCTGCCTCCATGGTTGCCAAGTACTCTGTCTACGCTGACAAGGTGCTAGACCCGTATGCCACCTTCTTGTTCCAGTCGGACTTCTCACACCTTCCTCCCACCCTCATACTCAGTGCGGGGTATGACGTTCTGCTGTCGGAGGGTCTGCTGCTGAGACAGAGAATGCAGGAGAGTGGAGTACCCGTGGAACATCACACCTTCGATAAGATGTTCCATGGATTCTTTGGAATAACGATGCCTAATGCCCTGTACTCTCCTGTCTTTGAAGGTTTCGATAAGTTAGAGGATTTCCTCAAAACATATGTTGAGTGACAACGCTCTGATCGATAACTGTGAATATTTATAGATTTTAATTTTTAGTTTAGTATAATTTATATAGAATCCGAAATAAAGTGTGTTTTTATTTGATCATTATAGGTGTTTGCTTGTATATTCTTGAATTTGATTATTTTTTAATTAAAATATTTCCATTTTCTAACATAAATTATAGTTATTTCTTATTAAATTAGTCCCGTTAATATAAATACAGTTGACTACGCTTAATACAAACCCTATGTAAGTTGTTATATTGGGACCATAGGGCTTGTTCACAATAAAAAATCTTCATATTAAGCAGACGAAATCTTGTTCATAATAAGCAGACCTGACTGTATTTGCAATTGGATCGATAATTGATTGTTCGATATTTGAGGATCGATATTTTATTGCTTGCCTAATTGCAAGTCGCATTTTACACGAAATTTGCTTGCTAATATATAATAGGCGAACTTGCTAATAAATAGAGGAACAAAATTAACATTAAATGCTGGGGACAGAAAATTACTTGCTATTAGCAGCAATTGTTTTTAGGCGAACACTACTGTATTCGTATTTGTAATAATTATCGGATGAAATCTCTTGGTTTATTACGGTACGCCGTACGCGCCTAAATATTGTACTCCGAAAATGACTTGTATAAGTCTATGGGAATGCTTGGAATATTGGAGCGTCTCTACATAATCAGATTCAACACACGAATTGGGTCACTTGGTATTCTGTTTGCAGCAGGCGCGGTTGAGTTAAATAAATAGGAATTGGTCAGAGCTGAAATAGCTAAGGCATTAGTTTGATTGTAGTATGTACATTGTATCTCGATTTTGGATATTTACTTAAATTCGATCGCAGATCTTGAATTGGGTCGAAACGTTATAAACGATCGCCGAACCGAGCTTAATGCACTGACAAGTTAGTCTATTTGTAATGCAGAAGTCTGCCTTGATTTACCGATGCTTTTAGTTCATACGAGCCTACCGTATCCGTCGCTTCTGACGGATAATCTAACCGCTTAACGGTCTCACTTAAATTTATCTCCATCTAATTCTTAGTTTATTGTTCCAATTTACAACGGCTAATAATATTTGTAAACTGAGAATGATAAATTCGTACATACGTACTCTCCATATTTGTTACATATGATAGCCGTTAAGTATTTGCAAACAACAATAATAAATACAGTAGAACTGCATAATCCAACCCTCTATAATCCGGAAATCAGCAGAACCGACACTTTTTAATTATCCCAATGAGCGTCGAGCGTCTACTATGCATTAGAGCCTGCATAATCCGACATTTTTTCCCTATCCCAACGGGTTAAACTAAATTGTTGTACGCTTGTTCATTTATTTGTTGTTTGTAGAAATTCAGGATTATAGTGTTACCAACCCAAATGTATCATATTTGCAGATTGATTAATGTCAGACGCAATCGACTCCGATAATTGGGACATATTGATTGGGGGCAGTCTGTCCAGATTAAGTTGAGTTCGCTTATTATGAAGTCACTCTATTATGAACACAATTTTTGGTCCCTCAAATGTTCATAATAAAAGAACCTGACTGTATTTTCATTTAGACGTACATACTACTATTCTATTGGATATTGTCTGTATTTTCTAACTATATTTTGATAAGCTGATGACAACCACCAAGAAGAACAAACGAGCATCACGCTGCACTTGCAGTAGCCTGCTCTACTTAATGACTATTGTAGGGCTCGGCCTTACAGGAACTTTATATTACGTAATGTTTGTGTGTGATCTTACGAATGAACACAAAGAGATGGATTGTCCTACGATATTTGTACTATCTATGTTGCCTAAATTATTTATGAGAAGACTAAATTTAATATCTCTACTAGGGAGCTGGGGCCTTGTTGAATACAAAGAGAGTATTCGTAGTGGTTTTGACAGCTGGGATGAAAATACCACGCACTTGTTTGATATATGTCAGGTGCCCGTAACAACTCAAGAATTGAAAATAATTGGTCATACTGTGTACACTTACACACCCAATAAGCTAATGGGTATATCCAATCAACCAGTAGTTATATACTTTCATGGAGGTGGAGGTGTCATGTTAAGCCCAAAATATTACGATGCAACCATGATGTATCTTTCTAATAAACTGAAACTAAAGTTCATAGTCCCTGACTACCCCAAGAGCCCAGAGGTGGTTTTCCCTACTGCTCACGAGGCCTGTCTTAGCATAGTCAAATATATATTTGAGAACAGCGACACTTTCTCAGTTGATCCCAAACGTATTTCCATCTCTGGAGACAGCTTTGGGGGACACGCGGCTCTGTACGTAGCTTTTAAGTGGAGTGAGTTATCCTACGACGAGAAGTTTGCTCCTCTGCTGTCCATGAGTCTCATATATCCCTGGGTACAGTTCGTTAATCTGCATCTGGACTCTTATCATGATTCTGTAAATATGCGTGTTATTTCTCCAGAATCTGCAGCAATTGTTATATCTTTTCTATTCAAAGGGGACTTTGAATTGGTTGATTTAGTGTCGAACTCAAGTTTGCCTCTTTTGAGTCATAGTTACCAGGAGAGACAGAAGGAATGTCCCGAGCTGTTAACCAAACTCGATTGGGAACCTCCTGCCTCCATGGTTGCCAAGTACTCTGTCTACGCTGACAAGGTGCTAGACCCGTATGCCACCTTCTTGTTCCAGTCGGACTTCTCACACCTTCCTCCCACCCTCATACTCAGTGCGGGGTATGACGTTCTGCTGTCGGAGGGTCTGCTGCTGAGACAGAGAATGCAGGAGAGTGGAGTACCCGTGGAGCATCACACCTTCGATAAGATGTTCCATGGATTCTTTGGAATAACAAGGCCGAACCTTATATATTCTTCTATCTTTGAAGCGATTGATGTGATGGAAGAATTCTTCAAATATTATGTCGAAAAATAACTTTTACGAATCGAAATAGACCGTTTTGATTAAGAAATTTATACAGTAACTGTGAATTTCCCATCTTAGAATATTTTACTATGAGCATGTACTGTAAATCTGCTATTATCACTTACTACTTTTGATTTCTTAACATATATTGTACTACAGGGACAATTTTTTGGGTTGAATTATTGCCTTTACGGAATATATTTGCTAGAAAACTATATAATCATTGTAAATAAATAAACTATCGAGTGTATCGTGGCTACTAAAGAAATCTTCGAAATTCAACAGAATTCTTGCTTCTATCGCAATAACGGTATACTGAGAGCTGAAATATTAAATATTGCGACAAACCTGGAAAATATAACCAAAACTTTCTGAAATTTTGGATTAAGTTAACTACGTACAAATTAAATCTGAAAAGAAAACGACAATTTATTGAATACTGTAGCAATGAATGAGACCAGCTTGCTAGATCGCATAGAGACCACTCACTTGATAGAGCTAGGCGCTGGTCCCAATGCCCGCTTGCACCTGTTACAAGAGGACCCTTCTCACCCCACCCCCTCCCACCTCACGCCCACCTCTCCGCTCCCGTTCGGGTTCCCGCCCAGCACCTTCATCACCGACACCCTGGACCTGTACCTGCGTGACGTCACGAACACGCCTCTCTACCAGAGGCTCTCCTGCGCCCCGGAGGTTTGGGAGCCAGCTGTTCGCCACGCCGCTCTCCTCACAGCGCCGCACCCCCCTGCCCCTCCCTTCCGACTGACCGTGGGGCGACACCCCATCACCGGGGCCCTGCAGGAGTACTGCGAGGAGGCCACTGAGCCCCCTGCCCGGCGGGAGGACTGCAGCGAGGAGGTGCTCTCGCTCCTGAGGCTGGAGCGGCCGGAGCAGCTGCTCACGCGCCCGCCCGGATTCCTGCCGGCTGCGAGGGAGGCTCCGGTAGATACCGGCACGGCCGGAATCCCGGACCTGATCAGCAGTGCCGAGCGGGTGGACTTCTCGTGGGTGGAACTACAGGCCGCAGATAAGGCTGAGCTGGTTGCTATGGAGACCGCGGAATTAGACACTGAGCTAGAAGAAGTGCTGAAGCAAGCAGAAGAGAACACCCCGCCTGTTTTACAACAGACCGCGCTGCCAGTCTCTGCCCAACAGCCGCGGGGCGCGTACGAGTTCACAGTCCAGGTGGACTCGGTGGGCGAGGTGAGGAGCTTTGAGGAGCAGCTCCCGCGCCCGGCCCGGAAGTTCGACTTCGAGCTGGACACATTCCAGAAGCGGGCCGTGCTCCTGCTGGAGCAGCACCAGAGTCTCTTCGTGGCGGCGCACACCTCGGCCGGCAAGACCGTAGTCGCGGAGTACGCGATTGCTCTCGCGCAGAAGCACCACAAGAAGGCCATATACACATCTCCCATCAAAGCCCTCTCCAACCAGAAATTCCGCGATTTCAAAGACATCTTCGGAGACGTGGGGATAATAACCGGGGACGTGCAGCTGGAGAAGACGGCCCAGTGTCTGATAATGACCACTGAGATCCTGCGCTCCTACCTGTACAGGAACGACAGCATCATGTCAGACGTGGAGTGGGTTATATTCGACGAGGTGCACTACATTAACGACGAGGAGCGGGGCGTGGTGTGGGAAGAGGTGTTGATAATGCTGCCACCGGATGTGCGGATTGTAATGCTAAGCGCCACTGTACCCAATGCGGCAGATTTCGCAGAATGGGTGGGGCAGACGAAGCGATCTAACATCCATGTTATTAAAACGTTAATGAGACCAGTTCCACTACGACATTGTATCTACACTGGGAACAGCAGTAAGACGAGCAATCAGCTGTTCGCTATCGCCTACAACCAGGGACTGAACACGATTGAGAACATAGAGGGCTACAAGGAGGCTAATCTCGTTATAAAGGAGAGGCTACGCAACCATGTTAAGCAGGCTGACTCGCACACACAGCTGAAACAGGATAGGAACATTTGGAAATCTCTCATCGAGAGTCTGAATAAGGAAGAGAAGCTGCCGCTGATAGGCTTCGTGTTCTCGAAAAGGAAGTGCGACGAGCTCTCGGAGATGATGGCCAACATAGTCTGTCTGACTACCAGTAGCGAGAGGGGATACATACACACTTTCTTCACTAAATCTATAGCTAGACTCAACGCGTGCGATCGCGTGTTGCCGCAGATACAGCGAATGCTGTTTCTGTTGAAAAAGGGCGTAGGCGTGCACCACAGCGGTATTCTGCCAATTCTGAAGGAAATCGTGGAGCTGTTGTTCCAGAAGGGGTGTGTCAAGGTGCTATTCGCAACTGAGACTTTCGCGATTGGAGTCAACATGCCGGCCCGCACTGTCGTGTTCGATTCTGTGGTTAAGTTCGACGGACATAACCGCAGGAACCTCCAGCCGGGGGAGTACATACAGATGGCGGGGCGGGCCGGGAGGCGTGGTAAGGACGAGCAGGGACTTGTTATTATAATCGCGAAAAACGAGCTTCCGGATTTCTCGGTTTTTCACGAGATGATGTTTGGCAAACCTTTGGTTCTCTCCTCTAAGTTCCGACTCAGATACTCAATGATTCTCAACTCTCTCACTTCGCAGAGCTTCTCCACCGAAGAGCTCATTCGCAAGAGTTTCGCGGAATCTGACACCACCAAACAGGAGTCTAACGTGAGAGAAGAAATCAAACAACTCGAGAAGACCCTCTCCTCACTTCCTCTGGTAACAGATCCCTACTGTACCGACATTGTAGAGTTCTATAAGCTGTGTGTCACGCGCGCTAATCTCAACCGGAAGGTGACAAAAACCGCGCTTGAGAAAGGAAGCCAGAAGGTTATCACCTCCGGAAGAATAATGGTTGTGCGCGTCGGCTTTTCCAAGTACACAATAGGAGCTCTGATGTTTGTTGGTTTACAGAACCCCACAAGTTTGAACCCAAACATTAGTCCCAAGCGCAGCTACACACTGGTCCTATTGAAGCAGAGAGACTCCACGCGTGCCACTGAGGAGGATCGCATCGAGCCGTATAGAAAGGAGTTCTCTCTTATATTCCCAGAGCACGTGGAGGGACTCGAGCTTATCGAGACGGACGGACGGGTTGTAGTGGCTGTGTGTCAGCAGGTGGTTAGGAAGTTCGATACCGGGTCTGCTAGACGCGTGGCGGAGGACATCAGGAGGCGAGAACAACCGCGATTCAGCAAAGACCCGCCTGAGAATACCACACTTCAGCTGCTGGAAGAACTGAAGAGGATTCTCGTGACCTACTCGATGGGACAGGTCCCTACTTCCACCGCAAAAGATCTGCACATCTCTACGTTAGATTTCGCAGACATGAGTCATGACCTGATGAGGGTGGAGAAACAGCTTGAGAGCTTCCCCTGCGACAACAGTCCTAACTTCTCGGAATGCTTCGAAATCGCGAGAGAGAAAGTAAACACAACTACTCGGCTGGAAAGAGAAAAGTACTTCCTCTCTAACGAGAGTCTCCTCTTGATCCCTGAGTACCGGAAGCGGCTGCAGGTGCTGCGGAGACTGGAGTACGTGGACGAGGGTATGATCATACAGACTCGCGGCAAGATCGGGTCTGGCTTCTCTGTTAACGAGCTTCTGTACACAGAGCTTATCGTCAGTAACTTCTTCCAAGAGCTGACTCACCAGGAGTCAGTAGCGCTCCTCTCGTGCATCATATTCCATCAGAATGTAGAAGCGCCTAAACTTAGCGAAAAGCTGAAGCGTGGCAGAGATAGAATACTGGAGATTGCCAAATACATTGTGGAATGTGAGAGAGACTGCCAACTACCGGTTTCTAGCGATGACATATTAGAGCAGTTAAATTTCGGTTTGGTAGAGGTAGTCCATGAGTGGGCCATGGGTAAAACTTTCGCAGAAATTATGGAGAACACAGAGGTACATGAGGGTATCATAGTTCGTTGCATTCAGCAGCTTAACGAGGTGTGTCGCAACATTAGAGAGGTGGCACACACGATAATGGGCACTGAAGAGCTGAGCGATAAGATGAAGCTTGCCAGTGACTGTATTAAGCGAGATATCATATTTACAGGGAGTTTATATATTAATTGAATATTTTGATATATTTCTATTGTACAATTTAATAGCTAGGAAATATGAAATTGAAATTGGGTCTGTTAGCAAGCCTGAATATTTGGCTGATGAACTAACGCTTTATTTGTGATTAGATGGCTTGTGCCAGAGGCGGAGAAGGAGAAAACTTCTATTCTCAGCTAAAATCTGCCCGCTCTGGGCTGAGAGAGAAGTTCTCTCTAGCTCACAAACTGCTCCTGGAGAGAGAGCTGGCTATGCTACTGGAGCTGCAGGAAATAGAAGACTCGATTCGTAAGGAATCCAAGTTACTGACTGGATCGAGAGAAGAGCTTCTGGCTACCAAAGAGCAGCTGTTCTCCTCTCTGAAAGGAAATGAGAACAGAGACATTCTACAGACATTGCTTGTTCCTCTTGATGCTAAACTGAGAGAACTGGAGGAACGAGTAAATGTACTCCAGAAAAATGAACTTAATTGGAACAAAAAAGGAGCGATTAGATATTTAATCAGAGAGCTAAGCTGCACTTTTGAACTCGAAGGAATAGAAGATTCGTACCCAGAGCAAGTACAGAAACTGACTCAACAGAAAAAGGAGATTTTGGCTACCAAAGATCTGTCATACTCCTCTCTGAAAGGAAATGAGAACAGAGACATTCTACAGACATTGCTTGTTCCTCTTGATGCTAAACTGAGAGAACTGGAGGGAGGAGGAGAGTTATTTCGGAAAATTGAACTGAAGTGGGCAAGAGAAGGACGGCTGGAAGATTTTATTTGTACTATCAAGACGTACAAATTTAAAGCTGATTCTGTTTGCAAAAAGAATCCTGTTCTAGTAGCTTGTAAGTATAGACAGGAAACTGATAAACCTGGATACTTCAAATATCCAACTTTCATTGCTATAAATCCGAAAACTAACAACATTTACATAGGCGATGAGTCTAACCATCGTATACAGGTTTTCGATGAATCTTGTCAGTATTTAATCTCCTTTTCAGAGAATATGAGTACTCCGGCCGGTATTTGTTTCCTTAACGACAAGGTCTATGTTACACAGTTTGCTAGTAATGCTATTAATGTTTATTCAGCAGACGGTGAGTTTATTAAGTCTAGTGGAGGTAAAGAAATGGAGCTCGACCATCCATGTGGGATTAGTGGTTCCGAATTACACAGTGCACTTTATATATGTGGTAGAGATAATAACAGAGTACAGGTTTTTAATATTGACCTATCTCTCAAGTGTACTATTGACGGATTTATTAGACCAAGAGACATTAAAGTAACTAGAAAAGAGATATTTGTTTTGGACGAAAGCAATCCTTGTATCCATGTCTATGACTATCAACACAAGTTAATAAGAGAACTTATTTCTTTTGGTAACGCAGAACGTCAAGTTTCAAATTCACTTTATTTCTGTGTGGACTCGAACTCGAATATTCTGATTACTGACTTCTCAGCTTGTTGCGTGAACATATTCACCAGAAATGGCAAACTAATTCAGAGATTTGGAACCAAAGGAGAGAACCCCGGCGAATTTATCTCTCCTAGAGGGATTGCAATAGATTCGAAGTGTAGGATTATTGTAGCATCTCGGAATCCGAATCACTGTATTCAATTCTTCCCATCAAGTGAGATTTAGCATTTTCATATTAGCCTTATATCTCACTCAAAGTTTTATTATTATTGATTATTTTGAAGTTTTCGAAACACTCCATTTTCTTAGAATTCTATAGATTTTTCTTAAATTATCCTCTTTTATTAATAATTAAATTACATACTTAATAAAAAGTATTTTTCTAAGATATTACGCCATTATACATAAAGTAGGATAAATTATTCATCTGGCCTGTACATAACACACTGATTATAACCTTTTGACTAGAGCCCCGAGCCCGTTATGCACTTTTTGCTTAGAAATTAGTATAGTTCTAGTATTACAACATAATAGTTTTGTAATAAATTCCGAAAAATTTCTCGATATTGTTTGCGGTCTGAGGAACATTTTGTTAAGATTATGTGGCCTGATATAAATGATAGTTTGCGGAACCCTGCCCTATACGTACAATGCATGCAAATTACTCCGGATAGTACGAATACATTTCGGGTCCATAGAGTCTAGTATACTGTATTCCTTGAAAGCTTTAAATATTATCAATTATCAAGCTCTCCTGTTTCTACCAAATTTGTATCTTTATTCTTGTAGGAATTAAAGTTGCTTACGATTGCCAGTCAATACCACTATTGAATCCCGATAAGCACTAATTCTTATTACCACACATACCACTATAATGTAGTAAGTACTACTGCTAAGTATCTACTAATGAATTAATATAATTAGCTGTCAAGTTGTTTAACATTCATAAATGAAGAACCTCACTGACAAGGAGCTCTCCAGCTATGCCACCAATTTGAAAAAATTCGAAAAAGACGGGTTTGTTGGAATTGTACTGACGGACAGCGGGTTGCTAAGGAAACGCAAAGGAATTCATTTGTATTATATGAAACTGAAGGGGAACTTGTTGTTCTATTTTAAAGTGACTGAGAGAGGGGAGTTGGTGGAGAGCCAGCTGGAAGGCTGTCAGGTGTTGGAGGCGTGTGTGCCCCGTCTTGACGAGGGAATTAACGACGAGTTCAAGTACAGAATAACTCTGATATACCCTAAGATTATAGAGGACAAGTTTATCTTTACATTCTACATACGGGAGCGGGAGGATGCCACTGCCTGGGAGCAGGCTATAAACAGAGGGAGATACGAGTATCTCAGGAAAAGGTTCAGCGAGCTGAGGAACCAGCTGCAGGAGGCGACCGGAAATGATCCGGTTGAGGGAACATACTTCGCTTGCAAGCCCGTCCTAGACCCGGGACAGCTGGAAGCCCCTCGGAGACCCAACATTCTTCCGAACGGACCGGAGCAGCCGTACCTCGAGCTCTCCATAGCCTGCTCCAGTCTGGTGTCCGTAAGCCCGGAGTCCGTCCCCAGTCCGATGATTAAGGTGAGTCTGTTCGACGAGAGCGTGGGGAAGTGGATAAAGTTCTGCCAGACAGAGACCGTGGAGAACTGCGCGGATCCGCAGTTCATATACACCATCTGTCTCTCGGAGGAGCAGGCCAAGACGCACTCGCGCGCCAGGTTCGAGGTGTATGACGTCAGAAACAAGAAGGAGGGGATCGTCAGTCGCATAGGCCAGTCGGACTGCCGGCTGTCCGCCCTCAAGCAGAGCGACGGGCTGAACACGCTGGAGATAAAGGGTGCGGATGAGGAGGAGAACCTGAAGGGGTTTATTTATATCCAAATATCCAATTCTAACGGAGACAGCAGCCGCGCTCAGCTGGTGGCGAAGAGACTGACGCAGTACATGCAGAACTCAGACGACAGCCCGAGGCGCTCCGAGAACCTGATCAGCATATCGAAAGAGATCCAGGACCACAGTCTCATCCTCAACTCCATCACCAGCTCCTACAGACTCCCGCAGAGGGACAGCTGCGAGGTGCTGCGCGTGACCGAGGTGATGAGTGAGTCCCGACAGGTGTGGGACATCACTATCGGCCTCATACAGGTGTGCATCATAGAGGAGACGGAGAGGTTGTGCGAGCTGGAAGAGCTGAACGGCCTCAATCAGCTCTGGCAGGACCGAATGCAGGACTTGATGGAAGAGAAGAAGTCGTTCGTTAACCACTACCGATCTTGCATTGACCATCTCAGCAAGCACGAAGCCAAGAAGTTCACTTTTAAGCGCAGCATCGACAAGAAGCTAGTTTGGCTGGAGTGCATGGCCACCAACCTGCACATACAGACCATGAAGGTGTGTGCAGGCCCGCCAGGCGCCGACACCGCTAAGCTCACCTCGCAGTACGACACTATCACAGTTGGGTGTCCCACGGCTTACAATCTCAAATTCAAGTCAGGCGGCCTCAGGAAACTCCTGCAGACGGACTCCCCGCTGTGCCTGCAGAGCCAGGAGGAGAAGCGGGTGCGGGACCTGCTGGAACAGCTGCCGCTGCTCATGAACAGTCTCAAGAAGAATGTGTACGACGTGTTGAAGCACGGCTGTCGCAAGCAGAAGCTAGAGATGCAACTGGCGATTCAAGAGCTATACAAATGGATGGGATCTGACTTCTACACGCTCCTAGCCACGCCCCTAATCCAGGAGAGTCTCCTCTCTCTGCAGCAAGCTAAGACGGCGCCCCCCTCTCCGAACAAACGGGTCCAGTCTGTCATATTCAACAACACCGACGAAATTCAGAACGACCCTCTCACGTTCGGCTTCACGGATAGTGAGTTTGAGACGCTTAACTTGCTAGAGAGCGACTACTCATTAACGGAAATGATCAAACGCGCCGAGAACCACCTGGACGCGCTGAACAGCAGCGTGAAGGAGTTCCTGCAGGACGACTACCGCGGGCGGCTGCAGCAGGAGCAGTGGGACCTGCTCATGAAGCCGTCAGCTGACGCCCTGCTCGAGTCCGCCCAGCTGATGTTCAGTCAAACCCGACTGGCTCTCCTGTTCTCGGTCTACCGCGACCATTTCCAGCTCAGCGAGAGCGGCTCTCCCAGCGGCGTGAAGGGCATACGTCATCGCAGAGACATCTGCTTCGTGCAGGCGGCAGCAACGGTGGCCGTGTCTTTCTCTATTCACCTGAAGAGCAATATACTGGACTGGAGTTTCATGGCGCAGCTGCATAACATTGGGTTCCTGGTGCACTGGGAGTCTCTCATCAGCACCTGCGGGGAGGAAAACGCAATGCTGGAGGACATAGAGGTCGCTAAGGTAGACGTCAACCACAGTTTGTATTTCCAACTTGTTTCGCAGTCAAATGAGTTGTATGACGATAAACCGATTATAAAGGGGAAGCGATCCCGCGTTATAATACAGATTCCGATCTCAAACTCTCTCTTCCAGCTGCTGCCTTATCCGCTACAGACAGGACAGCTTATTAAGATCGTTTGGATCATGTTCAATATCGGAATCAATGAGCATCAGACGCTAGCTGACCGCCTAGGCGACTCTACAACCCAGGATCGGATTAACCAGAGGAGTCTGTCTGACCTGAGGAAGTACTTTATGAAGTACTCGGAGCTGTTCTTGTACGCGACCGAAGAGCTAGGCAAGAGTGTTGAGGACACGAAGCGGATGTTGGACCGTCTGCAAGAGCTGGTGTACCAGCGGAAACAGAAGCACGTGGAGATCCTACAGCTGTCTGCTCTGCTCTGCCGCAAGATGAACGGCTCGCGCATCACCTCCTGCAAGAGCGGGAAGGACCGCACGAGCATGTCTTCCACTCTGGAGCAGTGCCGGATCCTCTCCCTCAACCATAACCTCAGAGAAGACATGTTCTACAAAACACTCGACGCCATGCGACTAACGGGCACTCGCATTTGCAACGTAGAGAAGAACATTGGGGAGCGCTGCTACGCGTTTAACAAGCTACAACGACTGATGCTACCGGCTGATTACAGACCGCCAGATGGAAGTTATAAGAAACTACAGAGTTAATGGAATATCACACAAATAATCGTTCGTGATGCTGTGTTATCAATTTTTAGTAGCTGTTTTCAGCTTTTGAAGAACTTTCCTAGCGATTTGCTCGCTTCTAAATTATAGTAAAATGATTCTGTTTGTATAATAATTTCGGGAGTAATGCTGATTATGTATTTAGCGTTCTAATAATGTATATTAATAAATAAAGAATTTGTACCCGCATCTACTCAAATATAGTCGAATACCCTTTGATGATCATTGTGTATTAAAATTTATTTTTAATTATTTTAATTAAAGATTCATTGTTCTTGTTGTATATTCATTTATCCATAAATGTAGTAAGAATGGCTATGTAAGGAGACGAAGGAGAGAGTTCCTTCCTTACTGGCTATGCTACTGGAGCTGCAGGGAATAGAAGACTCGATTCGTAAGGAATCCAAGTTACTGACTGGACCGAGAGAAGAGCTTCTGGCTACCAAAGAGCAGCTGTACTCCTTTCTGAAAGGAAATGAGAACAGAGACATTCTACAGACAATGCTAGCTCCTCTCGATGCTAAACTGAGAGAACTGGAGGGAGGAGTTATTTCAGAGAATTGAACAGAGTTGAGAGAAATATATTCAAATAGAAATTATGATTTGGGACAAATACATTGAAATAGAAATTAGAAATACCACCAAGAAAAACCATAGACTACAATGTTAAATCTATTCGAAAGAAAGAATTTAGTTAGCATTTTACAGACGATTACTAACATTATGTAATGATTTTATGATAGTGATTACAATCAGGATAAAGATAATTATTTCAATGAATTATATAAAATTAATTTAATCGTAAAAGGCTCTGAGACAATTTATCGAGAAATATCAACGTAAGTTGATTCATCGGAATGTGTGGTAATTAGCCATTTGAAAGTATAAATATGAACCTTCACTATCAAACCAATGTATTTCCGCAATTTACAATACATGATGATTCAATTCCTCCATTTGGTTGAGGGCGTATTTCCTTTCCTAATAGTTCCCTACACGGTAGCGTCCCTAATCGTAATATCCTATTACACATATCTGAAATATATCAACTGGAGAGATATACGAACAGTACCTGTATATACTGGATATCTAGTGGATCTGGATAAGGTTAAGAAGAATCTGCGAATAAAATCAACAGTTTATAACTTCATTCTAATATTGTCAATTGCAGAGTTAATAGATAACTTATTGATGCAAACCGCTCTAATTGTAGAGTTTGACTTTAAACATCCTAATACGCATAAAGTTAGTATTTCCAACTCTTGCGTTATTAGGGACGGTGACTTAACCAACCTCGAAAATAAATCTATTTTTCATATAGTAAGAGCATTGGATATAGGTATAGCCATTTTGACAATGTTTCCAATAATAATGTCTTTGTTTTATGTCATTCTAAGGCGCTTATATATAAACTATCCTTACCATCAACACATACGGAAATACATCGTGTACATACTGGTGCAGTTTATCTTGAAGGTATCCTTAACGTGTTTCCTACAAACAAGGTACTTCGAGCAGTTAATATTATTCCCTCTAATTGTGATCGACGTTAGCATTTACATGTCTACATCTCACAAGTTCTGCCTGTTGCTCAAAGGGAGAAGGAATGAGGCACGAATTCATTCAAGTGAAACACATTATTTGATTAAAAAAAGCATTGTCAGACAGTTTTTCTTTGCTCAGGTTGTTACATTGTTTGCTTTTTCGTTGATAATAATTGCCACCTTCCTCGCTTTCATTTCCGTACCTCTCGACTTGTTTGCCAACAACCCATGTTACCTATCCTATATCTCTCTCGGTTATCTTCCGGACATAGCGATACCAAAAGACATTAGTAAGCTGTTTCACTCAATAACGAAGTTCTGCCTTAACATAGAGCTTACATTAGCATTTATTGGGGAAATGTTAGTGATTTTCATAAATATAGCATTAAGCATGGGAATAATAACCGTGCTAATTGAAAAACGAAGAAGGTTTATTAATATTAATGATAAAATAAAGCCAATTATGGAAATTTACCGAAGTCTACTATGAAGAGAAGGAAGCTACCATTCTCCAACAGCAAGACTATACTTTGATTAAATTTTATTTGATATTAATTTACACGTATATAATCTTCCATAATTATATTCTATGACATTGCTTGCTTTACCATCAATTTGTAAGCGTGAAATGTGCAATGTCCAGAAGTAGCTTCATTTGTTAGTGAATGAAAGATAGCTATGGCTCTTCTGGCTATACAGGTTGCATTTAATGTAGAACCTAGGGGCTAGATAATTTTCGATATAATTAAATTTAGAATCCTCTCCTATACCTTAACATTAATTTGTGATTTAGGCGTATGAAAATTGGATCAGACCAGGATTAGGAGCGTATTTACAAATGGCTGTATACATTGCTTGGATGTGAAAGAAGGATGGAGAGAGATTACATATTCAGCAAGGAGACAAAATGCAAAAATGCCATTAATTAACGAACTTGTTGCAACTGCAGTTATGTACATATATGTACTGTTAACAGCAAATTAGAACAGTTAACAGCTTAAGAACAAAGTTTCCAGTTAATAACTGCTTGTAACAACACGGTATAGGTTAAATTTGGAAGGCTGTAAACTTAATACTTTGGGAGGAAAGGTTAGCTGTTAACCTCTGACAGCAAAATTGGCTGTTTGCAGTATTTCTACTATCTCTGCTAAATAATGTGTATATAAATTTAACGACGAATGCCTCGCTGTAAAACGACCCGATTTCGGCTATCTTAAGTATAATGGAATTTCTTGAAGCATTATATTAATTAGGGACACAAGTGCGAATAAATGTTTAAAGACACTTCGTACACAATGTTGGGGATATGTAATATCCATGGGGTTTCTCTTCAATTATACATTAGCAGATTTTGTATGGGACTAATATATACTGTACTTACTAAGGTATCAATGTTAATTTTGTGCTTTTGTCACCCAGTCCACCTCTCCCTAAGACCGTCACTGTCTACTTCTCCATAACAAGTGTAATTGCATAATTTATATAAGTGTACTTCTTGCGTCTGTCGTCAGTAATTCAGTGATAGCGGAAGCAGTTTAATAGTGTTCAGACATAGCCTCACTGTTCACATCTAGTGTTCAGGCTATTGGCTGAGTACCCATATACGTAGAATAAAAAAATCAATTTAAATTTTGTTAGAGTTTACCATCTTATAAATAATTCAATTACAATGCAGTTTAGTTCTCCGCAGTCCCTCGTCACCTTCCAAGAGTTCTCCAGTTTAGCTTGAGGGTTCATAGAACCAAGGTTTCATCAGCTAGAACATTATTAGCACCTATGCTAACTAATAATTCACGAACAATTCATTATTCAAGAAAGTCAACTTAAATTAATGATATTATTAACTGCAGTCAACGTCCGTTAATTCGATTATTCGCTAATTATCAAAATGGAACAAATTGTTCATCCGCTATAACTTATTTACGTACACATTTAGCTCACACAGAGATAGTATAGCATGTTACAGAATAAAATTAATACAATAAAAGTAATCCTGCTGTTGAGCAATGGTAGCCTCTCTTCTCTTCACAGCCTGCTTCTGTACCTGTCCATAATTGGCTTTATTTGATCATTAATGTGAATAAACCGTCTGCGTCTTTTTATTAGCATGACTATTATTCCTATGCTTAATGCTATATTTATGGAAATCGCTAACATTTCCCCAATAAATGTAAATGTTAGTTCTATGATAAAACAGTACGTCGTGATTGATTGAAACAGCTTACTAATGTCTTTTGGTATCGCTATGTCCGGAAGATAACCGAGAGAGATATAGGATAGGTAACATGGGTTGTTGCCAAACAAGTTGAGAGGTACGGAAATGAAAGCGAGGAAGGATCCAGTTGTTAGTAATGTGAATAGAGACAATGTAAGAACCTGAGCAAAGAAAAACTGTCTGACAATGTTTTTTTTAATCAAATAATGTGTTTCATTTAAATGAATTCGTGCCTCATTCCTTCTCCCTTTGAGCAACAGGTAGAACTTGTGAGATGTAGACATGTAAATGCTAACGTCGATCACAATTAGAGGGAATAGTATTAACTGCTCGAAGTACCTTGTTTGTAGGAAACACGTTAAGGATACCTTCAAGATAAACTGTACCAGTATGTACACTATGTATTTCCGTATGTGTTGATGGTAAGGATAGTTTATATATAAGCGCCTTAGAATGACATAAAACAAAGACATTATTATTGGAAACATTGTCGTCATGACTATACCTATATCCAATGCTTTTGTTATCAAAAAAGTGTGCCTGTTATCGAGGTCAGTTAGGTCACCGTCCCAGATAATGCAGGAGTTGGAAATAATAACTTCATGAATGTGTTCAAGTTTTAAGTCGAAATTTGTTATCAGAGCTGTTTGCGTTAGTAAGTTATTTATTAACTCTGCAGTTGACAATATTAGAATGAAGTTATAAACTGTTGATTTTATTCGCAGATTCTTCTTAACTTTATCCAGATCCACTAGATATCCAGTATATGCAGGTACTCTTCGTATATCTCTCCAGTTCATATATTTCAGATATGTGTAATAGGATATTACGATTAGGGACGCTACCGTGTAGGGAAGTATAATTAGAGGAAGGACTCCCCCAACCACTTGTTTGTATGAAATCATTTTGTATTACTTTAAAAGTGTGGTAATTAGTTTGGTTTTGACTGAAGTTTCATATTTATGCATTTCAAATGTGTTATTCTCATTAGTATTTTAAAATAGCTAACATCTACACTTAACAAGGAATATACACATAAGCAATATCTAATACAACTAGCTATTTTCTTTTCAGTATTGCGTTTATTCAATTACAAGTACGTATTACATATAGTCAACTAAGTACACACATAGTGTTGGATAATTACCTTATTTCCACGAATTCTAGGGAATATTTTGTGCCTATTAGAAAATATTGTTACCCCGAACAGTATTAACTATTAATTTCTCTTCCAAAATCAAACTATGAATCTAAGGTGACTAATTCAAGAAAAATGAGTACCATGAATTATTTAATTCTCCCCATCCTCACGAATGAAGGGATAATTTTCTTGCTTGAAATTGGAAGACCATTTGCTCTAGAGATCTGAAAATTTGCTTACTGAGGTAATTTTACACGCTTATAACGATTTATTGGTTTTCTAAACGAAATAACTGGATTCTGACGTCATAAAAGCACATATTTGTGATCAACTCTCAGTTTTTATCCGATTCGCCCACAATTTTAGATTACACGTAGGAACTAAATAGGATTCGCCTTTCCACTTTTGATTCGGTTGACACAAAAAATTGTCATATTTAATATTGTATGTTTCTTCAATTTTTTGTAATTTTCACTTTTAATCTTGGCTAGTTATTAACAAAAATGTAGCCTCCTACTGCTGCCTCATTGCACAAATTGAGGTAGGTGATTTAATCTTCACTTACATGATTTCCGAAATTGCATGCAGTTTGGCTTCCATCAGTTTAGTTCTATTGGCGATTAATTAATAGTTATATATTTGTTATAAATTATTGTATAACTGGCGAACTGTACAAAATATTAGGTCCGTGTTGTTTTTAGCCTGCCTGGAGGGTAATACAGTAATATATTTTTTCCTGGTTTATATTCTGGCCAGACCAGACCAAATATTACTGAAATATTTGGTCCGAGCAGAAATACTGAAGTAAATATTTCAAATGGAGTGATCAACGTATTTATTCTACAATTGAAAGTCAGAGTTTGTCAAACAATAACCATACTTTTGAAAATGTTGCAATATGAGTGACCACCTAGGTTGCGTTTGACATCCATTTAAGGATGGACAGAATCTTGTCAAGTAATATTCTTCTAAATTGTGACCATGACCAGTGTTTTTTTAAAGGATTTGCTTAGAGGGCCCTACCAACAATTAGAGGCCCTCATCCCAACAATTAGAGGCCCTCACTCTACATTTCATGATATTGAGTACTTAGCACGTTAAAAATTAGAGGCCCATTGAGAAAAATTAGAAGCCCATTTTGGGACTCTAATTTGCCTTAAAAAAAACACTGACCATGACATATTTTCCCTATACTTCTTGCACTTTCATATTATATACCCACAAAAAACTTTAACCCATATTGTTGAAATGAACAAAATTCCCTTCGGCGAATATCTCCGTTGACCCTTAATTAACACTTTCAATTGAACTGAAGTGTGAGAAACAGAGGATATTTGCAACTCAATTGTGGCACAAACTGAGGCCAATTTTAAAATTCGTACAATGTGAAAAGGTGAGAATGAATTCTCTATCGAATGGATATAAATTTTATATTCGGGCACTATTTTTTAACCTGTTGTGACATTAAATAGGTGTAAAAATGTTATCAAAAATCGTGACACCAGGTGATCATCTGTAACCCATGAGACACCTATCCAGAAATTTGGGATCTTAGTTAATAAAACTGTTGGGTGGAGGGGATACAGAAGAAAATATACCAAAGTAATAAGATTAGAACTGGGCCACGATAATATAGTGGGCACTGGGCACAGTAAAACTTCTTATTTTTTATGTTTTTATGTATTTAATACAGTATATATAATCCGTTTAATTAATTAATTAATAGAGCCACCGGTTAATAGATTTCTCCGCTTAATGGGGTCTAAATTTCACAGGATTTTTAGGACGGAATTACAGTTTGACACAAAATGTTTTGTTTATAGGTTTATCCGATAATAAGGTCAAACTAGTGGTACACTAATACCTGTCTGTTGATTTTTCGTGAGAATAATAGTAAGTATTTTGTACCGACTTTTCAACAAAGAAAAGAAGATTCTACTTCCGAATCTAAAAGCGAGAGTGATCTCTATTGGGCCCCGAGCGAAGAAACCAAAACAGAGAATAAGCAAACTATAAAACAAATGCCGTTTGTAACAGGTTTAGCGGCTCACAAACAATGCGAGGACAAGCGACAATCTACAAAGAGAAAACTAGATTCCTCAGATAGTAATTTGAATCTTAAAAAGAAAATTGTCAAAAGTCGCGTAACAAAGGATTTCACGTTTGGAAAAGCAAAGGAGCAACCAGTACACAAGTCAAATGTTAGAATTAAGGAAAGGGACTGTTTCGAACATTTGAAATAGTATGTGGAATTCAGTTCTGATGAAGAAACATTGAAGACAGATGACAAAATAAGTTATGAGGATAATCTACAAAAGAGAGAAGACCAACAGTTAATGGAAGATGAGATAGCATTAGTTAGCAGATACATACGGCAGCAGAAATTAGATGAGACACTAGCAATACAGCACAGTAGTGAGTCTCAAATAATATCTGTTGAGAGGGGAAGGAGACATTTGAAACAAATCGATAATACAGAGGAAGATTTAGCAACAGAAGATTGCTATATATACTGTGAGGATTGTGACGATATGCATTTTGGTGATTGTCCTCTGTATGGCGAGTTGGAACCGTTAAAAGAGTCGGAAATGAAAACGAATTCCCTGTCTTCAATCCCAGTTCCTAAACAGCTCTGCTTAAGAATGTCACCCATACCAAACGCGGGACTTGGGATATTCGCGAGAGAGACAATCCCAGTCCAAACACGAAATCGAACACAGAAAGATAAACCATTTCAATGTCAACTATGTTCACCTTCGTTTCAACTTAAGTCAAGCTTGACAAGACACACCCGTATACACACAGGAGTTAATTTATTAATATGTGACATATGTAATAAGAACTTTACTGAAAGCACAAGCTCACTGTGCACACTCGGACACACACGGGAGAGAACCCCTTTCAGTGCCTTAAATGTAAAGCAAAGTTTGGCGACTCAAGTACTCTAGTTACGCATGTCCATACACACACGGGAGAGAAGCCGTACGAAAGCCTTACCTGTAATATACGGTTTACCACTTCTTTCAATCGACTTCGGCATGCCCGTATACACACGGTTATATTTAGTTTGCCGTATTATAGTTTGTCGTTTTTCATGGATTAATTAAGAGTGTTAAGAGCATACTAATACACAACTCTAGCTAATTAAATATGAATTATTGTTGGTAATAATATAACCGATTATATAGGGTATATGGCAACCGTTTTCCAACATGATAGGGTTCTTATATCCGATATTAATCTGGTCGTTGAAATCCCAAAATGGGTCATACCTAGAAAAAATTCATACAAAGCGTATTTTAGTATCATTAGAAGCGGAATTTTTCGTAGAATAACATATCCAAATCCGTTTGGGGAAAAAATTTTACACGAGTGGCAGTGTCGGCCATTTCATAGTAAATCGCCGACATTTTCGTAACTAACTTTCTCAAATCAATTCTAATCAACTTATAATCATCATATTTGTACTCAGCGTAAAATTTCCAGCAATTTGATATATCACATGACAACATTTGGAGGATTTCTCCATAGCAACGCTGGAATGTATCAAAAATATGTCAGGAATGTGCGAACATTCCAATTCTCAAATTGTGTGCCTATCCAATCTAGTGACCCCTCGTTCAACTCCACTAGTATAATTATACACATATCGACCCTCTAAAATGGGATTTGACGAGATCTAGCTCAAAATCTTCAATTTTAGGTTTATCTCGATTAATCTCGATTAACCAACGACCAGACTATATGTTCTTATAACCGGTGTGCTTATATCCGACATCTACTGTACTACTCTCTGACAGCTTATTTATTTCCCTCACAATTTTTTCCTGTTAGTTATTCAACAATGAATCAAATTCATAATTTACACCATACTGTTAGACTTTTCACTCGATTCACTCTACCACTAATAGCACACATCAGATATAAGAGCTCACCTCCGAAACCTTTCTTCTATCAAGATGTGCTAGCTGTCCCCACTAACACACCGGACAATACTCCGTACAGACTGATCACATCTGATTTTGTAACTAAAATGAGTGTCAATAATCGCGATTTCCTAAATGTAGCCAGCTCAGCTCTCACTCTGCTAACCAAAGAAGCAATGACAGATATCGCTCACTTACTCAGACCTGCACACTTGCAGCAGCTCAGCAACATCCTCAAAGACAGAGAGGCTTCTAACAACGATAAGTTCGTTGCTCTGACTCTTCTAAGGAATGCGAATATAGCCTCATCCATGGTCCTACCCGGCTGTCAGGACACCGGGACTGCAATTGTGATCGGCAAGAGAGGACACTGTGTGATGACAGACAGCAGGGACGAGGAGCACATAGCGCGAGGTGTGTACCAAACCTACACAGAGAGGAACCTCAGATACTCACAGGTAGCGCCAGCTGATATGTTCACAGAAGTGAACACCGCTACGAACCTCCCAGCTCAGATCGAGCTGTACGCTTCGCCTGGCAGTGAGTACAAGTTCCTATTCATAGCAAAGGGAGGCGGGTCTGCTAATAAGACATTTCTCTTCCAGCAGTCGAAAGCTGTTTTGAATAGAGAGAAACTGCTTCGGTTTTTCAAGAATGAGATTACTAAGTTAGGCACCGCAGCTTGTCCGCCATACCATCTGGCTCTTGTCGTTGGTGGGCTGAGCGCAGAGATGACTCTGAAGACAGTGAAACTAGCTTCCACTAAATACCTAGACAACCTCCCCACCTCTGGCAACGAGCACGGACAAGGGTTCAGGGACCTGGAGATGGAGCGGGAGGTGCTACATCTGACTCGGGCGACTGGCATAGGCGCTCAGTTCGGAGGGAAGTACTTCTGTCATGACGTCAGAGTAATCCGACTCCCGAGACACGGGGCCTCGTGTCCGATTGGAATCGGCGTGTCGTGTTCCGCAGACAGACAGGCGCTCGGCAAGATCACGAGAGAGGGCGTGTTCCTGGAGCAGCTGGAGCGGGAGCCTGGCAAGTTCCTGCCAGACGTGACAGAAGATCATCTGATAGAAGGCGAGGTCGTGAAGATAGACCTCAACCGCCCCATGAGAGACGTGCTGAATACGCTATCCGGGTACCCCGTGAAGACGAGACTGAGTCTCTCGGGCACCCTGGTGGTGGCGCGGGACATAGCGCATGCGCGCATACAGGAGAGGCTCTCCAGCGGACAGGGACTGCCCGAGTATCTGAAGGATCACCCGGTATATTATGCCGGTCCCGCTAAGACGCCAGAAGGAATGACCTCCGGTTCCTTCGGTCCTACAACGGCCGGGAGAATGGACTCGTATGTGGAAGAGTTCCAGGCTAATGGCGGGTGCTTGGTAATGCTCGCGAAAGGTAACAGGAGCAGACAGGTGACACAGGCCTGCAAGAAGCACGGAGGCTTCTACCTGGGCTCGATTGGGGGGCCAGCTGCTGTTCTGGCTCGGGATAACGTGAAGAAGATGGAGCTGCTGGAGTATCCCGAGCTTGGCATGGAAGCCGTCTGGAAAATTGAGGTAGAAGACTTCCCAGCATTCATAGTAGTAGATGATAAGGGGAATGATTTCTTTCAGGAATGGCAGATATGAATATGTGACGCCGTAGATGGTCCCCTTTATTAATATTGAATTATTTCTGACGCAGGGTTCTGTATATTTTCCGGGGAGGCGGAACCACGACGGTAAGCTAAGCAACCCGAACACTTTGTATAGGTTAAACTTTAACCTTCATTTGACTCCACGGGGTCCAATGAGACCCCATAATTTTGGACCCCACTGGGTCCAATTCGCTACTATATTTTTGGGGTATATTCGGACCCCACTGGGTCCAATTCGCTACTATATTTTGGGGTCTCTTCGGACCCCAATGGGTCTAAGTCGCTACTATATTTTGGGGTCTCTTCAGACCCCACTGGGTCTAAGTCGCTACTATATTTTGGGGTCTCTTCGGACCCCACTGGGTCTAAGTCGCTACTATATTTTGGGGTCTCTTCAGACCCCACTGGGTCCAATTCGCTACTATATTTTTGGGGTATATTCGGACCCCACTGGGTCCAATTCGCTACTATATTTTTGGGGTATATTCGGACCCCACTGGGTCCAATTCGCTACTATATTTTGGGGTCTCTTCGGACCCCACTGGGTCTAAGTCGCTACTATATTTTGGGGTCTCTTCAGACCCCACTGGGTCTAAGTCGCTACTATATTTTGGGGTCTCTTCAGACCCCACTGGGTCTAAGTCGCTACTATATTTTGGGGTCTCTTCAGACCCCACTGGGTCTAAGTCGCTACTATATTTTGGGGTCTCTTCGGACCCCACTGGGTCTAAGTCGCTACTATATTTTGGGGTCTCTTCAGACCCCACTGGGTCCATTTCGCTACTATATTTTTGGGGTATATTCGGACCCCACTGGGTCCAATTCGCTACTATATTTTGGGGTCTCTTCGGACCCCACTGGGTCTAAGTCGCTACTATATTTTGGGGTCTCTTCAGACCCCACTGGGTCTAAGTCGCTACTATATTTTGGGGTCTCTTCAGACCCCACTGGGTCTAAGTCGCTACTATATTTTGGGGTCTCTTCAGACCCCACTGGGTCCAAGTAGCTACTATATTTTGGGGTCTCTTCAGACCCCACTGGGTCTAAGTCGCTACTATATTTTGGGGTCTCTTCAGACCCCACTGGATCTAAGTCGCTACTATATTTTGGGGTCTCTTCGGACCCCACTGGGTCTAAGTCGCTACTATATTTTGGGGTCTCTTCAGACCCCACTGGGTCTAAGTCGCTACTATATTTTGGGGTCTCTTCAGACCCCACTGGGTCCAAGTAGCTACTATATTTTGGGGTCTCTTCAGACCCCACTGGGTCCAAGTAGCTACTATATTTTGGGGTCTCTTGGGACCCACTGGGTTCAAGTCGCTACTATATTTCTAGAGGTTACCTTTGGCACCCGAGAACCTGTTTAGATTTCCAATCAAAATTCACACATCCTCGCCAAGTTGTGACGTCATTGTCACATTTTGATTGAGAAGATGAAAACTCACTTAATTGCCCATAATTCTTCCCTTCTATAAATTGATAATTCGCATAAAAATCTGAAAATTTATATAACATGCACAATAATATAAGATGCGGACACGTTGACCACACCAGATTGCCAATATGCTTATTTATCATCAATTGATGACGTGATGAAAAAATCTCTTAATGTTAAAATTGACTGTTATTGGCCTATTTGAGGTATAATTAATTAGAAGTATAAATTCAACCACACTCCAACCGCCAAGAGTTTGTTATGTCATTGTGTCCCGCCAGGACGCCCCTAACTAATATTTTGTTCATGACTCTTAAATAAATTAATAAATATAATTGGGCTGAAATTTCTAACTGCGGCCCGGCCCTCGACCCGTATATTAAGTAACCATGCCCGCAGCCCTGCGCGCGGCAAGCGACTGGATTATTCGGCCTGCAGAATGCCCGCATTGATATTTTTGGAACGCAAGAGGCCCGAAGCTTGTATATAAATCTATACTATTAAAACACAAGCCTGGGTGGGTGTGTGTATATATATATGTGTATATATTTGTTTGTATGTTACGAGTTGATTGAAGAAAGTGGACGGTTTCCAAATGAGATTTTTGGTATATAGTGGTAACTTTTGGCACCCGCCAACAAGTTGAGGTTTCCACTCAAAATTTCTCACACCTCGACAAGTTATGACGTCATTGTCACATTTCGAGAACACTGAAAATTCACTTAATCGCACATAATTCGCGCCCTTTAAGAGAGAAAAATCTGAAAATTTAATAGAACATGTACATTAATGATGCGGACACGTTGGTCGCACCAGATCACCAATATGCTTACTCATTATCGCATGATGACGTAATCACTAAATTTCACATTGTTATATTCTACTATTTTAGGCCTATTTACGCTTTATAATCAATGTTAGACGTGTATAAACCACACATCAACCGCGAAGCGGTTGGTGTGTGGTTGTGTTCTGCCGCGAAGCGACCTAGCAAGCGAAGCGCGCTAGTTGTTATTAATTTCAGTTCAAGAGCATGGGCGTAGGCACCGGTAGGGTTGGTGGGGCTATGGCCCTACCAATAATATTACTCTTTCCATATAAGCTAATACAAAAATATATGAATTGCCCTACCAATCCTGTCAGCATGGCCCCAAGGGCCCTACCAATCCACATTCCTTGTCTACGCTCCTGAAGAGGATAATTAGGGAATCCTTGTGTGGGACCTTGTTTCTGAAAACTGATGAATAAGGGAAAAATCAGTCTTCTTACTTTTATGTATTCCCAATTGGTACCTCGTGACAATTAAAAACAATAATACTGATCATAATGGGAGTAGTTCCCCCCCTAGCCGACCTGCGTGCAAATCTGTTGGCATGTATGACTATTTTAGTTTACCAGGACTCCGAGTAAAGTCTGGGTAGCTCCGGGCACAGTGGGCAAATAGGTGGAAGTAGAGCATTTTTTTGACAAACTCAGATCTCAATTATATTGTAATAATTGAATTCTTCATACTCTAAAACCTAGGTAACCGAATTTGGGAAGTAAATAACATCAAATATTTCAGTTATGCTGTCCTGATGGAATGTCAATTATTTGGATCCAAAAATATCTTTTTAATATTTTAGTTAACCACAGGATATAATTGTAAATATTTCATTCAAAACTAGTGCTTGAAAGTACAACTCAGTTTTCAATTACGTATATGCTTAAACTATATAATCTATTTCAATTCTAGAATCGATATTTATAGATTTAAACAAAATCTGTATCACTGGAATTAACTGCGTTCGGACAAATCTAATTTTGTTGATATAGTGCTGATATATATCGTGGGCATTCGTGGGCAAATGTTATTAAGTTTTTAAATTGAAGCTAGCCACAAAAGCATGAATTTAAGATATTTTTCAAGGGCGCGAAATGACGCGACGTGGGTCACCTAATGACTTTTAAACAAAATATATTAGGATTTTAACTGTTTTTGAAAAATTATATCAGGTTCAAGAATTATAATCATTGATCATGGTTGAACAATAAATTTTTATTAACAAACCTTAAATATAATTTATGAGTGAATTATCATTAACCGTCTAGAACTGCGCTTAGGAAGACTACATATATCATTTTTGATAACGCCAATGATTCAGTTTACAGCTACCGATAACCTATATGTCAATAATACTTCATTACAGTCTATCTAGCATAGTTTTCCTACTTCCACTTACACCCCTGAATATGCCCACTGTGCCGGGAAACTCCGGGTAACTTCTCTTGGCAACCCGGACATGTCCGGGTGGCCGGGTGGCCTACGAAGCCTATGAAATTTACATTGTTATATATCTTATATTTCTATTAAACTTATCCCAGCGATTCTTCCTATATTTTGTATATGGCTCAATCCAAAATTAAAGGTCTATTGAAGCGAAAGAGGGCTGTGTCGTTTGAGACACCTAATTTTGAATTTGATGCTGAGGAATATACCTCTGATTGTGATAACATTTCTTTGTCAGAGATTGATGAAGATTCGTCTTACTCAGTTGGGTCTAGTATAGGCTCAGAAGATTCTGATAGCGCATTGTGTAATACTAGTGAGTCGGATTTGGGATCAACACACTCACTAATGGATACTAATGAGGATGAAAATGAATTTATTATTTCTCGTGATTTATCTAAGTGGAGTAAATCTATTCCTAACTGTGATGATATAGCTGAAACTGAAATTTCTTCTAGTATTCCTGATTCTATCAGTGGATTTTCAAGTGTCTCAGGTATGTTTGATTAATTCGCCATAATTTCGCGTTCAGCATCCTTAAGTTGATAACTTGACATACAATATTAATATCTAAGGGCCCTAGTTTTGAAAATGTAAACTGTTTTATAAGGAACCCTATTTCCTTATATATTTGGCCAATTTCTGCCTAGGCAGTTCCTAGGAGTTTCTAAATTTTTTCCAAATCTCAGCCTGTGTCCCTTATAAAAAGGTGCTCCTTATTTTCAAAAACGTGTACTTGTTGATCTTGATTATATCGTCACGATGAGTAATTTATTTAGAAATTTTGATAAGTTCAATGAATTAATGGTGCTGTAACGGAAAATTTGGTTCCCTTGGAAAATTGGTCCGGCGGTACCAAAATTTTCATGGAAATTTGGTCCTTCTGTGGAAAATTGGTCCCTCTGAGGTTTGTGTTTTTTAGTTACCATATTACTAAATAGTAGCTTAGGCGATTTTTCGCCATATTGGGACCAAAATGTTTTATGAATAAGCCTGTCAGTCACTGGAAAATTGGGCCCCGAAGATTGGCCCGGGGGAACAATCTTTTCGGGGCCCAATTTTCCAGTGACAGTACTGATCAATAACATCTTGGGAGGCCATACGTCATTCAAAGATTCACGGATTCGAATTTTACTTCATAATCAGGTGGTTACATATAGTTGTGATGACCAACATAGTGTTAAAAAATCCAAAATTGCAGCTGTGCCGACAGCATGTTCCTTTGGAGGCAATATCTTTTGGTGGCTTGTTAATTGATAGTGCCTCCCTCCAAAGGAAAATGTCGGAACAGCTTCCAGGATTTCATATAGGGGGGTTGTAGAGGGAGGATACCACTTACACTACGAAGTTTGATCTGTCCCCCCCCCCTGAGCAGGGGCGTGCTGGGGTTGGGGGCCCATGCGGGATCCAATCAGAAAGTAATCGAAGCGGGGCCTGCGGTCCCACAAGGGGAGCCCTAGGGCGGCCCCGAGCGGATATCCCGCATCGATTGTATGGCCAGCACGCCCCTGCCCCTGAGGAAGATACATTTCCAAGAGTGCCAAATGTCAGCTCCAATTCTCGTTAATTTCATGGCGCGTTAATTTCCTATAATAAGGTATAGTCCAGCAATATGGTGCAGGAAATGGTCGAATAGTGCATTTTCGAGATAAAAGCACCAAATTTTGCACAATTGTAGTATTATAGGTTCTGATCAACTTCAGCTATGGCACATAGCAGAATTTTTGGAAGAACAAATTTTTCAGGGGGTCAAAAATTGGTGCCCAATCGAATCGCCGGAAGTATAAATACAGGATAGCTCATTCAAATGCATTCTTAACGACTTTATATTGTCAGATTCGTGCTCAGCAATTAATTTCAAGCATTTTAATAGGTATATTGACCATATTTGGTGAGAATATTTTTTGGTTTTCCATAGCAACGGTAAGAATGTGATAAACATTCCGATCTCCCAATTTGGAGTAACCATATCGAGTGACCCCTTGTTTTTCTCGGGTATGCGTACTGAGTGCGAATATACTATTAGAAACACTCTAAATATTAATTGTCAAGCCAAAAGTATGCATTTATCATATTCCAGCTCAAAGCCAAGATTTATCCAATATCAAAAGTAGTTGTTGCTTGAAGGAGCACTACTGTACTTTGATCACAGAAAAAGCCGCAAGAACATGTATTTGTACTTGTACTACTTCTAGGCAGGCTTGGACCGGCCATAGTTCCATAGTGCAATGCACATGCTCCCCCATTTATTCGTCTTTGTGTCAGGCCAGTAGCTAGGGGGAGGCTCGCCGGCTAGGTTAACTTTTGTGATATATCTGACATTTGGATTTGTTGTTGAATTGTATATTATTATTATTGGAGTTTCAATTTCCTCATGCTCACATTTTGTATTATACCCTCGAATGGCGAATCAAAATAGCAGGAAATGATAAATGCATACTTTTGGCTTGACAATTAATATTTAGAGTGTTTCTGATAGTATATTCGCACTCAGTACGCATACCCGAGAAAAACAAGGGGTCACTCGATATGGTTACTCAAAATTGGGAGATCGGAATGTTTATCACATTCTTACCGTTGCTATGGAAACCAAAAAAATTCTCACCAAATATAGTCAATATACCTATCAAAATGCTTGAAATTAATTGCTGAGCACGAATCTGACAATATAAAGTCGTTAAGAATGCATTTGAATGAGCTATCCTGTATTTATACTTCCGGCGATTCGATTGGGTACCAATTTTTGACCCCCTGAAAAATTTCTTCTTCCAAAAATTCTGCTATGTGCCATAGCTGAAGTTGATCAGAACATATAATACTACAATTGTGCAAAATTTGGTGCTTTTATCTCGAAAATGCACAATCTTTCACCATATTGCTGGACTATAGTTAAGTATATAAAGTATAGTTCTTCACAAATTGAGGGGAGTATTCATGAATATCTTCTAAATCTTAACAATAATCTCACAAAATTTGGAATATCATATTTTTTGGACAAGTTGAATCACTAATATGCAGGGTGCTAGATTAAGATTCTGAAGTTCAAAGCAAGTTGGCCAACATGGCTTAGAATTCAGTATGCGGGCTTGTTTCAGGGCCGGCGGACCGCTTCCGCCGCCCCTGTGTTTAGTGATCAAGTGTTCTTTAGACTTGCATTAAACGATTATCCTCATTGAGTTACTAGTTAATTTCTTACACTTATCTTGGATACCAATATTGTATAGTGAATTTGTTTGGCAGTTTCATTTTTATTTTTTTATTTTTGGCACTTCCCACTATTAATCTGATATGCTTTTAACCACATGTTTTCTTATTATTCAAGACATATTATGTGACTTTAATAATTTAATTAACTCATTTAATGCTACATCTTTTAATATATTAATTTTAATTAAACTTTTAAGTTGGCCTAGCTAACAAAACTGAGATAATATACCAAGGCTTTCATTTTAAAACTGGCCATTGGAGCCAAGTTTGGGGTTATGAGGAGGGCGGTCCTCCAGGTCTGGAACCGAGAGGAGCTTGACACACCTTTTTGGTTTATTTGACTTTAAACTACGTATATGTAAGAGACGTATGTATTATACATTCATAGTATTTAGTCTTATACGTATACTATTATATAAATTTCTACTATTCAGATGTTTAGTCGAAATGAGACTATAATTATTTAAAGCTTTAATAATGAATGCCCAAGTTTTTGACAGATTCGTCTGCACAAGAATATTTAAGATTGTTGCTTTCAGTAACTTCAGTTATTGATGGTTACAATTAATTTAGAAGTCTGTGAATTATCTTGAAGGCCCGTAAAACTTCAATTACTTATTTCTCACCATATTTTATACTTTTGATAAAAGTGTTCAGTGTTCTATCTAGAACTAGCGCGCTTCGCTTGCTAGGTCGCTTCGCGGCAGAACACAACCACACACCAAGCGCTTCGCGGTTGATGTGTGGTTTATATACTCCTAATAATGATTATAAAGCGTAAATAGGCCCTAAATAGTCAAATTTAACAATATGAAATTTTAATGAATACGTAACATACGATAATGAGTTAGCATATTGGCGATCTGGTGTGACAACCATGTCCGCATGATTAATGTCCATGTTCTATTAAATTTTCAGGTTTTTACTGTGCCGACTATACTATAGTATAGTGGCCCAGTTCTAATCTTACTGCCTTGGTTAGTTATTATTACTGTGCCGACTATACTATAGTATAGTGGCCCAGTTCTAATCATACTGCCTTGGTTATTACTGTGCCGACTATACTATAGTATAGTGGCCCAGTTCTAATCATACTGCCTTGGTTATTATTACTGTGCCGACTATACTATAGTATAGTGGCCCAGTTCTAATCTTACTGCCTTGGTTATTACTGTGCCGACTATACTATAGTATAGTGGCCCAGTTCTAATCATACTGCCTTGGTTATTATTACTGTGCCGACTATACTATAGTATAGTGGCCCAGTATTGGTCTTAGTGCTTTGGTTATTACTGTGCCGACTATACTATAGTATAGTGGCCCAGTTCTAATCTTACTGCCTTTAATAATATTTTGTACTGTGCCGACTATACTATAGTATAGTGGCCCAGTTCTAATCTTACTGCCTTTAATATTTTTACTGTGCCGACTATACTATAGTATAGTGGCCCAGTATTGGAATCACTGCCTTTATTTTTACTGTGCCGACTATACTATAGTATAGTGGCCCAGTTATAATCTTACTGCCTTGGTTATTATTACTGTGCCGACTATACTATAGTATAGTGGCCCAGTTCTAATCTTACTGCCTTGGTTATTATTATTACTGTGCCGACTATACTATAGTATAGTGGCCCAGTTCTAATCTTACTGCCTTGGTTATTATTATTATTATTATTATTATTACTGTGCCGACTATACTATAGTATAGTGGCCCAGTTCTAATCTTACTGCCTTGGTGATTATTACTGTGCCGACTATACTATAGTATAGTGGCCCAGTATTGGTCTTAGTGCTTTGGTTATTATTATTATTACTGTGCCGACTATACTAAAGTATAGTGGCCCAGTATTGGAATCACTGCCTTTATTATTATTATTTTTTTTTTTTTTTCTCCGTAGACGGTGCCCTGGCCTGAGCTTTATAGTTGATGGGCTGAAACTTGGCATGTAGATGCGATGGGACCGTCTAATTTGCACCTGGGGTTACGATTTTTGATTAACAAATTTTTGACACATCTTTAACACCTTTCAAAATTTGTCTGGTCCATAACTCAAAATATGTTTTACTAAACCCCCAAATTTTATTTCACATTTGGATTCACCATAAAATTCTGCGTCTGATGGGAGAAGAGAACTTTTAATAAAGATTTTTATTTCTGCCACAAATGTGGTTTGAAATTTCTTTGTTTACTCACACTTCAATTTCAGTAAAACTGTGAAATCTAATTCCATTTTTCAACTTGTAATAATTATATTGATTTAACTTGTTAAATCTTTCACTATTGTTTCAACTTGCGATAATTAAATTGATTCAACTAATAAATTCCAGCTGGCTTCTATTTAATTCTAGTATTACTATACAATGGATTAAATAAATTATAATAATATAAGGAATTTGTTGACTCAACTCAACCAACCGTGGATAACATTGCTAAAATAAATTCCTGATAATATATTTTATTATCAATACATAATGAATGAATGGCATTAAACTCTTGATGGTTTATGATAGAAACTAACTTCAAATTTATCTACCGTTCCTTGTAACTCCGACCAATTAACAAATGGTTCTTCACACCTTGGGCGTTGATGACTGGGCGAAAAAAAATCCAAAATTGCACCCTGTGCTGACAGCATGCTCCTTTGGAGGCACTATCAATAACCAACCAATAAAATATAGTGCCACCAAAGGAGCATGCTGTCAGCACAGGGTGCAATTTTGGATTTTTTTTTATTACTGTGCCGACTATACTATAGTATAGTGGCCCAGTTCTAATCTCAGTGCCTTGGTTAGTTATTACTGTGCCGACTATACTATAGTATAGTGGCCCAGTATTAGAATCACTGCCTTTATTTATATTATTATTACTGTGCCGACTATACTATAGTATAGTGGCCCAGTATTGGAATCACTGCCTTTATTTATATTATTATTATTTTTATTTTTTCTCCGTAGACGGTACCCTGGCTACACCTTTATACATTGAGGGCTGAAACTTGCCATGTAGATGCGAAGTGCCCTTCTAATTTGCACCTGGGGTTACGATTTTTGATTACGAAATTTTGCACACATTTTTAACACCTTTCAAAATTTGTCTGGTCCATAACTCAAAATATGTTTACTAAACCCCCAAATTTTATTTCATATTTGGATTCATCTTAAAATTCTGCGTCTGTTGGGAGAAGAAATCTTTCAATAAAGGGGTCAATTTCTGCCAAAAATGGGGGTTAAAATTTCTTTGTTTACTCACACTTCAATTTCAGTTAAGCGTTAAATCTAATTCTATTGTTTCAACTTGTAATAATTATATTGATTTAACTTGTTAAATCCTACTCTAGTGATTCAACTTGCGATAATTATAATGATTTAACTTGTTAAATCCTACTCTAGTGATTCAACTTGCGATAATTATATTGATTTAACTCATAAATTCCAGCTGGCTTCTATTTAATTCTAGCATTACTATACAATGGATTAAATTAAATTAATTTATATAAGGAATTTGTTGACTTTACTCAACTCACCGTGGATAACATTGCTAAAATAAATAACTAATAATTTAATTTATTATCAATAAGTAATGAATGGCATTAAACTAAAGATGGTTTATGATAGAACCGTTAACATTTTACATTCCACAACAACGACAGATAAAGTGATTATATTTATTTCGCGAGAATATTCTTGCACAATTAATGTACTGACGTAATTTATTATAATAAATTCCTTTTGTATTTAACTTATAGACGGTTCCAATTGGATTATTGGGGTTATCGAGTGCGCTGAATTCAAATATGATAGTGAAATTCGATTGAAATTAATAATAAGTGCAAATAATTGAACTTTATTTATTTTGCCTTACATAATAATGATGTTAAATTATTATTTTATTAATTAAATATTTATACTAATTAGCTAAATTTCATTAATCTCAGAGATGATACAAGATAGAAACAAACTTTCAATTTATCAATTGGTCCTTATGCCACGTACCACCTATACAAGTGAGTCTTGACACCTTGAGGTGATGATGACATCGTCAAAAAAATGTATTTTTACAATTTTGTGAATTCGATATTTAAAATGGGTTATTTGAAGTTGGGTGAAGACCCAACACTCACATAAAAAATGCTGAGTCATCAGCTATTATATTCTACTCAAACTTGAATATCTCTAAAATGAAGTGAACTAAATGGAAACTTGCGCCACTCTAAGGGTCGATGCCTTCTGTAACACCTTTTGATATATTTTAACACCTTCATAGTGATGATGACATGGCGAAAAAAAATCCAAAATTGCAGCTGTGCTGACAGCATGTCCCATTGGAGGCACTATCAATAAACCACCACCAAAATATAGTGCCACCAAAGGAACATGCGTCGGCACAGCTGCAATTTTGGATTTTTTTTTATTTTTTTTTCTCCGTAGACGGTACCCTGGCCACACCTTTATACATTGAGGGCTGAAACTTGCCATGTAGATGCGAAGTGCCCTTCTAATTTGCACCTGGGGTTACGATTTTTTATTAGCAAATTTTGGACACATTTTTAACACCTTTCAAAATTTGTCTGGTCCATAACTAAAAAAATGTTTTACTAAACCCCCAATTTTTATTTCATATTTGGATTCACCATAAAATTCTGCGTCTGATGGGAGAAGAAAACTTTCAATAAAGGGTTAAATTTCTGCCATAAATGGGGGTTGAAATTTCTTTGTTTAGTCACACTTCAATTTCAGTAAAACTGTGAAATCTAATTCCATTGTTTCAACTTGTAATAATTATATTGATTTAACTTGTTGAATCCTACTCTAGTGATTCAACTTGCGATAATTATATTGATTCAACTTATAAATTCCAGCTGGCTTCTATTTAATTGTAGCATTACTATACAATGGATTAAATTAAATTAATTTATATAAGGAATTTGTTGACTTTACTCAACTCACCGTGGATAACATTGCTAAAATAAATAACTAATAATTTAATTTATTATCATTAAGTAATGAATGAATGGCATTAAACTAAAGATGGTTTATGATAGAACCGTTAAGATTTTACATTCCACAACAACGACAGATTAAGTGATTATATTTATTTCGGCGAGAATATTCTTTTTGCACAATTAATGTACTGACGTAATTTATTATAATTAATTCCTTTTGTATTTAACTTATAGAATTTTCCAATTGGATTATTGGGGTTATCGAGTGCGCTGAATTCAAATATGATAGTGAAATTCGATTTAAATTAATAATAAGTGCAAATAATTGAACTTTATTTATTTTGCTGTACATAATAATGGTGTTAAATTATTAATTTATTAATTAAATATTTATACTAATTAGGTAAATTTCATTAATCTCAGAGATGATACAAGATAGAAACAAACTTTCAATTTATCAATTGGTCCTTATACCAGGTACCACCTATACAAGTGGGTCTTGACACCTTGAGGTGATGATGACATCGTTAAAAAAATGTATTTTTACAATTTTGTGAATTAAATAATTCGCATGGGTTGGTTGGAGTTGGGTGAATACCCAACACGCACTTAAAAAATGCCGAGTCATCACAGATTATATTCTACTGAAACTTGAATATCTCTATAATGAAGTGAGCTAAATGGAAACTTCCACCACTCTAAGGGTCGTTGCATACGGAAACAACTTTCTGAAATAATTTAACACCTTCATTGTGATGATGACTAGGCGAAAAAAAATCCAAAATTGCAGCTAGTGCCGACAGCATGTTCCTTTGGAGGCACTATCAATAAACCACCACCAAATATAGTGCCACCAAACGAACATGCGTCGGCACAGGCTGCAATTTTGGATTTTTTATTATTATTATTATTAGTCCGTATTCTCTCCACAGTACAGAGTTTAATTAACTAAGAGCCCAAATTTTCTTGATATGTGTCTCATGGGTTACAGATGTGCACCTGGGGTCACGATTTTTTATTACATTTTTTTGGACACATTTTTGCACCTGTTTAATATTGAAACAGGAACAATAAATAGTACCCGAAAATTAAATTTATATGCATTCGATAGAGAATTAAATTCTACACCTTTTCACAGTGCACGATTTTTCAAATTGTACTTAGTTTGTGCCACAATTGAGTTGCAAGTTTCCTTTGTTTACTAACACTTCAGTACAATTGAAAGTGTTAAATCTAATTCTATTGTTTCAACTCGTTATTATTATATTGATTCAACTTGTGAGATCGAGTAGGCTTCTATTTTCCAATTGAAAACTAAGATTCTACATTCCATAACAACGACAGATTATGTGATTATATTTCCTTCTGCAAGAATACTCTTACACTGTTAATATACTGACGTAATTAATAATAATTAATTAAGTCAGTATATGACTTATATAGATGCTCCCAATTTGTTTATTAGGGGTTATCGAGTGTGTGGAATTGAAATTTGATAGCCAAATTAATTAATTAATTATTTATGACAAAATAATTAAACTTAATAATTGTAAGTTGACATTGAAATTAGTGTTAAATTATAAATAATATTAATTATTATTTATACTAATTAATTAAATATCAGAAATCTCAGAAATCAAATAAGGTAGAAACAAACTTCCAATTTATCAATTGATCCTTGTGCCACGTAACACCTCTACAAATGGGTCTTGACACCTTGAGGTGATGATGACATCGTCAAAAAAATGTGTTTTTACAATTTTGTTAATTCGATATTTAAAATGGGTTAGTTGATGTTGGGTGATGACCCAACACTCACATAAAAAATGCTGAGTCATCAGCTATTATATTCTACTCAAACTTGAATATCTCTAAAATTAAGTGAACTAAATGGAAACTTCCACCACTCTAAGGGTCGATGCCTTCTTTAAAACCCTTTTGAAATAATTTAACACCTTCATAGTGATGATGACATGGCGAAAAAAAAATCCAAAATTGCAGCTGTGCCGACAGCATGTTCCATTGGAGGCACTATCAATAAACCACCACCAAAATATAGTGCCACCAAAGGAACATGCGTCGGCACAGCTGCAATTTTGGATTTTTATTATTAGTCCGTATTCTCTCCACAGAACAGAGTTTAATTAACTAAGAGCCCAAATTTTCTTGATATGTGTCTCATGGGTTACAGATGTGCACCTGGGGTCACGATTTTTGATTACAAATTTTTGGCTACATTTTTGCACCTGTTTATTATTAGAAAAAGAACAATAAATAGTGCGCGTATATTTAATTTATATGCATTCGATAGAGAATTAAATTCTACACCTTGTCACAGTGCACGAATTTTTAAATTGGGTGTCGTTTGTGCCACAATTGAGTTGGAAATTTCCTTTGTTTACTAACACTTCAATTCATTGAAAGTGTTAAATCTAATTCCATTGTTTCAACTTGTAATAATTATATTGATTCAACTTGTGAGATCGAGTAGGCTTCTATTTTCCAATTTAAAAATAGATTATATATTTCATAACAACAACAGATTATGTGATTATATTTACTTCTGCGTGAATATTCTGCACAATGGATACACTGACATAATTAATCGCTCTGTCTTCAACTTATAGAGACTGTTCCAATTAGATTATTGGGGTTATCGAGTGTGCGGAATTGTAATTTGATACCCAAATTAATTAATTAATTATTTATGGCAAAATAATTAAACTTAATAATTGTAAGTTGACATTGAAATTGGTGTTAATTATTATTTATACTAATTAATTGAATATCAGAAATCTCAGAGATCATAGAAGATAGAAACAAACTTTCAATTTATCAATTGGTCCTTATGCCAGGCAGAGACGGATTAAGGGTATATTGGGCCCCGGGCGGACATCAACCACGGGCTTTTAAGAGTTTCTTTGAGGACATCCCTGAATATAATCCTACAGGGTCCTTACAAATTTTTGTACAATCTTCACTACTTTTTGCATTCCAACGATTTCCTAAGTCTTCTGATATATCGCCCCACAACCCAATGGTATTCACAAATTTGGTTTTCTTTCTGAGTTAAAAGCGTGTTGCTCTTCTACAACCTTTGGAACTTGATACTCGGACTTGATAAAACTAGAGTCCCATACTGAAAGTAATTCGTATTAATTAGATACAAATGAATCGCCAAGAGGTACAAAAGAAGATGTTGAAGTAGAAAGCTCATAGTCTTCGGCTGTAAATTCTTGGGATTGTGATTATAGGTTAGAGAATGTGTCTAGTTTAGGAAGTTTAGACGTTTCTTGTTTAGGTGACATTCTTTTCTTTTAGTTGCCCCCGACTTGTGAATAGGATGCATTACTGTGAAGTGGAGAATATATCTTATTATAGGAAACTAACGCGCCATGAAATTAACGAGAAGGAAATTAACGCTCCATTAAATTAACGCGAAATAGCAGGAAAATAAGGTCATGGAAATTAACGCTCCATGAAATTATCATGAAGGAAATTAACGCGATTTGGAGAAATTCGCGTTAATTTCATGGCGCGTTAATTTCCTATAAAAAGGTATTTAGACTCGAAAAATTCAATGTAAAGTAGATCAGGACTAGGCTTGTTACTTAAGGTGTGCTGTCTATTGATTGTATCATTGTTATTGCTTCACTGTTCAAACTCAATTAAACTATGATTATCATGTTATTGCTTCACTACTCAGACATTATAATGCAACACATTTCTCAATACAAATATTACAGCTTTGTATTGGGCCCCCTTTAGGCTCGGGCCCCGGGCGACCGCCCCATCCGCTCCCCCCTTAATCCACCACTGATGCCAGGTACCACCTATACAAGTGGGTCTTGACACCTTAAGGTGATGATGACATCGTTAAAAAAATGTATTTTTACAATTTTTTAATTTCGACATTTAAAATGGGTTAGTTGGTGTTGGGTGATGACCCAACACTCACATAAAAAATGCTGACTCATCACTTATTATATTCTACTGAAACTTGAATATCTTTGAAACGAAGTGAGCAAAATGGAAACTTCCACGACTCTAAGGGTCGTTGCCTTCTGAAACACCTTTCTGAAATAATTTAACACCTTCATAGTGATGATGACTTGGCGAAAAAAAAATCCAAAATTGCAGCCTGTGCCGATAGCATGTTCCTTTGGAGGCACTATCAATAAACCACCAACAAAATATAGTGCCACCAAAGGAACATGCGTCGGCACAGGCTGCAATTTTGGATTTTTTTATTATTATTATTATTATTATTATTATTATTATTAGTCCGTAGCCTCTCCCCAGAACAGAGTTTAATTAACTAAGAACTTAAATTTTCAGGACAGGTGTCTCATGGGTTACAGATGTGCACCTGGGGTCACGATTTTTTATCACATTTTTTTGGACACATTTTTGCACCTGTTTAATATTGAAACAGGAACAATAAATAGTACGCGAAAATTAAATTTATATGCATTCGATAGAGAATTAAATTCTACACCTTTTCACAGTGCACGAATTTTCAAATTGTACTTAGTTTGTGCCACAATTGAATTGCAAGTTTCCTTTGTTTACTAACACTTCAGTTCAATTGAAAGTGTTGAATCTAATTCTATTGTTTCAACTCGTTATTATTATATTGATTCAACTTGTGAGATCGAGTAGGCTTCTATTATATAATTGAAAACTAAGATTCTACATTCCATGACAACGACATATTATGTGATTATATTTATTTCTGCTTAGAATATTCTTGCACAATGGATACATGACGAAGTTAATTCTAATTAATTCGCTCTGTGTTTAACTAATAGAGATGATTCCGAATAGATTAGTGGGTTATCGAATGCGCTGAATTCTAATATGATAGTGAAATTCAATTTAGTTTAATAACTATTGCAAATAATTGAACTTAATTTATTTTGATGTACATAATTTTGGTGTTAAATTATTAATAGATTAATTAAATATATATACTAATTATCTAAATTTCATTAATCTCAGAGACTATAGAAGATAGAAACAAACTTTCAATTTATCAATTGGTCCTTATGCCACGTACCACCTCTACAAATGGATCTTGACACCTTGAGGTGTTTATGACATCGTAAAAAAAATGTGTTTTTACAATTTTGTTAATTCGACATTTAAAATGTGTTAGTTGGTGTTGGGTGATGACCCAACACTCACATAAAGATGCTGAGTCATCAGCTATTATATTCTACTCAAACTTGAATATCTTTGAAATGAAGTAAACTAAAACGAAACTTCCACCACTCTAAGGGTCGATGCCTTCTGAAACACCTTTTTGAAGAAAATTAACACCATCATAGTGATGATGAAATTGCGGAAAAAAAAATCCAAAAATGCAGCTGTTCCGAACAGCATGTTCCATTGTAGGCACTATCAATAAGCCACCACCAAAATATAGTGCCACCAAAGGAACATGCGTCGGCACAGCTGCAATTTTGGATTTTATTATTAGTCCGTATTCTCTCCACAGTACAGAGTTTAATTAACTAAGAGCCCAAATTTTCTTGATATGTGTCTCATGGGTTACAGATGTGCACCTGGGGTCACGATTTTTTATTACATTTTTTTGGACACATTTTTGCACCTGTTTAATATTGGAAAAAGAAGATTAAATAGTGCGCGAATATTTAATTTATATGCATTCGATAGAGAATTAAATTCTACACCTTTTCACAGTGCACGAATTTTTAAATTGGGTTTCGTTTGTGCCACAATTGAGTTGCAAGTTTCCTTTGTTTACTAACACTTCAGTTCAATTGAAAGTGTTAAATCTAATTCTATTGTTTCAATTCGCTATTATTATATTGATTCAACTTGTGAGATCGAGTAGGCTTCTATTTTCCATTTGAAAAAAAAGATTATATATTTCATAACAACGACAGATTATGTGATTATATTTACTTCTGCGAGAATATTATTGCACTGTTAATATACTGACGTAATTAATTATAATTAATTCAGTCAGTACATGACTTATATAGATTCTTCCAATTTGTTTATTAGGGGTTATCGAGAGTGCGGAATTGAAATTTGATAACCAAATTAATTAATTAATTATTTATGACAAAATAATTTAACTTAATAATTGCAAGTTGACATTGAAATTGGTGTTATATTATAAATAATATTAATAATTATTTATACTAATTAAGTAAATATCAGAAATCTCAGAAATCAAATAAGGTAGAAACAAACTTCCAATTTTTCAATTGATCCTTGTGCCACGTAACACCTCTACAAATGGGTCTTGACACCTTGAGGTGATGATGACATCTTCAAAAAAATGTGTTTTTACAATTTTGTTAATTCGATATTTAAAATGGGTTAGTTGATGTTGGGTGATGACCCAACACTCACTTAAAAAATGCTGAGTCATCAGCTATTATATTCTACTCAAACTTGAATATCTCTAAAATTAAGTGAACTAAATGGAAACTTCCGCCACTCTAAGGGTCGATGTCTTCTGTAACACCTTTTGAAATATTTTAACACCTTCATGGTGATGATGACATGGCGGAAAAAAAAATCCAAAATTGCAGCTGTGCTGACAGCATGTCCCATTGGAGGCACTATCAATAAACCACCACCAATATATAGTGCCACCAAAGGAACATGCGTCGGCACAGCTGCAATTTTGGATTTTTATTATTATTATTATTATTATTATTAGTCCGTAGCCTCTCCCCAGAACAGAGTTTAATTAACTAAGAACTTAAATTTTCAGGACAGGTGTCTCATGGGTTACAGATGTGCACCTGGGGTCACGATTTTTTATCACATTTTTTTGGACACATTTTTGCACCTGTTTAATATTGAAACAGGAACAATAAATAGTACGCGAAAATTAAATTTATATGCATTCGATAGAGAATTTAATTCTACACCTTTTCACAGTGCACGAATTTTCAAATTGTACTTAGTTTGTGCCACAATTGAATTGCAAGTTTCCTTTGTTTACTAACACTTCAGTTCAATTGAAAGTGTTAAATCTAATTCTATTGTTTCAACTCGTTATTATTATATTGATTCAACTTGTGAGATCGAGTAGGCTTCTATTATATATTTGAAAACTAAGATTCTACATTCAATAACAACGACATATTATGTGATTATATTTCTTTCTGCAAGAATACTCTTGCACTGTAAATATACTGACGTAATTAATTATAATTAATTCAGTCAGTATATGACATATATAGATGCTCCCAATTTTTTTATTAGGGGTTATTGAGTGTGCGGAATTTAAATTTTATAACCAAATTAATTAATTTATTATTTATGACAAATTAATTTAACTTAATAATTGTAAGTTGAAATTGAAATTGGTGTTAAATTAATAATAATTATTTATACTAATTTATTAAATATCTTAAATCTCAGAGATCATAGAAGATAGAAACAAACTTTCAATTTATCAATTGGTCCTTATGGCACGTGCCACCTATGCAAGTGGGTCTTGATACCTTGAGGTGATGATGACATCTTTAAAAAAATGTGTTTTACAATTTTGTTAATTCGATATTTAAAATGGGTTAGTTGATGTTGGGTGATGACCCAACACTCACATAAAAAATGCTGAGTCATCTGCTATTATATTCTGCTCAAACTTAAATATCTCTAAAATGAAGTGAACTCAATGGAAACTTCCACCTCTCTAAGGGTCGATGGCTTCTGAAACACCTTTCTGAAATAAATTAACACCTTCATAGTGATGATGAAATGGCGAAAAGAAAATCCAAAATTGCAGCTTGTGCCAACAGCATGTTCCTTTGGAGGCACTATCAATAAACCTCCACCAAAATATAGTGCCACCTAAGGAACATGCGTCGGCACAGGCTGCAATTTTGGATTTTTTATTATTATTATTACTGTGCCGACTATACTATGGTATAGTGGCCCAGTTCTAATCTTACTGCCTTGGTTATTATTATCACTGTGCCGACTATACTATAGTATAGTGGCCCAGTTCTAATCTTACTGCCTTGGTTATTATTATTATTATTATTATTATTATTATTACTGTGCCGACTATACTATAGTATAGTGGCCCAGTATTGGAATCACTGCCTTTATTATTATTACTGTGCCGACTATACTATAGTATAATGGCCCAGTATTAGAATCACTGCCTTTATTACTGTGCCGACTATACTATAGTATAGTGGCCCAGTATTAGAATCACTGCCTTTATTTATATTATTATTACTGTGCCGACTATACTATAGTATAGTGGCCCAGTATTGGAATCACTGCCTTTATTACTGTGCCGACTATACTATAGTATAGTGGCCCAGTATTGGAATCACTGCCTTTATTATTATTATTTTTATTATTTTTTCTCCGTAGACGGTGCCCTGGCCTGAGCTTTATAGTTGATGGGCTGAAACTTGGCATGTAGGTGCGATGGGACCGTCTAATTTGCACCTGGGGTTACGATTTTTGATTAACAAATTTTTGACACATCTTTAACACCTTTCAAAATTTGTCTGGTCCATAACACAAAATATGTTTTACTAAACCCCCAAATTTTATTTCACATTTGGATTCACCATAAAATTCTGCGTCTGATGGGAGAAGAAAACCTTCTATAAAGAGTTTTATTTCTGCCATAAATGGGGGTTGAAATTTCTTTGTTTACTCACACTTCAGTTTCAGTATAACTGTTAAATCTAATTCCATTGTTTCAACTTGTAATAATTATATTGATTTAACTTGTTAAATCTTACTCTATTGATTCAACTTGCGATAATTAAATTGATTTAACTTATAAATTGCAGCTGGCTTCTATTTAATTTACCATACAATGGATTAAATAAAATAATATAATATAAGGAATTTGTTGACTTAATTCAACTCAACCGTGGATAACAATGCTAAGATAAATAACTAATAATATAATTTATTATCAATACATAATGAATGAATGGCATCAAACTCAAGATGGTTTAAGATAGAAACAAACTTCAAATTTATCTACCGTTCCTTGTGACTCGGACCAATTAACAAATGCTTCTTCACACCTTGGGCGTTGATGACTTGGCGAAAAAAAATCCAAAATTGCAGCCTGCGCCGACAGCATGTTCCTTTGGAGGCACAATCAATAAACAACCAACAAAATATAGTGCCACCAAAGGAACATGCGTCGGCACAGGGTGCAATTTTGGATTTTTTTATTTTTTTTATTATTATTATTAGTCCGTAGCCTCTCTACTGACCAGAGTTTTATTAACTAAGAACCCAAAATTTCAGGATATGTGTCTCATGGGTTACAGATGTGCACCTGGGGTCACGATTTTTTATTACATTTCTTTGGACACATTTTTGCACCTGTTTAATATTTAAACACGAACAATAAATAGTACCCGAATATTCAATTTATATGCATTCGATAGAGAATTAAATTCTACACCTTTTCACAGTGCACGAATTTTTAAATTGGGTTTCGTTAGTGCCACAATGGAGTTGCAAATTTCCTTTGTTTACTAACACTTCAGGAAAATTGAAAGTGTTAAATCTAATTCTATTGTTTCAACTTGTGATTATTATATTGATTCAACTTGTGAGATTGAGTAGGCTTCTATTTTCCAATAGAAAAATAAGATTATATATTTCATAACAACGACAGATTATGTGATTATATTTCCATCTGCAAGAATACTCTTGCACTATTAATAGACTGACGTAATTAATTATATAATTAATTCAGTCCGTATTTTGACTTATATATAGATGCTTCCAATTTGTTTATTAGGGGTTATCGAGTGTGCGAAATTGAAATATGGTAGCCAAATTAACAATAATTACTATTTATGACAAATAACTAATCTTAATAAATTTAAGTTGACATTGAAATTGGTGTTAAATTATAAATAATATTAATAATTATTTATACTAATTAATTAAATATCATAAATCTCAGAGATGATACAAGATAGAAACAAACTTCCAACTTATCAATTGATCCTGATGTGACGCAACACCTCTACAAATGGGTCCTGACACCTTGAGGTGATGATGACATCGTCAAAAAAATGTGTTTTTACAATTTTGTGAATTCTATAATTCGAATGGGTTGGTTGGTGTTGGGTGATCAGCCAACACGCGCATAAAAAATGCTTACTCATCACTAATTATATTCTAATGAAACTTGAATATCTTTGAAATGAAGTGAGCTAAAACGAAACTTCCAACTCATTAAGGGTCGTTGCCTTCCGAAACACCTTTCTGAAATAATTTAACACCTTCATTGTGAGGAAAACATGGAGAAAAAAATCCAAAATTGCAGCCTCTGCCGACAGCATGTTCCTTTGGAGGCACTATCAATAAACTACCATCAAAATATAGTGCCACCGAAGGAACATGCGTCGGCACAGGCTGCAATTTTGGATTTTTTATTATTATTTTTGGTCCGTAGATCGTCCACAGAACAGAGTTTTATAAACTAGAACTGAAATTTTTAGGACAGGTGTCTTATGGGTTACAGATGTGCGCCTGGGGTCACAATTTTTTATTACATTCCTTTGGACACATTTTCACACCTGTTTAATGTTACAACAGGTACAATAAATAGAGCCCGAAAATTAAAATTATAGGCATTCGATGGAGAATTACATTCTACACCTTGTCACAGTACACGAATTTTCAAATTGTGCTTAGTTTGTGCCACAATTGAGTTGCAAGTTTCCTTTGTTTACTAACACTTCAGTACAATTGAAAGTGTTAAATCTAATTCTATTGTTTCAACTTGTGATAATTATATTGATTCAACTTGTGAGATCGAGTAGGCTTCTATTTTCCAATTGAAAACTAGGATTCTACATTCCATAACAACGACAGATTATGTGATTATATTTCCTTCTGCAAGAATACTCTTGCACTGTTAATATACTGACGTAATTAATTATACTTAATTCAGTCAGTATAGGACTTATATAGATGCTCCCAATTTGTTTATTAGGGGTTATCGAGTGTGCGGATTTGAAATTTGATAGCCAAATTAATCAATTTATTATTTATGACAAAATAATTGAACTTAATAAATATATGTTGACATTGAAATTGGTGTTAAATTATTAATAATTATTTATTCTAATTAATTAAACATCATAAATCTCAGAGATGATACAAGATAGAGACAAACTTCCAATTTATCAATTGGTCCTTATGGCACGTGCCACCTATACAAGTGGGTCTTGACACCTTGAGGTGATGAAGACATCGATAAAAAAATGTTTTTTTACAATTTTGTTAATTCGATATTTAAAATGGGTTAGTTGATGTTGGGTGATGACCCAACACTCACATAAAAAATGCTGAGTCATCAGCTATTATATTCTACTCATACTTGAATATCTCTAAAATGAAGTGATCTAAATGGAAACTTCCACCACTCTAAGGGTCGATGCCTTCTGTAACACCTTTTTGAAATAATTTAACACCTTCATAGTGATGATGACAATGCGAAAAAAAATCCAAAATTGCAGCCAGTGCCGATAGCATGTTACTTTGGAGGCACTATCAATAAACCACAATCAAAATATAGTGCCACCAAAGGAACATGCGTCTGCACAGGCTGCAATTTTGGATTTTATCTCTTATTAGAGCAGTAGTTCTTAACCTGGGGGAAATTTCCCCGGGGGGAAATTTCGGGGATATTAGGGGGAAATCAATTTAGACAAAATTAATAATAATAATAAAACAAAAATAAAATAATACCTCCTAAAATTGATCCACTGGTGGCCAAGAAGCAGTTATCACCAAATAGCTAATAATTTGTAATTTCAAGGCTACATTGTTTATTTTACTACAAATGAAGGGGGAAATCGGGTAGAGTGAACAGGCCAAAAGGGGAAATGACATAAAAAAGGTTAAGAACCACTGTATTAGAGGGAAGGAATTATGTGCGATTAAGTGAAATTTCAGGGTTCACGAAAATGTGACTTGTCGAGGTGTGAGAAATTTTGAGTAGAAACCTCAACTTGTTGGCGGGTGCCAAAAGTTGCCCATATATGCCAAAAATCACATTTGGAAACCGTCCACTTTCTTCAATCAACTCGTAACATACAAACAAATATATATATATAGTATTATATACACATATACACATATACAGGTTTGTGTTTTAATAGTATAGATATCAGATTTGGGAGGAACTCTTAAAACTAAAGCATTTCTTATGGACGCGATATTATTACTCAATTTTGCCTCGTAATTGCTATAATTACGGATATTATGTCTTTTTGAACATGATAACACTTGACAGGGGCGTCGCACGGATCTGGTAAGTGGTCCGGGAGAACTGGACCCTCCTATATAATGTAGTTACAGCAAATGAAAACTTGTCCGGCCATAGCCGGACAAGCCGGACGGCGTGCTACGCCTATGCAGTTGAGCTATGTAAATTATGATAATCTAAATAATATATGGGGATCAAACAAATATGGTGATTTTTTTATTGAACAGAATATCCCCCATAAATATAGTCTCTCATTTAAGATCTGAATCACCAAAGCTTTTATGTAACCACTTTGGTACTATAAATAAAGGATCGATAAAAATCACTATTTTATAAAGATGGGGTTGCTTAACCTTTGTGAGGCCTACGTTTACGATTCGATTTCTCTCCACCGTTAACCCCCCCCCCCCCCCCCCCATCCTACTCAATACAATTCATCCTATGGAAAAATATTTATTGTACTGTTGTATGACAGTTTAACTACCATGACAAATTTACAACTTCATGTATGACTTCCTCAACTTGTAATTAGGTAACATATACGTAGACAAAGTTGGTACACAAAATTTCTTCTGTGATGATGTGAAATGGATTTATGACTATCATATCCTATTAAAAAACAGATCATTTTAATACTTCATACAGTAATTTCCCAAAAACTATGCTGATATTCAACAAACCGGCTAACTGATTAATAAACTCTGTAACCGTTAACCGAATCCAGCCTTGCAATTTGTTAAATACTAGGGCAATGGTGCCATTTTTTTCTATTTTAAAACATTTATTTTCTATAGATGCTTTCAAGTTGTTTTTTACACAAGATCTACTTTCTAAAATATTAATTTCTACTAACGATAAGTTAACTCTCCATTTGAGTTCCCTTATTGGCGCTAATAGAAATAGATATATCTATCCTATTACATTCTTACAATTACAAGCCTTCATAGGCTTGATTATTCTAACAGGAGTATTTCGCGCACATCGCGAACCAATTTCTAATCTTTATTGTGACGATCCAAACTTGTGCCGTCCAATATTCAGGGCAACATTACCAAGAGAGAGATTTAAAGTAATACTACGATTTCTCAGATTTGATGACTATCGTACGAGATTAGAGAGGATTAAAACTGATCGTTTGGCGCCAATTAGAGAAATCTTTGAACAGGTTATCCACCAACTTAAGACATCATATATCCCAAATAAGTTCATCACAGTAGATGAACATTTATGCCGATACCGCGGGAGGTGTTCATTCCTACAATATATACCTTCTAAGCCAGATCGTTATGGCATCAAGATGTTTGTGATAGCAGATTCTCAAAATTTCTATCCTATTAATGTTGAAGTCTACACAGGAAAGTCTAAAATAGGTAACAAACCTGAGGATATCGTCCTCCGACTTGTATCACATTTAAGTTCTGGACATGTATTGGTGGGTGATAATTTTTTTACATCCCTAAGTTTATCTAAGAAGTTACACGAGCAGCATTGCATAAAGTATTTCGGTACATTAAGAAAACGTCGAGTAGAAGTACCAAAATTAATGACTAATGTAAAGGGAATTCCACCCCACTCTTCTACATTTTTATTTTTAGAAAATCAAACTATGGTGTCATATATTACTAGAAAAAACAAGAATGTCATTTTACTCTCAAATTACCACCATGACAAAGAAATTTCGGACCACGTGAAAAAAAAACCAGTAATCATAATGGATTATAATAAACACAAGTCTGGCGTAGATATTTTAGATATGATGTTGAAGGGATTTAGACCTTATCGAGCCAGCAGGAGATGGCCATGTGTTGTTTTCTTTGATATCATTTCAATGGCAACACAGGCTGCATATGTTTTATTTTGTAAGAAATTCACCGACTCGGATATATCCAAGAAAAAAAATAGAAGAAAGTTTCTCTATACTCTTGGTAAAGAGCTAGTAATCCCTGAAATTCAAACGAGGAGGCAGTCAAAGTCTTACAAATATCTCAATAAGGATGTGAGAAACTATATTGATTCTCTTTTTAGTGATGAACTTCCTAAATGTAAACTATCTAAATCTCAAATTGCTCGAAGAACTTCTGACCCCAATTTGGAATTAATTACTTCTAGCTCTATACAAACCTTGCCACCAATCACTTCTCCCCAGCTGTTACCTACTGCCTCCTCGTTGGAATTAATTACTTCTAGCTCTATCCAAACCTTGCCACCAATCACTACTTCTCCTCAATTGTTACCTACTGCCTCGTCGTTGGAATTAATTACTTCTAGCTCTATACAAACCTTGCCACCAATCACTTCTCCCCAGCTGTTACCTACTGCCTCCTCGTTGGAATTAATTACTTCTAGCTCTATCCAAACCTTGCCACCAATCACTTCTTCTCCTCAATTGTTACCTACTCCATCCTCTCTGAACCAGATCCCTACTACTTCTTGTGTACAACCTTCCATTCCACTTAGTCAAATACCACCTGCTACTACTACTTTAGAAACAATTAGTTCTGTAGAATTAGAGCAAACTACAGATTCATCAAAGTCTCTAAAAAGGAGATGTTTCTTTTGTAATCGTTCCAAAGACAAAAAAGTAAAATCAAACTGCACATTTTGTAGCAAATTTGTTTGCACAATTCATGGCAAACAAATCACAGTGTGTGTAAATTGTGAGGATAGGCTTTCGATCTATTGATCTACCTTTTTACACTCAGCAATATTGTTATGTTACACAATACACCATGACTGTTTATAGAGTATTTTAGATTTTAGATTTTTTATATGTCAATTAAGGAACACATGAATCACTAGTATAATATTATATCTATAGTTCCTATCTTATTATCTAGGGCTGAAACGAATATTCTAATATTCGTTTTTTTTGATGACTAAGCATTTAATCAAATTTGAGACTCAAAATATAGTGGAAGAGTTCTACAATAATTTAATCATAATTGCAAAGTGTATTTATCGCACAAGTAGCTATTAATCAATAGTTAGGTAAATAGATATGTAAAGTTGTTTTGTTATTCGAAATTCGACATTCGACATTCACATTTATAATAGTATATCACCTTGTATCAGTCTGTATAAACCTGTGTCAGTCTGTATCAGCCAGGGTTTCATCCAGGCGTATGCGACGTAATTTCAAAAGGAAACTTTTCTAGGCGCGCGAAAATCGAGAGATGCTCCCATAGACGTAGTACAAATTGAGTATTTTAGGCGCGTATGAGAGAGCTCAAACTTAATCTAGGCGCGCGGGAAATTTTTCCTGGATGAAAGCCTGGTATCAGCTGGTGTCAGTATGTACCAGTCTGTATCAGATTGGACCATGGGTCAACATTGGTGACCCATCAGACCCATTGCATTTGTGACCCATGACCCATTGACCCATGACCATGGGCGTAAATCCTGGGGTTACGGGGGGAACGCGTCCCCCCTACTTTTTGTCAGGGTTGGATTCAAGTACAGTTCGACTTAAGTGCTGTTTCAACAAAATTTTACTCGCTTCAAGTGATGAAGTAGGAGTTGAGAAATTAACGGATCATAGAATCTTTTTGCATTTTGCGTAAATACTATAATAAATTTGGGTTCTCTTACGCAGGGTGTATAGTTTGTGGGAATCAGTTTCATATAGTAACAAGTGTTTCTCAAACTGGATGTCATGAAAAAGATTCTAGGGGCCGTGAGATACATTAAATTTCTGAAAGAACATCTTGATCTAACTTAAGTTTATTCTTCATATTTTATAGCCAAAATTGAGAAGAATATAGTCTATTATCTCATGTCTTATAGGTAACATTTTGAGTTTATTCTTCTCACCTAGGTTGTTATTACTCGACTTCTTAAACAGGATATAAGGGTAACAAGTATTGTCCACAATATAAACTTCCATATACTATTATACTATTAGTGCTCAGTATAGGTATTATCAATTATATTCCCATATATATATATTTTTTAAAGATAATATAGTTTCTGGCTCCATGGGTGCTAAGGATCGACCTTGATCAATTTTGAGAGTCAAGAATCAATAAATCTGGTAGGGTAAGTTCCTCTCACCAACTGTGAAAACGTCCCCCCCCAACTTTGTAGCATGGATTTACGCCCTTTCCCATGAAGCATCGAGTGACCCATTGACCTTTTTAAATATTTAATTTTTAATATCTAAACATTATGTAACACAATCCGACTTATAATTTATGTATGATGCTTGTCAATCAATTAATTTTGGTAGAATTCTAATACCAAAGAAATACCCTGTAATGTTTCTGGGTTAATTTGATTCGTACTAAAACTGGACGAACATCGAAATTCCAAATGGGTCATGGGTCATGGGTCACAGAACCGTGACCCATTACCTATCTGACCCATCGAGGCATCGACCCATGGTCCACTCTGGTCTGTATCAGCTTGTACCAGTCTGCATCAACCTATATCGCCTTGTATCAGTCTGTATCACCTTGTATCAGCCTGTATCAACCTGTACCAGTTTGTATTACCTTGTATCAGCCTGTATCAACCTGTACCAGTTTGTATTACCTTGTATCAGTCTGTATTAGCTCCTACAAATCGCATTACTATTACTAAATACCAGTTTTTCATTAATTAACTACGAGAATTCCTAACAATTTGGAGAAATTCTGACGTTTTTTTGCAAGATATTCAGATGAAATATTTTGGTGCTTTCGAAATGCTTTTTATTTTTTCACAGCTTATGTGCTTCCATTCTAGACACTGGTAGCACAAAATGAGATCATAAATTTTTTTCAGTGCTTTGACAGCATGTCACTATTTGAATTACTAAGATGTCGAATATTTTAGTTCTGGTCACTTTTTGATGAGGAAACCTTGAGAATTACTATTAGGCACGACTCAATATGCTTTCGAAGCATCTGCTGATCAAAGCATAATTTAATTGGAATATTTGTGTTAGCTTCTATGGAGAAAAGACAATTATTGGTAGGGCCAAGGCCATATCAGTCCTACCGGAGACTACGCCTATGTATTGCAGGATGATAATCAAATGCAATTGAAAAGGACCACAAGATCATAGGCGTCGTAAACCGCCCGGGTGCCCGGAAATGTCCGGGCGGGCCGAAGGGATTGTCCCTATGCTACTAACACTAAACTCCGAGTTTACCCGGAGTTTACCCGGACATTACCCGGAATTTCCGGGCGGCCCGAAGGATTGACCTTTGCATTTACGACGCCTATGCACAAGATGATGAATCTTTTTGTTGATCAACGTTAATGACATTTGTTGTAAATTCTATACCAGTTGATAAATAAATCGATGTTAATTGTTCTTCTAATTTGATGCTTAGCTTTCCTACTTCACTATCAATAGAGGCGAAAGTAACCCAATGAGCTACCCCTGTATGGTGTATTTGAATATTTATTTCTGAAATGGGTGACCTCTTAAAACTAGTTACTCGTTGTGAGTATAAGGTATCTTGAAATGAATTGTTCATTCTAAACTGTTTTCTCAAAATGTTTGTGCTGCCCAAATCATTTTGGAATTTAGCCATCCGGTATCCGATAGCAAAGAATTATGGTCGTGAACTGTCAATCCGAGATCCATAAGCCACATTTTATTGGAAGGCACATAAGGGTGGTCGATTTCTTGAGGTTTGACACTAGGTAACAATCTTAGAGTTACATTGAAGATTGATATCAGGGTTGTATGCTGGAAACGACAACGTGTGTTTTATCCACAATAATGAATTTGAAAATAACAAATCCATTGGGATTATACGTATAGTACTGATCTAAAATAATTTTTTACCATGTTTAATAAAGAATTTTCCAAGCAACAATTTGAATGCAACTTGTCGCACGAAAATTGTGCACCGTGTTTGTTACCTTGTTGCATACAACTTTGTTGCGTGCAACAAAGTTGTATCGTGTATGGTGGGCTTTAGGAATTCGCGTAGCTAATTAATGAAATACTGGTACACGTATTTAATATTTAGTAATGCGATTTGTAGTAGCTAATATAGGCTGATACAGACTGTGACAAGCTAATACAGACTAATACAGCTATACAGGTTGATACAGACTGATACAAGGTGATACAGACTAATACAAGGTGATACAAACTTGTATAAACTGATACAGGTTGATACAGACTGATACAAGGTGATACATACTGATACAAACTGGTACAGGTTCATACAGTTGATATAAGGTGATAGAGACTGTTACAAGGTGATAGAAACTGTTACAGGCTAATACAGACTGTTACAGGCTAATACAGACTGATACAAACTGATACAGGTTGATACAGACTGATACAAGGTGAACAGAGTACAGACTGAACAGGTTGATACAAGGTGATACAGACTGATGCAGGCTGATACAAACTGGTACAGACTGATACAGGTTGATACAGACTGAACAGGTTGATACAGAATGATACAAGGTGAATTAGGTGATACATTATAAATGTGAATGTAGAATGTAGAATATAGAAACAACTTCACATATCTGGTAGAAATTTATATTTACGATCTCTTCAATCTATGTTGTATCTACTACGGTGAGACCCGTAAAGCCCGTGGCCCGCTATTCAAAGTCCGCGGCCCGCTTATTTATTCCGCCAGCCCGCAAATTAGGAAATTTGTTTATTTTATATAAGGCTCCGTTGGCTGAATTCATGAATATATTCTCTAGGAATTGGGATTCATTTAATTTCCACGTTATAAGATGCTGGAAATCGTATGCGCAATTAGTATATGAAATTACTTATATAGAGCTCAGTTTTTCAGTATGTGTATTCAGGCACTGAGAAAGGTCAGTTTTCCCCAAGCTTTGAAATTGACCTTTAGAAAGTAAGCCTGGGCTTTTAGTATGGGAAAAAATCTGAACTCTACAAAGCGCAGCTCTTTATAAGCATTCTCTTAGTATATATGTATGTTGCAGTGTATTAGAGAATGAGTATGCGTACACACCATTTAATTTGGTGTGCACGCGTGCTCACTAAACTGTCTAGTAGTTTCGCGTAGACCCTAAATGTAATTTGTGTGTTAAGAGTATTTCTCATGGAATGGGTTGTTTAAAGCTTGATTTATGTAAAACCTCTGAATATAGTTAATTAATTAAGACATGTCATGAACGCCTCAAGGCTCAACACCGATTTATCAAGTTGTTACGGGACAAAGGAACGATTGATGAATTTGAAGTATATTACTGTGCCGACTATGCTATACGTATATACGTAGTATTGTGGCCCAGTTCTAATCTAAGTTCTTTGGTTACCGAATATTATGTCCGTATCGTCTCCACAGACCAGAGTTATAATTACTAAGAACTCAAAAAAATTATGACAGGTGTCTCATGGGTTACAGATGTGCACCTGGGGTCACGATATTTGATTACATTTTTTTGGACACATTTTTGCACCTGTTTATGTTAGAAAAAGAACAGTAAATAGTGCGCGAATATTCAATTTATATTCATTCGATAGAGAATTTAATTCTACACCCATTCACAGTGCACGAATTTTCAAATTGGGCTTCGTTTGTGACACAATTGAGTTGCAAATTTCTATTGTTTACAAACACTTCAGTTCAATTGAAAGTGTTAAATCTAATTCTATTGTTTCAACTTGTGATTATTATATTGATTCAACTTGTGAGATCGAGTAGGCTTCTATTTTCTATTTGAGAACTAATATTTTACATTCCATAACAACGACAGATTATGTGATTAATTTACTTCTGCGAGAATAAGCTTGCACAATGGATACACTGGCATATTTAATTCTAATTAATTCGCTCTGTGTTTAACTTATAGAGACGGTTCCAATTATATTATTGGGGTTATCGAGTGCGCTGAATTCAAATATTATAATGAAATTCAATTTAGATTAATAATTATTGCAAATAATTGAACTTAATTTATTTTGCTGTACATAATAATGGTGTTAAATAATTAATAAATTAATTAAATATTTATACTAATTACCTAAATTTCATTAATCCCAGAAATCATATAAGATAGAAACAAACTTCCAATTAATCAATTGATCCTTATACCACGTAACACCTCTACAAATGGGTCATGGCACCTTGAGGTGATGATGACATCGTAAAAAAATGTGTTTTACAATTTTGTGAAGCATAAAATTTAAATGGGGTTGTAGTGTTGGGTTATTACCCAACACGCACATCAAAAATGCAGAGTCATCACCTATCAAATTCTACTGAAACTCGAATATCTCTCAAATGAAGTGAGCTAAATGGAAACTTCCACCACTATAAGGGTTGTTGCCTTCTGAAACACCTTTCTGAAATAATTTAACACCTTCATAGTAATGATGACAATTGGGAAAAAATCCCAAATTGCAGCGGATTTTTTCCCAAAAAAAAATAACAGCATTTTCCTTGGAGGCACTATCAATTACCCAACCAGTACCCACCAAAAGATAGTGCCACCAAAGGGAAATCCGTCGGCACAGCTGCAATTTTGGATTTTTTATTATTAGTCCGTAGCTTGTCCACAGAACAGAGTTTTATTAACTAAGAACTGAAATTTTCAGGACAAGTGTCTCATGGATTATAGATGTGCACCTGGGGTAACGATTTTTGATTAACAAATTTTGTACACATTTTTAACACCTTTCAAAATTTGTCTGGTCCATGACTCAAAAAATGTTATACTAAACGCTGGAATTTTATTTACTATTGGATTCACTATAAATTCTGCGTCTGATGTGATGAGGCACATTTTTATAATGGGAATATTGATGTAATAATTTAATGGCGAAAAAAATCCTTTAATGGCGAAAAAAATCCAAAATTGCAGCTGTGCCGACAGCATGTTCCATTGCAGGCACTATCAATAAACCACCAACAAAATATAATGATACCAATGGAACATGCGTCGGCACAGCTGCAATTTTGTTTTTACTGTGCCGACTATACTATAGTATAGTGGCCCAGTATTGGTCTTAGTGCTTTGGTTATTAATATTGGTCCGTAGCCTCTCTACTGAACAGAGTTTTACTAACTAAGAGCCCAAATATTCAGGATATATGTCTCATGGGTTACAGATGTGCACCTGGGGTCACGATTTTTTATTACATTTTTTCACGATTTTTTATTACATTTTTTTAAAATTGCAGACTGTGCCGACAGCATGTTCCTTTGGAGGCACTATCAATAAACAAACAACAAAATATAGTGCCACCAAAGGAACATGCGTCGGCACAGTCTGCAATTTTGGATTTTATTCTTCCGTAGCTCATCCACTGAACAGAGTTTAATTAACTAAGAACCCAAAATTTCAGGATATGTGTCTCGTGGGTTACAGATGTGCACCTGGGGTCACGATTTTTGATTACATTTTTTTGGACACATTTTTACACCTGTTTAATGTTGGAAAAATAACAATAAATGGTGCCCCAATATTCTATTTATATGCATTCGATAGAGAATTAAATTCTACACCTTGTCACAGTGCACGAATTTTTAAATTGGGTGTCGTTTGTGCCACAATTGAGTTGGAAATTTCCTTTGTTTACTAACACTTCAATTCATTGAAAGTGTTAAATCTAATTCCATTGTTTCAACTTGTAATAATTATATTGATTCAACTTGTGAGATCGAGTAGGCTTCTATTTTCTAATTGAAACCTAAGATTTTACATTCCACAACAACGACAGATTAAGTGATTATATTTATTTCTGCGAGAATATTCTTGCACAATGGATACATGACATATTGAATTCTAATTAATTCGCTCTGTGTTTAACTTATAGATACAGTTCCAATTAGATTATTGGGGTTATCGAGTGCGCTGAATTCAACTATGATAGTGAAATTAAATTAAATTAATAATAATTGCAAATAAATTAATTGAACTTCATTTATTTGCTGTACATAATAATGGTGTTATATTATTAATAAATCAATTAAATATTTATACAAATTACCTAAATTTCATTTATCTCAGAAATCAAATAAGATAGAACCAAACTTCCAATTTATCAATTGATCCTTATGCCACATAACACCTCTACAAATGGGTCTTGACACCTTGAAGTGATGATGACATCGTCAAAAAAATGTGCTTTTACAATTTTGTGAATTCTATACTTCGAATGGGTTGGTTGATGTTGGGTGATCACCCAACACTCACATAAAAAATGCTGACTCATCACTTATTATTTCCCACTGAAACTTGAATATCTTTGAAATGAAGTTAGCTAAAACGAAACTTCCAACTCACTAAGGGTCGTTGCCTTTTGAAACACCTTTCAAAATAATTTAACACCTTGAGGCGTTGATGACTGGGCGAAAAAAAATCCAAAATTGCAGCCTGTGCCGACAGCATGTTCCTTTGGAGGCACTATCAATAAACAACCAACAAAATATAGTGCCACCAAGGAACATGCGTCGGCACAGGCTGCAATTTTGGATTCTATTATTATTATTTTTGGTCCGTAGATCGTCCACAGAACAGAGTTTAATTAACTAAAAGCCCAAATATTCAGGATATGTGTTTCAATAGTTACAGATGTGCACCTGGGGTCAGGATTTTTTATTACATTTTTTGGACACATTTTTACACCTATTCAATGTTAGAAAAGGAACAATAAATGGTGCCCGAAAATTAAATTTATATGCATTTGATAGAGAATTAAATTCTACACCTTTTCACAGTGCACGAATTTTTTAATTGGGCTTAGTTTGTGCCACAATTGAGTTGCAAATTTCCATTGTTTACTAACACTTCAGTCAATTGAAAGTGTTAAATCTAATTCTATTGTTTCAACTTGTGATAATTATATAGATTCAACTTGTGAGATCGAGTAGGCTTCTATTTTCCAATTGAAGACTAAGATTAAATATTTCATAACAACGACAGATTATGTGATTATATTTATTTCTGCTTAGAATATTCTTGCACAATGGATACATGACATATTTAATTCTAATTAATTCGCTCTGTGTTTAACTTATAGAGACGGTTCCAATTAGATTATTGGGGTTATCGAGTGTGCAGAATTCAAATATGATAGTGAAATTAAATTAAAATTAATATTAATTGCAAATAATTGAACTTAATTTATTTTGCTGTACATAATAATGGTGTTAAATTATTAATAAAGAAATTAAATATCTAGACTAATTAGCCAAATTTGATTAATCTCAGAGATTATACAAGATAGAGACAAACTTCCAATTTATCAATTGATCCTTATGCCACGTACCACCACTACAAATACTACAAACAATCAAGTTCTAAATGCAGTAAAAAATTAAATAAGGATAGCTATATGTAGTTTACCTACACCAGGCGTGCCCAAATCGAATTTTAATTTCGGGACACATTGGTTTCCTCAAATATTTAGGTGGTCCAAAAAGGCCAATTGCTAAATTTCAGATATATTTAGGGAGAGATAGGTTGGGGTATCCAAAACGAAAATGGAACAGAAATGGTTAAGAAACACATCTAAAATCATGACAGACTACATAAAATGATCAAAATATTAACCGGATTAAATTTACGCGGGCTGTATGTTGGGCACCCCTGACCTACACGGTAGAATAGATGGAAGTGAATATACACTACTAGTAACTAATACAAGTTCAATATTATTTCCTAATACTATGCCGACTGCCTAGTGTTGTTGAAAATAAAGTGTTTGAATGTATTTGAACAAAATACAAATACATTTCAAAAGTATTTAATTACAATACAAATACTTTCACAAAAATATAAAAAGTATTTAAATACATCTCAAATACATGGGAAATGTATTTAAAATACATCAAATACAAAATACATTTGTATTTGACCCCAACCCTGCACATTGACCATTGAACGCATTTTAGCAACAAATTAGATGACACGTTAATCGACAAACAATTACTATATACTCATATAACATTAAGATTACTATAAAGTCAATAAGTTCTTCTATATCTCAACAAAAGATGCAGCTAGACCAATTCATGTTAGGCATGGCGGTCCCACTCTGGTGGTGGGTGGCCCCCATTTGGTGGGCGGCCCTGTTCAGCTGAACATTCTGAACGTGCCTTAATCCGGGCCTGGTGTTAAGTTAACAAATTCCTTATTTAATTTAATTTGCTTTAATTCATTAAATAGTAGAACTACAATTAAATAGAAGCCTGCTCAAATTCACAAGTTAAATCAATATAATTATCTCAAGTTGAAATAATAGTGAAGGATTTAACAAGTTAAATCAATAAATTTATTACAAGTTGAAACAATGGAATCAGATTTCACACTTTACTGAATCTGAAGTGCGAGGAAATAGAGAGATTGGCACCCCCATTATGGCACAAACCTAGGCCCAATTGAACATTTGTTATTTACCAAAAGGTGTAGAATTTAATTCTCTATTCAAATATGTAAATCTTGACACGTTAACTATTAAATATTTCATGTTAAGAGCCATAATTAGCTTAAGTAGGTGTTAAGATACTTTGATCAAAAATCGCAACCCCAGGTACAAATTAATCAATTCATTCGCACCTACATGCCAAGTTTCAGCCCTCAATGTATACAGTACAGGTGTCAATAGGGCACCGTCTACGGAGAATAATAAATCCAAAATTGCAGCTGTGCCGACGCATTTCCCTATGGTGGCACTATCTTTTGGTGGCAGGTTGGGTAATTTATAGTGCATCCAAGGAAAATGCTGTCTGCATCACTATAAGCAAGGAATTATCCAGGAGCGTGAGACGCTCCTTTTGGAGCATGATTTTTGAAAAATTTGAACTTAGAAGCGCGAAAATTTGGAATCCTCTCCTATACCGTAACATTAATTTGTGATTTAGGCGTATGAAAATTGGATCAGACCAGGATTAGGAGCGTAATTACAAATGGCTGTATAATACACTGACTATAAGGGTGCTAAATTATTTCAGAATGGTGTTTCAGAAGGCAACGACCCTTAATGAGTTGGAAGTTTCGTTTTAGTTCACTTCATTTTAGAGATATTCAAGTTTTAGAAGAATATAATAGGTGATGACTCAGCATTTTTATGTGCGTGTTGGTTGTGTGATCACCCTACGCCAACCAACCCATTTGAATTATATAATTCACAAAGTTGTTAAAACACATTTTTTGATGATGTCATTATCATCTCAAGGTGTTAAGACCCACTTGTAAAGGTAGTACGTAGCATAAGGACCAATTGATAAATTTGAAATTTGTTTCTATCTTCTATAATCTCTGAGATTAATGATATTTAATTAATTAGTTAATTTAGTATAAATAATTATTAATATTATTTATAATATAACACCAATTTCATTGTCAACTTACAAATATTAAGTTAAATTATTTTTCATAAATAATAAATTATTTAATTTGGCTATCTAATTTCAATTCCGCACACTCGATAACCCTTAATTAATAAACAAATTGGAAGCATCTATATAAGTCTTATACTGACTGAATTAATTATACTAATTACTTCAGTATATTTATAGGGCAACAGTATTCCTGCAGTAAATATAATCTCATAATCTGTAGTTGTTAAGGAATGTGAAATCTTAGTTTTCAATTGGAAAATAGAAGCCTACTCGATCTCATAAGTTGAATCAATATAAAATCACAAGTTGAAACAATAGAATTAGAATGGGAAGCATGCATTCTACCAACAAAATTCATTCAAATTACCAACAAATTTGTGACTGTCAGTATACTACTGGTTGGGTATGAAATTTTGTGACTGTCAGTATACTACTGGTTGAGTATGCTACTGGTTGGGTAATTGATAGTGCCTCCAAGGAAATGCTGTCGACACAGCTGCAATTTGGATTTTTTTCGCCATGTCATCATTACTATGAAGGTGTTAAACCATTTCAGAGAGGTGTTTCGGAAGTGAACGACCCTTTGTGAGTTGGAAGTTTCGTTTTAGCTCACTTCATTTCAGAGATATTCATGTTTCATTAGAATATAATAGGTGATGAGTCAGCATTTTTTATGTGCATATTGGGTGTTCACCCAACTCAACCAATCCATTCAAAATATAGAATTCACAAAATTGTAAAACACATTTTTTAAACTATATCATCATCACGTCAATGTGTCAAGACCCATTTGTAGAGGATGTTACGTGGCATAAGGATCCATTGTTAAATTGGAAGTTTGTTTTTATCTTTATCATCTCTGAGATAGGGGAGCGGAATAAGATCTGAAATTCATGTAGGATTAAGGCCTAAACTTAAACTACCCTTGTAGGAATAAGAGCTAAATATTTCTCAAGTAGGAATAAGACATGAACAGTTTGAAGTAGGAATATGACCTAAAACTAGCTATGTAGGAATAAGACCTAAAATATTTCTGAAATAGGAATAAGACCTAAACAGTTTGAAGTAGGAATAAGACCTAAAACTAGCTACGTATATGTAGGAAAAATGTGATCAATCTAAATTCCCAGGACGGACGTAATTCAGGGGTGTCGATTACAGGGTTTCAGTGGGAAGGGAATTTTAATTCCCACAGGATTCCTGTTGGAATTCCCATAGGATTCCCATAGGAGTAATATGGGTTATCATATTTATTAAACATTTTAAATTATTATCCTCCGTAGATATCCTTTCGCATTCAACAAACAGTGTATATAATTATCAAATCAATTTAAGGAAGTGTGTGTAGAGAATAAATATGATGTTAATTAAAATGTTTGTAAGTAATATAATGTAGAAATTTTTCTTATGGAAAGACTCTCACTACACCAACAATTACACAGCGGCAAATTGGGCATTATTGATTGTCTTGGCGCAAAGTATCAGCACAGCTCTGCAAGGGTGGGGTTGGTTAACCGATCCGAGGCTACGGTTACAATTCGATTTCTCGCAACGGTTAACCGGTTAACCGCCCATCCTACTCAATACAATAAATCCTTTGTAAAATTTTTATTAGTGGCCAGTCACGTAGCTACGGGGGGGGCGAGGGGGGGCGACTGCCCCCCAAAGTACTTCTCGCCCCCCCTCCCAAGAGAATTTAGGAAGTGTTCGTTATAGTAAATAGAGTGATTCGTCCCCCCCTTAAAAACTTGCCCCCCTGAATTACGTACTATAGCTACGTGCCTGGATTATACTACAGAATAAGACAGCTGTATAAAGTATAACCGCATAAGTATATTAACTGATACATTTCGTGCATTAGGTAAATTTAAATCAATGTTGTCTAAGAAAATTTAATAAGTGGTGATGAGAAATAGGTTTAGGACTACATATTCTGATAAAATCCAAAAAAATTTAATACTTTTTATATTAATTTCTCAATTAAACTGCTGATATTCAACAGACCGGCTAACTGATTAATAAATCTCTAACCGTTAACCGATGTCAGCAACGGTTAACCGGTTAGCCGGTTAACCGAATCCAGCCTTGAGCTCTGGAAGAATCCTGCGTGTGCATGGTCCTCGTGTAAAAGAGCAAAATACCCCCCAAGTTTCTATAGGCACACATGATATCTGAGTGTAGACTCATCATCACTTGATTCTGAACTATTTGGGTCCAAATTTTTCCCATCAGGTGATTCTTCTTCTCATGTTCTGCTTTAGTTTCCGATTGTTACGGACATGCAGTTATTGTATTCTATGGCTGAATATTCCTTGTTTAGATATTTTGTTTTTGTGTCGAGTTCTTATATCAGCATTCATGCGGGTCTTAACTTTGGCAATGCTAGTAATTTGTAGGCCATCATCCAATCTTCTCATTTCTGAATCATAATATGAGAATACTTTATACATTGATGACATAAATTTCCATATAATAATATAGGGTGGTTTGTTTTTATATAGGATCTAGCGTGTTATGGTAAGATTCTGCGCCGTTGTTAGTAATAACATCAGTATAAAATACAGATAAGCTTTGGTTTCCATCAATGCATGTTTTGGCAAAGTATATTTTGAATGTATTAACAAGTTTTAACTCCAGGTTTGGTAATCCTATCAGCTGAACCCCGATTGCTAGGAAAGTAGGTTTTAATATCTTCTTCTAATAAAAATGGCAATGACATCAACTGACGTATCCATTTTTTGCTGATGGATTTCATGGATCTCATGGATTTCATGGATCTCATGGATTTCATGGATCTGATGGATTTCATGGATCTCATGGATTTCATGGATTTCCTTGGAATTTGGAGAATCCAAATCCATCCGATATCCATGAGTTTGGGATTTGTCAATCCAAATCCATCCAAAATCCATGGATCTTATGGATTTCATGGATCTGATGGATTTCATGGATCTGATGGATTTCATGGATCTGATGGATTTCATGGATCTCGTGGATTTTCATGGATCTGATGGATTTCATGGATCTGATGGATTTCATGGATCTGATGGATTTCATGGATCTGATGGATTTCATGGATCTGATGGATCTCATGGATCTGATGGATTTCATGGATCTGATGGATTTCATGGATCTGATGGATCTGATGGATTTCATGGATCTGATGGATCTCATGGATTCATGGATTGGACATGGATTTGATATCAGTATTCCATATGGATATGGATTGGATTTGGATGTATATTCCTGTGGAAAATGGATTACTGAATGGATTTGGATTATGATTTTTTGATCCATCTGGCCCCTCTGTTAATATATATATATTATCTAACTTATCATGACTATCTCAGGATAATTTGAGATAAATGAGTTGCGCGATGCTCTTTCGAATTCACAAATTGCAAACAATGCTTAAAACTAGGAATATATCCCCGAAGTGCTGACAATACTGCTACATACAGCTGTTCGGTTTATTAGTCATTAATATAAGTAATGCTGGTATAGCATGTCCTTTGTACTGAATGAATATTGTTAATAGCTGATAAAAACGATGCGGGACTACTTTGAAGGTTGCATCAAAGTGAATGGTTTCTACTACTATCAGTTTCGAAATCAAAAGATCTGTAGCAAATACTAGTGCAATTTCATTACCCTCTCTAACTGTAAATCTATGATTACTTGAGAAAGTTGGAACTCGCCAACAACTAGCGAAAATCAATATTAATGATTGTCTGTTGGAAAATTTCAGATCCCCACATCCCAAGAGGTTAAGAATCTTGGAGCTTGGTTTGACGACACCCTCACTATGTCCTCACACGTTACCAAGGTGGCATCTTCTTGCTACTACTTTCTCTATAATATCCGGAGAAGTAGGAAATATCTCTCTCGACAGGTATGTGAAACTCTCGTAAACGCTATGGTTACCTTTCGTTTGGACTATTACAATAGCCTACTGTATGGACATCCCTTAAAATTACTTTCTCGCCTCCAACGTGTCCAGAATAGCCAGGGGGGGCAGAAAAAAAAGACGATTTTTAGTAGTATAAAACCTGCTGTAAAATATGTATTTTATAGTGGGAAAATTCCAAAAATACTCAAGTTTTTTCAAAATTTCCAAATACACTAACTTTTTACTGACACTCAAATATAAAACTAGATCTTTCCGAATCTACTCAAGTTTTTCAAAATAATTCCAATTCTACTCAAGTTTTACAATATAATTCCAATTCTGCTCAAGTTTTTTCAATAAATTCCAAATCTACTCAACTTTTCAATAAATTCTCAGATCTACTCAAGTTTAGAAAGGCTATATTTACTCTATCTTGTATATTAAATCACAATGTTTTGGTGTTTGTTTGTTTGCGTGTTTGTTCAGAATTGATTGAGAAACTGGTAAAAAGCTACAGACTTGAAATTTGGCAGGGGGGTAGGGAATACTGTATGTACAAACAAGTTCAATATCTAAAAAATATTCATATCTTTCATCACAAAGGTGTCTAAACCTTTAGCCAATTAATTAAATTCGAGGATTGTTCCTGTATGGATTAGCAGTAGCATTCAATTAGTATAATTGAATGCTTTAGTGTCTGTCAAATGTCAAGTGTGCATTATAGAATACTGAGACTGTAATCTAATTGGTCGAGAGGAAGTTCAGGCATCTAATCAGTTATTTGTGTTCTGTCTGTCTAGCCATACATTTATAACATTCCATTGTGTTATTTGATATCAAATTATTATCAATCATTACAATAACTTCTCCACATCCCAAAGTTAGGGGTCCACTGGTACAGTTTCTTAGTGAAATTTAATTATATATTTGGAGTTGGTATTTTATTTACACGGACAAGCTTTAAATATCTAGAAAATTATCTGTTCAAATAGCATAAATATCAAAATTATTTACTCTGTCCTTACATAAACCTATAGCTAGGATCCACGGATATAAATAGACTGCTAGGGGCCACTCATCAAGAACGACATTTAGTTTGAAAAGGAACATGCTTGAAATACAAGCGAGGGCCGCAGGCCCGAGTACAAGTTGTAAGGACCCGCGTAGAGCAGACGAGCAGCTTTTACTAATGAATATTTGTAGTTGGAGCATCATACTCCAATAAAACTTGAGCATATTTGGAATAATCCAATAAAACTTGAGTATATTTGGAATAATCCAATAAAACTTGGGTATATTTGGAAAAACTTTAGTATATTTACAAATTAGTTGAGTATTGTTGAGTATATTTGGAAATTTTCAAAAAACTTGAGTATTTTTGGAATTTTCCCATTTTATAGTAGTATAAATCTGTAATACGCTGTATTTTATATTCTCGGGCGACCGAGGGATCTCTGTTAAACTTAAGTGAGTAAATCATAAATCTGGCCCCCCCTGCCCCCCCCCCCCTCAGCTACGCCCCTGCCTCAAAGTCAAACAGCCAACCCGCTCTCTTAGATCGGGATCTGGAATTACGCTTAATGAACCGCTATCTACTCATTCAAAACTCTTGGTGATCGCTCATTCTCATTCACTATCGCAGCACCAAATAAATGGAATCGCCTCCCTACTACATCAGGTATTCCCCTTCTCCAGATCTCAGTAAAACAATTAAAAACTAATCTTTTTAAAGAAGCATTGCTAACACACTCAAAAGAAATGCTAACACACTCAATTCGTTCAAACATGAGTATATTTTCGCATTCGACACAAGCACTTTTTTATTTATTTATTATTATTGATTTTAATATTTTCCTATACAGCGCATTTGAACATATTCTTATGGAATTTGCGCTTGAAAATTTGTTGTTGTTTACACAAAAAGGTAACAAATTAATCAAGTTCAAAATCAACCTTGAAGATAGCTTTCAAAGGGTATTATAGGTAAACAAGTATGCTGAACACGAATTTCGAATTTATAATTTTAGAATATGAAAATCTTATAAAGGGATGTATATAACGTCCCTTTCTACCATTTTCCATAGCAGAAAGGGTGAAGAGTAAGGCCGCATAGCGGCCGTTAACTTGAGGTGCGTGGCACCGATCTGTCGCAAAGCGACCGATACCGAAGGGCTCGTTTATATTAATTTGCAAAAATTCATTAATCTCATAAATGATATTAGATAGAAACAAACTTTCAATTTATCAATTGGTCCTTATGCCAGGTACCACCTATACAAGTGGGTCATGACACCTTGATGTGATGATGACATCATCAAAAGAATGTGTTTTTACAATTTTGTTAATTATATATTTCGAATTGGTTGGTTGGTGTTGTTTGAACACCCAACACGCACATAAGTCATCACAAATTATATATATTGAAACATGAATATCTCTAAAATGTATTGAGCTAAAAGGAAACCTCCACCACTCTAAGGGTCGCTGCCTTCCATAACACCTTTGTGAAATAATTTAACGCCTTCATAGTGATGATGACATGTCGAAGAAAATCCATAATTGCAGCTGTGCCGACAGCATTTTCCTTGGAGACACTATCAATTACCCAACCAGTAGCCGCCAAAAGATAGTGCCATTAAAGTGAAATGCTTTGTCACAGCTGCAATTTTGGATTCTATTTATATTTTTGTTTTCTTCGTAGACGGCGGCCTGGCAAGAGCTTTATAGTTGATAGGTTGAAACTTGGCATGCAGGTGCGATGGGACCGTTTAATTTGTACCTTGGGTTACGATTTTTTATTATCAAATTTTGGACAAATCTTTAACACCTTTCAAAATTTGTCTGGTTCATAACTCAAAAAATGTTTGACTAAATCCCAAATTTTACTTACCATTGGATTCATCATAAAATTCTGCGTCTGATGGGATTAGAAATTTTTTAATAATGGTTTAATTTATTTGTTTCCTCACACTTCAATTTCAATAAACTGTTAAATGTCATTCTATTGTTTATAATTATATTGATTTAACTTGTTAAATCTTTCACTATTGTTTCAATTATTAACTTAACTTATAAATTCCAGCTGGCTTCTATTTACTTGTACTATTACTATACAATGGATTAAATTAAATTAAATAATATAAGGAATTTGTTCACTTAACTCAACTCACCGTGGATAAAATAATTACTAATAATTTAATTTATTATCAATACATAATGTATGAATGGCATTAAGCTCAAGATGGTTCAAGTTAGAAATATTCTTCAAATTCAACAATCGTTCTTTTGTCCCGTAATAACTTGTTAAATGAGTCTAAACAGCATGAGGCGTTCATTCCATGGCTAAAATAATCCAAAATTGCAGCTGTGCCGACACACGTTCCTTTGGAAGCACTATATTTTGGTGTTTGGTTAATTGAATAGTGCCTCCAAAGGAAATTGCTATCTGTTCAACTGCAATTTTGGAATTTTTTCCCCATGTTTTCATCAACGCCTCAACTTGTGAAGACCCATTTATCAAGTTGTTACGAGACAAAGGAACAATTGGTAAATTTGAAGTTTTTTTCTATCATAAACCATCTTGAGTTTAATGACTTTAATTCATTATGTATAGATAATGAATTATGTAAATACAGTCAACTCCGCTTAATAGAGCCACCGGTTGATCAATTTCAAAGCTTAATCGGGTCAAAATTTCACAGAATAAATATGCCGGATTTACTTGGTATAAAAGATTTTCGGTGACAGATTTCTCCGCTTAATCAGATCAAGGCGACCTGGTCCCGAGGTTAATCTACTAAGCGGAGTCTACCGTACAGTGGAACTTCGTTAATACGAACACCAACGGACGGTGAAAATTTGTTCGGTTTATCCGGAGTTCGTATTAACCGAAGTAATACCCATTCAATAACCATTGTAAAGACTTGATTTTGTGGATCTGTTTGTTCGTGTTATCCGGAAATTCGTATTAAATGTGTTCGTACTAACGAGGTTCTACTGTAGTTAATTATTTAGCTATGTTATCCATGGTGAGTTGAGTTAAGTCAACAGATTGCTTATTTAATTTCGTTTGCTTTAATCCATTGTATAGTAATATTACAATTAAATAGAAGCCAGCTCGAATTCACAAGTTAAATCAATATAATTATTACAAGTTGAAACAATGGAAATTGATTTAACAGTTTATTGAATCTGAAGTATGAGAAAATAGAGGATATTGGGCCCCAATTATGGCACAAACCTAGGCCAAATGGACATTTGTGATTTGCCAAAAGGTGTAGAATTTAATTCTCTATCAAAATATGTAAATTTTAGTAAGCTCACTATTAGTTAATTCATGATATGAGCCATAATTAGTTTAAATAGGTTTTAAAATTCTTTGATCAAAAATCGTAACCCCAGATGCAAATTATACGGTCACATCGCACCTACATGCCAAGTTTCAGCTCTTAATCTCTAAAGGTGTGGCCAGGGCATCGTCTACGGAGAAGGAAATCTAAAATTAGACATGTGCCGACAGCATGATCCTTGGAGGCACTGTTTTGCCGGAAATCGCCCCCACCCTACAGATTTGGACCCCCCTTTTCTATAATACTGCAAAGTCGTATACTTGAATGTGTGAATACAGAATATGTCACAACCATTTAGTTATTTCGTTTTAGTTTAAGATAAGTATAGGAATGTTTGTTTAATGCATATGTTATGTCGATTTTGTCAAATGTTGATTTTACAAAATTAACATGAATCAATGGAACTAAAACTAGTGTTCGACTTTGTCTATATTACTCGGATAGGCCTTAGTTTTATTGCATTTTGTTAGAATTCGCTTCATCCAAGTATAAGTATACAACTTGTATGAAGTGAATTTTACTAGAATTAAAAAATATACCAGGGTAATTTTGCAGAATGAACGAATAAAATATGTCGATTTTATAAAATCAACATTTTTTATTAGTTGATTTTGTAAAATCGACATTCTGAAATGTCGATATTACAAAATCAACTACAGTCAACTCCCGTTATAACGAAGTGCTCGGGACCGTGCTTTCATTTCGTAATAACCGGAGTTCGTTATAAGCGCAGTCGATCTTAAAAGAGTTCATTACAGGTATAATTTCGTTGTAACCGGAGTTTGCTATATACGGATTTCCTTATAACCGGAGTTCGTTGTAAGCAGAATTCGTTATAACCGGAGTAAAATCAATAGTTTAGAGGCTATATGGGATATAAACGACTTCGTTGTAAGCGGAATTTCGTTATATTCATTTCGTTGTAACCGAAGTTTTAATAATATAATAAGATAGAAGGATTTCCGGACCATTGAACGACTTCGTTATAAGCAGGTACTTCGTTTTATCCGACTTGGTTATAACGGGAGTTGACTGTAATTAAAAATCTCGATTTTATAAAATCAACTATTTTACAAATTTAACTTAATTTTGTATGTTGATTTTACAAAATCGACATTTTCGATGTTGATTTTGTAAATCGACTATTTGACAAAATCGACATGACACATGACATACATAACATGACTAATAATAGTTAACTAATAACAAGTATAAGATTTTAATTAACTAACAGTTTACACGCAGATAAGATATATAATCAGTATGGGTACAAACATATACGATACAATTGATTCTTCCGACAAAGCTAGAGTTAGTATTTGGAGAACTTGCATTAGCTTGGGCTGTTCTATACCATCATATTTTAACATTTATCATTCAACAATGTATATTTTTGGAATTATGAGCCCTTCAGTCTCGGTCGCTTCGCGACGGTTCGGCACTTCACCCCTCAACTGACACCTTTTATGCCATGAACTCAATTATTTATTTGTATAAATCTGCTTGGCGTATTAATATATTATTAAATTCCACACAAAGTCATCTTTGTGGCCTTAGATCATTCGTATCCGCGGCGCCTAAAATTATGGACCATTTCAAATAATAAAATAGTAATTGAAACCTGTGGCTGGTAATTATACGTAATTAATTAATTCAGTAAATTGTATTGCAAAGTAATTTCCTAACCCTGATTTAGGAAACAAAAATTTAGGAAACATGCAATGCAATATATTTATAATGTTGCAAGATTTTGTGTCCACTGAATCAAAATTGTAAGAGCTGAAATAAAATTACTTCCTACATCACTTTAGGATCCAATAATCGGTATACATGTGTCTCATTTTATGTTGTTTTGTCATCTAAAATTGTGGGCGAATCGGATAAAAACTGAAAGAGTTATTCCCAAATATGTGCTTTTATGACGTCATAATCCCGTTATTTCGTTTAGAAAACCAATAGATCGTTGTCAGCGTGTAAATCACCCTTGCATGCAAATTTTCATATCTCTAGACTCTAGAGTATATGCTATTTCCTATTAATTCTGGACAAACACACAAACAAAGGATCAATATAGAGATAGATAGATAGATAGTAGATAGATAGATAGATAGATATGTCATTCAACTTTGTTAACGTTACAATGTTGCGCAATGTATGTTTGGTTTGGTGCAATTTAGTTGCAACAAGTAAATTAATTTGCAGTATTATAGAAAAGGGGGAGTCCATTTCTGTAAAGCAAAATGATATTTTACAGATTTAGACCCCCGGGCCAAATCTGTAGGGGGGGGGGGCAATTCCGGCAAAACAGCACTATCTTTTGGTGGTTGGTGGGTTGATAGTGAGTCCAAAAGAACATGTTGTCGACACAGGTGTAATTTTAGATTTTTCTGTAATGTCGTCATCACTATATTGGTCCTAAACCATTTCAGAAATGTGTTTCGAAAGGCAAAGACCCTTAGAGTGGTGTAAGTTTCCTTTTAGCTCACTTCATTTCATAGATATTCAAGTTTCAGTAGAATATAGTGGGTGATGAGTCAGTATTTTGTATGTGCGTGTTGGGTGCTCACCCAACACCAACCAACTTATTCGAAATATATAATTCACAAAATTGTAAAAACACATATTTTTAACCATGTCATCACCACCTCAAGGTGTCAAACCAAATTTGTAGAGATGCTAAGTGGCATAAAGATCAATTGATAAATTGAAGTTTGTTTCTATCTTGTATCGTCTCTAAGATTAAGCTATTTAGCAAATTAGTATAAATAATTTAACACCAATTTCAATGTCAACTTAAAATAAATCAAAAAAATTTTATAATGAGTACTTTTATTACTTTCTAATTGGGCACAAGAAATACAAGGATTTAAGTAATGGGAGAAGGTTCAGAATTAGGTTTTCTGGCGTTTGTTGGATTTAAATGCGGAAACCTGATCTTTACGGCGGGTTTCACTGATCTGCTTCCTTAAATTGTTAAAATAGATATTTGAAAGGATATTGTTCACCTATTCTCTTGATTTAATCGAGTGTTCAGTACAAGCATACGATGTTTGCTATGGGCTATTGACAACATGCCAAATGGATACCGGAAAGAATAAAGTACTCATTTTCTAATTTTTAGTGTGCTTCTTCTAGTAAAAAACGTTATAGTAGGGTCCTACTATAGTTTATACTATAAGTGCACATTATTGAATTTACCTCTGTCGGACTTCCGGCCGGCCGTACGCGATGGCCTGAATAAACCATTTGTGATAAGAGATTTAGAATTTGGACAGAGATATAGAATTTCCTGGAGATGATCACCTTGAAGCCCGATTTTTCAATTTCGCTTTTGTTCGTCAGTTATATCGAAATAGGTATTCTGGTCCAGTGACTCTTTAATAATTCGAATTATCAATTGAAATTATAGAGGTTGTATTATCCTAAGGATGTTCTTTCTATTTATCAATTAAAATTAATAGGTCGCTAACCAACTCTAGGTTTTATTAACGATTATTTACATAAATCAGCCATCTTCTCCATATTGTAATTACTCTATAGTATACTATAGAACATATTACAAAAGCCTACTATCTGCTAGCTAATGTTATTGATTGGTTTGTAAGTGAATATGTGTTTCATACAAGTGTAATCAAAACACTTGGAAGTTGGAACACTTTACAAGTTGATGATGATGTCAATTCTATTATTCAAATTAGAAACGTAAATACTACACGTATTCTTAATTTATATTGTAATAATTAATCTTTAACTAATTTTAACATTTGTTTTAATAGTATAGAGTAATAATTACCATATATGGGTATGTATATTTGATTACGTCATTGTGATTAAATCCGATGTGAAATCATTCTCAAAAGTATTTTAGATGTTTCTAGCGTATTTGAAAACCTATGTTTAGTTTATTCCATGACAATAGGTAATTCACTGGCCTGGAAATGAAATGTGCGATACTTGACTTATCTATCCGTATAATTAGTATGCCATGCGTCAGTATATAAATAGTGCAAGAGTAATTTTTTATGCGTATTCTCCCATCTGACGCAGAATTTTATGGTGAATCCAATGGTAAAATATAAATTTCGGGTTTAGTATAACATTTTTTGAGTTATGGACCAGACAAATTTTCAAAGGTGTCAAAGTGGTATTAAAAAAATGGTCTATCAAAAATTTGGCTCGAGATGCACATCTGTAACATATGGGACAGCAATGCTAAAAATTTGAGCTCCGGGGCAATCTAACTCTGGCCTGTAGAGCGGATACGGTCTAAAACAAAAACCCAAGGCAGTGATTTCAATACTGGGCCACTATACTAAAGTATAGTCGGCACAGTAAAAACTAACAAACCAAGGCAGTAAATTAGAACTGGGCCACTATACTATAGTATAGTCGGCACAGTATTTATAACTAACCAAAGCAGTAAGATTAGAACTGGGCCACTATAGTATAGTATAGAATAGTCGGCACAGTAATAACTAACCAAGGCCACGCCAAGGCAGTAAGATTAGAACTGGGCCACTATACTATAGTATAGTCGGCACAGTAATAACAAACCAAGGCAGTAACATTAGAACTGGGCCACTATACTATAGTATAGTCGGCACAGTAATAATATACCAAGCCAGTCATTTCAATACTGTCCACTATACTATACTATAGTCGGCACATTCATAATATGCCAAGGCAGTCATTTCTATACTGAGCCACAATACCAGGGGTCCCCAACATACGGCCCGCGTAAAATTTAATCCGGTTAATATCTTTGATCATTTTATGAGTCTGTCATGATTTTAGATATGTCTCTTAACCTTTTATGTTCCATTTCCGCTTGGGTAACCAAACCTATCTCTCCCTTATATATCTGAAATTTAGTAATTGGCCTTTATGGACCACCAAATATTTGAGGAAACCAATGTGGCCCGCAGTAAATTGAGAGTCGGCTCAGTTATAATAGAGTATGATTTAACAAGCTATATCAATATATTTATTATAAATTGAAACAATAGAATTAGGTTCAATATAATTATTACAAGTTCAAACAATAGAATTAAGTATAACACTTCAATTTATTCTGAAGTGTGAGGAAATAGAGGAGGTGGCACCCCAATTATGGCATAACCTAGGCTAAATTGAACATTTGTGATTGCCAAAAGGTTTAGAATTCAATTATTTATCCAATATGTAATTTGATTAAGATTGCTATTAATTATTTTATGCTATGGGCCATAATTATATTAAATAGGGTAAAATTATTTGATCAAAGATCGTAACCCCAGGTGCAAATTAGACGGTCACTTCGCACCTACATACCAAGTATTAGCTCTTATAAAGGTTTGGGCAGGGTACCGGCTACGGAGAAATACCAAATTGCAGCTGTGCCGAGAGATGTTCCTTGGAGGCACTATCCTTCGGTGGTTGGTTAATTGATAGTGCCTCCAAAGGTAAATGCTGTCTTCACAACTACAATTTTGGATTTTCTTCGCCATGTTTTGAACCCCTCAAGGTGTTTAGACACATTTTCAAGTTGAAACTAGACAAAGGAACAATTGATGAATTTGAAGTTTATTTCTATTGTAGGGGATCATCAAAATATGTTCGTATTTTCCAAAATTCCATATTAACCGGAGTCATTTGAATGTATTAATTTGCTAGCGGAACTAAACTTTGTTCTCCTTGAGCGAGATTTTGCCTTATTAGTGTTGGTATAAATAGTTATCGAAGTACTGAGTGGAAGTTTACCTGGAGCTAAGTATACAAGAAGTAGTGAACCAAACGAACAACTATTTACATTAGGTTGATAGAGTATGAGTTGTAAAAAGAAAGATGTATTCAGCAAGCAATTTTCCAATAGCAATATTAGCAAAGTCGAAATCAAAGTGTAGTGGGTTGGCAATGAGAGTGAAAGGAGGGGCTTAGTTTCATAAGTTATGAAAATCCTGGCTATATTTCGAGGAATTTATTGGAGAGTAGAAATTATCAGAGTTCCGAGGCTCCAAAATTACTCAGGGGGATTCTAAGCCCTCAAGAAAATGAGGGGATGCAAATTAATCTTTTTCAATTAAGGTACAACTAGACCCCACTTAGTCAAAGTTGCTCATTTCAATTGGGGTCCAACTAGACCCCACTTAGTCAAAGTCGCTCTTTTCAATTGGGGTCCAACTAGACCCCACTTAGTAAAAGTTGCTCTTTTTAATGGGGTGCAACTGGACCCCACTAAGTCCAAGTCGCGCATTTCAAATGGGGTCCAACTGGACCCCACTTAGACAAAGTCGCTCTTTTCAAATGGGGTCCAACTAGACCCCACTTAGTCAAGTTGCTCTTTTTAATGGGGTCCAACCGGACCCCACTAAGTCCAAGTCGCGCATTTCAAATGGGGTCCAACTGGACCCCACTTAGTCAAAGTTGCTCTTTTTAATGGGGTCCAACCGGACCCCACTAAGTCCAAGTCGCGCATTTCAAATGGGGTCCAACTGGACCCCACTTAGTCAAAGTCGCTCTTTTCAAATGGGGTCCAACTAGACCCCACTTAGTCAAACTTGCTCTTTTTAATGGGGTCCAACCGGACCCCACTTAGTCAAAGTCGCTCTTTTCAAATGGGGTCCAACTAGACCCCACTTAGTCAAACTTGCTCTTTTTAATGGGGTCCAACCGGACCCCACTTAGTCAAAGTCGCTCTTTTCAAATGGGGTCCAACTAGACCCCACTTAGTCAAACTTGCTCTTTTTAATGGGGTCCAACCGGACCCCACTTAGTCCAAGTCGCGCATTTCAAATGGGGTCCAACTGGACCCCACTTAGTCAAAGTCGCTCTTTTCAAATGGGGTCCAACTTGACCCCACTAAGTCAAAGTTGCTCTTTTTAATGGGGTCCAACCGGACCCCACTTAGTCCAAGTCGCGCATTTCAAATGGGGTCCAACTGGACCCCACTTAGTCAAAGTCGCTCTTTTCAAATGGGGTCCAACTTGACCCCACTAAGTCAAAGTTGCTCTTTTTAATGGGGTCCAACTGGACCCCACTTAGTCCAAGTCGCGCATTTCAAATGGGGTCCAACTAGACCCCACTAAGTCAAAGTTGCTCTTTTTAATGGGGTCCAACCGGACCCCACTTAGTCCAAGTCGCGCATTTCAAATGGGGTCCAACTGGACCCCACTTAGTCAAAGTCGCTCTTTTCAAATGGGGTCCAACTTGACCCCACTAAGTCAAAGTTGCTCTTTTTAATGGGGTCCAACTGGACCCCACTTAGTCCAAGTCGCGCATTTCAAATGGGGTCCAACTTGACCCCACTAAGTCAAAGTTGCTCTTTTTAATGGGGTCCAATTGGACCCCACTTAGTCCAAGTCGCGCATTTCAAATGGGGTCCAACTAGACCCCACTAAGTCAAAGTTGCTCTTTTCAATGGGGTCCAACTGGACCCCACTTAGTCCAAGTCGCGCATTTCAAATGGGGTCCAACTAGACCCCACTAAGTCAAAGTTGCTCTTTTTAATGGGGTCCAACCGGACCCCACTTAGTCCAAGTCGCGCATTTCAAATGGGGTCCAACTGGACCCCACTTAGTCAAAGTCGCTCTTTTCAAATGGGGTCCAACTTGACCCCACTAAGTCAAAGTTGCTCTTTTTAATGGGGTCCAACTGGACCCCACTTAGTCCAAGTCGCGCATTTCAAATGGGGTCCAACTTGACCCCACTAAGTCAAAGTTGCTCTTTTTAATGGGGTCCAATTGGACCCCACTTAGTCCAAGTCGCGCATTTCAAATGGGGTCCAACTAGACCCCACTAAGTCAAAGTTGCTCTTTTCAATGGGGTCCAACTGGACCCCACTTAGTCCAAGTCGCGCATTTCAATTGGGGTCCAATTGGACCCCACAAGGGCAACAAAGGAGATTTCATTTGCTAGATACTTTTTGGGGTTAAATTAGTAACCTACGTAGTATTCATCATCTAATTTCCGGGGACCCACAAAAAGAGTATTGTATTGGGGCAAAGGTTAAAAGAGAACATTTCCTTGGGTCAGCCCCCTAAAAATCCATATGTGGAACACTGATCAAGTGCTCATACGTAATTCACACGTATGAGCACTTTCAACACCAGGAGGTATGCATTCAATATACTAATGTTGCAGTGCAAACGCAAGATTGGTGTACACGCGTGTACACCAACTTGTCTGGTGCACACGCGTTTACACAGTGTAAACGCGAGATTGGGGATTTATTATACTTGTGGTTCATTTATTTTAAATTACTAACGTGGTATTTGTTGACCATGCTAGGCAGGATTGTTATGGGAATGGGAATCAATTTATTCCCTGTGGGATTCTATGTGGGAGTATATACTATTTATTATACGCAGGGGGTGGTGAATCTTCTGTTAACAGCCATTTTGGCTGTTTGCTGTTAACAGCTAACTATTTGCTGTTAACAGCTAAGAATTCGTCCCCAATTGGCATTAAACCTTAACTGCATTTAAGTCGCCTTTAAGCTGTTAATTAACGCCAATTTCAGCTGTTAACAGCCAATGTGAACTGTTAACAGCCAATTCTAGCAGAATCTAGCTGCTAACAGCCAATTCAAGCTGTTCAAATTCAATAATTGTATCAGTAAAAATAAGGAAAAGGGACAAGCAAAGAAAAGTTATACTCAAAAATGTTTAAATTCGAATTGTATATCGTATTTACATAACAGTGAAATTTGAAACTAAATGATTATACAGTGGAGCCTCCCATAACGGACACTCCAAATAGCGGACAACCTCTAAATAACGGACAACCCTCGTAGCACGGATTTATTTATTTATGTGTCTAATAGAAAAGCAACCTCTATATAACGGACAACGGTTCCGGTCCCAAGGTGTCCTTTGTTCAGCGGCTCTACTGTATAATAATATTTAAATTATTGCATTGGTCAGCATCTAGCTGTTAACAGCTTCGATTTTCATTTGCTGTTAACAGCCAGTGGCTATTAACAGCGCTGTTAACAGCTTCGATTTTCATTTGCTGTTAACAGCCAGTGGCTATTAACAGCGCTGTTAACAGCTTGGCTGTTTCCAACCCTGATTACACGTAGACACAAGTGCACTATACACCTTGCTCTCATTTTTGTCGGTATACCCTTTGAAATTTTGTGTATTTTTCCACAGTTACCCTGAGTACCATTTGATAAGAAATAGTATGTATTGCAACTCGTTCTTGCCAACTGTTCCAGTAATTCTTTTAAACTGTCAAGTGTCAACGTCAAGGAATATATTATACTACATACCATCTCGCTCATTAATTTCCTTATCTTAATTATTTTCATTAAGTACTAATTATAAATGTTGGTACAAGCTACAAGGGTGTTCCCTGGATCAATAAATTTACATTTATCAATGAATAGAGATAACGAACATTTATATATTCTATTACGACCAGTGGCGTATTCTGTAATTTGTGTGCGAGAAAGAGCACTCGCGTATTCTCTTGGTGGGTTTGCTTTTTGGCATAAAACCAAAATACTTATAAGCGTTAGAATCATCTTGGCATGTTCAATGTAAGCCATCGCTAATCCGAACTGGAGATATGACAATTTTTTCGTTTAAAAAGACACCTTTAATTACATCTTTATTGAGTGATTGGAAAACGAATTCATTATGAAAACTATAATACAGTCAACTCCCGTTATAACCAAGTCGGATATAACGAAGTCATTCAATGGTCCGGAGATCCTTCTATCTTATTACATTATTATAACTTCGATTACAACGAAATGGATATAACGAAATTCCGCTTATAACGAAGTAATTTAAATCCCATATAGCCTCTAATCTATTGATTTTACTCCGGTTATAACGAACTCCGGTTACAACGAAATCCAACTTGTACAACTTGTAATGAACTCCGCTTATAACGAACTCCGGTCATAACAAACTCCGCTTATAACGAAATGAAACTAAGGTCCCGGGCACTTCGTTATAACGAGAGTTGACTGTAGTACCACTTTGTGGTACTTTCGTAACTTTTGCTAGTTCTCTATAATTTGACAAATGAGGCTAAGCAAGGCGCATTGTCTAGAGATTAACTTGCCGCGCCGAAGATAATTCTGGGGTACATTACGCGGCAGAGTAGAGTCAGAGGCCATCCATGGCACCGCAAATGGTCCGGGGGACCATATATGACATGACAAATCTACATCAACTTTAATATTATGCCGGAGTTCATTTAAATTCGATTTTAACCTTGCCTACTAGTATACTGTACTACCTTTCGTTAAATTGATAATTATCCATAAACTATATTACGTGGCTATTAACTTATGACGTCATTATTCGAGTAATACGATGAGCGAACCCTTTATTAACCTACACTTATGGGTTTAAACATTTTTTAAAGTTCAGTTATTTCTCTTAATTAAGTTAATAATTATTCAAGTTAATTCTGGCTATTCAAGCACATTTTTCTTGGTTTGTGTGGGTAGAGTTAATGTTCTAAACTATGTTAAAAGATATTTCGTTTGTTTGATATCATCAGAAATACTTTATATTTACTGGAAATTACCTACTACGTACCTGTTGTTATTCCCACCTTGTGTTTCATTAAATCATACTTTTGAATTATTCAATAATTTAAGTTCAACTAACCACCTGCACCTGTTTTATATTCTTAATGCTTTCCACTAAACTTTAAACTGTGTGTCTTCACATCTATATATTATTCTCGTAATCCTACTAAACTGTTTTGAAAGCACTTACTGCTTAATTAATTAATCATTATTAATTAACAAGTGAAATATTCTAATTTTTATTTCAACATTACATAATATAATTTAAAGTGAATACTCACTCATTAATAGCGCAACTGTCTCTCAACTCGAGTTCAATAAACCATTTTACATCCTTTTTGTTATAATTGCATTATAGTAAATAACTCATCACTTCATTATATATTATACGTACGTATGTATATGTAGATAACAAAGTTTCATAAGGTGTCAAACAAAGAGCGCGAGATTCTGAAATACGATCCTAAGACGCAGTAGAAATGCATTGGTGCACATGATTTAGGCCTGTGACCAATTCTACCCTGGATAAACCTTCTATGAAACTACAGTAGAACTTCGTTAGTACGAACACGTTAATAGGAACACTATTTCAGTCAGTGGCATATCTAGTGGGGGGGATTTGGGTGTTCAAACACCCCCTCAGCTCAACTATAACACACTGCTTCCCAAAGTTGGAAGTATTGTTTTGTTAATAAATCGATTTTACTCAATAAGAGCAGCGGCGGCGCTCTCGAATTCTAATTTACAGAATGTTATGCAATTATATTATTTTTTTATCATTCTCGTATGCTCTGAACACCTTCCTCAACCAAATCCTAGATACGCCCCTGTCAGTCCCCTTCAAAGCCTTTTCATTACAAATAATATTGTTTAATACGAATACAATTCTGGATTAGGCGAACGCATTTTGATCGTCCCCTGGTGTTGAACTAACGCGGTTCTACTGAATACAAATTCTCAAAGGTTTCGTTTCCAAATTCCAGAGAAGTGATGGCAGAGTTATATCTAATAAATGAAGGTGACGTCACCAAATCATCCATTAGACAGAAAGTGTGGAAACACATGGAAGATAGCAATATCGCCCAGTTGCCGCGCCCCGTGTTTAACCGTATCCCCAACTACCGAGGCGCCGCCGCTGCCTGCCAGAACATCACTCAGCTAGACGAGTTCAAACATGCCTCTTCAGTCAAAGTTAACCCTGACAAGCCCCAGGCAGAAATTAGGTTTCTAACGCTTGAACACGAGAAGCTGTTGTACGTACCTACTCCCAAGCTTAAGAGTGGACTCATTAACCACATCGAGAGTCCAAGTATCGCGAATAAACAGCTGCTCCGGAAGTGTGCGAGCTACGAGGGCATCAGTGAGTTCGGCAGGGAGATAGATCTCGATGAAGAGGTGAGAATAGATCTCGTCATCACTGGTTGTGTCGCGGTGTCGCGAGAGGGGTGGAGGATTGGTAAGGGAGAAGGATATGCTGACCTAGAGGTAGCCATGATGCTAGTATTGAGAATTATATCACCGGAAATACGTATAATCACTTCTGTCCACGACTCACAGATAGTTGATATACCCGAGTCTATAATGCAGGCTCACGACATACCTATTGACATAATAGTAACCCCAACACGAGTAATACACTGTCCCAGGAGACCGAGGCCCCCTGGTATCATATGGAGTCTGCTGACCGCTAAGCAGCTATCAGATATTCCGATCCTTAATGTTCTGCGCGAGAGAGAGTATTCTTCAGGTGCTGACGTCACTCTCAGGAGTGGGGACATGGATGGAATTACAAGTCTACATATTAGGGATAGGGGCTCTAAGCGTGGGAGTGAGCGTATGAGAAAACCTATTCAAAATGGAGAGATTAATAAGAAAACTACTGATGACAATGTAGTTATAAAGATTCGGGATAATGTTCAAAGTAGAATAGTTTGTTCAGATGGTTTGGATGTGAGTAGTTTTGAAGTTATAAGTTTTACGGATTTCATCTCTCAACATCCTGACTGGAGTTTGTACAAGAAATAGTCAGTTATTATTTTGAATATGATTTGATATCACTTTTATAATTAATTAAACTAATCAATTGATTGTGCGAGAGTATCTTATTATATTCTATAAGTTTTATTGTTTTATACTTTGTTAAATAGTTAATTTACAAATTACAACCTTAATAATCAGATAAAATTTTATGCCACACGTTATAGTATTTCCCGAATGCCATTATGTTTCCACTGTAGCTACTCTCAGGTTTGTAGTTAATTTAAGAGCATCCTTATATGTAGACCGTCTAGAAATAGACGGTCTATAAAAGCCCATACAAATAAGCCAAAAATTTGTAGACCGTCTATAAATTCTGTAGACCACTTGCCCTGCTTTTTATGGGTAATACTAATGCATAGGGAATAAAACCTGGTCTATTTCTAGACTGTCTACATATAAGATATCTCTTAATTTAATTATCCTAATTCTACTCAGTAATGGAAGATAAATAGTCTGTATTTGCATTAATTAACGGCATAGAGATTATTACCTCTATGAATCCAAGTGAGTTTGTCCTTGGAGGTATAGCAGCTGTATGTGCAGGTGTATTCACGAACCCCCTCGAGGTCATTAAGACCCGTCTGCAGTTGCAAGGGGAGCTTAGAGCGCACGGCACGTACAAGAGACACTACAGAAACACTCTACAAGCGTTTTATACAGTGGCACGTAATGATGGCATGCGCTCCATTCAGAAGGGACTGGGCCCCGCTCTGGTGTACCAGGGCGTTATGAATAGTGTCCGGCTAGGCACATACCAGGTGTTTATGGACACAGGTGCCGCACACGACGAGAAAGGTAGAACCGTCCTACCTACTACAATGGCGTTTGGCGCTATTGCCGGGTGCATGGGGTCTTTCGTTGCCAGTCCGTTCTACCAGGTTAAAGTCCATTTGCAAGCTCAGAGCGCTCCCTCCATTGCGGTAGGCTATCAACGGAGCCACACAAGTGCTAGGAAAGCTCTGTCAAGTATCTACAGGGAGTACGGGGTGTTCGGTCTGTGGAGGGGGGCCTCTGGGGCCATGGCCAGGGTAACCCTCGGATCAGCTGCTCAGCTGAGCACATTCTCTAACGTACAGTGCCTCCTCAGTGAAGCCTTTAACAGGAAGCGAACTGATATGAGTGTACTAGTCGCTTCGAGCTTTATGAGTGGACTCGTTGTATGTGTAGTAATGACGCCTTTAGATGTCATCTGCACTCGATTATACAACCAGAAATTGGATTCTCAAGGCAGGGGCGTGATGTACAAGGGTATTATTGACTGTGGGGTGAAGATTAGGAAAAGTGAAGGTATTAAAGCCTTCTACAAGGGACTTGGGCCTCACTACATTCGTATTGGGCCACATACACTGTTGAGTTTAGTATTTTGGGGGAAGTTTAGGCACATTTATCAAACCTTGAAAAATACATAGCGTAGATCCATTCAAAATTGTAATTAGATTGAGATTTTGTTATATTCCATGCTCCATTAATTATCCAATATAATTTGCATACCTATGATATTTACAGAAATTATTTGGGTTATACGTTGTAAGTAACAGTTAATGTGAAAATTTGTACCAACAATAACAACAATAATTAATAAGCTATATTAATTCATAAATCCCTCAGTAAGAATAACATTACACCTGGGTTATTGTAACAGTAATGATTTTAGAAAATAAGAATTAATTAATTAATAAATAATGGTAATTTCCAAAAACTTCCAAAACTACCAAATAGGGTGTAATAGTACATAATAGTAGTTGGAGCTTTTGTCTAATATTCATTACCAGAGACGGAACCGGTCGGGTCTGACCGGCACCGGTCGGGTCGGGTACCGGTCGGAACCTTGATCGGCCGGTCGAGATCTCTATATGATCTATTCGATATCATAATATCATAGTTTGTTTCTATTATTTATAAATTATTGCTAGCTATGATTGACCGGTCGACCGGCCGGTCGGGTCGGGTCAAATTTCCAACTGCACCGGTCGGGTCGGGTCATGTAAATCCCGACCGGTTCCATCTCTGTTCATTACTATTACTTCGAATTGAGATTATAGGAAACACATTATAATAGTGGTTCCCCACTCCTTAGATCCTTATAAGTAGATTCATTATTACTTGTCGAGCCCTTCGGTCTCGGTCGCTTCGCGACTTTTGTTCGTAAAATTCATTTTGGATTGTGATTAGTTACTGTAATTTGTTTGGGAATTTATGTTATGTAAGTTATTCTCATTGCTCATTAGTTATTAATTATTAGTTAATTAATAGCTCAATAATTCTTAAGGGTAGCTCGTTCAGCTATATTAAAACGTTAGCTTGTTAGCTCAAATAAATTGAGACCTGTGTTGGTAAATTATACGCAATGAATTTATTTCAGTAAATTGTATTGCAAAGTAATTTACCAACTCTGGATTTAATCTCTGCATAATAATGGTTTAAAGATGAGAATAAGACCGCTTCGCGGTCTTATTAATTATTCTCACCATTAAACCATTATTATGCAGAGGTAAATTCAGGATTGCAAAATATTTGATTTCATAGTAATAAACATCTATACATCTCACCATAAACAATTCATTTTGCAGGAGCTTGGTTAGTGAATTATTTAATCTAATTGATAGCAATAATTTACATAATAAATCTCATCGTTGGGCAGAACCAAAATCCAGGCACGTAGCTACGGGGGGGCGACTGCCCCCCAAAAAGTACTTCTCGCCCCCCCTACCAAGAGAATTTAGGAAGTGTTCGTTATAGTAAATAGAGTGATTCGTCCCCCTAAGCCCCCCCGACTCCCTGCACTTGCCCCCCTGAATTACATACTCTAGCTACGTGCCTGCCAAAATCCTAGATTACTTGACTTAAAGTGAGTATTAGAGGAAAGGTCCCGAATCAACTCGGCCAAATCATTATTTGTCAGCGACATTTGCTTATATGTCGGCTAGCCGACAAGAAGTAATTCCTGTAGTTATTATGAAAATTATTCAAAACACCTTAATTAATATTAATTAGTATATTTTCCCAAAACGCTTATACTATAAGAAGTCCTTATCACCCTTTTCTACATATTTGGAACGGAATTTTTGATTCTATAAAAGCTATAATTATGAATTGAACATAACATGTGATACTTATAAATAATAAGAGATTGCGTTTTTTTTTTGAAATTTGATTATAAAAACTTTGCCTTTTTACTGTGATATTCATGAACTTCGTTACTCATCCTAACTCTATTCTTGCTGCTATTTCCCTGTTGAAGTTCTACTCGGATATGTTGTCCGTCAAACATTCCCATTATCTGGGGATTCGCATTGAAATCCTCAAGCTTGTTCCACTTCTCCTTATCAGTTTTGTAAGATACGCTAAACGAATCTTTTGCATTGAGATTCAAGCTCTGTTTAACTTGAGTCTCTAAATTGTGGAAATTAGCCATCCTGCTCATGTGCACAACTTTATTTTCTTTGCTCTCCCCGTTGAGAATCTGACAGTTGAGTGCGAGTAGATACACCTCCACTCGTGTGCTCTTTCGAAAGCTACCGTACTCCACTACCCACCTACGGATTGCTGTTCCTTTCGTCCCAAACTTGTCAACTAATAGTTTCCAAGCGGGCTCTGGTACTAACTTATAATCTACATTATGAACTAAACCTTTCTTCACTAGTCCAGTTGTGCAGAAAAGATTGGAATTGTCAATTGGCCCTGGATGTAATGTTTGCGAATTATATGCAGATTTATTGCTAGCATAAAGTCTCCACTTTTTGAACCAGGAACAGCTCACCAGGCACCAAATTTCTCCTCTCTTTAGGTCCTTGTTCATCATATTCGTTATGACGTCATAATGCGATTCATGCTGCACGGTTTCCTCGTGTTTGAGAAGTGGCTCTTCGCACCAGCTGTTCACATTTGGCTGTGGACTCATGTCCATTGGTGCCACATCTTCATGGCTACAGCTACAAAATCGGGCATTGTTCGACTCGCAGGGCGTTTGCAACACTTCTTGCTTTGCCTTGCCCCAACTAGTGGTCATGTCAACTGGAGGGGCTTCTTGTTGAGGTGTACTTACTGGAGTGTCACAGATAACAGTGGTAATCTCCGCGAGCTGCTCCATCACTATCTCACCGCACTGCTCGATCTCCTTCTCTACGGGACCCTTGTGGATTTGGAATTTAATTTCAAATATTTGTGGCTTTTTATCAATTACATTATTTGGGATGTCTTCGGCTATGAACTGAAGAACGCTCAGCTTACTGGGAGGAGGAGTGTCGACGGAAGAATCTCCGGTTGTATTTTCAAATTTAATTACGTTGAGTTCTTTTTCTTGATTTTGGGAATTCAGATACGCGTCTAGTTTTGTTGTAAGCGTTTCTTCTCTCTTATCGAGGAGGTTGTGGAACTTGCTGAACTCCTCTTGGATCAGGTTTTTGAATTCTTTGACACTAACTTCCATTTTATTCGATGCAGTTTGTAGATTTGGAATCTTCAAAGGTTTTGTAGTTGGTGTGTGTGTAAATGGGAACTTAATTAATTCAATGCAACTGCATTGGTATTTATACCTGAGTCTAGATATTAGCTTAACTACATACGTACGTAGATGACCAATTAAATTGGGTTGTTTTTACTGTGCCGATATACTATAGTATATTCAGTTTGAGGGTTTCATTTCGATTCTAGTACGTAGTGTTTTCAAATTAACAAGCATTTTGAGATTCGGTAAATAATGTTCGAAGTGTTGAATATATACAATAAACATACTGGTGGTATTACTACTGATGCATTCAAACTGTGATAAATTGAACAATATATTTTTGTCACATTTGTTTAATTAATGAAGCCGTGAGGGATAGTGGAATAACATTCCTAAAATTGTGAGTCTTATAGCAAGCATGTACATTGTACTCATTTATACGTAAACACTTGATGCGTTTTGAAAATACGGACACTTCGTAACATTTATTTGCATAACGATCTGACGGTTTCCCAAGAATCCCAACTATTCTTATTCTAAATGTTTAGTTTCAATTTCTTCCAAAAGATAATTAATACCCTCGGCTGGCTTGGGGTAAAAGGTATAAATAGAAAAACCCCACTTTCACTTTCAATTGAAATTCAATTAACTTTCAGTTTCAATTTTACATTCCTAGCCAGACGAGGGTTATTAATGAGAGACGGGGGGGGGGGGGGGGCATAATATTAACTAAACAATTTAACTTCAGATTTGCTAACTTTAAGCAAATATTAAAACTTATTTAGGAAAAAGTAAGATTTTTTAGATTTTAAATAAAATTCAAAGTATTGTTAGTGAATAAAGATGATGATAGTTAGTTTAAATTCGACATCATATATCTTTAAATAAATATATTTACGTATATTATTACGTCTAAAATCTGGAATTACGTAGAAGAGCTATTCTCGCTGACTATTACGTCATCTTATTTCTGAGCTGACTGATAATTGAGAGGTTAAATCTTAAATGTATTGCATCAAACTGTAACCATAAATATTTTAACTATTCATTTGTCAATTAGTATACTTTTTACGTTGTTGTCGTGAAATTATACATACTTTCCTAGAACACAAATAATTACCACAACTACGTTCACGAATTCATTTAATAATTATCAACTAAATACGTATTTCATAATTTAGTTAGAAAGGTTCGAAAACCGTTGGCGTAGAAACATAGTCCTGTGATGAGATGGGCGACCCAAAAATCTTAGTCGCACTCGCCTCCCAGTTAATCAAATCAGCGATTTTAATCGCAAACATTGATCCAAAATTGAAATTGTATTTATATTACCAGTAACTACCCCCATTTAATCTTCCATCACTAACTCCCATTATCATTGAATGTATTAGTGTATCACATTCAAAATGATGTCTGCTAAATATTCTGCTACCGGTGTAAGCGCTTTGGGGACCCAGCGTTTTAGGGGGCCCCGTCCCCAAAGCCCTAGCGTTTTAGGGTCCCCCGTCACCATATCGCTAGTGTTTTAAAGCCCAGGGGCCCCAAACGCTAACGATTTAGGGACGGGGGGCCTAAAACGCTGGGCTCCCCATAACGCGCTTACACCGGTACCAACTACTACGAGGACAATAAGAAGGTGAAGGGGTGTGGTCCACGTCCATTATACCCCAGGCATGGGTGGGCACGCACCCCCTGCCCCATATTCTACGCCTTTGCCCCAACCATTATTGAGGAATTCACAAAACACATTTGGGCTTAAAATATCATAATTTAAATAATTTGTTGTCGTTATACTATATACAGTTAAAATTATAAATCAAGACACTTTTGCTTGGATTGAGCAGAAATTCACTGTCGAGTAGCAGTTATAATTGAAATAAAGATTTAGCAAAACATGTAGTAATTGTAAATATAAAACTTAAGTTAATTAACAGTTACAAATTAGAAGGAATTGAATAATATATAGCATTTAGTTACAGTTAGAAACTTCAGATTAAATTTCTTTATTTCCATAATCCTGTGAGCCGCTCCGGCTGCCCTAGCATAGTTAGACTTCCTAGCACAGTTATATTTTTGGTGTACTATACTTGTTAGTGGGATTAATTCAAATTATTGTTATTGTAAATGAATCCATAGGAACTTAATATTACAAGTGGGAAGCCAAATATATTTATTACGCCTTCGCTGATTATGTCATCAAATGGCAAAGCACAATTGTCCTATAGTTAAGTTATCAGCGTTGACTTCGCCATTATACCCACTACGTATTATGATATGTCCTAAATCTATCGACCAGGATAAACATGCTCATTGTAACCTCCGATTGGGCCATTCAATTGAATCCAAAATATTTAAAGAAATAGTATGGTAGCATTATTAAGGATAAGTCAATCTGGCCCGCAGGCTCAAAAGGTTGTCGACCCCTGCTCTAAGTGAACTATATACTCCTTAGATAATTAAATAATTCATTATTTGAATCAATTATTTAATGGGTTTAGCATGTTACATATAAGGAATTATTATGAAGTACATATTCATACTAAAAGTGAAAGCACATGATAATGATATCACAATCCATATGTAAATTAATCTATTACATATTTCTAGTTAAACTAAGCATGTGCCTTTTATTTCCTGCTTATAGAACCTAATTTGATCTGATAAAATACTTAAGTGGTTTGCCAAATGGCCTAGCCTTACATCATAGTATATCTTACACACACTTGATTTCCATCTTTATACAAGTACTTTCAAAGAAAAGGTTACATTTAATTGTTTTATATAATATTGCTAGACATAACCTTACATAATTTTGTTGTACTACCAGTGCTCGACAGAATGAAATTTTGATGGTGGCTAATTAAGCCACCAGCTCACTTTTTCTGGTGGCTAAAGAATAAACAACTGCCGTTTTAACAAACCTCTGATGACTAGACAAAGTTCAGATGCTGTAAAACAACACTAATGTTAATTAATACAAATGATGCAACGAAAAATATAATCTACACAGAGTCAAATTATTCACAATTTATGGTAGATTAGTTAAGCCACCAAAGGCAAAATTTGGTGGCTTAAATAAGATTTTTGGTGGCTAACGCCACCAAACCACCTAATTTGTCGAGCACTGTGTACTACCTCGTATTCTTTACAAATTTGTTTTCTGCCTAGAAAAATTATTTTGTTGGAATCTATGGGCATTAATAATTGTCTCATATTTTAGTAAGATTTGTCATCATCCAATCCAGGATATTTGGTATTTAACAATCTAAATTAACAAAATCTCAGAGTAGCTTTGAAATTACATACTTGGGAATAATATACACTTTGGTGATATACAAATACTATATCTTACATTTTGTTTGTATTAATATTCCTATATATTTTACGGTATACACGTACAGCGATTTTCTTGCACCTGGTATTTCTTACAATCGGTTCTTCATAACCGATGCCTCCTACACATATTATTTTATTCATTATTATAATATAATTTAATCGTTTTTCTTACTTTATTTTAAACTGACAAGAATTGGTAAGAAAAATATTGTTTGACTGCAATTAATTTATTATGACCTCTAAACTGCAGTAGATCTTCGCGCCACGTTAGCACGAACACAGGGGACCATCAAAATCCGTTCCCCATATCCGGAATTCGAGTTAACCAATCTAGTTTGTATAGAAAAGGGTTTGAAAGGGACTGACTGAAATAGTATTCGTATTTACCGGAATATAGTATTAATGGTTACGTAATTTAACATCAAAATTAGACAAAATTGTAATAAGTGCGGGTGGGGAAAAATTGATGAGTGCAGTGGAGCTGGAACGAGTTTATCATGGACAGTAGCCTAATTTATAAACAATGATTGCTTATAGTGAAAATCCTGTGCAATTATAGATATTTACCTTTTAGAAATCAAATTGCAAAATAATGGTATCAGAGGTTTGCTCAAAATAAGCGATTGTGATTCCCTTATTATAGGAAATTAACGCTCCATTAAATTACCCCGATTTGGAGCAAAACATTTTTAAATACGTACATGAAATTAACGCGATTGAGGGGAAGAACATTTTTATATTCACGAAATTAACGCGAATAAGTATTAGAAAAAATAATTATGAATTTCTTCTCCCAAAATAGGCTTCCAATCTACTTGATACACATGGTGTCCTGTCTTACCCATTTGCACATCGGGAATTATGTAGCTTCCAATTTTGCATATCCATTGTATAACTGTCCTGGAAATATAACAGTACTAATTCTAACTGTGCTGGAAATTAACACTCAAGGAAATTAACGCGATTTGGAGCAATTTGCGTTAATTTCATGGACGTTAATTTCCTATAATAAGGTATTCATTTCAATTCAACCTCCAATTTTACAAAGGAAAGGAATGTATACCTATGTAATAACATTCTTAGATACGTAATATAAATAAATCTCAACATTTCTATTGCAGGACTGCCAAATGCTTCTTTCACTTAATAGGTTGCTGTTATCTGTTCAGTGATTAATGTGATTCTTCTAAGAATGGAAGTAGAATATACATCACTGATTACAGAAGAAGACTTTGGATAAATTATTTCAATTTATTTGTTCAATTGAATTATTATGCACGTCTCTACCAATTTGTCCTATCGAAGGATAACTTATTTGTGAAACCCTAATTAACTTCCTTCACAGCCTATTTATTCGCTGTCTCGAGTTTATTTGAAGATATATTTATTTACGAATTTCAGTTTATCGATATACTCTATGGAGTTGGATGGTAAATTTATTAATAATTTATTAATAAAATATAAATATGTTGATTTTACATTACTTACAGAGCTTGACTATTATAATTCAAATAATTATAAACCACTGTTGCCACTTTCTGACCTTTATTAGTTTCATAAATACTATCGTACGGATATGTATAAAGTAGTATATTCTGTATACGATACTGAGAGTAAAGTCTAATTCCATCGCTTTAGCAAATGCAGTTACAGTGGAAGCCGCTTAATTGGGACAAATTGATGTGATACGGATTTTAGCTTAAAAAAATCACCTGTTTGTTAATCAGGACAACGCATCGGTTAATTCAACTTAATTGGGAGATAAAATTTAAATTGACAAAATAAAACTTTCGAATCATGAGTTATTTGGGGCTATGAGATGCAATAAACGAAAGAAGAGGCTCATATTCATAAGTTTACCCCGAATTTATTCTACTTTTACGATGAAACTCGTGCTTTTTTCACTTGTTTGAAATTTTATATGTAGATTCATTAATGAAAAAATTACGAAAAATGCGAACTTTGAATCATGTACAATGTTTATATTTCCATTACACTCCTTATGCCCATTATTGAAATATTGATCCAGGGTGATTAAACTGTATCTTATCTACAATTTTAAATCGGTTAATCGGGACAATTCCTGCCTCCTAAGCAGCTTCCACTGTATAATTAAATTAGATATACTCCTCGTTAGTACGAACACCAGGGGACAATCGAAATGCGTTCACCTAACCCAGAATACGTATTATACTAACGAGGTTCTACTGTATGTTGCAGCCAAATGCGTTTTGCACTTATGGACTGTCTGACGTCACATTCTTTGGTGTAGTATTATATATGTTGCAGTCAAAGTGCGTTTTGACTGAAAACGCACATTGACTGCAACATATATCTCAATTAAATTGTTCAATACATTTTTGGTTCCAATAATAATCGTTCTTTCTGCAGCTTATTGATAACTCGTAGTTAATGAAATCCACTGGTCATTTTACCTAGGAATTATACAATACAATTAGGCAGTAAGATAGTAGAAAATCTATTGAGCATAATTAATTAATTGATAATGACTACTAATCCTAACTGCTAGCGCTCAGCTGTGTGATGGCATCTTACAAGAAGGAAGATGCTTACAGGGTCCTCCATCTGTTGGAGGAGTACAGGGACTCTCTCCCCTCCGCTGACACCTCTGATGTGGTCGCGCTAAGACTGGCTCTCGACAATCTCATTGCTGCCATCAGAGCGCGGCTTTTCACAGCTCTCAGTGAGCTGTTGGAGTTCTACAACGAGTGCCTCCTGGATCCATCCAAGCCCAATGACGAGAAGTGTAAGTACAGCTCCACCCTGGCGCAGCACTGGCAGCAGGGCGGCCTCCCTCCCGTCAGTCCTGCGCGCAAGCCCAGGGAGCAGCCCGCGGGGTTCCACGAGTACGAGCTCGTAATAAAGCGGGGGGACATGGACCTGGGACTCTCTGTGACAGAGGCGACCAGCTTGGGTCAGGAGCAGGGGATATACATCTCCAATATCGCCGCAGACAGTGCATCTGCCCAGTGCGAAGAGCTGCGGTTAGGGGACCGAATCCTGGAGGCTAACAAGGTCCCCTTCTCCTCTCTGTCCCAGCAGTCAGCTGCTGATCAGCTGTCGAGCTTTACTGGGGACGTAGAGCTGCTCCTCAGAAGATACACAGAGAGTAAGCCGGCAGTAGATAGGAAGATTTGTGTGGTGGGGTTAACCAAACTGAACGGTAGCTTTGGGTTCACAATAAAAGGCGGAACTGACGCCCAGATTGTGAGCGGACACGACGGAGTGTTCATCTCGAAACTGTTCAAAAACGGAGCTGCCGAGAATACGGGACAGCTGTCAGCTGGCGACAGGATCATATCTGTCAACGGAAGTAACATTGAACACGTCAAACACGACGACGCAGTGAAGGTGCTCAGCTCCTCTGGCGAGCATATACACGTCACGGTGGAGAAGGGCGCATTAACCATGGATAACATCGAAGATCTGAACTCGGTCCGTGACGTAACGCTGGAGAGAGGCGAGAACGGATACGGCATGAACATTGTGGGGCGGGAGGCGCCCTCTCTGGCCGTGTATGTGTCGCAGATTACGGTGGGCGGCCCGGCGGACCGCAGCCAGAAGGTCTTCAAAGGAGACCGCATCCTGGAGGTGAACGAGCACGACGTGCGGCAGGTGACGCACGAGGTGGTGGCCAGCATCTTCCGCTCCTCCCAGCACCGGGTGCGCATCAAGGTGCAGCACGCAGAGGAGGGCTGGGACCAGGTGACCAACGGGGGCTCTGACCCGAACGCCTCGCTTAACATCACCACGTTCTACCAGGACACATTCTTCCTGCGAGCCTGGTTCCACTTCGACCCGAGTGTCGAGCCGGACATCCCAGACTCGGGACTCATGTTCGGACAGAACAACATCCTCTGTGTGGTCAACTCCACCAATGCAGACTGGTGGCAGGCCTGCAGGGTCGATGACTTCGGTAAGTTCGGTCCCTGCGGGCTGATCCCCAGCGAGAAGTACCAGCTGAAGCGCGAGCAGACGAAGAGCCGCTCTGTACACTTCCCCGACCAGGACTCGGACATCGACAACACGGAGAATAAGGTGAACAGGCGACTCTTCCACAAATCAAAGAAAGCTAAGAAAGCTAAGCAATCAAAGGGCTCCTCCGACTCAGATTCGGCCAGCGCCAGTCCCTTCTACACACACGTGGAGAAGCGAGAGGTCGAGGTCCGCAGGCCAGTCATCCTCCTGGGGCCCCTTAAGGACCACCTTAACGACATGTTGGTGCAGGAGTATTCCACTGCGTACGCGGGGTGTGTCCCTCACACCTCTCGACAGCAGCGGCAGAACGAAGAGCACGGCGTGGACTACTACTTCGTGTCGACTGAGACCATGGAGCAGCTGATCGCCGAGGACAGCTTCATAGAGGCGGGGCACTTTAACCAGAATCTGTACGGGACCACGGCTCGGGCTGTGAGAGACGTGTTGGACGCGCAGAGACACTGCATTCTGAGTGTGAGTCCGCAGAGCATTCCCAGACTGGAGCAGGCAGGCCTGAGTCCCATTGTAATTCTCCTGCACCCCACCTCTGCCAACGCGCTGCTGGAGCTCCCGGAATACCAGGACTCGAGACACACGCAACTTGACGACTTCTCGCGGCAAATGGAATTATCCAACCAAATCAATCAGGAATACGGTGATCAGCTGACTGGAGTTGCGAAAGGAGATAATATCGGCGAAATTCTCTACTCCGTTACCAACATAATCAATGCAAATAGCTACAAAATAGAATGGATTCCTGTCAAATTGGAGACCAACTAATACACCAGTCTTCGAGCCAACCATCCTACAGTACCTTCAAATTGTTCTGGTACCTTTTGTTATTTTAATGATTAGTATTTCTAACTTATTTATAATTATAATTCATTATTTTGATGTTCAACTTATTCAATAAACAACCTAATATCTTATTACTAACTAAGTTGCTATCTTTCTAAACTGGCCAATTTCTTGCTGACAAAAGGAATCTTTTGTATATTTTCTGATGTAATATTCATGCACTGGCAAGGTCATATTTTAACGTCGAAAATTCCTAATTGAGAGGTTTTTATATGTTGTTGGCTTGGCCGATATACGTAAATCGATAAAAAAAATTATTCTGGTCCAAATTTAATTTACATTCAAGGCAAGGCAACTAGTTTGTCGCTTCTTCGTGCAAATATGAAGATTTGTTGGTTTTGATCTGAAATTCATTTTATTTAATTAATTAATTACTATTGCAAATGGCTATTTTCTTGATACTATACGTATGATTAGCATCTGTTTAAATGACTGTAGTCTAAATACTTGTCAGTTATTATACAACTATAATGCTTATGTTCACACCCACTACCCGCTGCTGTGCGTCTAGCTTGTAGCAAACAGCAGCATGTTCAGACACGCCCTCAAACTATCCGTCCCTGTGCTCTCAGCTGCTCTCCGCTTACAGTCTACTCTCTCGCAGATACGCACACAGGTGGGCTACGAGCTGCAAGCGATAAAAGCCGCAGGGACCTACAAGCACGAGCGTGTCATCACCTCTCCACAGATGGCTCGTGTCACTATCAAGGGTCGCGAAACGCCACTTCTCAACTTCTGCGCCAACAACTACCTGGGACTTTCCAGCAACCCGGAGGTGATACAAGCTGCTCAGTCCGCCCTGACCACTCGCGGGATGGGCCTCTCCTCGGTCCGATTTATCTGCGGAACCCAAGACATCCACAAGGAGCTGGAGCAGAAGATCAGCAATTTCCACCAGCGAGAGGATGCCATTCTATACTCCAGTTGCTACGATGCGAACGCAGGCTTCTTTGAGGCTTTTCTCAACGACGATGACGTCATCATAAGTGACGCGCTCAACCATGCCAGCATTATCGACGGCGTCCGTCTGAGTAGGGCGAAGCGCCGCAGGTACCAGCACCTGGACATGGGGGACCTGGAGAAACAGCTAAAGGAGAGCCAGGGGGCCAGGCGCCGCCTCGTCGTCACTGACGGCGTGTTCAGTATGGACGGGGACATCACGCCCCTGAAGGACATCCTATTCCTCGCCTACAAGTACGAGGCTCTGGTATTCCTGGACGAGTGCCACGCGACTGGATTGTTCGGGAAGTCGGGCCGTGGGACTGAGGACTATTTCGACGTCATTGGCAAAGCCCATATAATAAACTCCACCCTAGGGAAAGCACTGGGCGGGGCCTCAGGGGGGTACACCACCGGTCCGAAGGAGATAATTGACCTCTTACGTCAGAAATCGCGACCCTATCTCTTCTCCAACACCCTCCCCCCGCCGATAGTAGCCGGGGCATCCAAGGTGTTTGACATTCTAATGAAGTCTTCGAGCCTGACTGAAAAGCTAGGCTCCAACACTAAGCAGTTCCGTGACAAGATGGCGTCACATGGGTTCAAGATTCTGGGAGCAAACCACCCGATCTGTCCGGTATACCTTGGCGACGCTCGCTTGGCATCAGAATTCGCAGAAGATATGTTAAATCGCGGTATTTACGTGATCGGTTTTAGCTATCCAGTTGTCCCTCAGGGACAAGCTCGTATTAGAGTTCAACTCTCAGCTGTCCACACCCACGAAGACGTTGATATTTGTGTTGATGCTTTTGTCGAAATCGGAAAATTTAAGAGGATAATCAACATTTCCTAATCCTTACTTATATTAGTTTTTATTTCAAGTCCTTCTCCATGTATTCCTGATACTCTATCTAATATTATTGACTGCCTTAGTAGTTGTACTCATTATTAATCTATTTCATTAGAAATACGAATAATTTTTCTTCATATTAATAAATAAATAATTATTTCCTTCAAATTTGTTGTAGTGAAAATACAGTAGATGATCTGATTCAAATGATACAAAAAATCTAAAAATACAGCTGTACCGACTTTTGTATTTGGGGAATAAACAACTACTGCACAACCGCAATTTTAGATTTTTTTATGATTTAGTTTGCTTTAATCCATTGTGTGCAAATATTAAAGTTAAACAAAATCAGTGTCCAGAAGCCCAGGGGAATTATTGGTCTGCCAAACCTGGATTATGCTATTAATATGGACTATTTTTAGCAACTAAATTAAACACTTTCTCTTGCACGTTAGAGAGATGGTTCATGCTGCGTTTGTGTATATTTCCCTAATTTTCTTTTTCACACATGTGTATTCTATCACAATACAAGTCAAACCGGAAATATTTCCACGCTATTGGCCTTACAAGGGGGATCTAAATTTCTCGAAAGATTGGTCCAAAGAGTGTGATGTTCCGTGTGTATGGACCGGCAAACCTGATAATGTGGATGGAGTATTCTATATCATTAAAAATAATCAAGATGCAAGCAGAGCGTTTAACGACAAAAAAATTGTTATCTCTATAGGGGGCTCTACCGAAGGGGGGCACTACTATGACCTACTTACCATTCGAAATTTCAAAAAACATTTCAATGCCAGTGCATTTCTGGACACAAGGTCAGATATACCCTGGCTAATGAAAGTTTCCAGCTATGAGGAGATGCAGAATGTTCCACGAATTCAGAATCCAATCAAAAAGGCAGTGGCAGCAATATTCAATTGTGATTCTAGGAACAACCGAGAGACTATCATTGCGGAAATTAGTGAAACAGTCCCGATTAATTGAATCGGAGACTACATTAGGAATTCACCCTGGCCAATGTGTGTGGACTTGCCATGTGAAAAGGAGGACGTTTTGAAGAGATACATGTTCTGTCTTGCATTTGAAAATGGTAATACGCCGGGTTATGCGACTGAGAAAATCCACCAGTGTTTCAGGGCAGGGTCTCTGCCTGTGTACTACGGAACAGCACATATCTCCCGACTGGTGCCAACAGGGTCCTACATCGACATGAGAGAATTCGAGTCACACACTGCATTGGCAGAGTACATGGTCAGATTAATGGAGAATGAAGCTCTCTACGATAGCTACTTTGAATGGAAGAAACGTCCTCTTGATCCAGGCTTCATCAGAAGGAACAAACCATTCTGGGACTATAGGGTTCAATGCAGAGTGTGTCGGGTATGTTTGGGTGAAGCAAAGAGGTCTCTCTTGGGACAGGGTATCACAGAATGCTACGGTCTACCGAAATACATCTCTTGACTTAGACCAAGATCCATTCTATACTGAAGAAAAACAACGATGCAAGAAAATGTGCACTGCAAGACATCCTGCAATCTTTTAATATTTTACTGATCTCTTGTTTATGCCTGATTATCATCTTCACTTATGTTGTTGAAGTGAAACTCCAGTGTGGTCCTATAGATAATTAAAAATGGACAATATTTGCTTCCAATCGTGTTTATATTCTTGTAATAAACTTTGTAAATACAGTAGATGTCGGATATAAGCACACTATGTTGGAAAACGGTTTCCATATAGGCCACATAAAATAAATTACTTGTTTATCATCCATATTTTTCGAGAAAATTGGGACGGCGGACGGGATTTTATTTATATTTTTTATTCCCATTAATATGCAAATAACATCATCCTATGCCAGAAATAAATCTAAATATTTAATTTAATTAGAAAATAACATGACAATGCCCAAATAATTAATGTAATGCTCTAAAATATAGGACTTATCAAAAATTTATGCATAGTAGGTACTTTACACAAGTTTATTGCTTATATTTTGTACGATTATGTTCATAAGATAATAATAAAATAGATCCGGACGGATAGTAAAAATTGGGGCGGGCGGGGATGATAAACAAGTTATTTATTTTATACGGCCTAATACCCTATATAATTTATGTCGGTTATAAGAACATGTCGGTTATAAACACATAAGTGCAGTTCCCGACGATGTGCTTACAGTGGAGAGTAGTACAGTGGATGCCGGTTATATATAACCGGTATCCACTGTACTACTCTTTAATGTAATTCTTTCGTTTAATGACTATTCATAGTGTTGTTAATTTTATCGTGTTAATTATACACAATATTCGTTTGTTCTCGAATCTCAATGCTAATTTATTCTTTTCTTCATTCTGAATCAACTCTATTGTTTTTCATGAAATGATCTCCGATAGGCACTTTGTACTATATAAGGCGGAATTACAAATAGAAATGTACTTGTGTAGATAAAGAAACTTATGAATTACGTAATCCCATAGTTAAGTACCAAAAGTGAACACCTCCAAGAAATGAACAACTCCAAAATATGAACACTTTTTATCGGCCCCAAATTTTCCCCATTGCTTTAGTTTAGACACATCATGATAAATCATGAAAAGTGAACACATCTCAAAAGTGAACGTTTTTGCTGGCCCCCAGGGTGTTCACTTTCTAAAGGTTTTCTGTATAGTATACAGTCAACTCCCGTTATAACCAAGTCGGATATAACGAAGTACCTGTTTATAACGAAGTCGTTCAATGGTCCGGAAATCCTTCTATCTTATTACATTACTAAAACTTCGTTTATAACGAAATGGATATGACGAAGTCATTTATATATTTCCCAAATAGCCTCTAAGCTATTGATTTTACTTCGGTTATAACGAATTCTGCTTATAATGAACTCAGAATACAACGAAATTTGTTCATAATGAACCTTGTAATGAACTCTTTTAAGATCGAACTCCGCTTATAACGAAATGAAACTTACAGTATGTTAGCACTGTAGGCTGTAGCACAGTTGCAACTAGGGGTCTCAATCCCGGGATCCCGGGATCCCGGTCCATTTTAGCCCGGGATTAGACTTTTCAATCCCGGGATCCAGATATATTATGATTATAGCAATGATTGTGAGCCTGATGTGAATATTATCTTCTCGCATGACATATACAGTCAGGTCTGCTTATTATGAACAAGATTTCGTCTGATAATATGAAGATTTATTATTATGAACAAATCCTACGGTCCCAATTTAACAACTTACATAGGGTTTGTATTAAGTTGAGTTCGCTTATTATGAAGTCTCTCTATTATGAACACAATTTTTGGTCCCTTGAATGTTCATAATAATAGAACCTGACTGTAATTATATTCTTTAATTCATTTTTATCGCTTACATTTCTCGGTAATCAGTTATTCGTTACTTGTTCAATTACGTGTGGCTTTGTCATTAGGTGAATTTTTGATAACATATGATGTTTTGTTTATTAACAACAATCTTGAACCATTTCATATAAATATAGATTTAAATTCCTATCAGGAATAATCAGAAAAATCTTAATTAAAATCTTATTATTACTATACTACGATCTTATGCTCTATTTATTATGTAATGGAGTTATCAATCAATACACAATTACATTAATTCAACATATTTGCATGATTGGTCAAGTGTCAATAAATTATTTGATCAATCCCGGGATCCCGGGATTGAACATGATTCCAATCCCGGAATCCCGGGATTGGAAAAAGGCTCCGGGATTGAGACCCCTAGTTGCAACAAACATTATTTTGGCTAAATGGATAGGGAGGTTCGGGTATAGGCTTTTTGTTAAATTAACATAATTAAAGAAGCTGTTATCAACAACTAAATGTCTATTACTGTTGGTGAGATGAGGTTGTTAGTCCTTCGGAATACTATTGAATATAATGAAAAGGCAATGTATAGAAATCAGGGTTGGAATTTAACCCGGGTTAAATAGGTTTTGCCCAGCCCAGTGGGTTAAACCCGGATAAAGCCGGGTTTAATTAGTTTAACCCGGGTTAAAGCGGTTTTTATTCTCCAGAAACGGATTTTCCCAGTTATAGTCCTTGTTTTCAAATTCAACGATATAATTAATTATATAAGCGTGTTTATTGTAAGAGGTGCATATCAAAATCAATTACACTAATGAAAATCTGAAACAAATGTACGTAGAGCAAATGACCAGTCAAACTCCACTGAACCTCTCAATTCCCGATAACAGGTTACCAATTTTGCTTATTTCTCTAAGCTAATTTATTTCGAAGTTTGTTCTGGACTAAACTAAAATTAGAAAATATCCGCTCAATAATAGCAGAACTTACTGGTAGCCGTAGTAAAAGAAGCGCTAAGTCACACAACTTTGGATCTACATCTCTGTATGTTTTTTTTGATGCATAACCACCAAACACATGGTTTTACTTTTTCGAGAAAATTCTCATCGAACATATGTTGTGGAATTGTTTACTTGAAGCACCTCAGATTGTTGTAACTTTTAAGAAATCCCATTGTTCGTACCTCAGGTATTATCAAAAAACATCATTACGGAATCTCAATATAATACTTGCAGAATAAGGATTTTCAATCAAAACAATTGACATAGCTAAAATTAACTTGATTTACAAGTACATTAGAATAAAACCCACTTTAACCCAGTTTAACCCACAAAAAGGTGTTTTGCCCAGCCCGGGTTTAACCCGGGTTTAATTCGGGTTTAACCCGGGGGGGTGGGTTAAATTTGCCAACCCTGATAGAAATGTCCGAATTCGGCTACTTGCAGTATTTACAACGAACTTCGCCAAAAATGTAGAATTTATCACGATTTGTAGATTGAAATTGATTGAGATTAGTATTCAAACAAGTCTTTTTTAGATTTTAGATTTTGCAAATGGAAAATTGGAAAGCCAAAGGTAAATAAATTAATTAACATTAAATGTAAATGAATTAGTATGAATTAATAATGCAAATGAATTAATACGAATTTATGTAAATGGATTTAATTAGAATTGTGACTCATTAATTAACAATCAAATTGCAAGATGGTCAGTATTCGATTTCACTAATAATTAATTTCAGAGACAAACAGTGGTTTTCACATAGTAACTACTACTATACTACAATTACTGTGTCGCCATTCCTACTTAGTTAGTCAACAGATGTTTTAGTGTTTGTGGAATCGAGAAAATGAGCGAACACGATGACTCCTCCATTTCCTACCAAGACGAGCCTGACTACCTCTCGTGGCCGTACCCCTCTGACACCCTCTGCGGGGTCCCCTGTAGCAACACCTTCGATAACAAATCCGGCCTTTCGGACGACCTAGCTTTCCTCACGTCCATGCCTGAGTTCTGTGACGTCACATTCCTAGCCGGAGAGCCGGGAGAGCCGGTGCCGGCGGTGCGCGCTATTTTAGCCGCGAGGAGCCGCGTGTTGAAGGGAATACTGCTGGACGCGGCACACGGCACCTCCGACCCAGCTCTGAAATCCAAGGGTAGCAAGAAGAAGAGCAAGAAGGGGAAACAGCGAAAATCCGTGCAGGACCTCGCTCTGAGTATCCCCATGCGCGATTTCGATCCTGACACATTCCGCGAGTTGATACATTACCTACACACCGGCAAGTGTCTGTTCCAGCCCAGTACAGTGATCGGGCTGATGAATGCCTGCGACTACTTCGGAATAGACGAACTCAAGCGCGCCTGTCTGGGCTACATAAACCGCTGTGTCGAGGTGGATACCGTGCTGATGCTGCTGGAAACAGCTGAGCAGTACATTTCCCACAAGTACACCAAGATAGCTCTCAAACCCATCCTGGAGTTCATCGACACTAACGCAGAGCAGATCCTGGCGCTGGCTGGCTTCTCGGCTCTCTCGCGACACGTGGCTACGCTCGTGTTCGGACGGGAACAGCTGCAGGTGTCCTCCTACTCCAAATTCCAAGCCGCCCTCTCTTGGTGTCGCCGCCACCGGCTGCCCGACCAATCTCTCGAGGAGACATTCGCGCCGTTCGTTGATTACGTGGCTCTGCACGAGATCCCCGCCATGCAGCTGATGACGGTTGTGAAGCCGAGCGGCGCCGTGAGACAGGAGCTCATCCTGAACGCCCTGGCCTACCAGGCGGACCCTGACAGCGTGGACATATCCCGTCTCTCCTCCCGGCAGAGACTCAACTCCTTCCCCGCCTTCACTCAGGACATAGAGCTCATCGAGAGAGAGCTGTCTCCCGCGCTCTCTCTCAGCTACACCGGTCCCAGCACGCTGCAGCCCAGCGCCACGCCCCCCCTCCGGAAGGGCGAGGAGGCGGCCTGTCTCCAGCGGATCTCCCGGACCCTGCCCAGCACCCCGGAGGAGGACCCCGCCAGCTCAGCTGTTTACAACAATGATGATAGTAAACAAATAACAAACAAACCACCCATACCCCCGAAGCCCTCGTCCCAGGAGCTGAGGTCCCGTCTGGACGGCAGCAACGTACACATCAACAAACTCAAGTTCCACGCGGATAAAGCGGTCAGTGAAACTGCGCTTAACATGCCTGTAAAGCACACGCCCATAGAGACCGCCCCGATAGAGACTGTGATAGAGAGCTTCCGTAGCTCCAGTCAGCTGAGCGACAACTCGAGGGACAGTCGGACCATGGACAGCTCGCTGCAGCTGTCCCGCGAGGGAGAGCTTGCCGAGGCTGGCGAGCAGGTGCACATAACCGGGTGTGCCTCTGTGGCCTACACCAAGTCGCTGTCCGACAGCTCTGAGGCCAGCCAGCACACCAAGTGCACTCTGATGACGACAGGCACGTACGGGAGCTCGGACAGCTCGCAGAGTCTGTCTCAGCTGGGCCCCGAGCCCACCTACTGCTCCTCCCACTCCTCCGACAGCAATCAGCTGACAGGCGACATGAGTGACGTCAGTCAAGTGTCTTTAAACGAGAACCTCCTCCCTAAGCTCGAGGAGGTCGCTCTCGACCCCTCGGAGCCCTCGGAGCCCGCTGCCAACCAACCATGGACGGACTCCTTCGAGAGTAGCGACACCCCGGATACGAGCTCTAAGTCTCCGCCTAAATCCATCTTGAAGAACTCAGCGGGACAGACAGCCTCAGGTGATCTTGTCAAAGGTTTTTTACAAACTCCAGAACCTGTGTACCAAAATACTATGTGACTATTTTTACCAACATATCCCTTATTAATATTATTAACGAATATACACTACATGATCAACCCTACACTTTATCTATTGCATGTATATGATGTGCTCTCATTAGTTTCTATATGGTTACATAGGAATGCCTATTTGGAGAATTAAACGACAACATTTTGAAATTTAATAATATAATAGCTAAACAGGGAAATATACTTTGCTCAACTGTATGATTCTACCTTTTGATATATATCTTACCATGTATTACACAGAATTGAATTGGATTATACCTTTTAGCCTAAGTCATTAATTAAATAAACACAAATATAAGTACATATAATGTCACTAAGTAATTCCACACATTTATATTATTAATTAAATCAGATTCTTCCAGTCTTCCATCATGTTGTATCACTTCTAAATAAATTATCCCTTTATCCGATTTGTAAGTTGAAGCAATGGTTGTTAATTATACAAAGAACTCTTATTTTGCATTACATATTACTACTATAGACTCGACATTATTTAGGTGTCCACTTTGTAAATACAAATCAGCAAATTATAACACTGATTAGTATAAATACTGTTCAATTACTTTCTATGAAAAAACTTTATATTTGACCAGCTATATGGCGTATGAACCTGACATTTCGGAGTCTAACCTCGTGAAGGTACCGTCTATTGAGGCAGAGCTGACAGGCAGCAAAGATAGATTTGGGTTCGACAAGACAGCGGAAGAAGCTTCCTACGACTACTGCGTCTCTCACGAAGTGCTGAGGAAGCGGGAGCTCAAATGGAACAGAATGTTAAAAAAGTTTGAGAGGTTTAAGAAGAACAAACCGCATATCTTGAAGAACCGCTGTAGGAAGGGAATTCCTTATTCTATGCGCGGGCGCGCCTGGCAACACTTGTCGGGCGCCTACATACTCGAGGAGAAGAACAGAGGCCTCTATACGAAACTGTTGGCTAAGGATGTGCCTGAATGCGCCAAGGACATAGGAATGATAATGAAGGATCTGCACAGAACATTTCCCAAGCACGAGCTGTTCTCCTCGCCTGAGGGCCAGACCACTCTCAGACAGATGCTGACTGCACTCATGGTGTTCAAACCGAACCATGGATACTGCCAGGCCATGGCACCCGTGGTGGCCACTCTCCTCATGCACATGCCTGCGGAGTCTGCTTTCTGGGTGATGGTGCAGATAATGGACAGCTACCTGCCCAGCTACTACACCGAGGGGTTCCACGAGTTCCAGATAGACTGCGAGCTGTTCGACACGCTCTTATCTATCTACTCGCCTAACCTATCCAGTCACATGCAGTCAATAGGCGCGCTCTCAGTCGTGTATCTGCTCGAATGGTACATGTGCATATTCTGTAGAACTCTGCCCTTCTCCTGCGCGCTCAGGATATATGACATGTTCTTCTGCGAGGGTCCTATCGTTATGTACAAAACAGCCATTGCTCTCATGCAGCTCTACATGGCAGACAACAACCAGTACTTGGAATACCCTAGCATCTCGGACTTCTACCCTGCGCTTAAGCATCTGCCGAGCGAAATAACACACGAGAATATGCTCATACCACGGATGCTAACCATCAGAATGAACTTGAAGTCCCTTAACACTCTGCGTATGCGCGCACAGAAGAAGTACAAGAGAGTAGAGGATTCCAGACAGATTAATCGAATGCAGAATGCACAGTCGCTAACGAATATCCCCGCTGATGATGGAAGTGATACGTCAGATGAAGGTTCTATAATATCTACACCTTAATTAATGCTATACTATTCTAATAAACATCTCAACTAACAACTTGATATGACAGGTGTTTGGGTTGTTAATATTAACGAGATATTTCTGCTGTTTGATTTACATACTTGTTATTAACCTGAATATATAATAGAATTGATTTGTATTATTCAATTATGCTAACTTTACTAGCTAGTATAGCATACAATTTGATATTCTAATTGTATTATTTGCAGCTATACTTATTTATCAAATGGAGGGAGGGGAAGGCATGTGTAATAATGCAAACACTTGATTATATACAGTAGAACCTCGTTGGTAGTACAAAGTTCAGGCATGGGGCCAAGCCCCAAAGGGCTTAAGCCCTTTGGACTTAAGCCCATTTTTGAGAGGGCTTAAATCCGGACTTAAGTCCTCCTTTAATAAAAGGGCTTAAGTCCGGACTTGGACTTAAGCCCTTTACAGATGAGCTTCAAGCCCTTTTTCAAGCTCTTTTCAAGGCACTTATTCAATAAATACGGTATGGATTTCTAAATAATTAGAGTAAAAGACTTAAGTCCGGACTTAAGCCCTTTATTAAGGGCTTGAGCTTGGACTTAAGCCCTTCTAATCAGGGATGAGCTTGGACTTAAGCCCTTTTGAAAGGGCTTGACCCCATGTCTGTACAAACACGGTTAAAATACGAAATTACGGTTAATATGATCACTCTTTCAGGTCCCTTCAAAGCCTTTTCAATCCAAATGCATACAGAACTTAACAGTTGGTTTGTAATTAAACTACAGTCAACTCCGCTTAATGGGGTCATTTTCCAGGAACAGAATCATGTCAATAGCCTAATACAAATATTTTCAAATAATTCGGTTAATATTCTGTCAGTTCTGTCGAATTTCGTGTGCAAAAGTTTTTATATCAGTCGTGTCATACAGTATAGTATAGTACATGTATCTCTTTTAGTAACTAGTTAAAATAATGTAATTCGGTTAATTTGTGACCCGATTAAGCAATTAAGCGGAGTTGACTGTTCTGGTAATATAACTTTTGCATTGAATTGGTTATTAAAATGAATTGATAAATGATACCAGACATTTATATTTAATTACACACGAAGTAATTTCTATATTAGGTTATAAGAATCGTATAATACTGCTTCTTTTCATTATTACTGTGCCGACTATACTATAGTATAGTGGCCCAGTATTGGAATCACTGCCTTTATTTATATTATTATTATTACTGTGCCGACTATACTATAGTATAGTGGCCCAGTATTAGAATCACTGCCTTTATTTATATTATTATTTCTCCGTAGCAGGTGCCCTGGCCACACCTGTATACATAGAGGGCTGAAACTTGGCATGTAGATTCGGAGTCGACGTCTAATTTGCACCTGGGGTTACGATTTTGTATTAACAAATTTTTGACACATCTTTAACACCTTTCAAAATTTGTCTGGTCCATAACTCAAAAAATGTTTTACTAAACCCCAAAATTTTATTTCACATTTGGATTCGCCATAAAATTCTGCGTCTGATGGGAGAAGAAATTTTTCAATAAAGGGGTCAATTTCTGCCATAAATGGGGGTTGAAATTTCTTTGTTTACTGACACTTCAATTTCAGTAAAGTGTTAAATCTAATTCTATTGTTTCAACTTGTAATAATTATATTGATTTAACTTGTTAAATCCTACTCTAGTGATTCAACTTGCTATAATTATATTGATTTAACTTGTGAATTCAAGCTGGCTTATATTTTGCAATTGAAAATTAAGATTATATATTTCATAACAACGACATATTATGTGATTATATTTACTTCTGCGAGAATATAATTGCACTGTTAATATACTGACGTAATTAATTATAAATAATTCAGTTTGTATTTAACTTATATAGAAGCTTCCAATTTGTATATTAGAGGTTATCGAGTGTGCGGAATTGAAATTTGATAGATAAATTAATTAATTAATTATTTATGACAAAATAATTGAACTTAATAATTGTATGTTGACATTGAAATTGGTGTCATATTATAAATAATATTAATAATTATTTATACTAATTAATTAAATATCATAAATCTCAGAGATCATAGAAGATAGAAACAAACTTTCAATATATCAATTGGTCCTTATGACACGTGCCACCTATACAAGTGGGTCTTGACACCTTGAGGTGATGATGACATCGTTAAAAAAATGTATTTTTACAATTTTGTTAATTCGACATTTAAAATGGGTTAGTTAATGTTGGTTGATGACCCAACACCCACTTAAAAAATGTTGAGTCATTACAGATTATATTCTACTGAAACTTGAATATCTCTTTAATGAAGTGAGCTGAATGGAAACTTCCACCACTCTAAAGGGTCGTTGCCTTCTGAAACACCTTTCTGAAATAATTTAACACCTTCATAGTGATGATGACATGGCGAAAAAAAAAATCCTAAATTGCAGCCTGTGCCGACAGCATGTTCCTTTGGAGGCACTATCAATAAACCAACAACAAAATATAGTGCCACCAAAGGATCATGCGTCGGCACAGGCTGCAATTTTGGATTATTTTTATTTTTTCTCCGTAGACGGTGCCCTGGCCTGAGCTTTATAGTTGATGGGCTGAAACTTGGCATGTAGGTGCGTATGGACCGTCTAATTTGCACCTGGGGTTACGATTTTTTATTAACAAATTTTTGACACATCTTTAACACCTTTCAAAATTTGTCTGGTCCATAGCTAGAAAAATGTTTTACTAAACCCCCAAATTTTATTTCACATTTGGATCCACCATAAAATTCTGCGTCTGATGGGAGAAGAAAATTTGTTAAAATTGGTTTAATTTCTGCCATAAATGGGGGTTGAAATTCCTTTGTTTACTCAACACTTCAATTTCAATAAAACTGTGAAATCTAATTCCATTGTATCAACTTGTAATAATTATATTGATTTAACTTGTTAAAGCTTTCACTATTGTTTCAACTTGCGATAATTAAATTGATTCAACTTATAAATTCCAGCTGGCTTCTATTTAATTCTAGTATTACTATACAATGGATTAAATAAAATAATATAATATAAGGAATTTGTTGACTAAACTCAAATCACCGTGGATAACATTGCTAAAATAACTAACTAATAATATAATTCATTATCAATACATAATGAATGAATGGCATTGAACTCTAGATGGTTTATGATAGAAACAAACTTCAAATTTATCTACCGTTCCTTGTGACTCGGACCAAATAACAAATGCTTCTTCACACCTTGGGCGTTGATGACTTGGCAAAAAAAATCCAAAATTGCAGCCTGCGCCGACAGCATGTTCCTCTGGAGGCACTATCAATAAACAACACAAAAATAGAGTGCCACCAAAGGAACATGCGTCGGCACAGGCTGCAATTTTGGATTTTTATTGTTAGTATTATTAATTAATTAATTAATTAATATTCTACGTATATTCATATTTGATATTTCTACTCACCTTGTATGGTTTCTTCTAAATAGAAACATAAATATGGAGATTAATTAGTGGATATTATGTCCTGGCACTTGATTATTTTACGAATCATTAGCCGAATAATGCACTTTAATTAGACAAAGGTAATAAGTACAAATCTTATCTAAGATTATACTAAACAGATCTATCTAACTTAAACTATGTTGTTTCGATAATAAAGTCATTTAGCTCGTTTATCTTATTATCAGCTGGTATGGCTGCTGATCCAGCACAACAGTAAATCGGTCCAATTGAAACAAATTTGGAAAGAAACTCAAATTGTAATTGAAAGTATGATATACTTCAGAATCAGAGTGTTAACTTAACTTAATCAATTAATAAACGAGCTAGCTGTTTGCTGAAATTGGTTTTCTTATTGGCAGAGTTGGGTAGGAGAATATTCTAGAATTTGATTTGAATATTTTAATATCAGAATTTGATGAAAATCTAGTTAGTACTTACACCAAACCTTTAAATGAGTAGCCCATCAAGAGCCAGTTCAATGTAACCAAGGCATTGAGACCACTATGCTAGTATCGTCGGCACAGTAAAAATACAATAATATTAGTTTACAAAACGTCTTAATTGCTTCTATTATGCAGTTAATTAGAAATATTAATCCATTCATTAATCCGGATAATTCCGTCGTTTAGTTTTAGCGCTTCAATTATGCATAGAATTAATATAGGCTCTAGTCCAAATCATCAAATCATTTATAAATCAATCCCGTAATGTGACTAATTAAACATGAAATTTATAATAAAATATGCGAATAACTTATACAAATTCAATACCAAGTCCGTTAATAACAAGAGAGTGTCATGGCTGAAACAGAAAGCGATGCGTGGCATATCCAGTATAAATCTAGCTGGCCAGAAAGAAATGGTTTTAAAGGTAGGGAAGCTCTCTTTCGACGACGATTGGAATCTGTCTAGTATTCCCTATGGCACTATCTTGCATTGTCATTTGCATAACCCCATGGTGCTGGAGGGGGTCGCTCTGAAGATACGTTTGGCTTACAGTGGAGAGAGCGTGTACTTCAGTACAATCGACTGGGATAATTCTATCTTAGATATAAAGCTTGCTATCCAGCGTAAAATAGGGATTCCCATTGGAGTGTTTCGTTTGTGCTATGAAGGGGAGGAGCTGTTCGACATGCAGACCCTGAGGTCCATAATGGTGCCAAAGGGGTCAATATTCGTGTGTGAGAACTGGGACGGGTGGAATGAGTTTCTTATTGCTGCGAAACAAGGATTCACGACTGGAATCGACGATTTATTATCTCCTGACATCAAGGTACGAGCTTATCAAATGCAAGTCGGTTTGTTTATTGCAGCGCATCTTGGTCACACGGATTTCGCAGAAAAGATGATTATTGGAGGCGCTAAGGGCGACCGCCCAGTCGGCCCACATCCGACCAAGAGGTGGTGCATTCAGAAGAAGGACAACTCGCAGTACTACCACACTACTCCCATGCACGAGGCAACTATTCATGATCAGCTGTCCGTGCTTGTTCTTATCGTGCAGGGGAATCCTAATAGCTTGCAGGTGCTTAACAATGATGGAGAGACCCCTCTAGACCTAGCAACCAAACTAGGTCAAAAGAAATGCAAGCGCTTCTTGGAGAAAGAGCTCATTGGTCAGAAGAGCGAAGCTAACCCTGCATTGTTTCTGGAAATGTATCGCTCCCAGGCTTCCAATATCACTGCGCGGGAGCTATCAACTAAACTAAACTTCCATCCAGAAATAAAGACCTACTACAAGCGCTCACAATCCCTAGAGCAACAACTCACGTACAAGTTTTCTTCGAAAATGATGCATGTAGATAAGTTCCATACAAGCGAGCAGAATTCTCAGAGATTGAAGAGTTTGAGTGCCGACCAACCACGCAATAATCACAGAATCAGATTCAAGACATTTCCTTCTACCAGCAATGAATCTAACAAGTATTATGGCAAAACTAATCAACTTAATTTTCAATCCTCGACCCTCTCATCTCTACGTACTCACTCTAGCATTAGGAAACAAGACCCGAATGATATTCTCCACTATGTGGAGACACTGAGGGGACAGACTAACGGGGACAAGGCTAGGGCTTGTCTCAGCCATGCTAAGCTAGCATCCGAGGACACATACCTGGCGCAGGTCAAGCTAGCAACCAAGCTTACCACAAGGAATTTATTAGAGAAAATAGACTACTCCGAGAAGATGAAAATTTCTATCATTTGATATTCAATGTATGTCCATTCTCCAGCTTATTATGACTACACAGCGTATCCAAATTGAATTCACTTTACAATTTAAACCTATTATACAGTTTTACCTTAAATTCGTTCAAATAGTAGAATTATCTGATTAATTTAGGCGGCGTTGCACCATAAATTTTAAGAAAACTGTCGATATTCGATCCTTTCGTACAATGATATATAATATGTATGCTACGGAACATGTTAACATCTGCATGTCACTGTAGATGTTGACATTCGTCCTTAATTTCATTTTGTTATATTATAGCATAACAAACTTAATGGAATTTAGAATGCAATGGCTAGTACATGTGCGATCCTAGTGCTAATCCATATTTTCGATATTCATTTCAAAAATCAAAATTGATGTTTTTAACAGGTTGTGAATAATTTAAGATAACAGTTTGTTAAAATATTTTGGTATTAAGCTACATTATTGGCTAAATCTATACTATTAATAGAGCAGTGTCTGTGTGTCCGCAACCGATCTCAAATTTTGATTGGCCCAATTCAACCACTAATATTTACCTCTCTAATATGCATTGTTTACATTCATTTTTGATACTGCTGATCGCATTTTGATTGGCCCAATTCAACCACTAATATTTATCTCCTAATATGGATTGTTGACATTCATTTTTTGAATAAATACCACCTACGGAAACAAAAATCATTTTGTTGAATATTTAATGGAGGTTTTTACAAACCCGGGCAACTCATTGAAAATACAACATAGACCTAAGGCAATGTGTGCCATAAAGCGTTTATGGCGCAATAAATGTTGAAAATAAAAACACGCCTTAATCCCAAAGTTCGCGAGCTGATAATCCCTCCAATAGAAATAATCAGAAAAGGAGACGCCTTAATCCTGAAGTTCGCGCAGCTGAAAATGGCTCAGATAGGGAGCACTAATGTAAAATACACCCGAAATGTAGTATACAAAGAGGTTCTGTAGGTGGGCTTGCTATAATGACTGATATATATAAATTATCAGTAATCTGTACATAACCACCTCTTAGTATATATTTCCGCTATATAAATCCATATCAAATGAATCATGAAAATATTTCCATATTACGTCAGCAAAGCGACGGGCAATTGACTAGTAAATATAAAACTAGCTTGACTTTATACCAACCAATAAGGATGCCCGGTTGAGGGAGGTGCCCGTATCTAACAGGTCCGGATCTCGGAGATTTTATGAATGACTTCAGTATGACTTTCATTTTGGAACAATAGAACTTTTAAAAAACAATTTAAGAAGATTAAGTATACCTTGTATACTCGAATAATCGCCTCCCCCCCCCCTAAAGTACAAATTACCGCTGCTCGGAGTAAACATCTTTATCTAATTTAAGTCTCAATAAGATTATCAACCGATTATAATAAGATGAAAAATCTTGTTCCAAAAATGGCGAAAAAACAACAATCGCCTACTATTCGAGTAAGTACGGTATTAGTGGATACAAAAATAAATTGATATTAAAACTTGCAGGAATATTATAACTAATTACTAAATTGATCAAGTGTAAATCAATCCTAACTTGAACCTACGAAATTTATTTTTGACATTTTGGCTACCCAGAGATACCCGTACCTAAATCAAGTACCCATTAATTTTACTCAGGGCGTATAAGTTCTTTAAATGTTCAAGCGGTACACGTTTGTCGTGCAATTTCCAAAATTTGATCATACAGGTATAATAGGATCCTTTCACATTTTGCATGTTCAGTAGCCCAGTTCTAAATAGTTCACTTCCATTGATTGGCAGATCGAAGCAGCGAATACGGACCTAGGTTATATAGCCCAGGCAGCCCAAAAGTCTCACCCTTGAATTTAAGATGCATATGCTTGGACGGAATCCAATCTGAATATTATGGTTTCTGCACGGCTGCACCATGTGATACAAGCTGTTTATCTATGAACGTTTTTAATGTGAATTAATTGGTTCACTATTTTAATATATTTAGGAATTTTTACATGTTCCGTAGACCGTAGTATGTAAATATTGGAAGGAATAAGTTTTAACTTGAATTCTTTGGATTGCTTGTAGTATTCTTATTCATGGTGTTAGTGCTTTATTAATTATACAGTGGTGTTCGCGTAATAGCAAGTTTCATTAGCACGAAATTTACTGCTAATAGGCGAGCGAACTTGCATTAGATGAACAAATTAACACCACTGTAGTTCTACTTTATATCTTGATTTGATTATTTTATTCAAAACAATTAGGTAGCTACTTTGTTGCATGTCACCGTATTTATTACACGCATGCATATATCATTTCCTTAATTAACACCACTATGTTTCAATATATTGTTTTCTTGAGGATGGAAGTTCGACAAATTGCTATTAGCTTGTTCGTCATTGGTATTGGTATTTTACTTACTCAAATATACAGTGAAAACACTGACCAATAACTACTCCTCTTAACTGATGAAGGAATTAACCTTTGAGGTCTTAATCTTAGTGATTAATTTACTTGTGTCGTAACAGCAGTTAAAATATTTACTGAAATTTTGTCAGTGCTCAATTAATTTATCTTAGTTATTATTTCTTGCATAGAAAGAGCAAAGTAACTGTCTTACATCGATATACTGGAAGTCTGGAAAGTAATAATTGAATTTATTTTTCTTGTGGAAATAGCTGATGGCAGAGAAAGCTTCTGAACAGTTAATATTAGTCAATGATGTGACTCTTAAACCGGAAATGAACGAATTATTTGGTCGCGGGTACACAGTTATTTCAGAAAATGAACTCAGCAGCTCAAATGCTGCTAACGTAGTTGCTTTCGTTCCTATCGTATCCGGTGCCACGAGGAGTTTCGAGACGTTTCTTGAGATGTTTCCTAACTTGCGAGTCGTGTGTTCTAACGGGACTGGATATGAGCACATTGATGTGGCTTTGGCCAAATCCAGGGGTATTCCGGTTGGGTACTATCCTCATGCGTTTGCAGTTGAAACCGCGGAATTCGCGTTGACCCTGCTCCTAGCTGTGAGTAGGAAGTTAATGCAAGCTGTAGCTCTCAAGAGAAATCTTAAAGAGTGTATGCCCCGCTTAGAAGACTGCATTCAGAAGTGCATCTCAGTGCCGATAGCCGGCAGCAAGCTGGGAATTGTAGGCATGGGGAGTGTGGGGTTTGAGATAGCGAAGAGAGCGCGGGGGTTCGACATGTCAGTCCTGTACCATAACCGCACCATGAGAGCTGACGAGCTCGAGGTCGCGGCGGCGTACTATCCCGACCTTAACGCAATGCTGCCAGAGTGCGACTTCCTAGTGCTGGCTGTGAGAGTAGGCAATGACACACAACACATGATTGGGAGAGAGCAGCTGGACAAGATGAAACGGTCTTGTGTTGTCATCAACATTGCCAGGGCTAGTGTGATCGATCAGGAAGCGCTAATAACCGCGTTAAAGGAGCAGAGATTGGGTGGAGCAGGTCTGGACGTGACAGACCCTTATGTCCTGTCGGAAGACCATCCTCTCCTGAGCTTGGAGAATGTGCTAGTCACTCCACACATCGCGTGGGCGGGCGAGAGGGGCATCAGAGATAATATTCAGGTTCTAGCCGATAACATCAAAGCGGGGATTGATGGAAAGCCGCTACCCTACCCAGTAAAATAAGTATTTATTTGTATTTGTACACTTAGTAAATGTATTCACTTATTAGTATTCACAAAGGCAAAGGTTAGTTTACACAAGTAATTTAAAAGTAAATTTCCAATTAAAACACACTTTACAGAAATAACAGAATATCCGTAGTTGCATACAGCTGTTACACATAGTTGGGCTGTGCTTTGGAGTAGGAAGGGGGGATCTCAATATCGGTGGGTTGGTAGGGGGGTGGCAGGGATTCCTGTGTCTTCTCCGGAGTAGACACCGATTCAGTCAGTCTGCGAATATTTGGGTTTGTTCGCCACATTCGTGACATTGCTCGTTTGTGATGTATTCTGTACATACAGACAAATGCAATGCAACTAGCCATCAGTCCCAGTATGACCAGGAGGCTGAGTACAAACACAGCAAAGTAGATGTGACTACAAAATGCAACATTAGTGAAATACTTTTTCACAAAATTGTATTGTAATCTTGTTGCTAACACAATTAGATTTTTAAAATTAAATATTACCCTCTGTCGAAGCCGAGTTTCTTGTTTATTGGATCAAGACCAATTCCATCATAATCGTAAGCTCCTTCTGCATTAGCTCCCAGTAGAAGCGCTATAGCACAGTTTAAGTTAGGAATCTACAGCCAGAGGTTGGGAGGGTTCGAATGCAAAAGTATTTCCAATCCATTGAAGTTTAATATGGATCATAAATACCGTATTGCTTCGAATAACCGTCCCGGCGCTTATTGTTTTCTTGGGCCAAATTTATCCTGAAATTTTTGGAAAAATATTTTTTAGATGGGTTCTAATGGTTCTCAGCGACAGTACAGATACCGTAATTGGCAGTTGCCAATATCATATTACACTCCAATTATCAACGAATGTGTTTTAATTTTGATCATACCAATCCCATTTTTTTATTGGCCCGGCGCTTATTCGAAGCAATACGGTAGTTATTAATTTCAAAATACTTTCCAAATTCTATACAAAAATCAAAATTAATCCGCACTGATGATGCTCCTGACGAGCTCAGATTTCGAGTTCCAAACAAAAGGATATTAGGATAAGGCAGCCACTGATCCGATCCATAAATCCTTGGAATTGAGATACAGTGGTCTCGTTATAACGAAGTGCTTGGGACTGTAAATTCCTTCGTTATATCCAAATATTCATTATAAGTGGTTAACAATTAATACACTTAGTGCTCTGAGGTAAATCTCCATTTCGTTATAAGCGGTTATTTCATTATATCCGACTTCGTTATAACGGGAGTTCACTGTAGTCTAATTTGTAATGTATTTCTAGCACGTAGTATATTTCATTATTATCTGTGACCCCATATTCTGGTATACTAATTATAAATCCAATTATAACAAATAGTTGCAAATAGTCTACCTGAAACCGTCATGATCATTAAAAGTGCAAGTCTGCTCATCCTTCTCATACAATAAAATTTAATAGCTTTATACACGTAGACTTTAGTATTCCAATTTATATAATTTCTACTCGATGCACTGGGCCTACATTTATGTGAAATTAATTATTACCACTGAAACACAACTATAATTGTTGTCGCCGTAGTGTGTCTTTCCATATTCATCAGTATTATCAGAAAATCTTGTACAGCTAGACAGCCCTAAAACCTAATTAAATGTTATTAGATACTATTTAAATTATGTAACATGTCCTGTTTACGTTTTGAACTTTATAAATCTGTTTAAACATATCTGGTTAGTATCCCGAAATATTAACGAGTCATTTACTATTTATAGTGTGTTCCCAGAATTAGTGCGCGCTACACAAGTATTTAAAAATTGAAAATATTCTTATTAACTATAAATTGAGTGATATTTTTATTTACAAATAGAAAAGTATACAGTGCAGCCTAGGTTATCCGAATATCCCAGGCTGGTTCCCACTGTTCCATAAAATAGTTCAGTATTAAATTATCCGACTTGTTTGACTGGTCTCAGCGAGGTAGGGTAATTGAGGTTGTACTGTTTAGCAAAGGTATTTCTCCGAACACTTCTCAAAAGCTCTTTTGTATTTTAGAATTACTTGCTACTCTATTCTAAATTTAGGATTAATTAGAATAGAGTTCCTGTAAAAATATGTAATAAACTGAGTAACCTTATCTCTATATTAAAAACACAATTTTTCTTGTGTGTTTGTGTGTTGTGCATAATTAATAAGAAAGGCCATACGTTCTAGAGATCTGAATATTTGCATACTGGGGTAATTTTACACAACGATCTTGGTTTTCTAAACGAAATAACGGGATTATGACGTCATAAAAGCAAATATTTGAGGATAACTCTCAGTTATTATCCGATTCACCCAAAATTTCTGATAACAGGACAACATAAATTGAGACCACAAATACCGATTTCTGGGATTATGACGTCACATAGGAACTAATTTGGATCTCTTACAATTTTGATTATGTCGTTATACAATTTTGTCACATTATAAAATTTATTGTATTGCATGTCTACAAATTTTTATAATTTTCAGATTTAATATGTGCCAGGTATTAACAAAATGTAACCTCCTGTGGCTGCGTCATTGCACATATTGAGGTTTGATGATTTAATCTTCACTTACATTAATTTCCAAATTGCATACTTGAATAATCCAGTTTCCATCAGTTTACTTCTATTGGTTATTATTAGCTTCGTCAATCGCAAAAGTATCTTAATATTATTACACCTATCAACCTTGGCTTGGCTCCCAACAACGAACTGAACTGGAACAACTATACGTTCATTTACAAGCCACAAGTTTAACTTATTTATTATTAGTGATATTTTGAGGAGGGTAAGCCCGCGAAGTGGCCGTTAATTGTGTTACGTAGTGTCTAACATGTACAAACAAAGGTCGCGAAGCGACCGAGACCGAAGGGTTCGTTATATTAATATTCGAAACCTTCAGAATGTATCCAAACATTTCACATTCTTCTAAACAAGTCTTCTACAGTAGATGTCGGATATAAGCACACCGGTTATAAGAACACTATGTTGGAAAACGGTTGCCATATACCCTATATAATTTATGTCGGTTATAAACACATTAAGTGCAGTTCCCAACGATGTGCTTATAACCGGCATCCACTGTATTTGAAGTGTTTATCCATGGTACTTCAGACAAACACTGCATTTACTGTAGTTATAGTTGTAAATCACTAACTCTAACAAATCATTGGATTAGATATTCTACTCTCAATTCCACATATAAAAACCTTAGGACAGAAATTGACATAATAGCCTAAGTAGGTCTTATACAATTCTTCATCACTATAGCAGTTAAAATTCAAAATTGGTCACATATTATAATCATTACACCTGAATAACGTTTTAATTAACTCGGTCACTACCAACTTACTGTATGTTGGAATACTGTTAATGGAGGTAATACTCATCATATACTTATTTATTTGCTTTAATTAATTCCTCTGTTTTATTACAAAAAGTTCTTCAACGTCTGTTCGAGACCTTCCATTCTTCCATTCTGCCCTCATCCACTCACTTTAAATTATAATTTATATTTGTACCACCTGTAAGATTCGTTGTTAATTTATTTCCTTGTAAGCTCTATCAAATTGAAACCCATACTTGTTAGCCTAGAACACTTAGTACTCTTCATCAATTATGCTTTAGCTGAATTTAGCGGATTTCTCCATTTATAAAACAAGAATTGATTTGTGTAAATGAAAGAATCTTGTTTCTAATGGTCCTAGATGATAACAAGTTTAGTATTTATTTCAATGATGTGCTATCTAATGGTTTTGTCTAGGATAATTATATGAACTTAAGTGTTACTTCCCTTCGCGAGGCAGTTTCAAACTAATTCTGTCTTCAATAATAACATTATAATTAATATTATTAATTATGGATTAGCTGATTCACTAGCCATTGAATTCAATCAATCAAATTAGAAAACGCGTCAATCTCTCTCCAGTATCCTTAGTTCTTCTCTGCTGTCCAATGCTTCAGCTCTCATGCACTCCTAAGACTTACAACTACTGCAAGCAAGCACTCATACTGAGAACATATATATATCTATTCACTTCAAAGATCAACAGTCCTATGAGCACATAGATGCATACATAACTTATACAACCCATCAAGGTAAAGCTACTCAAATACTATATTTGTTGAAATTCAAGTTATTGTTCATTATTAGCTGTTTAGTTGAATATTTCTGTTTGTAATTTTTGCTTATTTAGACTCAGAAATACATTTGAATTTTTGAACAAATAACACGATGTCAATTCCCGGAGCAGTCTCTGTCCTTGTAGAGAACACAGATTGTCGAAACCCAATTTCCGTTCATGTGAAGGAGGTCGTCACAGACGAACTAAGGTCCTTCTGTATTCAGGAACTGGACGACGCCCCATGTCCCTCCCACCCGGACGAGATGGAGAAACTCAAGACCGACATAAAACTTGAGATTGAGGGGGAATCTGAAAATGCAAACTTATCAAATCCAAATGAGGAATACTCAAATGTAAGTCCATATTTCGCTGTGCATAATTACATTTCAGAATATATTAGTTCCAAAATATTTAGAATTATGAATTATCTGAGTGTAATTATTCTGTATCGAATATTGACATTTTAGCTTTGTATTGACTAAAATTGAAAATCAGAAAATTATTCGATGAGTATTTATTTTATGCCTAGCTATTTTGGTTTCAGTTTGTAACATGTAAACAATAGTTTGCGATATTCGTTTCCTTTCATTGAAACAGGAATACGTATAGTATAAATAATATTCGATTTATTGGGCAATTAATTAATAAAAATTCCCGGATTTCCTCACGGTTGTTGTACGTATTTTTGAGAAATTTATTAATTCCCAACATGACAAAGTTCCTCATATTTCTTGGTTCAAATGTATTACAAATACTCTTATTCTATTATTTGGAGATTCTATCTTTATTATACTCCACTTTGTGGCCGACAATCTCGACAATTGATACTAGAAATAGAAGTAGTATTACTAATTATGCATTTTACGTGTGCGCACTAGCTCTTCCAATATAATAAGTTTAATTACCTTGCTTTTTCACGGCTAATTCATATTACAGAATACATGTTTGACAATATGCTGCTGGAGCCAGCAAATATTTTATCTCCGCGATAGGATACCCACACGAATGAAATTAACCAACGCATATCTATTATATTAGCTATCTGACTAGTTAATTACTGCTCGACATTATGGACCATTACAATTCATTAGGAGTCGAGAAGATGTATTCTTAGAACAGATTAATTATATTAGTATTCCTTGACTTTGATTCTGCATTGTTTTCTCAGTATAATGACATCAAAGTCGTTATAGAATTGAATTGATATATGAATTGCAGTATTCTGTGTAGAGGATTCTCTAAGCTATCTATAAATTAATTATACAGTTAGTTGTTCTAAGCTGACAATGGGAAGCTGCTATCTTGACAGATGGGAACTGACATGCCTTTGTCAATCAGTTATTAGAAAGCATTTGCCGCTTGTTCTACTCATAAAAAATAATATAGATCCAATGACCTAGATTTTCCTTCTATCTTCTACTGATGTTTTTCTCTGTTTATAGTGAAGATCATCTGTAGAAGATAGGCATTCCTATTACTATTTAGTGTATCTAGGATAAATTAGTAACGTTGTTTAGCACAGTTGTGACCCATAAAACTCCTCGAATGTACGAAGCACTGCTGCCTGTTCTGTAACTTTATTATAGCCTGTGCATATCGACCACACATATCTTTAATCGATTTAAATTATACTACAAATTCAATAGGCGAATTCCAATTGTTGTGGTTTTCTGTTTAAATATTATCACAGTTATTGCTGTTAATTAATGAACATATTAAGTTTAATAAATCTCACAAAAGAATTCTGTTCTGAAATTGTCTATATTAATTAATTAAGTTAGTAATTACACTCATACCTACATCTCTTTCAAAGTGAGTGGGATCTATGTATGTTTGTAACAAAATATCTATTTTTGTGGAGGGAACGAATAATCTTAAATATTACTAAGTAAGCATTTTTTATTCGACCCATTAGGAACTTCTAATTTATTTTATCTTAGTTAATGATATGTAAATAGCATTAAATATGTTATGGAAACAGTCTGTGTAGCCACTAATTTGATATTCCATTAGCAGCTTTAGCACCGAAAGTTTGTAGTATTTAATTATTGAACTCACTTGTGAGTTAAAATAAACGTTGAGTTACATAGAGGCCCGAATTGTACTGTGCAACTTCGATTATCTGAACATTGACATGGTCTCATGAATTTGGTCTCATGAATTTGGTAAATCGTTTTTATCAAAATTGTTAAGTCTTCTACAAACACGCAATACTAATTTCTCTTAGGAATCAAGTTGACTTCTTTAAAACGGAAAATTGTTTCCCTTGACAATGAGAATTTTATCTGATACTAATCCAATTCACATTATCACTGTTGAAGTAACTATCTTGACTAATTATTACTAATTAATTTCAAATTTGTCTAAACTTTGAAATACAATTACTTTTAATTAATGCAATTAATACATTCTAGATAGTATGCTGAAGTATTCTGTTTGCAGAATCAATCGTAATTGTTGGCTATCGTTCACCAAATTAATATTCTTTTTAAGTGGACTGAAGCCCTCCATTTCGAACTACCATCTAAACTGTGTTCTAAACCAACTTAATTTTATATATCAATTTACACTATAATTGGTGTATCAAATGATTTACTTTTCAAGACATCTCAATATGAACTTGATACTAAAGCATTCCTAAGTACATACTTACAAGCTTTCATTGAACCATCCTCGTTAAAGTATTCATTCAATTCTTGGCTTAATTACTTAAAATTAATTTTTGCAAACACCCATTATTTGATTGTACTACAGTTTGATGGTGTAATGTATCAAAGTTGGCCTCTGAATCCGATGAGTACATTCTCAGTCGAGCTTAGAACTCTGAGATTAATCTTAGAGTCTCTTGTGTTTACCACTTCGCTTTAGCTTAGAACAAAGTAAAGCCAATGGAATAGCCAGCTCAACCTCGTTAATGCCTTCTTGATTAATTCACATTGTGGCACTATATGACATCTCTGTGTGTAGGGGTTTCTCATCTTCAAATGTTGTTTCGGAAGCCGGGATAACTTTATCATGTTAGTGAAAAACTTCATGAAGCACCTTCTACCATTTTATCTGTTCAAAGAGTGGATAGATGCTTTGGATTGATTCTCGTGCCTTGTTGCATTCTCTGATACTACGTACTTTGATCTGCATAACTAAACCAGTATACTGGGAAATTAATGTTACTTGAGTACTTGTTCGATTGGCTATCCTAATGAGTTAAAACTAATATTCAATTAGCACCGCTCCCAGTTGATTACACTATTTCTTTCTACTGCTCGTATCGACTAATTATCTGAGCGTAGGCGATCGAGTACAAAGTTTAATTGGTGCATATTTTCCAATTTATTCTAATGCAGCATAATTGATCTCCTAGTGGACACTAGTTATATGAAAGTTAGACGTGTTGATAACACACTAAATTCAGATAATAATAATCATCACGTACTAAACCATCTTAGCATTCCAATGTATCTACCGGGTTGTACCATACAATGTATAACATTTAATCCCTTAAATATTCACTATTTCAATCAACTTAAGTATAATAATTTTATAATTCTTATTATATTTCTATAGACATGCATCACCAGCTCCAGAGCAACTACAAGTAAGTCTAGACTTTATAATATAATTACTGTACGCATTTTTAGCACTTTTAATGTAATTATATCGCAGTTATTAGTACGTATTGAAATAGCACTGTACTGGATAATAATTTACTCGTTATATTCAAATTATTGCCTTGACCTTACAAATAATTATATTTTATTTAAATTAAAGTTGGAATAATTTTGTGGTTTGTTTCCATATAATTAACTTTGGAGTGGATAGAATTATTCAACTTAATAGTTCCATTTATATCCAATTTATTACACATCGACTTACCACTGTTATCTTCAAAGAATGGACAATACTCTAATTTGTTGCTCATACAAACATATTCATTCGAATAAGTGTAATTTTCTGCAATTTCTAAGTAATAAATGGTTGAACTAAACCCATAATAATCAATTGTAATTAAGATAGTAGTCCAATTATCTGCCAATAAAGGAAATACAATTTAGCTGAGAAAGGATATCGTTTCATCCTCGTCCGTTTAGTCTAAATTTATCATTCGATCTCTAAGGAAACTCACTACTATGGCCTGTCTACCAATACTGTACAAATTATGTCGAGGACAATATATGAAGTTATACATTTGCATGGTTATACCAATTTATTGGATAACCAATTCTGATGTAACATCAGTTTTCTGATAAGAGACTGCTCGAATAGTGAAATCGTTCTATGATTTTGCGGAATTTATCACAGCCCTTGAGTACACTATTTATTGACTCAATGCGTTATTCCTGAAAATCCTTGCAAGGATTTTTTTTCAAACTGATTGTAATTGTTTTTCGCAAGTAGTAGTTATGAATTCTTAAATTAGCCCAGGAAGTCATCAACATTTGAATATTTATACGTTTCATGGACCTCTGCTACTGATGAGCAATCAAGTCATTATCAAATTTCTTTTTATCTCCTCGAGATCAAACGATTCTGTTTTATTGTGGTCACAAGTACTGCTTTGATATCCATGCTTCAGTTACTGATAAGTAATTGCACAACGTTCTGGAACTCCCAGCTCACGTAGTTCGAGAACTTTGAATAGCTTCTAAGGCACACTACTTAGTCTAGCAAAGTGGCTAAATTTATTGACGTAAATTTAATTGCACTACAGTGACTACTCCGACCAGTGTATGAGAACAACATTATTCTACTCTTAGGGCAACAGGGATCAGCTCATAGCCACCTGCTAATACACTTTATCAAAATTATACATGGATTAGTATTCGATTAACGTGTTAATCGAATATTAACCCATGTATAATTTTGATTTTAAGAACTTATAAGAACGCTTATAAAAACGATTAACTAAACTTTTTAGATAGATATTAATCTATAAAATATTTAATAACTTACGCACTATTAATCTATACACTATTGGTGAAACAAGTTCCATTACTGTCCCGTATTCTTATGTTCTCTACTACCACAAAGAGGGTACGTACACCTGCCAACAATGGAATAGCATTTAGTTCCTATGAACTCGTGTATATATATATATTACTCTTTTGTTGATAGATTTCCATACATTTCAGCAGTCGTTTACAATTGATAATTAATAATTTCATATTTCAATACAATACATTCCCCGTATGACCTGTCAAGTGCTCTGGTTGTCAATCGATAAACTGAATTTGTACTGATTAATGGGGTTAATTCAAATCATTACTAATTTAGCGTGACTCCTTTTAATTAGATATCTCCATTGACTGCTATCCTTCACTGATCATATGTCTGTTTTACATTGTTTCGTTCTCATATGTGCACCCAAGTCTATTCTCAAGTGTATGCTTCAATTCTTAAGCACTCGTGGAATTTTCACAGTTGCCTACTAAGTACTTCTCCATTGACTGTTCTTAGAGACATTGTCATATGTTAGTACACGAGTCATTGTTAGCCCCCACGTCAACAATTTTAAGGTTTTGTATTTATTGAATTGGTTATGGTTATGAGAGAAAGAAATGAGCAATTTTCAAGCTCTCATGCCAGAATTGGATTCAAATTCACTTACCATGTGGCAACCACTTTTGTACAGAGATTGGATGTTTTCCACTCTTTTGTAAGGAAACACCATTAACTGTTACACAAGACTGGTTTTGAATTATGATCCTTCACTACTATGTCTTTATGACAGGTAGACTGGAGACACTGCCGAATCCCAATAATTACTGGACTAAATTCGTCTGAAAACTAGACACAGAAATTCCATTAATTCAAAATTTATTCCGCATATAAATTCCGTAAATATGTTTGAACTTAAGCGATAGCCGATAGCTGTGTGTTCTAGTGCAAAAACGCCCGTAGCGCGGAACGAACAGCTTAAAAAAAAATATAATCGAAATAACTGTCTAACGGGACAAATACAAGGAATTGCTGATGACTAATTTAATTATAAGTTGTATAGTGAGTTCCCAATTATATTTTTAGTTCCTTTGAGAATGATAATAGAATAAATAGATACATTAAAATTGAATTTTCTTTGCGGAAATATATTGAAATATTTTGTGTGACTTTTTATCCGGTGTAGACTGGAGAGAGGATAAATATTATTTGAGAACTAGCCATCATCTTTTCGACTTTATGACTGTCTGTTAAATCAACCTTTGTACTTATATAATTTGAATTTGATTAATTGATTAATTAATTAATTAATTTCACTGATTAAATGATACCGGTACTTTATTTCTTAACAAAATCTATAATACAATTGTTATCAGAGGCTTGATAAGTAAAGCCTAATCGAAAGATAGTATAATTAATACAATTATTATTGACATTCGTGCATTCTAGGATAATAGTTAATTTGTTTAGAAATATGTATAGAACAGAATACTTGCAAAAATCCCTCCTTTCTGATTATTCTTTTCAGATAAAACAAATTGCAATTATCTAATAATCCATTTTGAAATATTTCCGTTAGTAGGAGGTGGAGTTTGCTTAAAACACAAGTTTTACATTTAATTATCTCATCAGTTCCCCATTCAGTTTGTACCAAGGAATTGTAGTTATTTGTTATCTAATGATAGTTAATCAGTAGTTTTGAATTATTTATATATTCTAACAGACACATTTAAAGTTTTCTACTGCTAACAATTCTATTTTGGGGAAAATAAATCTTTGAAGAATTAACTTATCAGTTCGAAGGATTGTTGCACTAGAATTAATCTTACAAAAAGGAAATTTTATGCGACTTAATATTTGTATTACCTTGTCCGAAACCAAGCAAAATTCATCAAACACAAGTCTCAAATACTCTAAGTCTCTAACTAATGACTCAATGGATATTCTTCTAACTCTTTCACCGTAGAACCTCGTTAGTCGAACACGGTTAATACGAACACTTTCAGTCCCCCTCAAAGCTTTTTCAATACAAATGACACCGGTTAATATTACGAATTCCGGATAAGACGAACACATTTTGGCGGTCCCTGGTGTTCGCACTAACGAGGTTTTACTGTATATATCTTTTATAATATTTCCTTTTAGCTTCAAATAATGTTGCTGTTGCGAAATTCACATCTGACCATATGAGCAGCTTCATTCTCCAGGTACTACACAGCCATTTATATACAACATAGTTTATAATACTATATATGATATATCTCCTCAAAGGCTAACCCAAACAATGGCGAGAACTATTCTAACGGGATCTCTCCTGCTCACTTCCTCCTATCCCCTTCCTCCACGAATGGGACACAGGTCACGAGTGCGGTACAGGTCCCCACAAACGACCGGCCTCACGTACAGGCCAGCGTCCTATGTCCATACCCACTACAGACCATTGGAGTACCTTCTGCCACCATTATGTACTCAAAACCTGATTACAAAACAGCTGCTATTCACTACGCTGCCCCACAACCATGGTTAGTTAGCAGTCTATATTAATCTCAATTATTGAGCAATTATAAAACAAATCTTCCATTACAGCACAGCTGTGTTACACATAGAGATTATGATTTTGCTATTCTCCTTTAAAATAACACTTAATAAAATTACTTTCATCTTTTCAACTAATAAATCCTGTCTATACTTGTTCTTAATCTTTTTATCCTTATGGCAAATAGTAACTACTTGTTGTGCTGTAGGAGCTATCCTTACGTCCCCAGCTCTTCTCCTGTCGCACCTGGCTCTTATATCCAACCTGCAACTGTTTCAATTGGTGGTCCATACCAAGTCGTATATGGTTAGTTACTGTTTTATTTACTGTGCCGACTATATTATTAATAGGTTTGCATGAGTTTTATTCAACATTTAATATAGGTATTCCTCCTAACCACATTTCAACACCTGGCCCCCAACTCTACGCGCCTCAGGTTGTAATACAGCCTCCTAACGCAAGTGTTGATCTTGTAAGCAATTTTATTACGCTAATTACTTAAGAGTTAATTAACTGCTAATTATTAATATTGTATTATACTAATTCAGTTAATTTGTGTATTATATAATTGAACAGTGGTTGTCTACACTTCTTGTAGAGATTGCAATTAGGTTGGAGGAGAATTAGCATACGAATACTTTGTACAAATTGGTCAATTGCAATAAATATAAAATCTCCTTGTTTCTTAAAGAATGCACTTGTAGAATAAATTGGTTTCTAACGATACTTACCAAACAGATACTTACACCTTTCCATTGTCTCCATAATTTATACAACAATATACTTTTGTATTCATTATCAACACTAATGGCTCAATATATGAACTTACTTAATGGACTTGATTGACAATACAACGTTATAATACACATTGATTGATTGATTGTTCAATTTCCTATAGGTTGGTAATGTAAAGCCTCAGCAGAAAGAGAAGAAAGTTCACATTAAGAAACCGTTAAATGCGTTTATGTTATTTATGAAGGAGCAGAGGGCGAAAGTTATTCAAGAATGTACACTAAAGGAGAGCGCTGCTATCAACCAGATACTTGGTAAAATGGTGAGTATTTTCCCAACTCAATTATTCAAGTTTTATCATCAATTATTATATGACGTAATATATACTCTCAGTCTCTCTCTAATCATTGCATTCACTCTTATAAAGACCGCCCGAATTATGAACAACAATCGTTATCTAACTTAGTACATAACATTAGTGTAGGAATTGCGGGGTAATTATTTTGTAATCATCACTGTTGATAGGGGAGGGACATAATTATTCGGCGTCCTATTTCATATCAACTTTGTTTTGAAACTGTGTCACGTTCCATTAATTGCAGTTAATACTAATAATGCGATCAGTGAACTGACACACCCATTAATAAATATAGCGAATAACCACGTACTATTATAGTATAAAGTTTCACGTGCAAATACAAACGTCATTTTACTGAGATATTACACCTGCATTGCGTTGAGTTGTCAGTAGTGCAATAATTAACTTATCCACTCTATCAGTACTACCACTTTAATACTGAGATTGATTGAGGGTATAAATTAGCATTTCAAAAGAACCCATTTCCAGCTGCCTATAATTTTGATCATCGTAAGACATTGCAAGCCTTACGCCATCTTACAGAGTACTATATTACACCTCTTAAGTGGCACAAACCTCTTCCAATTGAATCGCGTAGGAATTGGTTGAGGATTCTCCAACAAACATGTTATTGCAGATGTAGAGAGAACTTGCCCGCTATATCTGCTAATTATGTAAATATTCTTCAATGACTGAAAAAGCTTAGTGTAACACAATACAAAGAATTGGTTAAATTTGAATAAATTAGTTGGCTTCGAACATGATAGGGTAGGTAAGGCAAATGATATTTGTGTTAGTACGATTATAAGCTGATTTGTCCAACCGAGGGCTATAGATATTCCATAATGATATCATGCCTTCCTACAATAGACACAGATATCCTGTGGTTGTTATTCACAATGATCTTTGATCTTCGTCATACAATCTGGCTGTAGGAGGGATTTGCGGATTAAACTGATTACCATCATACCATGTATATGATTATCTATGCTTATTATGTTTATTTATAGTGGCACGCATTGGATAAGAACGAACAAGCTAAGTACTACGAGATGGCTAGGAACGAGCGGGCTCAGCACATGCAGCTCTACCCCAGCTGGTCGGCTCGGGACAACTACGCTTCTAAGGCTAAGCGGAAGCGGAAGAAGAAGGACGGAGAAGGAATCGGTGAGATTTCATGGCTTAATTAAGGAATTATACCAATTGCAATAGACTCGTTAATAGAAGGCGAATTATCAGTTTAGGAGTACAAGTTTTAATTCCTCTAGTCTATACAAATGCATGCAAGTGACTCCGGTTAATATGAATTTCAGGATAAATTTCAACGGTCGTATTAACGATAGTATCTTGTATGCGACCACAATGGGCAGGCCCCAGGTGGATAACTAGAGAGAGTAATTAATTTATAACTTTGTGCTGAGTCACTTGTAAAATATTTAATTTGTATAGCACATTTACATACTGGTCAACTCATTGCGATTATTCATCGCACATGTGTTATAAACTCTATAAATTAGATGAACCGGTTTATAAATCAACACGTCATGCTCACTTGTCAACCGAAGCTCGACAGGATACTGCACATGACAATGATGCAATTAAATTTTTTAATTAATTGTGTTTTGTGTTGTGTAGAAGGAGAGACGAGAAAATGTCGTGTTCGCTACAGTGTGGATAACCAAATTCCTATGTGGTGTACGTCTTGTAGGTAAGCAGTTGTTCTTTAACCAACTTCATGAATGGCTCTCGAGCTAGCTCTCCCGTTTAGATTTCACCTGTACAGCTCGCCTAATAGCATAGTTATTATCAACAAATATCTTGTTCAATTGAATGGAATTACTTATTTATCGTCCAACACCTTTCTAATGTAATATTCATGCACTGCAAGTTAATTTTTTAGCATCAAAAATTCTACTTTATAATACCGGTTTTTATATTAATATTGTGTTGAAAGATAATTAAGTAAGCGCAGCCCTTGTTTATACTTCTGTCCATTTAATAGCTAATTCGTTACGATATAACACACATTTTCTTTTAAACAGAAAGAGGAAAAATAGCACCAAGTACAGCGATTCTAACTCTGTGGAGAATGGCAGCAACACCAGTGAGGGTAGCGAGGATATCTGCAGATGCGAGACACAAGCTAACATAATCACAGAAACATTGCACAAGTTATTAGCTAAAAAGGAACAGTTCTTATCTGAGCCGTGTCCGAACAGCCAGGAGGGTTTTACCGCCAGCCAGAGCTCAGAGCGCCACGTGCTCAACTCGCAGGACTCCTTCTCCACCAGCAGAGACTACGACAGCGACCAGATTCCCTCAGACGAAGAGGGGACCGTCCTCACTTCAACTAGCCACCCTTCAATCCCCGAACAAGAGTTGGACTAACGAACTCAATTCAATTCAATTCCAGCACAGTTTAGCTACTAACCTGGCCAAACTATCTACGTAGAGAGAATATATAAATATTATCGTTATTTTGTATCTAGCATGCAGTAATCACTACTATTTTTACCTCATTTTTACACCTCATACGTGTAATACTAAGTGTCCTGTTCCGCTTGAATGTGCTAATTCTCTATAAAATGTATGTATGAGCTAGATATATGAAATTATACTATTTATATCTAATTATTCCTTCCCTCGTTTCTAGAATAGTAGTGTTATAGCTATTATTGCGTTTGCCTCTCTCACCGGAGGGCGGTAAACACAAGGGCTTGCTTGCTAGATATCGGATAACTCCTTTTAATATAAATGATGCAAAAATGACCTTGTCGTTGCCTTGAAATTACATTAGAAAAGGTATTGACCGATATAAGTAATTCTAAACACAACATAGCATATACTATTAGAATAGTACGTATTGTAAAAAGTACAGTAGACTCGTTAATACGAACACCTAGGGGATCGTCGAAATTTGATCGTATTAACCAGAGCAAGGGTGGGGTTGGTTAACTGTTATGAGGCTACGCTTACGATTCGATTTCTCGCCACGGTTAACCGGTTAACCGCCCATCCTACTTAATACAAATAATTATTACTCAATTGTCAATACATTTTTGTTTATACATTTTAGTATTATAAAGTAGTATCATGGCCTACTTAATATACGGCCGTGTATGTCACCGAGAATGAAGGCCAGTTTATAAATATCATTCTAGGATAAACTATGCCTCCTATTGTTATTATTTGGGTTGTATATGGGGTAATCAAGTATTGCGAGTCCAATGGAACCACTTTTGAGAATCTCAGATTTGTAGTTAAGCAACTTAAGCTGTTTAGTTAGAAACAGTTAGTTACAGAAATATATAATATGGTGATGGGAAATAGGGTTATGATTATCATTTTCTAACAAAATTGAAATAATTTTGATTATTTATACAATAATTTCGAATAATACTGCTGATTTTCAACAGACCGGCTAACCGCTAACTAATATAATATTAGCGACGGTTAACCGGTTAACCGAATCCAGCCTTGAGTCCGGAGTCATTTACAAAGACACGGGCTTAAGCCCACCCAAATTATTGGCCACATTAATTCCACAAAATTCATGAAAACATAATTATGAAATTATAATTTTCTAATATGATAATGCAAAGCTGTGAATATATCATAATAGCATCGGTTCCTATTAATTCAAATTGATCATACTGATTTATACTTTCGTCATGACTCATAATTTTTAAGTAATCCCCCACTTCACCCCCCCCCCTCCCCAAATTAAAAATGTTGTCTATGCCCTTGTAATACCGCACCTGCAAAAATCTTAATTAATTTTTTCCCCAATCCAGTATTGTCTCAAATGACAGAGATATAAATATAACAACATCATTTAATTTTATGAATTTTTGCAGTAAATCAAAATATGGGTTAAATTTTTCACTCTTTCATCAAGAGCAATTAATTTAATATCAGACAAATTGAGAAGTGGTGCATAAATTTTAACGATGTCGTTAGAAACGAAATTTATCAATACGTTCTTACAAATACCCAATTTTCTAGACTTATAGAAATCAATAAATAACATGATTTGGTAATTATACTACAGTCGAAACCTGGTTTTTACTAACCAATTCTTTGCATGGAAATAAAGCAAGAAAAATCTGATAGTTAGAATAAACCGATTGAAAATAAATCAAAATTGGAATTTCTTACACATTTAGAATAAATTAAAAGCCGATTAGTTAGAAAAACCGGTGTTAGAAAAAACCGGTTTCGACTGTATTTACAAGTACAAAATACTGTCCATCTCCAAATTTGTTATTGAAATTCGCTTGTCAAAACTAGGTTTGTGGTTACAATTACGATTGAATTACCACTATAATAATGTGAACTAAACATTTTGGACCTTTAAAGAACATAAATTCACAATTTATGTATTTCAAGGAATATATTTGCTATATGATTAACCATTATATCACGCGTCTGCTATGTGAACCAATTTAGTACGCTTAGAAACAAGACGATAAAACATGTTATGTTCGCAATTTATTGTACAGTTTGGGCATCAATCATAATGCGATGATGTAATAGGACAGTTTGTGATGGGACAATTGAATTAAAACTAGTTCTAATTCATATTTACTGTGCCGACTATACTTTAGTTAGAGTGGGTCAGTATTGAAATCATTGCCTTGGTTTTAGTTATTAGTTATTCCGTATCCTCTCCACAGAACAGAGTTTGACTAACTAAAAGCTCGAGTTTTCAGGATGGTGTCTCATGGGGCTAATTACTCATTTTGATAAAAGTTTTTGGGCACATTTACACACAAGTATTTAATGTCATAACAGGAAAATATATATAGTGCCCATATTCAGTTACGTATATGCATTCGATAGAGAATTTAATTATACACCTTTTAGCAGTTTACAATTTGGGCTTATATTCCAACATAATTGGGTTATTGATATTCTTTGTTTACTAACACTTCAGTTCAATTGAATGTGTTAAATATCACTCTTTTGTTAAATTGTTCAACTAATTATTCGAATGATTAATTAAGAGCTGAAATTGGTAGGGTAAGTATCTCATTGGTTACTGCACCTGGGTCACGAAAAACTTGTCTTATTGGACTCATGGACCATGGATCGATCTTTTGAAAAGTTAAATCTAAGTTATCTAACAGATGAAAATGGAGTCTGTTAACCGGCATTCTGCCGGCCCCAACCCGGGTTGTTAATATAATTGCACGAAATTATTCAATTTAAAATCGGCAGTGGTAGATATTTAATGGCTTCTGTTTGGGCGGAGAAGTCATAAAGTTCGTGAAACTCCATACCATTGACGGTTTAATAATGCCCCATGAGTAACAAATATGCTTCTGCTGCCTGCTCCCACGACTTTGTACTTGGTTATTTAATAAATTTCCATAAATTTATGAATATTTATTAAAATAATAAAGTGCAGTGGTCAATTAGTCTGGTACTGAGAGTAGTCATCTTAATAGTGTGCCAAACTCATGCATTTCTATCCTACAAAGGTGTAACTAAGCAGTTTTTTTAAAGGTCACTATGTATAATATATATATATATATATCACTAATAGAACTGCTGATGGCACAAAGATATTAAGTTGATACGGTCATTTATGAGATAATACAATTTGAATACAGTGGATGCCGGATATAAGAACACCGTCGGAAACTGCATTATAGTCTGCATATAATGTTCTTATAACCGAAATGTTCTTATAACCAGCGTAAATTACATATGAGTATATGGCAACAGTTTCCAATATAATATGTTCTTATATCCGATGTGTTACAACCGGTGTTCTTATATCCGGCATCTACTGCATTGTAACAAGATTGTACAGTTGAAATCGGGTTTTTTTGCCACGGGTTTTTTTGCCTCCTTGCTTCTCCTTGTTTCTTCATAACCTCATAGAACTGTATATTGTTAAATACGGGTTTTTTTGCGTATCGGGTTTTTTTGCCTCTTTTTCCATGCATTTAGGGAGGCAAAAAAACCCAGTTTCGACTGTAATTACTACAATTTTGTATTCAGATAACACGGGGAATAGCTGTCTCTCGAGCTCTCTCAGCTTATACTACTCCATAATAACCCACGTATTGAAATTAATATTACCATATTATCCTTTGATGTTAAAGCTAACTAATACCAGACTTGTGAATTCAGTTGTTTAAGCTACGGGCTAATCCATCTGTGAAACTTGCAACATCTTGAAATGGGCAGTCGCAGGCATAGTTCTTGCACCTTATTGGAAAGCCAATTGCAATTTATAAATTTTAGACACTGGAGCACAGCTACGCAGAATCCTCCACACAGAAATAGGAATTAGATTATATCATGTCTACTAAGTATATCTGCCTTTGAATCGCTCTGTAAACATTTAAACGTTTGTAAAAAATTTTGGATAATTCAAAACAATATAGTTTTGATACTTAGGCGATAGCACTCAACTCAGAATTGGAATATCAGCAAAGTAATACACACGCCAGTAATACGTTAGCATTGATCAATTAATTAAACTCGTTAATTGTACGTATAATTAAATTATTATTGACGTTGTGTCTCAATACAACTACTGATTCCTTGCAATAAATTAAATATAGTTGAGCAATAGTAACATAGGTGAGACTTCTAAATAACAGACACGTAGCACACTATCGCCTAGATGTTGTAGCTATCGGAATAATGTAAGCAATTTTCATTATACTGTTAAGCGAGGACTGTTGTCTGTATAATAGCACGTTTGATAAGAACCAGTGGTCGTAGAAAGTTGAAACCGGTGTAAGCGCGCTTTGGGGACCCCAGCGTTTTAGGCCCCCCCATCCCTAAAGCCCTAGCGTTTTAGGGATCCCATCCCCATATCGCTAGTGTTTTAAAGCCCTGGGGGCCCAAAACGCTAGCGATTTAGGGACGGGCCCCCTAAAACGCTGGGGTCCCCATAACGAACTTAGACCTGTACCAAATGACGCGCAATGATCGATAACCTGGAACGTAAAATTATCAGATCTAAAAATTCAACACCTGTTAAAAGTTATGACGTTATTTCCATCTTCCAATCAAAGACTCTGGTCTTAACGTGACATTTTGTCCAACAACAATCAAAAGCTTTGGGGACCTCCACCTATTAATTAAATAGTACTCTCTTTTTTTGTCTAAATAGTGATGGAAAAATGAAGTATTAATGTTTGTTTATCACCGTCTTCCCGATGATGATTCTCAATGTATTAAAAAACGAACTTCTTTATGTGCCCTTCACAAGTTATGAATATTTATACATACATGTATATATATATATGCAAAACTGTTATGAAACCGATTGGCAAATAAGCGGAGCTAGCGACGGGCATGCCGACTAGTAATAATTATATTAAACTGGCTTGTTGCTTGTTTTCCTAAATACTATTTTAATATTCTTGTATACATTATATATTTATATTTTGTATATACTTCGTCTGACTCATCTCGTTAGTGATTTTAGCAACATTTTGGGCCATTATTTAGATAGTCAAATGCAGGGGGTTTTTTAAGGTCGATCTTGGTGTAAAATTAGCACAAAATTTTTTTGTAGTTACACCACGATTCAGGTCGGCCGCGGCCTCTGCAGTGTTGAGTTACACCAAGGTCTCAACCTTAAAAAAACCCTGCTCAAATGTATTATCACATTCAATAGATTTGGAATCAGACATAAAGAGAAATAACAGTAGACAGTTACTCATTGAATTGAAGTGATAAAGTATATACAGTCAACTCCGCTTAATTGGGTCATTTTGGTCAGAGGGTAATTTGACCCGATTAAGCGAAAACCCCAATTAATTAACAGGAAGCTCTATTATGCGGAATCTACTCTATGTAGTTAGCTATTCTAGGACCACTAGTTTAGCATCTTTCTACCATGGATAATAATTATGATACAGCACTAAATGTTCTAATTAAAACAGCGAAAAATATCTATACTATTCTATCTATTTATATTTCTGCCTCTAATTAGACGAACTGTTTGTTTTTAGCATTCTACCACATTGTTAGAATGCCATGGTTAGAGAAAATATTTGTCTACTTGAAGAAGTCTCATTTCTTCCGAGTTGGAGTGCCCATGATCTCCTTGTGTATATTTGGCACCTACACACTCAAGTTCTTTCAAGAAGTTAGGTACGAAGCGAAAGAGTCGAGACAGAGAATTCTAACTGGGAAAGAGATGGAAGCACTAACAAAGCCGAACAAGAAGCAACTCAGCTTGGAATGCGAGTATGAACGCATTATGCAGAAAATAGATCTGTCTACTTACAAGAATAAACGAGTGCCCAGACCATGGGAAGAAAATGAGGAATAATTTTAATAGTTACATTTTTAATTTGTGTTGGAGTAAGACATTAAAAATATAATTATATATTTGCGGTCTACATTAGAACCTCGTTAGTTTAAACACGGTTAATACAAATGATATTGGTTAATAAGAATTCCGGATAAGGCGAATGCATTTTGGTTCTCTGGTGTTCTTACTAACGAGGTTTTACTGTATATAAGATACAATCAATTCCGCTTAATCGGGTCACATTGGTCCAAGGGTTGATTGAACCGATTAAGCGAAAAACCCAATTAACCGAAATTATACACTTTTGAGGGTATATTTATTTATTATACGTATACAGTGAACTCTCTTATAAGGAAGTGCTTGGGACCTATGAATTCCTTCGTTATATCCGGATATTCGTTATAAGCGGATAATAAATAATTAATGCATTTAGTCAGCAGGGTTGTTTGATTTAAATCATGATTTAAATAAAAAAAGTCGGACTTTTTTGATTTACATCAGACTTTTATGATTTTAATCAGATTTTTTATGTCTATTGTTTTTTGCGAAAAGAAAAGAAATACATTGATAATGAGTCAAATTACATTGATAATGACTCATTATCAATGTAATTAATCTATTAGCCAAATAATATACGCCAGTGTGATATAGATTGCAAAAAAACAATTTAAATAAAAAAAGTCTGATTTAAATAAAAAAAGTCGGACTTTTTTGATTTTTATCAACCCTGAAATTTTAGTGCTCTGGGGGTAAATCTCCATTTCGTTAAAAGCGGGTATTTCGTTGTAACGGGAGTTCACTGTACGTATACTACTAGAATTTGAATAGATACATGAAGGGGTGCACACTAACATTAATATTAAACCTGTGCCCCATCTGAGGCGGGGCAGGATCAGTGGAGTAGCTAAGGTTTCGGGGCCCCGGATCAAAAGTATGTGCCGGGGCCCCGACCCCCATTAGTTCAAATTGGATTGCAATTTTAAGGAGCATGCATCTGAATAGATTTGGGTTCGGAAATGACATTTCCCGCATTTTGACACCACTGTTAGACAAAATGTATAGGTTAATATAATTACAATTGTTTCTACTCGTTTTGCATAACCAGAAACATAAACTCTCTTCATGTAACACTAAATTAATCTCAAAAGAAATGTAGCTATCAAGCAAAAATACAATTTCATCTAAATTGCTAACTGACAAACAAATAGTTATATGTATTAGAAAACAAATAATTATCATATAACATAACTGTTATCATGAAGTATGATTGAAGTAAGATATCTGCATAAGGGGAATTTGGAACCCTTGGGGGCCCTCTGGACATCGGGGGCCCTGGTTCAATGAACCGCCTATTGCTACGCCACTGGGCAGGCTTAAATTCAGGTGGACAGAATATTGCCCCGATTAATTTAATTTGGGATTTTTAAAGTGAATATTGAGTCAATCAACCCAAATTTTACCCAGAACAACCAAATTGGACTTAAATTTCAGAACTTAATCACCCCAATAAGCGGAGTTGACTGTATTCTTGTAAGTAATGAGTAGAATACTTTCATGTGCGATACAAACAGCGTACTTGTGTCCCAAATAAATTGTGTACTTTGACAATAATATTTGCGAATAAGATCAATAGAACACCATAACTCGTAATATACATACATCCACACAGAATAATCGATATTCAAAGATACAAGTGTGCCATCACAAATGCAAAACACTAATAGTTAGCGAGGAGGCTAATGGCGTTGGCACAGCTGATGCGGACCTCCGGCGTTGCGTCATGCAGCAGACCGATCAGGGCTTCGGAGACCTGCTCACTCGAAATCCCCTCCTGGAGGTCTGGCGGAATGTGGTACAGCATGAAACCGACAAAAAGCGCAGCGTTCGCGCGGATATCTGGATAGAAGCTCTTGAAGAAGAGAGTAGCGCTCATTGTAAAGAAATTGAGTTTGTTAGGGAAAGCAGTTGCTAGCTTCTTGGTGAGACCGTCGAGGAATTCTCCGTATATGATGTGCTTACTCGGATCCAATTGTTTCTGGAATATCTGGTTTACTTCCTCGTTGCCAATGAGCGGGCCTATCTTACGCAGAGTCTGCTTACAGGCGTACACAACGTTCCGCTCATCCTCATTCAAATGCACCAGAATGGTAACCAGGTTGGAGAATATCTGCTCCAGGTAGGGGTCCCTCGAGGGCCCGTCTCCGAACTGGGAGAGGTCTCCGAACAGAGTGAAGGCAGCCATCCTAACGCCCGAGAGGTGCTTCTCGAAGCAGGGCCGTATTCTGAGAATAATGTTAACGAGAATAGGCCTGACGTGTCCCTCGTCTATCTTGGCTATTATCTTGCTCAGCCCGCTCATAGCCTCCATCGTAATGTAGTCGTCCGGGTCCTCCTTGTCGTCCATGCCGGACATCATAGCCGATAGGACAGTGGTGGAGAATGTCTGCACCAGCTTCTGGCTGTGGGACGCAATGTTGCCCAGTCCCCTGATGCAGAGCATGCGCACTGTGTAGTGGGAGTCCACCAGTCTCCCCAGGAGACTGTTGATCAGCTGTTCCACGAGGTCCTTCTTAATCTCCCCTTCCTCCCCCTCGCCCCTCTGCACCACGCCGGTCGCCTGCTGGTTGATAAGTTCCGCGAAAAAGGCAGTACTCACGATGCGGAACGGATCGTATATGCTGCTGAGCGCGGAATTCAACACGTGGACTGTCTTGGGCACGTAGCCCGACGCGTGTTGCGAGAACGCTCTGGCCACCTCCGTGACCCCCTCGGGGTAGGTGATGCCGCCCTCCAGAAGGTTCCAGTAGCCCTGATTGTCCATCACGCTAATAATGTTGTCCTGGCTAGCAGCAGTAAGCAGAGATCGGAATGTGGCCAGGCATTCCTGTATCGGAGTCTGCATATCTTTCCCTTTGCTCTTGTCTGTCGCCGGTCCCTCCATGATAGCGCACGCCCCGATGCGCGTGATCAGCTGCGAGAAAAGCCGCGGGTAGTTCTCCAGCACGAGGCCCTCCATCTCGTCCAGACAGAACAGGTGCGAGAACACGCACACCACCGCTCTAGGCTTGGGCGTGACCAGCACCCTGATCACCCCCCCGTCGCTCTTCTCCTGGAAGGGCAGGCTCCGGTCCAGCGTGTCCATCAACACGTCCAGCAGCGGCTTGGCCAGCCCGTGCTCGCGCGCCAGACACTGCCACGTGTCGGTGAGCTCTGCGCTCAGCTCGGTGGACTTCTCCAGCAGGTGGCTCACGACTGGCGGCAGGTGGTACGCGGCGAAAGTCCTGATGCAGCGCAGGGTCCCGGTCCGGTTCTGTCCGGGTGGGAGTCTGCCCAGCTGCTCCAGCAGACTGTCCAGGATTTGGGTCATGGGCTCCAGCAGCGACTGCCCGCGGACCTTCAGAGTCTGGTTAAGCACCACAACGGAACCGGACGCGCTGCTGACCTCGCTGTCCATCAGACCCTCTATCGTCACTCCGATGAAGCTGAGCACCATGCTCTGGGGCAGCTTCCGCGCGAGCACCTTGCCCAGGTCGCTGGCGAGGTTAAACAGTCCCTCTTCGTTCTCCGCCCGTCCGATCAGGATGGACAGCGCCTCCAGGAACTGGTCCTTGAGGTCCGGGTTCACGCCCATGTACCTGTTGTTGATGAGCAGCAGCAGCTGGATGGAGCGCAGACAGTCCGTCCGCACGGACAGATGCGGGTCTGTGGCCCGGGGCACCAGGTACCCCAGCAGCTCCGGGAGACACGCGAAGGGGGACTCCTCGGAGGGGGAGGAGCCGCCCTGCTGACTGGAGTCCCTCCTGCGCGAGAGGTTCTCCAGGTGCTCGGAGAGGACGCCCTTCCAGAGGGAGGCGGCCCGGGTCTTGAGGGGCTGCGGCTGCGAGAAGTAGAATAGGAAGTTCCGGAACAGCTCTATCAGGTTGTCGGTGTTCTGTTTCTTCTTGAGGAGCTCTTTCAGGAGATTGCTGACATCTGACAGCACGTCTTCCAACAGCTGATCGACTGCTTCCGGAGACACGGTCTCCTTCTTGGACGGGGTCATCTGCTGGGAGTCAGGTAGCGCTATGACGAACTCAAACACAGTGGCTACTAGCTCTGTCTGCTCGTGCGGCGGGAGAGGTGGGTCCAGCTTAACGAGGGTGGTCAGAGCCTGGATGCAGAGAGAGCGCGTGTCCGTTAGTATGATGCTCTTGCTCTCCTGTCGGATGTAGGTGAGGAGGTGCTTGATCAGCTCCGGTCTGTGAGTGAACTCGCAAGTGTTCTCTCCCAGGTGTGACGGGTGCAGAGCTCTGCCTATCAGCTCTATGGTCCTGATCAGGCTCTGCTTAACGGCCGGGTCCTTAATGTTGTTGAAGTGCGGGTTTATGTTGCGTATGATCGTGACCTCTATGCGCGAGGGGATGAGGGCCGGGGGCGCGTAGAGACTGGAGTACCCGTAGCAGAGCATCACGGTGCTCTTCATTCTCTCCACGTCCGCTTCCGACTTGTCCTTGGTGAGTCCGAACAGGCCGGTGCTTCTCCGCACCATGTCCTGCGAGGAGATCTGCTCCAGCTTCTCCAGCACGGTGTCCAGGTGCGCGGCCGCGGAGATCCCGTACCCGCAGGCCAGCCCCTCCCGCTCCGCCTGCTTAGCGTGTCTCACCGAGCTGAACATCAGCGTCAGCTGTTCCTGCAGGAACACCTTGTTGGTGGTTTTCCTCAGCACGACTCCCTGGCACTTGTAGAGCACGGCCTTCTCCTCGGAGAGCTCGCCGTAGAGCGCCAGGCACTGCTCGGACAGCTCTCGGCCCAGCGACAGCAGCCACTCCTCGTCGTCCACCTCGTCCAGGCTCTTGGAGAGCAGCTTCATAATGAGGTCCTCCCACCCGCGCTGCGAGAACGTGCCCTGTGTCTGGAACTCAGTCAGCTGACTGGTCAGCTTGGGTATCACCGCGTCCCAGAGGGAGACCAGGTCTTCGTGAATGTTTGGGGACAGCGCTCTCATCAGCTTGAGGACTTGTATCCCTCTAGGCTCCTTGGAGGCGTCCCCCTGCTTGATAGGGACTCCAGCCAGCACTAGCAACCGAACCAGCATGGTGTGCGGCTTAGGAATGTTAACCATAGTCTCGTAGTCGAGCGTGTAGTCCTCCTCTGCGTTCTCGCGCTTGCTGGAGGCTATGTAGACCAGGGACTGGCACACGGCGCCTATGGCCTCCGTGTACTGCAGCGGGACTAGGAACTCCAGCAGGAACGGCCAGAACACGGTCGTCATCTGCGGCAGCGTTGTGGTCATCAGGTGTAGCATGTTCTCTGCGATCTGCCGCAGGTCGGAGTGGGTAGGGTTATCCGCGTCTGCGGTTTTCGCAGCGGATTCCTTCCTCTCCTTGCTGTCGTGAGGGAGCGAGGCCTGTTGCACCAGGAACTGTACCATGGTGTGTCCCCCCTCCAGAGAGAGGTAGTCCTTGTGCGCCATTGACTTTACAACCATTATGAGCGCCCGCTGCACCCTGAGGCTCGGGTCCTGGCATATTATCTTCAGGCCGTTTAGAATCATGGGCTTCTTGTCCTCCAGCACCTCATCTGCGGCATTTATCAGGTGCCGCAGAATGTCCATAGCTCCCAACCGCGTCTTCTCTCCCGGCTGTTCTATCTTAGACAGCAAGAATGCGGTTATTCTATCCGAGTTTTTCCGCGAGATTATCTCGCAGGTTCTCCAGACCTCGTTCCTATTCCTGAGCGCCATGTGGTTGGCGGGGTCCACGGGCTGGCACGCGTGCAGATAGAGCGTGTTGAGCAACACGTCGAGATGCACGTCGAGAGGAATGTCCTTGTCCTGCGCGGCACTAATCACATACCCCAGACACTGCGTGATGTAGTAGTGCTCCTGGTTCTTGCGGTAGAGACCGAGGATCCCGTTGAAGAGGCGGGCCGACTGCTCCTGCAGCGTCTCTGTCGCCAGCAGAGCCGCCATGTGTCCGAGCGCGTCCATGATCGCGAGTCTGAGCTTGCTCTCCTTGGAGTTTATCCACACGTTGAATAGGATGTCGTAGGCGCTGTAGACCTCCCCGGAGAAGTCTGACCTGGAGATGCCGTGTCTGGCCGCCTCCTCCCGGTCCCCGGTGTAGTTCAGCACCGCCTCGCAGACCCGCCCCACGCAGGTGGCGAAGGCCCACTTCATGTTGTCCTGCTTGACCGCGCCCATCATGGGCAGCATCCGCCCCAGCACGGCCTCGCGCTTGACCAGCGGGACTACCTTGCTGTTGGCGCTGGCCAGCTGTCCCAGGGTCTGTATCGTGAAGAAGTGGGGAATGCCGGCAGTGGGCATCCGGTCCAGGAGCTTGAGTGCGACCTCCTCCGGGTAGCGCAGGCCTGACGTCACGAGGACAGCGCTAGCCGCGGTCTGCCAGTCGGGGACTATCTCGAGTGTCGTCGCCAGCTCATTAACAGACAGCTGTATGATGGACATGTACATCTCGCTAGACAGGTTGTCTAGATGCAACTCGATAACCTTGTTCATCGTGTTCAGGAGCAGGATGCGATGCTGTTTGTTCAGTTTGGGGTGTATCTGTAGGTACTCTATCATCTGTATAATGGTGACGTCAGGCTTGGTGCGGCCTATGTCTAGGAGGGCAGAGCAGATGGCTTGCTTCACGTTGTCCTGGCGGTCGTAAGCGGTCTCTATCAGAGCGTTGACGAGTTCCTTTAGAATCGACATTTCCGAGATCAACACATGCGACAAGTTATATCTAATAACAAGTGTACTTGTAACGTAACTCCAATGCAAAGTACCCGAGGGGCAATGATCACGTATCGCTTCCAAGGTGAGAGAGGGTTTAATTAACCAATATGTGAAAACCACCCTTTTGTATCACAAAATGGTAAAAAAACGTGGACATAGGGAGGGGCGTGATGTGCTCCGTTACTGTTACTTTAATTCTCCCGTTAACGTTACCGTTCTTTTTTTCTCCGTTACCGTTACTCCGTTCCTTTTGTTCAGTTACTCCGTTTACCTTTAATCAGTTACCGTTTCCTTAATGTAACGGTAACTCATTAAAAGTAAAGGAGTAACGGAATGGAATATGTTTAACGTAGTAACGGTAACGGTGTTATTGTATGGTGAGAGTAACTGATTAAAGATAACGGTAACTAATTAAAAGTAACGGATGTCCGTTGCAATTACTCGGCGACTCCCGTTACCGTTTCCGTTACTCCTTTACTGAGTAACGGGGCACATCACTGCGGCCCCGGCCCCCAGGGGGTGTATAATTTTCCTGTAATTTTTCACTACGTAATGTTTGAACGGCCCTTAGTAATTTATTTAATATAAGGCCTACCTACTTGATGTACAAATAATTCAAATTTCAGGCTATAAGAATCTCTATTCATTTCGAGATAAGATATTTTATACAAACTGCACCTTTAAAAGCATGATCTCCTCTAATCAGCAAGATTCAACCAGAGTTTATATGGTATTCCTAGGTTAATCGTCAGTATTAAACTAATAGCAGAATAAAACTCTGTAAGGTCAGAGTGAATAATGCAACGTGTTGATAAATTAATAAACTTGCTTATTATTTGTTTACTTACCTTGATTTTCTAACTGTTTTACATAATTATTGTCATTTTGTTGTATTGAGTAAATATTATCTTAATAATCCGAGCAGTAAATCTCCATAAAACTTAACATTCAATAAATAAATATTGTTAAGTACCTCTACCTGAATAGGATCAGGTAATGATAACTCATTTCCTCTAACAATCAGCTCCTTTAACATCCCATCATAGGCGCCAATTAAGGGTTTCCTTCCCAGCCCCCAGGTAATTTCTATTTTCTAAAAACTACTTTATATAGTACTAGCCGAAAAACCGCCCTCCGGGCGGCATTTTTCTGCTAGTTTACTATGCTTTACTACGCTTTGTATTTGGTGGTCAGTTTCATTTTCACGTTTTAATCGCTTTCTCGCTGTATTGGGCGTTTTTTTACAATCATTACCAACACGCGAACGTTTTTTAAGTGGCATACGTATAGTTGATAACAGGTTTGGATTTTGAATGTAAATTATGACTGAAGTTGGCAAAATATGTCAACCCGATCTAGATACAGTCAGGTTCTTTTATTATGAAATTCAAGGGACCAAAAATTGTGTTCATAATAGAGAGACTTCATAATAACCGAACTCAACTTAATACAAACTCTTATGTAAGTTGTTAAATTGGGACCAATAAGGCTTGTTCATAATAAAAAATCTTCACATTAAGCAGACGAAATCTTGTTCATAATAAGCAGACCTGACTGTATAGCAATAGGTATGACCATAGCATTCTATACTCTAAGGCAATGCCACGGTTGAATGGACTTGGACCATGGATGAACTAGTATAGTTAACTAAATATTTGCAATGCAATTATTCTTCGAAATAAGTAATCCAGGGTGCTTCTACTTATGTAATTGTTTTATGAGCATCCTTATATGTAGACCGTCTAGAAATAGACGGTCTATAAAAGCCCATACAAATAAGCCAAAAATTTGTAGACCGTCTATAAATTCTGTAGACCACTTGCCATGCTTTTTATGGGTAATACTAATGTATAGGGAATAAAACCTGGTCTATTTCTAGACGGTCTACATATAAGATATCTCTTGTTTTATATATAGGTAGTCATGTACAAGACGCATATTTTTGAGATGCCACTTGGGCGAAATGACGTCACTGTATTGTCTAATAGTCCAAATATGCCAAAACTTTGAACGCATGTAAAATGTTCAATTTCGCTTTTTAAAACAAATCGCTGTGACTAACCCATCTAGGAGTCATTTTACATAAAATATCTCAGAATCAATTATGGAATGTTTACACATTCCTCTGTTGCTATGGAAACGTAATTTCAATGCTTGAGGTCATATCTCGAGAAGAAATATAGTTACAGCTTAGTTAATGGATCCAATTGATACCCCGTCCTCAACTTCCTATTCAAAGATAATGCATTTCGATGCTCCCACATTAAAGTAATAAAGTCATAATCCGCAGTGGCGGATACAGGAATTTTACTCAGGGGGGGCCAAGCTTGTAACGTGGGGGTGGATTTGCAAAAATCTGAACTTTCAATCCGCTGAAAAATATCAGGGGAGGCAATGACCCCCTAACACCCCCAGTGAATCCTCCCCTAATTATCCCTATAGAGAACACTTGTCTTATTTTAAATACGTAACTATACTTTTAACTTAATGTCCACTGTCCAGACAATAAAGGTGTATATGTTGCAGTGTATTAGAGAACTTAGTGAGTACGCGTACACATCATTTAAGTTTGGTGTGTACGCGTACTCACCAAACTGTGTAGTGTGTATGCGTACACACTGAATGTAATTTGTGTGTTAGAGTATTTTTCATGTAATGAGTTGTTTTCTCCGATTCTAAGCTCATTTATATTAGTAATAATTATTGTCTCAATCAATAACTTAATTTAGGTAAAACCTCTGAATATAGTTAATTAAAAAGCCGTAATACATTCAAATGAAAGTTGAAGTTACTGATTAGAATTCTGTTTAGAATCCCTTAATATCTCAATTCATGATTTCCAGCTTCTTAATTAACTATATTCAGAGGTTTTACATAAATCAAGCGTGAAACAACTCATTACATGAAAAATACTCTAACACACAAATTACATTTAGTGTGTACGCGTACACACTACACAGTTTGGTGAGTACGCGTACACACCAAACTTAAATGGTGTGTACGCGTACTCACTAAGTTCTCTAATACACTGCAACATAAATACAATAGATAGCGAAAGCGATATTTTTCAAATAGATTTATATACCCCTCTCTTTAATACAACTACAGTACACCCTCGCTAATCCGTACAAAGATGTTCCGATCAGTGAATTCGTTCGGATTAGTGAAGTAGTACATTTTCTATAGCCATCTATAAAATGAGACCCCGATAATCCTAACCAAACATGTCGAAATAGTTTTAATCCAAACAAAACATATAGCACACTACCTAAAATTCTTGTAGGAGACTTATTTTTGTATAATTCCAATGTAATATACAAATATTTATGATTTTTTCCACTTTTATACTAAATAGATTTGGGGTCTCCTGTTCGGATTAGCGAGGGTGTCCTGTATCACACAAATAAATACACGTGCACAACAATCGGTTTAATAATATACATTTACCAGCCATCGCTGTCTTCATCGGCTGGGGAATCTTAGAATCCGATTGTGGAGAACTATAGGGGAGATGGACCTAGGGCTGGACGCTCCTGAAAAGGAACTCCCTCTTGTTCCCGCTCCCATGTAGGACTCACTCCTCAAGGAGATGGAGTCCTAGATGGGGAGCGGAAACAAGAGGGGCTATAAAATCCCGAAACGCAGGGCGAGAAAGAAGGAGGGATAGAAATTCCTGAGGGGAGGGGGAGATGACGGGAGAGAAATTGGAAGCAGCAGGTCTTGAGACGAGCTACTAGGAGGGTCCGGTGTCGGTAGGTGTGGGGATGAACAGGAACGGTATGCCCTCTTCTGAAAGGGATGAGGAGGTGGTGTATATTTCTCCAAATCTGAATCGTTTGGCAGCTGGAGGTAATGGGTATGAGATGTTCCTCTTTCCCTTTTATTTAGCTTACACCCTCCCTGCTGGGTCAAGCTTGATCCGCTTTCCAGAGGGTTGAAAAGGTGAATTGGACAGTCCATCTCCCGAAAATAAGTGTAATCACTTCCAGACATGAATTTCTTAGAGTAAAGTTAGCTTGAAATTTGAGATGATGTTGACGTTGATGTTATATTAGTTACTAGCGCGCTTCGCTTGCTAGGGGTTCTCGAAATGTGACAATGACGTCATAACTTGTCGAGGTGTGAGAAATTTTGAGTGGAAACCTCAACTTGTTGGCGGGTGCCAAAAATTACCCCCATTGCCAAAATCGCATTTGGAAACCGTCCAGTTTCTTCAATCAACTCGTAGCATACAAACAAATATATATATACACCCACCCACCCAGGCTTGTGTTTTAATAGTATAGATAGATAATAATACAATCCAAAATTGCAGCCTGTGCCGACGCATGTTCCTTTGGTGGCACTATATTTTGTTGGTGGTCTATTGATAGTGCCTCCAATGGAACATGCTGTCGACACAGGCTGCAATTTTTGATTTATTTCGCCAAGTCATCAACGCCCAAGGTGTGAAGAACCATTTGTTAATTGGTCGGAGTCACAAGGAACGGTAGATAAATTTGAAGTTAGTTTCTATCATAAACCATCTTGATTTTAATGCCATTCATTCATTATGTATTGATAATAAGTTATATTATAGTTATTTATTTTAGCAATGTTATCCATGGTTGGTTGAGTTGAGTCAACAAATTCCTTATATTATATTATTTAATTTATCCATTGTATAGAAATACTATAATTAAATAGAAGCCAGCTGGTATTTATAAGTTAAATCAATATAATTATCGAAAGTTGAATCACTAGAGTAGGATTTAACAAGTTAAATCAATATAATTATTACAAGTTGAATACAATAGAATTAGATTTAACACTTTTACTGAAATTGAAGTTTGGCTAAACAAAGAAATTTCAACCCCCATTTGTGGCATTAATTAAAACAATTGTAAAAAATTCTCTTTTCCTATTAGACGCAAAAATTTATGGTGAATCCAAAGGTGAAATAAAAATTGCGGGTTTAGTATAACAATTTTTGAGTTATGGCCAGACAAATTTTAAAAGGTGTGAAAAATGTGTCCAAAACGTGTTAATCAAAATCGTAACCCCAGGTGCAAATTAAACTGTCCATCCGCACCTACATGCCAAGTTTCTGCTCATCAACTATAAAGCTCTGGCTATGGCACCGTCTACGGATTAAAAAAAATATCCAAAATTGCAGCCTGTGCCGACGAATGTTCCTTTGGTGGCACTATATTTTGTTGGTTGTTTATTTATAGTGCCTCCAAAGGAACATGCTGTCGGCACAGGCTGTAATTTGGGATGTTTTTTCGCAAAGTCATCAACGCCGCAAGCTGTCAAGAACCATTTGTTAATTGGTCCGAGTCACAAGGAACGCTAGTTAAATTTGAAGTTTGTTTCTATCATATACCATGTTGAGTTTAATGCAATTCATTCATTATGTATTTAATGATAAATTACATTATTAGTTATTTATTTAACAATGTTATCCACGGTGAGTTTGATTTAAGCTCACAAATTCCTTATTTAATTTAATTTGCTTCAATCCATTAAATAGTGATACTACAATTAAATAGAAGCCAGCTCGAATTCACAAGTTAAATCAATATAATTATCGCAAGTTGAAAAAATCCAAAATTGCAGCTGTGCCGACGCATGTTCCTTGGTGGCACTATATTTTGGTGGTGGTCTATTGATAGTGCCTCTAATGGAACATGCTGTCGACACAGGCTGCAATTTTGGATTTTTTTCGCCATGTCATGAACGTCACATGGTGTTAACACCCATTTATTAATTTGTTTCGGGACAAAGGAACGTTTGATAAATTTCATGCTTCTTTCTATCTTAAACCATCTTGAGTTTAAGTTTATATTTCCATTATAAATGCGTTTTATACCCCCTATCACTCTAATACAATTCGGGTACCAAACAAGCACACAAACGAATAGTTATAAACTAGAAATTCCATCTCAATAATCCATTGTTTATATATCAGTTATCGTTTTGAAATTGAATTCAGCATACTCGCTTACTTTGAATGACATATGGGATTAAGTTTATATTTCCATTATAAATGCGTTATAAACCCCCCTTACACTCTAATACATTTCGGGCACCAAGCACACACATAGAAAAATATTTATACAAATAGATATTCCATCTCATTAATCCATTGTTTGAATATCAGAAATCGTTCTGAAATTGAATAACTGTTGAGTGAAATTGAATTTTCATATAGGAGAAAACTTTAATACAATTATTGTATTAGAAATAGATTTATATAGTAGCAGCTATTGAATCAAATTGAATTATTCATTTACGATATAATACTTTATTGTAAGTAACTTGATATCAGAAATTGATTTGTATAGTAAGAGCTATTGAATGTAAATTAATTATTCATATATACTAGAATTCTTTATTGTAATTATGATATCAACAATAACTTGAATCCTAATAACACTGAATCTAATTGAATTATTCATAAATAGTAGATCTTCATTGAAACCACGAAATAATTGCATAACTGAATATTAATGAATTTACGATTTTAGAAAGTTAAGGGTGAATTGTGGCAACTTTGAGCCTAATTATCAGGTAAATGAGGACGGATTAATAAAATCGTGAAGAGCTATCAGTTGCAAAATACTTTATGATACTAATGATTCTAAAAATTTTCTTGTTATTGCATTTGTTTTCTTATGGGACAAAAAAACCTAAAAGTCGCGTTAAAAATTTTTCCAAGTCGAAATTAATAAATCGTGACCCCAGGAGCACATCTGTAACCCATGAGACACCTATGCTGAAAATTTCAGTTCTTAGTTAATAAAACTCTGTTCTGTAGAGAGGCTACGGACCAATAATAAAATCCAAAATTGCAGCCTGTGCCGACGCATGTTCCTTTTGTGGCACTATATTTTGGTGGTGGTTTATTTATAGTGCCTCCAAAGGATCATGCTGTCGTCACAGCTGCAATTTTGGATTTTTTCGCCATCTTATGAACGCCTCATAGTGTTTAGACTCATTTAACAAGTTGTATGGTACAAAGGAACGATTGTTAATTTTAAATTATTTCTATCTTGAACCACCTTGAGTTTAATGCCATTCATTCATTATGTATAGATAATAATTTATATAAATAGTTAATTATTTGAGCAATGTTATCCACTGTGATTTGAGTTAAGTAAACAAATTCCCAATATAATTTACTTTGCTTTAATCCATTGAATATTAATATACTGTTAAAAATTGGAAATAAGCATACTTGTTTACTTAGAATGACAAAAGGATTAAGTTTATATTTCCATTATAAATGCGTTATAATTATCCCCCCCCTATCACTCTAATACAATTCGGACACCAAACACGCACACAGACGAATAGTCATTTAATAGATATTCCATTTCATTAATCCATTGTTTGTATATCTGTCATCGTTTTAAAATTGAAATCAGCATACTCGCTTACTTTGAATGATATATGGGGATTAAGTTTATATTTCCATTATAAATGCGTTATAAACCCCCCTTACACTCTAATACATTTCGGGCACCAAGCATACACATAGACAAATATTTATACAAATAGATATTCCATCTCATTAATCAATTGTTTGAATATCAGAATCGTTCTGAAATTGAATAACTGTTGAGTTAAATTGAATTTTCTTATAGGAGAAAACTTTAATACAACTATTGTATTAGAAATCGATTTATATAGTAGCAGCTATTGAATCAAATTGAATTATTCATATACACTAGAATACTTTATTGTAACTATGATATCAGAAATTGATTTGTATAGTAATAGCTATTGAATGTAAATTAACTATTCATATATTCTAGAATTCTTTATTGTAATTATGATATCAACAATAACTTGAATCGAAATAACACTGAATCTAATTGAATTATTCATAAATATAGTTATTCATTGAAACCACGAAATAATTGCATAATTGAATATTAATGAATTTATGATTTTAGAAAGTTAAGGGTGAATTGTGGCAACTTTGAGCCTAATTATTGGGAAAATGAGGACAGATTAAAAAAATCGTGAAGAGCTATCAGTTGCAAAATACTTTTCTGATACTAATGATTCTAAATTTTTTCTTGTTATTGCATTTATTTTCTTATGGGACAAAAAAAGCTAAAAGTCCCGTTAAAAATTTTCCCAAGTCGAAATTAATAAATCGTGACCCCAGGTGCACATCTGTGACCCATGAGACACATATTCTGAAAATTTTGGCTCTTAGTTAATAAAACTCTGGCTCTTAGTTAATAAAACTCTGGTCAGTAGAGAGGCTACGGACCAATAACAATAATAACCAAAGCACTAAGACCAATACTGGGCCACTATACTATGGTATAGTCGGCACAGTAATAATAATAAAATCCAAAATTGCAGCTGTGCCGACGCATGTTCATTTGGTGGCACTATATTTTGGTGGTGGCTTATAGATAGAGCCTCCAATGAAACATGCTGTCGGGACAGCTGCAATTTTGGATTTTTTTTTTCGCCATGTCATCATCACTATGATGGTGTTAAATTATTTCAAAAAGGTGCTACAGAAGGCAAAGACCCTTAGAGTGGTGGAAGTTTCCATCTAGATCACTTAATTTTAGATATATTCAAGTTTGAGTAGATTATAACAGCTGATGACTCAGCATTTTTTTTGTGAGTGTTGGGTCATCACCCAACATCAACTAACCCATTTTAAATATCGTATTAACAAAATTGTAAAAACCCATTTTTTAGATGTCATCATCACCTCAAGGTGTCAAAACTCATTTGTAGAGGTGTTACGTGGCATAAGGATCAATTGATAAATTGGAAGTTTGTTTCTATCTTATTTGATTTCTGAGATTTATGATATTTAATTAATTAGTATAAATAATAATTAATATTATTTATAATTTAACACCAATTTCAATGTCAACTTACAATTATTAAGTTAAATTATTTTGTCATGAATAATTAATTAATTAATTTGGTTATCAAATTTCAATTCCGCACTCTCGATAACCCCTAATAAACAAATTATAAGCATCTATATAAGTAATATACTGACTGAATTAATTATAATTCATTACGTCAGTATATTAACAGTGCAATAATATTCTCGCAGAAGTAAATATAATCACATAATCTGTCGTTGTTATGGAATGTAAATCTCGGTTCTCAATTGGAAAATAGAAGCCTACTCGATCTCACAAGTTGAATCAATATAATAATAACGAGTTGAAACAATAGAATTAGATTTAACACTTTCAATTGAACTGAAGTGTTAGTAAACAAAGAAATTTCAACTCCAATTTATGGCAGAAATAAAACTCTTTATTGAAAGTTTTCTTCTCCCATCAGACGCAGAATTTTATGGTGAATCCAAATGTGAAAAAAATTTGGGGGTTTAGTAAAACATTTTTCTAGTTATGGACCAAACAAATTTTGAAAGGTGTCAAAAATGTGTCCAAAATTGGTTAATCAAAAATCGTAACCCCAGGTGCAAATTAGAAGGGCACTCCGCATCTACATGCCAAGTTTCAGCCCTCAATGTATAATGGTGTGGCCAGGGCACCGTCTACGGAGAAAAAAAAAATCCAAAATTGCAGCCTGTGCCGACGCAAGTTCCTTGGGGGCACTATATTTTGGTTGTGGTTTATTGATAGTGCCTCCAAAGGAACATGCTGTCGGCACAAGCTGCAATTTTGGATTTTTTTTCGCCATGTCATCATCACTATGAAGGTGTTAAATTATTTCAAAAAGGTGTTACAGAAGGCAACGACCCTTATTGAGTTGTAAGTTTCGTTTTGGATCACTTCATTTCAAAGATATTCAAGTTTCAGTATAATATAATAGCTGATGACTCAGCATTTTTTATGTGAGTGTTGGGTCATCACCCAACATCAACTAACCCATTTTAAATATCGAATTAACAAAATTGTAAAAACACATTTTTGTGACGATGTCATAATCACCTCAAGGTGTCAGGACCCACTTGTATAGGTGGCACCTGGCATAAGGACCAATTGATAAATTGAAAGTTTGTTTCTATCTTGAATCATCTCTGAAATTAATGAAATTTAGCTAATTAGTATAAATATTTAATTAATTTATAATTATTTAACACCATTATTATATACAGCAAAATAAATTAAGTTCAATTATTTGCAATTATTATTAATTTAAATTGAATTTCACTATAATATTTGAATTCCACGTACTCGATAACCCCAATAATCCAATTGGAACCGTCTATAAGTTAAATACAAAAGGAATTAATTATAATTAATTACGTCAGTACATTAATTGTGCAAGAATGTTCTCGCCGAAATATATATAATCACTTAATCTGTCGTTGTTGTGGAATGTAAAATCTTAACTGTTCTATCATAAACCATCTTGAGTTTAATGCCATTCATTCATTATGTAGTGATAATAAGTTATATTATTTGTTAATTATTTTAGCAATGTTATCCATGGTTGGTTGAGTTGAGTCAACAAATTCCTTATATTATATTATTTTATTTAATCCATTGTATAGTAATACTACAATTAAATAGAAGCCAGCTGGAATTTATAAGTTAAATCAATATAATTATCGCAAGTTGAATCACTAGAGTAGGATTTAACAAGTTAAATCAATATAATTATTACAAGTTGAAACAATAGAATTAGATTTAACACTTTTAAAAAATTGAAGTGTGAGTAAACAAAGAAATTTCAACCCCCATTTATGGCAGAAATTGACCCCTTTATTGAAAAATTTCTTCTCCCATCAGACGCAGAATTTTATGGTGAATCCAAATATGAAATAAAATTTGGGGGTTTATTAAAGCATATTTTGAGTTATGGACCAGACAACTTTTGAAAGGTGTTAAAGATGTGTGCAAAATTTCGTAACAAAAATCGTAACCCCAGGTGCAAATTAGAAGGGCACTTCGCATCTACATGGCAAGTTTCAGCCCTCAATGTATAAAGGTGTGGCCAGGGTACCGTCTACGGAGAAAAAATAATAATAATAAAAATCCAAAATTGCAGACTATATTTTGTTGTTTGTTTATTGATAGTGCCTCCAAAGGAACATGCTGTCGGCACAGTCTGCAATTTTGGATTTTTTTTCGCCCAGTCATCAACGCCTCAAGGTGTGAAGAACCATTTGTTAATTGGTCCGAGTCACACGGAACGTTAGATAAATTTGAAGTTAGTTTCCATCATAGACCATCTTGAGTTTAATGCCATTCATTCATTATGTATTGATAATTAATTATATTATTAGTTATTTATTTTAGCAATGTTATCCACGGTGAATGAGTAAAATCAACAAATTCCATATTTTATTTTATTTTATTTAATCCATTGTATAGTAATACTACAATTAAATAGAAGCCAGCTGGAATATATAAGTTAAATCAATATATTTATCGCAAGTTGAATCACTAGAGTAGATTTAACAAGTTAAATCAATATAATTATTACAAGTTGAAACAATAGAATTAGATTTAACACTTTACTGAAATTGAAGTGTGAGTAAACAAAGAAATTTCAACCCCCATTTATGGCAGAAATTGACCCCTTTATTGGAAAATTTATTCTCCCATCAGACGCAGAATTTTATGGAGAATCCAAATGTGAAATAAAATTTGCGGGTTTAGTAAAACATTTCTTTAGTTATGGACCAGACAAATTTTGAAAGGTGTTAAAGATGTGTCCAAAATTTGTTAATCAAAAATCGTAACCCCAGGTGCAAATTAGACGTCGACTCCGAACCTACATGCCCAGTTTCAGCCCATCAACTATAAAGCTCTGGCCAGGGCACCGTCTACGGAGAAAAAAAAAATCCAAAATTGCAGCCTGTGCCGACGCATGTTCCTTTGATGGCACTATATTTTGGTAGTGGTTCATTGATAGTGCCTCCAAAGGAACATGCTGTCGGCACAAGCTGCAATTTTGGATTTTTTTTTGCCTAGTCATTATCACTATGAAGGTGTTAAATTATTTCTGAAAGGTGTTTCAGTAGGCAACGAACCTTAGAGTGGTGGAAGTTTCAATTTAGCTCACTGCATTTGAGAGATATTCAGGTTTCAGTAGAATATAATCTGTGATGACTCAGCATTTTTAAAGTGCGTGTTGGGTATTCACCCAACTCCAACCAACCAATGCAAATTATTTAATTCACAAAATTGTAAAAATACATTTTTTTGACGATGTCATCATCACCTCAAGGTGTCAAGACCCACTTGTATAGGTGGTACGTGGCATAAGGACCAATTGATAAATTGAAAGTTTGTTTTTATCTTGTATCATCTCTGAGATTAATGAAATTTAGCTATTTAGTATAAATATTTAATTAATAAATTAATAATTTAACACCATTATTATGTACAGCAAAATAAATAAAGTTCAATTATTTGCACTTATTATTAATCTAAATCGAATTTCACTATCATATTTGAATTCAGCGCACTCGATAACCCCACTAATGCAATTGGAAACTTCTTAAGTTAAATACAAAAGGAATTAATTATAATAAATTACGTCAGTACATTAATTGTGCAAGAATATTCTCGCCGAAATAAATATAATCACTTAATCTGTCGTTGTGGAATGTAAAATCTTAACGGTTCTATCATAAACCATCTTTTGTTTAATGCCATTCATTCATTACTTATTGATAATAAATTAAATTATTAGTTATATATTTTAGCAATGTTATCCACGGTGAGTTGAGTAAAGTCAACAAATTCCTTATATAAATTAATTTAATTTAATCCATTGTATAGTAATGCTACAATTAAATAGAAGCCAGCTGGAATTTATAAGTTGAATCAATTTAATTATCGCAAGTTGAATCAATAGAGTAGGATTTAACAAGTTAAATCAATATAATTATTACAAGTTAAAACAATGGATTTAGATTTAACACTTTTACAGAAATTGAAGTGTGAGTAAACAAAGAAATTTCAACCCCAATTTATGGCAAAAATTAAACCAATTTTTAAAAGTTTTCTTCTCCCAACAGACGCAAAATTTTAAGATGAATCCAAATATGAAATAAAATTTGGGGGTTTAGTAAAACATATTTTGAGTTATGGACCAGACAGATTTTGAAAGGTGTTAAAGATGTGTCCAAAATGTGTTAATTAAAAATCGTAACCCCAGGTGCAAATTAGACGGTCCCATCGCACCTACATGCCTAGTTTCAGCCCATCAACTATAAAGCTCTGGCCAGGGCACCGTCTACGGAGTAAATAAAATAAAATAAAAAAATAAAGGCAGTGAGATTAGAACTGGGCCACTATACTATAGTATAGTCGGCACAGTAATAACAAAATTGCAGCCTGTGCCGACGCATGTTCCTTTGGTGGCACTATATTTTGTTGGTTGTTTATTTATAGTGCCTCCAAAAGAACATGCTGTCGGCGCAGGCTGCAATTTTGGATTTTTTTTTCGCCATGTCATCATCACTATGAAGGTGTTAAATTATTTCAAAAAGGTGTTACAGAAGGCATCGACCCTTAGAGTGGTGGAAGTTTCCATTTAGTTCATATAATTTTAGAGATATTCAAGTTTGAGTTGAATATAATAGCTGATGACTCAGCATTTGTTATGTGTGTGTTGGGTCATCACCCAATATCAACTAACCCATTTTAAATATCGAATTAACAAAATTGTAAAAATACATTTTTTTGACGATGTCATAATCACCTCAAGGTGTCAAGACCCACTTGTATAGGTGGTACCTGGCATAAGGACCAATTGATAAATTGAAAGTTTGTTTCTATCTTGTATCATCTCTGAGATTAATGAAATTTATCTAATTAGTATAAATATTTAATTTATTTATTTATTATTTAACACCATTATTATATACAGCAAAATAAATTAAGTTCAATTATTTGCAATTATTATTAATTTAAATTGAATTTCACTATAATATTTGAATTCCACGCACTCGATAACCCCAATAATCTATTTGGAACCGTCTATCAGTTAAATACAAAATGAATTAATTATAATTAATTAAGTCAGTCATTAATTGTGCAAGAATATTAACGCAGAAGTAAATATAATCACATAATCTGTCGTTGTGGTATGTAAAATCTTAACGGTTCTATCATAAACCATCTTTAGTTTAATGCCATTCATTCATTACTTATTGATAATAAATTAAATTATTAGTTATTTATTTTAGCAATGTTATCCACGGTGATTTGAGTTTAGTCAACAAATTCCTTATATCATTATATTTTATTTAATCCATTGTATAGTAATACTACAATTAAATAGAAGCCAGCTGGAATTTTTAAGTTGAATCAATATATTTATCTCAAGTTGAAACAATAGAGTAAGATTTAACAAGTTAAATCAATATAATTATTACAAGTTGAAACAATAGAATTAGATTTAACACTTTTACTGAAATTGAAGTGCGAGTAAACAAAGAAATTTCAAACCCCATTTATGGCAGAAATTAAACATATTTTTGAAAATATTCCTCTCCCATCAGACGCAGAATTTTATGGTGAATCCAAATGTGAAATAAAATTTGGGGGTTTAGTAAAACATATTTTGAGTTATGGACCAGACAAATTTTGAAAGGTGTTAAAGATGTGTCAAAAATTCGTTAATCAAAAATCGTAACCCCAGGTGCAAATTAGACGGTCCATACGCACCTACATGCCAAGTTTCAGCCCATCAACTATAAAGCTCAGGCCAGGGCACCGTCTACGGAGAAAAAATAAAAATAATAAAAATCCAAAATTGCATCCTGTGCCGACGCATGTTCCTTGGGTGGCACTATATTTTGTTGGTGGTTTATTGATAGTGCCTCCAAAGGAACATGCTGTCGGCGCAGGCTGCAATTTTGGATTTTTTTTCGCCAAGTCATCAACGCCCAAGGTGTGAAGAAGCATTTGTTAATTGGTCCGGGCCCACAAGGAACGGTAGATAAATTTGAAGTTTGTTTCTATCATAAACCATCTTGAGTTTAATGCCATTCATTCATTATGTATTGATAATAAATTATATTATTAGTTATTTATATTAGCATTGTTATCCACGGTTGAGTTGAATTAAGTCAACAAATTCCTTATATTATATTATTTTATTTAATCCATTGTATGGTAAATTAAATAGAAGCCAGCTGCAATTTATAAGTTAAATCAATTTAATTATCGCAAGTTGAATCAATAGAGTAAGATTTAACAAGTTAAATCAATATAATTATTACAAGTTGAAACAATGGAATTGGATTTCACAGTTTTATTGAAATTGAAGTGTTGAGTAAACAAAGGAATTTCAACCCCCATTTATGGCAGAAATTAAACCAATTTTAACAAATTTTCTTCTCCCGTCAGACGCAGAATTTTAAGATGAATCTAAATATGAAATAAAATTTTGGGGTTTAGTAAAACATTTTTTGAGTTATGGACCAGACAAATTTTGAAAGGTGTTAAAGATGTGTCAAAAATTTGTTAATACAAAATCGTAACCCCAGGTGCAAATTAGACGTCGACTCCGAATCTACATGCCAAGTTTCAGCCCTCTATGTTTACAGGTGTGGCCAGGGCACCTGCTACGGAGAAATAATAATAATAATAAAAATAATAATAAAGGCAGTGATTCCAATACTGGGCCACTATACTATAGTATAGTCGGCACAGTAATAATAATATAAATAAAGGCAGTGATTCCAATACTGGGCCACTATACTATAGTATAGTCGGCACAGTAATAAAAATAATAATAATAAAGGCAGTGATTCCAATACTGGGCCACTATACTATAGTATAGTCGGCACAGTAAAAATAATAATAATAAAAATTAAAATAAAGGCAGTGATTCCAATACCGGGCCACTATACTATAGTATAGTCGGCACAGTAATAAAGGCAGTGATTCCAATACTGGGCCACTATACTATAGTATAGTCGGCACAGTAATAATAAAGGCAGTGATTCTAATACTGGGCCACTATGCTATAGTATAGTCGGCACAGTAAAAATAAAGGCAGTGATTCCAATACTGGGCCACTATACTATAGTATAGTCGGCACAGTAAAAATAAAGGCAGTGATTCCAATACTGGGCCACTATACTATAGTATAGTCGGCACAGTAAAAATAAAGGCAGTGATTCCAATACTGGGCCACTATACTATAGTATAATCGGCACAGTAAAAATCCAAAATTGCAACTGTGCCGACACATGCTCCTTTGGTGGCACTATATTTTGGTGGTGGTTTATTGATAGTGCCTCCAAAGGAACATGCTGTCGGCACTGCTGCAATTTTGGATTTTTTTTCCAATGTCATCATCATTATGAAGGTGTTAAATTATTTCACAAAGGTGTTTCAGAAGGCAACGACCCTTAGAGTGGTGGAAGTTTCCATTTAGCTCACTTCATTTGAGAGATATTCAAGTATCAGTAGAATATAATAGGTGATGATTCAGCATTTTGTGTGTGTGTTGGATGACCACACAACACCAACCGAACCATTCGAAATAGTGAACGACCGAAACCAGTATTTTACCGAAACCGAATTTCGGCCGAAATTAAAATTTCCCACCGAAATACCGAAACCGAATTTCGTTATTTCGGCCACAATTTACAAGACAATAAATACTATTTTAATTAATCATCACAGTTATTTTAATATAGTTGAGCAAATTTTCAATTACGTAATTTGTGTTACTATCTTTTTCTAATAAATGAAATCAACTTTTTTGGGTAAGTTTTCTCGACAAAACAATATTTTTTCCGCATTTGCTGGGAGTAATCTGTTCCTTTCATCGGTTACAATGTCACCAGCTGTTGAAAATAAACGTTCGACATCAGTGGTAGTCGGAGGTGGAGTAAGATATAAAAAATCCAAAATTGCAGCTGTGCCGAGGCATGTTCCTTCGGTGGCACTATATTTTGTTGGTGGTTTATTGATAGTGCCTCCAAAGGAACATGCTGTCGGCAACCTCTAACATTGATTATAAAGCGTAAATAGGCTTAAATGGTCAATTTTAACATTTTGAAATTTTAGTGATTACGTCATCATGCGATAATGACTCAGCATATTGCGAATCTGGTGTGACCAAAGTGTCCGCATCATTAATGTGCATGTTCTATTAAATTATCAGATTTTTATAACTCTTAGAGGGCGGGAATTATGTGCGATAAGTAAATTTTCAGGGTTCTCGAAATGTGACAATGACGTCATAACTTGTCGAGGTGTGAGAAATTTTGAGTGGAAACCTCAACTTGTTGGCGGGTGCCAAAAATTACCCCCATTGCCAAAATCGCATTTGGAAACCGTCCAGTTTCTTCAATCAACTCGTAGCATACAAACAAATATATATATACACCCACCCACCCAGGCTTGTGTTTTAATAGTATAGATAGATAATAATACAATCCAAAATTGCAGCCTGTGCCGACGCATGTTCCTTTGGTGGCACTATATTTTGTTGGTGGTCTATTGATAGTGCCTCCAATGGAACATGCTGTCGACACAGGCTGCAATTTTTGATTTATTTCGCCAAGTCATCAACGCCCAAGGTGTGAAGAACCATTTGTTAATTGGTCGGAGTCACAAGGAACGGTAGATAAATTTGAAGTTAGTTTCTATCATAAACCATCTTGATTTTAATGCCATTCATTCATTATATATTGTTAATAAATTATAGTATTAGTTATTTATTTTAGCAATGTTATCCACGGTTAAGTTGAATTAAGTCAACAAATTCCTTATATTATAATATTTTATTTAATCCATTGTATAGTAATACTACAAATAAATAGAAGCCAGCTGGAATTTATAAGTTAAATCAATATAATTATCGCAAGTTGAATCACTAGAGTAGGATTTAAGAAGGTAAATCAATATAATTATTACAAGTTGAAACAATGGAATTAGATTTCACAGTTTTACTGAAATTGAAGTGTGAGTAAACAAAGAAATTTCAACCCCCATTAATGGCAGAAATTGACACCTTTATTGAAATATTTTTCTCCCATCAGACGCAGAATTTTATGGCGAATCCAAATGTGAAATAAAATTTGGGGGTTTAGTAAAACAATTTTTGAGTTATGGACCAGACAAAATTTGAAAGGTGTTAAAGAAGTGTCAAAAATTTGTTAATAAAAAATTGTAACCCCAGGTGCAAATTAGACGCTCCCATCGCACCTACATGCCAAGTTTCAGCTCTCTATGTATAAAGGTGTGGCCAGGGCACCGTATACGGAGAAAAAATAAAAATAAAAAAATTGCAGCCTGTGCCGACGCATATTCCTTTGGTGGCACTATATTTTGGTGGTGATTATTGATAGTGCCTCCAAAGGAACATGCTGTCGGCACAAGCTGAAATTTTGGATTTTTTTTCGCCTAGTCATCATCACTATGAAGGTGTTAAATTATTTCAGAAAGGTGTTTCAGAAGGCAACGACCGTTAGAGTCGTGGAAGTTTCCATTTTGCTCACTTCGTTTCAAAGATATTCAAGTTTCAGTAGAATATAATAAGTGATGAGTCAGCATTTTTAATGTGAGTGTTGGATCATCACCCAACACCAACTAACCCATTTTAGATGTCGAATTAAAAAAATTGTAAAAATACATTTTTTTAACGATGTCATCATCACCTCAAGGTGTCAAGACCCACTTGTATAGGTGGTACCTGGCATAAGGACCAATTGATAAATTGAAAGTTTGTGTATATCTTGTATCATCTCTGAGATTAATGAAATTTAGCTAATTAGCATAAAAATTTAATTAATGTATTAATTATTTAACACCATTATTATATACAGCAAATTAAATTATGTTCAATTATTTGCAATAATTATTAATTTAAATTGAATTTCACTATAATGTTTGAATTCCACGCACTCGATAACCCCAATAATCCAATTGGAACCGTCTATAAGTTAAATACAAAAGGAATTAATTATAATTAATTACGTCAGTACATTAATTGTGCAAGAATATTCTCGCCGAAATATATATAATCACTTAATCTGTCGTTGTTGTGGAATGTAAAATCTTAACTGTTCTATCATAAACCATCTTGAGTTTAATGCCATTCATTCATTATGTAGTGATAATAAGTTATATTATTTGTTAATTATTTTAGCAATGTTATCCACGGTTAAGTTGAATTAAGTCAACAAATTCCTTATATTATAATATTTTATTAAATCCATTGTATAGTAATACTACAATTAAATAGAAGCCAGCTGGAATTTATAAGTTAAATCAATATAATTATCGCAAGTTGAATCACTAGAGTAGGATTTAACAAGTTAAATCAATATAATTATTACAAGTTGAAACAATGGAATTAGATTTCACAGTTTACTGAAATTGAAGTGTGAGTAAACAAAGAAATTTCAACCCCCATTTATGGCAGAAATTGATCCCTTTATTGAAAATTTTCTTCTCCCATCAGACGCAGAATTCTATGGCGAATCCAAATGTGAAATAAAATTTGGGGGTTTAGTAAAACAATTTTTGAGTTATGGACCAGACAAAATTTGAAAGGTGTTAAAGATGTGTCAAAAATTTGTTAAAAAAAAATCGTAACCCCAGGTGCAAATTAGACGCTCCCATCGCACCTACATGCCAAGTTTCAGCTCTCTATGTATAAAGGTGTGGCCAGGGCACCGTCTACGGAGAAAAAATAAAAATAAAAAAATTGCAGCCTGTGCCGACGCATATTCCTTTGGTGGCACTATATTTTGGTGGTGATTATTGATAGTGCCTCCAAAGGAACATGCTGTCGGCACAAGCTGAAATTTTGGATTTTTTTTCGCCTAGTCATCATCACTATGAAGGTGTTAAATTATTTCAGAAAGGTGTTTCAGAAGGCAACGACCGTTAGAGTCGTGGAAGTTTCCATTTTGCTCACTTCGTTTCAAAGATATTCAAGTTTCAGTAGAATATAATAAGTGATGAGTCAGCATTTTTAATGTGAGTGTTGGATCATCACCCAACACCAACTAACCCATTTTAGATGTCGAATTAAAAAAATTGTAAAAATACATTTTTTTAACGATGTCATCATCACCTCAAGGTGTCAAGACCCACTTGTATAGGTGGTACCTGGCATAAGGACCAATTGATAAATTGAAAGTTTGTGTATATCTTGTATCATCTCTGAGATTAATGAAATTTAGCTAATTAGCATAAAAATTTAATTAATGTATTAATTATTTAACACCATTATTATATACAGCAAATTAAATTATGTTCAATTATTTGCAATAATTATTAATTTAAATTGAATTTCACTATAATGTTTGAATTCCACGCACTCGATAACCCCAATAATCCAATTGGAACCGTCTATAAGTTAAATACAAAAGGAATTAATTATAATTAATTACGTCAGTACATTAATTGTGCAAGAATATTCTCGCCGAAATATATATAATCACTTAATCTGTCGTTGTTGTGGAATGTAAAATCTTAACTGTTCTATCATAAACCATCTTGAGTTTAATGCCATTCATTCATTATGTAGTGATAATAAGTTATATTATTTGTTAATTATTTTAGCAATGTTATCCACGGTTAAGTTGAATTAAGTCAACAAATTCCTTATATTATAATATTTTATTAAATCCATTGTATAGTAATACTACAATTAAATAGAAGCCAGCTGGAATTTATAAGTTAAATCAATATAATTATCGCAAGTTGAATCACTAGAGTAGGATTTAACAAGTTAAATCAATATAATTATTACAAGTTGAAACAATGGAATTAGATTTCACAGTTTACTGAAATTGAAGTGTGAGTAAACAAAGAAATTTCAACCCCCATTTATGGCAGAAATTGATCCCTTTATTGAAAATTTTCTTCTCCCATCAGACGCAGAATTCTATGGCGAATCCAAATGTGAAATAAAATTTGGGGGTTTAGTAAAACAATTTTTGAGTTATGGACCAGACAAAATTTGAAAGGTGTTAAAGATGTGTCAAAAATTTGTTAAAAAAAAATCGTAACCCCAGGTGCAAATTAGACGCTCCCATCGCACCTACATGCCAAGTTTCAGCTCTCTATGTATAAAGGTGTGGCCAGGGCACCGTCTACGGAGAAAAAAAAAATTGCAGCTGTGCCGACGCATGTTCCTTTGGTGGCACTATATTTTGGTGGTGGTTTATTGATAGTGCCTCCAATGGGACATGCTGTCAGCACAGCTGCAATTTTAGATTTTTTTTCGCCATGTCATCATCACTATGAAGGTGTTAAAATATATCAAAAGGTGTTACAGAAGGCATCGACCCTTAGAGTGGCGGAAGTTTCCATTTAGTTCACTTCATTTTAGAGATATTCAAGTTTGAGTAGAATATAATAGCTGATGACTCAGCATTTTTTATGTGAGTGTTGGGTCTTCACCCAACTTCAAATAACCCATTTTAAATATCGAATTAACAAAATTGTAAAAATACATTTTTTTGACAATGTCATCATCACCTCAAGGTGTCAAGACTCACTTGTATAGGTGGTACGTGGCATAAGGACCAATTGATAAATTGAAAGTTTGTTTCTATCTTCTATGATCTCTGAGATTTATGATATTTAATTAATTAGTATAAATAATTATTAATAATATTTATAATTTAACACCAATTTCAATGTCAACATATATTTATTAAGTTTAATTATTTTGTCATAAATAATTAATTAATTAATTTGGCTATCAAATTTCAATTCCGCACACTCGATAACCCCTAATAAACAAATTGGGAGCATCTATATAAGTCATATACTGACTTAATTAATTATTATTAATTACGTCAGTATATTAACAGTGCAAGAGTATTCTTGCAGAAGGAAATATAATCACATAATCTGTCGTTGTTATGGAATGTAGAATCTTAGTTTTCAATTGGAAAATAGAAGCCTACTCGATCTCACAAGTTGAATCAATATAATAATAACGAGTTGAAACAATAGAATTAGATTTAACACTTTCAATTGAACTGAAGTGTTAGTAAACAAAGGAAACTTGCAACTCAATTGTGGCACAAACTAAGTACAATTTGAAAATTCGTGCACTGTGAAAAGGTGTAGAATTTAATTCTCTATCGAATGCATATAAATAGAATATACGCGCACTATTTATTGTTCTTTTTCTAATATTAAACAGGTGCAAAAATGTGTCCAAAAAAATGTGATAATAAAACGTGACCCCAGGTGCACATCTGTAACCCATGAGACACATATCCTGAAAATTTGGGCTCTTAGTTAGTAAAACTCTGTTCAGTAGAGAGGCTACGGACTAATAACTAACCAAAGCACTAAGATTAGAACTGGGCCACTATACTATAGTATAGTCGGCACAGTAATAATAATAATATTAAAGGCAGTAAGATTAGAACTGGGCCACTTTACTATAGTATAGTCGGCACAGTAATAATAAAAATAATAAAGGCAGTGATTCCAATACTGGGCCACTATACTATAGTATAGTCGGCACAGTAAAAAATTCAAAATTGCACCCTGTGCCGACGCATGTTCCTTTGGTGGCACTATATTTTGTTGGTTGTTTATTGATAGTGCCTCCAAAGGAACATGCTGTCGGCGCAGGCTGCAATTTTGGATTTTTTTTCGCCAAGTCATCAACGCCCAAGGTGTGAAGAAGCATTTGTTAATTGGTCCGAGTCACAAGGAACGGTAGATAAATTTGAAGTTTGTTTCTATCTTAAACCATCTTGAGTTTGATGCCATTCATTCATTATGTATTGATAATAAATTGTATTATTAGTTATTTATATTAGCATTGTTATCCACGGTTGAGTTGAATTAAGTCAACAAATTCCTTATATTATATTATTTTATTTAATCCATTGTATGGTAAATTAAATAGAAGCCAGCTGCAATTTATAAGTTAAATCAATTTAATTATCGCAAGTTGAATCAATAGAGTAAGATTTAACAAGTTAAATCAATATAATTATTACAAGTTGAAACAATGGAATTAGATTTAACAGTTATGTTGCAGTGCAAACGCGTTTTTGGTGTAATCGCGATTACACTGGTGCAATCGCGATTACACTGATATGTTGGCGTGATCGCGTTCACACCGGTGTAATCGCGATTTAGGTTTTTAGTTGAGCTTGTGGTTAGTTTAGATAGTTGGTGATACTGGTATACTAATGAGAAGATTGTACAGTACAGCCTCCCTAATTCGAACCCTTGCCAGTCCGAACAGGAGATCCAAAAATATTTTTCGTATAAATTTGGGGAAAAATTACAATGAAATTATTAAAAAATAAGTCTCAGATTAGGTAGTATACTATATGTTTAGTTTGGATTAAAAAGGTTTGGACAAGTTGGTTCGGATTATCGAGGTCTGATTTTAAGTTTAACTAATCGGAAAAGATTTTTTTTGTATCAGAATACCTCTGTTCGGATTAGAAAGGGTGTACTGTAACTAGTATAATCATGTAATCATATAATCATCACATATCAGATGGCAGGCAAACTGTCAAAGAACATTTACAAATCTTTGATCAATTTTTTGTATACTAAACAGTCATCAAAGGTAGAACTTGCAAAAATCTATTGAAGTTAACTTCAGATGATGATTATAGTTCTGCTTTGCATACTAGGTTCCAATTTGTCAATTTGGGGTATAGAAAAGCAAAGAAACGGCTAGCTTATAAATATACTTGAATTGAGCGATGGTTAGTAGCATTTGGAGATGTCCCGAAGTGAATTTGTAGAAAAATTAAACTCCTTAACCCGAGTTTATTCGAGTGAAATCTACACTCCAGCCGATATTGCAACAAAGATTGCTATATTACAATCTGGAAAACCGTGTCTTCCACAGAAAGAAGTGACAAGGTGGAAACGTGTGCATGAACGATTCAAGTTGCTATCTTATCAAGGTACTAACATACTATATCTCCGAGAACGAAAAAATCATCCTGCAAAGCGAGTTCTCTCAACTGAAGAGCTTTTTGACACTTTGGAGAGGCTGCACAAAGTTGAAGGAGATCATACAGGCAGAACTAGGTTATACAAGCGTGCTTCACAGGAATTCTACGGTGTTACTGAGAGAGTGTGTGGCATTTTCGTTAAAACTTGTATTGTATGTCACCTAAAGAAGTCAAAGAAGTCGTTAAAAACCATAGTTGTTAAGCCAATCGAATCAACAGACTATCTCTGCAGAGCTCAGGTAGATTTGATTGATATGAGCGATTTAAATCTAGAAGCAAACTTGTCTCCAGATGTTGTCACTCCATATCGCTACCTCATGGTCTATTTGGACCACTTCACTAAAAGATAAATCTAACACCGCTGAAACGAAAAACTGGAGAGGAAGTAACCGAAGCTCTTCTGGATATTTTCTGTGAATCTGGCCCCCCGCACATCCTCCACTCGGATAATGGCAGAGAATTCTCCAATCACTTGTTGTTTTCAACATTAGCTGAAAAATTACCATCCATCAAGATAATTCATGGTAAACCACGTCACCCTGAGTCACAAGGAGCAGTAGAACGAGCAAAACGCGATATCAAAGATGCTCTCTTCACGATTATGTTTGATAATGGGAATGATCAGTGTTGGGTCAAGTATCTTAGGTGGGTGAAGTGCCACAAGAATACGAGTTATCACAGCCATTCGAAGCTGTATACAACAAAAAGCCATCATTCGGTCTGTCTCACCTTGGTATTGCCCATGAATTCTGGGGATCAATAGATACAGAAGAAGATCTAGCTTTTTTTCAAAGAGAAGTGAGTGCACCTGCTGCTGCTGAAGTACGTTCGTCGGAAGTCTCTTTTGACGAAGTTAATGAACTACTCAGTCACTCTTCTGATTCTGTAAGCCATCATAGCCCAGTGCCATACAATTCTAAATTTCGACCTCAGATTGACGAGTACGAAAGTCAAATATGTTATCCGTTACCTGTTGGAACTATAGTTACAGATGGCTTTGAATCTCCAATCGAGTCAAATTACAATCCTTTCCAAACTGGCTTTCATCAATCTGAAATAACGGAGCAGTCAGAATTGGCTAGCTACCAAACTCAGACGCACCATCACAGCCCTGACCTCCCTTTTCCTAGGTCTCCTACTCCACCTCGTTATATCGAAAGAATACATGACAACGGTGCTTTAATTAATATGGATTGCGTTGCATGTGGTCGAAAGACGTCCGGTGTTCATTCTTGTCCACATTGTTTTCGTTTCATTCATACGATATGTGGCAGATTAGTAGGTGAAGAAGGATATGGTAGCAGTGTGGTATGTCCAGCATGTGATCTTGCATCACGCAAAGAAACATGTAGTACGATGCGTGCTGGCGTGAAGCGAAACCAAGAAAGTTCGCATCACAGAATGCTGAATTCGAGCTCTAAGAAGTTTAAGCCAGCACATATAGGAAATACAGTTGTAATACCAATTTCAGAGCCGGACAAAGTCAACTCTTTGGGTCCGCGGAATATTATTGGATGCATTACTGGTAAAGATGACTCTACATACACTGTTGGCACTTCCCAAGGCACAATCTCAGTTGCTTATACTAGGAATCAGTTTGAGCTATGTCCCAGTAATCTGCTCTCTATCGAAAGTGTCCCGCATGAGACCGTAACACAGACAGAGGTTACACAGAGTGCTTCCCTTGGAATTACTAAAGGGTCTTCCTGTCGGTGCAAGTTTTGCAAAACGCAGAGGTGCCCATGTAAGAAGTCAGGGAGAGCTTGCAACTCTAAATGTCACAAGGGCCATAGCTGTTTCAACAAGTAATATTCTAGCCAGTTCATTAGTTAGCTATTTGGAGCTTGCAAACTTGTATTTGTACCACCAAATCTGTAGGCAATCAATAATCCTTTTATCGATCTAAATCACGTTCATGTTCAGTAATTATATCTAGTTCGATTAATTTTTAAGTTATATAACAAATTTCAATTATAATAAGTACAGTAAGTTGAAATAGATCAAAGATCCGTAACTCTAGAATCTAGATTAGTATCACACAAGAATCAACAAATCTAAAATCAAATAAAATTGTATATAACGAAGGCCTTCGCTCTCGGTCGATTCCCGACGGACCACTCTCTCATAAACTATTTTATTTCCTTCGACTTTACCTAAGAATAGGAAAGCTAAGCGAATCATACGGTATTTGGCAAAAAACTTGAGTCAATCTTTCTTTTCACAGTTTGCCTGTCATCTTGATATGACTATGCGATTTTACAAACTACAATCTTCTCATTAGTATACCAGTATCACCAACTATCTAAACTAACCACAAGCTCAACTAAAAACCTAAATCGCGATTACACCGGTGTGAACGCGATCACGCCAACATATCAGTGTAATCGCGATTGCACCAGTGTAATCGCGATTACACCAAAAACGCGTTTGCACTGCAACAGTTATACTGAACTGAAGTGTGAGTAAACAAAGAGATTTCAACCCCCATTTATGGCAGAAATAAAACTCTTTATTGAAAGTTTTCTTCTCCCATCAGACGCAGAATTTTATGGTGAATCCAAATGTGAAATAAAATTTGGGGGTTTAGTAAAACATATTTTGTGTTATGGACCAGACAAATTTTGAAAGGTGTTAAAGATGTGTCAAAAATTTGTTAATCAAAAATCGTAATCCCAGGTGCAAATTAGACGGTCCCATCGCACCTACATGCCAAGTTTCAGCCCATCAACAATTAAGCTCTGGCCAGGGCACCGTCTACGGAGAAAAAAAAAATAATAAAAATCCAAAATTGCAGCTGTGCCGACGCATGTTCCTTTGGTGGCACTATATTTTGGTGGTGGTTTATTGATAGTGCCTCCAATGGAACATGCTGTCGGCACAGGCTGCAATTTTGGATTTTTTTCGCCATGTCATCATCACTATGAAGGTGTTAAACTATTTCAGAAAAGTGATTCAAAAGGCAACGACCCTTAGTGAGTTGGAAGTTTCGTTTTAGCTCACTTCATTTGAGAGATATTCAAGTTTCAGTAGAATATAATATGTGCGGAGTCAGCATTTCTTAAAGTGCGTGTTGGGTGTTCACCCAACTCCAACCAATCCATGCGAATTATTTAATTCACAAAATTGTAAAAATACATTTTTTTGACGATGTCATCATCACCTTAAGGTGTCAAGATCCACTTGTATAGGTGGTACGTGCCATAAGGACCAATTGATAAATTTAAAGTTTGTTTCTATCTTATATCATTTCTGAGATTAATGAAATTTAGATAATTTGTATAAATATTTAATTAATCTATTAATAATTTAACTCCAATATTATGTACATCAAAATATATTAAGTTCAATCTTTTGCAATAATTATTCACTTAAATTGAATTTCACTATCATATTTGAATTCAGCGCACTCGATAATCCCAATAATCTATTTGGAAGTTGGAACCATTTCTATACATTAAACACAGAGCTAATTAATTATAATTAAATATGTCATGCATCCATTGTGCAAGAATATTCTATGCAGAAGTAAATATAATACATAATCTGTCGTTGTTGTGGAATGTAAAATCTTAGTTTTCAAATAGAAAATAGAAGCCTACTCGATTTCACAAGTGGAATCAATATAATTATCGCAAGTTTAAACAATAGTGTAAGATTTAACAAGTTTAATCAATATAATTATTACAAGTTGAAACAATGGAATTAGATTTAACAGTTTACTGAAATTGAAGTGTGAGTAAACAAATAAATTTCAACCCCCATTTATGGCAGAAATTAAACCCATTACTAAAAATTTCTTTACCCATCAGACGCAGAATTTGAAGATGAATCCAAAGATGAAATAAAAATTGGGGGTTTAGTATAACATTCTTTGAGTTATGGACCAGACAAATTTTGAAAGGTGTTAAACATGTGTCCAAAATTTGTTAATCAAAAATCGTAACCCCAGGTGCATATCTGTAACCCATGAGACACCTGTCCTGCAAATTTGGGTTGTTAGTTAATCAAACTCTGTTCTGTGGATGAGCTACGGAAGAATAATAATAATAAATAACCAAAGCACTAAGATTAGAACTGGGCCACTATACTATAGTATAGTCGGCACAGTAAAAAAATCCAAAATTGCAGCCTGTGCCGACGCATATTCCTTTGGTGGCACCATATTTTGGTGGTGATTTATTGATAGTGCCTCCAAAGGAACATGCTGTCGGCACAGGCTGCAATTTTGGATTTTTTTCGCCTAGTCATCATCACAATAAAGGTGTTAAATTATTTCAGAAAGGTGTTTCAGAAGGCTAAGACCCTTAGAGTGGTAGAAGTTTCCATCTTGCTCACTTCATTTGAGAGATATTCAAGTTTAGGTAGAATATAATATGTGCTGAGTCAGCATTTTTTTGGTGCGTGTTGGGTATTCACCCAACTCCAACCAACCCATGCGAATTATTTAATTCACAAAATTGTAAAAATACATTTTTTTGACGATGTCATTATCACCTCAAGGTGTCAAGACCCACTTGTATAGTTGGTACCTGGCATAAGGACCAATTGATAAATTGAAAGTTTGTTTCTATCTTGTATCATCTCTGCAATTAATGAAATTTAGCTAATTAGTATAAATATTCAATTAATTTATGAATTATTTAACACCATTATTATATACAGCAAAATAAATTCAATTATTTGCAATTATTATTAATTTAAATTGAATTTCACTATAATAATTGAATTCCACGCACTCGATAACCCAATAATCCAATTGGAACCGTCTATAAGTTAAATACAAAGGGAATTAATTATAATAAATTACGTCAGTACATTAATTGTGCAAGAATATTCTCGCGAAATAAATATAATCACATAATCTGTCGTTGTTGTGGTATGTAAAATCTTAACGGTTCTATCATAAACCATCTTTAGTTTAATGCCATTCATTCATTACTTATTGATAATAAATTAAATAAAATCCAAAATTGCAGCTGTGCCGACGCATGTTCCTTAGGTTGCACTATATTTTGTTGGTTGTTTATTGATAGTGCCTCCAAAGGAACATGCTGTCGGCGCAGGCTGCAATTTTGGATTTTTTTTTCGCCAAGTCATCAACGCCCAAGGTGTGAAGAAGCATTTGTTATTTGGTCCGAGTCACAAGGAACGGTAGATAAATTTGAAGTTTGTTTCCATCATAAACCATCTAGAGTTTAATGCCATTCATTCATTATGTATTGATAATAAATTATATTATTAGTTAGTTATTTTAGCAATGTTATCCACGGTGATTTGAGTTTAGTCAACAAATTCCTTATATTATTATATTTTATTTAATCCATTGTATAGTAATACTAGAATATATAAGTTAAATCAATATATTTATCGAAAGTTGAAACAATAGAGTAAGATTAACAAGTTAAATCAATATAATTACAGTCAGGTCTGCTTATTATGAACAAGATTTCGACTGCTTAATATGAAATTTTTTTATTATGAACAAACCCTACGGTCCCAATTTAAAATTTACATAGGGTTTGTATTAAGTTGAGTTCGCTTATTATGAAGTCACTCTATTATGAACACAATTTTTGGACCCTTGAATGTTCATAATAAAAGAACCTGACTGTATTACAAGTTGAAACAATAGAATTAGATTTAACAATTTTACTGTGAGTAATTAAACCACTATTTATGGCATGAATTAAACCGTTTATTAAAATTTGTCTTCTCCCATAAGACACACAATTTTAAGATGGATCCAATGGTGAAATAAAGATTGGGGGTTTAGTATAAGCCCATAAACTATAAAGCTCTGGCCAGGGGGCCGAATGTTAGGAAGACCTGGTGTAGATAATTGAGAATCCTAATTAGTTCAGAACTTCTCTATTGAAACATTTGTGTAGTATAGATGATACCTTTGTGAGTTATCAATAATAACAAAGAATTCAATTCTTCAATTGTAGAGATAGAAACCTAAGAATAATATACTATTCAAACATGTTGTTCTTTTGAGTTGCGTGAGTTGTCAACAAGAGAACACAAATAGAATATAAAAGCCTTGATTATAATATATTACACAATAGAAATCCACGAATATTCTTTACAATTTATCATCATTTCCTATTCAATAATGGCTCAAAATTTGAATAATTGTACGATCACCAACTTGACTGTAAGTATAATGACGTTATTTATTATTACATCATAATAAATTACTAACGATCTTATCCATAGATTAGTAACAATTCCAAAAATGGATTCAAAAAACCAAGAAGGACATACATAAAAAACAAAAAAATCTACAGTATATTTAAAGAAAAAAAATTAGTTAATGAAGCAAAGAAATATCTAGTGAGTTTTGTTCCCCTATTTCTAATATATTTTGTACTACTTTATTATTTTGTATATAGGAAATTTGCAACTTACAAAATGAAAAGAATTTGGCAGACACACTAATAGAATTAAATAGACGAGATTTATTACAGAAACTAGGTTTGCATACGCCCCCCATTTATCCCCCACAAGCCACGCCCCCCATTTATCCCCCACAAGCCACGCCCCCCATTTATCCCCCACACGCCACGCCCCCCGTTTCTCCCCCACACGCCACGCCCCCCGTTTCTCCCCCACAAGCCACGCCCCCCGTTTCTCCCCCACAAGCCACGCACCCCGTTTCTCCCCCACAAGCCACGCACCCCGTTTCTCCCCCACAAGCCACGCCCCCCGTTTCTCCCCCACAAGCCACGCACCCCGTTTCTCCCCCACAAGCCACGCCCCCCGTTTCTCCCCCACAAGCCACGCCCCCCGTTTCTCCCCCACAAGCTACGCCCCTCGTTTCTCCCCCACTTCCTAGCTCTAATTAACTTACTACAATCACAACCATTACACAAATAACATTATTATTAGCTTAATTCTTTTCTACTACTACATATGCCACGCCCCCCGTTTCTCCCTCACACGTCACGTCCCCCGTTTCTTTCTCCCTCACCTCCTAGCTCTATAATGAACTTACTACAGTGACAACCATTACATAAATAACATTATTATTAGATTAACTATTTTCTTATTACAACATACCTATACTATCTAATTAAAACTCTATTTATATCATGTTATCAATTGAAATTAGAATAATTTCGGATCAAATGGAATATACGTATACCTTGTGATTGTGAAATAAGTATATTTCCTGGTATTTGGAAAAACCACCATAATTCATTATCAACCAATAATTTAACATCAATTAAGATGTATTACTTGAATTCACCTTTCACAATTACCCCCATATATAAGATAATTACAGAACACTGCTTTAAATCTATGGAGAATTTCAATTCGGTCCCTCAAGGCCTGCTGATAAGAATCAGTGGGTGCACTTGGGACACACCTCAGTACCTTTTCCCCGAAATTAACCCATAAATAAGATAATTACAGAATACTGCTATAAATTTATGGAGAATTTCAATTCGGTCCCTCAAGGGTTGCTGATAAGAATCAGTGGGTGCACTTGGGACACACCTCAGTACCTTTTCCCCGAAATTAACCCATAAATTACTAATTGCACCATGATCCCTGTTACATAAGCCATATGCAAATACGCACACTTATCATACAGACAAGCCATATGCCTAGCACACTTGCCAAAAAAGCAAGCCATATGAAATCTCGCACACCTCATAGAGGCCATATGCGTTGCACACTTAGTAACAGTTACATGTATTAATTAGCAAAGTATTATTAAACCTGATTGTACTCATAATGACAAACAATTATAGTACCAAGTCCAGGAAAATTTGGAATCTCATAAAGTTATGAAATAGCATAATCCATTATTTGTCAAGAAATTATACATAAGAAAATAAACGCCAATAGCTAAAATACTATTAAATCATGTAGATTGCATCATAGTGGTTCGCACCACTTCCACAATGATTAATGGAATGAAATAGAACTATTAATGACTTTCCTTGATAGATAGGATCATTGGGTATACCTAGATTATTTGCATTATATACATCAGTAATCACCCATTTAGACGGGTCTGTATCAGGAGCATTAATATAACTTACATTAATGCGGGCTAAAATGCCTAACATAATAAGTTCATTCACAGTTCCCCAAGAGTAATTACGCTTCATATTACTCAAGTGTTGCTGAATAGTAACTGCATTATAGCCTTGGTGGCCACAGAAAGCAGCAACATAAGGACTTTGTTCAAATGTGTCTATTAGAGAACTACGGATATTATGATGCTCACTTTCATCACCGAAAATAATGTGAGACAATGTTCTAAAGAAACAATTCCCATCACTTATTACAGGAACTATCCTGAAATTAAACCGATCTCTTATATTTGTACGCATAAAATCGTAATAACTAGTAGCAGAGACTCTAGACCCAGTATAGTTAGTCGGTCTTAAAGGTATTCTCTGTAGATTAATGCATGCTGCTAATGACTGTCTCATCGCAAATGTGAATGAATTTGCATTGTCATATGTATTTACGGGAGGCAGCACAGGAGTAGGGATGTGTACATGACTAACAATTACATCCTGAATATCCTTGGTTGTATTATCATTTGATATTTGATCAATATCAATAATATCATGTTGACTAGTAGCATGTGATATAATTGGTTGATTATCCACATTACTACAGTCACTAACACCAGTTCCAAGAGAAATCAACATTGGCTTATGATCACTAAAGTATGATTCATAAAAACCAGATGAACAGGTCAAGTTTTTAGTGAATACACAATCCAGCTGAGATCCATAGTTAGTGGATACTCCAGACAAAGATTGCATTATACCTTTATTTGCAAAATACTTTATCAAGGTATCTCTCTCAAGAGATCGGGCAAATAAATCTATATTGAAGTCCCCAGTAACAATCAAGGAATCAGAGTTATCAATTTTACATAGAACCTGATCAAGTTCCGAGTAAAATTCCTTCATTGGGGATTGTGGTGATCGGTATATAGACATTACCACGATAGGGTTATCGATAATCATGGGATCATAGAACTGGATAATCAATATCTCGATCCTAGCGCCATTATGACAGCCTGAGTGTGCAACTAAAGACTTACACACCGCTGGATTTCGGGAGTATATGTGTGTACCAGAACCAGGAAGTCTAGCGCTACCATCAATTCTACCAATAAGAGTATGACCAGGGATATTAAAGTTATCAGTGGCTAAAGTCATTGTCTCCTGCAAGATTAACACTTGGGATTGTACTATGAATGGATCTACGGTCAAGTCCTCCCAGTGTTTGTTCAATGAACGAACATTGTGTACATAGATATCTGGACTAGTTAGAGGAATAGACCAGATAATAGAACAGTGTTCTCTTAACCGCTTAAGTTCTAAGTGGACAGGATCTTTTTCAGATAACTTATTAGTTAGTTTTAGAATACCAACTACAAACAGACCAGATGCAGATTTAGCCCTACTGAGCGCGGTGTATAACGCATTACGTGGCATACGTATTTCTATATGGACTACAACACAATCGTAAGTATCGCCTTGACTCTTATGAATTGTAAGAGCTTCGGCTACTATGAAAGGAAACTGCTTCCTAACAATCTTATAGGAACTCACACTTTTCCCTCTCTGGAAACGTCGCGTTTCCAATCCAATAGGAGTCCAGTTCCTTGGAATTGCATTATCTCTAAGATAACGATGTTGAGACTTTACTCGTTTATCCTTTCCTACAGTTGGATCGTCAAACTCGATCCAGAGGATACAGGGAACTCGTTCCAGAGAATCGCTCTTGGTTCCATAAACTATTCTCTTCAAGAGTCCAGTAGCTCCATTAACCAGACCATCTTGTATGTCGTTATTCACTGTCATGAGGTATCTAGCGCCCAGCTTCAAGAAGAGCTCATAGGGTAGTCCCTGGGTGTCACATACCTTTAGGTGTTTAATAAGGTTACTCAGCTTGTCAGTAATACCACCAGCAGTATCTCCTACTAAAGAATCAATAGCTATAAATCTAAAACCTTCAGTGGTTAATGCATTGAGAACAATTTCGTTATGAGCATTAACACTGGCGTTTGTACTAAACAGATGGATAGATTTAATAGGGAGATTCTCATAAGAATCTTTCGCAATAATTCTACTAGTAAATAGATTTGTGTCATCCTCAGTTAAACAACAGTTAGCAAAATTGTTTAATGCAAATGCAAACTTCTGATCATCTTTTTGTCTCATTATTTCCGTCAGTTCTATATATGAGAATTTTTCCCAAAGGTACGGACCAACCAGTCCGTCGTAATTATTGGCACTGGAGCCTGAAATTTGAAATACATAGCTATCCTTAACCGGACGTAACTGATGGAAATCTCCAACACAGATGATGGAGACACCACCAGAGTCCAGTGAATTATCCATAATGGCTTTCAATCGCTTATTAACCTGAGACAAAATTTTACTACCAACCATGGATATTTCATCTATTATGATAACTTTCAAACAGCTTAGCTTACTTCTTAGTGTGTTACAAACATCAGAAGATAAGTTGGGCATTTCGCCGTTAAACTCCGTTACAGGTAAAGCAAATGCAGAATGGAGTGTCATACCACGGATATTAAAAGCAGCTTTACCTGTAGGAGCTGTTAGCAGTACCTTAATAGCATCAGGCTTAGTACCAGGCAGTGAATTCATAAATCTTACCAAACCTTCGTATAAGACTCGTACCACCGTACTCTTACCAACACCAGCACCTCCTCCAATATAGAGATACATGGGCAGCTGCTTCATAGTCTTAAAGCAGTGCAGAGTGTGGAGGAATACAGTACGCTGAACCTTGTTCAAGCTGCGACACATCTCAAGGAATACCTCCTCAGTATTCATGTTAGGAATATTGAAGAATCCTCCTACAGATTTAGTACCGGGGTCACTATTGGGATCTACAGTCCAGGGATTGTCGTTCCCTGGATTGTCTACCTGGAAGTCAGTATCCTCAATAACCACTGCACCCTCATTGTTAATTATTTCCTCAATAGCAATCCCATCAAAGTTAAGCTCATCGGGGTCCAAGTCCTCGAGGATATTAATAGCTTCGTCAATTGAGGATAGATCTTTGCTTTCAAATAATTCCCTATTCTGAGTAATCAGATTAAGATGGGTAGCATACATAGACTTAAAGTCAATATTGTCAGTATCACTAGTGTCAGTTCTCCATGGTATAAACAGCATTAACTGTTCTCTATAAAAGTTAACTTCGTCCTGTATAATACTATACCTTCTAAATCGGATAATTTTAGCTTTTCGACGAAGTCTCATAAAACCTGTATCTTTGAGAGGAAATAATCTCGGATTATCGACCAGGGACGCTGCCTCGTCTTCCATATTTTCCTCCTCAAAGTCGGGATTAGTTTTACATATTCGCTTATTAGATTGGAATTCATACCAAGCGGCAAACTCTGCTAGGCATGTTTCCTCTAACTCATCAGGTCGTTGCATGTAGTGCTCAATTAGACCTGACAGAAGTATATCTACAGAATCCTGTTCCATACCCATTAGAACGGGTTTAGACTTGAGTATCCTAACCCGTTTATTAGCAGGATTGGTGTTAATATAGACATTAGCTCTGCTGCACTTAGAGAGAGGGAGACTGAGGAGATGGTAAGAAACCTCCTGAGCTGATACCTCGCTACAGCTCTGAAATTTGTAAGCAATTCCCCTCAGTCTCTCTTTGATAGTGGCATTGCCTGCTTTCAGATGCATTAAGGCATCTCTCAACAACTTAGACATCCCACGCTGGGACTTTCCGATATACGAAATAACGTAAACAGCACAAGCGTATGGATCCAATATGTATTGGAGATCCATATTAGCTTTCCATAAATGCAAAATAGTCTTATTATGAGCATTGATTCGTATCTCATTCAAATTTCGTTTCAGAAATATAGTAGGTCTATTTATACAAGATCTCAATGCAGTTATGTATTGCTCTTCGGTAACATAGAGTTCATTAAAGAAATCCTGTATCGTTATACTACCCAAGTCAGTATTGCTCTTATCATAGGTATCAATTAGAGTATATATTTTCTTAGCAGTCTCCTTAAGAGCTGCATTAGCAGCTATCTCCTCTTTGGTGGCCGTGCTGGCATCAAACTCCAATGGTTCTAGAATTTTAGTTGATACCATTGGAGGGTACGGAATACCAAACCTACAGCGCCGAAACGACTTTTTCTTATAACACGTATTTGTGTGCTTATGTCGCTGTAACTTAATATCATCCTCAGTTATTATACTAGTCTCATCTGGCAATTTAACTGAGATAGTACGATCAATAAATTCTATAACTTCATTTAACGAATTGTGGCCATACTTAGGGGCATCTTGTACCCAAAGTAATGAATGCACATGTGGTGACCCTCTTTGCTGAAATTCTATTCTCAAATAGTAATCAGTCAATTTACCAAGGGGACTAACCTCTGATCGAAGCACCTTAAATAGCTCCTTGGAGCGGTGATCAAAGTACCTAGCACAAGTGACAGGATCTCTCCTTATCAGATCTGCTCTCTCGCTCCACTGGAATTCCAGAACCTCTTCAACAGACAGCTTAACGTCATCGAGGATCTGTTTCAGTATCCTTAGTAGCTCTAGCCATTTAGTCTCAGCAGCAGACAGAGTTAGAAAGAACGTGGGACATCCCAGCTGTCTTATCATAGACATCAGCTCTCTCTGTTTCTGCTGCCAGAATGCAGGGGTAGACCGGACTTGCTTCAAGAACTTAAAAGCCTCATCGTCCTCAACCATTCTCTCCAGATTATCGTCATTGAGAACATCAGACACAGTTATAGCCTGTCCGTCATTAGACTTTGTTTTTCGCATACAAATACTGATAGCACTGTTAAGACTAGTTGTCTCCACCAGTTTGTACTTAAGAAACAGCAGAGGAATGTTAGTGCTACATCTCCTATCATATCTAGGAAATAAATTAAATAGGCTTAGCAGATTTGAAAATTATATTAATTAGAACTTAGTTAATTGTAATTTAGATAACAAATATGTTATTGAACCATGGATTTAACATAATAATTTATACTTTAAGAATATCCATGGTTGAATAACAAATTAATTATGTTTATAGCAGAGATTGAGATTATAAGTTTTATTAGATAGTATCATATTATTATGTATAACTAACCTCAAAATGTCAGACTTTGATTTCTTGAGGATCGACAGGTCCTCAGGTAAGTCTCTGCATTGACCAGCAAACACACAAGGGTAAGCTAGTTCCTCTACAAACTTATCCGTGGTTAAGTACAGAGGCTTCCTCCCTTCTCCAGGAGCCAATTTCATTAGCAGGTTCCCATTAGACAGCAGCAGTGTGTCTAGAGAACCAGGATTAATGGGGAGATCATCCTTGGTCTCATCCCAATCATCAATCTCCTTCAACAAGTCCTCAAGGTTATCGAAGAGCTCCTCGATACCAGGAATAGTCTCAGAACCCTGTTCCTCTTCATCTATAACTATATCAGAAGGCTCGTCATTCGGGTTAACAATAAAATTAACATTACCAGAACCAGTTCGTGGAACAGAGTTAACCCAATTCTCTGAAACTACTACTTTCTCTAGCTTGAAGAGCTCAGTGGTAGAGAGATAGAGAGCTGCTTCTAACACTACATTCGGTCTTATCGTTTCGTATAAATAAGGTTTCGCGAACGATAGCCTACGAAACAACTGTAACTGAATGGTTTGGGACTGTAGGAATGTCCTAGGTAACTGATTAACAGTCTTATCTATGTCTATGGGAACATTAACAACCATGCCATGCAGTCCGTGCTGTCTCTCCCTGCCCAGAGATCTGATATTCATGAACTCGTGTCTGGGAGATACCAGTCTCTGTTCAATCACAGTCAGACCAGATAGCTCAGGAGGGATCTCGGGAAAAGTTAAGCCACGGCATAACGCTATCTTAGGGACTCTGCCATCTTTGATGTTAATGAGACAGTTCTTACATACATACTCAATGTTAAGTGTCTCATAGAGAAAAACCTAAAGGAGAATACCAGTAAATAATTCGTAACAGGATCACCCGCATATTATAATTGACTATGTCTTTAAATTAATAATATAACTATTAATTTAATAACTTATCCATTTACAGTCAACTCCGCTTAATAGAGCCACCGGTTAATCGGTTTCTCCGCTTAACCGGGTCAAAATTGCATAGGATTTAGAGCACAGAATGACTGTTTGTCTTAAATATTTTCGGGTAATCGGTTTCTCTGCTTAATCGGGTCAAAACAACCTGGTCCTGAGGTGGCTCTATTAAGCGGAGTCGACTGTAATTAAATAATTAATTAATTAGCAAAATAAATTATCTAAATATTTAACGTAAAGAATATAATTACCTGTTTTACGAAATCAGAGTTGGAAAGATTCGTTGAAACAAGTTTTTCTCTTTTAAGAATAACAACTGTTTTCCTGAAATGGAGACATCCACAACAAGAACAAACATACGTTGGACCTTGAGATATCTGGGAGAAATAACCTTGAATAACAGAGTTAACCTCCTCTCTATTAGTTCTATATCTCTCCAGAACATGTTTGTTGTGCTTTTCACGCACATTAGGATCGTTCAATCTCTCGGCCACAGCGTCATTATGTTCAGCACGCTTCTCAGGATCCTTCAACCTCTCGGCCACAGCGTCATTATGTTCAGCACGCTTCTCAGGATCCTTCAATCTCTCGGCCACAGCGTAACTATTCATTGCACGCTTCTCAGGGTCCTTCAACCTCTCGGCTACAGCATCATTATGTTCAGCACGTTTATCAGGGTCTTTCAACCTCTCGGCTACAGCATCATTATGCTCAGCACGTTTATCAGGGTCTTTCAACCTCTCGGCTACAGCGCTATTATGCTCAGCACGTTTATCAGGGTCTTTCAACCTCTCGGCTACAGCGTCATTATGCTCAGCACGTTTATCAGGGTCTTTCAACCTCTCGGCTACAGCGCTATTATGCTCAGCACGTTTCTCTGGGGTTTTCAACCTCTTTGTAAAGTCCCGTAATTGATTTTCGTTGTGCTTAGAAAGAAAATCGGGATCCTCACAATCTTTATTGAAAAGCTCAAGACGAGCCTCATTCTCAGTTTTACAAAACTCTGAGTCATCAGTTCGTCTCTTCTTGATAGCCGCTCGATTTTTGTCTTTTCTAGCCCGATATCCTTTTCTCTTCCGAGACTTAGGGGTAGAGATACACTTCTCAGGAGTCATTGGGACATCAGAACACTCGCTAAACAAATCGAGGTCGTTTAGAGGTACAACTTGAGACGATATCGGAGTCTGTTGTACCGTTTGAGAAGAGAATGTAAAAACATCTGGTTGGGAACATTCGTCTATCTCCATAGAACAAATCTCTTCCTCTGTTGTTGAACCAGGCCCGGGATTTATTTCGATTCCACCGATCAACAATAATGCGCTAATGGTATTGGCCTCTAGGCGGGTAGAAATGCGCAATAATATGTCGATACAAATAGTAGACTTTCTGATAATAGAGTGGGGTAACTGGGACCTATAACGTCCACCCCAGCCACTTATTCTTGCTCTATAGAGCTCAATTGAAATCATATCTAATTAATGTCATAAATATAAACGAAATATAAAATATAAAATATAAATGCAACAGCGTTTGTTACTTTACTTTGTATTTACAAATTTTCGGTTAAAATTTGTAGTAAAACTTTATAACATAAACGCTAATTGTAAATATAAATAGTGAGAACGAAAAACATAGGTTAGTAATAACAGAATATGAAAAACATACCTTCAAAAACAGAAGTTTATCACAATGATTCAAAGGATTAAGTCAAATAAAAGAAAGTCAGAAAGTCAAATAATGAATCAAGATACAAATTATTTAATTTATACTTGAGAACTAGACAAAATGGAAAACATAATCTAGAATGGAAACCTGTAAATAACAGGTTAAGGTTAATAAATATAATTATAACAAGATGAAACAATAGATAAATATTTAACAAGTTAAAAATTAATTTAGTTATTACAGGTTTAAACAATAGAATTAGAAACAATATAATTCTTACAAGTTGAAACAATAGAATTAGATTTAACACTTTACTGAAATTGAAGTGTGAGTAAACAAAGAAATTTCAACCCCCATTTATGGCAGAAATTGACCCCTTTATTGGAAAATTTCTTCTCCCATCAGACGCAGAATTTTATGGCGAATCCAAATGTTAAATAAAATTTTGGGGTTTAGTAAAACATTTTTTGAGTTATGGACCAGACAAATTTTGAAAGGTGTTAAAGATGTGTCAAAAATTTGTTAATACAAAATCGTAACCCCAGGTGCAAATTAGACGTCGACTCCGAATCTACATGCCAAGTTTCAGCCCTCTATGTATACAGGTGTGGCCAGGGCACCTGCTACGGAGAAATAATAATAATAATAAAAATAATAATAAAGGCAGTGATTCTAATACTGGGCCACTATACTATAGTATAGTCGGCACAGTAATTATTAGTTATTTATTTTAGCAATGTTATCCACGGTGATTTGAGTCTAGTCAACAAATTCCTTATATCATTATATTTTATTTAATCCATTGTATAGTAATACTACAATTAAATAGAAGCCAGCTGGAATTTATAAGTTGAATCAATATATTTATCTCAAGTAGAAACAATAGAGTAAGATTTAACAAGTTAAATCAATATAATTATTACAAGTTGAAACAATAGAATTAGATTTAACACTTTACTGAAATTGAAGTGTGAGTAAACAAAGAGATTTCAAACCCCATTTATGGCAGAAATTAAACATATTTTTGAAAATATTCCTCTCCCATCAGACGCAGAATTTTATGGTGAATCCAAATGTGAAATAAAATTTGGGGGTTTAGTAAAACATATTTTGAGTTATGGACCAGACAAATTTTGAAAGGTGTTAAAGATGTGTCAAAAATTCGTTAATCAAAAATCGTAACCCCAGGTGCAAATTAGACAGTCCATACGCACCTACATGCCAAGTTTCAGCCCATCAACTATAAAGCTCATACCAGGGCACCGTCTACGGAGAAAAAATAAAAATAATAATAATAAAAATCCAAAATTGCAGCCTGTGCCGACGCATGTTCCTTTGGTGGCACTATATTTTGGTGGTGATTTATTTATAGTGCCTCCAAAGGAACATGCTGTCGGCACAGGCTGCAATTTTGGATTTTTTTTTGCCATGTGATCATCACTATGAAGGTGTCAAATTATTTCAAAAAGGTGTTACACAAGGCATCGACCCTTAGAGTGGTGGAAGTTTCCATTTAGTTCACTTCATTTTAGAGATATTCAAGTTTGAGTAGAATATAATAGCTGATGACTCAGCATTTTTTATGTGAGTGTTGGGTCATCACCCAACATCAACTAACTCATTTAAAATATCGAATTAACAAAATTGTAAAAACACATTTTTTTAGCGATGTCATCATCACCTCAAGGTGTCAAGGCCCACTTGTATAGGTGACTCGTGCCATAAGGACCAATTGATAAATTGAAAGTTTGTTTCTATCTTCTATGATCTCTGAGATTTATGATATTTAATTAATTAGTATAAATAATTATTAATATTATTTATAATATGACACCAATTTCAATGTCAACATACAATTATTAAGTTCAATTATTTTGTCATAAATAATTAATTAATTAATTTATCTATCAAATTTTCTTTTCCGCACACTCGATAACCTCTAATATACAAATTGGAAGCTTCTATATAAGTTAAATACAAACTGAATTATTTATAATTAATTACGTCAGTATATTAACAGTGCAATTATATTCTCGCAGAAGTAAATATAATCACATAATATGTCGTTGTTATGAAATATATAATCTTAATTTTCAATTGCAAAATAGAAGCCAGCTTGAATTCACAAGTTAAATCAATATAATTATAGCAAGTTGAAACAATAGTGAAAGATTTAACAAGTTAAATCAATTTAATTATTACAAGTTGAAACAAAGGAAATAGATTTCACAGTTTTACTGAAATTGAAGTGTGAGTAAACAAAGAAATTTCAACCCCCATTTGTGGCAGAAATTAAACCCCTTATTGAAAGATTTCTTCTCCCATCAGACGCAGAATTTTACGGTGAATCCAAATATGAAATAAAATTTGCGGGTTTAGTAAAAGATTTTTTGAGTTATGGACCAGACAAAATTTTTAAAGGTGTTAAAGATGTGTCAAAATTTTGCTAACGAAAAATCGTAACCCCAGGTGCAAATTATAATATTTGAATTCCACGCACTCGATAACCCCAATAATCTATTTGGAACCATCTCTATACGGTAAACACAGAGCGAATTAATTAGAATTAAATATGTCAGTACATTAATTGTGCAAGAATAGTCTCGCCGAAATTAATAAAAATCCAAAATTGCAGCCTGTGCCGACGCATGTTCCTTTGGTGGCACTATATTTTGGTGGTGGGTTATTGATAGTGCCTCCAATGGAACATGCTGTCGGCACTAGCTGCAATTTTGGATTTTTTTTCGCCTAGTCATCATCACTATGAAGGTGTTAAATTATTTCTGAAAGGTGTTTCAGTAGGCAACGAACCTTAGAGTGGTGGAAGTTTCAATTTAGCTCACTGCATTTGAGAGATATTCAGGTTTCAGTAGAATATAATCTGTGATGACTCAGCATTTTTAAAGTGCGTGTTGGGTATTCACCCAACTCCAACCAACCAATGCAAATTATTTAATTCACAAAATTGTAAAAATACATTTTTTTGACGATGTCATCATCACCTCAAGGTGTCAAGACCCACTTGTATAGGTGGTACCTGGCATAAGGACCAATTGATAAATTGAAAGTTTGTTTCTATCTTGATCATCTCTGAGATTAATGAAATTTAGCTAATTAGTATAAATATTTAATTAATAAATTAATAATTTAACACCATTATTATGTACAGCAAAATAAATAAAGTTCAATTATTTGCACTTATTATTAATTTAAATCGAATTTCACTATCATATTTGAATTCAGCGCACTCGATAACCCCAATAATCCAATTGGAAAATTCTATAAGTTAAATACAAAAGGAATTAATTATAATAAATTACGTCAGCACATTAATTGTGCAAAAAGAATATTCTCGCCGAAATAAATATAATCACTTAATCTGTCGTTGTTGTGGAATGTAAAATCTTAACGGTTCTATCATAAACCATCTTTAGTTTAATGCCATTCATTCATTACTTATTGATAATAAATTAAATTATTAGTTATTTATTTTAGCAATGTTATCCACGGTGAGTTGAGTAAAGTCAACAAATTCCTTATATAAATTAATTTAATTTAATCCATTGTATAGTAATGCTACAATTAAATAGAAGCCAGCTGGAATTTATAAGTTGATCAATATAATTATCGCAAGTTGAATCACTAGAGTAGGATTTAACAAGTTAAATCAATATAATTATTACAAGTTGAAACAATGGAATTAGATTTCACAGTTTACTAAAATAGAAGTGTGAGTAAACAAAGAAATTTCAACCCCCATTTATGGCAGAAATTAAATAATTTATTGAAAATCTTCTTCACCCATCAGACGCAGAATTTTAAGGTGAATCCAAATATAAATAAAGTTTGGGGGTTTAGTAGAACATATTTTGAGTTAAGGACCAAACAAATTTTGAAAGGTGTTAAAGATGTGTCAAAAATTTGTCAATAAAAATTTGTAACCCCAGGTGCAAATCAGACGTCGACTCCGAACCAACATTCCAAGTTTTAGCCCTCTATGTATATAGGTGTGGCCAGGGCACCTGCTACGGAGAAATAAAAATAATAATAATAAAAAAAAAATCCAAAATTGCAGCCTGTGCCGACGCATGTTTCTTTGGTGCCACTATATTTTGTTGGTTGTTTATTTATAGTGCCTCCAAAAGAACATTCTGTCGGCGCAGGCTGCAATTTTGGATTTTTTTTTCGCCATGTCATCATCACTATGAAGGTGTTAAATTATTTCAAAAAGGTGTTACAGAAGGCATCGACCCTTAGAGTGGTGGAAGTTTCCATTTAGTTCATATAATTTTAGAGATATTCAAGTTTGAGTAGAATATAATAGCTGATGACTCAGCATTTTTTATGTGTGTGTTGGGTCATCACCCAACATCAACTAACCCATTTTAAATATCGAATTAACAAAATTGTAAAAAGACATTTTTTTGACGATGTCTTAATCACCTCAAGGTGTCAAGACCCACTTGTATAGGTGGTACCTGTCATAAGGACCAATTGATAAATTGAAAGTTTGTTTCTATCTTGTATCATCTCTGAGATTAATGAAATTTATCTAATTAGTATAAATATTTAATTTATTTATTTATTATTTAACACCATTATTATATACAGCAAAATAAATTAAGTTCAATTATTTGCAATTATTATTAATTTAAATTGAATTTCACTATAATATTTGAATTCCACGCACTCGATAACCCCAATAATCTATTTGGAACCGTCTATAAGTTAAATACAAAATGAATTAATTATAATTAATTAAGTCAGTCATTAATTGTGCAAGAATATTCTCGCCGAAATAAATATAATCACTTAATCTGTCGTTGTTGTGGAATGTAAAATCTTAACGGTTCTATCATAAACCATCTTTAGTTTAATGCCATTCATTCATTATATATTGATAATAAATTATATTATTAGTTATTTATTTTAGCAATGTTATCCATGGTTGGTTGAGTTGAGTCAACAAATTCCTTATATTATATTATTTAATTTAATCAATTGTATAGTAATACTAAAATTAAATAGAAGCCAGCTGGAATTTATAAGTTAAATCAATATAATTATCGCAAGTTGAATCATTAGAGTAGGATTTAACAAGTTAAATCAATATAATTATTACAAGTTGAAACAATAGAATTAGATTTAACACTTTACTGAAATTGAAGTGTCAGTAAACAAAGAAATTTCAACCCCCATTTATGGCAGAAATTGACCCCTTTATTGAAAAATTTCTTCTCTCATCAGACGCAGAATTTTATGGCGAATCCAATTGTGAAATAAAATTTTGGGGTTTAGTAAAATATTTTTTGAGTTATGGACCAGACAAATTTTGAAAGGTGTTAAAGATGTGTCAATAATTTGTTAATACAAAATCGTAACCCCAGGTGCAAATTAGACGTCGACTCCGAATCTACATGCCAAGTTTCAGCCCTCTATGTATACAGGTGTGGCCAGGGCACCTGCTACGGAGAAATAATAATAATATAAATAAAGGCAGTGATTCTAATACTGGGCCACTATACTATAGTATAGTCGGCACAGTAATAATATACCAAAGCACTAAGACCAATACTGGGCCACTATACTATAGTATAGTCGGCACAGTAAAAATAAAAATAATAAAGGCAGTGATTCCAATACTGGGCCACTATACTATAGTATAGTCAGCACAGTAATAATAATAAAGGCAGTGATTCCAATACTGGGCCACTATACTATAGTATAGTCGGCACAGTAATAATGCTTGTTCAGCTAGTTTCTTTTCGTAAAGATTTGTTGATTTTGAATATTCTTTCCAGAATTCCAAACATTCCTCAGTTACAGTAGCATTTAGATATTTGTCAACTGTGTCTTTTGCATTAGTAAATGAATGGTCCTGGCAAGTACTAGTACATTGACTTACTTCGTTCTCTGCTATTATTATCTCCATTAAACTTGTGAAAGAAAGATCCTGTTGATCAGCTGTAACTTTGTCATCGCATCTTGGAGATTCAGAAGATGAATTAATAGAATTCGCTACTTTAGAAATTAGCACAGATCTTGCATGTTGAAAATTTGATTTATCTTTGAAGAAATATTTTTATATCGTGGATCAAGTAAACAGGAGAGATAATAATGCTCGCAGTTCTCAATGTCTCTAAATCTTTCAATCATAGCACCTTTGAGTCTGTTTTTCATTCTCATTATTCCAAGATCTTCAGTTGTTGTTTCTAAAGCACGTATGATTGTAAATACAAAGGGAATAGTTGAGCTGATTGATGCTTCTTTCGAAGATAACAACTTTGTTGCCTCTTCAAAACACTTTAGACATGTGACTATTTTGTCACACAGTGTCCATTCAGCAGATGAGAACTCGATATCTAAATCTATTTCTAATAAAGTAGCGGCAATTGCAGGCTTGAGATAGATAAATCTTTGGAGCATGTAATATGTACTGTTCCATCTGGTATCTATATCTTGAATAAGAGATAATCGACGAGATATTCCCATCTGTTTTTCCTGCTGTTTGTAGAATTCGGAATAGAATATATTGGAGTGATTTGCATGTGTACATAGCTTTCTACACTTTTTAATTAACGATTCTACACTTGTCATTGAGAATAATTCACGTTTAATCACTAACTGGAGGGAATGATTGAGACAAGGAGAAGATTTTAGCAAACAATTAGGCTCATTGAACGCTGCTGTTACATTTCGAGCATTACCCGAAGGCATAGTTGAACTTTGTTAATTATATCCCATTCTAAAATAACATCTTCTATTTTTTTATAAATGTGTTGTGCAGTGTGGCGTTCATCGAATGGAACACAGGAAATATGAAAACTTTTACGATGCCAGTCACTGATATAATGAATAATAATTCCTAAATAACCATGATGATGGGCTGACCAAGCATCCAATGCTAGGGAAACAACTATTGGATTGTCAACTTCTAACTTATTCTTTAGTGCTGTTTTTATCTTAAAATAACTTGGACCGAGCATATCACGGTAGTACTTCTCGGATGCCAGTTCAAAATTAGGAGTGGATAGCTTTTGATTCCGTAGAAAACCAGGTTTATTAACTGTTGACCACGGCATAAGATCCAAAACAATCATTTCAAATACCGACTTATGTAGTCTTTGAGCCTTTTCGCTGTTGAAATCCCAAACTGTTTTACTCTCTACCCAATCAGGAATAGTTGTCTCAAATAGATCAATTCTCTGCCTTTTAGACCGTATATTGAAGATTGAATCCTCATTCCTCGATAGTTCTGGAGTATTTTTTATATTTAGTTCACTTTGAGCCGAAGTTGCTTGAGTCAAATAGATTGGCTCCTTAAATTCAACTGGATGTTTAGATAACATATGGGTTTTCATACCAGAAGTAGTTTGCTTTTTTGGATCCTCAGAGCCTCGAGAAATGTTTACACTACAAAATTTGCAAACAACAAATTTTTTATCAACTGCACTGATTGAAAAGAATTGCCAAAGTGGAGAACGATTACTGGACATATTGCTAATTAAGAATCGAGTACACGACGGATAATTTATGAATACGATAATACGATTCAAAGACTCATATTTGTACTATGGTTTACCAATTGAAAGACTATTTGGACAATGGCATTGCACATCTATGGTTTACCAATTAAAAGACTATGTAGATTGTGTCTGTTGAATGTTTATTTAGCACACTTGATAAGTATTCTTTGCTTATTCAAAAGCATTATAATATCATCAATTTAGCATGATTTCGGTGAAGCCACCGATACCGAAATTCGGCCGAAACCGAAACCGAAATTTGGGCCGAAAGTTTCGGCCGAAATTAATTTCGGTCGTTCACTAATTCGAATTAAATAATTCACAAAATTGGGTAAAAACTCATTTTTTTATCGATGTCATAATCACCTCAAGGTGTCAATACCCATTTGTAGAGGTGTTACGTTGTATAAGGATCAATTGATAAATTGGAAGTTTGTTTCTATCTTATATGATTTCTGAGCTTAATGAAATTTAGGTTATTAGTATAAATATTTAATTAATTAATAAATAATTTAACACCATTATTATGTACAGGAAAATAAATGAAGTTCAATTATTTGCACTTATTATTAATTTAAATCGAATTTCACTATCATATTTGAATTCAGCGCACTCGATAACCCCAATAATCTAATTGGAACCGTATCTATAAGTTAAACACAGAGCGATTTAATTAGAATTAAATATGTCATGTATCCATTGTGCAAGAATATTCTAAGAGAATAAATATAATCACATAATCTGTCGTTGTTATGGAATGTGTAATCTTAGTTTTCAATTGGAAATAGAAGCCTAACCGATCCCACAGGTTGAATTAATATAATAATAACGCATTGAAACAATATAATTTGATTTGACACTTTCAATTGAACTGAAGTGTTAATAAACAAAGGAAACTTGAAACTCAATTGTGGCACAAACGAAAACAATTAAAAAATTCGTGCACTGTGAAAAGGTGTAGAATTAGATTCTCTATCGAATGCATATAAATTAAATATTTGTGCACTATTTATTGTTCTTTTTCTAATATTAAACAGGTGCAAAAATGTGTCCAAAAAAATGTAGTAAAAAATCGTGACTCCAGGTGCACATCTTAACCCATGAGACACCTGCCCTGAAAGTAAAGTCGGCACAGTAAAAATAATAAAATCTAATATTACAACTGTGCCGACTCCATTTTCTTTTTGTGACACTATTAATCAACCAATCACCAAAATATGTGCCTACAATCAGTACAATGACATCATCTAGTGGACATGCTGTCTGCACAGCTGTAATTTTATATATTTTAATTTATTGATTTAACGTATAAAACGCAATACGCGTATTAATTAACTTTTTATATGTACTATTTACAAATTTCTCTATTATGTAGTCTACGAGTATAATATCTGATTTGGTTGCTTAACAATTTGCAAAAATGAATACTACTACAGTAGAGCTTCTGAACAACGGACACCTTGGGACCGGAACCGTTGTCCGTTATTTAGGGTTGTCCGCTATTTAGAGGTTGCTTTTCTATTAGACATATGCTCTTTAAATAAACCCGTGCCACGAGGGTTGTCCGTTATTTAGAGGTTGTCCGCTATTTGGAGTGTCCGTTATGGGAGACTCCACTGTATAACTATATATACTACTATATTGGACTGTTCTATTTATTGATTTCAAACTGGTACTGGAACTATACGAGTGTCTAAAACAGCTGGATTTGATTTCGGTACTTTCTCCTCTTGTGTCTAAAATTAGAACATAGACATTGGAATGTTTGGAGCAGGCTTGGGGCTGATTACGATTACAATCGTAATCGATTGTAATCGATTACAACTTTTCCTGTAATCGTAATCGTAATCATAATCAAGCTTTTTTTGAAGGATGTAATCGTAATCGTAATCACCCACTAGTAATCAGCCCCAGGTATGGCACCAGGCCCCCCCCCCCCCCCCAAATTTTCCACAATAACCTTAAATATGGACATAGTTTGAGGTTTCGCTGATCTCATGGACCCCCAAAGATATATCCGGCCCCTACAAATAATTCTTGGTGGCTACCCCCATGCACACGGGCCATATTTTTCGTCCGCATAAAACTCCGGGGCTTAATCGGAACGATCGTAATTGCATCGTAAAAAAAATGAAATTGTAATCAATTGTAATTGATTGTAATCGATTACAATATTTCCTGTAATCGTAATCGTAATCATATTCAAGCTTTTTCTGATGGATGTAATCGTAATCGTAATCGTAATCACTCACTAGTAATCAACCCCAGGTCTGGTTTGGAGAGACAAGAATATATTCTAAACGGTAATAAATAGGGACATACCTAATTTTCCGGAAGCATTTAGGGCCCGCTTAGTCCGAAATCGCTAAATGTAGGGATCAGTCCAGTGATAGGGACTAGACCTCTGCGGGATTTATATAATTATTAATAAATAAATAAATGCGGGACCCGCAACCCGCAACCCACAACCCGTGGGTTCATGCGGGACAAAGGATCTGAATATTTTGCGGGGCGGGGGCGGGATCCGCATACGACTCCTTAAATTATTACAATACTATTAGTCATACTAACTAAGTATCGCACTCAGGATGGAGGGCAGTGATACAATGTGCATTCTACAACAAGAGTTATCATTAATAAAAACGTATGCAAGTCCCTAAAGACTAAGTATGTATAAGTGACACGTGTCGGACGTGTAGACTGTAGACAAGATGGTGTAGACACCTCCATCCCAAATGTTCTCACGCACGTACGCATTGCATACTGATGAAATCTGGGTTCACTACCAAATTGAAAGTCCAACTAATACAACTCCTGTAATTTATTTATAGTTAGGGTTCCGGTATCTAAATTGTTAATTTAGGTACATGAGCTGGGATAGTTCAACTAAAGATTGATTAGACCTATAACAATATACCCAATCTATGCAAAAACTCGGGGTTCCTAAATCGCTAGCGATTTAGGGCCCCACAAGAACACAATAGGTTAGCTATTTCGGCCCCTGTATCCCTAAACGCCCTTACACCGGTTTGTTTCAGTTTATCTTGATGATTTAGCACATTTAGTACAAAATAGTATATCAGAATGCAAGATCAAATGTTGTTAAAGTCTATAATAACCAATACCTTGGGGGTCTATCCCGTTCCGTAATTTAGGTACTTAAATTTCCCGGAATGGTACCGTTCCGTAATTTAGGTACTTTGATTTTCCGGAATGGTACCGTTCCATACCGTTCCGTTCCGGATATTAGGTATCTCCAATTAATAGCAGTTAGTTCCAAATTGTAATATTTATAGTTCCATATTGTAATATTTATAGTTTCAATTCATTAGATTTGGAATCACAGAAATCTTTGAGAAAAACAGAACTGGTGCCAAATGGTGAAAAGGAGAAATTGGAACTGAAACTATCGAAACTAACAGAACAACAATCAGCTACTATTCAGGAAATAGCAATCACAACCTTTAGGCGTTGATGACTTGGCGAAAAAAAAAATCCAAAATTGCAGCCTGTGCCGACAGCATGTTCCATTGGAGGCACTATCAATAAACAACCAACAAAATATAGTGCCTCCAAAGGAACATGCGTCGGCACAGGCTGCAATTTTGGATTTTTATTTATTTCTCCGTAGACGGTGCCCTGGCCAGAGCTTTATAGTTGATAAGCTGAAACTTGGCATGCAGGTGTGGATGGACCGTCTAATTTGCACCTGGGGTTACTATTTTTGATTAACACATTTTTAACACCTTCCTTTCAAAATTTGTCTTGTCCATAACTCAAAATATGTTTTACTAAACCCCCAATTTATATTTTACCATTGGATTCAGCATAAAATTCTGCGTCTGATGTCATAAGAAATTTTTTATAATGGGTTTAATTTCTGCCATAAATTGGGGTTGAAATTTCTTTGTTTACTCACACTTCAGTTTTAGTAAAAGTGTTAAATCTAATTCTATTGTTTCAACTTGCGTTAATTATATTGATTTAACTTGTTAAATCCTACTCTATTGTTTCAACTTGCGATAATAATATTGATTCAACTTATAAATTCCAGCTGGCTTCTATTTAATTGTAGTATTACTATGCAATGGATTAAACAAATATAATAATATAAGGAATTTGTTGACTTAACTCACTCACCGTGGATAACATTGCTAAAATAAATAACTAATAATATAATTTATTATCAATACATAATGAATGAATGGCATTTAACTCAACATGGTAAATGATAGAAACAAACTTCAAATTAATCTACCGTTCCTTGTGACTCGGACGAATTAACAAATGGTTCTTGACACCTTGAGGCGATGATGACTTGGCGAAAGAAAATCCAAAATTGCAGCCCGTGCCGACAGCATGTTCCTTTGGAGGCACTGTCAATAAACAACCAACAAAAATATAGTGCCACCAAAGGAACATGCGTCCGCACAGGCTGCAATTTTGGATTTTTTCTATTTTAGTTTCAGTTCTATTTTAAGAACAATTGGGAATAGAAAAGTTGATGGTCGATTATTTGTTCAGTTGATTGTTTGTATGTTTGCTTGTTTGTTTGTTTGTTTGTTTGTTTGTTTGTTTGTTTGTTTGTTTGTTTGTTTGTTTGTTTGTTTGTTTGTTTGTTTGTTTGTTTGTTTGTTTGGTTGGTTGGTTTGTTGTTGTTGTTTGTATGTATGATCAAGTTAACAGAGGAACGCACAAATGAGATTCAATAAACAATAATTTTTATTGTTGTTGTTGACATAGAATAAACAACGAATAAATTTGTCTTGGAGGAAGTCACATAATAATAAAATAACTAAGAAAATAGAGAAAAGATCCCTAAATAATTTAATATGGAAGTTCAAATTAGAACTATAGAAAATAAATACCTTAAAACTAAACTCTAAGGAACAACGTTAACATTGCAAAGTAAATTAATTAAAGTACTTATTTAACAAGTTCAATTGAACTGTCCGTATCAAGTTCCATATATGTACAGAAATAACGATATTGCACTCTGAAATATGATCTGTATCCCAGACAGAATAGAAGAACTTTAATCACATTCCTTACAGTATCCTAGTAACGAGACATTATAACATACACGTGTATAACTCGTGTTGTTGTGTACTACCACATTATACTCACATCATCATTGTTGTTGTTGCAACAAACAAATCATAACACAGCTATAAATACACAGATTGTTCATATCAACCAATTTATAGCTAAACTATTCAACTATTATTCTACAAACAATCGAATGGCAGCTCGCTATCCCATTCCCCCTCCAGTAGCAGACGCCGTAGAGGCGAACATTCCAGCTGAGACACAATTAAGAAGGCAGTGCGAGACACGAATCCTCGAAGTGAGCATTTCACGTCTCGGGGAGATTGCACAGTTACCAGTAGGGCCTAACTACGCCACATTTCCAATTGCCCACTGTCGCTACTGGGAAACAAGGTTGGGACCCTGGCGAGTTGTATTGGCCATGTGGTGTCGCCATTAACGAAGCTACAAACCAGATATTCGTAGCTAATTTTAACAATAACAGAATAGAGATATTTTCCGAAACAGGAGAGTATCTCAATCAGTTAGGTGACGGACAGCTAGATTCTCCATATGGCATAGCTATTCATGTGAATAGTTTGTATGTTAGTTGCGACTGGGAACACACTATAAGCAAATATTCGCTAACTGATTTTAGCTTCGTTAAGCAGATAGGCAAGAAGGGATCGAATAACGGAAAATTTAAATCTCCCAGACAACTAACAACAGATCCCAACGGACAGGTGTTCATAGCAGATGGAGATAACAACAGAATCTGTGTATTCGATACAGACCTAAACCATATTAGGAACATAAAACATCAGACAATATCAAACCCATATGACGTCAAGCTATCGCATGACCGTGTATACGTACTGTGTCCATTTAAGAATCCGTGTCTTCTGGTACTGTCACTAGAGGGAGACATGCTACACTCTATCATTAGCAGAGGACAAGGAAAGGATGTGTTATGGCCATTGTTCTTCTGTTTGGACACAAATAACAACATCGTCATTAGCGAAGCTTACACACACTCCATTCGTGTATTCTCCCCAGCAGGCAACCTCCTACATACCATAGGAACAAAGGGACACCAACAAGGAATGTTATATGAGCCCTATGGAATAGCTATAGATACAAACGGGAGAATAGTTTGTGTGTCCGGGAACAAGAATTACGGTCTCCAAATATTTAATTAGCTTTTTGTATTAGTTTGTTATTTATTCTCTTTTAAACAACAATAAAATAATATCCCACATTTTGACACCTATTGTTTAAATTACCGTCGCTCCAATTAGAGCGTCTGATGTTCGTATAGGAGCCACTATCGCTCCAGTAAGAGCATTTGTTGCTCGTATATGAGCAACTCTCGCTCCGATAAGAGCATCCGATGCTCGTATAGGAGCTACTGTCGCTCCGATAAGAACTAAATAACGTGATTGGTTGGTTCTAGTGTTGACCTGTGTTTGTTTGGCTAGCTCATTGTTGTTGTTATTGCTTTAATCCAAATATTCGTTTGTTCTGACGAAATAAATAAAAAGGCATAAATTGGAACTAGTATAAAGAATCTCTGTAATTTATTAACAAAATTGGTATTTTGCAAAGAAAATCCTTATATTGTTACGAGATGAGGCCACGTACTAGTATGAAGACTAGACGCTCTAGCTGACCCATCCCGTAAGGATGTTACGTGTGTGGTTTCGTCCCATTGCAGGGACTCATCAGGAGGGTAACCCTCGACCACGTCCGTACCAGTGTCGCACACCGGCTACCCGTTCGTACTGCCGGCGATCCGAAGGAACGGTGCCCGTGTTGCAGTCCAAATGCGTTTCAACGCCAAATGCGTTTGGCGCGTTTATATACGCCATTCCCGTTTCTAACATTATTTCTTTTTATTTGTTGTTATTTAATTATGCTAGTTCAACAATACAAATAATTTAGAATTATTCGGAATTATATTTCCCTCTAAGGCGAGGTACATATAGTTCAAGTACATATTGTTCAATTACTTAGTTTGAACCTGAATTGTTTTTAATTCACGATGGTTTTAAATATTTAGTACAAGTCGCAATGGTATTATTTAGTACACAGATGAAATATACAGTAAATATTATAGAACAGATATTTGAATATTAATTAGATACTCTGTTTGTGAATAATCTAACTAGCATTAATTAAATAACGCTAGGGCACTCTGGAAATTTCCCAATGTATAATTATATTATTTATAGTAGAATTTTTTCAATTCTTGATCAGGGACCTGAGGATGGATCATATGATATGCCTCAACTTTTTTTGTAACTTTCTTAAAATTATTCTAGATGTTATAAGCATTCTAGGGCTGCGGCCTATGAATTTCTCCGATTTTCAGGATTAAACGAGGTGATAAAATTCTGCACTGCCATATATTGTGTCCAAAAATCGAAAAGTTCGGACTCTTGAGGTCAAAATATATAGGTTCACGTCAAAAAGTTCAGGAATATGTCAATGATTAGGAAATTAGGGGCATAAAAGTAGATGAAGGGTATGCAAGTACCCGGTGATCTTATATTACTGTGTGAATTTGGACTGCAGAATATTTCTGATATTAATCATATTAATCCGTTAGCTCCTTATGTATACGTAGCATTTGGTTTCAACACTTTTCCAATAATAAATCATGAGTTATGACCAAATTATGAGTATGGTTTTGTCTGTTTTGTCATATTTTCACATCTCAAGGCCCTCAAATACACAATAATGTATTATATAACACCACAATTAGTTAATACAAAGATGGAAATAGCAGTTGCGCACAAAATGAGACGTTACACGACACGATCCAATAATTATTCGATTAATTATGGACTTTTGCCCCTCAGAAGGGGGCAAAGAATCACACATTTCACACCTGTTGATATTTCAGAAATGCTTTGAGATAGAATGATCATAGCCATTAGAAAATACTGAAAATACCTGACTTTCTATTCTATACGTATATAATACATTTTAGGACCCTAAGTGTCACGGTTTTCAACATGACCATATATGGTAATTTTTATGTAGCCAATTTTGATGACGAAGCAAAATTTCCAACTCTTGATCCATGGACAGCAGAAACTCGCTCTAAATTTCTAATCACATCATGATACTATTTCATTTTCATTGGAAAACCTTCTGGGAGTATATTTGAATTTGAATTTGAATGATGTGTTCTGCATTAAAATGCCCATATATGGTGGTGGCATAGTGGCAATATTATTAAGGTGACAAAAATCCAACTTCGGATCTAAATGAGATAGACCTTAGCTCTAAATTGCTAAAAATATTCTAATTCAATTTCAAATGACATTATCTAATTTATGCAGCTTTGGAACTCATTTTCATCGCACCTTCAAATTCTGGACTCAGCCACTTCGACACTACTCAAAAGAGTAGATGAACAAAATGTTCACCAAAAACAGGTGAATGAATTTGTCTGAAAATTTAATAGAGTGTTGAGAACATGTAAAACAATTATTTCCATAGATATAATTTTGATTACTTGTTTTTTGATTACCCTGTGGGCAGTTTAGTACCAAACATGGCCTACTTAATATACGGCTAGATATGTCACCGAGAAGGCCATAAAACGAGAAGGCCAGTTTCAAATTTTAATTTTAGGATAAACTATGCCTCCTATTGTTGTTATTTGGGTTGTATATGGGGTAATCAACCATTGCGAGTTCATTAGAACCACTTTTTAGAATCTCAGATTTGTGGTTAAGCTGTTTAGGCGCCATTTAATGATGACACCACAAATATACAAAAATGTAAAATTCGAGTCTAAAGAACTGCGAGAAAATGAAAATAATTTGCTAATATACTTAGAATACATTTTCCGAATATATAATGAGAATGAATATATATAAACCAGCAATTATAAACGTTTTATGTACAAAAATAGTAAGTTTTAATTCGGATACTACTTGTATTTTAGCATGTGGTTGCTTAATAATTTTTAATTTTTTTTTAAATGTCGCCATTTTGTGATTTAGTAGTCTTTGGGATATGAAATATATCCCTATATTAGTATTCCTATTATAAAATTATTAGAAAATAGGAAGAAACTGAAATTTATGATATTTGAAATTTTTTTCATTTTACCATAAATTGTTACCGTCATCATTAAATTGCGCCTAAACAGCTTAACCACAAATCTGATATTCTCAAAAGTGGTTCTAATGGACTCGCAATGGTTAATTACCCCATATACAACCCAAATAACAACAATAGGAGGCATAGTTTATCCTAAAATGAAAATTAGAAACTGGCCTTCTCGTTTTATGGCCTTCTCGGTGACATATCTAGCCGTATATTAAGTAGGCCATGTACCAAAAAATGTCAAAAACCCATGAAAAGTGGCGTTTTCAAGAATCAAGACACATTGCTCCCAAAAGTAGTTCTGGGTAATTTTTGAGCTTAAAGTGGATATTTTGGTGTTGTATTGGATATTATTGCTCAGTCCTACGATCAAAAAAGATTAAATTTATGTACTATGAGCACTGGAAAAATTTATTGGTTGTATTAACTTGAATTGAAGCAATATTTGGAATTTTAAAAAGTTCCATACTTTAGAAACTAGATAAACGCATTTTGAAATTCCTCAAATACTCTCCATACACTCATAATACAGTGCCCTTAGTATAAAATATCTGCTTATTATAGATTTTGCTCCATAATACAATAACAACAAATAAAAAGAAATAATGTTAGAAACGCGAATGGCGTATATAAACACGCCAAACGCGTTTGGCTGAATTAAAATGCGCCAAACGCGTTTAGCGTTGAAACGCATTTGGACTGCAACACCCGTAATGCCAACTACCCAGGGCTCCCAACCCTTAGGTATCCTGGAGACCAGGGATATCGTAACATCACTCCCGCGTTAGTCTCCCACACAACCAGCCAGGTCTTCCCTCTAGCTCGGGCTCTACCTGCTGGTGTGCTCCCGCTCACGCTCACCGCCTCCGGACCCTACGTCCTCGAGCAGTGCAAGCGTAGCTCGCACCGTAACATAAGTACTCCTCATATGAGCAGTACTTATGTTACGAGATGCCACGTACTAGTATGAAGACTAGCCGCTCTAGCTGACGCCATCCCGTAAGGATGTTACGTGTGTGGTTTCGTCCCATTGCAGGGACTCCTCAGGAGGGTAACCCTCGACCACCATGCGTACTGCCCTGCAGCACTACAGTTACCTGTAGCGTACTGCCCATGTGTCCTTCCACCTGGCACCAGTCGTACTGCCGGACCAATCCTACTCGCTTGCTAAAGTAGTGTCCCGTACTGCCACCTATAGTCTTTCCCAAGGACTATACTCCTGAAGGCTACAGGCAATATCTATAACAATATAGAGCTGAGCTCTAGTAGAGTTCAGATTTTTTCCTATACTAAAATCCCAGGACGAGTGTGAAGTTAGCAGCGAGCTGGCAGCGAGAAATTGAGCACACTATAAGACACTATAAGTAATGAACCAACGGGTCAATCAAGATGCCATTTGAAATATAGCAATACTAGCCTAGGTACTTTCTGTAAAATGAATTTTTTGCTGAACTAACACCTAGGAGGCATACAGTGACTTTGCAAAAAATGTTATAATTTTTCCAAAAACTTCAAATTCTTAAAATCGAGCACAGTTTGGGACGCCATATTTATGTATCACCAGTATATAAAGAACTGCCATTTGGAATATAGCAATACTAGCCTAGGTACTTTCTGGTAAATTAATTTTTCCTGATCTGACACCTGGGAGGCATACAGTGACTTTGCAAAAAATGTTATAATTTTCCAAAAAATGTATAATTTAATACTAAGAGTCTAAGATTATATATTCCATAACAACGACAGACTATGTGGGTATATTTCCTTCTGCAAGAATATTCTTGCATTATTAATATACTGATGTATTTAATTCTAATTAATTCAGTCTGTATTTAAGATTTGATGACGCTTCCAATCTGTTTAAAGGGGTTATCGAGTGTGCTGAATTCAAATATTGTAGGGAAATTCATTTTTAATTAATTGTTATTCTAAATACTTAAACTTAATAAATCTAAATGTACATTGAAATTGCTGTTAAATTATTAATACATTTAATAATTATTTAAACACCTTGAAGCGTTGAAGACAGTAAGAAAAAAATCCAAAATTCCAGCTGTGTCGACAGCATTTTCCTTTGGAGGCACTATCAATTGACCAGCCATCAAATATAGTGCCTCCAAAGGATAATGCTGTCGGCACAGCTGCAATTTTGGATTTTGGATTCGGGTAGGTCAGGCTATGGTCGTTGGCGACGAATTTTATGAACTATATTTTCCACCTCGACTCGCCTGAATTAATTTCTTTCTCATTAATATTTCAGAAAAATTTAATTGATCTCTAAATCTGAAACCATATACGGCCTATTAGTTTTCCTGATTGCAGTATCATAATTTTGAATTAATAATAATATCATAAATGTTTTAGTTAGTATAACCTTACAAGTTTCTGATGATTAATTGATCATGATAATAACCATTTTACATTACTTGATATACTAATTGAGGCAATATATATATTGACTTTTAATCTAAATCGCCTTAAAATTCATTTGGACTAGCGATCTATTTATTTTTATTCAATAAATATTCATGAAGATACATAGCAATTATTTAGGTTTAGATATTAAGACATCTTGTTAATATTTATTTTGCTATGTTCGCAAATTTTACTCTACTTTCTCTTCTTTCCCTCATCTTCTTTCCCAAAGTACTTGTTATGTAATATTGGACTTGTTTAATATTTTTATTCATCAGTGTGGCGATATTGAGGTAAATCCTGGACCAAGACAATTAGGTAAATATACTGAATTAAATTACATTATTAATCTGAATTGATATTAAATACTTATTTTTAATTTCTAGAATTCAGAAAGAGAACTGCAAAAAATCATTCAAGCAATCTTTTCGTTACAAATGAAATGGCCCGAAATAGAAGAATAACTAGTCAAGAATCAAAATTGGCGTTCCCCTAATTCTTTCTGGGGTAAGTTGGCGAAGTGTATTTATAATAGAAACCGAGCACCACTGAGGACAAAAATAATGCAATTATGGAGGAAAAATTATTCTGCTACTCGGCAAAAATTGGTTATTCTAAATGGATCTAGTGAGACTAACTCATCAAATTTGAGTTTACTTGTCAGTATTAAATTTGAATACCTTCCTTCAACTTCCAGTTTCCATATAGAATGTACTCCGTTCAAAAGTCCGGATAGTTGCATTAATTTGCTTTCTAATTCCAAATACTGTCAAGATAGTAGCACTACCGAATCTACTCTTATCGATACGTTCCAACAACCTGTTGATTGTGATTCAGCTTCATCCACAGACAATCATGATTTTAATTACACTGACTTATTACTGCAAAATGTAGTTTCTTCAATCAACTCTGATCATAGAAATATATACATATTTATAAAGACTATTTGTGTTAAAATGACCTTTAGGTGACGTGGTAAAAGGTCAAAAGTGTAATAAATTGATTTCTCATCCCTAAAAATCCCATGTTAGATACTAAGATGAAGGTTCTAGCATGTGTACAACCCAAGATATGATGGGACCCAAATTGAACTTGGGACCCAAGTTCCGCAATCCCAGATTGTCAGATACTAGTCCTTCTATTGAAGTAGTCTATGGTATATTCAAACAATATCTAGAAATCCTTTTGTTATCCACTTGCACACTGAAGAGCAAATACGTCTCCTAAAAAAGATTCCTTCAGAAAAATTTACACTACATCTAGATTCCACTGGATCGGTTATTCGTAAATTAGATAAAACTCATAAAAGTTATCTTTATTATGCTTTAACAATAAAACACCCTTTCTCAAAGGTTAGCCCCATTCCGCTAGCTGAGATGATCAGTAGCGATCAAACCAATGTAGAAATAACTCATTTCCTCCTAAAATGGCGTTACAATGTCAAGAAAGTTTTAAAGAAAGATATTACAGAACTAAATTCTATCAACTCGATACTCCACATTTGCTCAGCTCATATAATGCACCGGTTTAGCTATAAACTTGAAAAGAAAAGTTCGCTAAAGCCAACCAAAAGGACCAAACGAATTATTTTGTATATAATGGCTAGACTAACAAGCTCAACAACTATGGAAGATATAAGTCAACTTTTCACTGCTTTGTGCATGTCCTGTTTCTCAAAGTTGAGGTACCCAGAAACTAAATAATATATTACTAAACTTCAAGATGCAATATTATTTACTGTGAATAATAACGATAATACATCTGAAATAGAAATCCTCGAAGAATTGGACGAAGAAATGCAAAATAAACAAGGAGATAGCTTGACCTACAAAGATAAGTCACCATTTGGCAAACATTTTCAGAATATCTATAATAAATGTTCAAATTTTATAGAAAATTTAAGCATAAAATATATGCATCATTCTTTCGAGGAAAACAATGAACTTTATTTACCTGATTTACCGGACTTTTTAGCAACACATTATATGCCAATTTCCCCACTATGGACAGGTTTAATGCTTGGCCCGATATTATATCCTGGGAAAGTTGATGCTACCTTCACGAATTCTATAGCTGAAAATTTGATGCGCATTGTGAAAATTAGTATTTTGCAAAATGAAACTAAGTTAAGACCTGGGGACTTTATACGAAAGGTACGTGAAAGTATTTCTGGCAGAATAAAAGCATTTGATTTTGCATTCAAATTGATAAAAAGTTGATAAAAAGGATAAAGGTGGAAAAGAATGATAACACACAGGTGGAAGAAATCTGGAAGAGAGGTAAGAGAAGTAAACGTAGTTACTTTAGGAAAGCTGAACTTTCTACAGCCCGAAGTAGAGACAACCAAGTTAGAAATAAAGGTATAAATACACAAAATTCTGAAGGGAATAAGAAAATACGAAGAAAGCGAAGGATAGATTGTAGCAGGATACAAAATGACCATACATGTTGTATATCGGGAAAAAATAATTATTTACATGTAGAATCAAATGAATTATCAAGTGATGATAGTATATTTGTTACAAAATCTGATGATATCCAGACATACGATCACGGAGAGTTTAGCCCAGTAAACCCATCATGGCAAAAAGAGAGGTGTAAAGAAATGATGCTTACATTTATTAGTGGAGTTATTTATGAAAATCAGGCTATTAATAAAACACTGAAAATACGGAAATTGGTTCCCTCGAAGGAAAAGCGTATTGCACCGGATGGAAATTGTTTGTTCAGTTCTCTCTCGTATATCATAACAGGGTCTGATCATAATCACAGAGAAATAAGGGAGCTATTAGTATTAAATATGCAAGGGAAATACAGAGATTGTTGTTCAAAATACTGCAATTCACACTCCAATTTAAACGCTACAAACAACTACTCTTCAATTGAGGAGTATATAAAATCAAGTAAGATTGACAGAACTGGATCTTGGGGAACCGACTTGGAATTATTTTTAGCCGCACAATTGCTTAAAACAGATATTTTCTTATACAAGGATTTTGACCACCTTTGGTATAAATTTTCGGGGCATGGATTTAACGATAAGAAAGACGTCCATAATTTAACAGAGAAGAGGATATATCTTCGTCTCTACTTAAGTTATTTTCAACCAATAACAAAAGTTAATTCAGAAGATAAAATGGGACAAAGCAACATACGGGTATGGGAATTAGACCCTACGAAGTATAATTAGTTAGAGATATATAAATCGAAGTCTGTAGTATTAGATATGATTAGAATTAGCATCTTAGCATATTTTGACAATTATTAAAAATGTAGATTTGCTATGTCACTGAGGGACATACTTTACGTATATGTGTGGTTTAGTTATTACCAAAGTGACAGAAAGTACCTAGGCTAGTATTGCTATATTCCAAATGGCAGTTCTGTATATACTGGTGATACAAAAATATGGCGTCCCAAACTGTGCTCGATTTTAAGAATTTGAAGTTTTTTGGAAAAATTATAACATTTTTTGCAAAGTCACTGTATGCCTCCCAGGTGTTAGTTCAGGAAAAAATTCATTTTACAGAAAGTACCTAGGCTAGTATTGCTATATTTCAAATGGCATCTAGATTGACCCGTTGGTTCATTACTTATAGTGTCTTATAGTGTGTCAATTTCTCGCTGCCAGCTCGCTGCTAACTTCACACTCGTAAGCCCAGGGGAAAACTGTAATAGGTCCGAATGGATTAAGTCCGACTGGAATAAGTCCGACCAAATTCCATAGCTGGATTAAGTCCGACTATTTCCATACCTGGATTAAGTCCGACTGGAATAAGTCAGACTGTTTTCATAGCTGGATTAAGTCCGACTGTGATGATAAAACCAAATATAGTAAATAGTTTAATATAATCTTACTACAGGAAACACGAGAAGTGTTTAGTTTTACTATTTGCCTTGAATCTCCAACTATATACTAGCTAAGTAACCAACTAACATAAGAGAGAATAGCAGCAGTTCGGCTACTTCATTACACGACTGGGATAAGTCAGACTATTGTCATAGTTGGGTTAAGTCTGACTATTTCCATAGCTGGGTTAAGCCCGACCAAATTCCATAGTTGAAATGCGTCGGTAGACTCGGTACAATTAAATTCAATCAAATATAATGCTTTATTTAGTTAATTAATTTCTATACTTTTAGTCTGAAGAATATTATTGACGACAGGGCCAGCGGAAGCTCGTGAGAGGTGGGGCGGCCTTGTATTATGATGATAATTGTGAGGATTGCAGAGTCATAAAACACGCTCGGGAATTTCAGAGTACCAAAAATATTACAGAAAAGTGGGGGGGGCCGAGGCCGCCCCAACCGCCCCTCTTCCGCCGGCCCTGATTGACGACATGTAATGTGCCTAGAAATTTATTAATTTGTGATTGTATTGTGAAATATCTAATGCATTAACATAGTGGGCCAGAATATTGTTTTATGACTGAGGGGAAAAGGCCCCCCTAAACAGACAAGAGTCACAAGACAACATTTATATAGCATTAGCATATAAAGTAAAATAAATAAAATAACTATGTCATATGTATATAGGAAAGCTAATGGAAAAACAAGTGATTATCATACTAGTTAACTTGCATTGTTGATTCTCAAACCTCAAAGAAAAACTTGGAAATATTGTTCAACGACGCCTCGGAAAATTGGACAATGTTTCTGGCCATCTTGTGTAATTATTTGTAATGAAATAAGCAACCACTACAATCAGCTTCAGGGAATCCAGATGAGAAAGACTTAAATAGAGCTTCTTCAAAGTCTGTAATTATATCTGACACATTGAGTGGGAGTATTGTTTTGATTTTCATAACAATTTTGTCATATAATTCTCTGGACTTGCATGACATGAGAATATGAATTGCTGGCAGGGTATATGATTTATAGTTTAGAAATATATTCAGTAATTGGTATAATTGCTTTGGAACTACATAAAACGTCGCATCTGCTTGTAGAAGTCTCTGAATCTAATCGTATGGCAGTCAACCACTTTGGACTCATGAAACCAATTACAAACTCTCTATTGGCTGGTTCATTTATTGAAAATAACGAGTAAATTCTATACTCTTCACAGCAATCGTGTAAAAAGCAATAGCTTCTTCTGCATCTTGTGGAACATTTGGCCTATTCAATCTTCTTTATACATGGAATTCTCCAAATCAATAAAGCTAACAAGTCCACCAAACTCTGAATTGTTTGCTGCCTCGTCAAAATTTCCCTAAGAGTGCCTTGCGAATTTTCAGCCTTTCTTTTGAGATTCGTTTTCAGTTGCAAAACTTCAATTTGCTCATCAGTTACTTGATGCTCACTATGTTCTTTTGTAACAAAGAATTCACCTGTTTCTAGGTTCAGTGAAATTTTTGCCATTGATTATCTATTAAAACATAAATGTCAGTTTCTAGCCAAATTGCAGCGCAAAATAATTCCACATCACCCCCCAATGGTTGGCATTTCCATTTTCTTTTGGGTTATATATTCTCCTACCTTTTGATCAGTTTTGACCACAATATACCTTTCACTCAAGGGAGATATTAGATGCACGACCAGGGCAGCCTTTCCTAAACTCTCCACATTTCATATAACGAGAATTATTTTTGTCTTTGTCTTTGACATACACATATGAATCACAAACATAAACCGGAGAACCTTTGCGAGAGCCTTCAATAATTTTGTAAGATGACATTAACTTGTAATGTAGGTCGAATCTTAGAACAAATGTTGCAGTGCATTAGAGAATTCAGTGTGTTCGCGAACACACCATTTTTATTTGGTGTGTTCGCGAACTCACCAAATATTTACGGTGTGTTTAAGTGCCTCATTTTCTAATGCTAGTACATTTTGTGACATATATTTACTGGAAATCTATCATTATTCAACTTGCGCTTCATACTAGAATTTATTATATAAACTTCATGAGGAAAGGAACAATAATGTACACCTGCTGACGTCAAGATATTGTGCAAAATTTCTATCCCTGATGTCAAATTAAACACATAATTTCGTTTCTTATTTGAATTAGTCACCCTGTATTTAGACTGTGGAGATAACTTCTAATTAAATTGTGGAAAGCTTTTTTTAGTAAACTGTCCAAATAAGATAGCATTTCTCAGTTTGCCCAGGGATTTTCTATTAAGCGATCCCATTATTCATAGTGAATTTGTTTCAACTCCCCGACAGCATCATATCAATATATATACTTTCTCGCCACAAGCTGCTCGTCCGCACTACGTGTGTTCTTGCAACCTGCGGCCCTCGCTTGTTTCAAGCACATTCCTTTTCAAATGTCTGTTGTATTTATATACAGTGGAACCTGCTATAGTAATACCGCGCTAATGACTGACTAACCCAACAGTCTGACAAAAAATTGTCGCTATGTAGTAGAGGTAATACACAAGGTGATTTTAATTTATAATAAGGAAAATCCTATGTAATTACCTAGAACGGTTAATCTATTATCTAATTATTGGACAGAAATAATAAATTGTTTCTACTGTTAGTTATGAATAAACTATAACGTTAATTAAGCCCTGTTGAAACATCTTTGTCCCTTGTGGCACTTAGTATTGCAACTACGAGATGCTTTCTTGCAAGGACATCGATTGGTTTTACAAAATTTACATCTGCAGAACGCTCCGCCTACGATACCAAACGATGCATTTCTCATTGCGGTCGTTTTAGAAATTGAGCTAGAAGGGACATTGTCAGGTTGGATAAAATTGGTAGAACACAACTGGAATTGATTTCGACTATACTCATTGTTCAATATTCCGTCTCGTGTCCCAAATTCCCAATGGTATAGTTGTCATTCTCTACTTCAGTTACTACTCCAATCAAGTTCCGTTGTCCTAGCGAAGTCATCCTATCTGGTCTTTCAATAGGAATGATTACGTTATCTCCATCGCAAGCTGGTTGGAATCTCTTTACAGAGGATTGCAGCATGCGGTCATGGAGCTTGTTCTGGTTACGCTTTATTTTCGCTCTGATGTTTTCGGATTCACTAGAGTTCAAGTTGATATCACATTTTGGACACCAAACTGGAGTTCCGTATCCTTCATTTCCATTTGTCCTACCACAAAACACATGAATCTTACCTCTACAGCCCGGACATGAATGCGCCCCACTAGTCAACTCCCCACATCTACGCAATTCAATGTTTGGTGAGACTCTTGTCCAAAGATACGGGTTCCATCAGGGATCGGTTGCGAAATATCATCAAGATATGGATCCAGAAGTGTGGAAAAGACAGGAGAATCTGGAGATGAGGGTGAAGAAATATGAGGCAGAGGTTCATGATAGCTAAAGGGTAACTGAAGTTCTGCAGGTTGACTATAAGGAGAGATAGGAGTGGAAAAAGCAGCATTAGAGTCATTATCCTGCGCAGCTGTTTCCTTAATGCTATTTATGATGCACTCCAGATCTTCCTCAGTGTGGATATCATCAGCCACTTCATGAGGTATACCGAACTTCGGAAGTATAAAATACCTGAAGAGGGTTTATGATTGTAGAGGGCCTCATAAGGTGTAAGTCCGATGGTAGAGTGATGAGTTGTATGTTTTTGGTATTGAACCCTTTTTAAGTATTTGACCCAGCACAGATCAGTGGCATTCTCCCTCATTATGAATTCAAGGGCATTTTTTATTTCTCTGTTCGCTCGCTCTACAGACCCCTGGCTTTCAGGATGGCGTGGTTTGCCATGAATAATTTTTGTTGAGGTCTATTTCTCATTGATCAAAGAGAAAAGTGTTGAGTTACAAAATTCACCACCGTTATCGGATTGAAGTATTTGAGGTGGACCTAGTTCACAGAAAATGTTGTCTATAACTTCAGCGACTTCAACAGCAGACTTGTGCTTGAGTGGCCGCAACAAAATATATTTCGTAAAATGGTCCTTGTATACCAATAGCCACTTGAAAGGTACACCGGATTCGGACTTATTATGTTCTTCAGACATGTCCCTGAAATCTATCAAATCGACTTGACCGCGGGATAGAAACCTTGTTGATGAAATTGGTTTAACAACTAGGGACTTAACAGACTTTTTGGCCTTGCGGAGATAGCATTCTTCAGATCCTTGCAAAAAGATGTTGCAAGCCTTTTCTGTTATTCCGTGGTACAATCCAGAAATGCACTTGTACAAACCCAATTTCTTAACATGATTATGTTCAATATGAGTACGGAGCAATACATCATAAATATCTTCAATAGCTAGTACACGCTTATCAGATGAATCGTCATCTTCTCTCCTTCGCAAATTGAGAAACTTAACAGAATCGTATGTAAGCACCTTGTATCTCAAGTGTAATCTCTGCCATCTAAGTTTTGCAGGCTTATTTGTAGGTACTGGGCCAGACATGAAGACAATTTTTTCATCAATGGCTGCACTAGTGTATAATGCAGATCGATTTGTGGACTGTAAAGTTACGAGTTTTTGAATAAATGACAATTTGGCCATTCTTACCGAAACAATCGAAGCTCGCTGGAATCATAGTGATTTGTTCCTCCCCAATTTATACCTTACAGAATTGAATTTCCAGACCTAAGAAAGCTGAGCGCCTGACAGAATGACAAATATTCTTTGAAAAATTAAGATCAAAGTATTTATTTCAATTGTTGTTGATACTATAAAAATCCTATAAAAATTATCCTTAGAAACGACCCACAATAATGAGGCACTTAAACACATCGTTTATATATGGTGTGTTCATGAACACATCAAATAATTTGAGGAGTACGCAAACACACCAAATAATATCGGTGTGTTCGCGAACACACTGAATTCTCTAATGCACTGCAACAACAGTGGAAATCTTTGAACAAAATGAATGGATATTTGAAATCAAGAACATCGATCAAACTGTTTTATCAGCAACTTTTGTTGGAATATCAAGACTGGGCCACTATACTAAAGTATAGTCGGCACAGTAATAAAGGCAGTGATCTCAATACTGGCCCACTATACTATACTATAGTCGGCACAGTAAATATATCCAAAATTGCAGCCTGTGCCGACGCATGTTCCTTTGGTGGCACTATATTTTGTTGGTTGTTTATTCATAGTGCCTCCAAAGGAACATGCTGTCGGCTCAGGCTGCAATTTTGGATATATTTTTACTGTGCCGACTATACTATAGTATAGTGGCCCAATATTGAAATGAGTGCCTTGGTATATTTTTTATCCGTAGCCTCTCCACAGAACAGAGTTTTATTTACCAAGAGCCCAAATTTTCAGGATATGTGTCTCATGGGTTACAGATGTGCACCTGGGGTCACGATTTATGATTACATTTTTATGGACACATTTTTGCACCTGTTTAATATTAAAACAGGAACAATAAATAGTACTCGAATATTCAATTTATAGGCGTTCGATAGAGAATTAAATTCTACACCTTTTCACAGTGCACGAATTTTCAAATTTGCCTTAGTTTGTGCCACTATTGAGTTGCAAATTTCCTTTGTTTAGTACAACTTCAGTTCAATTGAAAGTGTTAAATCTAATTCTATTGTTTCAACTGGTGATTATTATATTGATTCAACTTATAAATTCCAGCTGGCTTCTATTTGATTGTAGCATTACTATACAATTGATAAAATAAAATAAAATAATATAAGGAATTTGTTGACTCAACTCAACCAACCGTGGATAACATTGCTAAATTAATTAAACATTATATTATACAGTTCAAACCGGTTTTTTCTAACCATTTCTTTTCAGATAAAAATAGTAAGAAAAAACCGATGAAAAATACAGTATAGTTGGAATTTCTTACAAAATATTGCATTACTAATAGTTAGAATAAACCGATAAGTTAGAATAACCCGAGTTAGAATAAACCAGTTTCGACAGTAATTTATTATCCATACAAATGCCATTTAAACTCAAGATGGTTTCTGATAGAAACAAACTTCAAATTAATCTTCCGTTCCTTGTGACTCGGACCAATTAACAAATGGTTCTTGACACCTTGCGGCGTTGATGACTTGGCGAAAAAACAATCCAAAATTGCAGCCTGTGCCGACAGCATGTTCCTTTGGAGGCACAATCAATAAACAACAAACAAAATATAGTGCCGTCAAAGGAACATGCGTCGCACAGGCTGCAACTTTGGATTTAAAATATTATTTTCCTTCGTATCCTCTCTACAGAACAGAGTTTTATTAACTAAGAGCCCAAAATTTCAGGATATTTGTCTCATGGGTTACAGATGTGCACCTGGGGTCACGATTATTTGTTAAATCTTTTTGAACACTTTTTGCACCTGTTTAATATTAAAACAGGAACAATAAATAGTACCCGAATATTCAATTTATATGCATTCGTTAGAGAATTAAATTCACACCTTTTCACAGTGCACGAATTTTCAAATTGGGCTTAGATTGTGCCACAATTGAGTTGCAAATTTCCTTTGTTTACTCACACTTCAATTTCAGTAAAGTGTTAAATCTAATTCTATTGCTTCAACTTGTAATAATTATATTGATTTAACTTGTTAAATCTTACTTTACTGTTTCAACTTGCGAGGTTGCGATAAATATATTGATTCAACTTATAAATTCCAGCTGGCTTCTATTTAATTGTAGTATTACTATACAATGTATTAAATAAAATAATATAATATAAGGAATTTATTGACTTTACTCAACTCACCGTGGATAACATTGCTAAAATAAATAAGTAATAATATAATTTATTATCTATAAATAATGAATGAATGGCAATAAGCTCAAGATGTTTATGATATAAACAAACCAGGGTTTCATCTATACCCCCCCTCAGGGGGGGGGTTAGCCCCCCCCTGAAATTATTTTTTGAGAAAAAAGACCCCCCTGAGATTTTTTCTGACCCCCCTCTCAGGGGGGGTTTAATTAACTATAGCGAAATGTAAATTACCCCCCCCCCCCCTGACTTCAATTGGACTTCGTTAATCCCCCCCTGAGGTGAAAGTCTAGATCCATCACTGAAACAAACTTCAAATTTATCTACCGTTCCTTGTGACTCGGACCAATTAACAAATGGTTCTTTACACCTTGAGGCGTTGATGACCTGGCGAAAAAAATCCAAAATTGCAGCCTGTTCCTTTGGAGGCACTATCAATAAACCACCACCAAAATATAGTGCCACCTTTAGGAACATGCGTCGGTACAGGGTGCAATTTTGGATTTATGTTATGTGCGTATTGATTAATATATGTGTTTACATTCCTTTCACCGCGTACACCACTTTGACTTTGATTATTTAGAGTATAATCTAAGTTATTTTATATGTATTCTTTAATAAATAAGAGATTCACAAAAACATTGTAGGCAACAAATATTTATGTAGATATTTAGGTATATTTAACTATGTTATTATTTGAGGCCGATCCAAACTCCAAGAGAATAGAAATTGAGTATAATAAAATTATAAGTAAAAGTTCATACTTAAGTTCAAACTTAACTAAGTTTGAACTTAAGTTTGAACTTAACTCTTAGTGAATACGACTTAAGTTCGAACTTAACTAAGTTTGAACTTAAGACTCAAGTTCGAACTTAAGACTTAACTTCTTAGTGAATACGGCCCCAGAGCAAACGGGTAAGAGAGGGATATTACTAGAGAAGGTATACCAGATCAGGGGCGTCGCACGGATCTGAAAAGTCTCCGGCCCAACAGTTAAAGTGGTCCGGCCAAAGCCGGATCCCTCCTATATAATATAGTACAAGAAAATAAAAAGTGGTCCGGCCAAAGCCGGACCTGCCGAACCGCGTGCTACGCCTGTGCAGATGTTACTAACAGTACCACCTACTTCCGTTGAATCGGAGAGAATCTTCTCATCCTGTGCGTATCTCTGCAATAGGTTCAGGAGTAGTCTGAGTGACCAAAGTTTAAATACTCTATGTTTCATCAGGAATAATAATAAAATAATTGTTTGTTTCCATATATATCAGTAATTTGTTAGCCAATTCTTCATTATTTATCTATTTCTACAATGATTCTCACATTTAGTTTTACTTAGATACCAATAATTAATCATAAATTGAAAGTGGTTTGTCAGAGTTAGTCAGAATCTAACCGTTTAGAATACCCATTTAAATCAGTTGTATTCCTTCGTACTATGTAACAATATGTACCCGTATATACATTCCCTATTACAAAAATGTTCAAAATTTAATTCCGGGATCCCGGGATTGGAAAAAGTATCAATCCCGGAATCCCGGGATCCCGAAATTAGTTAAAATGTCAATCCCGAAATCCCGAGATTAAAAATTATGACCGGGATTGTAAGCCCTAGATAGGACGATGGTCCTGTTCTGTCTAGCTGTATCTCAAGTTATGATTATCAATGTAAAAGGAGATTTAGGTGAAGAAATGCAAAACTTGCTACAGATATGCGCATTTTCCCTACAAAAACTGAAGGTCAGCAAAGTTGTTGCTCCGAAAATGTTCTTTGTCCTCAATCAACAAGCAGATCCAGATCCTAGTAAACACTTAAGATCGATGAATAATCTATTGGAAAAACTCAACGAGGAATCTGATTTAATGGAAGTGGAAGGGTGTAAAATATCAGATTTAATCCAAGTTTTTAGAGAAAATTTATTCATACTACCTGCAGCCTTTAATTCTGCACAGTTGAATAAGCAAGGCGGAAAACTATTTGATTCAAACATAATCAAGTTATTTCCAACTACGTATTAACTTCGCAAATAAATGTGCAGAATTGCGACAGTCAATTATGCAACAGTTGAATTTTATCTCTCTTGAAGAATTTGGGACGTTCAAAACAATGAGCGAATGGTTGGAAATGTCTGGCGTAATCTGGGATACAATAATTAAATACCAAGACATTGTGAAATAAAAAACGTTGATGAAATGATGATGTAATAATAAACTTGAACAAATAGTAAATAGCTTAATGTCGAAGCACATTCTCTGTAATCAGGGAGAATTTGACATCGTATCAGAAAATTTGATTTCAGACATCAAGAGTATTAATGACTTTCAGCATCCTCTTATCTTACTAGAAGAAAATATGCTAAAGTTCGAACAGGTCTTCAATAAATATCTGGAACAATGTTTGATAGAATTTACGAAAGAATGTAATAACGAAAGACTCCTGAAGAATACGGCACATGTTTGTGATGAATGCTTTCGAATATAATAAGATTGATTTTCATAGAAAAGAAAAGATATCGAGATAAACTAAAGTACCAAATTACTGCAGTTATTATTGAAATAAAAATGGCTAATAACATGGAAAAATTTCAGAATGCAATCACGGATACAATTGATAAATATTTAGATTTGAATGTGGAAGAACAAAAGAATCATTTGAAAAAATCTGGATAGATTGTTTTGGAAATGATGAAAAAGAAGAAGCGGAAATAAAACGTTCGGAGGATTTTGATAATATGTATTCAATATTCAGGATGGAATCAAAAACGATGGAAAATAGCCAAACTCTATTTCAATATTTTGCCGATTTTCAATTCAAATTTGACACAATCATAGTAAATCTTCGTTCAAACATACAAACAAAATTTGAAACCTGTTCAGTATCATTCTCGTCAACAGAATATTTTCTATATCCATCAAAGGAGAATAATATACCAATAAAAGAAATGACACCAGTTACAGGAAAAATAAAATTTGAATATTTGGGAAAGGACACGCTATTTCAAATAGATACTTCTAATACATTTTTAGTTGAACCAATAATTAGTGAATGGATTCCTGAATGTTGTAATTCACTTGTAAACTATTGTTCTGGTTATTATAACCTTCCAGACATAACATGGAGGATGGAAGAAAGAAAACAAGTACAGTTATTAGCTTCCCTATTAAGGGATCCAAACAATATTGAAACAAGCACATAGTCAAAGTTATTAAAAAATATAACTTGCAACGTTGAAGAATTGATATCGAAATATCCTTCTATTACACAGGAACTGTCAAAGAACTGATGAATTACTTGTGTTTTACATTCAAACATGTAAATTATGAAATTAATTATATCCAAGCCAAGCTAACAATTGCAGCGGATACTACTATAAAAACTTCAGTATTCGTCCATGCATTTAAATCATAATGTGAAACGAAAGCTATCAGTAAATTTGAGTCCATACAGAAAAACGATGAAAAGAAATAACAGAAACTAGACTATTTTCTCTGCAAAGTTGAAAGTCGTAAAATGGCAAGAGGAAATTGGGATCGTAAAGAAATGAGGAAGAACGACCGAAAAACATCAAACCAATTCGCTCTAGATTTCCTAGAGAGCATCAAGCGAGGAGTGACAACAGATCAACAATCTAACATTGAAAATACATTTAAAGACCAAAAAGACTCCTTTTCACATAGTATGAACATTTTCCTCTTAGTAATTGAGATGATACGAGAAGAGCTTGAGTGTGAGCCTGCTGAAGAAATACTCGACCCTAACGCATTCGTAATCCAATACATCTGCAATATAAATGAAATAATTAAAAACATTTTTCTTAAAAAATGGAACAAATTTATTGAAGAATTGTATCTAGCAACCGTTAAAACTATGAGAGAGAAATTCATGAATCAAGTTGTACAACTTGTCGAAGTTCTAAAAGCGTTTTTACAGATACTCGAAAAGAGGCGAATAAAACATGGACTATTTGAAGAACTAGCATTTGATTCCGATAGTATTTTTGTAGTAGATGAAGAAGAAATTCAAAGAGACGAAATAACACAAGTGGGAAAAAGAGAAAGTCCATTAAAAGCAATCGTGAAGTATCTGAGTATGTATCTAGATCCAAAAGTGAGTGCGACAGAGTTTAGAATGTTTTTTAACAGAAGTTTCATTATTGATGGTATTAGCATTAAAATACAAGCTGATAGCGTGTTATGTTCCAACAAACCAATGGATCCAACCCTTTTACTTCATGGAATTATATTCAAAAAGTTGACAAACATAAAAATGTTCAATTCAGAACACATTTTTAATATTAATGAGTATATCACAGAGTTTATCACGGCGACGCTTAGCTATGAATTTGAATTGAAACGAGTTGAATTTAACAAAATGATAAAACACTAAAGAGAACAGTTTGAATCGTCTATAATTAACTGCCCTTCCAAATGTCCGAGTTGTGGAAAATTTTGCGAGAGAGAAATGCACCCAAACAGTGGGAAATGTGAGTTAAAGACAGGTCACCAGATTTGTTCGATGGGTGGGAAGGTTTGGAAGGATGACGAAGATAGAACTGCTATTTTATTAACGTGTGATGTTTTTTATGACAATACTGTAGTAAATATACTTGGTCAAAAATGCATTGGCGTAAGTTCAAAGAGAAAACATCCAAGGAATGGCATTGGACCTATTGGGTTCTCCCTTGTGATAATGTATACCGCACTTTAAGAAAAAAGAACCGTGAAAACATGGAAAAATTTGGAACAAATTCGGAAGAGGAATATTAAGGTATAATATGATATCGCTACTGAGGGAGTTGAAATAAAATACGTACCGTATGTTATTAAGAGAAATGAACTTCACGAAATATCTCGCTCAACCAAATATCGAATCTGTTTCGTCATTGATGGGACTAGTTCCACGCAGAAAGAAATTAACAGGACCAAAAAATAATATGTAGTAGGACCAGGCTTGTCAAAAGGTCAGGTCATGACCTGACCTGACCTGACCTTTGAGTGACCTGAACCTATTTTCTGAATGCCTTGACCTGACCTGACCTGAACCTAATCTTGCATGATTTTGACCTGACCTGACCTGACCTGACAATGCGGGACCTTTTGACAAGCCATAGTAGGACTTATCTATAGGTATAATTTATTGGCAAAATCTTTAGTGTTTAAATTTGTAATCTATCGTGATCATTGTGATGAAAAAAATATAATCACACAATACCCTTCTAATGGAAAGTTCAGGGCCCGTATTCACTAAGAAGTTAAGTACTTACTTAGTACTTAAGTACTTACTTAGTACTTAAGTACTAAGTACGTACTTAAGTCGTATTCACTAAGATTTAAGTGTGTACTTAAGTACATACTTAAGTACAAAACTTAAGTAACCTACTAAGTTGACTTAACTTATAAGAATTTTATTTTATTGACCCTGAGACGTTGGTGTTTAATTAGAACATTGTATTATATATCTAGTAGTACTTGCTTTACTTTTGGGGAAGTTTATTATTCTATTTTCAACAATTATTACTTTAGTTGTTTTTTTCTAAAAGTTTCTGTTTTTTCAGCCGATAGTATTCCCTCTGCTCCTCTATTAAGGCTAATTGTGCTGAGAAAACCTCCATTTGTTTGCAGAGAACCTCTTGCTGTAGAGGAAGTAGATCAGAGGCTGATAATGACCTCCCTGAAGATTTTTCGGCGCTCCTCTTACGTTTGCGGGTACGTATTCCAACAATTGAACTATTTTTTACAAGAACTTCTGGTGCGTCGAGGATTATGGAACTTGATTCGATAACAAGTTCTTCAGGTAGGGAATTTGATGGTCCTTCGAACAAGTCTATACTATTCGTAATTCCACTAAATGCTGGTGTACCCTCTAGCATATCTGTTACCCTCTCCGTTGCAGTTGTTGACAAGTCTTTGTCAGCAGAAAGGATAAGTATATCCTCGTCATTTATCTCTCCAACTGCATTTGGTCCTCCTCCTGTCTGTCTTGATTCTCGACGACTACTATCCACATGAGACTTTGCAGCTCCCTTGAGATTATTCCATTTTTTCTTAAAGTCTTTAACATCTCTATTGTTGCCATGGATCGAGTTAACCTTTCCTACCATATCACTCCACAGTGATTTCTTCTTCCTATTGAGGTCAGCGCAGTGCCCAGTACCTCTGAGTAAATCACCAGCGGATTGAATTGCGTCAATGAGTGTATACTCTTCCTCTTTGGACCAGTTACTTTTTCGAGGTTTTTCCATTTTCTTTAGCTGAAGTTCAAATATTCACTTTAATTTATACTTTGCAATAACAACAGCCGATGCAGTTGTACTCGACGATATTTCTTAAGCACGCAAATCGCAGGAACTTCAAAGAGAATATTCTTTTTAAAATTAAAAGAATAAAGCAAGCTAATACAATAGCATTCCATACATATTATGCTATGCTATTACATTCCATGTTGCATTACATCCCTAACTTAATTCAAATGCGTTTAGACCTAGAGTCACCTCGGGACAGGGTTAAATAGACCCAATTAAACGGTGAAATCTATTAACAGTGGCTCTATTAAGCGGATAATACTGTATTAACAATAGTATATGTCAATATACATACTGTTATTGAAATATTAGCTGAAATTATGAATGGAGAATTGATCTCGATAATGTTTGGCAGCCATATGGCCAGTATCCTCAACCTCAAACAGCTCACTCGGATCAGTTACATTGGAGAATTCGTCATCTAATAGAGGTTGTTTCCACATAATTGCCATATTATGCAATACTGCACAAGCAACTATTATCATGCATACTTTATCTGGAGTCATCCGAAGTTCGCCATAAAGACAATGAAATCTACGTTTCCATCTTCCAAATGTTTGCTCAATTATAACACGTGTTTTCTTATGAGCATAGTTATAATTGGATTGGGGAGTCGAGGCTGGTTGTCGATAGGGTGTCAGTAAGTAGGGCTTTAGCATGTAACCACTATCCCCTAATATGTGCTCCCCGATTAATCAGTTGTATTCAACATATATTCCAGCCCGGGAAAGCTTCCAAATGCGAGAATCGTGAACAGATCCAGGAAAACGAGCCAACACATCACTAAATATACCATCCGATCGACATATAACTTGGACATTAATTGAGTGGTAAAAATGTCGGTTCACGTAATCTGCTTCATTTTCATATGGTTTTTGAATGCGTATATGTGTCCCGTCAACTAGTTCAAGGACGCCTGGAAAATGAGCAATTTCGTAAAATTTGTTCTTGACTTCTGCCTTCTCAGCTGAGCTTGGCATACTAACATACTGGTTGTATATATCCTGAAAACCTTGTGAAACATCATGAATATAGCGAGAAGCTGAAGACTGGCTTACATTAACTCCATCTCCACAGATTATCTGGAACGTTCAAGAAGCAAAAAACTGAAGTGCAACACAAACCTGTAAATGTGGGGGAGCGGCATGGGAACGATCTGTAAAGTTTAAACGATGAGCTATTAACTCAGTGATTCTTGAAATTGATGATCTAGAGAAGCGGAAACGTTGAACAAGTTCCAAATCATCATAACAAATTAACAATCTAAGGGATCAGTAATATCCCTAAAAATTCTTGGACGTGCCATAGATGAAGAGTTTTCTTCTTCTTCTGCTAGAAATAGTGGAATCATTTGTGCCATTTGTAGGAATTTTGTGAAATTGAATGAATCAGATTTAAATCAGATTTATACTTAATTGCGTAATCAGTTATCAACAAACAATAGATGGATTTATGGTTACTTGGAATATTAATTTAACGTTAGAATGCTAGATACAAAATTCAAAATAATAATTAAGTTCTCTATTTGAATAAATAATAATGCATGCATTCCTTTGCAACTAGCAATTGTGTAGTGAAAATTATTCACCAACATGCTGTGCTTCTTCTAGTAAAACCGTTATAGTAGGGTCCTACTATAGTTTTAGACTATAAGTGAATTGAATTCGTTCTGATAGAGTTCCGTTCGGCCGGAAAAAAATATAGAAAATAAAATATATATATAGAGGAAAATATAGAGGTTGAATTCTCCTAAGGATGTTCTTTCGCTATATCAATTAAAATGAATAGGTCGCTAATCAATTCTCCGTTTTATTAACGGTTTTCTTGTACGTAAATCAGCCATCCTCTCCATACTCTTATGGTAGACTGAATACTATAGAATATATTACTTAACTATACTGCTCGATAATGACTGTAACTGTTATTGATTGGTTATAGCTTCAAAGTCAATTCTACTATTCAAAATAATAAAGTAAATACTTCACTATACTAAGATAAAATGTAATTCAAATATTGATTTATCAATACTACGTTTGAATATTACGATTTACTTATAGTCAATTCCAAAAGAATGAACAGTGTACTAGTATAAATATAATTGAAAAATATAAATTTAATTTCGTACTTAAGTACGTACTTAGTTAAGTATGTACTTAAGTACAACAATATTTCTTAGTGAATACGACTAAGATTACTTAGTACTTAAGTACTAAGTATATACTTAAGTAATAAGTACTAAGTACGTACTTGAATACGGGCCCAGAAAACCTTTTTTTCCAGATTATAGTATTTTTAATAAGATCAAAATTGGAAATGGAGCTCCCAAGGCTGTGCTGGATGGACTTGCTACAGCAACCACTAATAGTGGATGGGATTGCTCGCCAAGCGTAAAAAATATAATTCTTCATATTTATGATTCTCCACCACATGGTAATTTTCCTGATTACAACTCACATATCCCAAATAACGAAATAACTACTTGCTGCTGCTGTAACCATGGGACTCTTTGTAAAATTGATTGGGAAAGTGATGTATGGGATATTTCTATTATTAGTCCAGCCATAGCCTACTATACATAAGGCCTAACATCAAAATTTGGATTTTGGACCAGGGATGTGTTAGCCGATATAAACGATAAAATACAGGCAATAGCAAATTTAGAGAAGATGTATATTTTTAGTCAGTTAAACCTTTCTAAAAGCTTTAGAACCATCATATCACTGATAATACGCTACGGTTTCCACCCCATAAGCATACTAAAATTGAATACAGCTGATTTAATATTAATATATAATTCAACATATATTTAATAGTTATAGACATAATTTTACAATTACAGGTCACAAATACATGATAAGAGGCAACACGGTACATTCATCACTCATTAGTTTCAAACCTCTCGCAACAGCATCGAACTTCTCATTACTACCGTATTTATTATTCTGACGGGAACATCACTAAATCTTTCTGTTACCTAGTGTAAAATGATAAAATATATTTGTGGTTCCAATTAACAATACACAAAATCAAATCAACTAAGAATGCACACACGAATACGTATGCTTTAATGGAATTTTTTTAACTTTCGCTTCTCAGTATTCTTGAAAATCACCATAGAATTGTAATTTTTAACCTTATTCGCTAAGAAACAATTCCCAGCTACGAATACAAGCTTCTGAAGGACATGGGAACCATTCACACCACAATATGAACACCTCTCTCCATAATTGACAACCATCAGCATCTAATAATACATTCATAGATAAATCAACAAGAATTTTTCTACAATGACCTTTCACAAATATCTCCATTAGTTCGCTATCATTTTCTATGCAAATAAAGATCTTCCAAACAGTGACAATAGATTCTAGGACTACCTCCGATGGATATTTCAAACCTCCTCGATCAGACAGTTCTAATAGTTTGAACTTAGATATGGTATCAGATTCATCGACGAGTAAATCTCTTTCAATAGTCAAAGAATCCCGGCATATACGACATGGTTGACTACGTTTCAAGTGTTGATGTACTGAATAGCCAGCAATAAAGGCTAATGACTGAAGTACCTGAAATTTACAGTCAATGGCTGAGAGGTCTGATATAGCGCTCAAGAAAGGATCAAGGTCAACTTCACTGGTAGAATCTGCGCTATCCGATGGTGAAAATGATTGAATGAACTCTTGCAAAGAAGTACTAGAATCATTCTTATTGGAAAATAGACGTAGTATATTGGATACTTTAAGACGACGTTCTGATTCTAAAATCTGAAGATAGGAAACATGATAATTAGCTCCTGACATCATACGATATAGTCCAAAATGATGTTCCAATGGATCAGTCTGCAAGAAAGATGTCAAGAGGTATGAAAACCCACAGTCCTGAGTTAGAAAATTTGCTATCTGTGGCAACACGAGGCATGCATGTTTGAAGCTGGTAAACGCCTGCTTGCTTAATTTGCCACCTTTCCCAGACAGTGACTCCCAAGCTTCTAGCCCAGGGGTTCTCAACCAGGGGGGAATTCCCCACTAGGGGGGAATTTGGAGGATTTTGAGGGGAATTTTTTTTACAATTTGGTCATACCTTATAATATCTCTACAAAGTAAAATTACATAAATACTTACAAAGGTGACCAAAATATACGAGTAACCTATTTACTATGCAACACGATAAGTTTACTACTGATTCTTATTAGAAAACACAGTATACTCTACTATTCAGACCGTTGATTAATGAATAATATAATACAATATACAATTAATTAACAATTATGGGGGGGGGGGGAAATGTCTAGAAATTTCGAAAGGGGGGTAACATGATTGTTTCGGTTAAGAACCCCTGTTCTAGCCAATATACAATCCTAGTCAGTAAGAGAAACCGCTCATCGTTAAATCTTATTGGATTAGACAATGGGTCGTTCAACCTGATATGTTTATATGGCATATTGATATTGAAAATTTTCCAGAGAGATAGGAGAATCTCAACGAAATCAGAGGTGCTGCATTTGAATGCAGGAGAACGCTGCTCATCCTGGATAGCTAGAGCAGCAATTGTAGATTCGTGTACTACTTTTAGGACCAACTTAACATTTTGACGTTCTAAATTGGATGGATAACAAACCTTAGAAGTCAAACGAGGGGCAAGTTTAGCAAGGCTATCTCTCTCAGAATTATATAGTATACGGATATCACGGAAAGAAGCATGACAGATTTTCAATGGATAAGCGCATCGGTCAATAGAAAAACATTTCAAATCTGTATAAAAAAAGAGCTTATTATCAGTTTGTTGATTCAACCAATTATTGCGAATAGTTTTCAGAATATGTATGAAGTCAAATGTAAGGAAAAGACCTCTGCGAATATCACAAGGGTGTGGTACTCGAGTCTCCAGCTTTTTATTAGGGGAAAACAATTTGAAAAGTTTCACATTAAGGGGATAGTTGTCAGTGGAGATGATTTCAACGAACAAGCCACAATCTTCAACATCATGAATACAAGATTTGATAGTGTCGAATAACTTTTCAGCTGTTACAGAAGCACATGGGAGTAGACGAAAAATACAAGACCATTTCTTATACAGACTCGACACCTTGATAGCGAAAACTGTCTTGGTAGGATTATCTGGATCGAGGTTTGAAGCAAACAATCTCCCTCCTTTATAAGAAATATCAGATTTCACGTGAATTTCATCCATTTGAATAATGACATGCCTCTGTTCCTGAGAAAAGGGATGTGTGGATTCCTTAAGAAACATAAAGAATTCATTTTCAAGTCCAAAGGATGAATACAATTTTTGTAAGGTATTGGAATGAGGAAGAGAAATGCAAGACATGCTCTGTAGATAGTGATAAGAAGCAGGAGAAATGAGATGTGTTTTAAGAGCTAAGATCTGCGTCAATACGTTATACCTCCGCCTCTTTTTTGGAACAAGACTATTTCGAAGCTGACAAAGAACAAACTGGAGCCTTGAAACTTCAGGACAAGGAACCAAGTCATCATCAGATTTACCGTCGTACATGTTATCAATAACTTGTTGGATATGACTTTCCGCAGATGCGATATGAGATGTGTTATCAAAATTAGTGGAAATATTCTCAGAGATTTTGGGTGCAGATGGTGGAATAGAAATTTCAATTAGAAGCGAATCAATTTGTCGAACATCACATAGCGTTACGATAGAAATTGGAAGATTTACACCATTATGAAAAACTTTGACGGACAAGTCAAAATTTACCGATAAGTACGTATTAACTTCAATCTTACAACTATCTATACGAGGACGCATAAAAATTAATGTATATTCGTCGGGATACCACGTAGACCATATACTAGCAATTGAGAGTAAGGGTAACTTAGCTTGTAAATCATGGAAACTTTGGATCTTGAACTTTTCATTCTCTTCGACATCTGACTCTAGACTTAGTTTGACTGCTTGATAGAGAAGTTCGTCATCCTTGTCCTCTAGAGATAGACGTGTGCGTTTGGTGGCAGTATGAGATGAATAGTACCGTGGACATCCTGGTAAAATAGTTGGCACAGCTCCATCTTTCAGCTTAGGACGGTTTCTTGGTATTTCTCGATAACTTCCGTCTCCTTTGGGAACTTTGTGTGTTGTTTCGACTTCATCTTCTCTAAAATGTTTTGAGCACACGTACACGACTTTCAGTTCATCTATATCATCTCTGTGTACCGCTCGTAACCAAGAATGTCTCAGTTCATCCGGCGTCTGTGGCATCTTGAACACAGGTATTCTGTCGGTTGGGTCATAATTGCTTTTACAACCTGGTGCAGAACAGTTGTTGGGCATGATAATAGCTAGGCAAACGGAAACAGATTGGAAAGTATCAGAAAGGTGGATTAATAAAGAGAAATAGTGAGAAATAACGAGTTATTAGTGGAATTACAAATTTTTAGATAAATGCTTATATATGTACATTAGTGAATATATACATTATGGGTTATTAATAATTTTATCTTCAAAATCAACCCTGGTTGCAAATTGACCAATTTTATGGTTGGTTTGGCATATTATAGTCTATTTAGTATCAGAAATAGCCAATAAATGATATTCCCTTCGAAATCAATTCATATCGGCTAACCCATCCCTGGTCCGAAATCCACATTTTGATGTTAGGCCATATGTATAGTAGGCTATGGTCCAGCAATATGGTGCAGGAAATGGTCGAATTGTGCATTTTCAGGTTAAAAGTGCCAAATTTTGCACAATTGTAGTATTATAGGTTCTGACCAACTTTAGCTATGGCACATAGCAGAATTTTTGGAAGAACAAATTTTTCAGGGGGTCAAAAATTGGTGCCCAATCAAAATTTCCGACAGTATAAATACAGGATAGCTCATTCAAATGAATTCTTAACGACTTTATATTGTCAGATTCGTGCTCAGCACTTAATTTCCAGCATTTTGATAGGTATATTGACTATATTTGGTGATAATATTTTTAGGTTTTCCATAACAACGGTAAGAATGTGATAACATTCCGATCTCCCAATTTGGAGTAACCATATCGAGTGACCCCTTGTTTTTCTCGGGTATGCGTACTGAGTGCGAATATACTATTAGAAACACTCTAAATATTAATTGTCGATCCAAAAGTATGCATTTTAATATCCTGCTATTTGATTCACCATTTTAATACCTTGATCCCTCAATATTTTGTCCAAAAATAAGTGAACCATTTCAGTAATTGTATTTATGCAACTAGGGCGGACTGAGACAGTTCCAAGGGCACTGTCGGTAGGGCCGTTTTGTTCGTGAACTGGCCATAAGCTTGCTATTGGAGGGATCTGCCAACTTACTTCCATATGTGGGGTTGCGTCACCCTGCAAATATTTATATGTGGTTTAAATAGTTACCATTTTAGTTATTAGACTGTTATAATTAGTCACAATTATGACTAGTATTTATGTTGTTGTAACGCCATCAGATATTAGTGTTAAAACTGACGCAGCCGCTTCTCTCTTTTTATCAAACAAATGTATTAGTGGGATATCTCGCTCTTTCTGGCTGCATGGGACGATAAATTTATATTATTAAAATTCGATTGTTGTGCTTTTTTTTGTTTGCTTGTTTGTTTGTTTTTCCCGATTATATTAGAGTGATAGGTCGATATAGAACTGATTTATTATTGAGATAGAGACTCACTTCCAATGTTATAAGAAGTAATCATGTACAGTGGCGGCGTGTGCTCCACCACTAGGTGGTCACCGGGTCAGCATGGATATTTTTGGGTCAAACACCAAATACAGTATAGTCAGGACTCAGGAGGGTGGTCAAGCACTTTGATAGGATGGTCAGCTGACCACCCTTGACCACCCTTGGCGCCGCCACTGATCATGTATACTAAATCCGATTTTCGTATTTACAAATTCCATTTTGAATCATAGCTGAACAACCAACCTCAGAACAACTATGAGAGATGAGAGACTTGCGGATTTTGGGCGATTCATAGACAAAGGGCCATCGCTTGAATTGGAGGAAGTTCTGTATAAAAACTAGAATTGAATCCAGAGTTAGGTCGAATTTTATCACTTCAATATATTATAAGTACAGTAGTGAAAAGAGTTTTCACTACTGTCTAATAGAACGCTTAGACTTCTTAGCTTAATAGTAATTAAATGGAGGGAAGTCAAGTTGGGTCAGAGGCAGACCTGGGGCTGATTACTAGTGAGTGATTACGATTACAGGAAATGTTGTAATCGATTACAATCGATTACAATTCATTTTCTTTACGATGCAATTACGATTGTTTCGATTAAGCCCCGGAGTTTCATGCGCACGAAAAATAATGCCCGTGTGCATGGGGGTAGCCACCAAAAATTATTTGTAGGGGCCGGATATATATTTGGAGGTGCAATGAGATCAGCGAACCCTGAAACTATATCCTTATTTAAAGTTACTGTGGAAAATTTGAGGGGGGGGGGGCCTGGTGCCATACCTGGGGCTGATTTGGGTGATTACGATTACGATTACGATTACATCCTTCAAGAAAAGCTTGATTATGATTACGATTACGATTACAGGTAAAGTTGTAATCGATTACAATCGATTACGATTGTAATCGTAATCAGCCCCAAGCCTGGTCAGAGGTAGTGCCAGAGTATCTCAAGGGGCAAGGGTGTAGATCTGGGGAGCTAGGGGTCTTAAGTCCTCCCAGATTTTATATAAACAACATGTAAACTATATGTACTCGTACTATTTATATCACTCCGCATCGCATGCGGTGTTAGCCCCATCTACAGCCCTGAAAGGGTGCCATGGTCCTAGCTAGCCTCCCCTTGGGTGCGCTTTTTTATTGCAAGTTTTATTCTCTAATTAGTGTAAATGGGTCAATGTAGTTCGAATTATTGTTTGGACTGGAGTAAATGCGTCTCATACCATATAGATAGATACTTAATAAAAACATAAAGGTCCATTTGATTCAAGAACAAAAGATGCATATGTTACAACATCCAATATTTTAACGATATTGTGAGTAAAATGAGTGGAAATAGTAATGAAAATGTTGGTTGGGACTGAAAGAGCTAATCATTTACCTAGAAGCAAGATCGGAATGGCCTCTCTTTGGGGGTGGTGCCATTAACTGACTAGGGGGTTGGGGTAGGTTAACAAATCACTATTACACAAGGCAGGCCAGTAGCCAGAAAGTAGTAGTGGGTGAGGCTATGAGCATTGCAGGGGAGCTGAGTATAATAATTTAATATGAAGACCCTGGGTAGGGGTGGATTTAGGATTTGCTATAAGGGGAGTTGTGGTTTCTAAAACATCGCATCGCCAGCTTGGGGTCTGGGAGAGCAGTTAGCTCCCCAGTTGGATCCAGGGCGAAGCCCTTGGAAGCCAGATACAATGCTACTAGTACTATTCACCCAAATTTCAATACCTACGTACAAGTGCGATACTAGATTATTCGAGGGTACAGTATTAATACAAAATATGAGCATGAGGAAATTGAAACTCCAATAATATACAATTCAACAACAAATCCAAATGTCAGATATATCACAAAAGTTACCCTAGCCAGGGAGCCTCCCCTAGCTACTGGCCTGATACAAGGACGAATAAATGGGGGAGCATGTGCATTGCACTATGGAACTATGGCCGGTCCAAGCAACTACTACTTTTGATCTTGGATAAATCTTGGCTTTGAGCAGGAATATGATAAATACATACTTTTGGATCGACAATTAATATTTAGAGTGTTTCTAATAGTATATTCGCACTCAGTACGTATACCCGAGAAAAACAAGGGGTCACTCGATATGGTTACTCCAAATTGGGAGATCGGAATGTTATCACATTCTTACCGTTGTTATGGAAAAAATATTATCGTCAATATACCTATCAAAATGCTGGAAATTAAGTGCTGAGCACGAATCTGACAATATAAAGTCGTTAAGAATTCATTTGAATGAGCTATCCTGTATTTATACTGTCGGCGATTTCGATTGGGCACCAATTTTTCACCCCCAAAAAAATTTGTTCTTCCAAAAATTCTGCTATGTGCCATAGCTGAAGTTGATCAGAACCTATAATACTACAATTGTGCAAAATTTGGCACTTTTATCTCGAAAATGCAAACTTGCACCATATTGCTGGACTATATTGTTGGGTTGGGAAAGAGAGAAAAAATCCTAATGATAATGTATTTATAGACTATAAATTCGATTGAAAGTTGTATCTATTTAGTTATACAATAGTAATTTCCATAGCTACTTGTAGTTTACAACCAGAAACTAGTTTATATATTCCTTAGATAAAGAGTGTATATAATAGAGTATTCTTCAGTTAAATACGAACCACTCATCATCGTTATTATATCTTGATGTGCATAAAAATACTAAACATGTTTGACTGTGACATAGCAACAAGCAGCTTTGTTGGGGTAGTTTTATTCTGTCATTCTGTTATTATGTTAATGTTCTGTTACTGTGACAGTTTAGTATTTAGATATTTGAAATCGGTCAATGGGTCAATGGGTCACTTGATGGATCATGGGTCATGGGTCACCAATGTTGACCCATGGTCCACTCTAGTTAGCTCGTGCGTTCAGTTCATTCAATTCCGTACAACCGTTGAAGATAGTTCAGTTAAAGTTCAATAAGTTTGTTCGTGAACCTTTCGTTCCGTGCTCTTAGCATAAGTGTCTAGGGCTTCCTAGCAGGGGAGTCGCCAAGGAGGGAGCATAGGAGGGCAATGCTCCCCCCACACTCCTGGTAAACATTTTGTACTATTTCATTGCTCTGGTCCATTGATGCTACTAAAAACAATTTAATGAGTTCATAGTTGCCAACCCATTTGAATTACAAGGCTCCTATTTTCCTATATGCATTGGCCAAGATCCCTGGACAACCCCAAATCATTTTCTCTATGTAAAGATATACGATCATGTTATTTATACTTATTAATTTAGACATAAAATCAAAATAATAATTGTACGTTTGAATAAGGTGTTAATTTACACAAAACAAACTGCTACATTTCGAGGGTGTAGACATTTTTTAGGTATTATTCGACATACAATCAATATTTTTTCCAAACTAGGAATCCATATACAAATTTAATACATCCCTGTATGCCTGGACAGAACAACCAAAATGGTTGAAATCCCTGTACGATTGACAGGAATGAACTGTTAACGTTAGTCATATAGTATTTACCACCTTATTATATATTCCTAGTTATTTGGCAATTTTGGTTATAATTCTAATAAGAAATAACCAACTGTTACAAACCCAATGCACCTACGAGTGTGAAGAAAGCAGCGATAAATTGAACACACTATAAAAACATATAAGTCAGGAACCAACGGGTCAATCTAGATGACATTTTTTTTTCCATTTAATACTAACCTAGGTAATTTCTGTCAATTTAATTTAATCCTGATCTGACACCTGGGTGGCAACAGTGAATTTTCAAAAATGTATAATTTTTCCAAAAATTTCAAATTCTTAAAATCGAGCACAGTTTGGTACAGAGAATCAGAGATGGAATCAGTCGGGATTTTCATGACCCGACCCGACCGGTCAATCATAGCTAGCAATAATTTATAAATAATAGATTAAGAATCTACTGTAGTGTCATGTCATATAATTTAGGAATAAATATTATGGCCATAGACCATTTAAGGAAGCCTCCTTTAAGACTACTAAGCTCTCAAGGGCTATTGGAGCCAGATTCAATCAAAACTAATTATGACATTATGATATCGAATAGATCATATAGAGATCTCGACCGGCCGGTCAAGATTCCGACCGGTTCCGCTGGTTTGGTACGCCATATTTTTGTATCTCCAGTATATACAGAACTGCCATTTTGAATATAGCAATACTAGCCTAGGTACTTTCTGTCATTTTTGTAATAACTGAACCAGACACATACGTTAAGTATGTCCCCCAATGACATAGCAAATCTACATTTCTAATAATTGTCAATCTATGCTAAGATGCTAATTCTAAGCATATCTGATACTCAGACTTCGATTTCTATATCTCTTGCTAATTATACTTCGTAGCATCAAATCCCATATGTTACTTTATCCCACTTTATCTTCTGAATTAATTTTTGTTACTGGTTGAAAATGACTTAAGTAGAGACAAAATATATATCCTCTTTACTGTCAAATTGTGGACATCTTTCTTATCGTAAATCCATCATTTATACCAAAGGTGGTCAAAATCCTTGTATAAGAAAATATCTGTTTTAAGCAATTGTGCGGCTAAAAATAATTCCAAGTCGGTTCCCCAAGATCCAGTTCTGTCAATCTTACTTGAATTTATATACTCCTCAATTGAAGAGTAGTTGTTTGTAGCGATTAAATTTTAGTGTGAATTGCAGTATTTTGAACAACAATCTCTGTATTTTCATTGCATATTTAATACTTATAGTTCCATTATTTCTCTGTGATTATGATCAGGACCTGTTATGATATACGAGAGAGAAGTGAACAAACAATTTCCATCCGGTGTAATATTCTTTTCCTTCGAGGGAACCAATTTACGTATTTTCAGGGATTTATTAATTGCCTGATTTTCATAAATAACTCCACCAACAAATGTAACCATTATTACACCTCTCTTTTTACCATGATGGGTTTACTGGGCTGAGCTCTCCGTGATCGTATGTCTGGATATCATCAGATTTTGTAAAAAAATATACTATCATCACTTGATAATTCATTTGATTCTACATGTAGGCAATTTTTTTCCTGAAACAATCTATCCTTCGCTTTTTCTTCGTTTTTTTTTAATTCACCCTCTAAGAGATAAAAATCTGAAAATTAAATAGAACATGTCGTGACCTTCGTTATATAAGGCCTTACTACTACTCCGAACCATGGATTACTTAAAGGCCATTGATTATTAGCTGACATATCTTTATCTCAATAGCTAGCATTGACAGACCTGAGAAATGCATTATAATTATATAGGAAGTTATGAACATGATATCAAGGCATACAATACACCCTTTAGAATTGTGATATATCACCATTTGATTACGTAATCGCTACTTTTCGTGGGAATTATCGTGTTTTTATAGCCTGCTTTGAACATAGTTAAACGCGTTATAAATGTTAAAAATTGGAACATGAGGATGTCCATAACTAGTTGAATGAAATATATCGATTTTATATACATAATGTTGACACATTCCTCGGTTGCTAGGGAAATGCATATTCCCTAAAATGAGCCATAACTCAAAAACTAACGATTTTATGTAAACTATGCTAGTACTGATCTATCCGCAATTAGTAAATTCCTTTTCATTGGTAATACATTTTCTAGGCCTAACTTCAATAATCTTTGAGATAATGATTGTATTACCATATAAAGAATTAAGCTCTCTCTATAACACATTAAATAATTTAGAGGTTGTTGGCTGAGAACAAGCTATGCTGGTTTGGAAGCCATTGTGCCAACCCTCGACAGCATTATTTGTGCGAGCGAGTTCTCCTTGCACCCTTTCATACATATTCCAAATTCTGATTGGGAATTGTGGAAGTCTCCTACTTTGATCTGGAAGCAGTTTTCCAATATAAGTATCCTCGAAGTACTTTGCTACATTCAGTGCTGACGCGGGAAAATCTAGCATAATATTATTGAAACAATTAACAACCTCTTGTTCCGGAACAAATGCAAGGCTTGGTAGCATCTTTAAACTCAAAACGAATTCAATATCTGACTGATACTGATCCCTCAGATTGTATCTTTCGATATATATTTTGGGAAAGGTGAAAGAAACATCCTGATGTACGGCAAGAAAATGTCCTTCGAAATATACGAAAATTCCGGATACGAAATTCCCGGATAAGAAATTTCCAAGGGACCAAATTTCCGAGCCCAAATTTCCGGATACGAAATTTCCTGAGACGAAATTCCGTCTACCTAAATTTACATAGATGTAACAACGACTAATAATGAGAAATCATGTATCTGATAGATAGGACTACTGTTAAGTGACTGGTCTAATATGTTTAATAAGTGACTAAAATAACAAACAGTATGTCAATTATCCTATAGATAAGACGACTGTATCTATATACTAACTAAGAGCCTATTGTTACTAGTCTGCCTGGGAGGGCTTCTAAGTAGATACAGTGCTGCCAACCCTCCCGCTTTCGGCGGGAGGGTCCCGCTTTTTGATGTTTCCTCCCGCTCTCCCGCCTCCCCTCTCAAACCTCCCGCTTTTTGGATGATTGTATATGTAAATATTAGAATCTGAATTTTATAATTACAAGCAATATATTTTAGAAGTCTTCACTTAACTAATTTACTCTAACCCCAGAAACAAATTTTTCTCTTTTAAAATACCATAATTCTATATATTATCTTGTATTTCCAATTTTCCATTCTGACACATCATTTAGAAATTTTTATAACACTCATTTAGGAAATTTTTATTTATTTATATATTTTATAATAATAATAAAATGCTTACTGCTACCTTATATTTCAAGAAATTACTTATATAGAGCTCAGCTCTAGTAGAGTTCAGTTTTTCAGTATGTGTATTCAGGCACTGAGAAAGGTCAATTTCCCCCAAGCTTTGAAATTGACCTTTAGAAAGTAAGCCTGGGCTTTTAGTATGGGTAAAAATCTAAACTCTACAAAGCTCAGCTCTATATAAGCATTCTCATATTTCAATATGAGAGGGTAGAAACTAATTGATAGGTAGATAAATGTTTTTATAATGCCTTTTATTCAGGTATTCTTGCTAATTTAACTTAAAACTGACCTCCCGCTTTTAGAGTATCAACCTCCCGCTTTTAGATTAAACTCCCGCCACAGGTCCCACTTTTGTATATATTATATCATATTTTAGGTTGGCAGCACTGAGATAGTGTGATACTCATAACACTACTGATTTACAACCGCCCTCAGTAAGAGACCTGTCTAAATTGATAATGAAGATACAGAATTCAAATCCTCCTACTAAGCATGAGGGTGGATGGATTAATGGACATTGCAGCAAACTTAACTGATAGATAATCCATAAAAACTCCTTTATAAAAATTATCCAAGGCGCAAATTTGGGATAGACTGTGCACTTTCCAAAGAGTGGTTGAAGAATAATTATAAAATTATATAATTACAGTGGAACTCGCTTAGTACGTACTCGGCTTAAGACGTACTCTCGGATATTATCATATTACGTACTGTTCTCTAATAACCGATTTTTCCTCCTATCTGATCCATCATAAATGATTCGGTTAATGCGTACTCGGATAAGACGTACCAATTTATATTCCCAATTAAATAAATGTATGTATTTTAATTCGGTTAGTACGTACTCTAGAAAACTATCAGCAGAACTCAGGTATTATTTGGTTTAAGTGAGTAGGTCACAACTAAAATACTTTAATCCTATCGTTAAGTATGTTATATACTTGTATATCATACATCGATTCACATCATTGAACAAGTCATTATTTCTACTTCTGGATTATGCATACGGATAAGACGTACCTCGGTTAGTACGTACTTTTTCTTGTCTCCCAAGGTGGTACGTCTTAACCGAGTTCTACTGTATTAATTAATTAATTAATAACTTATCCATGGATTGAGTATTCCTAACTTCGATGTCAGCTCTCTTACCAGGTTCACGAAATTTTCGTAATTCGGAAAGAATAAAAGATTTGTTGACCATGATAATTTGCGAGGACACCTAGTGAAGAGTGAGTGTGATGTTTTTACAGTTCAATAATGTAAAAACCTGTTGGACTCTATAATTTCTCAAGCCGCATCTCGTAAATTGCTTGCACCATCCTAATAACCATAGCCGACTACGAAAGGTCATATTCCTGCATGAAGAGGGTGTAAATTTAAGATTAAAACCCCTAAATTGACTTGGCCCTTCCCTACTTAAGGGTTGGCGCCGCCACTGAATATACATTATACAAATTGAATTGCACTATAATGGTTTCAAATCAAATTACTCATATGTTCTTCAGAAATATGCCATAATTTAAGCTAAGCATTACGTCATATTCTTATGACGTAACGCTTTTCCTTAACTATTATTTATCAAAATTGCTCGTGGTTGTCAGATTTCACAGATATTTTGGTTTGATGTAAAAAAAGTAGTACGTGTCATAAGGGTTCTAGGATTTCATTTGGGGGGGACTCCCCAAATCTGTAAACATGAAAACTTGTTTAGGGGGACTCCCCCATTTTATACAACTGAATACGTATTTGGGGGACCTCCCCATCAGGCTTTCATCCAGGCAAAATTTCCCGCGCGCCTAGATTAAGATTGAGCTCGCTCACACGCGCCCAAAATGCTCAATTTGTATTGCGTCTATGGGAGCATTTCTCGATTTTTGCGCGCCTAGAAAAGTTTTCTTTTGAAATTACGCGCCTGGATGAAACCCTGCTCCCCATATTTTGGGGAGTCCCCCAAAAATACCCACATAAACTAACTTTTTAGAGATTTAGGGGAGACTTCCTCAAATTTATTTTTTGATATGTTAAATTTGGGGTTGCCCCCAGGTTTTTTAGTGCGCTTCCTATAATATACGTATATTGGATTCATTATGAAAACTCGATTGTTGTTTGGAATAGAAACAGCATTTTATTTTAATAGAAACTAACTCCCATATGTTACTATAGGTAAACAAATATGTTGATTTAGATTTCGTATTTAAAAATTTCGAAGGAACGATAGGCTAGCTTCCAACGGGGATTATAGCAAACAACTATGCTGAGTACGGATGCTAATTTTTCTTTTGTTAATACACATTGTCTATTGCGAGACCGAAGAGCTCGTTGGATTGGAAATTCTATTTGTACTACGTACTATAGATTCGAAAATCGTGATGTCCGGTGTCAGAGGAGATCCTGTTCCCCCGAACAATATTTCCTAGGAAATATTGTTCCCCTCTAGGAAATCTTGTTCCCCTCTGCCTAATAGAAAATATTGTTCTCCGAACAGTATTCACTAGAAAATATTGTTCCCCCGAACAATATTCACTACAGCTTCCACCAGGAGAAGGCCAAGAAGCAGGAGGCGGTGGGCCCTGTCGGGGCAGCCTACAAGAAGACTGATGCCCAGGGAGAGCATACGTCATCCGGGAGGAGTCTGCTGGACTCCTTCGAGAGCATGGCGAGGCTGGACTCCTTCGAGAGCATGGCGAGGATGGACTCCTTCGAGAGCATGGCGAGGCTGGACTCCTTCGAGATCATGGCAAGGCTGGACTCCTTCGAGAGCATGGCGAGGATGGACTCCTTCGAGAGCATGGCGAGGCTGGACTCCTTCGAGAACATGGCGAGGATGGACTCCTTCGAGAGCATGGCGAGGCTGGACTCCTTCGAGATCATGGCGAGGATGGATTCCTCTGAGAGAATGGCACTAGGGAATATTGTTCCCCCGAACAGTATTACTAGGGAATATTGTTTCCCCTTTTAGTACAATAGTAATATTAACTTAATATACGTACAGTATATTATATTGATATGACACAATCGAAAGTGAAAGTGAATTCGAAAGAATCCAATTATTAATTACCCATAAATTAATTAAACAATTACTGAAACTAAACAGTATTAACTATTCTGCATTTATCCATAACACAATGGAGAAATTCGACCATATTCGCCTATATCTTTCGGGAGGAAAGTATACAGCAGGGTGTTCAAAGAGCGAGAAGTATGTAATAAGGAGGCGCGCTAAAGATTATCTTTTGGATAAAGGCTTGCTAAACTACATTGGACATATGAAGGGATGTAATAAAGACCTAACAAAGAGGGTAAAATTTACTGTCTAGCCAGCATGCATTACAATTACATACTCTGTTTTCTTATTTGTATCTAGCCACGACTAGTGACAAGTCTGAGCAGGAAAAGATAATAAGAACAATTCATGAACAAGGACATCTTAGACGAGATAAGTAACCGATCAAGTTGGAATTCGCTATTATTGGGATAGCTTATGCAAGGATGTTTTTTTCAGTTGGTTAGTTATTATGTGCAAACCAATTTTATAATTATTTTATTGTTAATTAATCAATACATTTAATTATATAGATCCAATCTTGTGATGTGTGCCCGCGTGTAAAGCGTAAATTCGACAAACCTTCTCTCTCTCTTCACTCTATCTATCCTTATAGAGATTGGAGTATGGCAACAAATAGGGATCGACCTGGTAGGCCCCCTGCCCGAGACACTGTCAGGCAACAAATATATCATGACAGTAACCGATTAGTTCTCGAAATAGCCAGAAGCTAAAGCCATTCTCACAAAAGAAGCGCGCTGTTAGGCTGATTATTTGTATGAATTGTTCATGCACCATGGTTTTTGTCCCCGTATAATATCAGACCAAGGACGGGAATTCTGCAAACAGATCACTGATTGTCTGTTCAAGTAAACACTCACAGAGCTACGGTTGACGAGTTCCTACCACCCCAGTCTAATGGCCTGGTTGAACGTTTTAATCAGACTCTTATTGATGCGTTAGTGAAAAAAGCGAAGATAACCAGAATGAGTGGGATCGTTATATTGACAGTGTGCTCTTTGTATATAGGACAGCGAAACAAAAGAGTACAAAGATGACCCCTTTCTTTAATATGCACCTAAGAGGCAAACTTTGGGTTGGATATGAACCAATTGACATATCAACCTGACGATGAAGAAGAACTCCAACAAAAAAATCAGGCTCTTATGATATCTTCCACCTTTGTCTTTATAGTGATATCACTATTAAGACAAAGGTGGAAGATTTGGTTGATAAAAACATCAAGGTAAGTGATACTAGTCTTCAGTCATACACAAGTGTCCCATGAATTTTAAGCAATTGAATAGAATTTGTAATATTTTTATTTACATGTAATATATTAATAGTGCGCACAGGTGGAGCAAAAAGAGAGATATTATGCCAAACACAATACCAAAACCAACATAAAAGTAGGCATGGTGATGTGCTTTTGAGAGTTATGAAAAACACACAGAATGGGTGGAAAGCTGGATATTCGATGGACTGGGCCATACGATATTTTCGAAGATTGTGGCAAAATGCGCTTAAGCGAAGAAAAGTTAAAAGCGAAGAAAACAGGGCAAGGAATAAAACAGACAGTCCATTGATGCAGATTGAAAAAAACATCCTTCCAGTTAATCAAGTTGGTTATTTATAATCAGTTGCACGAATTACAAACAATATATGAGTGTTCATTTCTATTGTAGGATCAGCAAATAGATGAGTATGCCAACAAGGGTATGAACAGCTAAATGAAGGACACAACATAAAACTAGAAGAGATAAAAGAGGATCACCAACAAAACAGGGCGTTGCAGAAAATGAACCTGAAGTGCATGTCTAAGAGCAGTGCGATACAGGAATACAAGAAAGAGAGGGAGAAACGAATAGGGTATGAAATTATTATGTTATTCAGCTTAATTCGATGGTATTTTATTTCCATATTTGTTAACCCCAGAACCAGAAGAAAAGGAAATATAAAATATCTTTTGCTGCTGAAAAATGGGAAAAGCTGCGAACTATAAAGACGAAATTGAAATAGATTCCTGACCAACAGATAGACCTGACTCCCAATGAGCTAGCATTTGTTAATGAAAATAATCATAAAGAGAATGGCGTCTGGAAAAAGATTGGTGGAGTGAAATTATGTGAAATAGACAGGAATTCCACATTTCATTGATTTTATTGCAAGCACATTACATTCTTAACCATATGCAATTTTGACTTTCTTAGGAAGTATTGAGAACAAATCAGAGTGTTTGACGGACAATATCATAAATGCAACTCAGGCGTTATTGCGGAGAAAGTATCCTATGCCAGGCCTTCAAGATACATTATTAGGTTAAACTCTAAACTTTAAGGTCATGGGGGATGAATTTGTACAAGTGTTACACTCTGGTGGTAGCCATTGGGTAACTGTTTCAACCAGAGTGGACCATGGGTCAACATTGGTGACCCATGACCCATCTGACCCATCCCATTTCTGACCCATGACCCATTGACCCATTGACCCATGACCCATCGAGTGACCCATTGACCCATCACACAATTTTAAATATCTATATACTATACTGTAACATTAACAGAATAACAGTGTAAATTACCTCAACAAACCTACTTGTTGCAATGTTGAATATGTTTAGTCTTTCAATGCACTTAAATGTTATAATAATAATGATGATGATGAGTGATTCGTATTTAACTGAAGAATACATTGAAATTCCTAATGGGTCATGGGTCATGGGTCACGGAGCCGTGACCCATGACCCATCTGACCCATCGATTTAGGTGACCCATCTGACCCATGACCCATGACCCATCGACCCATGGTCCACTCTGGTTTCAACTGTTGGCTGTCCATCATCTACACTGATTCTACAGTCAAAGTCTGACAGTCTTTACTCTCAAATTCCCTTGCGAACAAAAGAACAAATATGTGCATTACTAATTTCACATCAAAATACTATCAACATTATTTATGTAGATGTACTAAGACAAACAAATGGATGTGATTGCGGACTCTGCCCTGGCATTCGCATTCGTCACAGCGTTATGTGCAGAAGAAGATCCACAATTTCTATATTTCAACCAATTTACGATGAGGTCTCACCTCCTTACATGTTTAGACTAAGAAGACATTAAACCATTTTCATGCAAAAGAGTGAAAATAAAACCACCAAATAATAGAAGAGAATTAATACGTATATTCTGCATATGACGAACACAGGAGGGAGGAAGAATGATTGCATGTGATGGCTGCCCCCAAGAGTGGTACCATTTTGGCTGTGTGCAAATCACAAAACGAACCTCGAAAAATTGGTATTGTGCCAATTGTACTCCGGTTTCATAGAAAATTTTAGGGACTGGTATTGTTTTTGACTCCAGTAGGAAACTGTACTAATTAGCACTAATAGTATCTAATTTTTGTTTATTAGGAGTATATTAGTTTGTAGTAGTATAGAAAGTAATAAGCATAGGTAATTCACAACTTTTCTACATCTTCTAGTAACCTTAGTTCCATTTTGTATTGAGGGGAAGATAATTTTCTAGTGAATCTGCACTGTTCGGGGGAACAATATTTAGTTATTTTACTAGTGAATACTGTTCGGGGGAACAAAATTAACCATGGGAAACACTCGGGGGTACATTATTTCCTAGGAAATATGGTGTAGGGAACAAAAAGATGGGGGAACAGGATCTACTATGACACCGGCCACACCAGCTGTCCAGAATGTTTAGCATAATGCCTATAAATATTTCCCTAAGGTGTGTCGATATATGCTAAATTTATAAAGGGGAATTCCGTGTCAAGTCATCCAGTCATTTCACCACTTTCAACCGATTTAAATTAGTTGTATCGCAAGCTAATAATCAAGTTATAATAGTATTGTTATAGTATAGGTTAAATCCACTTGTAGTTCTTAGGTAACCACACGTTAGTAGGCTATCCTAATAGATTAGTAGAATGGAATGATCCTAGTTAGTAGCAACTTACTTATTACTATTTCTTACGACATAACTTATTCTACTCATGGCTTCACCAGACAATGACATAAGGTTGAATAGTTCTCCAAGGTCGCAATTTAACACTTATATCTGTAAATGTTTACACTTAGGGTGAAAATGCCACCCGTATAGTATGTTAGGTAGTATATATTCCTGTTTACTCTACTGTGCATCTTCTAGCGATTTCATTTCTATCTAAATACTCTCCTTCTCCATTATCTATTTTCTAATTAAGACCTCGATGTGTGAGCCCTACACTCCACCTTCAAATTACAGCTCAGACTCTGAAGAATGTTCCGCACAAGAATCTGAAACAGGAGATTCCTTTCTCCAGGACCAAAATATGGCCCCAAACCTGGCAGCCCCGGGTGGCCCCAATGTTACCATTTCTGGCGTCGTGCCAAGTAATAGGGACGCGGTAGCTATTGCTGACCATTATGCCCAAAATGCAGTCCAATCTGCCCAACCCATTTCCTTCTTTGACCCCAGTGGGCTTGTGGAAAAGAAATTCTTTGCCGGTGCACCGGATAACATACGTGCTTACCTCACTAAGCAAATCTCACAGTCATTGGACTCTGAGCATCGAATTGAGATGGCTAAGCGGTACAAAAGGCCTGACATCTCTACTATGAGAGTCCATAAGCTAGACTCACATTTTCAAAAACGAGATTTCGGATTTGTTAAAGCTCGTGACAAAATACTAAAGGAAATCCAGCGATTACATTGCATACGGTTGGCCCCTTGTGCGAACTAATCACAAAAGTATGTGAAGGTCATATAATTACTCAAGACCAAATGGTGGAGTATGCATCAGCGACTCTAGTTCTACTTGGTGCCACCACCACTAGAATCCTACTGGCCAGAAGAAAAAACGCAATCAGGGCAGTAAACCCGGTGTTAGTCAGCGAGGTAGAGTCTCTCCCCCCTGATGAGCAAACAAACTTTGTCTTTGGTCCCAACAACCTAAAAACCCTCATTGAAACTCAGAGGGACCGATCTACCTTTGAGAAACTAGCTGCAGAACGTCCAGCTAAGAGGCAAAAAACAGACAACAAATCTTACTACCACTCTCGTGAGAATACTGACTTCAAACCGAACCAGTTTTTTCGGATGGGCTCCACAGGAGGCACGGGCTTCAGTGGAGCCGATCAGAGGAAATCCCGAGTATCATACCCCAGAAAGTCATACAGGGGCAACACCTCTGGCAACTACAGGCACTAATCCCTCTAAGCCTGCGCTCGACTTAATGTCGCCTCCGCCCGTCGAACCACCAATGACAGGACGTCTGCCCTATTTCTACCACAACTGGGCTCTGATATCCCCAGGGAGCAACATCTTGGCATACGTAGAGGGCCTTATTCTACCCCTAGCATCAGTACCGACTATGGCACTGCGAACCAACCAACTTGAAAAGGAACAAACTGTCCTTGTACGCCAGGAAATAGAGGCTACTCACTATAAAAGCCATTCAAGGCACACAAAACCCAGGGTTCACAAGCCCGATTTTATTGCGCAAGAAATATTCAGGCCACTGGAGGCTAATCCTGAACCTCAAACTCCTCAACAAATATCTTTCCCCTCCACACTTCAAGATGGAAGGCATTCAGTGTGTCCGATACATAATCACACAGGGAGACTATATGACCAAAATTGACCTAAAAGATGCTTACCTGACAATTGCTGTCCATACGGACTCCCGCAAATACCTCCAGTTCGAATGTGACAACGTACTGTATCAATATACAACAATGCCCTTCGGACTGAGCATCGCATCCTTCGTCTTTACCAAGATCATGAAACGCCCGGTTGCAATCCTCCGGGGATGGGGTGTGCGACTACTCGTATACCTGGACTACATGTTAATAATTGCTCACGGTCCGAATACAACCGCTCTACATACGCACTGGGTAATCAAAATGCTCTCACAACTGGGTTTCATCGTCAATCGGGAGAAATCTATATTAACCCCGAATCAGGTCATGGAGTTCCTAGGCTTTACGGTCAACACAACCACCATGACATTCCAACTACCACTATCGACACTAACAACCATCAAAACGAGATGCAGAGCTATGATACGCAATCCTACGTGCACAGCTCGCCAGTTAGCAGCCCTACTAGGTCTACTGAGTTTTTCGAAAACTGCCATCAGTCCAGCACCTACATATATTCTACCGATCAATTCAATTCGAGCTCATACGAGCCCTCCACGGCTCCGGAGGCAATTACAATCAGTCGATTACGCTGGGACCTCAGGCCCTATTAGACCTGAAATGGTGGACATCCAGTTCAACAGCTTGGAATGTGTCTCCTATCCTGAAACGGAATATCGACAATACTATGCAAACCGACGCATCCCTCACTGGATGGGGAGTAGTATGCAGGGAGCAGAAAGCGTCAAGACCCTGTCACAGCAAGAGAAACAGCTCCACATAAACGCTCTAGAGCTGAAAGCTATAATGTTTGGGATCACCCTGTTCTCCAAACCCAACACACACGTACTAGTTCAGACCAACAATCGCGCTGCAATCCGTTACGTAAACAAGCTGGGAGGCACCCACTCCCAAACCCTCTGCAGCATATCCCTCCAACTACACAAGTTTTCGATATCCAACAATGTCACTCTAACTGCAGAGCACCTACCTGGGGTAGAAAACATAGAGGCGGACAAACTATCCCGCCTCCCAAACCAGGATTGGAGCAACTGTTGCCCGAGATATTCAGGTGGACTTTACAGCAGGTCAAGCTAGAACCGGAGATGGACCTATTTGCCTCTCGACTGAATACCCAGCTTCCCAGGTTTATGAGCTGGAGACCAGAACCGGGAGCAGTAGCAGTGAACGCATTTGTCCACAGTTGGACGAATCTGACATGTCCATACCTATTCCCACCAATGATATTGATTGGCCGAGTCCTAGCCAAGCGTCGCCTGGACGAAGTGAGGAAGGCAATCTTAACTGTACCCAATTGGCCCTCAAGACCTTGGTGGCCTGTACTACTACAGTCCCTGATACAAGAACCAATTCACCTACCACAACTTCCGAATCTGCTCACGGATATAGAGGGCAACCTTCATCCTCAAATTTTATCCAAGAGGATGAGCTTACTAGCATGCGTAGTATCAGGGACAGGGACTTACCGTTCTCTCGTTGCTGAGTGTTCGACCCATGTAGACAGTAGCTCCGAGATCCATTGTGACATCAATCCGGAATTTGATTACAACAGACAGGAGGATCTATCTCAGCTCCATTGGGAATTTATGGATGTTTTCGCTGTGGATCCGAAAAACCTACTCGAACGAATTTGGGGGAACATGTGATAGATACGAACGCCGCTCAGCCAGTGAAACAGCCCCTACTTAGGATTCAGCCTAAATGGGAGGATGAAGCGAATCGCCAGGTTGGAGAGATGCTGCGTAACGGTATTTGTCGACCTTCCAAGTCTCCCCGGAACAGCTTCATCGTGTTAGTCATATAGGAATGGATTTAATTAACTACTAGCACGCTTCGCTTGCTAGGTCGCTTCGCTGCAGAACACAACTACACACCAACCGCTTCGCGGTTGGTGTGTGGTTATATACTCCTAGTATTGATTATAAAGCGTAAATAGGCCCAAATAGTCAAATTTAACAACGTGAAATTTTAATGATTACGTCATAATGTGATAATGAGTTGAATTTTTAATGATTACGTGAAATTTTAATGATTACGTCATAATGTGATAATGAGTATTGTCAATCTGGTGTGACCAACGTGTCCGCATCATTAATGTCCATGTTTTATTAAATTTTCAGATTTTTATCTCTTAGAGGGCGGGAATTATGTGTGATTAAGTGAATTTTCAGGGTTCTCGAAATGTGACAATGACGTCATAACTTGTCGAGGTGTGAGAAATTTGAGTGGAAAGCTCAACTTATTGGCAGGTGCCAAAAGTTACCCCAATATGCCAAAAAATCACATTTGGAAACCGTCCAGAATCTTCAATCAACTCGGAACATACAACAAATATATATATACAGGTAAACCTCCCAAAGCGGCACCCATCGGGAGAATGATTTTGTGCCGCTTCTCGGAGGTTGCCGCTTTGGGAGGTTGCTCGTAAGGTTAAACTCCCATAGCGGCACCCATCTGGAGAATGATTTTGTGCCGCTTCTCGGAGGTTGCCGCTACTCGGAGGTGCCGCTTTGGGAGGTTTACCTGTATACGTATATTATATACCATGCAGGGTTTTACACGCCTTAATTTTTTTACTCGCCATAAGCCTTGTTTTTTTTTTTAAGAAAAAATAGTATGGCGAGTATGATAAATGAAAAAATCGAAATATAATAATTAAAGCGAGTAAAATTATTCATTGGGTGACAGAAAAAAAATTAAGGCTAGTAAATAAAATTTTTTAGAAGGAAAAATTAAGGCGTGTAAAACTTAAGGAAAGTAAATATTTGGTGAACAATAGATATTCGAAACAAGTGCTTTTGTGAAGTCTTAATTAATTAACCCAATTAGTGGCAAAGGTGTAATATTTTCTTAAAAATCTCAAATAAGGAAAAAGCTAATAATGGTGTTTTACATATAGTAAACAGTAATTGTGCAAAGTATAATTTGAAAAAATGTGGCTAATCAACATTTATTCATACTTAAATGGATTAAAGGTTGTTATAATATGAGTAAAGCAATTGGGTGATGACTGAAAAAAAAGTAAGGCGAGTAAACCAATTGGGGATATGACCGAAAAAAAAGTAAGGCGAGTAAACCAATTGGGGTAGGATCGAGAAATAACTAAGGCGAGTAAACCTAGAGGGGTAATTCTGAAAAAGAAATAAGGCTAGTAAATCAATTGGAGCTCGGTCCTGCTCGGACAAAAAAAAAATGGCTAGTAGATATGAATGACCAAAATTAAGGCGCCTTAATTTTTACACTCATTTTTTAGAACCCTGATACCAGGCTTGGAACGGGTCACGGGTCAACCGGGTCACAATTCTTCTTCTATGTACAGATCACGAAGGAAACACAACCAAAGATCCCTCTTAGCGCTGAAGAATTTCTGAAATGTTACCAGGTACGACCTATAGAAAACACCATAAGTTTACGATATCTCTATATAAATACCAAAGTTAATAATGTCTAAAGTATTAATTAATTAATTAATTAATTAGTAATTAAAGTAAATAATCATTGGTGCCAGAACAGTGTCAATTCCAAAATACTAACCAATAAACAATAGTATTACTTATTAGGTTTACTGGGGAGTAAGGCCGCATAGCGACCGTAAACTTGCGGTGCATAACACCGATTCTTTTCAACTCTACCGAGAATAAAGAGCTCGTATAATAAATTCGCTGATTTATTGTATAAACACAACGATCAATATTCAGATTATAAATTGTAAATGAAAAGTTTGTATTGAGCAAATCCCTGGATGCCTTACACAGGAGAAAGTGGAAATATGTGGGAGTGAGTTTGTACATGCAAAATATCCACAATTTACAAATACAAGGTAATGCAACTTTCAGATATTTACCATTTGTATGTGTCGCAGGCGAAATTGAGTACCAGGCGAAATGGAGTCATATTACTTATAGAAATTTTTTAACTAAATATTATGGGTTGTTATAAATTGATTATATCCAGATCTAATCCCGCTATTTGTTCACTTCCAAATGTTAAAATACTAGGTAATCAAGTATGCTGAATACGAATTTGACACTCACAAATTTCTATTATGTCTATTTATTGTTGTTATTTACAATATAGGTAAAAAAATCCAAAATTGCAGCTGTGCCGACGCATGTTCCTTTGGTGGCACTATATTTTGGTGGTTGTTTATTGATAGTGCCTCCAAAGGAACATGCTGTCGGCACAGCTGCAATTTTGGATTTTTTTTTCGCCTAGTGATCATCACTATGAAGGTGTCAAAATATTTCAGAAAGGTGTTTCAGTATGCAACGACCCTTAGAGTGGTGGAAGTTTCCATTTAGCTCACTTCATTTGAGAGATATTCAAGTTTCAGTAGAATATAATCTGTGATGACTCAGCATTTTTAAAGTGCGTGTTGGGTATTCACCCAACTCCAACCAACCCATGCGAATTATTTAATTCAGAAAATTGTAAAAATACATTTTTTTGACGATGTCATCATCACCTCAAGGTGTCAAGACCCACTTGTATAGGTGGTACCTGGCATAAGGACCAATTGATAAATTGAAAGTTTGTTTCTATCTTGTATCATCTCTGAGATTAATGAAATTTAGCTAATTATTATAAATATTTAATTAATAAATTAATAATTTAACACCATTATTATGTACAGCAAAATAAATAAAGTTCAATTATTTGCACTTATTATTAATTTAAATCGAATTTCACTATCATATTTGAATTCAGCGCACTCGATAACCCCAATAATCGAATTGGAAAATTCTATAAGTTAAATACAAAAGGAATTAATTATAATAAATTACGTCAGTACATTAATTGTGCAAAAAGAATATTCTCGCCGAAATAAATATAATCACCTAATCTGTCGTTGTTGTGGAATGTAAAATCTTAACGGTTCTATAATAAACCATCTTTAGTTAAATGCCATTCATTCATTACTTATTGATAATAAATAAAATTATTAGTTATTTATTTTAGCAATGTTATCCACGGTGAGTTGAGAAAAGTCAACAAATTCCTTATATAAATTAATTTAATTTAATTCATTGTATAGTAATGCTACAATTAAATAGAAGCCAGCTGGAATTTATAAGTTGAATCAATTTAATTATCGCAAGTTGAAACAATAGTGAAAGATTTAACAAGTTAAATCAATATAATTATTACAAGTTAAAACAATGGAATTAGATTTAACACTTTTACAGAAATTGAAGTGTGAGTACACAAATAAATTTCAACCCCCATTTATGGCAAAAATTAAACTCATTTTTAAAAGTTTTCTTCTCCCAACAGACGCAAAATTTTAAGATGAATCTAAATATGAAATAAAATTTGGGGGTTTAGTAAAACATATTTTGAGTTATGGACCAGACAAATTTTGAAAGGTGTTAAAGATGTGTCCAAAATTTGTTAATCAAAAATCGTAACCCCAGGTGCAAATTAGACGGTCCCATCGCACCTACATGCCAACTTTCAGCCCATCAACTATAAAGCTCAGGCCAGGGCACCGTCTACGGAGAAAAAAAAATCCAAAATTGCAGCCTGTGCCGACGCATGTTCCTTTGGTGGCACTACATTTTGTTGGTTGTTTATTTATAGTGCCTCCAAAAGAACATTCTGTCGGCGCAGGCTGCAATTTTGGATTTTTTTTCGCCATGTCATCATCACTATGAAGGTGTTAAATTATTTCAAAAAGGTGTTACAGAAGGCATCGACCCTTAGAGTGGTGGAAGTTTCCATTTAGTTCATATAATTTTAGAGATATTCAAGTTTGAGTAGAATATAATAGCTGATGACTCAGCATTTTTTATGTGTGTGTTGGGTCATCACCCAACATCAACTAACCCATTTTAAATATCGAATTAAAAAAATTGTAAAAGTACATTTTTTTGACGATGTCATAATCACCTCAAGGTGTCAAGACCCACTTGTATAGGTGGTACCTGGCATAAGGACCAATTGATAAATTGAAAGTTTGTTTCTATCTTGTATCATCTCTGAGATTAATGAAATTTAGCTAATTAGTATAAATATTTAATTAATTTATTAATTATTTAACACCATTATTATATACAGCAAAATAAATTAAGTTCAATTATTTGCAATTATTATTAATTTAAATTGAATTTCACTATAATATTTGAATTCCACGCACTCGATAACCCCAATAATCTATTTTGAACCATCTCTATACGGTAAACACAGAGCGAATTAATTAGAATTAAATATGTCAGTACATTAATTGTGCAAGAATATTCTCGCCGAAATAAATATAATCACTTAATCTGTCGTTGTTGTGGAATGTAAAATCTTAACGGTTCTATCATAAACCATCTTTAGTTTAATGCCATTCATTCATTATGTATTGATAATAAATTATATTATTAGTTATTTATTTTAGCAATGTTATCCATGGTTGGTTGAGTTGAGTCAACAAATTCCTTATATTATATTATTTAATTTAATCAATTGTATAGTAATACTAAAATTAAATAGAAGCCAGCTGGAATTTATAAGTTAAATCAATTTAATTATCGCAAGTTGAATCAATAGAGTAAGATTTAACAAGTTAAATCAATATAATTATTACAAGTTGAAACAATGGAATTTGATTTAACAGTTATACTGAAACTGAAGTGTGAGTAAACAAAGAAATTTCAACCCCCATTTATGGCAGAAATAGAACTCTTTATTGAAAGTTTTCTTCTCCCATCAGACGCAGAATTTTATGGCGAATCCAAATGTGAAATAAAATTTTGGGGTTTAGTAAAACATTTTTTGAGTTATGGACCAGACAAATTTTGAAAGGTGTTAAAGATGTGTCAAAAATTTGTTAATACAAAATCGTAACCCCAGGTGCAAATTAGACGTCGACTCCGAATCTACATGCCAAGTTTCAGCCCTCTATGTATACAGGTGTGGCCAGGGCACCTGCTACGGAGAAATAATAATAATATAAATAAAGGCAGTGATTCTAATACTGGGCCACTATACTATAGTATAGTCGGCACAGTAAAAACAAAATTGCAGCTGTGCCGACGCATGTTCCTTTGGTGGCACTATATTTTGTTGGTGGGTCATTGATAGTGCCTCCAAAAGAACATGCTGTCAGCACATCTGCAATTTTGGATTTTTTTTCGCCAAGTCATCAACGCCTCAAGGTGTCATGATCCATTTGTTAATTGATCCGAGCCACAAGGACGGGAGATAAATTTGAAGTTTGTTTCTATCATAAACCATCTTGAGTTTAATGCCATTCATTCATTATGTATTGATAATAAATTATATTATTAGTTATTTATTTTAGCAATGTTATCCATGGTTGGTTGAGTTGAGTCAACAAATTCCTTATATTATATTATTTAATTTAATCAATTGTATAGTAATACTAAAATTAAATAGAAGCCAGCTGGAATTTATAAGTTAAATCAATATAATTATCGCAAGTTGAATCACTAGAGTAGGATTTAACAAGTTAAATCAATATAATTATTACAAGTTGAAACAATAGAATTAGATTTAACACTTTACTGAAATTGAAGTGTCAGTAAACAAAGAAATTTCAACCCCCATTTATGGCAGAAATTGACCCCTTTATTGAAAAATTTCTTCTCCCATCAGACGCAGAATTTTATGGCGAATCCAAATGTGAAATAAAATTTTCGGGTTTAGTAAAACATTTTTTGAGTTATGGACCAGACAAATTTTGAAAGGTGTTAAAGATGTGTCAAGAATTTGTTAATACAAAATCGTAACCCCAGGTGCAAATTAGACGTCGACTCCGAATCTACATGCCAAGTTTCAGCCCTCTATGTATACAGGTGTGGCCAGGGCACCTGCTACGGAGAAATAATAATAATAAAAAGGCAGTGATTCTAATACTGGGCCACTATACTATAGTATAGTCGGCACAGTAATAATAATAATAATAAAGGCAGTGATTCTAATACTGGGCCACTATACTATAGTATAGTCGGCACAGTAAAAATTAAGGAATATTCCAAATTAACATAGAGACTAGCGGTTATTTTAAGTAATTGCATAGTATACTAAATACGAATTTAGTCTAGAATTAACTACATATGTACTTGCAAATAAGTGCTGTTTGTTGTTAAAGAGACACTTAGTGACACTTGTATTTGAGATACATACTAATTTCTAAGCCACTTACTAAGTTACTAATAGGCGTCGTTACTCGCCCGGGTGCCCGGAAATGTCCGGGCGGCCCGGAAGGGTTGCCCTAATGCTACTAATACTATACCCGGAGTTTCCCCGGAATTTCCTGGCTGCCCGAAGGATTGACCTTTGCATTTACGACGCCTATGCACTTACTGTATAGCGTCAGGAGGGAGGTGTCGACCCCACCCTCAGCCTCAAGTCAGGGGAGAGTATCTTGTTGTTCCCAATATTTTATTCAATGGTAAATTCTGGGGCTATGGTTACGATTCAATTTCTCGCCACGGTTAGCCAGTCAACCGCCCATGCTGATCACCACAGTAGAACATTATTTATACTACATAATTAGTAAGGTTCAGCTTTGTTTTTATTCCTTACTACTGCTACATTTCGTCCTTCAGAAAATATTAAATCAAGGCTGAATTCGGTTAACCGCCGCTAATACCGGTTAACTGTTACGGATTTTAGTGATCAGTTAACCGATATGTTAATATTACAATTTACAATTAGAAGTACAAATTATTGGATAACAGTGTGAATTTGCACGCATTTTGTTCAGAATATAATAATTTTTTATCTTATTACCCATAGTCACAGATATATTTTGGTGACAACACAGTGTAGAAGTAACCTGAAGTGATAAACTTGTACCGCAGTTAATTGTACTAATAGAGTACTTGGCTAAAAGAATGTGTTTTTCGTTACTACAATTTAGATATTTTCTGAGAAATGTCTATATATTTTGTTATAACTTTCAGTGGCGGTTAACCGGTTAACCGTAGTGTGAAGATAATCGTAACCGTGGCCTCAAAATGGTTAACCAACCCCACCCTTAACTATAGTTTATACAAGGCTGGATTTGTTAACCAGCTGGCTAGCGGTTGCATATTTCGTTAACCAGTTAGCCGGCCTGTTGATAATCAGCAGATAGCAGTATTATTTGGAAATTATCTTACAGTACATCCTCGCTAGTCCGAACAGGAGATCCAACGTATATTATAATGGAATCCTAAATTAATAAGTCTCAGACAATAAATTAGGTAGTATACTACATGTTTAGTTGGATTAAAATGCTTTGGACAAGTTTGATCCAAATTATCGGAATCTCATGTAATAGAGGCCAATAGAAAATGTATTACAGTCGAAATCGGGTTTTTTTGCCCCCCAAAATGCACGACAAAAGGAGGCAAAGAAACCCAATAAGCAAAAAAACCCGATGGAAAACACATTAAGATATCACATTTTTGCACGACAAAAGGAGGCAAAAAAATCCAATAAGCAAAAAAACCCGATTTCGACTGTACTTCACTAATCGGAACAGAAATTTTTAAATCGGAACACCTCTGTAGGGATTAGCGAGGAAGTACAGTATAAATAATTAAAATATCTGAATTTTGTTGAAAATGATGATCATAAATCCATTTCTCATCACTACAATGACTCATTATATATTTTCTGTAACTACACTGTTTCTAACTTGCCCAAATTGCGAAATGTATTAGTTAATGACAACTTATGGAGTAATACTTTATAATACTGAGTCCTACACTGTAGTATAAACAAAACGAATAATAATTGTAGCCTCAGAACGGTTAACAACCCCACCCTTGGTTTATAGGAATTTACTACATACATATGGAATTGCATATATTTAAGATTACCATATTCTAACAAAATTAATATAATTTAAATTAGTGTTTTATATACGCAATTACATTGATATTATTTAACTAGATTAACAGAGCGGTTAACTGCTCAATTAAATCTGTAACAGTTAACCAATATTAGCAGCTGTTAAGCGGTCACCCGGCTAACCGAATTTAGTCTAGACCTGTGAATTGAGTCTAGTCTGTAGGTTCAAATTAAAATAGGTATCGTTTCGCCCCTCATAATATTATTTGGGGTGGCCGTTAATAGACAGCCGGGACCCCGGATCAAAACCTCTTGAATAAGAAGCGTTACGAGATAGCAAAACAATTATTGAACTACCAGAATTACAACTGGTGGATAACCTTATCCTAAGAATGCACTATTGTTAGCCCGCCTATGGTCTCGCGGGCTACCAAATCCGGCAGTGCTTAAGCAGACCACAATAATATATATATTAAAAGCACAATAGTTATTTGTGAGTGTGTGTGTGTGAGTAGGTATGTGTTTGTCCGGATTACATTAAAGTAATTCGGAGATAAAAAACGCATCTCTATTTGAGATAAAAACTAACTAGAGGCCTGCATTTGTCCGGCTCCGTATGTCGGCATTTGTCAAAAATTCCAAATATCAAATGTTTAGAATTTTCCGACTACTTTGTCTCTATGTTTATGCTGGCTTTTCTCCGACTGTTTATTAAGTATCGCAATGTGAGTATTCAATAACAATTGTAATTTATTTATGTTTTCACTCAACACAATTTTTGTTGATATATGTACTTTTCAGATCTTGTGTTTTATTTAAACATGATATATTGGCTAATAATAGAATACGTATAATAAATATATTAATGCTATTTAGTAATTGATATTTAAATTAACATGGATTTTACTTTGGCTCAATATAAATAAAATCGCTGTTCAAAATATAGAACATATGAAGGTCACAAGTTGTTTGTATCCAAAAGAAAGATAATTAATATACTAGGCTTGTGCTCTTTTTAGCTAAGCTCAAAAAGAATGTAATCATATTAGTTAGCTTTCACAGTCAATATGTGTTACTGTGCTATTTCTTTTTCAGTCGTTACATAGCACCTTTTTTATAGAAAGTGCTCCTGAATTAACATTTAACAAGGCCTCTTAGTGTGTAAGAGGTTTTCTGCTGAGCACCCATTAGGGTCGCTGGCTATACTTACTCCTACGCACTTGACACCCACTATAGTTAGGGCTGACTTCGCACCTGCCCAAAGATTATATTACTTAGTGAAAGTAAAATGTAATGAAGCTTCTAAATAATTTTTATTATCAATTATATAATTTATATTACATATAATTACAATACACATTTATTGTTTGTTTGAAGGTACGAGAAACGAAATGACTTTCAGACCCTGTAGACATGCAAATTGATGTAGATTGCAGAATTAAATTAAATAACTTGGATTAACATTCGTATTTGTCATTCACCAATTCAGAGCAGTTTCGAAATAATATCATTTAGAAGTTCCTTAATTCCCACACACTGACCTTGAGTTTGAGATTTTCTGATTAATTCCCAATCCCATTCTGAATGGACTGGGATTAATCTTAAAATCTTTAAAACTATAATTTCCATAGGGATTTGGCCCCATTTCTGGTTGCATATTATAACAATTGTTATTTTTAGACTATTTTCCAATATTGAGAAAGTAGTCTGAAAAATGTCAACATCTTAGATTCGGAGAATTCCCACATACGGAGTTTGACGTAGTCTCGGAATTGGATTAGTAGGGCCATGGCCTACTATATATACGGCTACACATGCTGCCGAATCCTATCAAAAAATAAGAGTCCAGTTTTGTAAATCTCATAAACGAAAAAGTTAGCATCTAATGTATGCGATACAACTTTCTGGGGTTAAAAAAATACAAGAAATCATTTAAGACTACTTAAAAAGTTCAAAAGGCCATCACTCATTTGATTTAGGCGCATTTTAATCATGAGTCAGCATTTTACATAATTGCTGTTTATCATAAACATTCTCATGTGATCAGGAAATTCTCTTCTTGTGGATCTACTATTGAATATTCGAGACCTTTTAGATACAATTGCATAAATTTATTGTTTTGCAAAGAGAAATAACGATGATATGAATATTTTAATATAATATCGGAATATTTGTAGATCACAATTTGTTACGTTGACGCAATTTGAAAGTCTCTACTTGCTCCTTGCGCTTAGTCTCAGTTATCGTCTTCGCAAGATTCGAGAAGTAGATGTTGCAGACTTTGGAATTGATCAGCTTTCGAATGTTTTGTATGTGGTTTTCACATGAAAAGCTTGACTCCCAATCAACTGATAAATAGCCCAATATGCTAGCAGTTAGAATTTTCGTCGGTAGCTCAGAATGTAGTATCTTTGACTCAATTGATTCAATAACACAAAAAGCTTTCTGGACATAGATGTTTAGGGATTGTGGCGGCAAGGTAAGCCCCCCTCTGTTAAGACTATCAACATAAGGACTGGTTTCTAGGTGATTATGTAAACACTCCAAACAAAATTTACATATAAGTGTGGATATCAAAGAGTGTGTGATATACCCAGAAATATAAACAACAACTTCTTGGCAATCGTCAGAGAGGATTAAGTTGTCAAATTCTTCACTTTGGACAAATTCTGCGATAAATTCTTCAATAAGCTTACTAGATTCTGAAGAGCTAGAAGTTGAGTATTCCACTGGTTCCAAACAATTTTGGAGGATTGTTTTCACTTGAATTATTGACTCAGATTTCATTACTTCTTTCAGGCTAACAAGAAATCGACCACCATTCATTTGCCTATATTGAGAGAATCGTCTCTCTAATGGATCTGTTTGAAATCTTCCCGTCATTACATACTCATAGCCATCAGCAAAGAGATCATCACATAAATTTGCGATTCCTCGACTGGTTGTTATTAAGGCATCAAAGGTTTGGTTCGTGAGACCAGTCTTTTTGGATTCTCTCCATTGTTCTAGCCAATCAGCGAAACCACGCAAAAATCCTAGCTTATTATCATTAGGAACAATAGCTTTTCCAATAGGATCTGGATGGAATCGTTGTTTAGAATTTACAACAAGCCACCAAGAGTAGCACAGATCTAAAAATCCGGGTGTTACTACTTCTTCTGGATGGTAGCTACTGATAGCAGTTGTTGTTGTAGGATCAATGATAGCTAAAGCTAGAGAGACAGATTGCTTGTTATTTCCTGGATGTAAAACGGAAAAGTTAATCTTAGGAGCCTTTATAAGTTTTCCGCATTCTTTCAGATCATGTTCATGAATTCTGTGTAAACATGCCCAATACACACCGCCAGCAGGAAATTCGTGCAGTTTATCTGAAACAACTAGCCTACAATGAGGAACTTGAAATGAACGCGCGGCTAACAAATTATTTCTCACATTTTTAATCAGATGGACTGTGTCAAACATTAGAAAAATATGCTGAGAAGAACGGTGTGGATTGCTAATGCAGTTTGGCTTTCCAGTAATGGGATAAGCTTTGGAAAGATGTTGAAAATGCGCTTAAATTTGTCCTATGATTGTCTGCAATAATTGCGCGAATGACAAAGTTTCCCTGACTCAAAACTGACAAACAGTTTAGAATAGAGTTACAGATGATCTCATGAGAGAGTCTCACAATTGGTATCGCCTTCAGGACATAGGGAACGCTCTTCATAATCGAAATAACCATAAGACAGAAAACACTCTTGTACATTCGAAGATCTGCATCACATCCAACAATGGTCCGACCGTCATACTGAACCTACATGAATACATTAATAAACAGTGATAGCCTAAACTATCATTACATTAAATGCAAAAATAAACATTAATTACCTGTTGTTGTAAATGCATTTCATCCATAAGCAAAACCACGTCATTTCCAATCAATTGATTATCCCTAAGTCCACAAAGAGCTGCGGAACTTTGGATTGAAGGAGATTTCAATTGTGTAAGCAGTGTTTCAGATGGCAACGGGAGAAAATGTTTCAAAAACTGGTAGGCAGAGTGCGAAGTGTAGCGCATTAACAAGGCAAACCTGAGAGCATTCGAAGAGTATTTGGGTCTTCCTTTAGGATGGTAGTATGTTGATTCAAGTAATTCTTTTATTACTCCAATATCACAATTATTGTGCGAAGCTGAATAATTTTTGCAAAAGTTGGGTAAATTTGTCAACATATCGAGAGAGGTCAATTTACAGTGTGCAGAGTTCCTAATATATTCAGGAAGTGGAATTGGTAGACTTTCAAAACTGAGCTTGACGTGAAGTTCGTTATCGATGTGAATACATTCCTTGACTGTTGCAATACCAGAATCGATTTGAATCCTATAGGCTGTCAAACCAAAGTCAGTCATTACCAATTGAAGCATTTGATATTCAGGTGCTGATTCCATAAATCGTTTAACATCATCCAAATCATTAACGAGAAATTTTATTATAAATTGCTTCAATTCATCTTCCTGGAAATTTCGTTTCTTCGGAGCTTGCCTGGGTAAAGCTGGTGTAATTGCTTGACTCAAAGGAATCGTATCAGGATGAATAGTAGGTATAGGATTCTGGTAAAAAGGAACTAATCTTAGTCGCTTATCACGACGTACAACAAACTTCTCCTGAAAATGGTCAATGCAAATGCATGATTGCGGTGTAACTGTGTAGTCTTTACGATTCAGAAATTTAATCCACATTTCTTGGAGTGCTCTGTGTTGGTCATTTGGAAAATGGAAAAGAGGCTTTGTTTGACTACTGAGGTAACCCGACATACATCCGAAAACGGCGCACTTGTTAGGCATTTGGGCTAAGAAAATCAAAACAAATAGAAAAATAGATTAAATTTCCTAAGAACAGAAAGATATAGTCAATCGTGACCTTCGATATATAAGGCCTGAGTGCTAAGCGAAAATTTGTGTACCATGGATTACTTAAAGTGCATTGAAAAATGGAGAATTGTTCTTTATCCCAATAATTAGCAATGATAGAGCTGAAAAGTGTATTATAACTATATAGGAATATGGTACCCAGGTATACATAGCACTCTCCAGAATTGTGATATGTCATCATCTGATGACGTAATGGTAATTTTGGTTGCGAATTATCTTGTTTTTCTAGCATACTTTTTTCTTCAATCATCTTTGAGATAGTGAGTCATTACCTAATAATGAATTAAGTGTTAATTATGTCATGATCTCAAAAGTTATTGAAGTTAGGCATATAAAATGTATTATCAATGAATAGGAAGTTACCTATTCCGGACAGATCAGTACCAGCCTAGTTTACATAACATTCATAGTTTTTGAGTTATGACACATTTTAGGAAATATACATTTCCATGGCAACCGAGGAATGTGTCAACATTCCATTTATAATTTCGATATATTTTTTTCAACTAGTTATGGGTATAACCATGTTCCAATTTTGAACATTTATAACGCGTTTAACTATGTTAAAAGTATGCTAGAAAAACAAGATAATTCGCAACCAAAATTACCATTACGTCATCAGATGATGACATATCACAATTCTGGAGAGTGCTATGTATACCTGGGTACCATATTCCTATATAGTTATAATACACTTTTCAGCTCTATCATTGCTAATTATTGGGATAAAGAACAATTCTCCATTTTTCAATGACTTTAAGTAACCCATGGTTCAAACCAGCACTCAGGCCTTATATATCGAAGGTCACGAGTCAATCAAAGAAAAAAAACTACTAATTAGCAAAGGGATACAACTAGATAACCAATTGAAAAGTCAAAACATATAACAATTTAGCTATATTTTGATATTGTGGTTGTATATTTAATTGGACTCTTATTTTTTGAAGATGATTCGGCAACATTATTCATGTATTTTAGGAGGACATGGAAAATATTATCAACAAATTTAGACACTTCTATTATGAAGTATACGTGGTATACACATAAGATATATCATTGTATAGAAATGTTTATGATAAACAGCAATTATGTAAAATGCTGACTCATGATTAAAATGCGCCTAAATAAAATGAGTGATGGCCTTTTGAACTTTTTAAGTAGTCTTAAATGGGTGCCCTGTACTGATATTTTGACACCCGACGACCTAATGTTTTTATTGCGTTTTTGGATAGTACTAATATATCTAAGATATCCCTGAAAATATTAGAGTTCTACTATGTATATATCCTTAGTTATGAACTAGTTACTAGACAATGTCAATATAGGCCTAATCCATACTAGCCAAATATTTTTAAAAAAAATTTATGTTAGTTTTTAGCGCGAAACATGTCAATTATAAAATATACCTGAGTCAATACTCAATGTTTTAAATCGAACCGAAATATGCTTTTTCTTTAATCTACTCTATGTTATTGTCATTTTTGTGAAATTGGTCAAAAAAAACCCACTATTTTTCATTAAAAGTATACTAATTCAATTTTTTTGTATTATATTGCCAAAACTGCCCGCTTTTAAAACATGCGCCTACATATACTGAGCATTTGAAAAAAAAGTTTGACTTTCTAGAATAAAAATTCTCTTTTTTACATCCATATGCCCAAATGGTCTTTTTTTACACCATCATAATTAGCATTTAATTAATTTGTGTCGAAGTGGCTGAGTCCAGAATATGAAAGTGCGAAGAAAAGGAGTTCCTAAACTGCATAAAATAGATAATGTCATTTGAAATTGAATTAGACTATTTTTAGCAATTTAGAGCTAAGCTCTATCTCATTTGGATCAGAAGTTGGATTTTTGTCACCCTTTTAACATATTGCCACTTTGACACCACCATATTTGGGCATTTGAAATCAGAACACATCATTCGAATCATAATATATTCCCAAAAGTTTATCCAAAGAGTAAGAAATAGTATCATGATGTGACTAGAATTTTAGAGCTAGTCTCTGCTGTCCAGAGATCAAGAGTTACAAAATTTGCTTCGTCATCAAAATTGGGCACATCAAATTACCATATATGGTCATGTTAAAAAGTGTGACACCTAGAGTCCTAAAATGTATTATAAACGTATAGAAAGTCAGGTATTTACAGTATTTTCTAATGCCTATGATCATTTTATCTCAAAGCGTTTCTAAAATATCAACAGGTGTGAAATGTCAGATTTTTTGCCCCCTTCTGTGGCCCAAAAGTTCATAACTTATCGAATAATGATTGGATCGTGTTGTGTAACGTCTCATTTTGTGCGCAAATGCTATTTCCATATTTGTATTACGAAATTGGTGTTTTATATAATACATTATTGTATATTTGAGGGCCTTGAGGTGTGAAAATATGACAAAACAGACAAAACCATAGTCATAAATTGGTCATAACTCATGATATATTATTGTAAAAGTGTTGAAAACAAATGCTACGCATAGATAAGAATCTGGCGCATTTTTATGAAGAATAACAGAATTATTCTGCTGTCCAATTTCCCACAGTAATATATGATCACCGGGTACTTGCATACCTTCATATTCTTTTATGCCCCTAATTTCCTAATTTTTGACATATTCCTGAACTTTTTGACGTGAACCTGTATATTTTGACCTGTAGATTCCGAATTTTTTAATTTTGAGAACAATATATGGCAGTGCAGAATTTTATCACCTCTTCTGATGTTGAAATTCGGAAAAATTCGTGGGCCGCAGCCTTAGAATGCTTATAAAACCAAAAATAATTATCAGAAAGTCAAAAATTTTCTCTGGGGTAACACATGATACATCCTCAGACCCTTGAACTAGAATTGAAAAAAATTTCTTCTAACATTTTATAACGATAGTTTAGTGCACGACTGCGTTTTATGATTATTTTAAAAAAATGCCCTTTAGCATCGTTTCTTCTGCAAAAATAAATAAAATAAAAATTATTACTGAGAGGAAATAGTCTCATAATAATATGTTCAAAAATTCAAAAAGATTCAACAATATTGAAAAAAAGTCATGCCCATATAAGGAAGTCGACATCTTATTTCATTAAAAAAAATCCAAAATTGCAGCCTGTGCCGACGCATATTCCTTTGGTGGCACTATATTTTGGTGGTGATTTATTGATAGTGCCTCCAAAGGAACATGCTGTCGGCACAAGCTGAAATTTTGGATTTTTTTTCGCCTAGTCATCATCACTATGAAGGTGTTGAATTATTTCAGAAAGGTGTTTCAGTAGGCAACGACCCTTAGAGTGGTGCAAGTTTCCATTTAGCTCACTTCATTTGAGAGATATTCAGGTTTCAGTAGAATATAATCTGTGATGACTCAGCATTTTTAAAGTGCGTATTGGGTATTCACCCAACTCCAACCAACCCATGCGAATTATTTAATTCACAAAATTGTAAAAATACTTTTTTTTGACGATGTCATCATCACCTCAAGGTGTCAAGACCCACTTGTATAGGTGGTACGTGGCATAAGGACCAATTGATAAATTGAAAGTTTGTTTCTATCTTGTATCATCTCTGAGATTAATGAAATTTAGCTAATTAGTATAAATATTTAATTAATAAATTAATAATTTAACACCATTATTATGTACAGCAAAATAAATAAAGTTTCAATTATTTGCACTTATTATTAATTTAAATCGAATTTCACTATCATATTTGAATTCAGCGCACTCGATAACCCCAATAATCCAATTGGAACCGTCTATAAGTTCAATACAAAAGGAATTAATTATAATAAATTACGTCAGTACATTAATTGTGCAAGAATATTCTCGCGAAATAAATATAATCACTTTATCTGTCGTTGTTGTGGAATGTAAAATGTTAACGGTTCTATCATAAACCATCTTTAGTTTAATGCCATTCATTACTTATTGATAATAAATTAAATTATTAGTTATTTATTTTAGCAATGTTATCCACGGTTAAGTTTAATTAAGTCAACAAATTCCTTATATTATAATATTTTATTTAATCCATTGTATAGTAATACTACAATTAAATAGAAGCCAGCTGGAATTTATAAGTTAAATCAATATAATTATCGCAAGTTGAATCACTAGAGTAGGATTTAACAAGTAATATCAATATAATTATTACAAGTTGAAACAATGGAATTAGATTTAACACTTTTACTGAAATTGACACTTTTACTGAAATTGAAGTGTGAGTAAACAAAGAAATTTCAACCCCCATTTATGGCAGAAATTAAACCATTTATTGAAAATTTTCTTCACCCATCAGACGCTGAATTTTATGGTGAATCCAAATATGAAATAAAATTTGGGGGTTTAGTAAAACAATTTTTGAGTTATGGACCAGACAAAATTTGAAAGGTGTTAAAGATGTGTCAAAAATTTCTTAATCAAAAATCGTTACCCCAGGTGCAAATTAGACGGTCCCATCGCACCTACATGCAAAGTTTAAGCCCATCAACTATAAAGCTTTGGCCAGGGCACCGTCTACGGAGAAAAAAAATCCAAAATTGCAGCTGTGCCGACGCATGTTCCTTTTGTGGCACTATATTTTGGTGGTGGTTTATTGATAGTGCCTCCAAAGGAACACGCTGTCGGCACAGCTGCAATTTTGGATTTTTTTCGCCATGTCATGAACGCCTCATAGTGTTTAGTCTCATTTAACAAGTTGTACGGGATAAAGGAACCATTGTTGATTTTAAATTATTTCTATCTTGAACCATCTTGGGTTTAATGTCATTCATTCATTATGTATAGATAATAAATGATATAAATAGTTAATTATTTTAGCAATGTGAGTTGAGTTGAGTTAAGTAAACAAATTTCCAATTTAATTTAAATTGCTTTAATCCATTGAATATTAATATACTGTTTAAAATTGGAAATCAGCATACTTGTTTACTTAGAATGACAAAAGGGATCTAGTTTATATTCCTATTATAACCCCCTATCACTCTAATACAATTCGACCACCTAACACGCACACAGACGAATAGTCATTTAATAGATATTCCATTTCATTAATCCATTGTTTGTATATCAGTCATCGTTTTAAAATTGAAATCAGCATACTCGCTTACTTTGAATGACATATGGGATTAAGTTTATATTTCCATTATACGTAAATGCTTTATAAACCCCCCCTTACACTCTAATACATTTCGGGCACCAAGCACACAAATAGACAAATATTTATACAAATAGATATTCCATCTCATTAATCCATTGTTTGAATATCAGAAATCGTTCTGAAATTGAATAACTGTTGAGTGAAATTGAATTTTCATATAGGAGAAAACTTTAAATACAACTATTGTATTAGAAATCGATTTATATACTATTGAATCAAATTGAATTATTCATATAAATAGAATAAATTATTGTAACTATGATATCAGAAATTGATTTGTATAGTAATAGCTATTGAATGTAAATTAGTTATTCATATATACTAGAATTCTTTATTGTGATTATAATATCAACAATAACTTGAATCGAAATAACACTGAATCTAATTGAATTATTCATAAATATTAAATAGTAGTTATTCATCGAAACCACGAAATAATTGCATAATTGAATATTAATGAATTTACGATTTTAGAAAGTTAAGGGTGAATTGTGGCAACTTTGAGCCTAATTCTCAAGAAAATGAGGACGGATTAAAAAGATCGTGAAGAGCTATCAGTTGCAAAATACTTTTCTAATACTAATGATTCTAAAAATTTTCTTGTTATTGCATTTATTTTCTTGTGGGACAAAAAAAGCTAAAAGTCCCGTTAAAAGATTTTCCAAGTCGAAATTGAAAAATCAGGCCACGAAGTGCACATTAATCAACAACCAGACACCTATCCTGAAAATCTCAGAGCTCTAGCACTTATGGTTTAGCCTGGGGAGGCGACACGGAGAAAAAAAACAAAAAACAAACCAAAGCACTAAGACCAATACTGGGCCACTATACTATAGTATAGTCGGCACAGTAAAAACATCCAAGGCAGTGAGATTAGAACTGGGCCACTATACTATAGTATAGTCGGCACAGTAAAAAATAAAAATAAAAATAAAAATTGCAGCTGTGCCGACGCATGTTCCTTTGGTGGCACTATATTTTGGTGGTGGTTTATTGATAGTGCCTCCAATGGGACATGCTGTCAGCACAGCTGCAATTTTGGATTTTTTTTCGCCATGTCGTCATCACTATGAAGGTGTTAAAATATATCAAAAGGTGTTACAGAAGGCATCGACCCTTAGAGTGGCGGAAGTTATCATTTAGTTCACTTCATTTTAGAGATATTCAAGTTTGAGTAGAATATAATAGCTGATGACTCAGCATTTTTTATGTGAGTGTTGGGTCTTCACCCAACTTCAAATAACCCATTTTAATTATCGAATTCACAAAATTGTAAAAATACATTTTTTTGACGATGTCATCATCACCTCAAGGTGTCAAGACTCACTTGTATAGGTGGTACGTGGCATAAGGACCAATTGATAAATTGAAAGTTTGTTTCTATCTTGTATCATCTCTGAGATTAATGAAATTTAGCTAATTAGTATAAATATTTAATTAATAAATTAATAATTTAACATCATTATTATGTACAGCAAAATAAATAAAGTTCAATTATTTGCACTTATTATTAATTTAAATCGAATTTCACTATCATATTTGAATTCAGCGCACTCGATAACCCCAATAATCCAATTGGAACCGTCTATAAGTTAAATACAAAAGGAATTAATTATAATAAATTACGTCAGTACATTAATTGTGCAAGAATATTCTCGCGAAATAAATATAATCACTTAATCTGTCGTTGTTGTGGAATGTAAAATCTTAACGGTTCTATCATAAACCATCTTTAGTTTAATGCCATTCATTCATTATGTATTGATAATAAATTATATTATTAGTTATTTATTTTAGCAATGTTATCCATGGTTGGTTGAGTTGAGTCAACAAATTCCTTATATTATATTATTTAATTTAATCAATTGTATAGTAATACTAAAATTAAATAGAAGCCAGCTGGAATTTATAAGTTAAATCAATATAATTATCGCAAGTTGAATCACTAGAGTAGGATTTAACAAGTTAAATCAATATAATTATTACAAGTTGAAACAATAGAATTAGATTTAACACTTTACTGAAATTGAAGTGTCAGTAAACAAAGAAATTTCAACCCCCATTTATGGCAGAAATTGACCCCTTTATTGAAAAATTTCTTCTCCCATCAGACGCAAAATTTTATGGCGAATCCAAATGTGAAATAAAATTTTGGGGTTTAGTAAAACATTTTTTGAGTTATGGACCAGACAAATTTTGAAAGGTGTTAAAGATGTGTCAAAAATTTGTTAATACAAAATCGTAACCCCAGGTGCAAATTAGACGTCGACTCCGAATCTACATGCCAAGTTTCAGCCCTCTATGTATACAGGTGTGGCCAGGGCACCTGCTACGGAGAAATAATAATAATATTAAAAAATCCAAAATTGCAGCCTGTGCCGACGCATGTTCCTTTGGTGGCACTATATTTTGTTGGATGTTTATTGATAGTGCCTCCAAAGGAACATGCTGTCGGCACATACTGCAATTTTGGATTTTTTTTCGCCAAGTCATCATCACTTTGAAGGTGTTAAATTATTTCAGAAAGGTGTTTCAGAAGGCAACGACCCTTAGAGTTGTGGAAGTATCCATTTAGCTCACTTCATTTCAGAGATATTCAAGTTTCAGTATAATATAATAAGTGATGAGTCAGCATTTTTTATGTGAGTGTTTGGTGATCACCCAACACCAACCAACCCACTCGCAAAATATAATTCATAAAATTGTAAAAACACATTTTTTTGACGATGTCTTCATCACTTCAAGGTGTCTAGACCCATTGGTAGAGGTGTTACGTGGCATAAGGATCAATTGATAAATTGGAAGTTTGTTTCTATCTCGTATAATCTCTGAGATTAATGATATTTAATTAATTAGTATAAATAATTATTAATTTATTAATAATTTAACACCATTATTATGTTCAGCAAAATAAATGAAGTTCAATTATTTGCAATAATTATTAATTTAAATTTATTTTCACCATCATATTTGAATTCAGCGCACTCGAAAACCCCAATAATCTAATTGGAACCGTCTCTATAAGTTAAACACAGAGCGAATTAATTAGAATTAATTATGTCATGTATCCATTGTGCAAGAATATTCTAAACAGAAATAAATATAATCACATAATCTGTCGTTGTTATGAAATATATAATCTTAGTTTTCAATTAGAAAATAGAAGCCTACTCGATCTCACAAGTGGAATCAATATAATTATCACAAGTTGAAACAATTGAATTAAATTTAACACTTTCAATTGAACTGAAGTGTTAGTAAACAAAGGGAATTTGCAACTCAATAGTGGCACAAATGAAAGGCAATTTGAAAATTCGTGCACTGTGACAAGGTGTAGAATTTAATTCTCTATCGAATGCATATAATTTGAATATTCGCGCACAATTTATTGTTCTTTTTCTAACATTAAACAGGTGTAAAAATGTGTCCAAAAAAGTGTTATAAAAAATCGTGACCCCAGGTGCACATCTGTAACCCATGAGACACATATCCTGAAAATTTGGGCTCTTAGTTAGTAAAACTCTGTTCTGTGGAGTGGCTACGGATAAATAAAAAATCCAAAATTGCACCCTGTGCCGACGCATGTTCCTTTGGTGGCACTATATTTTGTTGGTTGTTTATTGATAGTGCCTCCAAAGGAACATGCTGTCGGCGCAGGCTGCAATTTTGGATTTTTTTTAGCCAAGTCATCAACGCCTAAGGTGTGAAGAAGCATTTGTTAATTGGTCCGAGTCACAAGGAACGGTAGATAAATTTGAAGTTTGTTTCTATCTTGTATCATCTCTGAGATTAGTGAAATTTAGCTAACTAGTATAAATATTTAATTAATTAATTAATAATTTAACATCATTATTATGTACAGCAAAATAAATAAAGTTCAATTATTTGCACTTATTATTAATTTAAATCGAATTTCACTATCATATTTGAATTCAGCGCACTCGATAACCCCAATAATCCAATTGGAACCGTCTATAAGTTAAATACAAAAGGAATTAATTATAATAAATTACGTCAGTACATTAATTGTGCAAAAAGAATATTCTCGCCGAAATAAATATAATCACTTAATCTGTCGTTGTTGTGGAATGTAAAATCTTAACGGTTCTATCATAAACCATCTTTAGTTTAATGCCATTCATTCATTACTTATTGATAATAAATTAAATTATTAGTTATTTATTTTAGCAATGTTATCCACGGTGATTTGAGTTTAGTCAACAAATTCCTTATATAAATTAATTTAATTTAATCCATTGTTTAGTAATGCTAGAATTAAATAGAAGCCAGCTGGAATTTATAAGTTAAATCAATATAATTATCGCAAGTTGAATCACTAGAGTAGGATTTAACAAGTTAAATCAATATAATTATCGCAAGTTGAATCACTAGAGTAGGATTTAACAAGTTAAATCAATATAATTATTACAAGTTGAAACAATAGAATTAGATTTAACACTTTACTGAAATTGAAGTGTGAGTAAACAAAGAAATTTCAACCCCCATTTATGGCAGAAATTGACCCCTTTATTGGAAAATGTATTCTCCCATCAGACGCAGAATTTTATGGCGAATCCAAATATGAAATAAAATTTGGGGGTTTAGTAAAACATATTTTGAGTTATGGACCAGACAAATTTTTAAAGGTGTTAAAGATGTGTCAAAAATTTGTTAACGAAAAATCGTAACCCCAGGTGCAAATTAGACGGTCCCATCGCACCTACATGCCAAGTTTCAGCCCATCAACAATTAAGCTCTGGCCAGGGCACCGTCTACGGAGAAAAAAAAAAAAAAAATCCAAAATTGCAGCCTGTGCCGACGCATGTTCCTTTGGTGGCACTATATTTTGGTGGTGGTTTATTGATAGTGCCTCCATAGGAACATGCTGTCGGCGCAGGCTGCAATTTTGGATTTTTTTTCCGCCATGTCATCATCACTATGAAGGTGTTAAATTATTTCAGTAAGGTGTTTCAGAAGGCAACGACCCTTAGAGTCGTGGAAGTTTCCATTTTGCTCACTTCGTTTCAAAGATATTCAAGTTTCAGTAGAATATAATAAGTGATGAGTCAGCATTTTTAATGTGAGTGTTGGATCATCACCCAACACCAACTAACCCATTTTAGATGTCGAATTAAAAAAATTGTAAAAATACATTTTTTTGACGATGTCATCATCACCTCAAGGTGTCAAGACCCACTTGTGTAGGTTGTACGTGGCATAAGGACCAATTGATAAATTGAAAGTTTGTTTATATCTTGTATCATCTCTGAGATTAATGAAATTTTGCTAATTAGCATAAAAATTTAATTAATGTATTAATTATTTAACACCATTATTATATACAGCAAAATAAACTAAGTTCAATTATTTGCAATTATTATTAATTTAAATTGAATTTCACTATAATGTTTGAATTCCACGCACTCGATAAACCCAATAATCCAATTGGAACCGTCTATAAGTTAAATACAAAAGGAATTAATTATAATTAATTACGTCAGTACATTAATTGTGCAAGAATATTCTCGCCGAAATAAATATATTCACTTAATCTGTCGTTGTTGTGGAATGTAAAATCTTAACGGTTCTATCATAAACCATCTTTAGTTTAATGCCATTCATTCATTACTTATTGATAATAAATTATATTATTAGTTATTTATTTTAGCAATGTTATCCACGGTTAAGTTGAATTAAGTCAACAAATTCCTTATATTATAATATTTTATTTAATCCATTGTATAGTAATACTAGAATTAAATAGAAGCCAGCTGGAATTTATAAGTTGAATCAATATAATTATCGCAAGTTGAATCACTAGAGTAGGATTTAACAAGTTAAATCAATATAATTATTACAAGTGAAATTGAAGTGTGAGTAAACAAAGAAATTTCAACCCCAATTTATGGCAGAAATTAAACCATTTATTGAAAATTTTCTTTACCCTTCAGACGCAGAATTTTATGGTGAATCCAAATATGAAATAAAATTTGGGGGTTTAGTAAAACAATTTTTGAGTTATGGACCAGACAAAATTTGAAAGGTGTTAAAGATGTGTAAAAAATTTGTTAATCAAAAATCGTAACCCCAGGTGCAAATTAGACGGTCCTATCGCACCTACATGCCAAGTTTTAGCCCATCAACTCTAAAGCTCTGGCCAGGGCACCGTCTACGGAGAAAAAAAAAAAAAATAATAATAAAGGCAGTGATTCCAATACTGGGCCACTATACTATAGTATAGTCGGCACAGTAAAAATAATAAAGGCAGTGATTCTAATACTGGGCCACTATACTATAGTATAGTCGGCACAGTAATAAAAAATCCAAAATTGCAGCCTGTGCCGACGCATGTTCCTTTGGTGGCACTATATTTTGTTGGTTGTTTATTTATAGTGCCTCCAAAAGAACATGCTGTCGGCGCAGGCTGCAATTTTGGATTTTTTTTTCGCCATGTCATCATCACTATGAAGGTGTTAAATTATTTCAAAAAGGTGTTACAGAAGGCATCGACCCTTAGAGTGGTGGAAGTTTCCATTTAGTTCATATAATTTTAGAGATATTCAAGTTTGAGTAGAATATAATAGCTAATGACTCAGCATATTTTATGTGAGTGTTGGGTCATCACCCAACATCAACTAACCTATTTTAAATATCAAATTAGCAAAATTGTAAAAACACATTTTTTTAACGATGTCATCATCACCTCAAGGTGTCAAGACCCACTTGTATAGGTGGCACGTGCCATAAGGACCAATTGATAATTTGAAAGTTTGTTTCTATCTTCTATGATCTCTGAGATTTATGATATTTAATTAATTAGTATAAATAATTATTAATAATATTTATAATTTAACACCAATTTCAATGTCAACTTATATTTATTAAGTTTAATTATTTTGTCATAAATAATTAATTAATTAATTTGGCTATCAAATTTCAATTCCGCACACTCGATAACCCCTAATAAACAAATTGGGAGCATCTATATAAGTCATATACTGACTTAATTAATTATTATTAATTACGTCAGTATATTAACAGTGCAAGAGTATTCTTGCAGAAGGAAATATAATCACATAATCTGTCGTTGTTATGGAATGTAGAATCTTAGTTTTCAATTGGAAAATAGAAGCCTACTCGATCTCACAAGTTGAATCAATATAATAATAACGAGTTGAAACAATAGAATTAGATTTAACACTTTCAATTGAACTGAAGTGTTAGTAAACAAAGGAAACTTGCAACTCAATTGTGGCACAAACTAAGTACAATTTGAAAATTCGTGCACTGTGAAAAGGTGTAGAATTTAATTCTCTATCGAATGCATATAAATAGAATATTCGCGCACTATTTATTGTTCTTTTTCTAATATTAAACAGGTGCAAAAATGTGTCCAAAAAAATGTGATAATAAAACGTGACCCCAGGTGCACATCTGTAACCCATGAGACACATATCCTGAAAATTTGGGCTCTTAGTTAGTAAAACTCTGTTCAGTAGAGAGGCTACGGACTAATAAAAAATCCAAAATTGCAGCCTGTGCCGACGCATATTCCTTTGGTGGCACTATATTTTGGTGGTGATTTATTGATAGTGCCTCCAAAGGAACATGCTGTCGGCACAAGCTGCAATTTTGGATTTTTTTTCGCCTAGTCATCATCACTATGAAGGTGTTAAATTATTTCAGAAAGGTGTTTCAGTAGGCAACGACCCTTAGAGTGGTGGGAGTTTCCATTTAGCTCACTTCATTTGAGAGATATTCAAGTTTCAGTAGAATATAATCTGTGATGATTCAGCATTTTTAAAGTGCGTGTTGGGTATTCACCCAACTCCAACCAACCCATGCGAAATATTTAATTCACAAAATTGTAAAAATACATTTTTTTGACGATGTCATCATCACCTCAAGGTGTCAAGACTCACTTGTATAGGTGGTACGTGGCATAAGGACCAATTGATAAATTGAAAGTTTGTTTCTATCTTGTATCATCTCTGAGATTAATGAAATTTAGCTAGTTAGTATAAATATTTAATTAATAAATTAATAATTTAACACCATTATTATGTACAGCAAAATAAATAAAGTTCAATTATTTGCACTTATTATTAATTTAAATCGAATTTCACTATCATATTTGAATTCAGCGCTCGATAACCCCAATAATCCAATTGGAACCGTCTATAAGTTAAATACAAAATGAATTAATTATAATTAATTAAGTCAGTCATTAATTGTGCAAGAATATTCTCGCCGAAATAAATATAATCACTTAATCTGTCGTTGTTGTGGAATGTAAAATCTTAACGGTTCTATCATAAACCATCTTTAGTTTAATGCCATTCATTCATTATGTATTGATAATAAATTATATTATTAGTTATTTATTTTAGCAATGTTATCCATGGTTGGTTGAGTTGAGTCAACAAATTCCTTATATTATATTATTTAATTTAATCAATTGTATAGTAATACTAAAATTAAATAGAAGCCAGCTGGAATTTATAAGTTAAATCAATATAATTATCGCAAGTTGAATCACTAGAGTAGGATTTAACAAGTTAAATCAATATAATTATTACAAGTTGAAACAATAGAATTAGATTTAACACTTTACTGAAATTGAAGTGTCAGTAAACAAAGAAATTTCAACCCCCATTTATGGCAGAAATTGACCCCTTTATTGAAAAATTTCTTCTCCCATCAGACGCAAAATTTTATGGCGAATCCAAATGTGAAATAAAATTTTGGGGTTTAGTAAAACATTTTTTGAGTTATGGACCAGACAAATTTTGAAAGGTGTTAAAGATGTGTCAAAAATTTGTTAATACAAAATCGTAACCCCAGGTGCAAATTAGACGTCGACTCCGAATCTACATGCCAAGTTTCAGCCCTCTATGTATACAGGTGTGGCCAGGGCACCTGCTACGGAGAAATAATAATAATATAAATAAAGGCAGTGATTCTAATACTGGGCCACTATACTATAGTATAGTCGGCACAGTAATAACTAACCAAAGCACTAAGATTAGAACTGGGCCACTATACTATAGTATAGTCGGCACAGTAATAACCAACCAAAGCACTAAGAACAATACTGGGCCACTATACTATAGTATAGTCGGCACAGTAATAATAAAGGCAGTGATTCCAATACTGGGCCACTATACTATAGTATAGTCGGCACAGTAATAATAAAGGCAGTGATTCCAATACTGGGCCACTATACTATAGTATAGTCGGCACAGTAATAAAGGCAGTGATTCTAATACTGGGCCACTATACTATAGTATAGTCGGCACAGTAATAAAAAATAAAATAAAGGCAGTGATTCCAATACTACTGGGCCACTATACTATAGTATAGTCGGCACAGTAAAAATAATATTATTAAAGGCAGTAAGATTAGAACTGGGCCACTATACTATAGTATAGTCGGCACAGTAATAAAGGCAGTGATTCTAATACTGGGCCACTATACTATAGTATAGTCGGCACAGTAAAAATAATATTATTAAAGGCAGTAAGATTAGAACTGGGCCACTATACTATAGTATAGTCGGCACAGTAAAAACACCATCTTGATTGAAAATTAAGAAAAAAAAATCATAGAAGTCAATCTCTATCTCATCTAGAGTATTCCTAGTAGTAAATTATGCAATTCTGAGATTCACCGTGAACGCCCGAATATCAATACAGGATACCCTTAAATGATTTCTTGTATTTTTTTAACCCCAGAAAGTTGTATTCGCATACATTAGATGCTAACTTTTTCGTTTATGAGATTTACAAAACTGGACTCTTATTTTTTGATAGGATTCGGCAGCATGTGTAGCCGTATATATAGTAGGCCATGGTAGGGCCCATAGGTTAGTCCATTACGGTGACATTGGGAGGCCATTGCACATTGGTGATTCAATTGGCAAACTTTTGTATGTCCATGGCCCTACCAACCATACCAGAGCCTACGCCTTTGTATTGTTAATTTATAGATGCACATTTATACACATTTACTACATAATTAGAAGGTAATTACTCATTTACTCACTATACATTCTCAACTGTTGATAAGCTGATTTAACAGCAAAACCAGCTATTAAACCAACTAACAACACAACCAGCTTATCAATAAACTCAACATTAATTTGAGAATGTGTCGCGATTAATTATGTTCTGTTTATGGTGAATGTATTGAAAATTATATGTATTGGAGATTAAACTGGTGGCTTGAGTTAAATGGTTTGAATTCGCGAGTAGATTAGGATAAATATTTATTAGGAGGCAATACGAGCCTACAGTATAATCTCGTTCGCTTTTGCTAGGGAATACTTAACTATTCCACTTAATTAATTATCATGTATAATTTACACTTTACAACGCAATATAATTAATTTACAAAAGGATTCGTATTCATTTTGTCAAGTCTTCAATATTAATCTATATACGTAACTATATGATACTAGTTTGCTTACTTAGTTATATTTTAAAATCTCAATCTTATTCTTAGTAATTAATTCCCCAAGTTTAACAACAAACAGCCCTTATTTGCAAGTAGTTAATTCTAAATTCGTATTTAGCATATGCAATTACTTAAAATAACCGTCTTAAGCTAGTCTCTAGTTCAATTATAATATTCTACAAACTTGTTACCTATATTGTCAATAACAACAACAAGAACAATAACAAGAATAAATATTTGTAGGTAATATAAATTTGTAAATGGGTCAATCGTTTTCAAATTCCAGTTGTAAGTCTTTACTATATTGTAAATAACAACAATAAATAGACATAATAGAAATTTGTGAGTGTCAAATTCGTATTCAGCATACTTGATTACCTAGTATTTTAACATTTGGAAGTGAACAAATAGCGGGATTAGATCTGGATATAATCAATTTATAACAACCCATAATATTTAGTTAAAAAATTTCTATAAGTAATATGACTCCATTTCGCCTGGTACTCAATCTCGCCTAGGCGAGAATGAGTTTCAGGCGAAATTGAGACTCAATCTCGCCTGGTACTCAATTTCGCCTACAACATCAGTTTAGATTCTTTAGAAGCATTTAGTGCAGTGGATAGTACTGTTGTATGACAGTTTACTTACCATGACAGTTTACTTACCTCTACTACTATTACAATAGTTAACCATGGATACTTTCTATCCATGACGGTTTACTTACCGTCTTTGCAATGGCTTCACACTTTATACTTCCTATTACACATCTGCACTTATAAGGATTCACATCTCAAATTCTAATTCTAATTTCATAATTTGACATTGCATCAACATAGCATCTAATAATTTCCATATTAGCTAAGATATTTTTGGCCATAATGACATTTTCCAATTAGAATTTGAGATGTGAATCCTTACAAGTGCAGACGTGTAATAGGAAGTATAAAGTGTGAAGCCATTGCAATAACGGTAAGTAAACCGTCATGGATAGAAAGTATCCATGGTTAATTATTGTAATAGTAATAGAGGTAAGTAAACTGTCATGGTAAGTAAACCGTCATACAACAGTACTAATGCATAAGAAACAGAGAAATCTTCCTTTCATCATGAGCGGTAAGTAAATTAAGCTATGTCTTTGTGTCATGCGTTTTCAGTAACTCAGTTCATCCACATAGTGCTTGTTTTTGTCCAACTTTTTTGGCTCATTGACAAGAAGAAGTATTCAATTTAGAATATAATATTGCTAAATAAGTTTCCATTTATTGAAGACGAAAGATGTCGTTTGAAATATTTGAAATCCTTCCAATCAGGAATATACAAGCCACATCACTTTCCATGAACTTTGTAGTTATATGCCCGAGGCGCGTAATTCATCGGAAGAATAAAATACATAATACGAATTGCACAATTTGGGTAAACGGTGAATAGTTCAATTATAGGGTTAGAGAAATAGCTTGATATAGAGAGAAGAGAATTTGTGAGAATTTGAATTTGTTAAGCAGAGCAATAAAGATTCCACTACAGTTGGGACAGAGCCCACCTTGGAATTAATTGATAACACTTAAGTCTCTGGTTTATATATTCGATAGACCTTTGAAGGAGCTAGGTAAAGATCGGAATGTGGCTAAACAGCCTGTAGTGCAGGTGTATTCAGAAAACGTTCATTGTCCATTGCCCACTTTCACAATATTTAACTTCGATTGTAGAAAGATCATTCATAAAATCCTTTAAAAATTCTAGAATTCGTTTGTAAGTAGTTGTGTTGTTGTATACAATTGAGTCTGTAAATACCTCATAATATTATTCAAATAATCACTATCTAAAAATATTAGCAATTCTATCTATATCAGATTTTAGGAGTAATACACTTGCACGCGTTAACCTTCATAAATTTTAGTGGATCCAAGGTTACCGATCTTCACTAGACGATCCAAAATATATCTGTAATTCTGATGAATTGTTGTAGTGAAACATAATATGTAGACACAATCTGTATAAGTAGGCAAACTTCCGCTCACTAATCATATACGAAGCGCCGTTCTTTGGCGCGTTCAATCATAGATCATCATAGGTGTCCTAAACCAAATCATGGGAGTCGTGAACGACCCGGGGATCCGAATATGTCCGGGGGTCCATAGGAGCGTCCTGACTGCCAGGAGCTGAGTCCGGGTAACCCCGCTTAATAGTACAATTGTATAGTGTTGGCCGAACAAAGTCCCTCAAGCAATTTCATTGACCGGGCGGCCCGAAAGGTCAACCTCGTATTTACGACTCCCATGCCTTAAATGCACTATTATAAGATTAGGGTAATTAGATATGACATGTAATAGCCAGGATAGGCAATTGAAAAGTATCGAAGAGAGAACTAGTCTAATAGAGAAGGAAATAAAGATTTCATAGTAAAGTTTAATAGTGATAACTTATAGACATTACCTGGAGTCCTCGGGAGTACTTGGGGTTGAGGAGCCCTGGGTAGGTTGGCAGTACGGGCAGACTCACGCAGTGTGAGTTAGTGATGTATTCACAGGCCGGCAGTACGGACTGGTAACAGGTATGCGTAAAGGTACCTGGTGCGAAGTGCAATAAGTAGGTCGAGGGTTACCCTCCTGATGAGTCCCTGCAATGGGACGAAACCACCACATAACTTCCCTATGGGATGAGGTCGGCCGAGATAGCGGCTAGTCTTCATACTGAGCCGTGGCCTCATCTCATAACAATAGTATTATGAAAAGAAAAGCTTTAATTAAACGAAATAGAACATTGGTTGGCAACTTGTTTTGGCCAATTACCCCATGTCAAAGTTCCAATACAATATAGTATCATGGGGATACTCGATTGTATTGGAACATTTTCAATAAAGAAATCGAAATATCTTTAAGAACGATTTCCGAGTTAAATTCATCATTAAGTCGTCTATTATAGAGTATTAGAAGTTCAATAGCAGGGAGAAGAGAACTATAAGTTACATGGAACAGAGATAATTCTAAGTGAAACAGCTGGGGAAAATAAAACTAGTTTTAAGAAGGAATAGAGAGAATTAGGAGTTCAATTGCAGGTAAAGAGAACTAGGCATGATATAAATCAAAGAAACGAGAAGTTTACAAGCAAGAAAATGAAAACTTGTTATGTTAAGTATATGTGGTAGCAATGATAATGAAAATAGTTATATAGGGATAAACACCATACCCTATTTAAACAATATTATTAGGTGCAGATGTAATTAATCCTACTGTAAATATTCACTCGTCAAATATTTTTAGTGTGATTTTTCTAGCAAAAAACTTGTTACTATAAGGTGCATATTTCTAAAATTGTTCTGAAGAATTCAGGCTGGGAGTACGCACGACAGGATAGACCATTGATAGTAGAGATTTCAAATTTAGACAGTGGGTAGAGAATTTCCGGAGATGATCACCTCGATGCACGATCTCTCAATTTTGTCTTGATTCGCCAGTTTTATCGAAATTTGTGACCTGGTCCTGTGACTCTTTGATAATTAGAATTAACAATCGAAAATATAAAGGTTGTATTCCTAATGTTGTTTCTATATCAATATTATAAAAATTCGATTACTGTTTGTTTGTCGAGATGATATTAAAGTGATAGGGAATAGAAACCGCATTTATAAAGGAGATATAAACAAACTTAAAAAGTTAATAGGTAAATACTAAACAGGCTTTAATCCAGGAAAAAATTTCATGGAGTTGTACACCATTACATCGTGCAGCTGACACCGAGAGAGGGAGAGGCTCCTTTCTTTGCCCAGATATACATCCACGATGGGACAGCTGATGGCGAGATAGTTAAACGCCTTCCGGCATCTCTGCCAGAACTGAAAGCACTACAAGCTCTAATGCACGAGGTCAATCCTTATGTGCAATACTTCAGACACGGAATAGAGCTAATGAGAGCGCAAGGAGGAACTGACGTTAGAATGGTCATCCGGGCTGATGATTTCCCAGATCCCAGACGCTATAACGCTCAACTGCCCAGAGGCAGCCGTTATCATGCCCGGAGACGGGTATTCAGAAGGCGTAGCCAGCAGAGACATAGTGCTACATGCAGGGAATGAAGGGTTCACGAACGAACTTATTGAACTTGAACTGAACGAACTGAAGGCAGGTATTTTATGGCATTTACGCTGAACGAACGCCAACGCGCGGAACGGTTGCCTAAACGGCAGTTGAACGAACTGAAATATATAAACGGAATATCCATAAATTAAAATACTGAATCATTAATTCATACGTAGAATATAAATATATCACTAGAAAAGTAAAATATAAATAGATCACTACTCATACCTGCTTGTCATACCTAATAACCACCACCAACTCATCTGAACTGATCGATCGATTGAACGAACGAACGAACTGAACGTGCGTAAATTTGAAATGAACTGAATTGGGTATATTCAGTCCGTTCGTGAACCTTTCATTCCCTGGCTACATGCACGTACAGGGGGTTTACAGCGTACAACCGAGTGCAATTATGCGAGATTCTTTGCATTATGTACTTTTGTTCTCAGCAAATAATGGCTGGCGTCTGAAAATCCCTCACAGCAGAGGGAAAGGAGATGTGCTCTTCCCATCTGATGGTGAAAAGTGATTTGAGCTATCTACACATGTGTGGCAGACTCTTTCATCAGTACTTGGTGGATATGTTTGCTAAAGAGAAGTGACAGCGACTTAATTATATTAAGTGCAATCAGCAAAAGATTAGAGTAGATCTATACAGTGGACTTGCTGACGCTATTTCTGCTGGCGATTCTAATCCTAGAGATCTGGGACGTAAAGTGACATTGCCTTCTTCCTTCACAGGTATTCCTTGACAAATGTTTGACTTATACCAGGACAATATGTCTATTGTCAGGAAATATGGTAGCCAGACATAGTCATTACATTTACATGCAATCATAAATGGGAAGAGATATCCTCTGCTCTTATAGAAAGCGACCGATCGTCCAGATTTAATTGTTAGAGTGTTTAAGATTAAATTGAAATAATTACTTAAGGATACGTGTAACAAACACGTATTAGGTAAACCGTACAATAGAATTCCAAAATGGGGCCTCCCCCATGCATAGATTTTGGTGATTTTATGTCGGAGCGATACACCTAGAGAACCATCAGACTATGACAAAATTTGTATGTGCGGAAATTCCAGACCCAATCCATAATCCCAGGATTCACGATATTGTTAAGCAGTGTATGATGCATAGTACGTGTGCTCTATAAGGAGAAACGCTCTTTGCATGCGCGATGGTAAATGCACGAAAAAATATCCAAAGCTTTTGCTGAATGTACTACAACAGGCAACGATAGCTATCCTATATACCAACGTCGTGATAACAAACGAACTGTACAAGTAAATGGTGTTGATTTAGACAATCGTTTGTTTGTTCCATACAATCCTTATTTACTTCTGAAATACAATGCACATATTAATGTTGAGAATTGCAGTACAGTTAGTGCAGTTAAATATCTAAACAAATACGTGCACAAGGGTCATGATAGAGCCATTGTAGAGTTCCACACTACCGACAGTAGTGAAAGTAGTAAGACTAAGAACGTAGATTAAATTGTAAACTATCTAGAAGCTCGATACGTGTCTGTTACTGAATATTCTCTCCTGCTGCAAGGCGAGAGGACTGTTCATTCTAGGCTGAAGATTCCAATTCCTGTGAATGAGTTATCCGTGTGTAACATTTCTAAACAGAGTGCCTTAGCTAAACGAATACAATCTGCCAAGTTATTAGCATGGAATGAAGCCCCAATGTTTACATAGGCATGCTGCTATAGATCGGAGTTTGAGAGACCTTAGTTCGTGTGACCGACCTTTTGGTGGGAAGGTTATCGTGTTTGGAAGTGACTTTCGTCAAATTCAACCTGTAATTAGGCACGAAACAAGATCAGAAGTTGTATCTTTCTGTTTAAATAGGTCACCACTTTGGCGTTGTGTTAAAGTGATGAAGTTAACGATCAACATGCGTCTTCAGCGATTATCTCGGGATTCTGTTGAAGTGAGCTTTTTGCTAAGAGTAGGTGAGTGTAATGAACCTCATAACGAGGATAATATGGTACATATAAATGAGAAATTTATAGTACGTGGTGAAACTATCGCAGACTTGGCCACAACTATTTACTCTGATATTAAGGGAAATTATCAAAATCGTGATTATATCACTTCCCGCATAATTATGTGTCCTAAGAACGACACAACAGATCAAATTAATGAGTTTGTGATTAATAAAATACCCGGTGAGGCTAAAAGTCCTGTATTTTGTATTACTAATAACAAAGGTCAGTGCCAGAGTCTTAATTCAGTTGGTATATTTTTACCTACTCCGGAGGCCATATTTAGTCATGGACAATTATATGTTGCTCTTATCAGAGTACAGAATCCTCGCGGCTTGAAAGACTAAGTAATGGTATGTGGAGGAACTTACTCTGCCTCTGGTGGAGTTTCTGTACGGAATGTAGTTTATAAGGAGGTATTTCAATATAACCTGGGAAACATTTCTCCCTCCAACCAAAACTCTGAATATCATAGTGTTCCCCAATGGATTTGTCAATCGAGAATGCATTTTCTGATTATGAGCCAGACTCGGTTCCAGGTGATACTGCAAAATAGGGAAGTTTGCCTATCTCTCAAATTCGACAAACTGAATTGATAGAATCTCTAACAGGTTCTGTTAACCAATTTCCCTACTCAAGCGTAACCATATAGCAATGACTCTTGATATGGAAATACAACCAATACTATCTATCCGAAATAATGGAATGGTTATTGTCGATAGCACTTTAAAAGATTACTTCGCATCGCTTGAAGCAAGGCTATCACAATTGTTTGGTCACAATTTGGAATTATGCCCGGTACTGTCTTTACCGAGCCTTAGCGCATATTATTTTTGGTTCAGAGGCAATATACGAACACTTAAAAATTAAATTGATTCGTCAATTTCGAAACAGCCCTCTCTACACTGCTATAATCTGTATATTAAAAGCGGAATTGTTGTGTGTGTGTTTGGATGTTTGTCCAGAATTAATTGGAAAGACTACGAGTCCCAGAAAGCTAAAAATTTGTATACAGGGATTATTTTGTACTGCGACAACGATCTATTGGTTTTTGAAACAAAATAACGGGATTATGACGTCACAGTTGCGAAAAACAGATATTTTGTACTAGCAATCGTGTTCAGCATACTTGTTTCCTATAATACCTGTTGAAAGCTAACTTCTAGGTTGATTTTGAATTTTCATTAATTTGTTTACCTATTTTGTGTAAACAACAACAACAAATATTAATATGAGAAATTTATAAACGCGAAATTCGTGTTCAGCATACTTGTTTACCTATTATAACATTTGTTTACCTATTATAACATTTGAAAGTTAGTTTATATCCCAATATTAATTGCGGTTTCTTATCCCCCATCACTTTAATATAATCCGGACAAACACACACACAAACACACAAACAACAATCGAGATTTAATAATATAGATTTTTAAGCGCGAAATTTGTGTTCAGCATACTTGTTTACCTATAATACCCGTGAAAGCTAACTTCTAGGTTAATTTGGAATTTTCATTAATTTGTTTACCTATTTTGTGTAAACAACAACAACAACAACAACAAATATTCATATTACAAATTTATAAATGCGAAATTTGTGTTCAGCATACTTGTTTACCTATAATACTCGTTGAAAGCTAACTTCTAGGTTGATTTTGATTTTCATTAATTTGTTACCTATTTTGGGTAAACAACAACAATAAATATTTATATTAGAAATTTATAAATGCGAAATTCGTGTTCAGCATACTTGTTTACCTATTATAACATTTTTTTACCAATTATAACATTTTAAAGTTAGTTTATATCCCATATATAAATGCGGTTTCTATTTCCCCATCACTTTAATACAATCCGGACAAACAAACAAACAAACAAACAAACAATCAAACAAACAAACACACACAAACAACAATCGAGATTTAATAATATAGATATATCTCAATTCCCAAATTATACAGAGGTGTGGAGTAATTTATTAGAATTAGATTAAATATCACAAGATATATTTCTGCTCATTAAGCTAATTAGATATTTAATGTATTTACAGTTGACTTAATAAATCCCCATGATAAATAAATAAGATTGGAAACGCATTTGGACTAGTCGAAACGCGTTTGAACTGAAAACGCATTTGGACTGCAACAAATGCAACATCTACCGCGGTAGATGTTAACATGTTAATTAATTTTAACATGTTGCAAGTGTCAAGATCTACCGTAGCAGATACAGATTAAGCTCTGCAGCCGCCTATGTTAAAAAGGGTGCTACATTTGAAATAACATTTCGCGGTTTCCTTATAAACTTTCATTTATCTATGATGTCCTAATACATTTTAGTATACCTAGATAACAGCAGCGTCGATTTAATAATAGTATCTTTTTACCCTACGATCATAAATTAAATTAAATATTATTCAATGGAATTTCCTTCTACAACCAATATTGATGACGATATTCTTCTTGACGAGGTTACCAATTCCAAAAGACAACGAACAACACTACAGAAAAATCCTAACCAACCGCGAAATTTAGCATTTCCCATTGACTCAAAGACAGAGACTCGGAGAGGAAGTTTTACCAGATATGGTGTGACTTCTACCCATGGTTGGAGTGGGACTCGCGTTTGAATGCGCCATTCTGTCACCCTAGAAACGATTCACAGCGAAAAATGACGAAGCATTTATTAGCTGGAATATGTGTCGTTGACAAATTAGTAGCTATCGTGACCTTCGTTATATAAGGCCATACTACTAAGTAGATTTTGCTGGACCATGGATTACTTAAAGGCCATTGATTGTTAGCTGACATATCTTTATCTCAATAGCTAGTATTGACAGACCTGAGAAATGCATTATAATTGTATAGGAAGTTAGGAACATGATATCAAGGCATACATGACACCCTTTAGAATTGTGATATCACCATTTGATAACGTAATCGCTATTTTTCGTGGCAATTATCGTGTTTTTATAGCCTGCTTTTAACATAGTTAAACGCGTTATAAATGTTCAAAATTGGAACATGAGGATGTTCGTAACTAGTTTAATGAAATATATCGAAATTATAAATGGAATGTTGACACATTCCTCAGTTGCCTGGAAAATGTATATTTCCTAAAATGAGCCATAACTCAAAAACTATCTATTTTATGTAAACTATGCTAATACTGATATATCTGCAATTGGTAACTTCCCATTCATTGGTAATACATTTTCTAGGCCTAACTTCAATAATCTTTGAGATAATGAGATTATTAGCACTTAATTCTTTATATGGTAATAATCTCATTATCTCAAAGATTATTGAAGTTAGGCCTAGAAAATGTATTATCAATGAATAGGAAGTTACCTATTGCGGATAGATCAGTACTAGCATAGTTTACATAATATTGATAGTTTTTGAGTTATGGCTCATTTTAGGAAATATACATTTCCCAGGCAACTGAGGAATGTGTCAACATTCCATTTATAATTTCGATATATTTCATTCAAATAGTTATGGACATCCTGATGTTCCAGTTTTGAAGATTTATAACGCGTTTAACTATGTTAAAAGCTGGCTATAAAAATACGATAATTCCCACGAAAAATAGCGATTACGTAATCAAATGGTGATATATCACAATTCTAAGTGTGTTATGTATGCCTTGATATCATGTTCATAACTTCCTATACAATTATAATGCATTTCTCAGGTCTGTCATTACTAGCTATTGAGATAAAGATATGTCAGCTAATAATCAATGGCCTTTAAATAATCCATGGTTCGGAGTAGTAGTAAGGCCTTATATAACGAAGGTCACGTAGCTATAAAGTTGCTTATGAATGTATTTTACGGATTATCACAAGCTTGAGATATTCGGCACGTCAAGGACTGCCTACACGAGGTCATGTTGATTCAGAATCCAATTTTAAGCAACTCTTGGCTCTATGTGCTCTGATTCAAAAGAATTACAGATGTGTACTGGTTACATAGGAAAACCAAATGGACCTCGGTAGAAATACAGGAAGAAATATTAGAAATGATGGCGAACTGCATTGTGCGGAAATTCGCTGATGAAATTCAGAATTGTTATTATAGATTAATTGCAGATGAGTCGTCTAATATATCTCATGTGGAACAGCTGAGCATTCGTCTCCGGACAGTAGATAATGATCAGTCCCCAAATGAAAGGGTGTTTGGGTTCTACACCCTAGAAAATGCGATAGTGAATCGAATTTTTGGCAATCAAAAATGCTTTTCTCCTCCTCAATATCAGCTTATCATACTGTTTTGGTATGACATTTGATGGAGTATCATCGTTTAGTGGTTGCGTGAGTGGAGCTGGTGTTCGAATTTCTGAGCTGGCTCCAAGTGCCTTGACTACTCACTGTCATATGCACTGTGTTGACCCCGCAGTGCAAGATGTAGTTAAAGTTGTTTTTACAAATTGTCAACGACTTAATCGTTTTAATTCGTAATTCCCCGAAACGATCCGCGAACCGCGATTGACGGGCCGATTGTACATAATATTTCATTGGAATTAGGTAATCCACAAAACACATTAGACCACTCTGCCATACTCGTTTCACAGTTAAATACTCGGCACTTTCTTCACTGCATCAACAATTTGCAGCAGGGTTGTTTGATTTAAATCAAGTGAATATAAATCATGATTTAAATAAAAAAAGTCGGACTTTTTTTATTTAAATCAGATTTTTTATGTCGGTTGTTTTTTGCGAAACCAAAAGAAATACATTGATAATGAGTCAAATTATATTGATAATGAGTCATTATCAATGTAATTAATCTATTAGCCAAATAATATATGCCAGTGTGCACAGTGGTCCAGAATGGCGATTATCTTCGAATAGGCATTTTTACACATCCTAGGTACATAGAATGTATTATTTGGGTATGGGTTATCGACCCTAAGAAAGCGATTGGTGTAATCAGAATTACTGTATGGCTTCAATTTTTTAAATTATGACGTCATCATATTCAAACAAAATGCCATTTCGTCTCTATAATTGGCTCTAAATGGACAATATACACATAGAATGTATTATTTGGGTATGGGTTATCAATCCTAAGGAAGAGATTGGTATAATCAGAATTCTTGTATGGCTTCAATATCTGTAATTATGACGTCATCAAATTTGAAAAAATTGTCTTTCATATCTAAAATGTTATTTATCTTGATAATAGAGTACCGAAATATATTAATTAGGTATATGATGACATTCCTAGGATATCGATTGGGATTATTTATTATTTTAAAATATTTATAAGTTATTAAATTATACAATAACAGGACATTATTATCTTTCTGAGCTTCAACAGTTTATATAAATTTCTTATTAATTACAATCGCTACAGAAACAATTATTACTACCTATATCACAAATAATTAGTGAATTTACAAGTAAATCTTGTTGTGACAACTCCTTGGATAAATTTTTGTTTCTCTTGGATTCTACTTTTGTATGACAACTTCTCCTAACCATTAGAAGAATAGGATCGCTTTGAGTTATAAGCCTTATAAATATATCTCTAACGTTATCATTAAAGGATGTTTTACGAGCAAGTTTGTCTCTATAATGGCGTATATGCTTATTTAAAGCTTCGATACACTCCTCAGAGTACAACTTTAACCCGCATCCATTGTTGTACTTGTCGGTAAGTTCAGTGGAATGTGCCAAAAGTTTGTGAAGAGAAGGGGTAATGCTGATCCAGGGGAAATTGTTCACTATATACTCATAAGTACTTTTGCAAATCATTTCAAGTTTCCCGACGCGTGATATAGATTGCAAAAAAACAATTAAAATCAAAATTCTGATTAAAATCAAAAAGTCTGATTTAAAACACAAGGGTGGGTGTATATATCTATACTATTAAAACACAAGGCTGGGTGTATATATCTATATTATTAAATCTCGATTGTTGTGTGTGTGTGTGTGTGTGTGTGTTTGTCCGGATTGTATTAAAGTGATGGGCGAATAGAAACCGCAATAATATATGAGATATAAACTAACTGTAAAATGTTATAATAGGAAAAACAAGTATGCTGAACACGAATTTCGCATTTATAAATTTAGAATATTAATATTTGTTGTTGTTGTTTACACAAAATAGGTAAACAAATTAATGAAATTCAAAATCAACCTAGAAGTTAGCTTTCAACGGGTATTATAGGTAAACAAGTATGCTGAACACGAATTTCGCACTCATAATTTCTAATATGTAAAACAAGTTAAAACTATGGAAATGGTATAAAGGGATGTATATAACGTCCCTTCCTACCATTTTCCATGGTAGAACTTGAGGTGCTAGCACCGATCCGTCGCAAAGCGACCGAGACCGAAGGGCTCGTCTATACTAAACCACAAGGCTGGGTGTATATATTTGTTTGTATGTTACGAGTTGATTGAAGAAAGTGGACGGTTTCCAAATGGGATTTTTGGCATATAGGGGTAACTCTTGGCACCCGCCATTGCCGTCAACAAGTTGAGGTTTCCACTCAAAATTTCTCACACCTCGAAAAGTCATGACGTCATTGTCACATTTCGAGAAGCATGAAAATTCACTTAATCGCACATAATTCCCGCCCTCTAAGAGATAAAAATCTGAAAATTTAATAAAACATGGACATTAATGATGCGGACACGTTGGTCACACCAGATTGCCAATATGCTTACTCATTATCACATTATGACGTAATCACTAAATTTCACATTGTTAAATTTGACTATGTAGGCCTATTTACGCTTTATATAATCAAAAGTTAGAAGTATATAAACCACACACCAACCGCGAAGCGGTTGGTGTGGTTGTGTTCTGCCGCGAAGCGACCTAGCAAGCGAAGCGCGCTGGTTTAATTAAACTCAGGGAAAATTGTTTAAGGTTGTATTATATTTATAGGTAGCTATTATTAGAAAATCTAAAAATCCATACTTTAGAAGCATTATGAAAGCTGCTTACTATTGCTTAAAATTCCTCTCATATAATAAGTGCATGAGTGATTGCATGGTTACCCTGTATTCGCTATATTTATGCTGCTTTTATAATGACAGTTACTATAACAATACTTGCCCTAGCGTTAATTAAATAGTTTCGACCTATTTACCGCCATTTATTTTAGCGGGAGTATATTATTAAGGAACAATACAGTGCAATTAGAATAAGATTCCTACAATTGACCTATATAAATATTAAACAATGGAAGCGAATTCAAATATACGTATAATATTTCCAAACTACTGCTTACATAATAAAGACCTCAGAGCTAACAAGAATATACAAGCTCCAATGAGAGCAACTCTACGTGGGAAAGAAGAACAACTGGGATACTTGCAATCTTGCAATGATTGCATGAATAACAGAAATCGAGATTTGGCAATTACCAATATATTGAAAACTCCGAAACAATTTGAATCAATAATTGAAACTAAAACGATGGATTGTGACGTCATTCGCTCTCTTCTAGATTTCCTCACAAACGATGATCTTTTACGGCCGGAAATTACCAACAATAAATCGTTGGAATCAATCAACATAGTGTATTGCAAGGTAGTTTCCAGCAAGTTATTCACTTCCATCCAGAACGTTTGGCAGTGAAGACATTCAGAAGATAAGAGGCATAGCAAAACTGTTACGGTACCTAATTCGAACTTTCCCTCACGAATACCTGAGTCTCTCCTTCAGTATAAACACACTTTACAACTGCATTAAACTCGACCCCGCCACTCCTCCCCAGCCCAACTATATCAGCTCTAAGATAAGCACTCTCTACTTAGACTACAGAGCCCTGAGACAGAGGAATGTGGAGAAACTGTCGATCGAAGCACAGCGGGATCAGTTCGAGCAGAACCGGGGATATGGGGTACACTACAAGGAAATGTCAATACTGCCATCCCACGCCGAGGTTATACAGCAAGGCCGGCCCAGGCTAAGAAATCTCCTAAAGGAAGGTCCCTACCCCTCAGCCGAGGCGTACATGGACGTTCTTTTCAAACTTCTCAGAGAGGACATGCTCTCTCCACTGCGCATGGGCATACAGCTCCTGCTGGCGAGGTCGGATGGCGCGCGAAAAGAGCTCTACATGTACGATAACGTTAGAAATTTTGGAGTCCAGTGCTCAATGAAACATGGGATTTTGTATAAAATTTCCCTGGAGGCATATGGTGTTCACAACCCTCAACATATTCAGTGGGAAAGGTGCTCGCCTCAACTATGGGACACTTGTTTGCATTACTCCGAAATTCAACAATCTTCCTACATTCGAAACAACTCTATGGGGAGTTGTGGCCAATAGGATTGTGGATTACAAAACCAATTCAGTTCTGATATCCCTTAAGTTCAGCGGAGATGAACTGAACTTTGATCCTGACGTAGAGTACTTCATGGTAGAGTCTCGATCTGTGTATTTCGAGGCTTATTCCCACACCCTCTCAGTGATCCAACAGACCGCCCCGGAGGAGATTCCCATGAAGGAGGTCATTCTCGGACTCACGACACATTGCGACCATCCTAAATACATAACTCCCAATACAATATTCCATTTTTCTGTGGTATTCCCTGATCACGGAAACCTGCCCGTACTGGGGAGGTGGCCTAGCGACACGAGTGTGTTAGACCCGAGTCAGCAGAGTGCGCTCCAACTCGCGCTTTCGAATAAACTCGCGCTGATACAGGGTCCTCCAGGGACCGCTAAGACATTCATAGGGGCGCACACAATCAAGATACTGCTCAATGAGAGAAAGAAAATATTGGCTTCCAGAAGAAATGAGGTGTGTAGCTCAATGCAAAGTTTAACATACTATCCTATTCTAATAGTGGCGTACACGAACCATGCTCTGGACCAGTTCATCGACTATGTCCTGAGCTACGAGGATAATTTGGTCCGAATTGGGTCTAGGGTCGAACAAGAAGTCTTGCAAACAAAAACGCTTTATGAAGCGGCAGTGCAATTATGAGTAAGAAAGGCAGACTCCCTCCAGGCATCAATAGGGTTAGGCTAAAGTGCGGGGAAATAAGAGCCCAATTAAACCAGTTGGAAAAATTTATCCAGGCCGCTTCCAATCAGCTAGCACAAATAAACCAGAAAACTCTTACAGAAAATGATATTGCACGATTCGCAACTGTCCTACAATACAAAATCCTTTTCAGAAGAGAAAAAGAATGTAAACTCGTCTTACACAAGGATAAGAACATGTGTGACTACTGGCTTTATGGCAATTCTCCCAAAGTTATTTGCATTCCCAAACCAAGAGCAATAAGTAAACAAAACTATAATATGTAAACAAATACTTCTTAGATGAAAACCAGCTCAGACTTCTAGCAGATGCAGAGGAAAACTCGGATGAAGAAGATGGGTTTATTGACAGAGAGTCGTTCATGGCGGGAAGGATGGAATACTTAGGGTTGGATTCGCCAGAAACTGTTTGTGAAGAGAGACGAGAAATATACTTTCCAACAAAGTTAATCGAACAAGGAAATTTAGATAATAGCGTAGATAATGAGAATATCTATTTGCCCTCAAAAGCAGAACCACCCTCGTATGAATTTGAAGAAGTTACAAAATTTGAGAGAATATTTAATCAAGTTAGTGACACTGAAGGCGGGGTTCCTGAGAGGGACTATTTGGAATGTTCTAGACTCAAAGCAGAGACAAGCTCTGACGAGGAGTCAGAACAGAGAGAGGTAACTCTAGAAGAAGCACTAGCAGGGTTAGACGGAGAATATTTATATTCCGTCGTACAAATACCTCATATGCTGACCTCCTGCACTGACCTCTGGTTGCTGGATTCCGAGGATAGATTCAGTCTATACCACCACTGGCTGCACAAGAAGAAGGCTCTCCTGAAAGATTCAATATATATCTACTCTCAAGACTATTCTGAGTTAGCTAAAGAGTTGCAAGCGAACTATATAGAGATAGATAGTTTCGTACTACAGAGAACAGCTGTTATCGGCATGACAACAACTGGGGCTGCAAAAAACTCTGAACTTATTAAGAGACTCGAACCAAGGATAATATTCGTAGAGGAGGCAGCAGAAGTTTTAGAGGCGCACATTATATCTAGTCTCTCAAAGCACGTAATTCATAAACGTGTATTTGAACTGATTCACTGGGAATTAATAACCTCTTGTGAAATGCACCATAGCGATAAACTTTCCTTCTTCTGGTATTAGGGCTCTTCGAAGGGCTGCCTTTACTAGATCATATTTCTTCCTATCATCCATAGGAATGTCCTTAAACGCGATCAGTGCTTCCCCTTGAAGCCTGGTTGCTAATTTCAGGGACTTTTGTTCAACTGTCCAATTAGCCATTGCATTTCGAAATGTTCTAGCCATCCACCAAAATCTCCTGTTTCAAAAGTACTCTACATTACTGACTGATTTTCTGCCATTTGTAGATAATCACTCTCTGCTACCAATTCTTACGTATCAAAGCTAAGTAACTAATAGATCAACGGTGCTAGTAGATAATTTAATAATAATCTGCTATTCCAAGATGTATTGTGGCCTTTTGCTGAGAATTTAAGTAATGTCTATAATCAATGCCAGTAGTCAATTTCCACCTACTATGTGAATGAATTAACTAAGAATTAACTCAGTAACAATAGCAAATACCTTTTCAAATGTTATGCCGGTTGTATTTAAATATCGTGATTATTCGTGAAATGTAACGAAAAATTAACGAAAATGATACATCTCCTCTGTCTGCGTCACGTTTTTTGCCATTTTGTAATAATAAGTGCTGTCTGTCACATTCGTAATCCTTCTTTCCCTTCGAAGCGTTACGTAACGTTCGAAGGCTTCATACACAGGTTGATATATTATGGGAAATCATTTAAGAATTATTATAACTGGCCGCTAGCCTATGTACAAATGATCGTTGTATATAGTGACATTTAGCAGATTCTACTGTACAGCATGTAGGAAGCAGAGCAGGGAATCTCAACCTCTTTCAGCTGTAGTCCCCTAAGCAGTATATTATATCCGTGGAGCCCAGCTTTAGGTTTTAATAAGGAAAAATAAATTAATTAGAAAATACTAACTCTGTAAACGCCGGAATATTGATACTCATTTGAACAGACAATTTTATAGATAAGCTTGTGGTTGTTGTCCATGTATAATATACCGACTACAAATATATTGTAAATTAAGGAACTGTCCAACATGTTGTACCCAGGTGGGAAATAGTTATTGCAGGGGCGTAGACAACATTTTTAGTTTGGGGGGGGCTGAGGTGTGGGATTACTTTAGATTATGACCAAACTATAAATTAGTATGATCAATTTGAATTAATAGGATTTTTTTGGGGGGCTTAAGCCCCCCCAAGCCCCCCCTTGTCTACGGCTATGTACTGCATTGATTGAAATTAATTAGATATCAAATAGACACAATGGAATGTAAGAAATGTATGGCTAGACAGACAGAACACAAATAAGTTAAGTTAGTTAACTGATTGGATTAATGAATTTACTCTCAACTAATTAAATTGCAGCTCAGTTAGGCATCCTATAATGCACACTTAGCAATCGTAGAAATACTAAAATCCTTTATACTAATTGAATACTAGCTGCTAATCCATACTGGGACAACCCTGGTTAAAAGTTTTGTCATCTTTTGGGATGGTAGATATAAATATTTTTGTGAGATATTACAAGTTGTTTCTAGATACAGTACTCCCCACCCCCCTACCATATTTAAAGTCTGTAGCTCTTACCAGTACCCCAATCAATTCCGAAGAAACAAACAAACAAACAAACAAACAAACAAACAAACAAACAACAAACAAACCTATGTAATTTAATATACAAGGTACTACCTGACCTGCCTCATATTTCCCAACAGCTGAGCGAACAGGTGCTTGCCCACACGAATTTGTGAATAAGCTCAGAAGGGGTGTTCCTTATAGTACAGCCAGGAAATCACTTCTGAGTAGCTCTATGCAGACACTCGTAGCACTCATACTTATGATAGCGGTTATCTGACCAAAGTCCCTTCGGTCCCGCTATATCAGAGGCACATTAGCTGCCAGACACTTTCCATGGGAACAGCTAAATCAGTGGTTCCCAACCTGGGATCCATGGACCCCTTAGGGGTCCACGAGATGTATTACGGTCAATGGGAGGGGGTCCACATAATGACTATAGGGGGTCCACGGTTGATAAAGGTTGGGAAACGCTGAGCTAAATAATTCCCCCTGTGTGCCTAATAAGGAGCTTCCTTATATGTAGACGGTCTATACAAGCCAATAAAACTAAGCTTAAATTTGTAGACCGTTAATATATTTCGTAAACCAAAGACCCCTGCCGTATATGGGAAAACTTAGACTATTTACGTAGAGAAAAACCTGGTCTAGAAATAGACGGTCTTCATAAAAGTTATTTTCTTAATAAGCACCTATTAAACTCCCGTTATTGATTGGCTACCTGTTTACGTGGTTTCTTCCTGTCCAGTTGTCGAGTACGTTCATAACGAGAGCAAACTGACTGAAGAAATCCACGTTATACTATCGAGGCATGTCTCGGGTTTTAATCATCTTGGGGTTGAATTGTAGAGCGCTCTGCTTGGAGACCTCTCCCTGCTCTTGCCACATGTTTCCTCTGAAATAGCAACGGTCGGTCTATGCTACAGACTCCCGTGAGGGCCAGGTTCTTAGCAGCTCGCACCCTATCCCATATATATATGCCCCTGCGCCCTCAACTATCCAGGTAGTTACTGTGCTATAGTCTTATAGACGTAGATACATTGACAATTGTTTCTCGACAGAATGAATAACTTGTGAATAGGAGGATAGCTGGGCCTGTGGGGTATTGCAATTCCAATTTGAATGCAGACCCGAATATTTTTATCCAAAGAGCTTTACCACATAATAATGGAATCCTAATGGAAACTGAATGTCCTACTGTAGATAATCAATCCCTGCACAGAATTTCCCTTTAATACCTCGAAAAATTTTTTTAATATATACTTTGATTATCATATTTTAGGGCATTAGATTTAAACTGAAATTACTATATCGGCAAATTCAGCACCCCTAAGGTCCTAACCATTTACCAAATAGATAAATTATTTAATCCTGAATAACAATAAATATACAATACAATCATGCAAAAACCCATGTTAAATTACAAGAATTTCGGATATTCGTTACCAATGTACACCGGTGGCGTAGCACTGCTTGAAAAAGTGGTCCGACCAAAAACCGGAGCTACCTGACTGCGTGGTACGCCCATGTACCCTAATGGGATAACTTCTATAATTAGGAATTGTAGGAAGATTTGTACACAAGAGGACAATAGTATTTCAACACGCTACGTATTAGTAAATGTGTCCTATGTTATTTTCGGAGTTTCGCTCTCTTCACATACAAGTGCAGTAGCTGTTGCGAATCTCAACATACATTTATTTTGTTTTGGTATTTAAATATTTGCTCATTCAGTTAATATATACGAGCCCTTCGGTCTCGGTCGCTTTGCGACAGATCGGTGCTACTACCTCAAGTTAACAGCCGCTGTGCGGCCTTACTCCTACCTTACTCCCTTTCTACCATTTTGTTTCGGCCTTACACAAAATGGTAGAAAGGGACGTTATGATTTTGAATTTTCATTAATTTGTTGACCTATTTGTGTAAACAACAACAACAACAACAACAAATATTCATATTATAAATTTTTAAACGCGAAATTCGTGTTCAGCATAATTGTTTACCTATAATAACCGTTGAAAGCTAACTTCTAGGTTGATTTTGAATTGTAATTAATTTGTTGACCTATTTGTGTAAACAACAACAACAACAACAACAAATACTCATATTAGAATTTCTAAATGCGAAATTCGTGTTCAGCATACTTGTTTACCTATAATACCCGTTGAAAGCTAACTTCTATGTTGATTTTGAATTTTAATTAATTTTTTTACTTATTTGTGTCAACAACAACAACAAATATTCATATTATAAATTTATAAATGCGAAATTCGTGTTCAGCATAATTGTGTACGTATAATACCCGTTGGAAGCTAACTTCTAGGTTGATTTTGAATTTTAATTAATTTGTTTACCTAGTTAGTTTAAACAACAACAACAAATATTAATATGAAAAATTTATAAACGCGAAATTCGTGTTCAGCATACTTGTTTACCTATAATACCCGTTGAAAGCTAACTTCTAGGTTGATTTTGAATTTTAATTAATTTGTTTACCTATTTGTGTAAACAACAACAACAAATATTAATATGAAAAATTTATAAACGCGAAATTCGTGTTCGGCATACTTGTTTACCTATTATAACATTTGTTTACCTATTATAACATTTGAAAGTTAGTTTATATCCCAATATTAATTGCGGTTTCTTATCCCCCATCACTTTAATATAATCCGGACAAACACACACACAAACACACAAACAACAATCGAGATTTAATAATATAGATGTGTGCAGTTTTGCCTTGTGGTTCAAGTGGCACAGATGGTACAGTGGTACCTGGTACGGGTAAAGTTGAAAACTTTTACTTAGAAAGTGTTGAGTGAGTTCTTAATATTTTAGCTCATGCAATACAAATTACTTGACTAGTTTATTATAACATAACATTCTACACAGCACATTATTATTATTACTGTGCCGACTATACTATAGTATAGTGGCCCAGTATTAGAATCACTGCCTTTATTTATATTATTATTATTTCTCCGTAGCAGGTGCCCTGGCCACACCTGTATACATAGAGGGCTGAAACTTGGCATGTAGATTCGGAGTCGACGTCTAATTTGCACCTGGGGTTACGATTTTGTATTAACAAATTTTTGACACATCTTTAACACCTTTCAAAATTTGTCTGGTCCATAACTCAAAAAATGTTTTACTAAACCCCAAAATTTTATTTCACAATTGGATTCGCCATAAAATTCTGCGTCTGATGAGAGAAGAAATTTTTCAATAAAGGGGTCAATTTCTGCCATAAATGGGGGTTGAAATTTCTTTGTTTACTGACACTTCAATTTCAGTAAAGTGTTAAATCTAATTCTATTGTTTCAACTTGTAATAATTATATTGATTTAACTTGTTAAATCCTACTCTAGTGATTCAACTTGCGATAATTATATTGATTTAACTTATAAATTCCAGCTGGCTTCTATTTAATTTTAGTATTACTATACAATTGATTAAATTAAATAATATAATATAAGGAATTTGTTGACTCAACTCAACCAACCATGGATAACATTGCTAAAATAAATAACTAATAATATAATTTATTATCAATATATAATGAATGAATGGCATTAAACTAAAGATGGTTTATGATAGAACCGTTAAGATTTTACATTCCACAACAACGACAGATTAAGTGAATATATTTATTTCGGCGAGAATATTCTTGCACAATTAATGACTGACTTAATTAATTATAATTAATTCATTTTGTATTTAACTTATAGACGGTTCCAATTGGATTATTGGGGTTATCGAGTGCGTGGAATTCAAACATTATAGTGAAATTCAATTTAAATTAATAATTATTGCAAATTATTGAACATAATTTATTTTGCTGAATATAATAATGGTGTTAAATAATTAATACATTAATTAAATTTTTATGCTAATTAGCTAAATTTCATTAATCTCAGAGATGATACAAGATATAAACAAACTTTCAATTTATCAATTGGTCCTTATGCCAGGTACCACCTATACAAGTGGGTCTTGACACCTTGAGGTGATGATGACATCGTTAAAAAAATGTATTTTTACAATTTTTTTAATTCGACATTTAAAATGGGTTAGTTGGTGTTGGGTGATGACCCGACACTCACATAAAAAATGCTGACTCATCACTTATTATATTCTACTGAAACTTGAATATCTTTGAAACGAAGTGAGCAAAATGGAAACTTCCACGACTCTAACGGTCGTTGCCTTCTGAAACATCTTTCTGAAATAATTTAACACCTTCATAGTGATGATGACATGGCGGAAAAAAAAATCCAAAATTGCAGCCTGTGCCGAGAGCATGTTCCTATGGAGGCACTATCAATAAACCACCACCAAAATATAGTGCCACCAAAGGAACATGCGTCGGCACAGGCTGCAATTTTGGATTTTTTTATTATTATTTTTTTTTTCTCCGTAGACGGTGCCCTGGCCAGAGCTTTATAGTTGATGGGCTTAAACTTTGCATGTAGGTGCGATGGGACCGTTTAATTTGCACCTGGGGTAACGATTTTTGATTAAGAAATTTTTGACACATCTTTAACACCTTTCAAATTTTGTCTGGTCCATAACTCAAAAATTGTTTTACTAAACCCCCAAATTTTATTTCATATTTGGATTCACCATAAAGTTCTGCGTCTGATGGGTGAAGAAAACTTTCAATAAATGGTTTAATTTCTGCCATAAATGGGGGTTGAAATTTCTTTGTTTACTCACACTTCAATTTCAGTAAAATTGTTAAATCTAATTCCATTGTTTCAACTTGTAATAATTATATTGATTTAACTTGTTAAATCCTACTCTAGTGATTCAACTTGCGATAATTATATTGATTCAACTTATAAATTCCTGCTGGCTTCTATTTAATTGTAGCATTACTATACAATGGATTAAATTAAATTAATTTATATAAGGAATTTGTTGACTTTACTCAACTCACCGTGGATAACATTGCTAAAATAAATAACTAATAATTTAATTATTATCAATAAGTAATGATTGAATGGCATTAAACTAAAGATGGTTTAAGATAGAAACAAAACTTAAAATTTATCCCCCGTTCCTTGTGACTCGGACCAGTTAACAAATGGTTCTTGACGCCTTGAGGCGTTGATGACTGGGCGAAAAAAAATCCAAAATTGCACCCTGTGCTGACAGCATGCTCCTTTGGAGGCACTATCAATAACCAACCAATAAAATATAGTGCCACCAAAGGAACATGCGTCGGCACAGGGTGCAATTTTGGATTTTTTTATTTATGTTTTAAGTCTTTATATCACTCAGCCACAAATCAAATATAGTTTTCATATGTCTAGAGTCCTTAATATTTACTGTTGGAATTACATTATCTGGTTTGGTAAACTTCACGAATCTCCTCAGTTCCTCGTAGCTGCTATGCTCACTATACGGCAGATCGTATATATGTATGTTATAGTAGCGAATCGGTTTTATTTTAGTGAGCAGCTGATTCTTCTTGAAAGCCCAGCCCGTAGGACGGATGGCTAGCACTGCTGAATAGGATGGAAATCTATCTGCGTACTCTCTGACTGACTGGAGAGAGAGAGTGCTCATCTTAACTACGTGTAATCTGCTCGTACGGGAATCTGTGGTTAGTCGCTCCTTCAACTGAGACCAATCGTAGCACTCCAATAAACTCTGTTTGCTTTTGCTGACGCAAATCTTACAGTCCAAAGCCTCGGCTAGGCCTAGGTACATGCGCTCCTTCCCAACAAGGTAGCTGCCTACGAGGATAAGCGTGTTAGGGTCCGACTTGAGCGCGCTCTTGCACAGAGAGATGGCGTGGCTGATTACGTCATCCTGTGGCGGAAATGTGTACATCGGGTTCATATAGGTGGTGTCTAGGAATAGCGTGTCCACTGTGAGGCCAGATAGCCATGGATAACATTCCATTCTAGAGTGAGCCCTGAAATCTCCTGTGTGGAGATGATGCTTCCCATCTGGAGTGCTGAACCTAAAGAGCACGGACCCGGGGCAGTGGTTAGCCTCTAGCAGCACCACTTCCACACCGTAGATGAGGTAAACTGTGTCCAGGGACAATGGGTGCACACAGGATGAGCTCAGACCTATTTTGGTGCGAACTAGATTGGCAGTCGTCTGAGTGCAGTAGAGAGAAGAGGAGAACTTCTTGCTCAGACCCATGTAGTGGTCTGCGTGGAAATGGGAAAGAAAATAAGCGATGCAGTTTGGAATAACTCCATATGAAAACGCATCCACAGTGAAGCTGGTCCCTGGTATTTTCTTATATTCGGGGCATACTTTCTTCCCGACAGAAGAGATCGGGTAACCACCGTACAATTTGGCTGTTTTATTGGCTGTTTTATAGCTATAATCTACTCTTTTTCTTTTACTGCTAGCTTGTGGAGGCTCTGGTATAAATGTTGGGGCAGACTTTTTACCATTTTTGTCAGTTAAAAAGAACGAAATTATATTTGTTTGTTTAGGCCCGTGGCTAGTACTATTTAACGCATGTTTTAATATAGGTTTTTCATCAAACTTTTCGTAAGATAGAATCTCACAGTCATCTGAACTATCTTCTAATTCCGAAACTATTTCGTCCACTACTTCTGCCAATGATTCAAAGTCATCTTCGTCTCTACCGACCTCTATCTCCACCTTACCCAGCTCGGTGAAGTCGTCTGTTACACAGCTATCCCCGGTATGCATGCTATACAACTACCCCTACAGATGTACTTGTTCAGATACTGATTTCTATTTGCTTATTGTGAAACTTTAAAGTCTAAAGAATAAGTTTATAACTGATAATACTGTATCTCTAGATCCAGTCCAACACTCGTAACTTAGCGACCAGTGGCTTAGCCAGAATAATAACAATTAATGTAGCGATTCTAATACTGACCGTCCCTTTCGGCATAAGAAACAGTTGCAATCTGTTGTCATCTATAGAGAAAAACTACTGTAATATATAGTGAAACCTGCTGTCAATAAGGGCAACCCAAGGGACTTGACATAAATGGCCGTTATATACAGATATTACCCAGAAATTTAGGATAGTGATGAGGTGATACAATCTAGCAACAAGGTTTGCAGCATTTGTGTGTTGTAATCTATCTATATATTAAAAGCGCAATTGTTGTTTGTGTGTTTGTGTGTTTGTTTGTTTGTTTGTAGGTCCAGAATTAATTGGAAAGACTACGAGTCCTAGAAAGCTGAAAATTTGTATACAGGGGTAATTTTGTACTGCGACAACGATCTATTGGTTTTTGAAACAAAATAACGGGTTTATGACGTCACAGTTGCGAAAAACAGATATTTTGTACTAGCTTCCCAATTTTGCTCCGATCTGTAGAAAATTCAAAGCATTAGACGTACACTAAATTTCTACACCTGATAGCAGTTCACGAATTCCCATTTTTCTTCTGATTGTGACACAGTTAATTAATTAGTCCGTACACTAATCAACCATAAATAGTGTATCGTACCAACACAGGTATAGCAAATTGCAAGTGTAATATTCCAATTTTAGCCAATTAAATTCGAGGGTTTGTTAGTATGGATTAGCACAGTGTTTCTTAACCTTTTTAAACTTCCGCACCCCTTTAGCTTTCAAAATCAACTCTCGCACCCCCTGGTAAACGTAAGATCGTTGATTTTTTACTATAAACAGAACTTGTACTCTTTTCGAGCACCCCACAGAATTGTACCTCGCACCCCCGGTTGAGAACCACTGGATTAGTAGATTTAATCAATCAGTATAAATAGATTGTGCATAATAGGAATATTTTCTGAGGCTCCAATTTGATTGATTTAAAATAAATTAATTTAACCAATCAATCATTTGTCTATTCTATTGCCTGTTTTTCTTTTAGTATTATTTTGATTCGAGCTTTCTTATCGTGCAACTGAAATTTATTGAGCTACTAGCCGAAAAACCGCCCTCTGGGCGGCATTTTTCTGCTAGTTTACTATGCTTTACTACGCTTTGTATTTGGTGGTAAGTTTCATTTTCACGTTTTAATCGCTTTCTCGCTGTATTGGGCGTTTGTTTACAATCATTACCAAACGCGAACGTTTTTTAAGTGGCATACGTATAGTTGATAACAGGTTTGGATTTTGTATGTAAATTATGACTGAAGTTGGCAAAATATGCCAACCCGATCTATATATTGTCAGGTTCTTTTATGATAAACATTCAAGGGACAAAAATTGTGCATAATAGAGAGAATTCATAATAAGCGAACTCAACTTAGTACAAACCCTATGTAAGTTGTTAAATTGAGACCATAGGGCTTGTTCATAATAAAGCAGACGAAATCTTGTTCATAATAAGCTAGACCTGACTGATAGCAATAGGTATGACTATTAAATTGTCCAACAACACAAATGTAAGATAGAATTTTATTGGTCTATATGTACTATATTCAATTGTTGTTTATATTATGGGAAATCATATAGGGATACTGAACACAAATAACTGATTGGATAAATTAATTTACTCTCGACCAATTAAATTACAGTCTCAGATAGGCATTCTATACTACACTTAACAATTGATAGAGACATAAAAATCCTTTTATACTAATTGAATGCTAGATGCTAATCCATACTGGGACAACCCTCGAATTTAATTGGTTAAAGGTTTTGTCACCTTGGGGATGGGAAGATGTGAATATTTTTCTTAAAAATTCCTTATCTGGAGTGGTGAGATAATTCCTAGATAATATGCAAAATTTGGTAGAGATCGGTTCAGGCATCTCAGAGGAGATGTGAGGACAGACAGACAGACAGACATTGTATTTTATATATATAGATTAAAACTCATTATTAATGTAATTGCTTTTTGGGAGGGAAAGGCCGCGAAGCGGCCGTTAATTGTATCGCGTAGTGCCTAACACGAACGAACAAAAGTCGCGAAGCGACTTTTGTGAGAGAGTGATCCGTCGCGAAGCGACCGAGACCGAAGGGCTCGTATTATTAAAACCCAATTGTTGTGTGCGGATGATCGCTATACCAGAACCCTCGCCTTGACTTTGCCGGGCCGTCACTGCAGTAAATATGTCCCCTGGTAATGATTTCGATTCAATATAAGAATTCATCGCAAACATATAAACAAGGTTTATTTTATTAAATAGTGGAATAATACTAATAATAATGCTAATAATAATACTAAGAATAGAATACTATACTAGAGTAATAATTGTCAGTCGTAAAATATCACAAATGAGTAGTGTAGTTTCTAGTATACCAAACGAATATAAAATCCCAAAATATATACAAAATACAAACAATACAAATCCATACTGTCTAAGCTATATAATAAGGAGGAGATTATGCCATAGGATTGAGTACGTTACTAAAGTAGCAATAATGTAGCTAGGGACAGGCTGTAGTCTACCAGTTAGAGTTGGGGATAGGATAGTAGTTGTGGTGGGGGTGTGGCATTCTCTGCACGTAGTAGGGGGGCGGACAGATGGGGGGGCACTGGTTGTGCGGGTGGTTGGGGTCCATGAGGGAGCGGTGCATGGGCGGGCCGTAAGGGGGGTACTGCTGGTTAGGGGGGACTGGGGAGTGGGGACGGGGGGGCGTGGGGGCGGGGATCTGAGGGGAGTGGGGGGGACAGGAGGAGGTGGGAGGATGTTTGTGTTGCAGAGGGGGGGGCTGGGGGTGTATCCCCTGGTGCGGCGGGAGGGGAGGGGGCGCTCTGGGGGACTCGGGAGGGACGGGGAGGGGAGAGGGGGTGGAGTGGAGTCCGATGGGAGGAGGGTAGTGAGGGGGAGGGGGCGCGCCGTGGTAGGGGAACTGCTGGGCGTGAGGGGGCGGGCCTTGGTGGGGAGGGTGCGAGAGGGGGTGGTGGTGGGGCGGAGGGGGAGGGCCCCACTGCCCCGGGCCCGGGGGGTGAGGGCCGTGCATCGGAGGCATGTGCATGGGGGGAGCCCCCTCATGCCAGTGGGCCCCGTTCCAGCCGGGCGGGGGGTGCGGGGGGTGTGGGTTGCGGGACGGCTCCCAGTGGGGAGGGGGAGGGGACTGCTGGTGGTAGATGGGACGGGGCTGCGGGGAGTTCGCTGGCGAGAAGGGGGGCGGCCGGGAGAACGGGTGCTTAGACTTGGAAGGCTTGCTTTCGGAATAGACCGGCTTATACTTAGCCCTGGTCAGCTCCTTGGGTCTGCTGAAGGTCTCCTTCGAGTCCGAGTCGGACGCGCAGGACTCAGAGTCGGAGGAGAGGGATGCGGAGCGAGGCAGCCTCTTGGAGGGCCCGCTGTCCCCCAGGCCTTCGTCCCCCCAGATGCCCTTGCTCGGCCACAGCTCAGAGTCGGAGCAGTGGAACTCCTTGTCGCCCGTGTCCTCCCCGGAGTAGGGGCTGTAGATGGAGCTCAGGTGGGAGCTGTCGATGCTGTCTTCCAGTTTGCTGGCGCCTGTGCCCTTGTGAAGGGGCGTGGCGGCACCTGTCTCCTTGGAGGGGGCGGGGCTGTCCAAGTCCAGGACCCCGCAGAGAGAGGGCCAGCTCTGACACTTGGTGAGGTTGTCGGTGGAGAGGGAGCTCATCCAGTGGTGGCTGATGTCCCCTCCCGCGGGCCTGTCCTCGGGCGAGAGGGAGGACAGGTTGGAGACCGACTGGTGCTTCTCGGGCGGGGCCCGGGGCCCGGGGATCTGAGAGCTGTCCACGCTGAAGTTGCGTCTGTGCAGGCGGAGCGACTTGTCTCTCGAGGGAGACTGAGAGGCCTTCTTCTCTTCCTTCTGGTTGGGCGTGTTCATGTCTTGGTTGTTCTTGGAGAAGAGATTGAGGAAGAAGTGGTCCTCTTCTCTGGGCCAGGCATCTGGACCCTTGCCCACCTGCGGCTGAGTCCACTTCCGGTTCTGCAGGTGCTGGAGCGTGGTGTCCTGGAACAGCTGCTGTCTGACGTCATCAGCGCCGTCTGTCGACAGTCCGAAGTCCGGGTTGATAGCCCTGAGTGTGGACACCGAGCTGATGCTCTCCAGAGACCCGGTCTTGGAGCGGCTGTTTCCGAGGCTAGAGGGGTGCCCGCGCATGCCAGAGTCCTCCGAGAAGTGCAGCGATATCGTGTGCTGCAGGACCGGGTGTCCCGAGTGCGACTTCTCTCGCTCCCCATTGCTCACGAAATCTACGGTCTCTAAGGGCAGGGAGTACGTGCGGTGCGTAGGAGCGTGTCTCGGCTGGGAGAGAAGAGGCGCTGTGTCCGGTTTGTCCAGTCCCAATCCAAGGTTGATTGATAAAATCTTAACGTCTATAGTCTCTAGGATGAATGGGTTATCTGTGGAAGTCAACTGGAAATCTTTCTTGTAACAGGTCTCCAAGGTGGCTAAGGGATCTTTGGAGAGGACATTCCAATTCTCCAAAGCACTGCTAGGAACTATCTTCCAAGTACGCACCTCTTCTACTTTTACGCCTTGTTTATCTAATTGGGAGATAATGATCTTGTTTCTGGTTCCATCAGCGATATATTCCGCGATATCGACCAGGTACGCCTTCCCATAGAGCAACAGCACAGACACGTAGCTCGACTTCTCAAGCATATCGCTGCACACCTCGTAGGTGACGAATTCCGCGAGTCTCTTCCTCGCCTCACTGCCAGCTGTCTCCTCGCAGACTCTCTCACAGAGCTGCTCGATCTCGTAGTTGATCTTATTGGTCCCCTCTTCACTGCTAACCTCTCTGTCGCCTATGACGTAACTGGTGTTTCGCGGCATTTCGCACGTGACCACGCCCTCCCGGGTCTCCTCTCCCCGTCTGAGGAAGTACTCGCTCAGCTGAGCCAGCTCCTCCTCGGTGGCGCACCTCTCCAGCGCGCGACACATGTCGCCGGGGTTGCACTGGAAGCCCCCCATCACCTGGAACCGCTTGAAGGGGGTCTTCTGCAGGAACTGCACGTACCCCTCCAGCTGCTGGCGGGCGAACACGGGGTCCGCGGCGCCGAGCGGGAACTCCTGCTGGCGCATCTCCGCGCTGGTCTGACTCGCCACGAACCAGTGCGCAGTGGGCACCTGCAGGATCTGGGGGAGGGAGGGGAAGAAGGCGGGCAGTTGGTTCGGGTCCTGCTCTGAGGGCGTGGTGCCCGGGGGGACGGTTTGTTCCTGTAGCGAGTAGATCTGCTGTCCCTTCTGGAAGAAGACAGCCAGCAGCTCGATCAGCTGTTCGACGCAGGGCTGGAGTAGGCGGACCTTGTGCAGGTTTATTTCCTGTCTGGATATCTTCTTCGTCACACGGGCGTGCTCAATACCGTTAGGCGCCGTTTCGTTCCCATTGCTCAGCCTGCTGGCGCCGCCCCGGCTCCTCTGAGCCATGACGTCAGACAGCTCGCCGAACGCTGTCTTCACGATGGCAGAGAGAGACAGGGTCTTCTCCTCCACCGGCTCGAATATCCACGAAACGGCGTCTTTGAAATTACGCACTCCGATCTCTAACGAAGTGCCTCTGAGGAGCTTCTCGTACTCTTCAATCAGTGAGAGTAGATCGATCCGGAGTTTTCCAAAAGTTGATAAGAAAGTATCCAAATGTTGCTGACATGAATCTACAATTGTTTGTGTATTGAGACTGTGAGGTTTAGGTGGGAACCTCTGAAAATAATTCTTATTCGGTTCTGTGGTAGTACTGTCCATGCTAGTTCAGTAAGTAACAAATCTCATTAGTTGCAATTCAAATCTCATTTTACAAATTATTCAGATTTTATATGCTTCTGCATGCATACTGCATATTACATTCCATTGTAGTGTGTGCCAAGTTCAAAAGTGCTGAGAATGAGGAGTGAGTTGTAAGAGTGGGACTTTACAATTCAAAGGCGTAATAATACCCAATGACGTGTAATTAATTTGAACTGAACAATGGCCTAAGCTTAACTAAGAATAGAATAACTATGTTCAAATACGTTGTTAGGATAACTGATCGCTGATCACCCTATTGAAATATTAATAAAGGGGCAGTAACACATTGCATCAAATGCAAAGGAATACCTCCAGGCGTGTCTGGTGTTTTCAATGGGAGAGAATGGCGATGAGAAAATGCTTTGCTAAGATCTAATAAAGTTGGAATCAAATTAATGTGGATTATGTAACACTAACAAGTATTATCAACCCATTGCACAATTAGTAAGGATCTATGATTCATTGGGGACTAAGGTTAATTATAAGTTAATTAAAACTAATAAAATTTAGAGTATATCATTTAAGAGGACGATCCTTTTAACAAAATATTCTTTTAACTAAACTTCTCATTAAATTTCAGAAATCCCCAAATTCCTATTGAATTATTATGAATACTATTGAGTATTGATCATTCTACAATGTTTGCTTTGAACACTTTGCTACAATCTATTTAAATAAAGATTGATAGAAATACTCGCTGGTTCGAACAGCTGGATACAGCTTTAATTAATGAGAAGATTAAGAAGAAACACCTACAAAAACGTGTAAAAGTTTAAACTAGTAAAACTTGTTATAGAAAAGTTTATAGAATTTGTTTAATTTACTCCTAATTAATTTTGGATCGCTAATATCGAGTTTATAATCCTACTCATTATCACTGTCAATATTAATTATTACAATAGTAATGGCAGTTACAGAGCTTGTTTGGCAACTTGGACAACTAATGCTAAGTAGAAGCCAACAAGTTATAAGTATATTAGGTAAGCTAGGTAAGGAGTTAGAAATTTACAAATACATTTCTACTGCAGACAGAGGGTTGCTAGCTGGTCCTGCACTCGACTCGCTGCGCCCCTTGTCCCTCCAGGTCTTCGCCTGTCTGGCTCATAGTGGCGGGGTCTATGTCCTCCAGCATGACGTCAGTGATGAGGTCCGCGTCGCTCAGGTCCATCGGGATCGGGGGCGGGGGGAGCAGCTTCTGCAGGTCCGCCATGTTCTCCATCTTCAAGAACCCGTCGTGCGGGAACTTGATGGAGAACTTGATGATGAGTCTGCCCTTCTCGAGGGTCCGTTGTCGAGGCATTCCTTCGTTGAGGACTGTTTTGATGTCTCCGGGACGTATGAGCTCCCCTGGGATGGTGGAGATCACGAGCTGGCGCTTATCCAGAGTATCAATTATCCGGTCAAACCCACACAGAGACTCGACTAGCTCCAACTCGATGCTCATGATAAGATCGACCCCTTTGCGCCGGTACACGCCGTGTTTCTGTTCGTCCAGCACCACGATGAGGTCTCCAGGGGTCTTCTTTGGCTTCTGGTCTGCCTCTTCGTGGAATACTATCTTTTGTCCATCAGCCATACCCTTCTCAATGTGTATCTTTAGAATCTTCTCCTTGTTGATGGTTTTCTTTCCATTGCAGGTTTTACACCTGTGTCTGTCGGGTATAACTTCCCCCAGGCCTCTACACTCGTTGCACACGACCCGGGACTGCTGCATCATCCCAGGGAGTATCTGGTGCATTATAGTCTGCACGCCCTGTCCGTTGCAGGCCCCGCACGACCGCACGTGGTTCTCCGCGCCCCCCTTCCCCTCGCAGCCGGAGCAGATCACCTCCTTGTTCACGACGATGTTACGCTCAGCCCCGTTATACAGCTCCTCTAGGGTAACCTGCAGCTCAAACACAATGTCTTTTGTTTTGGTATCGTCTCGTTTCGCCCTCCCTCCGCCAAAGAACATATTGAAGATATCATCCGCGTTCGAAAACCCGCCCATCCCCCCGCCCTCCTTCAGGGCCTCCTCCCCATGGCTGTCGTATAGGGTACGTTTCTCGTCGTTACTCAACACCTCGTAGGCGTACGATATTTCTTTGAACTTCTCTTCGTCTCCGGTGGCTTTATCCGGGTGGAACTTGAGAGCCAACTTCCGGTAGGCCTTCTTGAGCTCCGAAGAGCTGGCGTTAGGCGGACAGCCTAGTATGTCGTAGAGTCGAGTTTCCTTTACCATTTCTTTGGAGAGATGGTATTATAGTAACAGTGAATTCCTTCTAATACACAACAATGATAATAATACAAAAGCAATGAGAGCGGGTTGAAGAGAAATTATCACGGGTCTCATTGCTTTTCTATTTTCAAAACACAAGCCAACTAAAGAAATTTCTGAGTCGTAAAACAAAAAATTTCATGAAGGCATTTGAACTAATGGCTTTGGCAAATAAATGATAGATAATCTACTTTATTAATTTATTAGTTTGCATCTGAATGTACAAAATAATCAGTCTAAAAATGGGCTGAATGGGTTTAAAAGTCATGAATATCACACCTAATACAACAAGAGTTTGAAGGCAAATGCCTTGAATTGGAAACAATATACAAACTGTTCTTACAATAGAATATAAGTACTTTGTCTAAAACTAGTAAATAATTGACCATTAACTTAAAACTGAGTAGAATGTTCTAGAAAACTAAAAATAGACATTTCAGAAGCAGAGAAGTGTTCTAGAAGGTTACAGAAGAATCTAGAAAGATATATTTAGAACTCTGTTTAATTAATTATCAATCGACTACGAATCATTCTTCCACAATATAATGATAATAAATTAAAGCAGTTTTTGCAATGTATTATTATGTAGCTAATATAAGGTATCCTTCAGTAATATTGAAAATAACCACACTGAATCTGACAACCAAAAAATGCGAGGACCTAACCGCGTGAGGACTTTGTAATCAAGGGTCAGTATTGTTATTCTTGCAACATTTCCTTATTCCTGTAAACCGGAGAATTTATTATAAACTTCTACAGTAGCACACAATGCTATGCGCATTACATAGCGTCTATAGAGAAGTAGTATATAATATCTTATGGGTTTTATCCCGTTTAAAAATATAAAATAAATTTATAGAGATCTCACGCTTTCATCTACACATTCCTAACGACCAGTAAGTTGCTCAATATTTTTGATTACCGTTTATAGATATTGTATGTATTTCTTTAAATATTTATTATAAATAATATTTAATTATTATAAATGCAATTCATTGCGATCTAGGAAAATCCCGAAAATATTATTTCGATGATAAAATGTGGGTAGCAGATTGCTGCAATTAAACACTCGAGTAATTTGATCAAAAAAGATGTTTGACTTCGTATAATAAAATTATACAAGCTAGTGTTTCTATAATAAAATTTAACCCTAGAATTAACACCTATGCAGCGAGATTCCTTATACGATTACGCTAATAGCAAATATTTATATTTGAAATCTCGGTGGTATAAACACGAGAGGACCGTCGAAATTCGTATTATCAAGTATCACAAATGAAGTTTATATATGCCTTAGAGGTGAAGCCTAGAATGAAGCACTTTGGTTAGGCAAAATCCCGTCGACATTGTTTGCTGTTGTCATATTTAAGATTAATTAAATTTAAATTATAATTATAAATAAATGAATTGACATACCTTATTATAGGAAATTAACGCGCCATGTAATTAACGCGAAGGAAATTAACGCTCCATGAAATTAACGAGAATTGGAGCTGAACACTTTCAAATACATCAAATTAACGCGAATAAATTTTATAAAAAAATTTCAGGATTATTAATCTCCTGATTTAATACTACATATAATATTATTGTGCCTATTTGGGCACAATAATATGTAGTATTAAATCAGGAGCAAATAATGCAGCCAATTTTCAGAGGATCCCCGTCTCCACAGGCCCCGTTTGTGGAGGTTCCACTGTATGCAAAATGAATGTCAAATATCAAAACAGCTTCACATATCTCATTCACATCCTGTTTAGAGTACTGCAATGTAAGCATTAGAACTACCTTATTATAGGAAATTAACGCGAATGAAATTAAAGCGAATTGGAGCTGAACATTTTAAATACATGAAATTAATGCAATAAATTTTAGAAAAAATTCAGGATTATTAATCTCAACATTAAATACTATTTATTGTGCCCAAATAGGCTTCAAATCTACTTGATAGACATTGTATATCCTTTCAAGCTAGTTGCACATCTGAAAATATGTAGCTCGGAAGTTTGTGCAACCATTGTATAATTTTGCTAAATAGCAGGAAATTAAGGTCATGGAAATTAACGCTCCATGAAATTAACGCGATTTGGAGAAATTCGCGTTAATTTCCTATAATAAGGTAATCAAAAGCCATGACTTAACTTTTTGTGGAAAATTTACCAACACCAAGCGACGCTTTTTTATTGCTTTTGGATAGTCATAGTCCTGATGGTTATCGCCACCAAACGACCACATTATGGAGAAGTGGCTATTCAACATATGACTAGCTCCATAACAATAGCTTCCCTGAAATTTACACTAATTGTTCAAGAGAACCATAATTAAATTTTTTTAAAGGGAAGAAGTTTAATATATCCATTGACATGTACATAGTTAAAAGGTCAGTACCAATATATATAAAGTACATAGGATTGCAGTACAATAAAATAATTAATCAAAGAGGGGGGGGGGAAGTGGAGGTGTTTATACGAGAAGCTAGTCCTGGTTAGAGAGACTCTCCGCAAGTATTAAGTCGATAGGGTGATCATCTTCTATTGGATTCTTTGTCCTTCCAATACGACTGCCCCGTATGCATAAAATTGCAGAACGGAGTAGTGCGAAAGAGAGGTGTGTGCGCAGCCAACAAACTGTCCGGCTGTAAGATTGTTTCTTTTTGATGGCGAGCATCGATGCTAGACGATTGTAGAAAATGTTTGCTGTCTGTCCCATTCCGCCACAAGCAGAGAATACTAAAGGTGTGAAAGATGACTTTTCAACTTCAAGCACCCGTTGTTGATATTTTCTACGTTTTTCTAACTCATGAGATCTATAAACCTTGGATAGTTGGCGGGAACGATTCGTCCTGGCGTATGGATTAAAAATCCTTATGTCATAAAATGCCTTTTCAAATCGACCCCCCCAAAACCCACAAGAAGATATATCAAGTCTTGCGTTATCATCATGGTTGGCTGTTCGCGGGATTAAAACTTCGCCATTCAGGTTCTGGAGCATTGGCTCTACTACTACATTGTGACTTACTTCACTGAGCAATTTTGCAGTACAGTCACGGATTTCATTATGACGGATTATGGTGTATCCTCCTGTGTTATAAGAAAACGCATGTTCAACTGTATTTAATTTTCCACAAACACATTTTTGGGGCATTCTAGGTGGTTGCCAGCCATATCGGAGACAGAGAGCATCGCGGAATGCTCCTTTGTGTAGGGCAAAACCATGTCTTTCAAGCGGTTTAGTGGAGAGCCAATTAGAAGATCCTTTTTCAGCTGCAAGCTCCATTGCAAGTTTATAATCTTGGGGGAGCCGGTCTTTGAGAATCTCTGAGAAGGATTTCGATGTATTGCGCGTAATAGCATGTATCTCTTTCTTTTTCTGATCGATGGAAATTCTGATATCTTTGAAATCTTCATCTTGGTTCAAAATTCGGTTTATGAGGGGCTCAGTTACGAAAAGAGAATTTCTGTATTCCGTTTCAGCTTTTTGGGATGGACAATCAATGGCTAGGCCTCCCAGACGCGCGGGGAGGGATATAAGTTTTCTCACCTCATCTCCTGGTATTTCTTTCCCTATAATACTGGGAATGAAATGTTGTCCTATTTCACAATCTAAAGGCTCAAGCAAATTTGTAATATCATTCGTAGTTCTAGACAAGAAGGACCATTTAGCAGAGAAACCTTGTGTATAGGCTGTATATGCAGCTTGAGGTTGGGTCTTAGCAATCTGACTTAGTAATCCTAGTTGGTTGATTATTGATGAGATGGTGCCCCCCATTTGAGTTTGCTTAAAATTATTTGTTCCAATGACTGATCCCAGCAATCTTCTTCCATCACTCGTTATAGATATACCAGAACCAGCAAATAACTTGGCAGCATCTTCTCTTTTATTATCTTTAACAAGTAGCCAAGTTTTCTCTGCATTTGGGAAGTATCCAAAAGCTGGTCCTTCCTCATTCAGCTGCGTCCACCACCTTTTAACCTGTTCCAGTGTGCCTGCTCCCGTTGCGTCGTCTGCATACCACACTTGCCTTGAGCCTGCCTCTTTTAATCTCCGGATTAGTGGTACTATTCCGATGGCATACATAGGCATCGCCAAAGGATCTCCTTGTGTGGTTCCTTCTTGGGACAGTATGATCTGCCCCCCTACATATAGCTCTGAGACCCCACCATAGCAGTTAGTCAACACTTGGAAAAGAGAGGGGCAAAGCATTTGTATATTTTGTAAGGCCATTTTCCTATTTAGCATATTGAAGGCATTACTAGCATCAACAAGTAGTAATGCATCAGTTTCGGTCTCCGCGTATATCCGGCGCATACTGTGTATGCCAGCTTCTATACCAGACGGTTTCCCGGCGCTCAACTGTAGAGCACCAGCAGCTTCTTGGATGTCATTGCCAATAATTCTCAATATTGCTTTGCTAATAATTCTTCGCATGACTTCACTGATACCGATTGGCCGAACCCCAGGGTTTTTATCAAGTGGGATAAGCCTGTTAGCAAGATATGGCTTTAGATATTGGTGCTCAATATCAACTGTACATAAGCACCTGGCGAAAGAAGCTAGGGAATTACATAGGTCTGTGGAAGCAGACCTAAAGGAGGTACACAATCTTCTCCATCCCTGGGCATCTATCCCTGAGGGACCAGCTCCTCCTTGGGTGTGGAGTACCTCAGACCTCATGAGGTCTGCATCAATTTGTTCAAAAATAACTGGATGCGGATGAGTGGCAATTTGCCTATCTGTATTAGTAAGAGTTGAAAGTGATTTTCCTGCAGGATGTTTTTTCTTTAGAGTTTCTAGTACAGTGTCTCCTGACTTGGTGAGGGCGTTCAGGTTCAGAACACCTATTTACTCCTGAAAATTTTAGAGTAGCCGAATTGCAGCTTTAAGTTTACCTTCTAGTACCATTTTGGTGAATGTTCTTGAAAGATTTTCTGTGGTATGCTCTGTAGGTGTGCTCAACGGGAGGCGCTCCTGTATCTCTCTCCCTTCTTCAAGCAGGGATTGAAGGTCACCAGCTTTCCATAGATGCATTCTCCTGGTCAAGCATACAACGTGCTCTTTAGCTTTCGAGGTTTTGTGAGGTTTTTGTAGAAGTAGAGCAGGCATAGTCATTACTGCAGATTCGTGTCGAAAATACTCGAAAAATAAATAAAGTTAAACCCAATTAGTTGTTATTGTTCTTCAAATGTTTATTTGCTAAAAACTTATATTCACTTTCATGTTTTCTTTAATATTTTGTACTATTGCAACATAGATTTACATCAAATGTGCTTGGTATTAAACCTAATAATATTTTACTTATTCTGGATTACTACTTGGTTATATGTATACGTGTATATCTCTAACTATAACATTTATTGTAAAAGAATCAGTGGACTTAACCGACATCCATGGTCCAAAATTTAACACTAATGAACAGGCCTGTTGTATGCCAGAATGACTCGCATGCTAGAATGACAAACCATGGATATTCACTATCTATGCTAGAATGACACGCTCTACTAATAATCTAATGACTGTTATGTTAGAACTTCACAGGTTTCTCAGTTCATTCAGACAATTACATTTCTGAATTCTAAGATTTCGTATTTGATTTCATTATTTTAACCCTCGGCTGGCTTGGGGTAAAATGTATAAATAGAAAAACCCCACTTTCACTTTCAATTGAAATTCAATTAACTTTCAGTTTCAATTTTACATTCCTAGCCAGACGAGGGTTAATTAAAACCAAAATTCGCTGATAGAAAAAGCAAAAAGTATGTTTAAAATTAAGACATTAAGATAGGTATTTAACACCGATTATTCGGTATTTAAATTGTTTGGTAGAATACTGTTCTAATTAATATTCCTGTACTTGTAGATCTAGCATAGATAGTGAATATCCATGGTTTGTGTCATTCTAGCATGCGAGTCATTCTGGCATACAACTATACGTATTGTGAAAGAGAAATTGATTATTGACGTATATATACAACATGACGAATATAATAGCCTACTATGAATTTAGTAAGGTGATTATGTCACCAATAATACAGTACTGTATTTTAAAATCTAAAGATAAAGAAGCCATAACAAAAAGTGAAATGTAATTGTCTGAATTAACTGAGAAACCTGTGAAGTTCTAACAGTCATAGATGATTAGTAGAGCGTGGGGGGAGCTGCACAAGTCAGAATTTAGAGTTATGATTTTGTCAGAATAATCAGTTCTGCACTTGTCAGAATGGGATTTTTAGAGTTCTTTACATGTCAGAATGAGATTTCTAGAGTTCTGCACATGTCAGAATCGGTTTTCTTGATTTCTGCACATGTCAGAATGGGTTTTTCCGAGTTCTGCACATGTCAGAATCGGTTTTCTAGATTTCTGCACATGTCAGAATCGATTTACCCGAGATAAATAAAGAATCCTAAAAATTTCTACTATTTGGTTTTTACATATTTGAGGGTTCCTATTCATTAAAATGAATGCATATATGAAATTGTGATTGTTTATATATTGTCACCTACCGGAGAATGGAATTATCTTGGTAAATTTTATGTGTATACACATAACAATTGTTCTACTCAAGTGTGGTTTCAGAAAACCCTCTATAAATGATAACATTTTGAAAATAAATTAATTCAAAAACTCATGGAATATACTTTGGACGAGTACAAACGTTTTAAGGGAAAAGTCTTCTCAACTGTAGACGGACATAAATATGTCAAGTCCAAAATTAGTGAAGAACACATCTACCTCAAGTGCGCTTTATTTAGGGGTAATTGTAAAGGAACAGGAAAACTCAATAAAGAAACTAACGAAATTACGCCTCTAAAACATCACAATCACCAATTAGAAGAATACAAAACAGATATCTACAAGCTGAAAAATAAATGCAAGACACTTGCAAAACACACTCAAACAATTCTTAGGAAAGTATTCAACGATGTAACGAGAACTGACCCTTGTGCACTCGAAATTTCATTCACCGAATGCGAATCAGCGATGTATAGTGCGAGGAGAACATTACAGCCAAAGATATCCCTGAATGCATCTGAATTTTGTGGAATGCTACCTACAACAACATTTGGAGAATTCCACCAATTTTCTGTATCATCTGGTGCTGACATTGGTGTCGTCTTCTTTTCGAACGAGATGAGTAACTTGTTAGCTGAGGTGACCAACATACACTTTGATGGCACATTTTTACAGTACCCTCTCAATTCAGTCAGTTATGGACCATATTCGTTGCTGTGGGAAGACACACATTACCCGCGATACATTGTCTCATGACTGCGAAGAGTGAAGAACTATATAAAGCGGTATTAGAATCTATCAACGCTAATATACCTCAGTTTAAGCCTCAAGCTGCAATGTCAGATTGGGAACCTGCAGCTAGGAATGCAATAAAGGAAGTATATCCTCAAATAGCAGTTTATGGCTGCTGGTTCCACTACACACAGTGCATCTGGAGGAAAACACAGAAGCTCGGATTGAGTCATTCATTCAAGACCAATATACAAGTCCAAACATTCTTAAGACAACTGATGGCCATCCCTTTTCTTCCAGCTTCTCTCATCAAATACCATCGGTAAGTGATTCGGAGAAAATAAAGTTGGAACAACTGCAAAAGTATTACAGAAAATATTGGATAAGACGAATAACACCTGACCAACTCTCTATCAATGAACTCAATATCACTACAAACAATGGGGCAGAAAGTTACCACTCGAAACTAAAATCTATTATAAAAACTAGCCATCCCAGGATATGGACATTCATGGCGTCTATCAATGATATTATACGGGACACAGACAACGATACAGGTCGCTTGCGCCTGGGTAGAGAGATAACTAGACCAAGGAAGAAAGTAGACATCAAAAATGATGCACACCGAAGTACTTGTAAGGAGAAGTTACGTGATGGCTCATTCACTCCATGGGAATTCATTCAAGCCATCAGCCATACCATTGGTAACATTAATAATATCACTGGCATGCCAGATGCTACTTTAACCTCCAGCGAATCAGAAAATTATGAAGATGAGAATGGTGATATTGCATTAGCAGGGAATAGTTGTGTTGTGTGCCATTCGATACGTGTAGAAACCTGGTTATTTATGCCGTGTAGGCATGCGAACTTTTGTACAGAGTGTAGTACAAGAATTCGTGAGTTAGGTCAGTCATGCCCAGTTTGTCGCACGGAAATAGCAAACATGTTTAAGATTTTTACTAATTAACGCATTATTTATTACATCTTATCATTTCTGACAAATTATTATTTATTAAATCTTATCATTTCTGACATATCTTTTTTTTGGTATAACTATATAGACCGAGTATTCTAAATCTAGAAAACCGATTCTGACATGTGCAGAAATCTAGAAAACCGATTCTGACATGTGCAAAAATCAAGAAAACCGATTCTGACATGTGCAGAACTCTGAAAACCCCATTCTGACATGTGCAGAACTCTAGAAATCTCATTCTGACATGTGCAGAACTCTAGAAATCTCATTCTGACATGTGCAGAACTCTAAAATCCCATTCTGACAAGTGCAGAACTGATTATTCTGACAAAATCATAACTCTAAATTCTGACATGTGCAGGCACCCCTAGAGCGTGTCATTCTAGCATAGATAGTGAATATCCATGGTTTGTGTCATTCTAGCATGCGAGACATTCTGGCATACAACGTGACCTACGTTATTATAACGTAGGTCACGTGTCAGTATAAAATAAATAAATTATTATGAAGGTTTATTTGTAAAAGTAAACAAAAGTAGTGAAGTAGTGAATTATAATTAGGGCTGAAACGAATTTATCAAACATTATATTCGTTCGAAATGATTGAAATAATATTAGAATCGTTTACTTCTTTTGGAGAACAACATGATTTTTTATAGATTCGAGAGATTGCAAATATAAATTCATACCTAAACTAGCTGATTAATAGCTAACTTCAGTCATATAAACACACTTTGTAAAACAAAAATATATTTTCCTCTGAATTTTTGGTCTTGAATGTTTTAAAAAATGCTTAATCAATAATCATTGTGATTCATTGATAACGAACGCATATTCGAGAAAAAGGTTCGTTCGTTATATTTTGAATATTAAATATTTTAATCAGACCTACGTATTTAAAATGAATATTTACTATGTATATACGTATATCTAAACAGATATGTCGCTTTCATAAGATTATAACAATAAGTTGGCCAAAAATCATATGTATATAGAACATGTACGAGTATTTAATTGGCGAAATTGAGATTTCATTCTAATTTTTGGAAGGAATTATTTATAAAAAAATCGGTAAATTATCACTAAAAATAAAGAAATAGTAATTACTCAGTATTTGTGATATAAATATACACTTTAATATCTAAAATCCAGATTAATTAATAATTGAGAAGTCCAACAAGCACACAAATCAGTCAAATATACACATATACAACACAAAGCAATCAAAGCAATCTATAAAATGGGAAAGTATAAAACAAATGGGACACACAATCATGACTCTTAACTAAAGGTATTAAGGATTGTGAACAGCGTGTCTATGAATGTAGCGATAGACCAGGCTTGCACTGGACAAGACCCGGCGCATTCACTTCCATTCTCATTTGTGAGTTCAGGAAGATTCTTCCAATCCGAGTTAAGCATGCAGTTCCCTATCCTACCCAACACCTCATACACTGACCTTAAAACTTCAATTCTCTCCTCCCTTGTGTGGCCAGAACAGAACAGTACCTTAGCCTGTAAGAAGTACCCAGTGACCCACAACCACTCGGGTCCCTGGTGGTAGTTGAAACCGTGTGCTGTGTTGAACTCGTCTGAGTCGCACATCATGTAGCTGCCTCTATAAGCCCAGTCGTCTCGATCCAGTGTACGCATACCTAATGGCCCTAGCAGTAACCTACCTGTTATGTCTAGCGCTGCTTTAGCATTCACAGGCGTGAACAGCTCTGGAGCTACGACCATTGCTATTGGGAAGTTAGGTCGCAGCTGGTAGTCAGCCCACTTATTAGTTGCACCAAAAGAGTCCTTATAGAATCCAGTTTTGTTTATGAACTCCTTCATTGTCCCCTCCCTCTCTTTCGCTTCCTCTCTACTCTCTGGAATCCAGAATTTAGACTCGAAACTATTACTAATCCTTTCTCCCCAAGCCTTGAAGCTAAACTTAACAATCTCCCCAGAAGACTCACACCTAACATTAACGCCCTCATAAGGATACACCCCGCCCTCATTCAACTCGCACAGCCACGTCACAACTGACTTGCACAGACCCACCAGCTCCACCGCAGACCCGTTCCTAGGCGTGGCAGGCTTCCCCTTATTCCCCGCCTTTTCAGAGCTGCCCATCTTGTCCATCCAGGTGCCGCAGTTGGTATCACTCCCTCCACACACGAACCCAGTGCTCATGTCCACAAACGCCTCTACGAGAAACCCCTCCTGCGACATGTCGCGGTCTAGCTCCGCCCCCGCGCCCCTCTCTCTGAACCGAATGACGTCACAGTGCCGCTGCAGTATGTCCTGAATAATCTCAGAGAGCGGCTCCTCTTCTGTCTCAGCAAACGCAGCAGACTCGTCGCTAGCGAACACGCGCGTGACCTTCTCACACAGGATAGCATTATCTCCCTCGTGTTTGGCGTACAGCTTTACACTGTGCATCCACCACCAGGGAGCGTCCCTGCAGTTGTACCTGGAGTCCTCCCCTGCGGCCAGCAGGTTGGGGATCATCCCGTGTCTGAGGGTGCTGCCGAAGGACAGGATGTGCTGCTTCGCCTCTTCCGCGCGGCCTGTCACGACTAGCAGGCCGTGCAGCGCTATGAAGGTGTCCCTGCCCCAGGAGCGCATGCGCCCGGCTGAGAAGTGCGGGAGCCCTGCGGCCAGAGAGCCAGCTGCGCTTGCCGCGGACTTTGAGTTGTGGACCGGGAGAGGAGCAGAGCGGCAGTCCGACACCAGCTGAACTGAGCCCAGCGCTAGATTCCGCAGAAAGGAGCTACCGTTCTGAACGAAAGGCGAAAAGTGCGATAAGCAGTAGCGCATCACCATATCGTATAGAGAGGTTATGACCAGATCGAAGTAGGAAGGCTTGAGGCCGCGCGGAATCCTATCCAACTGGGAGCAGCTGCCTAGAATAAGCTTAGACAGCTCCGCGAGAGAAGCTCTCCTCTCCAAGCGCTTAGCTATGTACTCTATCATCCAATTTCCCCCGCGAATGTTCTCGCAGAGCGGGTGTCCGAGATCATTGGTCAGTCTGATTCTGTCCAGAATGGTTACAAACCCCTGAAGCCCGGCGTACACTGTTTTGCCGTAGCCGGGAATCTCATACACGCCTCCCCCCAGCTCCCGCTCCTCGGGCTCAGAGTGGTACAGCAGAAAGTTAAAGTCCAGCAGTCCTAGCTTACTAATCTCGCTATCAATCGCATTCCTCACGTTCATACCTTCAACGTGGGCTATGCTAGCAACACGAGAGATGGGTTGGAATTCAGCAAATCCTCTCAATGAGTTGGCAGCAGTCAGTGCTTCCTGTCTGGACCTGAGCAGCAGCACTATAACCGCTCCCGGAGGGAAGTCTGTGAACTCGATTGCTATCTCAGCGCCGCCTTGTTTAGAGACCTTAATAAGCTTGCTGCGGTTAGGATTAATGTTAGACTTCATATACGGGACATATCCAGTCAGTCCATTGATGGAGTCTTTGTCCTCATCGAAGCTAACACTCGTATCTCTCTTCAAGAAAGCTTCAAGGAACACCTCAGTCACCTGTCCCTCTAGCGAGAGCACGGGAATAGGGAACGGCTTGTGCTTCTCCTGCTGTGTGGGCAGATAGACAGACTCCGGCTGGAAGAACGAAGTGTGTGTTATGAGCACATAGGAGTCTAGAGTGTTGGGGTTATGTCGGGTTATCGAGATCACAGACTCAGTGACGTCATGCACGTATATCTCTGTGTACCCCTCCGCTATCATGCTGGCGTGCAGCCGATTCAACTCCCGCTTTATCTTGAACACCCCATAGTTAATCTCCTCCTCTTTGTAGAAGGAATATTTCCGCTTCTCCTCCACAACGTGTACCATGTGTGGGACCAGCTCGTCGTAGCCCCTGCAGCTGCCGGTCGGACAGGCTGTCATAGCGATAAGCGCGGTTGTTGGCACCACGTCGAACACGGAGTGCTTGTCTATCACGGTAGGGTTATCGTGTGTGGCGTCATAGAATATCGCGAGGGGAGTGTCTCCGAGAGAAGGCAGCGTTTTTTGGTGGAACAACGAGCCGATCGATCTCCCGCCAAATGTGTATATTAGCCCGCCTAAACTGTGGGGAGAGCTGGCGACGAGAGACTCGCGAATGAGCAGATTGAGGCCCATCCTGTTAATGAAGAGACTGTCAGTCTCCATTGAGTTCGTGAAAAGTTCCGCGATTACCAGCAGGTTCGGGTTTATGAGCCTCGCTTCGTCCAGGAGGTACTCTGCCACGTGAAGTGGCGTGTTGTGGCAGTTGTCAATGCGGAACCCGTCGAACAGCCTAGCCATCATTATGGTATAATGCCGCATGTACTCCCACAACCATGGATTGTCTTCTGGCTTCTCTCCGTAATTGAGCTTACAAGAGTCGCCCCATATAACAACCTCTCTCCGCAGGAACACATTGGAATCCGGCGCTGCCATGTTTTTAAGAGCATTCCAATCGACCACATAGCCGTTGTGAAGCAACACCCTAATCGCATGCTCTTGCATTCCAATCTGCTCGTCTGGTAACCATACATCTCCATCGAGATGAAAGAAGTACTCCGCAGTAATGGGGCTATCTGAGCCTATCTCTGACAACTTGGGACCATTGGAGTTTAAGAACCGCCATTCAAACCCTCCCATAACGGCGCTAATAGCCGCGTCTAGGTGGCTGCTAACTTTCTGGTCAGCTGACGAGTTGAGCTGTCCCAGAGCTACTCTCAGCTTAGCCAGACAGTTCTCCACGCTACCAGCAGAAGAGGAGTCTGTTAGCTCTCCAAAGAATAGCTTCAGAGCCAAGTCCTCGTCGATACGCGCCCCGTCCCTGGTGCCTGCGTTGTATATTCTCAGTTCCTGAGCAGTCCCCTCTGCTTTGGGAGTCTGAGTGTAATCCGTAGCCCGTAGCTTGGCCTGGACAGAGGAGCACACCTCCTCAACATTGATATGGAAATACGCCTCTAGCCTGGCTCTCTCCGGCAGCAGCTCACGCAGCAGCATTTCCAGCTTGCGCTTGTACCCGTGTGGGTCATTGTGAGACACCTGCTTGGTCACCCCGTACCTGGCCTCATGGGTCCCCGCCCCTATTTCTCCGGAGAGCAGCCGCAGCTCTCTGTCCAGTAGGTAGGCGGGGATGAGGTGGGGAGAGTTGTGCAGGTTGTATCCAGCGTCCGGGTGGTCGCGTAGCCACGTGCTGTCGTGGGAACAGTGGTTCCACACGAGGTCCACCACACGCAGCAAGCCCCACTCAGAACACAAATTCCTAAGGCACTCTTCCAGCACCATGTGTCCTTTGTCTATCTCGTAAGCGAAATCAGCACAGACTGAGTTCTCGATTTTAATCAAATTGCTCTGCTGGCTGGAACTCAGCTTGGCCTGTGTCTCGGTGGATACGATATTTGGGTGCAGCTTCAAGTGGTCTCTGATGGAGTAGGCAGAGTCCGAGTTCCCTCTCTCCTGGACAGGCGTGAAGTGGATAGCATTGTAGTTGCAGTACTTGGAGAGCCATAGCCGCGGCTTCCACTCATCCATAGTCCCTAAGCACCTAACTATGTACGTCTGAAGAGTTATAGATTCAACTGGAATTATCGTCTTCGGTTCTACTATAAAGTAGCCTCTCCTCTCTACTGACTCTCCATCCACAGAAGTCCATGCGTATATAAAGCAAAAAGCTCCTGATTTATCTACGATGAATGAGATACTCCTGTCAGGGTCAAATTCAGGCAGTATTGTCTGTGTACTAATCCATGGTAGATCGTAAAACTTATTTCTTGAGAATGTGGCATTGGAGTCTAGCACAGGGTAGTTTGTTGAGAAGCGAATATGCCTGGCCGTTAACAAAGGATGTAGCTTGAATATAAGCTCAGTGCTGTGTTTGCAGTTGTAGAATCTGAACTCTAGACTTTCCGAGGCTGGAGGCAAACAAATCTCTTTGCTGTGTCTGCTCGCTGAGCCCTGAAACATCGAGTTACTCAGTGAATTCTAAATAATATAAATCTTTATTATGTAATGAGTAATTATTTCTAGTTTTGTTTATACCACCTATTTGAATACAAGTAGACTATGGTTAGTTTAAATATTCACAATAAATTCAATTATAAGTAAATAGATCGGATATCGAAGAACGTACTTGTTATATCCTTGGAAATGGTATGAATACGTGTTTTATACCATATCGGAAGAAAGAACGAGTGTGAAGTTAGCAGAGAATTCCAGCAGCGAAATTTGAGCACAACTTCGCACTTAATAAATTACTCATTTCTTATCCAATTCATCTGAAATTAGCAGCGCCCTTTAGTCAGTATGGTGCTTTTAAAATTTTCAATTGTTAACCCATATCACAACTACTCTTCCCACAATGACATTGCAAAATTATTAATTTTTGTTAATAATATAGTGAGGAATAGGAATAGTATACTAAATAGAAAACATGTTACAGTAATCTCTAGATATTTCTAAACTAAATCCTTGGAACAGTTTCTATAGACAAATATGTCGGTTGTTAATATTTGTGCGTGTATACGAGAAATATTTCCATATCCGTACCCCATGATCCAAGTAAGTGCATTTTACTTTTTTGTGATATAATCTCCACTGAGTGGCATCTGTATTCTGGTAATAATTCAGAATGTGAGCAGCAATAATTTGTGCAAATATCCTTATATTGCCCTTTCATATTTTCAAGCAGAATTTCTCTGATTTATTTATGAAAACAATCTGTTCCTGTAATAGCTCAGTGAACTGAACAAACAGTTTCCATTGGATGAAATCCTTTTTCTTAGAAGCTCAAATTTCCTATGGGGATTTTGTATTAATAATTTTGCAGCGTCATTGTGGCAAGAGTAGGTGTGATATGAGTTAACAATTGAATATTTGAAAAGCACCATACTGAGTCTAAAGGGGGCTGCCAAATTTCAGATGAATTGGATAAGAAATGAGTAATTTATAATTAATTAAGTGCGAAGTTGTGCTCAAATTTCGCTGCTGGAATTCGCTGCTAACTTCACACTCGTAATAAAGAAATATACAAATCAATAAACTATAAGGTTCAATACAATTGACTAGAAGTAGAAATTTTTAGAATAATTGAATACAACAATCTGGGTTGCTAGATACTACAATAATCCTGTCTTCTGCATCAACTGCGATTCCTGTCGGGTCAGTAAACTCCCCAGGGTTCTTACCTGGATGCCCAAAGCTGTGGATTAATTTTCCTTCTGTGCTAAATATGAGCACACAACAAACTTCATAATCAGTAATTAGAATGTTTGAATTGAGGTCAATATAGAAATGGTATGAACTAGAAACCTGACATTTCTCATTTCCATAAGAAATAATTTCTCTGGTTAGCTGGTGTTCATAGTTATACACATGGATACAAGGATTGTCGTTATCAAATATGAATATCTCATTTGTCGTTACTTTAACGTCTTTTGGTCTAATTAATCCAGAAATAAATGAGTTGAATGAGAGGTCAATATTCAAAACCTGTACTCTGTTATTATCCCTATCACATATATAAATATAGTCTCTGTATTCAGGAATACAAACTCCAAATGGAAAGTTGAATTCTAGTTGTCCATTCCCGCTACACCCCAAGGACATAATAAAGTCACCATTCGCTGTGTAGCTGTTGAGAGTGTTGCCTCCATACTGTGTAACGTAGATATCATCATTGTGGAAAGAAATGCCAGCTGGAGTATACATATTTTGACAAAATGAAAAGAGAAAATCACAAAACTGATCGAAAACCTGCACACAGTGGTTGGTTGCATCAGCTATATAAATGTTGTTCGTTTTAGAGTTTATAGCAATGGCAGTTGGATATTCAAATTCTCCAAGGCAATTGCTATTATTCCTACACTTACATGCCACAAGAACAGGCATCAACTTTTTAGCATAATCCAACTCTATCCTATTCACTTCGATGGCACCTAATTCTTTCAACAGATATATCAGCTGTTCTTTGTTCCAACTCAGTTTAATTCTCTGAACTAACTTTCTTCCTTCTTCCAGTTCTCTCAATTTAGCTTCAAGAGGAGCTAGCATTGTCTGTAGAATGTCTCTGTTTTCATTTCCTTTCAGAGAGGAGTACAGCTGTTCTTTGGTAGCCAAAAGCTCCGTTTTCTGCTGAGTCTGTCTCTGTACTTGCTCTCGGTACGAGTCTTCTATTCCCTGTAGCTCTAGCAGCAGAGCCTGCTCTCTCTCCCGGAGCAGTCTCTGAGCTAGAGAGAACTTGTCTCTCAGCTCAGCGCGGACAGATTCCAGCTGGGTAAGGAAGGAACTCTCTCTCTCTCTTAGATTAGCCATTCTCTATTGATATATTTAATTCACGAATAGTGTCTACCAAATTCTTTTCATATCGTGAACGAATATGAAATAATCTATTGCCAATCCAGTGATAACTAAAGTTACATTTTGTGTTTAGTTTACACAATAATGTATTCAAACCTCACACAATTTCTGAATTATACTATGGTTGTTGTCACAAAATACTAGTTCGACTTACCAAATTTTAACAACTGAATCTAACGAGGATATCAGACTGGGGCACGTTATGTTAGAGAGTATGTTCAACATTTTCTATGAAACATTTAGTACAATTGTATTACCTAGTCGCTGGGAAAAGTACCCCTGATTATTATTTGTTAAATTTGATATATTTTAAATATCAAACAATATTTGAGGATTCTATTGAATAAGGTCAAATTGTGAAAGGAAATAATTCCTTTCACAATTCGCTCTAATTCAAATTAAAGCAAGCTTCTTTAATAAAATTCCAAAAATAATTATTAACAATTCTGGTTGAAAAATATCGAGTAATAAAAGTAATAGCGAATACTCGGTCATTTGACTCAGAAGAATTGAATACAATGCTCTGGATTGCGAGATGCGACAATAATCCTGCCTTCTGAGTCGATAGCAACTCCTGTCGGGTCAGTAAACTCGCCAGCGCCTGTCCCTCTCTTCCCGAAGCTGTGGATCAGTTCCCCGTCTCGGGAGAATATGTGCACACAACAAAATGAATAGTCAGAAATTATAATGTTAGAATATCTGTCAACAGAGAATTGAGCTGAACTAGAAACTTGCCATCCATCTCTCCCATATGAAATAATTCCCTTTAATAACTCATGTTTGTAACTGTACACGTGGAGACAAGGACTGTTCCTATCCAAAACAAATATCTCTTCTCTCGACACTTTAACATCTTTAGGCTGGAATAAACCGGTGATAAACGAGTTGAATGTGAGATCAGTATTCAATACTTGGACTCTATTATTACTTCTCTCACATATGTAAACTCTGTTCTTGTACTCAGAAGTACATGCACCGAAAGGCCCTCGGAACTGTAGTTGATTTCTTCCCTCACTTCCCAGTGACTTTTTAAAATCACCGCTTGCTGTATAGACATTAATCGAGTTACTAGCAAACTGCGTTACATAGACTTCATCATCATTAAAACAAATTCCAGCTGGACTATCCATTTTCTCAAAGAAGGAAAATCTAAATTTACAAGACTGGTCGAAAACTTGGACTCGGTTGTTAGACTCATCGCCTATGTATATGTTCTTCGTTTTAGGATCAATAGCAACGAAAGTTGGGTATTTGAACTGTTCAGGTTTATTAGAATCTGGTATAAACTTACAAGCAACAAGTACTGGAAAATTCTTTTTAGTATAATCTATATCATAGGTAATCAGAATGATTGTGCCAATTTCTTTGAGCAAATGCATCAACTGTTCTTCTTTGTTCCAACTCAGTTCAATTTTCTGAAATAACTTTCCTCCTTCCTCCAGTTCTCTCAATTTAGCTTCAAGAGGAGCTAGCATTGCCTTTATAAGGATTTGGTTTTCATTTCCTTTCAGAGAAGGGTACAGCTGTTCTTTGGTAGCCAAAAGCTCCTTTTTCTGCTGAATCTGTCTCTGTACTTGCTCTCGGTACGAGTCTTCTATTCCCTGTAGCTCTAGCAGCAGAGCCTGCTCTCTCTCCCGGAGCAGTCTCTGAGCTAGAGAGAACTTGTCTCTCAGCTCAGCGCGGACAGATTCCAGCTGGGTAAGGAAGGAACTCTCTCCTACACCTATCGCATTAGCCATTGTAGACAAACTCTCCGAATGTCTTAGAATGCTTTCAGAACAATTATTAAAAATATTTAGAAAAATTAGATAAAGGTAAACTGTTACAGTCGAAATCGGATTATTTTGTCATCGGATTATTTTGTTTCATCGGACTATTTTGTCCTAATATTCGAGGGAAATATGACATATATACTATTTTGTATGGATATCCCACCGGGTTGATTTGTCTTATCGGATTATTTTGTCGAATTATCCATGCAAAGAATTGGACAAAATAATCACAAATTCGAAGTAATTAAAGCTTCGGATTTTATTAAGTAGGGGGAAGATGTTTTGTTACTCATTTAAATTCCTAAATTCGTATGCTATGCTTAGCTAAGTTACATGAGGAAAATTATTGCTCGAACTATAATATATTTTAGTCGGTCCTCATCGCATAGTTCAATTTATTTCAATTCTCAGCACTGAAAAGTTCGTAAATAATATTCTCACAACATAAGATAAATATGTAATAACTCAATAAAAACGATTACAAAGTTTGGTAAATCGAGAGCATAGTAATAAGTACAAATGAAGAGTCAAAGGGTTCGGGTGAAAACATCGAATATATACAAACGACAATCAATTGAAAGACAGAAGGTTGAAAAAAGCTCTCACAGCATTCTCCCGAGAGTAACACAGTTAATTCGAGTTTTGTTAGGCTGATCGCTTTTATTCAGCTTTTTAAAACCAAGATTAATATAGAATTGACATAAATCCTTATTCTCCTCGTCAACCTCGACGTGAATTCCTTTCGACCCTTTTGCTTTCAGAACAGAGATAATACAGCGAACCATTCTAGCGATTAGACTTCTGCCGCGGTCTTGAGTTGCGAGTTCAACATGGAAATGGGACGGGAACGCTTTCAGGATTTGTGACGTCATATCTATTTTGGTTTGGTAGAGGGAGAGACAGAGCTGCTCTTCTGAGTTAAGGTTAGGTTCTTCATCAGGGCAGGGGTACTTCTTGCGAATCTTTGGCAACCAAGTTTCCGTTAGGAATTTGTAGAATTCACTTGAATCGCAGGTGGCCATAATGTAGCCACACACGCCCCAGTTGTCCTCTGCCACGAAACACAGGCCTGGCGAGAACTCGAGGTACGGAATTACGCGGATATCCGCTATCACATCCGGGAAGTTCTGGAATGAGAAGTTGGCATCTGTCTCGTCCTGTTCCGAACTTAAACAGACTGAGTACAGACAGGACCTGTCCTCCTCCTGGTACGGACGAATAGTTATTATCTCCAGAGAGCTGCTGGGGATCTTCCTGTAGGAATACAGCTCCGTGGAGTGCTCCACGTGTGGCAGCAGTCTCTGTATGTCCCCGGTCAGGCCGCCCCCGGAGAGACAGGACGGGTCCTTGGGGAGGTAGCTGGAGGACTTCAGGTCGTCCTTAGCCTGCGCCATCCACTTGAGGAAGGAGTCGAAGAGGAGCACTGCCTCCTTGCAGTCCCAGAAGTAGGGGTGAATCTGTCGGAACAGCTCCCGGTTGGGAATCTGCACCAGCCGGACTCCGAGCTGCACCACGCGATCGCATAGCTTATGGAAGTTCTCGGATCTCTGCAGCCACAGTTTGTCCATGCCTACCTTCTCCTCTTCGTGACAGGACTGGTGCATCTTGTACCCGTACTCCCGGAGCCACACGGCTTCCTGCAGCAGCTCGTCTGCGGCCAGCCCGTGCTCCGCCGGCAGGTAGAACAGGTCGCACAGCAGCGACAGGTCTTCCAGAGTCAGTTTGCCTTCGTACTTGCGGTATTTCTCCGACACGGGCTTGAGTGCTCTCTCGCACTCCATCTCCACCTCCCCGGAGCCCAGCTCCGTGTCCATGCTAGCGACTCCGGGCGCCTGCAGAGAGCACTCGTAGAAGTACGGGATCCAGTCCTCCAACGCGGTTATCATAGCGTTACGAGGCTCGTACAAACTGCTGGGCTTAGTTTCGTCGCCTGACATCACCTCCATGTCCTGTGGGATGTCTGCTTTATCAGCTGACTTAGTTTCTGCTTGTGCATCGTCGCTGCTCTCTTTCAGACCCAGCTCCGACAGCTCGAGAGGCGACGTGTCTACCTCCATAGACTCGGCCTGCAGCCTGGCTTCGTACACCTTCTGGTAGCACCTGCAGTACGCGCCGAGTGTGTACAGAGGCACATAGTTCATCTCAAACTCGTTGTTAGGGTTGGAGAGTATTCCTGAGAGGTGGGCCAGCAGTCTCATGGACCTGCCCGCGTAGGGCCCGAGATACAGCCTCCGCTGGTCGTAGTCGTTGGCATGCAGGTTGTCCCAAATGACAGGACGACGCTTTATAATCTTGATGAGCTTCTTTATAGACTTAGTTGATATCCTATTGGATACAACTCTGTTACCAGTCCACATAACGCGGATGTTCGAGTGTAGCTTCTCGCCTATTACATTCAGATAGGGACTTCCGTTGGTCTCAGAGCCGGTGTGGGACCCGCAGTACTCCGTGGGACAGAAGAGGAACACCCTGGGCTCCCCGGTCTGTTGGTATATCTCATTGGTGAGGTCTGCTTGCGCCTCCGCGGCAGAGGAGAACTTGTCTGAGTCTTCTTTGCTCAGATTGGACTCAATATCATCGAAGAGAATAGCAAAGCTCTTTATGCCCACACTCTGCAGCTGCTGGAACTTGGATAGCAGAGACTTCCTGTCCGCCGGGTTTGAGAACGAGACATTCAGGCCGGGCGAGAGCGCGTATATGAACTCTACACTGCTGTGTTCAGCAGCTAGGCGCAGCTGTTTGAAGGTAGCGAGCTCCGTCTCTGTGTAGGCTTCCCTCCAGTCCGATCGGTGCTTAGAGTCATCTTTCGGAGCATACATATAGTAGTGCAAGCGCCAGCGATACATTCTTTGGAACAGACACGAACGTTCCTCCTTTGTCCATGGTGTCCCGTAGAAACCCTCAACAACACCCGCTAGAAACTGGCTATTAGGAATTTGTTCAGCCATTCTATAAATTCTATAAACTTAGGACGTTTAAACCATGTACAGTAGAGCCTCGTTAGTACGAACCGAAGCGACCGTCAAAATGCGTTCGCCTTATCCGGAATTCGAATTTAACCAATATCATTTGTATTGAAAAGCTTTGAAGGAGATTGACCAGAATTTCGTTTAACCTTGTTCGTACTAATGAGCTTCTACTGTAATGAATACTTGTACCTAAGACCTCCGAGATCCGAACCTCTAAGATACAGGCACCTCCATAGGCGTCGTAAATGCAAAGGTCAATCCTTCGGGCCGCCCGGAAACTCCGGGTAAACTCCGGGTATAGTATTAGTAGCATAGGGGCAACCCTTCCGGGCCGCCCGGACAGGCTACGACGCCTATGGGCACCTCCCTCAATCGCCGCAGGGTTGCCGTGGGTATGGGAATTCCCATGGGGATCCCCATACCCATGGGAATTGGATGGGAATGGGGATCAGATTTTCTCCTGTGGGGATCCCCATAGGAATCCTGTGGGAATCCCCATGGGATATTCGAATATGGTTTCATTAGGTCATCCTTAATTATGGATGTGAAGTTAGCAGCGAGAATAGCAGCGAATAACGAGCATGATATTCACACTCATAACTTCCCAATGCATTATCAGATTGTGCTGAAATTTTATTCCCACACATTTCACGAGTGTAGCTTTGCACCATTTCAATTGTTAACACATACCATCCCAAACCACGTGACAGTGACTATGCAAAAATGGCCAATATTTACTATATATTCCCCACTCAAGTCGAGTGAGCATGATATTCACACTCATAACTTCCCAATGCATTATCAGATTGTGCTGAAATTTTATTCACACACATTTCACGAGTGTAGCTTTGCACCATTTCAATTGTTAACACATACCATCCCAAACCACGTGACAGTGACTATGCAAAAATGGCCAATATTTACTATTGGCTTCATTTATTACTAAATTTAGGTATTTCTTTGACCTTGACCACTGGTTGAAAATGACTCATATACAACCTCAAATAAATCCTGCTTTCAGTCAATTCATGAACAGAATGCCGTTCGTTAAAGCCATATCCTGAAAATTTCATCCAGTTTCTCTCATCATCTTTGTAAACAAAAATATCAGTTCTCAGTATTTGTGCCATTAAAAATATCTCTAAATCAGTTCCCCAAGATCCTATGCGATCCATCATGCTAATTTTAAGGTATTCCTCTACAGACTGACATTTTGCCTTCAGGCAATAAGTCATTATGAGCGTTGCAATATTTCGAACTTTGTTCTCTGTATTCTCCCTTAATTTTGTTAACTATAAGTTCCCTTATAAGTTGATGATTGTAATCTGTTCCTGTGATGACAAAGGATAAGGATCTAAATAAACAGTTGCCATCTGGGGATATTCTTTTTTCTCTACTGGGTACTAGACGTCTAATTTCAAGATCTTTGTTCGTGGATTCATTTTCATATATAATCCCCAACGTATAGTTCAACCCGAGATCTTTACATTTCTCTCTCTGCCAACATGAATTTACTGGGATTGAATTTACCATGAAGATGGAATGTAACACTATCATCGAAGGAAAGAGAATCTTCGGATTCCTTAATGAGGAGAGAATTACCCACATCTTTTATTGTTGGCTTTGCTAGTTGAATTCGAGCATTTTGAGGTTTTTTCTAGATATTGAGAGAAATTATTAATTTTAGATTTGGAATTTAACTTGGATTTATTAGATATTTTTGTTCTCTTTAAATCTGTAAAATCACCAAATAGACCTTTTCTGGGTTCAAAGTAGCTTCTCTTTTTATTCCTCCTTTCCCAGATCTCTTCAATTAGATCGTCAGATTTAATTTTTTTTGTTTTTCTCTCGCTTAATAACTTTAGCACTTAATGGTTCGAAAGCGAAGCAAAATGCTTTAATTCTTCCAACAATGCCTTGGCGTAATTTCCTTATGAAATCTCCAGCTCTGAGTTTGGATTCATTTTTTAATATTGTAATTTTTACTATTCGCATCCAATTCTCGGCAATGGCATTAGTATATGTCATGCTTGGATAGTTAGGATATAATTGTGGACCTAGTATTAATCCTGGCCAGAGAGGACATATTGGCATGTAATACGTGACTAAAAATTTCGGGAAATCAGGTAGAAAATGCAAATTAGTTTGAATGTTATGTACCCGCTTTTTGCTTTCTAATTTTGAAATTACTTGTATACAATTTTGTAATTCACTTTGAAAATGTATACCGAAAGGCGATCTCGTTCTATATGTATTACCATCCCCTAAACTATTAGGAAGTTCTTCATCTAGCTCTGGTAAATATTCTAGATCGACATTAAACTCTTCACTGCTAATGCTGATGGCATTGTCGAGTTTGTCGAAATATTTTTGGATCTCAGGATATAAATTCTTACTTAGACTTATCATACAAAGGGAAATAAAAAGTTGATTCATTTCATCGAATATTGTACAACTAACCATTCGAGCCATTATAAACATAATTTTTTGCTTCCGTTGTTTGTCTAATTGAAAGTTATGCCCCAGTTTATAACTAAAGCGATTCATAACGTGTGCTGTACAAATATGAATTATAGTTTTGGGAGAATGAGTACTTGATGAATGTGTCTGAATATATTGCCAACAAGTATTGAGATAATTTTCTAAAGTTTCTTTGCAGAAACTGTAGCAAACGCTGTGAAGCATTGCCCAACTATAATCAACTTCAATATGATTGGGCACTATTAGTTTATTAGTAACTTTTTTGACATCATATAACCATCGATTAAGAAAATTTGAAATTTCTACATTTGTTTGTTCACTGGATATCATTTCGGCAAGTGGTATTGGGCTGACCCTGGCTTCGGGATGTTTTACTGACAAGGCATAGTACAAGATCTTTTTCTGAAATTTATCTAACTTTCTGATTACAGAACCAGTTGCATCGAAATGCAAAGTTAAACACCCTTTTTCCAAGTATTTCAACAACAGGATCTGTTCTTCACTATATAAGTGAATCATTAATGGAGTATGGCAGAGCATTTGGACATAGCCATTGAGATGATTTCCTACGATAGTACTTGCATATGACATTTTGGTAATAACTATATCTTGCCATGGATCGTTGTCTAATCTCGACTTTGCTAAGTGTTGAGATTTTACTTTTCTAAGTAGATCAGTTGAATGTAAATAATTGAAGTTTCCATGTTTTGCAACAGATATTTTTTCTGAATCAGTGAATAGTGAATAATGATAATTAGAGGGACTAGAATTTTCAAGTTGTTTTGCTATAACCTCTCTATTATCACCTACTAAATGACGGCTATATGAACAACGATGAGAAAAATGCTCCATTGAAATTGATCCGGTAACAACATACTTTATCCTCAAACCTTTGTTTTCTAACGTTTCAGGCGTTTCCATTACAAATTTAAAGCTAAAACATTTGCTAAATTTGCAGGTTGCTGCTGCAACAAAAAATGGACAATTCCGTACCATATACCTTTTGTTGATCCTGTTGTATAAAAATTTGATTACACAAATAGGGGAATACCTTGCAATTTTATCATTAAAAATATTCGTCCATCCTGGTTTTAGCGTATTTTTTTACCATTTTGGATAAATAAGGTCCCATTCTTGCCTGGATAATTCAAATTCTCCTCGTTTTATTTCTTCAACATCATCAAGTGAATCTAGATTTATACCATCACTGTTTGCACTAGTCGGTAAATCTAGTGATGAAGATTCAAATTCTCTAATTGATTTCGAACAATTTCCTTTTTCTAATTCTATAACCTCATTATCCAAGCTAATCTTTGGAATTTTTGATACTTCGGAGGATGAAATAATTTCGAATTGTGAAGAAATTATATGAGGTAAATTAGAAATTGGAATGCTAATGGGTAAAGTCAATGTATTTGCATGGAAGATTCTCTTTACCTGTGATTGAATATTGTATCTGTTGTTTCGCCATAAATTCATAAGCTTTGCACGCAGTTATAAAGCGATTTCGTCCATATACTAATTTACACCACTTTCCCCAAATGGAATAGGGATCACGCCAATTTCGACAGTCAAGGTTATCTATGTTCTGAAATTCATCTGATATTAATATTTGCATGGCATTAATAATCTTGGATGGTGCATTATGGCATGGAATAGATCTCTCAAACTTTTCTATTAATAAAAATATGATTAAATCACTAATTAGTTCTAATTAAGCCACAATGTAAAATTCAGCAATTTATTAATTTACACATTACTTACCACGATTCATTGGTCCAGGATTCAATTAAATATCTCTACAAATAATCGATAAATTTTGAGAATAGTATTAAATATAATTATGCGATGTTAAGTTGAAAAATAGTGGGTAATCAAAATTATTATTTATATACTAGTACACGTAGTGGTAGTACTAAATATGATACTATTAATAATCATCACGAAACCATACAAAATACTTATCTGTAATTAATAATAGCAGTCAATCATAGGCGTCGGAAATGGGCCCGCCGTCCCTTCGGGCCGCCCGGCCCGATGGCTCCGGGGCCGGCCCAATCGATTCTGGGACCGCTACATTCACGGCATCACTAATAGCACAACTATGGGCCGGGTAGACCCTTCGGGCTGCCCGGCCCATGCCGGGTGGCCGGGTGGGTCCGACGTCTATGCAGTCAATGAAACCAAAGTAATGATATCGTATGGAATTATCACCATTGGTATCCAAATCTGATGAAATTTTATTAATAGAAATTTCATTCTAATTTACATAGTAACTGCAGTTGCGTCGGAAGCTCATGAATAGTGGGGCGGCCATTTTCAGTATGGTAATAAAAAGTGGAGCGGCTCAGCTAGCTCACTAGCCATAGAACTAACATTATTTCTTAGAAATAGTGCTTTAATTCTAATAAATATTCTTATAAATAGTGCCTTTCTAATAAATAAAGCCGCTGCAGCTCAAACGCCTATGAACTGTCACGTGGTTTGGGATGGTATGTGTTAACAATTGAAATGGTGCAAAGCTACACTCGTGAAATGTGTGTGAATAAAATTTCAGCACAATCTGATAATGCATTGGGAAGTTATGAGTGTGAATATCATGCTCACTCGACTTGAGTGGGGAATATATAGTAAATATTGGCCATTTTTGCATAGTCACTGTCACGTGGTTTGGGATGGTATGTGTTAACAATTGAAATGGTGCAAAGCTACACTCGTGAAATGTGTGGGAATAAAATTTCAGCACAATCTGATAATGCATTGGGAAGTTATGAGTGTGAATATCATGCTCGTTATTCGCTGCTATTCTCGCTGCTAACTTCACATCCATTCCTTAATTAATATAGGCATTACTATTGATACGAATCTCCTCTAGTAATTAAATTCGTTTTTATGTATATATTATACTCCCCTATTCAGTTTGAATAACCCATGAGGATTCCTTATGGGGATTCCCACAGGATTCCTATAGGGATTCCCATGGGGATTCCCACAGGATTCCTATGGGAATGGGATGGGAATGGGAACGGAAATTGCATTCCCACGGCAACCCTGTCACGGGCACCCTTATTGGTGTAAAGCCAGGCTAAATATGTATTAATTTAACCAAAAATGAAAATCATGACAGCATGCAGCACTTCTAGTAATAATTTATTATAATTATTAGTAATAGTGAGTACAAACTTTAATTAATGGGAATATATTTAGCTCACAAGAGCGTGTGCTAAGAATCAATTATTGCATATACAGTCAACTCCGCTTTAATAGAGTCACCTCGGGACCAGGTTGCTTTGACCCGATTAAGCGGAGAAATCTATTAACCAGTTAGCCGGTCTTTGAATATCAGCAGAATTATTGGGAAATTAATGTATAATTTTTTTTTTTTTTGAATTATATCAGAATATGTTAGTCCTAAATCCATTTCTCATCACCACTTAATAAATTTTCTTAGACAACATTGATTTAAATTTACCTAAAGCACGAAATGTATCAGTTAATATACTTATGCGGTTGGAGGTGCACAGGGATTTTGGCCAATGTACAGGGGAAAATTGGAGCCCTGTACAGGGATATGAGTCAAATAGGTTGGCAGGTATACGAGCTACTCCTGATGACTGTGAGATCCCGTTGTGGAGTCTCATGCTCATCCAGAATACTAATTTCTAAGCAAAGAGTCATCAATTTACTGTTTAATAGTACATGAATCAGTGTGTACGTATATGTGTACAGACCAGAAGAAAATTAGAAATGTCTCTCAGGCCACACACGATACAAATTTCCATTGGGCTATCAGGCCACACATAAGGTTGTTACAGGCCGCATGCGGCCTGAAAAACCTAGTTTGCGGAACCATGCGTTATACAATAGTAGACATTTTCTCAAGTGAAAACAAACAAACTAGAAGTGCAAAGTTACAACATTGATTCACCTAAATATCCTGTTGTATTGATGATATCTTTTGGGTCAAATTCCTACTCCCCATTTTATTTTGGGTTAAATTCCTACATCAGTTTTGGGTCACATTCTTACTACCAATTATATATTTTGGGTCAAATTCCAACATTTTTGGGTCAAATTTCTGCGTCTCGTTGTAACATCCTTATGAGGATGATATTCTATTGCAGCTCTAGGGGGGGCTCGAGCCCCCCCTGTCCCCGCCTCTGCGTGTAATGGGTATAAATTGTATTATACAAATGCCATTAGATTGATCTGGTGCTTATTTGGAATTTATATAATACGGTAAGCATCAATATTAATGAATTAACGGTTCAACTTTCTAGTCAGACAATCTATTTAGAGCGTGGTTCCCAACCTTTTCCTTTTGAAAGTAATGATATTGCCCCCCTAAGCTATATTTTTGCTATAATTCCCCCAGCACTACAATGTAGAATTTTGGTATGGAAATAACTGAAAAACTAAGTGAAATATAAATAATACTGTCAATGAGAACGTCAATATAATCAATGCTAGGTATTTTTAATTAGTCAGTGATTAAATCTTAGTGAGACAAAGTATTCCAGAAAATTTCATTAATATATCTAAGTATACTATGTGGAATTCCTCCCCGAGGATGGCCAAATTCGTACTCAGGGAGGAATTCCTCCCAGGTTGGGAACCACTGATTTAGAGATAGCAAACTTACATTCAAGATAAAATTATTAGTTATAGGATGATAAGAATTCAAAGAGGGTATCCAACAAATCACACACGTTAAAAACTATAGTACTAAAGGGCGTAAAAGATCAAAATTTAATATACAAACAGACTTTGGTAGAGAGACTTAGGAAAGTAGAGGTGTATCATCCTTGGTGCTATCGAGGATAAGTTCATCATCATCATGGTCATCACTCGCATTACGTAACAACTGGGTAACCTTTGACGTAGGACCAGTATTAGCTAACATTAGATTATCGGCTTGTATCATTGGGTCATCAAGGGTGATCTCTTCCTCATCAGCATTGAAGTGTGTTAGAATCGCGTAGCGTTGTTTGCGTATCTTATTTGACCGGTATAGACTGTAGCAAGTAGGAAACAGCAGGACCATTAGAATTACGTTGAATAGCATTGAAATCAACATAACAATGACAAACGGTATTGAATTAGAGTTTGTGAATATGTCTACTGGTGGAATTGTAGGAGGGTTTATAGCAGAGCTGACTGTACTAACATCCACAGCATACGTGTCTGTGACCATAATTCCCTGGTAAGAGAACTCCTTTAGACTCGAAACAACACTTTTAACAGCATCGCTATCTGATCGCCGTTCTCTACCTTTCGGTTTGAACAGGAATGCGATAGAATTGTCTGAAGTTTGCACTGCGGAGAAAACTTCGCCGATATTCTGCAGACAATTATGGATGCTCACAACCAGCTGTTCTAAATCCTGAGTAGTTAGCATTGGGTCGAGCGTAGCCTCAATCATAACCGGAATGAGAACGGACAGGTCGGGACTAACAATATTGAGCGGGAGCGTTGACGTCATACCGTAACCCTGCGAGGTGTTGGCTCGCACATAGAAAGTGTACTCAAATCCTGGCCAGAGGTTCCCTACTGCCGCGTGTACAGACGGAGGGAACTGGTTGTGGAACGAATTCAGCACCGGCCTCTCGCCTATGTATGAGATGACCTGATAGCCCAGCACCTGCCCATTAGGTTGTGCGGGGGGAGAGTACACTATTATGACACTGCTGCCATTGGTTCCACTGTCTATGATAGAGGGTGGACTAGGGACGCCCTCCTCAGTGGTACCTCTGTAGGCATAGCTGTGTGTGCAGTACGCGCCGTCACTGCTCTCAGCCACGATAACCAGCTGGTAGGAGTAGGCCCCGTTGAGGTGTGTCAGCTGCACCGCCTGCATCCCCACAGACACCTTGCGGAGGAGGCGCGCGGCCGGACAACACATGGCGCTCTGCTCGGAGCAGCAGGCGGCCAGGTTTGGCGCTGGGCAGTGGCTGACGTCTATTATGTAGTAGAAGTGGGCAGAGCCGGAGTTGGGCGGGTTCCATTTGACCTGTAGTGCTGTTGCGCTGAGGGTGGTAATGAGGACTGAGTGAGGAGCGTCCGGCGTAGAGAATACAGTCTGACCCGTTATGGCCGGGGAGAAGGGGCCCGGGATCAAGCCATCGGACGCGGCTTGTATCCTGAGCGAGTAGAGAGAAGTGGAGAGGCCACAGAGAGTGTACGACTGGGCATCTCCGTCTACCTTAATGGTAATAGGATCGCTGTCCTCCTGGTAGTATATAATCTGGTAGTAGTCGGGGCTGACGGGAATGAAATTAGGGTACAGTAGAGGCACCCACGTGAGCAGCAGACAGGAATTGTTATAGGAACGAGCTGTGAATTGAGACGGGGCCTGAGAAGTGAGCTCTAATCCGGACAGCACGCTAACCGCGCGACTGAGACTGCCGTACTTCTCCCTGTCTACCCCAGCAGCCACTTGGAATGTGTACAGTACGCCTGGATTAGGGGCTGTTAGCGTGTAGGTAGTCGTGTTTGTCTTAAAAACAGAGAGATCAGTGCTGTGAGAAATGAAGAGCTCGTAGTTAGTAGCTGCTGAGTTTAACGGTGGATTCCATGTGGCAACTAAGGTGGCGTTATTGACGCTAACACGCAGGTTACGGGGCGGGAAATCGGGCGTTTCACTGGTCCTAGCCATAACTGTATCCGAGAGAGGTCCGTTCTGTGTGTCCGTGTAGGCTCTCACTGCGAATGTGTACTCAGTGGAAGGAGTCAAGTTAGGCACGATGAAGAACGAAGTGTACTTCAACAGGAGCCCGGCTGACACGAACCCCTGTTCCTTCGTTCTATACAGCACCTGGTAGCCCTTGAACTGGACAAGCACTGGGTCCCACTGCAGCTGAATTGAATGCACCCCTGTGTACTGGACGCTTAGCCCAGTCACATTCAAACTGGGGTAGACCTGTATGGAGGCACAGGTATGGGACCTGTTGCTGACCGCGTTAAAGACACTCCAGCACACAAAGTGACTCTGTTCCGAAGAGAACGTAACACTGTTGGAGGGCGAGTAGGAGGAGGTAGAGGGGCGGGAATCTATGATCCACTGGAATAAGAGGGTGCCGTATCTCTCAATACTAACTGGTAGGGATATGGTGAACTGAGTGAACTGACCAAAGAACGTGTAAGAAGGGGATTCAATGGGGAATGCGATATCGGTAATTGAGTCCATGACAGTAACACGCGTGCTGTTGCTGCTGGTGAATGCAGAAGTGGATACCGTTATGTCTACTATGTAGGACTGAGGAGATGTGAATGTGTAATTGAACATGTTTGTTGTAGAGTGAGACAGTGTGTCGCCTATCCGCCATAGGAACGTATGGTCGGTCTGACCCATCAGAGTATCATTAGGGAAATATGCGGTTATCGTCACCGTCTGGCCAGTAGCAACTGAGTACCAGATGGAATCTGACCTCACGCCCTCTCCACGGACGCTCACGGAGAACTCAGCGCCCCCTCCCGGGCAGGCTGTCTCCACAGCTGTGAACTGGTCGCTATCAGGGGCGCACACGTCACCAGCCACTTTCCGGTAGCCTATGCTACGCGGATAAGTAGAACCGGGGTAACAGCCTGACGGGACAAGGGAACCGGTATTCTCGTCTGTATACACGCAGACTTCGTCTTCCTCTTCCAGCGCAAACCCGAACTCACACTCATAGTCAATTCGCGCGCAAGAACAGACATGGCTTGAGGATGCCCTGCTAAAGTCTGTTCCCTGGTAGCAGTGACTGGCCGTCAGCTTGCGTTGGTAGCTAACGAGAGTGCCCAGCAGACAGGCCCTGCCAGGAATGTCGTCGGAAGGAGACCATGTATGATAGTCGCTCTCTTTACAAGGCGGCCCCAGGATATCTTTCAGATCCAACTTAACTATGATCCACTCAATAGTAGCACTGTACTGTTTAGACCCGTATATGCTAACCACAGTGGTGTACTCACCAGGCTCAGTTGCGATGCCCCAAATGAGAAGACTCTGCTCGCTAAAGTTATACTTCTGCCAGCTAACGCCCTCGTCCAGGCTGTAGTATATAAAGTTAACGTGTCCATGGTAGTACTTGTGTGCTGCCAGCATGAACCCGCCGTTATCCCCAAAGAGGTAGTACGTGAAGCCGGGCAGTGCATCCACCCAGGTAGCGCCTGCGGTATTTGACACCATTAGATCCCCGATAACGTATAAATTACTCCCGAACGACCCAGTTGCCATGATGAGTCCTGGCGTGGAGGCCGCGGAGAGTATGGGCTCTGTCTGGTAGGTGCGGTATATGCTGGAGAACTCGGACGCTAGGTTGAGGAAGCAGGGGGCGTGGCACGAGGTGGGGTTGTTGTGGGAGTCGTAGCGTGGCGCAGTCAGTCTGCTCCACTCCCCGCCCTTGTCGTAGGAAATGAATGTGCGCAGGTAGCGCCCCCCCACGGGCCCCGCCGTCAGCTGCGTGGCTATGTAGATCCCGCGCAGACCGGCCGCCTTGTGGAAGTCCAGCAGCTTCGAGTTGCTGGCGCGGTACACCCAGGCGCTGGAGACGTCCGTGAGGTTGGGGTCGTGGTAGAGCACCCTCTCCAGGGACAGTGAGAAGCGCACCCCTCGCGACTCGGAGATGTACAGGTTGGTGAGGTTGTACTGGTGGTTAACTGCCACCACCAGCTGTCCCTCCGAGGCGTCTGCCACGTAGTAGCTCCTCTCCAGGAGGCGGGCCTGCCCCTCGCCCGGCGAGGAGGAGAACTCCGCCTCCTGGAATGAGCTCGCGTCGAAGGAGACCAGCAGGAGCTTCGAGTCCGGAGCGTCGTATTTAATCCTAACTGCGTACAGGTAGTCCGAGGCTATGTCGAACTCGTACACCAGGTAGGGCAGGAGCAGGGCGCTCTGGGCCAGCGTGAGATTAGTGCGGTATATGTTGTACTGTCCGTCTCCGTGAGACACAGATACGTAGATGGTCTCATTCTGTCCGAACTCAGCGCCCCAGTATACGCCCCCTATTCCCTTGTTAGGGAAGAGGGAGGAGAACGACTTCCAGCTCTCTCCAAAGTCGAGGGAGATGTACGCTTGTTGGTCCGTCTGGTCGTAGGCAACGAGTATGTTACCTAGGAATGGATGCGTTATAATGTCAGAAGGTGTGAAATCGAGCTTGTGGTAATGGAATGAGGTAGCCTCGTCCTGTGAGGTGAAGAGCGCCTTGTCTTCCTGTGACACGAATATGTAATCTCGGTAATCATCCGGACTGTCTATGAAATAATCCAAACGGACATTCCTATTGCTCCCACTGAGGAACAGTCCAGTCAGGTTCTTGAAAGTGTCCCCATAGTCGTGAGACACGTACACGGCGCTGGTGCTGGAAGCAGAGATGTACGAGTCTCTGAATAGCATCACTATCGTATCGCTGTCTGACTTGCCGGACCAGGCTATGTAGGCCAGATTGTGGTTCTCCTGAATGGTCACGTTACTGTTGGAAATGTTGGCGTTAGCAGGCACGATATCGTCATTGATTGTACGGCGAGACCGCTTGTGCGTTTGTCCTTGGGAGCTCTGTGGGTGGGGATCAGCTGATAGGTCCTCGGGTTGGGAGAGTACCGTCTGCTGTCTGTGGGACGGGTGCTGAGGGTATTTGTAGAGGGAGGGGTCCACTCGCAGGAACTGATTCACTCCGTCAAATCGGGTGCCAAGAATGAGGGGGAGGACAAGAGATATAAACAGGACATTGGTGTATGTCCTCATAATCTAGCTAAGTGTATACAGTATAGTATTAGCATTTCCCATAAAAAGAAAGAGCTTCTTTAACAAATTGTTTCGTTTTTGAATTGTTTTGTTTCGTTTTCCAGACGGGCCAGTAGCACACACTATCCTGAGTGTTTAATAAAATCATGAAACTGCAATATACAATTATGTTTATTGTAAATTGGGCTATTCAAAAAGTTACCGACGGTGCAAAATGTGAAAGAGAGTGACATAAGAGGAGAGATTTGTCCCATGCGTTACGTAACGAATCGCGTTTATGCTCATTGGGTAATTCGAACAATAAATATTATAAAGGCTTTGTGAGTTAAGTAAGGGTGATTTTCGTTCGGATGAGGCGTTCAGTGCTTCGATCGTTTTAAATTATATCCGTACGGCGATTTTTGCAAATCTCATTTTGCTAATGTTCAACTATCAACTAATCCAATACAGTGCAACCTCGATTATCCGGACTTCGATTAACCGAACTTTTCGATTATCCGAATCCTCTTAGTTGGTCCCAATGTTATTCCATATATTAGTCCAGCCTTAAATTATCCGAACATGTTTGACAGGCCGGATTCGGATAATCGAGGTTGTTACAACTTGTACTGTATATTAGTATTAAAACATTTAGGGTAAACTCAAAAGTACGCGTGAGAGCACATTAGAATAAGTTGACTCGATAAACTGATATCTAACGTCCAAATAGTAATGGAAATCTGTCAAATTCAAATGTAAAATGGCAAATAAACAATCATTTGGAATTAGGACTTAACTAGTAGTAGTTTGACTATAAAGTACAGTTCGGTTTGTTATTAGTATTCAAATTAAAGGAACCAAAATCGTGTTCATAATAAAGAGACTAATAAGGAATTCAAATTCATGCAAAATTATCTGTTAATTAAATTGGGGAAAAATGTTCACAATAAGCAGACCTGACCTGACTGTACATATAGTATTGAGAGACTCGTAATCTTCTAGAGTTACATATAATAGTGAAACTTGATCTAGACCGAACCAAAGGCTAAAATAGTCCGTAAGAATTATTCAAATTAAATTAATTAAACCAATAGAAATAATGAATTATACTTACAAAAGGTAATATGCAACATAATACCAGTTGTAAATGCTAGATAGAGAATCGACTCTCTTTAACACCAGGGGAGCGTCAAAATGTATCACTTATCCAAATTTCGCTCGCCTCATTTGGTATCACAGTTAAAAAGGTTTTGAAGGGAACCGACACAGTATCTGAACGAGAGTTCATTGTAATACATACCACTTGGTTTTCTCTCACAGCCCAATAAAAACAGAATACAAAAGTGCAATATTTATCTGGGCAGATTATATTGAACAAATAATAGTAGTTCCCAAGAGGTAATTACATAACAACATTTTTAATATAGAGTAGATGTCGGATATAAGCACACCGGTTATAAGAACATATCGGATATAAGCACACTATGTTGGAAAACGTTTGCCATCTACCCTGTATAATTTATGTCGGTTATAAGCACCATAAGTGCAGTTCCCGACGATGTGCTTATAACCGGCATCCACTGTACTTCTAAAACGATGCTTTTGTCTATGCTTTTTCTAAGCTTAATCAAACTTATGACGTTAATATTGCATTTGTTACATATTTTTATCTACTTTGAATAATGTCTACTACTAGATTATATTATTACAAACACACAAGTAATAATGTGATACTATCTGAATTTATCTCACGTTGCAGGAGGCTTAGAACACAACATGTCAACTAACATAAACGACATCAATGAATGCTGCAGGAAAGGTCTGGTGGATCAACTTCAGAACATCCACGCTAGAGGGAGACTAGTTGAGAACCTACAGAACAGCAGTGGGCTCTACGGATACAAGCCTCTACACGTTGCGGCAGCTAGCAACCAGAAAGAGGTGATCCAATACCTGCTGAGTATTGATGAACCCATGAGGCACATAGAGGGCAGGGCAAGCAGCAACTACACTCCTCTGCACTTGGCTGTTTCATTCGGGAGCACGCAGTGTGTAGAGACACTATTAAGATATAAAGCTGAAATAAACGCAAGAGATTCATATGGGAAAACTCCATTAGACATCGCAAATGATAAGAAGATTAAGAAAATAATTATCTTATTGAAGAAAGAAAGTAAGTTTTTACAATCGTTTTATTCCAACTAAATAAGATTTAAATTACTGAAGTAAGGAACATAGACTGATTAATATAAAAGTATAAAAGTAACAAAACGTTGGACTCTCTATTTCCTGATACAAACAAGTTAACTATTGATTCAGGCCTCAAACTTTAGATTTTATTAAATAAACCTTTATACTTAGTAAGTTATTGACGCAACCATTTGGCTAATAATTAGGTCATACGTATACGTATCAGAATGTAATCAATACTATTTAATCTATCAAACTAAATTACATAAATATGGTAGTTTACCCTTATTGATTAAACCACTCACTAATAACATCAATTTCTGTGAAATCGTGGAATTCCCACCCAAAAATTACCTAGGAATTAATTATATATTAAAATAAACACGGTTAATGGCTCTTCAGTTTCAGATAAATATTTTAGAAGCAACTAATTATAATTCCAGTGTGCAATTTTGTTGTACACTATTCAACTCACATTCCGGTGAGATATTTTGTATTAAATTAAACTATTAATTACAAAGTTAGTAACACTCAAAATTTAACTTAGAAATCATTAAATTTATATAGCATAGTATGGTTGTTGCTATGCTATGTAATTTATGAATAATAATTTCTATAGATTTGAATCGGTCTATTTGTACCTACATTGCTATCTCCCCGGAAGACTCAAATAGAAAAGAGGATATGCACAATGTCATACGAAAGATCATTGAAGATATTAGTCCTAACCCAAAGAATGACAAGGAAATAGTCTACAAGGAGTGCATTGGACTCGCCCTAGAGAAATTACATAGCATGGAAATACCTTGTGTAACAAACGGTATCGACATATTAGGTTTGATAACTATAACTAATCAAATAATTGTATACACGCAGCATATTGAGTATTGCATTCAATATAAGAATCTTCACATATTCGGCTGGTATCTCACCTTAATACGTGCAATCCGCTTTGACGCAAAAGATATAGTAAAATGCCTTATCCATATGTCACAAATTCCAGCCCACATTTGCCCTAATGAATACTTTTCATTAGGACACATAAATAGCATCAACTTTATGATCGACAAAATGAGACATAATTGGGACAATGTCCAGATTTCACTCAGGATTCCTATTAGAGTTGCAAACGTCGTGTACAATTCGACAAACTTATCTCAATACTTAGAATGGATGCTACTTCTGCATGGTGAATCGATGTGGTGTGTGGGACACCAGTGCCAGCCAACTGTGAATGACCCAATAGATAATAGCAAAACTTGTGTAATAATACCTTTTGTCAATTGGTGTCGTATGAAATTAGCAAAAATTCCACCAAGAGTCTTGGACTCCACTAAATTATCAAGTGTTGGCAAGCTTAATATCTCCAATAATTTACTGAGATGCGTCCCTCGTACACTCATTCAGTTCAGGTCATTGGAATTTCTGAATTTATCTAACAACAATATATCTACTCCAATTCCCTGCCATATACTAGCACTAGACTCTTTAAAGAGACTTGACCTATCACACAATCAAATAACGGAATTCTCTTCGAATAGAAACGAAGGAAGCTTACTCTGCCAAAGTCTAAGTAAGCTGATCCTTTCACATAACAATTTTAGGAGCATAAACAACGATTTTTCCATTCCGAATCTATCTGTAATTGACTTGTCCAACAACCAACTTGTTAGCGTCCCTCTGTTTCTGGCAAACTGTACAATCCTCAGTGAACTGAAGCTTAAGCAAAATCACGAGATTAACAACCTACCAAGTTTCTTGGGAGACTTTGGACACTTGCATAATATAGAAATCGATCTGATGAACTTCTCTCCCTCGCTCTCAATCAGCTCCAGTCAAAATTCCAGACAGTTGGCGAAAGATATAAAGAAATGTTTGAAGGCAGGACGATCTATCAATGCTATTAAGGTGTTCTGTATCGGCGAGGATGAGGACATTAGGATGGATTTTTTGAAAAAGTTAATGGACGAGAAAGAAATTCCTATGTGCCACGAAAGTAGCCCCATGCATTTAGTTAATTTGGAGAATGCAAGCATAGGTGGGAGTAGGAGAGGGCGCATAACAGTTTGGAATGTGCGTAATAAGAATATTGAAGTCACAGCAAAAGTATTGAAAAGTATAAGTGAACTTAGATCGTTAATATTCATCGTGATTAATTTGGACAAAGGAATTGGCGAGAGTGTGAAAAAGTGGGTTCATGAATTAATTAAAATTAATGCTTCATACAGATCATATGATTGGATGAAGTGTGTCAGTGTTATAGCTCTCAGATCTCCAATGATTCCTAGCTTGGAAACCACAATTATTGAGAGGGGAGGGAGCATAGAAATTTGCAAACGGAATTTCCGAAAATACACAGAGTGCCAGATTGTACAACTTAGGGAAGATTTATTCTCTGTCAGGTGTAAAGAAATTGTTGCATTCCGAGAACACCGGAGTGAAATAACTATTGAACAGGAGAAAATATCCTCAGACTACAGCGCAGTATACCAGTGTTTCATTAGTTATGCTTCATTGAAATATAAAGTTGATAAATCTAAAAATCCCATCGTGAGTAAAGAAACGTTCATTAAGCTTTTTGAACATACAAATGAATACGAAATAGTGAAGCTACTAGAAATAACCGGTGGTATCGTGGCGCTGTTAAGGTTATTAGAACGTTTCGGTCTAATAGTCTACCTGGACGAGATTCGTAACACCCCAATTGTCCTCAGGCCTTGTGCCTTGTATAACACGCTTATTCGCATTGTAACAGAAGATGCCCCCTACTTACAATACGGTTTGCTTTCAATGCAAAAGTTCGCAAGTCATATTGATGTCAATCCTTACTCTGTGAAGTTCCAATGCGCCTATGACTACATACTGCTGTTAAGGAAGCTAAACCTAATCATGGTCCTATCCAGACAGCACTTTATCGTTCCTTCCAACCTGCCTTGCTTGGAGAAGGAAATAAGTATTGAACAACAATTTCGATCACTATGGAATAATGCACAAGCCGATATTGATAGAGAAGATTACAACCATCGTTTATTTATCATCAGTAGTATGTCAGAGGGGTACTGCAATGAATTAATAGCTGATATCCTGTACGAGACTCCTATCTTGAGTACAATTGTAAGTAACAAGTCAATGGAACAGCCAAATGAGCTCTTTTATGATAACAATAACTCAGAAAAAAACGCTAGCTTTTATAGTGGAATTGAACCAGCTAGACGAAGGGCACACTCTTCTTACGAACTGGAATTGGTATCTTCTGACAATAGCAGAACAGTTTCTGTTTGGAAGAATAACTTTTTATATGTTGATTCAAAAAAAGCCATAAAATTACTTGTACGCGCATTTTTCAGGGAGAATGAAAAGGGAATCGAGATTGTCACTGCAAGAGATCCTTTAAAAATTGGCGATTCGTTTCTTTTTCGCGTAAAGACTATTCTTTATAACAAATTTAGCGAGTTGGAACTTAGAGATGTTTTAGCCGTACCTCATAAACACTTGAAAGACAATAAAAGCACATTTATGATTGATTCTTTTTACAAATATTTGAAATTAGAACCTGAAGTTCGATGTAAAGTTAAGGAAGGGTCTATCAGTAAGGAATCTCTTGAAATATTCGCGCCAGAAATTTTTGTCGATCACAGTTATACTGGGTTGAAATTTGAAGAGTTGCCTTATAATCCAAACGATATAAATTCTAAGCTTGGAACTAGGCATAGCTGTGTGTATAAAGGACATTTTAAAGGCGAACAAGTTGCAGTGAAGGAGTTAGGACTCAATAAGAGTAATTTGAAGTTACGAATTTACCACGAAATGTTAAAAGAAGCAAAGTTACTGTCTGAGTATCGACATTCATGTCTGATTAATGTAATCGGAATTTCTTCAACTTCTTTACAAAAATGTTTCATAGTTTTAAAGCTTGCTCCTTTTGGAGAGCTGGGGTCCTTTCTCTTGAAAAATAACCCACTTAAGCCACGGCTCCTCTACATTCGTTTTACCCAACAAATAGCTGCTGGCCTCGATTTCCTACACACTCATATAAAGGATGTTCCTCTTATCCATCACGACTTAAAACCAGAGAATATTCTAGTCATTTCAGATCAAGTTGAATCGTACGTGAATGTTAAAATAGCTGATTTGAATATGTCAAAGAACAGAGCAGGCGTGGATGGAACGACAGGATATCGTGCCCCTGAAATAGTGTCACACCATGCCATGGTGACACATGATTATAAAATCGATGTATATTCATTTGCAATGGTTTTGGTGAATTTAATCTCTCATAGAGTTCCTTTTACCAACATGTTAACAGCAGATACTGTAATTACTATTAAGAACTTACGTCCAGATTTAAAATGGCAACTGTACTTCGAGAGAGGCATTGTATCTCTCTTGCCGGTAATACAAGCTTGTTGGAATCATCAGCCCCAAGATCGGCCCGATATGAGATCAGTGTTATCTGCTGTATCCTCACCATCTCTCCAGCTACTATACTCCAACCGATCTCTACCAACAAATTCTAGTTACAATCCAATGGTGTCATGTCCCATACGAGTTACAGAAAAATATGAAATCTTATGCTATGCGTTTTCTACAACATACCAAGGAAAAAATTTCTATACCAAGATATGTGTCTATGACATTGATAATAATCATTTAATTGAGAGACCGTTCGAAGATTTCTTGAGACATAAAACGCTTCTACAGATGTGCTCTCACAAGAATATGGTCATTCTAACTCTGCAAGAAGCTGATCAGATTGAGAATAGATGTTATTTAGTGCAATACAGTATCGTTGGGTTCGATATGGTTCTTGTTGCTAATGTTTGCCTACCAGAAGAGATATTCCTAGTTCAAGCGATGTGTGTAGATGAGGACAGAATCTACCTCGCACTCGGTCCTAGCATATTTGTATTCAGAATGGATTCTCTTCAGATGGAAAGAGAGATTGAAGAGTTTGAGACTAATATCCAATGCATGCTATCACACGGAAAGGAACTGTGGATCTCAACGCAGCCTTCTCTTAAAGAAGCTCCTTCTTTGAAAATTAGTATTCTGGGGAAAAAAAATCTAAAAATAGAGCATAGAATTGCACAAGATATGGACAGCCCAAGATGTGTTTCTCAAATGACTCCCTCGACCCTACAGATACGAGACGCTCATCAGACCGAACAACAAATTTGGTGTCTTGATTCATATCGACCAATTGTGTTCATATTCGATTCTGGGGAAGCTAAGAACTATATAGGATCAATTGAATTGAACCAATATCTGCCAGAAAACGCAAAATACTCGCGTGAAGAGGGTAGAAGGTACAGATACAAGAACACTAAGATTTGTGCCTCGACAAACACAATGTGGATCTCTACACAAAATGGATATATTCTGATCTTCTCTACCGATTCGTATTCACCGGAGTTACTAATGACTCTGAATACGTTCCTGGGCCCGATTGTCTTTCTAACCCCTCTTGAGCTTCTCAGAGGCAGCATGGTCGCGTGTTGTGGACAGGTAATTATAAATAATGAAATAGGGGCACAATTGTTCTAATAGATAGTTGAGTAATATGATTTGGAAATGTTAATTTGAGGACATTATACATTTATAATAAGCTAAGTCTAAACAGCATTAAGGAATTATTAACATGAATCTAAATTGTTTATTAAACTAAATATTAGCCCCAATATTTCAATTGATGATAAATATCAATAAATCTATTTTATATAGTACTGTTAATCACCTAATAATTCATTAAACTATTTTACCAAATTTTTTGCAAAGTACGTAGACGATTAATACAATCGATTACTTACATAGCAAGGATAGTCGATACACAGTCTGAATAAATTTAATTAATAATTGTTAATTTTTTGTCAACAATTGCAACAATAGTTGTAGTATTATGTAGCAGCACAATAAATAATTATTAACAAATATATATTTAATGTATGTTGTTAAGTTTTTAATTTTATAAATAGTTAAATCTAAATTTACTCTATAAATAAATAACTTCTCTAAAATATAATGATTAGACTTAATTAACATATATGTATGTTTACAGTTTATGGACGTGCCTGGTGTATCCGCGTGCACACCAGGACTTTCCATAAACTGCAACATACATATATTCTTGTTTCTTTTAGGACTTCATCCATCCATTCTATAACTGTGAAGAAAAAATATTCTACGACATTCTATCCCTACACTCAAAAGATGGAAACTTCAATCGCAGTGAAGAAATCAATAAATTGATTAGTTCTACCAATCAGAATGGTCGGGTCCTCAATGGGGACGAACATAAGGACCAAACACCAAAGAAACACGACATAGTCCTATGGGAAGCTTACAACGCAGACATTTACAAACTGGTAGAGAAGACTAAAGATAGTAAATTCTGGAAAACAGACGAAGCATTAAATTATTCTCTCTCTAAGGAGATATTGGAAGCGATCAACCAATCGGGTCAAGAGGATTATTTCCTGAGCGAAAAATACAATCCTCATGAAAACACCACTACACTCTAATCCTGCTAATTCGACACAATTGATATTATTGTAGAATTGTTTAAATCGCTCAAATACAGTAAATATATATATTGATATTGTAATTTAAGTTTACAAATAAGAATTTTTTTAAGAAATTTAAATTAGAATACATATGAGCCCTTCGGTCTCGGTCGCTTCGCGATGGATAACTCAACCGCTATGCGGTCGCTTTTTTTCAAAACTGTATACACGTAAATATTAACATAAAAATTTGAAAAAATTGAATTCGTAATCAGCATACTTGTTTCTCTTACAATTTCTTACAATTTTGATTCAGTCGTTGCACAATTTAGTCACATAATAAAATATATTGTATTGCATGTCTCTTCAAAATTTTAGAATTTTCACTTTTAATCTGCGCCAGGCGTTAATTCGGCTCATGTAAGGCTGAGCAGCGGTTTTCAATTGAGTCACGGAGTGTCGAATCGTCTCGAAACGACCGAGACCTAAGAGCCCGTTTTTACAAATTTGACTCGATTTATAATAGATAAATATTACATAAAAATATGCAACACATAGTGATACACGATTTGAAATTTATTAGTCACTAGTGCGCTTCGCTTGCTAGGTCGCTTCGCGGCAGAACACAACCACACACCAACCGCTTCGCGATTGGTGTATGGGTATACAGTCAACTCCCGTTATAACGAAGTGCTCGGGACCGTGGTTTCATTTCGTTATAACCGGAGTTCGATCTTAAAAGAGTCCGTTACAAGTGCAATTTCGTTGTAACCGGTGTTTCGTATAAACGGATTTAGTTATAACCGGAATTCGTTATAACCGGAGTTCGTTATAACCGGAGTAAAATCAATAGCTTAGAGGCTATATGGGATTTAAATGACTTCATTATAAGCGAAATTTCGTTATATCCATTTCGTTGTAACCGAAGTTTTAATAATGCAATAAGATAGAAGGATTTCCGGACCATTGAATTACTTCGTTATAAGCAGGTACTTCGTTACATCCGACTTGGTATAACGGGAGTTGACTGTACTTCATAACATTGGTTATATAGCGTAAATAGGCCTAAAATAGTCAAATTTAACAATGTGAAATTTTATGATTACGTCATCATGTGGTAATGAGAAAGCATATTGGCAATCTGGTGTGAACAACGTGTCCGCATCATTAATGTGCATGTTCTATTAAATTTTAAGACTTTTATCTCTTAGAGGGTGCGAATTATGTGCGATTAAGTGACTTTTCACGCTTCTGAAAATGTGATGACGTCATAACTTGGCGAGGACAGATGCGAAGCCAGGGGGAGGCAGGGGGGGCTTCAGCCCCCCCCTAATTTGAGGCGTCCCTCCCTGTGAGCATAAAATCCTCACAGAGGTTCCCCCCTGAAACCCCTCTGCCTCCCCCCCCTGCCGAAAATCCTGGCGCCGCCTCTGGGTGAGGAGTGAGATATTTTGACTGGAAACCGGGTGCCAAAAATCAGATTTTGAAACCGTCGTTTCTTCAAACAACTCGGAACATACAAACAAATATATACCCACATATTAAAAGTTTGTGTTTTAATAGTACGAGCCCTTCGGTCTCCGTCGCTTTGCGACGGTTCGGCGCTTCACGCATCAGTTAACAGCCGCTGCGCGACCTTATTACGCCTTGAAACTAATCATTTATAATTATACATCTCTGTGGTGTATTAAATGTATTCCTCATAAAGTCCCCTTAATATAGGGTGACCAAAAGATTTTGGGCCAAAACCTGGACATTTCTCAAAATTTCGACAAAAATCCTGGACAATCCTGGACACAGGTTATTAAAAAAACCCTCACAGACGGGATGGGAGTGTGCTCCTTCTGATTACACTTCCCCAATGTTTAATTTAACTAGAATTTCAATATTCAAATTACATTTCATCTTAGTGTAATACAATTTAATTAATGTTTGAATTGTGAAGACTTCAAATGTTTAATTAACATCGCATTGATAACTACCCAAATTTCCCAGGTAACTTTGATTATAGAAAAATTTCAATTAATGTTAAAATAAATGATATGTCATTTAGTTCCATATTCACATACCAGGCTGTAACTCGGAATGTATATGAGCTAGAGAGTCAAACTTTGTTTTAAATGATAGATAATAAAGAGGGTAAATAGAATACAAGCTAAGGAAGATAAGTAGCTTTTTCAATTCCAGAAGGAACTTAGCCTTAAATTAATTAAAGATTAATTATTACAAATAGAAATTAGGAATACGTGCTAGTATTTACGTTACTATTTTGAATAATAGAATTGACATCATCATCAAATTGTAAAATATTTCAACTTCCAAGTGTTTTAATTGCACTTGTATGAAACACATATTCACTTACAAACCAATCAATAACAGTCATTATCTTTAGTAGGCTTATGTAATATGTTCTATTGTATTCAGTATACTATAGTATAGAGTAATTACAATATGGAGAAGATGGCTGATTTATGTAAATAATCGATAATAAAACGTAGAATTGATTAGCGACCTAATAATTTTAATTGATATATAAAAGAACATCCTTAGGAGAATACAACCTATATATTTTCAATAACTAATTCGAATTATTAAAGAGTCACTGGACCAGAATACAAATTTCGATATAACTGACGAACAAAAGCGAAATTGAGAAATCAGGCTTCGAGGTGATCATCTCCAGGAAATTCTATATCTCCTGTCAAAATTTTAAATCTCTATCACCAATGGTTTAGTCAGGCCATCGCGTACGGCCGGCCAGCCGGAAGTCCGACAGGGTAAATTCAATAGTGTGCACTTATAGTATAAAACTATAGTAGGACCCTACTATAACGTTTTTACTAGAAGAAGCACACTAAAAACTGGACACTATTAGTTTAATGTGAGCGAATCGGAGACAATTGGATGATAATAAAAAATAACTGCAAAAAAAACCTTGACAATTCAGAAAATACTGGACATCGCACAATAATTGTAAAAACCTGGACTGTCCAGGCTAAAAATTGGACAATGGTCACCCATAGCATTCTAATATACTAAGGCAATGGCACTCATGTTTTCTTTTGGACCATGGACTGGTTAAACGAGTCATTTTCATATGCCTTTGATTTGCAAATTTTTAGTCCCCTATAGATCCCCTCATTATTGTATATTGTTAGCATCATTATGTCATAGCATACTGATGTCAGGCGTCACAATCGAATAATATTTTTGAACCTGAATTCAGTGGAATGGGAACTTATTAAACAACCACAAGTTATTTTTATGTTCAATTTTATTTACTATACACCCATTATGTTTGTATTTGGTCACGATACGATTAGTTTAATGTAAAAACGAAGTAGAATTTCCATATAAATTCTGTTTTACGAATTATTACACTCCTGTTTGTCATAATTGTATTGATTTCTTGTGGTTATGCTAGCTACTAAGTGAAATATGCCACTACGTAGTTGTTCGGCTCCAAATTGTAAGGGTTACTACAAATCAAATGACCGGTTCGCGCATTTCAAGATGCACCAGAAAGCAGATCAACTCAGACAAGGTTTATTCGGGATATTTGCAGAGAAGAGACACACCGGTTCCCAATGGAGGCGATACATCCCGCGCCGCAACATTACACGTGTGAATCTAAAGCTGAAAGATATTCTTCACAAGTTTATCTACCGGGATTTCCCTCCTACTATTCTCAATTTGTCACATGCACAGTAGTCTCGAATCAGATGAAGATGAATAGTTTTATCAGCTCTATCACTTATCCTGAGTCATACAAAGAAGATGCAAGGTAAGTTCTCATTTAGTTCCCTCCCTGAAAATTGGTCATTATGGTATCCCGATTAATATAGCTTTATACATCCTCGTATAGAATACTATAGCATCATGGTAGTGGCTACTTGTTAGTAAATTTGATCTCTGTTCAAGCCAGTGTAAGGTGTATTCTCCACTTTCGATAAATAAGTGGGTTGTAGGATATACTCTGCCTGCATCGGCGTAGCAACGCGGTTTTTTGCGCCACTTGTGTCACAAGTGGCACATTGACAGGAACACAAATGTCGCTAAATTGATATGAGTTAGTTAAAATATTATACCATGATTACTATCGTTATAAACTTGAAAACCTAGTGTTTTTAGGTTATGTTATGTCGATATTTGAACAGGTATATGTATCCCTATCATCATCCACTTGTGGCACAAAATTTCGGATTTTCAAAATACTTTTGGCCGGGTAAAGTAATATACAGTAGAATCTCGTTAGTACGAATACCAGCCAGGGGACCATCAATATGCATTCGTTCGCCTTATCCGGTGTAAGCGCGTTATGGGGACCCCAGCGTTTTGGGCCCCCTGGGCTTTAAAACATTAGCGATATGGGGACGGGGTTCCTAAAATGTTCGGGATTTACGAACAGGGGCCCTAAAACGCTGGGATCCCCGAAGCGCGCTTATACCGGGATTCGTATTAACCAATATGATTGTGTTGAAAAGGCTTTGCAAATATTTTCAAGTTAGTTATTAGTATATTTCTGAATTAATTAAGATCGAGTTTTGTGATTCCATTAGGTATTGCGCCTGCCCCATGCGAAATTTGTGCCCCTGAGATTTTTCTTAACTTTGTGATGGTATATCTAAACTTTGGATTAACATTTGGAATATTTTGAGACTCAGCCCTCCTGCAAGTCTCATAGCCCCACTCACTCAGGGGCAGAGTTGTGGATTTGATTGATATTTCATTCAAATCCAAAACAAATCCATCCAAATCAAATCCAAATCAAATTCAATCCAAATCAAATCCATCCAAATCAAATCAAATACAAATCAAATCCATCCAAATCAAATCCAAATCAAATCCATCCAAATCAAATCCATCCAAATCAAATCCAAATCAAATCCATCTAAATCAAATCCAAATACTACAGAGATAATTAATTGAGAAGCGTACTTAGTTAGATATAATATAATATAATATATACTACTGTATTATACAGATATTTATTCACGTTAATACGAACGCCAGCCAACAAAATCTGTTCGAATTACCCAAAATTCGGATTTACTAGTCTACTGTTAGTGTATAATATCATCAATATAATTTGTATTACATATTGTATAGTACGTAAATTAAATTTTAAAAATGATTTGACTCAAACATTAAATCAAATCCAAATCAAATCAAATAATAGTCAATCAAATCCAAATCAAATCAAATCATTTTCCTTTTAAAATGCATCAAATCCATCCAAATCAAATCCAAATCAAATCCACAACTCTGCTCAGGGGCGTCTGGCCATACAACCCAGCGGGGAATCCCCACTGGGCCCCCCTTGGGGGTTCCTAATTTGGGCTCCTAGTTTGATAAGGCCCCCCTTGGGGCCTTATCAGACTATTCTATCTGTACAAAAGCACAGAAAGTTCCCCGATGGGCCCCCCCTGGCCAGGACGCCCCTGCACTCACTATCCCTTTATGGCTACAGGCCTGTATCAATTTTTGTAAAATAAACTAGTTTAATGAGTTTTAACTTTTAATTAATTCTTATTTGCTTCTAGATACAGACTATAAAGGCGAACCGCAACCTTTTTCAACCGTGGATCCCGTTTAGCAAATACCAAACGTTCTGTGGACCCCCTCCCATTGCCCGTAATACTAATATAGAGATATTGTCGACCCTCTACTTCCATCCGCGGACCCAATTTGAGAACCGCTGCTCTATCAGATGTTTGTTAAGTGAAGAGTTCCTCTGACGAATTATACTGCAAATACAAGTTTCACTCCTAATCTCATTACTTTACAGAGAGACTCTATTGTTGTTTAATTTACACTTAGTTCATTGTGTCTTGTATATTTATTTTATGAATTAATTAACTATGTAGTGTTAGTTCAAATCTTCACTAACTACTATTAGGGATTTAATTAATATCAGAAGGGGAACAAGATATAAGAAAATCCTAAGAAATATGCATCAACAATGTAACCTGACTATAAACAATGACAATCTATATTATACATAACGTATTAGGTATATTATCGAATACTATCTACTAACTCGTTTAACCAGTCCATGGTCCAAAAAAATATATGAGTGCCATTGCCTTAGTATATTAGAATGCTATGGGTCACCCTACCTTAATAAAATGCTATACAATGTAATTTGTTTGGGAAATTCAAATACTCCCATTAGTAGCTCAATAAATTTCAGTTGCACGATAAGGATAGCTCGAATCCAAATAATACTAAAAGAAAAACCGCAATAGAATAGACAAATTGGTTAATGAATTTATTTCAAACAATCAAATTGGAGCCTCAGAAAATATTTCTATTATGCACAATCAATTTATACTAATTGATGAAATCTGCTAATCCATACTAATAAACCCTCGAATTTAATTGGCTAACATATTTTGTCACCTTTAAATGTGAATATTTCTCTTCAAAAACCAATAGATCGTTGTCGCAGTACAAAATTACCCCTATATACAAATTTTTCAGCTTTCTGGGACTCGTAGTCTTTCCAATTAATTCTGGACAAACACACAATCAAACAAACAAACACAGTGTAACACACACACAAACAAACAACAATTACGCTTTTAATATAAAGATAGATAGATAGATAGATAGATAGTGTAGATTAAACACTTAATTAACGAAAGGTATTTGCTAAAATGTGTGCTCGTATTTGTAACACTATGTGGCTGATTTGATTGTTTGTTAACCAGATGCACTAGAGTAGTACTTCTCTTTACTAAAGTGGTAAATTAGCTATTTCCCTGTAAATTGTTGTGCAATTTCTATTAAAACTGGTGTAACCTGATTTGTTAATACGTATATATAATTTATTATTTTATGAATTTTCAGCATTTAAATCCTACTTGATTTAGCACTTATAGTTACTGTATCCTATGAATGACCAATTACACTCGAAATTAAATTATGGTCTCGGGATTATTTGAAAAAATTCTGTACATACGTAATTTTATTCTTAGCATCGATTATACACGTTGTTCTCGGAATAAAATTTGGGCTCCCCCTCAGTATAGGACTTTTTACAAAGTTCGGCGCCCCTGCGTGGTTGCACTGCAGTTAGAAATCAAAACCTCAATAAGATTAAAATTATTTATATCAAACTTAGATAAATACAAAAGTAAAATGAGCGAAGTCAACGAATACAAATACATTAAATAAATGGTCAAAAATAATATATTGAAATATCCATGGATAACATTTGCATTAATTGCTTCATAATTCGAAACCAATTATAATTGTTAATTATTAAGTTATTTAGACCGTTACTATATCGGTATTTAATTTGCCACGTTAGACGTCAGTAGTTTGTGGATTATAAATTCTGTGTTCTTGTAGAGCTAATACAGCCCATGCAGCAGCACATTGTGATAGCTTTATTTTTTCAGGGAAATGTGAGGAGAATCCAGGAGGAACCTTCCACTCTTTCTCATCAGCGTATTCATTTATACTCTCTTTCAGTCTATGAGAGAATGTAAGTAGTTTATTTCTTGATATAATACCAAGTTGCAAATAAAAGAGAACTCACCCATAATTCTTAACATCATCGCCCCTATCAAGCAGAAAGAAGAGGATGAACTCGTGGAGATACACCAGTACCTTCTCCACTGGGAAGTGGTTACAGCTCTGTCCTATCTGTCTTCTCTCCTCCTCACTAACAGCTTCCTGAAACACGTCTCTCAGAGATGAGAATGGAATCTGTAGAATATTAATTTAATCCTAGCCAGTGGCGTAGCCAGCCCCAAGTGATTGCCCGGGCACAGAGAGAAGTTTCCCGGGCCTGCCGCCTGTGCCCCCCATTCCCGGGCTTGGCTACGCCACTGCACTAAATATAACCCCATTGAAAAATATTGCCCGGGCACAGAGAGAAGTTGCCCGGGCATGTGCCCCCCATTCCCGGGCTTGGCTACGCCACTGCACTAAATATAACCCCATTGAAAAATATTGCCCGGGCACAGAGAGAAGTTGCCCGGGCATGTGCCCCCCAGGCCCGGGCTTGGCTACGCCACTGATCCTAGCTGATTCTAGCAGATGTGGGAATACAAAGTACACACCTGACCGAGAAGAGAGAGCTTCCGAGCTTTCTCAACAGACAGGAGACTCCAGAAGCTGAGGACGTGTTTCAGCCGTAACGCCCTTTCAGCCTGTAGAACGAAATAAGCAATATTGAAATATGTAACATTGAGAAAATATAAATTAGGATCACCCCAATAAAAGTAAGTAGTATCATAGCCTACTATACATAAGGCCTCACAGTAACAATTGAAATTTGGACCAGGGATGAGGTCGCCGATCGATTATGAAAATGACGATTTATTCTTCCGATTGTCAAATTGGGTCAATCATGGTCTACCAAACATAAGAATTCACTTTTTTAAGGGAAATTTGGACCAAGGATGCAGTTGCAGTCGTAATTTCTAAATGAACCACAATGTTAAATAGTTAGTGTTTAGTAATTATTAATTTACCAAAACAATAGAAAATTCATTTGAATATATAATTTGATTGTATAATGTTTTAGTAAGTCATGTAATCAGTGGATATTCAGTCTCTCTGTTCTTCTGGTGTACTATAAACTTTGTTTTAACCGTACTTAATATTGTTTACTAGTTCTACCTTAGCTTTTAGTATTGTTTAATTTTCAAAAATGCCTAATTGCTGCTCGGCTTTTGGCTGCAAAAGCAACTACAAATCTTCTTCAGAAATTCTACCAGTTTTCAAATTACCACAAAATCCACCTGAACTCAGACACTCCTGGTTTAGGGCTCTTCGGAGGGATGATTTAGATGAATTGAAGGCTGTTTATGTTTGCGTGAAACATTTCCGCGACGAAGATATAGAATACAGCCACAAAGTTCCAAATGGAGATGGAACTTTCCGTGAAATTCCTCTAGTCAGCCCAAAGCTGAAAGATGGCGCTGTACCAGTTTATCTACCCAGTTGTCCATCATACTATCAAATTGATAGTATGACTAGATTGATAGTATCAATCTAGTCGCTTAGCACTAGATTGATAGTATCAATCTAGTGCTAAGCGCAGGCGTCCCCTCGACTTAAGAGAATATTCAACCAAACTTTAACACTTAGCTTGAATTCAGGTGAAGAGGTAGAGAAGTTCAAGATTAACAGTTTACATGATATTCCAGACAAGTTATCTTTGCTTCCCTTGCCAAAAACATGGTCATTATGGTATCCTGACGAAAACAGTATAATTTTTATTCGCCCTAGTCTAATAAATAGCGATATCCTAGTAAATAACTACTTGATAGTACATTCTGATCTATCTGTTAGAGCCAATTGTAATGGAGAACCTTATTCGCTTTCGCTAAACTCAATAACGGTATCCGGACTGGGATTACATAAATTATAATGGTAAATTATTATTGATTCATCATAACTACTTTTGATTCATAACAAGTATCTAGGATGGCATTTCTAAGAATAACTGTACTTTTAAAAATTCAAATTTCAAAATGTAACTAAATATATATAGAATTTCTAAAAATGGCTTCTAATTGACCGTAACATAGTCTAATAGGCTATAATCTTTTGTAGAAGCACTTCCCAACTTCTAACTAGTTGTTGTATAAGATATTGAGTTACTTAGAAACTTATCCAACTTGCGTTAACAATGGATTTACTTTTGTGCCGACTATACTATAGTATAGTGGCCCAGTATTGGAATCACTGCCTTTATTTTTACTGTGCCGACTATACTATAGTATAGTGGCCCAGTATTGGTCTTAGTGCTTTGGTTATTGTTATTGGTCCGTAGCCTCTCTACTGACCAGAGTTTTATTAACTAAGAGCCAAAATTTTCAGAATATGTGTCTCATGGGTCACAGATGTGCACCTGGGGTCACGATTTATTAATTTCGACTTGGGAAATTTTTTAACGGGACTTTTAGCTTTTTTTGTCCCATAAGAAAATAAATGCAATAACAAGAATTAGTATCAGAAAAGTAATTAGTATCAGAAAAGTATTTTGCAACTGATAGCTCTTCACGATTTTTTTAATCTGTCCTCATTTTCCCAATAATTAGGCTCAAAGTTGCCACAATTCACCCTTAACTTTCTAAAATCATAAATTCATTAATATTCAATTATGCAATTATTTCGTGGTTTCAATGAATAACTATATTTATGAATAATTCAATTAGATTCAGTGTTATTTCGATTCAAGTTATTGTTGATATCATAATTACAATAAAGAATTCTAGAATATATGAATAGTTAATTTACATTCAATAGCTATTACTATACAAATCAATTTCTGATATCATAGTTACAATAAAGTATTCTAGTGTATATGAATAATTCAATTTGATTCAATAGCTGCTACTATATAAATCGATTTCTAATACAATAGTTGTATTAAAGTTTTCTCCTATAAGAAAATTCAATTTAACTCAACAGTTATTCAATTTCAGAACGATTCTGATATTCAAACAATTGATTAATGAGATGGAATATCTATTTGTATAAATATTTGTCTATGTGTATGCTTGGTGCCCGAAATGTATTAGAGTGTAAGGGGGGTTTATAACGCATTTATAATGGAAATATAAACTTAATCCCCATATATCATTCAAAGTAAGCGAGTATGCTGATTTCAATTTTAAAACGATGACAGATATACAAACAATGGATTAATGAAATGGAATATCTATTAAATGACTATTCGTCTGTGTGCGTGTGTTTGGTGTCCGAATTGTATTAGAGTGATAGGGGGGGGATAATTATAACGCATTTATAATGGAAATATAAACTTAATCCTTTTGTCATTCTAAGTAAACAAGTATGCTTATTTCCAATTTTTAACAGTATATTAATATTCAATGGATTAAAGCAAAGTAAATTATATTGGGAATTTGTTTACTTAACTCAAATCACAGTGGATAACATTGCTCAAATAATTAACTATTTATATAAATTATTATCTATACATAATGAATGAATGGCATTAAACTCAAGGTGGTTCAAGATAGAAATAATTTAAAATCAACAATCGTTCCTTTGTACCATACAACTTGTTAAATGAGTCTAAACACTATGAGGCGTTCATAAGATGGCGAAAAAATCCAAAATTGCAGCTGTGACGACAGCATGATCCTTTGGAGGCACTATAAATAAACCACCACCAAAATATAGTGCCACAAAAAGAACATGCGTCGGCACAGGCTGCAATTTTGGATTTTTTTTTTTTTTTTTTTTTTTTTCTCCGTAGACGGTGCCCTGGCCTGAGCTTTATAGTTGAAGGGCTGAAACTTGGCATGTAGGTGCGATGGGACCGTCTAATTTGCACCTGGGGTTACGATTTTTGATTAACAAATTTTTGACACATCTTTAACACCTTTCAAAATTTGTCTGGTCCATAACTCAAAAAATCCAAAATTGCACCCTGTGCCGACGCATGTTCCTTTGGTGCAGGGGCGTCAGAAGGGGGGGCACAAGGGGGCACGTGCCCCCCTCAAAAATCTCGGTGCCCCCCCCACGGTGCCCCCCTCACCTGTGCATCCCCTCGCCTGTGCCCCCTTCCCCTGTCCTAATAGATGAAATAACAACACCAATGATATACATGAGTTCAAATGTCATGATACTACTGCTCTTATTCGATGTTAAACTATCAAAAAAGACATAAAATCACGTGGGGTTTTATACTACTAAGAATTAGTTTTGGTCTGTGCCCCCCCCTAAATCTGATTGCCCCCTCTCCGATTACACGCTTCCGACGCCCCTGCTTTGGTGGCACTATATTTTGTTGGTTGTTTATTGATAGTGCCTCCAAAGGAACATGCTGTCGGCGCAGGCTGCAATTTTGGATTTTTTTTCGCCAAGTCATCAACGCCCAAGGTGTGAAGAAGCATTTGTTAATTGGTCCGAGTCACAAGGAACGGTAGATAAATTTGAAGTTTGTTTCTATCTTAAACCATCTTGAGTTTGATGCCATTCATTCATTATGTATTGATAATAAATTATATTATTAGTTATTTATATTAGCATTGTTATCCAGGTTGAGTTGAATTAAGTCAACAAATTCCTTATATTATATTATTTTATTTAATCCATTACATGGTAAATTAAATAGAAGCCAGCTGCAATTTATAAGTTAAATCTATTTAATTATCGCAAGTTGAATCAATCGAGTAAGATTTAACAAGTTAAATCAATATAATAATTACAAGTTGAAACAATGGAATTAGATTTAACACTTTACTGAAATTGAAGTGTGAGTAAACAAAGAAATTTCAACCCCCATTTATGGCAGAAATAAAACTCTTTATTGAAAGTTTTCTTCTCCCATCAGACGCAGAATTTTATGGTGAATCCAAATGTGGAATAAAATTTGGGGGTTTAGTAAAATATTTTTACTGTGCCGACTATACTATAGTATAGTGGCACAGTATTGGAATCACTGCCTTTATTATTATTATTTTTATTTTTACTGTGCCGACTATACTATAGTATAATGGCCCAGTATTGGAATCACTGCCTTTATTACTGTGCCGACTATACTATAGTATAGTGGCCCAGTATTGGAATCACTGCCTTTATAACTGTGCCGACTATACTATAGTATAGTGGCCCAGTATTGGAATCACTGCCTTTATTATTACTGTGCCGACTATACTATAGTATAGTGGCCCAGATCTAATCTTACTGCCTTTATTATTATTTTTACTGTGCCGACTATACTATAGTATAGTGGCCCAGTATTAGAATCACTGCCTTTATTTATATTATTATTATTTCTCCGTAGCAGGTGCCCTGGCCACACCTGTATACATAGAGGGCTGAAACTTGGCATGTAGATTCGGAGTCGACGTCTAATTTGCACCTGGGGTTACGATTTTGTATTAACAAATTTTTGACACATCTTTAACACCTTTCAAAATTTGTCTGGTCCATAACTCAAAAAATGTTTTACTAAACCCCAAAATTTTATTTCACATTTGGATTCGCCATAAAATTCTGCGTCTGATGGGAGAAGAAAACTTTCAATAAAGAGTTCTATTTCTGCCATAAATGGGGGTTGAAATTTCTTTGTTTACTCACACTTCAGTTTCAGTATAACTGTTAAATCAAATTCCATTGTTTCAACTTGTAATAATTATATTGATTTAACTTGTTAAATCTTACTCTATTGATTCAACTTGCGATAATTAAATTGATTTAACTTATAAATTCCAGCTGGCTTCTATTTAATTTTAGTATTACTATACAATTGATTAAATTAAATAATATAATATAAGGAATTTGTTGACTCAACTCAACCAACCATGGATAACATTGCTAAAATAAATAACTAATAATATAATTTATTATCAATACATAATGAATGAATGGCATTAATCTAAAGATGGTTTATGATAGAACCGTTAAGATTTTACATTCCACAACAACGACAGATTAAGTGATTATATTTATTTCGGCGAGAATATTCTTGCACAATTAATGACTGACTTAATTAATTATAATTAATTCATTTTGTATTTAACTTATAGACGGTTCCAAATAGATTATTGGGGTTATCGAGTGCGTGGAATTCAAATATTATAGTGAAATTCAATTTAAATTAATAATAATTGCAAATAATTGAACTTAATTTATTTTGCTGTATATAATAATGGTGTTAAATAATAAATACATTAATTAAATTTTTATGCTAATTAGCTAAATTTCATTAATCTCAGAGATGATACAAGATATAAACAAACTTTCAATTTATCAATTGGTCCTTATGCCAGATACCACCTATACAAGTGGGTCTTGACACCTTGAGGTGATGATGACATCGTTAAAATAATGTATTTTTACAATTTTTTTAATTCGACATTTAAAATGGGTTAGTTGGTGTTTGGTGATGACCCAACACTCACATAAAAAATGATGACTCATCACTTATTATATTCTACTGAAACTTGAATATCTTTGAAACGAAGTGAGCAAAATGGAAACTTCCACGACTCTAAGGGTCGTTGCCTTCTGAAACACCTTTCTGAAATAATTTAACACCTTCATAGTGATGATGACATGGCGGAAAAAAAATCCAAAATTGCAGCCTGCGCCGACAGCATGTTCCTATGGAGGCACTATCAATAAACCACCACCAAAATATAGTGCCACCAAAGGAACATGCGTCGGCACAGGCTGCAATTTTGGATTTTATTACTGTGCCGACTATACTATAGTATAGTGGCCCAGTATTAGAATCACTGCCTTTATTTATATTATTATTACTGTGCCGACTATACTATAGTATAGTGGCCCAGTATTGGAATCACTGCCTTTATTTTTACTGTGCCGACTATACTATAGTATAGTGGCCCAGTATTGGAATCACTGCCTTTATTATTATTTTTATTATTTCTCCGTAGCAGGTGCCCTGGCCACACCTGTATACATTGAGTTCTGAAACTTGGCATGCAGGTGCAGAGTGACCGTCTAATTTGCACCTGGGGTTACGATTTTTGATCAAATAATTTTAACACCTATTTAAACTAATTATGGCTCATAACATGAAATAATTAATATTGAGCTTGATAAAATTTACATATACGGATATAGAATTAATTTCTACACCTTTTGGCAATTCACGAATGTTCAATTTAGCATAGCTTTGTGCCATAATTGGGGTGCCAATCTCCTGTGTTTCCTCACACTTGAGATTCAGTAAAACTGTTAAATCTAATTCTATTGTTTCAACTTGTAATAATTATATTGAATCTAATTCTATTGTTTCAACTTGTAATAATTATATTGATTTAACTTGTTAAATCCTACTCTAGTGATTCAACTTGCGATAATTATATTGATTTAACTTATAAATTCCAGCTGGCTTCTATTTAATTGTAGTATTACTAGACAATGGATAAAATAAAATAATATAATATAAGGAATTTGTTGACTCAACTCAACCAACCGTGGATAACATTGCTAAAATAAATAACTAATAATATAATATATTATCAATACATAATGAAAGAATGGCATTAAACTCAAGATGGTTTATGATAGAAACAAACTTCAAATTTATCTACCCTTCCTTGTGACACGGACCAATTAAAAATGGTTCTTCACACCTTGGGCGTTGATGACTTTGGGAAAAAAAATCCAAAATTGCAGCCTGCGCCGACAGCATGTTCCTTTGGAGGCACTATCAATAAACCACCAACAAAATATAGTGCCACCAAAGGAACATGCGTCGGCACAGGCTGCAATTTTGGATTTTTTTTTTCTCCGTAGACGGTGCCCTGGCAACACCTTTATACATAGAGAGCTGAAACTTGGCATGTAGGTGCGATGGGACCGTCTAATTTGCACCTGGGGTTACGATTTTTGATTAACTAATTTTTGACACATCTTTAACACCTTTCAAAATTTGTCTGGTCCATAACTAAAAATATGTTTTACTAAACCCCAAAATTTTATTTCACATTTGGATTCACCATAAAATTCTGCGTCTGTTGGGAGAAGAAATTTTTCAATAAAGGGGTCAATTTCTGCCATAAATGGGGGTTAAAATTTCTTTGTTTACTCACACTTCAATTTCAGTAAAGTGTTAAATCTAATTCTATTGTTTCAACTTGTAATAATTATTTTGATTTAACTTGTTAAATCCTACTTTAGTGATTCAACTTGCGATAATTATATTGATTTAACTTATAAATTCCAGCTGGCTTCTATTTAATTGTAGTATTACTATACAATGGATTAAATAAAATAATATAATATTTGGAATTTGTTGACTCAACTCAACCAACCATGGATAACATTGCTAAAATAAATAACAAATAATATAACTTATTATCAATACATAATGAATGAATGGCATTAAATTCTAGATGGTTTATGATAGAAACAAACTTCAAATTCAACAATCGTTCCTTGTGACTCCGACCACTTAACAAATGCTTCTTCACACCTTGAACGCTGATGACTTGGCGAAAAAAAATCCAAAATTGCAGCCTGCGCCGACAGCATGTTCCTTTGGAGGCACTATCAATAAACAACACAAAAATATAGTGCCACCAAAGGAACATGCGTCGGCACAGGCTGCAATTTTGGATTTTTTTTTCCTTGATTTTTTTACAGTTTTCGATTCAAGGTCCACATTTCTTCAATTTATTGGGAAATTTCACACAATCTGTTCCTATATTCAATCCCAAATAATAAATTACTCATTCTACTTCCTATTTTTTAATGATATAGTTATGTTATTGACAATGCAGTTGAGTTTGTCGCGATAACTCAATACATTTCATCATAACTAAGCTTCTAAATCAATTTTTATTATTCTTTGAACGAAGCTTTTGAAAATTAAGTGTATATTTAGTTCTAATGTCTCAATAGTCACTTACTAACATTCCAATTCGATTCCAAAGTGTCTTAGTATTCCCCCGCAATATATTACTTCTAGAAAAAACTAGATAATCTCTACTCTTACTCTTACTCTACTCTTAAAATTTCAAGGATATCGGCGAAATTTGTAATTTTTGCCATATATGGAGGTGTTGAAACGTCATATTGTGACACTTATGAATGACAAAATCAAAATTAATATTGGAGGAGAAATATTAATCTCATTGAGTGTATATTTAGAAGAAGAAAAATATTCCGGTGGAATAAAAAAATTTCGGTAATTTGACCAGTCCGGACACCGATAAGTGATATACGACAACTTGAAACGATTCTTGGTGAAATTTCTAAATCAACACATCCCTGTGAATCTTTTGTTTCTGCGATGACTGGTTCACATATCTCTTTAGTGAAAGACCATATCCAACAAGCCATCAATACTTTGCAAACTAATGAACCCGATTTAGAATCAACTGATTATCCAGAACTTTCAAGACTGCAGTTCATACAATGCCAATTAGATAACAGCCTCGTCCTGTTTTGACAGAAATGGACCCCCCTACAGATTTGGCCCGGGGGGTCCAAATCTGTAAAATATCATTTTACTTTACAGAAATGGACCCCCTTTACAGATTTGGACCCCCCTTTTCTATAATACTGCAAAGTCATTTACTTGAGTGTGTGATACAAAATATTTTACAAGACTCACAACCATTAGCTATTTCGTTTTAGTTTAAGTATAGGAATGTTTGTTTAATGCATATGTTGTGTCAATTTTACAAAATCAACTAATTAGAAATGTCGATTTTACAAAATCAACTAATTAGAAATGTCGATTTTACAAGATCGACATATTTTATTCCTTCAATTTCCTTGATTTTGCAAAATACCCTGGAATATTTTTTCATTCTAGTAAAAAATTCATTTTGGTAAAAAAATATCTTCATACAAGTCAATATATACTTGGATGAAGCGAATTCTGAACAAAATGCAATAAAACCCAGGCTTATCCGAGTAATATAGCCAAAGTCGAACATTTGTTTTAGTTCCGTTGATTCATGTTGATTTTGTAAAATCGACATAACACATACATAACATGACTAATAATAGTTAACTAATAACAAGTATAAGATTTTAATTAACTAACAGCTAACACGCAGCTAAGATTTATAACCAGTATGGGTACAAACATATATGATACAATTGATTCTTCCGACAAAGCTAGAGTTAGTATTTGGAAGAACTTGCTTTAGCTTGGGCTGTTCTATACCATCATATGTTAACATTTATCATTCAACAATGTATATTTTTGGAAATACTAGCCCTTCGGTCTCGGCTTCGCGACGGTTTGGCGCTTCACACTTCAACTGATGGCCGCTGCGCGGCCTTTTATGCCATGAGCTGAATTATTTATTTGTATAAATCTGCTTGGCGTATTAATATACATATATTCCCCACAAAGTCATCTTTGTGGCCTTAGTTCATTCGTATCTGCGCGCCTAAAATTATGGACCATTTCAAATTAGAATATAGTATTTGAATCCTGTGGCTGGTAATTATACGTAATTAATTAATTCAGTAAATTATATTGCAAAGTTATATTCCTAATCCTGAATTTAACTTCTGCATAATAATTAAATGTAAAAATTTAGGAAACATGCAATATATTTTATAATGTGTTAAAATTTTGTGTCCACGAATCAAAATTGTAAGAGCTAAAATAAAATAAGTTCCCTACATGACTTTAGGATCCCATAATCGGTATACGTGCATCTGATAAAAACTGAAAGAATTATTCCCAAATATGTGCTTTTATGACGTCATAATCCCGTTATTTCGTTTAGAAAACCAATAGATTGTTGTCAGCGTGTAAATTTACCCCTGCATGCAAATTTTCAGATCTCTAGACTAGAGCATATTGTCTTTCCTATTAAATTCTGGACAAACACACAAACAAAGGACTATTGTGTTTTCAATAGATAGATAGATACGTTATTCAACTCTGTAACAATGTTGTACAATGTATGTTTGGTTTGGTACAATTTAGTTGCATCAAGTAAATGACTTTGCAGTATTATAGAAAAGGGGGGTCCATTTCTGTAAAGTAAAATGATATTTTACAGATTTGGACCCCCCGGGCCAAATCTGTAGGGGGGGCCATTTCCGGCAAAACAGGCGTAGATATAATGTACTAACACAAGTTTTGGCTCTTAAAACACATTTAATTTCTCCAGCCTGTTGTAAATATCTCCAGCAGATGCTTTGTCTAACTCTTCCTCATATCAATACTCTACTCAAGTTATATTCTTCATCTGGCCTTGAAAGTTACTATTTTCCCTTCCTCAAACAAGCGACTCATTCTTTCTCTGATCCTGAAAAACATGTAATTGTCCAATGGACGAAATTCATGTCAAATCGGATATTTCATATATTGGTGGTAAGATATATGGTGCTAGTTTAAGACCAGAAGATCCGGTCAAAACTGTATTCGCTATCATGGTCTCTAGTCTTCAGAAAAAATGGTCCTGTATTGTTCGTTTGTTACCCTGTGCTTCTCTTTCAGCGGAAACGATATTCGCTATAGTGGCAGTGTTTCATCCAGACATTTAGGCAAGGGGGGGGGAAAGTAGAGTTTTGGGAATGTGAGGGGGGGCGGCTTCAGCTTTGATCATTGATTCAATATATATTTTCAAATCCCAAGGGGGGCATATAGGATCCAAGGGGGGGGGGAAATGCCCCACCTCGCCCCCCCTAAAAGAAACCCTGAGTGGTATTATGTATTCAAGATATAGAGCTTTGTGGTTTAGTTGTAGATATTATCTCTACCGACAACTATCCTCTCAATGTAAAATTATTCAAACTCTTCTCTAAAAATGGTAAGCTGGAAACTCAAGTACCGCATCCTTCTGATCCAAATCGGATTCTATTTCTCACCTTTGATTTTGTGCACATATTGAAGACAATACGAAATAACTGGTTGAATCTAAAGTCAGAGAGTAAGAGTTTTATTTACCCTAATTTAGAAGATATACAAACCAATTATTGTTCCTATCCTTTGAGACTGTGCCAGCTTCTTTCCGCGATGTCCGTACCTTATATCTTTCTGAGAAAGAAAGCTTGGCAAAACTAGCTCCAAGGTTAACATTTAAAGCATGTTTTCCTTCTTGTTTAGAACGTCAGAATGTGAAATTAGTTTTAAAGGTCATACATTAATCCACAATATCTGCTTTAACCATTCAAAATGACCAACGTTGTGCTGCATATATATCTAATACTTCAGATTTTCTTGACATTATCTTATCTTTATGGAAAATGTTCAATGTAAATGCTCCATTCAAGTATGTTCGTTTAAACGATCCACCCTCTCAACCATTCACCTTTAATGACGACCGCTTTGCCTTTTTAGATCGTATAGTTTGTTGGTTAGTCGCTTGGGATTCACTTCCTGGGAAAGATGGGAAATTAAGCAAACAAACTTTCACAAGCTTAAGACATGCCTGCCTTGTTTTACCACAAATAACTAACTATCTGGCGGGCACATGTGGATATTCATACCTTTTAACCTCTTTCTTACAGACGGACCCTTTGGAACATCGATTCGGAATTTATCGTATGATGTCAGGTGCCAATTACTACATTTCTTATCTGCAAATATTAGAAGCTGAGCGACGTCTGAAAATTTCAAATATTTTAAATCTATTTTCCTATCAGTCTGAATCTTGTAGTTATTCTTTACAAGAATTTATCCAATCCTTTTCTTCTGAAGAGAAGGCATCTTCGCTTCGGATACTGATTTTGATCTTGACCCTTTCCTTAATGAAATTTCAGATCTATCCAACATTGAGTCAGTGTGATGCCCAAACACTTCAATCATTAGCTTTTATAGCCGGATATGCCGCACACCAATACCTTAAACCATAGCCTACTATACATAATGCCCCACAGTAACTTGATAATTTTGGACCATGGATGCGGTCGAAGATGGATTTGTAAATTCTAAATTAAGTCAATTGCAAGCTGAATTATTGATAAACTAGGTGTCTAATATTTAATTTAAGTATTTTGTGTCCATTGTAAATAAAAATACTGTCGTATTCCCCTTCCTTGTATGAATTAGCTAATATCACTAATGATTAGACTGGACAATAATTAATAAATTTAATATACATCTATGTAATAGTACAAAAGTACACATCTATATAATAGTTAATTAAGTAGAAAACATCATTAATGTATTATGCATTTTCTTAAACAAGAAACAATAATACACATTATACAAGTAACATTAGATTAAACGATACAAACCGAAATGGTGCTCTAGTGGGTCTGTCTGTAAGAAAGATGTTAGGAGATAAGAAAATCCACAATTTTCTAACAGATGGCTAGTTATTTGGGGTAACGCAACACAAGCATGTCTAAAGCTTGTAAAAGTTTGGAGACCTAATTTTCCTTCCTTTCCATTTCCAGGGAGTGATCTCCAGGCTTCTAAGTTCTAACCAATAGACAACTCGCCTCAAAAAAGAAAAGCGCTCGTCATTACCACGAATGGGCTAGAGAATGCATCGTTTAAACGGACATGGTTATATGGAATGTTTACATTAAACATTTTCCAGAGCGAGAGAAGAATTTTGGAAAAAATCCGACGTATCAGTTTGTAATTCTAGACAACATAGGTCATTTTGAACAGCTAAAGCAGCTACTGTTGATTCATGAATAACTTTTAAGACAAGTTTGACATTTTGGCGCTCTAGAATAGAAGGGTAACAAGATCTCAAAGTTAGGCGTTGGGCAAGTTTGGTTTCTCTGAATTGTAAAGGACTCTGACATCCCGAAAAGAAGCTGAACATAATCTCAAAGGAAAGGAACAGTAATCTGTGTGAAAATTGTATAAATCAGGATAAGCGAAAGTTTTGCTGTCAGATATTTGATTGAGCAAATTATTTCGAATCGTTTTTATAATGTGGTCAAAATAAAACGTAAGAAAAAGTGGCCTGTTGATATCATAAGGATGAAGTACTTGAGTCTCTAGCATACCAACAGGGGAAACAATTTGAAGAGTTCACATTTAGAGGATAGTTATCAGTTGAAATTACCTGAACCAGTAGTCCACAAAGTTTAATATCTTCAATACAAGATTGTATAACAGAAAATATCTTTTCAGCAGAAATAAATGCGCATGGCAATAAACGGACAATACAGGACCAATTTTTATGAAGACTAGATACCATGATAGCAAATACTGTTTTGGTTGGATCATCAGGATTTAGATTATAACCAACTAGTTTTCCTCCTTTGTAAGTAAGATATGTCCGATTTGATGTGTATTTCATCCATTTGGATAATGACATGCTTTTGTTCAGTAGAAATATATTTAGTCGCTTGTTTAAGAAAAGATAAGAATTCCTTTTCAAGTCCAAAAGAGTGATAAAACTATTCTAAAGGTATGGAAGTGTGGAAGAGATAAACAAGGTAACTCTGGAGATACTTGTAGCAAGCTGGCGAAATCAGATGTGGTTTAAGTGCCAAAATTTGGGTGATCAAATTATATCTGCGACTGTTTTAGGAATGAGGCTATTTTCTAGCTGACAAAGAATGAAGAAAAGCTCTGGACAATCGAAAAATTCATCAGAAGTAGGAACTTTTTCAATTGCTTGTTGTACAGTCGAAACTGGGTTTTTTTGCCCCCGTAAATGCATGGAAAAAGAGGCAAAAAAACCCGATACGCAAAAAAACCCGTATTTAACAATATACAGTTCTATGAGGTTATGAAGAAACAAGGAGAAGCAAGGAGGCAAAATAACCCGATAAGGCAAAAAACCCCGATTTCGACTGTATATGTTCCATTGCCATAGAAATAGGGGTAGCGTATGTACATTCGGTATTAGAGGTATAGGCTGGTGTAAAATTCATAATTTTCACTTAAAATTGACTCAAGCAGTCGAGTATCACTGATAGAGCATGTAGAGAGAGGGATAACATCACCGTTATAAAATGCTTTTATAGACAAATCGGATTCAACTATCAAGTAAACATCGACCAAAATATTTGAATTCAGCAAGTGAGGACGCATAAAAATTAGACTCTGCTCATTCGGAAACCATAATGACCATTAGGTAAAGAAATACAAGTTAACTTCACTTTCAAATCCTGAAAACCGTGTATCAAATACTTCTCCTTCTCTTCAGTCTGTGATGTCAAGCGAAGTGCTACAGCCTGCTGGAGTAGTTCATCGTATTTCGAATCGAAGGAGAGACGTCTGCGTTTTGTAGTAGACTGTAAATAGTAGTCTGATGGATAAACTGGTACTGTCCAATCTTTTAACTTGGGATATTTGTGTGGATACTCGTGGTAAGTCCCATCTCCGTTAGGAACTTTGCGGGTGTACTCAATATACTCTTCTCTAAAATGTTTCACGCATACAAAACAGTTTTCAGATTATCTACATCTTCTCTATGCAGAGCTCGAATCCAAGACTCTCTAATTCATCCGGCTGTCGAGGCATTCTGAATACAGGAATACGATCTCTGGATTATACACGTAGTTACTCGAACAACAGGGAGCAGAGCATGTATTCAGCATTCTGATTGATGTAGTTGCTAATATATAACAAAAGGAATCTTGTATAATTAGTATGGGAGTGGGTATGTTGAAAAGTGATTATAAAAAATCCAAAATTGCAGCCTGTGCCGACGCATGTTCCTTTGGTGGCACTATATTTTGTTGGTTGAGTATTGTTAGTGCCTCCAATGGAACATGCTCTCGGAACAGGCTGCAATTTTGGATTTTTTTTCGCCAAGTCATCAACGCCCAAGGTGTGAAGAAGCGTTTGTTATTTGATCTGAGTCACAAGGAACGATTGTTGAATTTGAAGTTTGTTTCTATCATAAACCATCTTGAGTTTAATGCCATTCATTCATTATGTATTGATAATAAATTATATTATTCGTTATTTATTTTAGCAATGTTATCCACGGTTAAGTTGAATTAAGTCAACAAATTCCTTATTTAATTTAATTTGTATTTATTCATTAAATAGTAATACTACAATGAAATAGAAGCCAGCTGCAATTTATAAGTTAAATCAATATAATTATCGCAAGTTGAATCAATAGAGTAAGATTTAACAAGTTAAATCAATAAGTTTATTACAAGTTGAAACAATGAAATTAGATTTCACAGTTTTATTGAAATTGAAGTGTTGAGTAAACAAAGGAATTTCAACTCCCATTTATGGCAGAAATTAAACCAATTTTAACAAATTTTCTTCTCCCATCAGACGCACAATTTTGAGATGAATCTAAATATGAAATAAAATTTTGGGGTTTATTAAAACATATTCTGAGTTATGGACCAGACAAATTTTGAAAGGTGTTAAAGATGTGTCAAAAATTTCTTAATATAAATTCATAACCCCAGGTGTAAATTAGACGGACCCTACGCAACTACATGCCAAGTTTCAGCCCTCAATGTATACAGGTGTGTCCAGGGCACCTGCTACGGAGAAATAAAATAAAAATCCAAAATTGCAGCCTGTGCCGACGCATGTTCCTTTGGTGCACTATATTTTGTTGGTGGTTTTTGATAGTGCCTCCAAAGGAACATGCTGTCGGCGCAGGCTGAAATTTTGGATTTTTTTCGCCAAGTCATCAACGCCCAAGGTGTGAAGAACCATTTGTTAATTGGTCGGAGTCACAAGGAACGATTGTTGAATTTGAAGTTTGTTTCTATCATAAACCATCTAGAGATTAATGCCATTCATTCATTGTGTATTGATATTAAATTATATTATTCGTTATATATTTTAGCAATGTTATCCACGGTTGGTTGAGTTGAGTCAACAAATTCCTTATATTATATTATTATATTTAATCCATTGTATAGTAATACTACTACAATTAAATAGAAGCCAGCTGGAATTTATAAGTTAAATCAATTTAATCATTGCAAGTTGAAACAATAGAGTAGGATTTAACAAGTTAAATCAATATAATTATTACTAGTTGAAACAATGGAATTAGATAACACAGTTTACTGAAAATGAAGTGTGAGTAAACAAAGAAATTTCAACCCCCATTTATTGCAGAAATTAAACCCTTTATTGAAAGTTTTCTTCTCAAATCAGACGCAGAATTTTATGGCGAATCCAAATGTGAAATAAAATTTGGGGGTTTAGTAAAACAATTTTTAAGTTATGGACCAGACAAAATTTGAAAGGTGTTAAAGATGTGTCAAAAATTTCTTAATCAAAAATCGTAACCCCAGGTGCAAATTAGACGGTCCCATCGCACCTACATGCCAAGTTTCAGCCCATCAACTATAAAGCTCTGGCCAGGGCACCGTCTACGGAGAAAAAATAATCCAAAATTGCAGCCTGTGCCGACGCATGTTCCTTTGGTGGCACAATATTTTGTTGTTGGTTTATTGATAGTGCCTCCAAAGGAACATGCTGTCGGCACAAGCTGCAATTTTGGATTTTTTTTTCGCTATCTCATCATCACTATGAAGGTGTTAAATTATTTCAAAAAGGTGTTTCAGAAGGCATCGACCCTTAGAGTGGTGGAAGTTTCCATTTAGTTCACTTCATTTTAGAGATATTCAAGTTTGAGTAGAATATAACAGCTGATGACTCAGCATTTTTTATGTGAGTGTTGGGTCATCTCCCATACATGAACTAACCCATTTTATATATCGAATTAACAAAATTGTAAAAATACATTTTCTTGACGATGTCATAATCACCACAAGGTGTCAAGACCCACTTGTATAGGTGGTACCTGCCATAAAGACCAATTGATAAATTGAAAGTTTGTTTCTATCTTGTATCATCTCTGAGATTAATGAAATTTAGCTAACTAGTTTAAATATTTAATTAATAAATTAATAATTTAACACCATTATTATGTACAGCAAAATAAATAAAGTCAATTATTTGCACTTATTATTAATTAATTCGAATTTCAATATCATATTTGAATTCAGTCCAATCGATAACCCCAATAATCCAATTGGAACCGTCTATAAGTTAAATACAAAAGGAATTAATTATAACGAGCCCTTCGGTCTCGGTCGCTTTGCGACAGATCGGGCTACACACCTCAAGTTAACGGCCGCTATGCGGCCTTACTCCTCACCCTTCTGCCATGGAAAATGGTAGAAAGGGACGTTATATAGATCCCTATATAAGATTTCCATTTTTTAACTTGTTTTTCATATTCTTTTAAACGCGAAATTCGTGTTCAGCATACTTGTTTACCTAAAATACCCGTTGAAAGCTAACTTCTAGGTTGATTTTAAATTTTCGTTAATTTGTTTACCTATTTGTGTCAACAACAACAACAAATATTTATATTATAAATTTATAAATGCGAAATTCGAAATCAGCATAATTGTTAACCTATATATCCGTTGAAAGCTAACTTCTAGGTTGATTTTGAATTTTCATAAATTTGTTTACCTATTTTGTGTCAACAACAACAACAAATATTAATATGATAAATTTATAAACGCAAAATTCGAAATCAGCATACTTGTTTACCTATAATACCCGTTGAAAGCAAACTTCTAGGTTGATTTTGAATTTCATTAATTTGTTTACCTATTTTGTGTAAACAACAACAACAAATATTAAGATGAGAAATTTATAAACGCGAAATTCGAAATCAGCATACTTGTTTACCTATAATACCCGTTGGAAGCTAACTTCTAGGTTGATTTTGAATTTCATTAATTTGTTTACCTATTTTGTGTAAACAACAACAACAAATATTAAGATGATAAATTTATAAACGCGAAATTCGAAATCAGCATACTTGTTTACGTATAATACCCGTTGGAAGCTAACTTCTAGGTTGATTTTGAATTTCATTAATTTGTTTACCTATTTTGTGTAAACAACAGCAACAAATATTAATATGAGAAATTTATAAACGCGAAATTCGTGTTCAGCATACTTGTTTACCCCTTATAACTTTTGTTTACCAATTATAACATTTGAAAGTTAGTTTATATCTCATATATAAATGCGGTTTCTATTCCCCCATCACTTTAATACAATCCGGACAAACAAACAAACACACACACACACAAACACACAACAATCGAGATTTAATAATATAGATTATATACGTCAGTACATTAATTGTGCAAGAATATTCTCGCCGAAATAAATATAATCACTTAATCTGTCGTTGTTGTGGAATGTAAAATCTTAACGGTTGTATCATAAACCATCTTGAGTTTAATGCCATTCATTCATTATGTATTGATAATAAGTTATATTATTAGGTATTTATTTAAGCAATGTTATCCACGGTGATTTGAGTTTAGTCAACAAATTCCTTATATTATTATATTTTATTTAATCCATTGTATAGTAATACAGTGCAACCTCTATAAGTGGGGTCTCTATAAATGGGGAACCTCCATAAGTGGGGAATTTTTTTACCATATTCGTATATATCCATACAAATGAACCTCTATAAGCGGGGAAGTGGGGAATGGGGGACCATAAATTTCAAGGAGTTTTTATCTGCATACAAAACAACCTCCATAAATGGGGGGAATGGACAAATCCTAACATGATTCTTATAAAATAATACAATATTTCCAATAAATCGACTCTAAAGTTCTACAAAGAAAATATTTTCGATTGATCAACTCTGATGTTTTTAGAAGAAATCACCTAGTGTAGATCAGCAGTTAACTAAATTGTCATAATATACAAATAATAACTATAACGTGCATTAATGTGTGTGTTATATGAATACTTTGTATAATATAGCATATATAATGTTTTTCCAATTGAATTTTATAACCGGGGAATGGGGAGCAATTGAAATTTTCGCCGTCCCATGCTCCCCACTTATAGAGGTTCCACTGTACTACAATTAAATAGAAGCCAGCTGGAATTTATAAGTTAAATCAATTTAATTATCGCAAGTTGAAACAATAGTGAAAGATTTAACAAGTTAAATCAATATTATTATTACAAGTTGAAACAATGGAATTAGATTTCACAGTTTTATTGAAATTGAAGTGTTGAGTAAACAAAGGAATTTCAACTCCCATTTAAGGCAGAAATTAAACCAATTTTAACAAATTTTCTTCTCCCATCAGACGAAGAATTTTAAGCTGAATCTAAATATGAAATAAAATTTTGGGGTTATTAAAACATATTTTGAGTTATGGACCAGACAAATTTTGAAAGGTGTTAAAGATGTGTCAAAAGTTTCTTAATAAAAATTCGTAACCCCAGGTGCAAATTAGACGGTCCCTCCGCAACTACATGCCAATTTTCAGCCCTCAATGTATACAGGTGTGGCCAGGGCACCTGCTACGGAGAAATAAAAGTAATAATAATAATAAAAATCCAAAATTGCAGCCTGTGCCGACGCATGATCCTTTGGTGGCACTATATTTTGTTGTTGGTTTATTGATAGTGCCTCCAAAGGAACATGCTGTCGGCACAGGCTGCAATTTTGAATTTTTTTTTTCGCCATGTCATCATCACTATGAAGGTGTTAAATTATTTCAGAAAGGTGTTTCAGAAGGCAACGACCCTTTAGAGTGGTGGAAGTTTCCATTCAGCTCACTTCATTAAAGAGATATTAAAGTTTCAGTAGAATATAATCTGTAATGACTCAGCATTTTTTAAGTGGGTGTTGGGTCATCAACCAACATTAACTAACCCATTTTAAATATCGAATCAACAAAATTGTAAAAACACGTTTTTTTAACGATGTCATCATCACCTCAAGGTGTCAAGACCCACTTGTATAGGTGGCACGTGTCATAAGGACCAATTGATATATTGAAAGTTTGTTTCTATCTTCTATGATCTCTGAGATTTATGATATTTAATTAATTAGTATAAATAATTATTAATATTATTTATAATATGACACCAATTTCAATGTCAACATACAATTATTAAGTTCAATTATTTTGTCATAAATAATTAATTAATTAATTTATCTATCAAATTTCAATTCCGCACACTCGATAACCTCTAATATACAAATTGGAAGCTTCTATATAAGTTAAATACAAACTGAATTATTTATAATTAATTACGTCAGTATATTAACAGTGCAATTATATTCTCGCAGAAGTAAATATAATCACATAATATGTCGTTGTTATGAAATATATAATCTTAATTTTCAATTGCAAAATAGAAGCCAGCTTGAATTCACAAGTTAAATCAATATAATTATAGCAAGTTGAATCACTAGAGTAGGATTTAACAAGTTAAATCAATATAATTATTACAAGTTGAAACAATGGAATTAGATTTAACACTTTACTGAAATTGAAGTGTGAGTAAACAAAGAAATTTCAACCCCCATTTATGGCTGAAATTGACCCCTTTATTGAAAGTTTTCTTCTCCCATCAGACGCAGAATTTTATGGCGAATCCAAATATGAAATAAAATTTGGGGGTTTAGTAAAACATATTTTGAGTTATGGACCAGACAAATTTTGAAAGGTGTTAAAGATGTGTCCAAAATTTGTTAATCAAAAATCGTAACCCCAGGTGCAAATTAGACGGTCCCATCGCACCTACATGCAAAGTTTAAGCCCATCAACTATAAAGCTCTGGCCAGGGCACCGTCTACGGAGAAAAAATAATAAAAAAAAATCCAAAATTGCAGCTGTGCCGACGCATGTTCCTTTGGTGGCACTATATTTTGGTGGTGGTTTATTGATAGTGCCTCCAATGGGACATGCTGTCCGCACAGCTGCAATTTTGGATTTTTTTTCGCCATGTCATCATCACTAAGAAGGTGTTAAAATATATCAAAAGGTGTTACAGAAGGCATCGACCCTTAGAGTGGCGGAAGTTTCCATTTAGTTCACTTCATTTTAGAGATATTCAAGTTTGAGTAGAATATAATAGCTGATGACTCAGCATTTTTTATGTGAGTGTTGGGTCATCACCCAACTTCAAATAACCCATTTTAAATATCGAATTAACAAAATTGTAAAAACACATTTTTTTTACGATGTCATCTTCACCTCAAGGTGTCAATACCCATTTGTAGAGGTGTTAACGTGACATTGGGATCAATTGATAAATTGGAAGTTTGTTTCTATCTTTTTTGAATTCTGAGATTTATGATATTTAATTAATTAGTATAAATAAATATTAATATTATTTATAATATAACACCAATTTCAATGTCAACTTACAATTATTAAGTTAAATTATTTTGTCATAAATAAATAATTAATTAATTTGGTAATCAAATTTCAATTCCGCTCACTCGATAACCCCTAATACACAAATTGGAAGTATCTATATAAGTCATATACTGACTGAATTAATTATAATAAATTACGTCAGTCTATTAACAGTGCAAGAATATTCTCGCAGAAATAAATATAATCACTTAATTTGTCGTTGTTGTGGAATGTAAAATCTTAGGTTTCAATTAGAAAATAGAAGCCTACTCGATCTCACAAGTTGAATCAATATAATTATTACAAGTTGAAACAATGGAATTAGATTTCACAGTTTTACTGAAATTGAAGTGTGAGTAAACAAAGAAATTTCAACCCCCATTAATGGCAGAAAAAAAACTCGTTATTAAAAGTTTTCTTCTCCCATCAGACGCACAATTTTATGGTGAATCCAAATGTGGAATAAAATTTGGGGGTTTAGTAAATATTTTTTGAGTTATGGACCAGAAAATTTTGAAAGGTGTTAAAGATGTGTCAAAAATTTGTTAATCAAAAATCGTAACCCTAGGTGCAAATTAAACGGTCCATACGCACCTACATGCCAAGTTTCAGCCCATCAGCTATAAAGCTCTGGCCAGGGCACCGTCTACGGAGAAAAAATAAAAATAAAAAATCCAAAATTGCAGCTGTGCCGACGCATGTTCCTTTGGTGGCACTATATTTTGTTGGTTGTTTATTGATAGTGCCTCCAAAGGAACATGCTGTCGGCGCAGGCTGCAATTTGGGATTTTTTTTCGCAAAGTCATCAACGCCTCAAGGAGTCAAGAACCATTTGTTAATCGGTCCAAGTCACAAGGAACGGTAGATAAATTTGAAGTTTATTTTCAATCATAAACCATCTAGAGTTTAAAGCCATTCATTCATTATGTATCGATAATAAATTATATTATTAGCTATTTATTTTAGCAATGTTATCCACGGTGATTTGAGTTTAGTCAACAAATTCCTTATATAATTATATTTTATTTAATCCATTGTATAGTAATACTAGAATTAAATAGAAGCCAGCTGGAATTTATAAGCTAAATCAATATAATTATCGCAAGTTGAATCAATAGAGTAGGATTTAACAAGTTAAATCAATATAATTATTACAAGTTAAAACAATGGAATTAGATTTAACACTTTTAAAGAAATTGAAGTGTGAGTAAACAAAGAAATTTCAATCCCCATTTATGGCAGAAATTGAACCTTTATTGAAAGATTTCTTCTCCCATCAAACGCAGAATTTTATGGTGAATCCAAATATGAAATAAAATTTGAGGGTTTATTAAAGCATATTTTGAGTTATGGACCAGACAAATTTTGAAGGGTGTTAAAGATGTGTCCAAAATGTGTTAATTAAAAATAGTAACCCCAGGTGCAAATTAGACGGTCCCATCGCACCTACATGCCTAGTTTCAGCCCATCAACTATAAAGCTCTGGCCAGGGCACCGTCTACGGAGAAAAGAAAAAAGAATAAAAATCCAAAATTGCAGCCTGTGCCGACGCATGTTCCTTGGGGGCACTACATTTTGGTTGTGGTTTATTGATTGTGCCTCCAAAGGAACATGCTGTCGGCACAAGCTGCAATTTTGGATTTTTTTTCGCCATGTCATCATCACTATGAAGGTGTTAAATTATTTCAAAAAGGTGTTACAGAAGGCAACGACCCTTATTGAGTTGTAAGTTTCGTTTTGATCACTTCATTTCAAAGATATTCAAGTTTCAGTAGAATATAATAGCTGATGACTCAGCATTTTTTATGTGAGTGTTGGGTCATCACCCAACATCAACTAACCCATTTTAAATATCGAATTAACAAAATTGTAAAAACATATTTTTTTGACGATGTCATAATCACCTCAAGGTGTCAGGACCCACTTGTATAGGTGGCACGTGCCATAAGGACCAATTGATAAATTGAAAGTTTGTTTCTATCTTGAATCATCTCTGAAATTAATGAAATTTAGCTAATTAGTATAAATATTTAATTAATTTATAATTATTTAACACCATTATTATATACAGCAAAATAAATTAAGTTCAATTATTTGCAATTATTATTAATTTAAATTGAATTTCACTATAATATTTGAATTCCACGTACTCGATAACCCCAATAATCCAATTGGAACCGTCTATAAGTTAAATACAAAAGGAATTAATTATAATTAATTACGTCAGTACATTAATTGTGCAAGAATATTCTCGCTGAAGTATATATAATCACTTAATCTGTCGTTGTTGTGGAATGTTAAATCTTAACTGTTCTATCATAAACCATCTTGAGTTTAATGCCATTCATTCATTATGTAGTGATAATAAGTTATATTATTTGTTAATTATTTTAGCAATGTTATCCATGGTTGGTTGAGTTGAGTCAACAAATTCCTTATATTATATTATTTAATTTAATCCATTGTATAGTAATACTACAATTAAATAGAAGCCAGCTGGAATTTATAAGTTAAATCAATATAATTATCGCAAGTTGAATCACTAGAGTAGGATTTAACAAGTTAAATCAATATAATTATCACAAGTTGAAACAATAGAATTAGATTTAACACTTTTAAAGAAATTGAAGTGTGAGTAAACAAAGAAATTTCAATCCCCATTTATGGCAGAAATTGACCCCTTTATTGAAAGATTTCTTCTCCCATCAAACGCAGAATTTTATGGTGAATCCAAATATGAAATAAAATTTGAGGGTTTATTAAAGCATATTTTGAGTTATGGACCAGACAAATTTTGAAAGGTGTTAAAGATGTGTGCAAAATTTCGTAATCAAAAATCGTAACACCAGGTGCAAATTAGAAGGGCACTTCGCATCTACATGGCAAGTTTCAGCCCTCAATGTATAAAGGTGTGGCCAGGGTACCGTCTACGGAGAAAAAAAAACATCCAAAATTGCAGCCTGTGCCGACGCATGTTCCTTTGTTGGCACTATATTTTGTTGGTTGTTTATTGATAGTGCCTCCAAAGGAACATGCTGTCGGCACAGGCTGCAATTTTGGATTTTTTTCGCCAAGTCACTAGCCCTTCGGTCTCGGCTTCGCGACGGTTTGGCGCTTCACACTTCAACTGATGGCCGCTGCGCGGCCTTTTATGCCATGAGCTGAATTATTTATTTGTATAAATCTGCTTGGCGTATTAATATACATATATTCCCCACAAAGTCATCTTTGTGGCCTTAGTTCATTCGTATCTGCGCGCCTAAAATTATGGACCATTTCAAATTAGAATATAGTATTTGAATCCTGTGGCTGGTAATTATACGTAATTAATTAATTCAGTAAATTATATTGCAAAGTTATATTCCTAATCCTGAATTTAACTTCTGCATAATAATTAAATGTAAAAATTTAGGAAACATGCAATATATTTTATAATGTGTTAAAATTTTGTGTCCACGAATCAAAATTGTAAGAGCTAAAATAAAATAAGTTCCCTACATGACTTTAGGATCCCATAATCGGTATACGTGCATCTGATAAAAACTGAAAGAATTATTCCCAAATATGTGCTTTTATGACGTCATAATCCCGTTATTTCGTTTAGAAAACCAATAGATTGTTGTCAGCGTGTAAATTTACCCCTGCATGCAAATTTTCAGATCTCTAGACTAGAGCATATTGTCTTTCCTATTAAATTCTGGACAAACACACAAACAAAGGACTATTGTGTTTTCAATAGATAGATAGATACGTTATTCAACTCTGTAACAATGTTGTACAATGTATGTTTGGTTTGGTACAATTTAGTTGCATCAAGTAAATGACTTTGCAGTATTATAGAAAAGGGGGGTCCATTTCTGTAAAGTAAAATGATATTTTACAGATTTGGACCCCCCGGGCCAAATCTGTAGGGGGGGCCATTTCCGGCAAAACAGGCGTAGATATAATGTACTAACACAAGTTTTGGCTCTTAAAACACATTTAATTTCTCCAGCCTGTTGTAAATATCTCCAGCAGATGCTTTGTCTAACTCTTCCTCATATCAATACTCTACTCAAGTTATATTCTTCATCTGGCCTTGAAAGTTACTATTTTCCCTTCCTCAAACAAGCGACTCATTCTTTCTCTGATCCTGAAAAACATGTAATTGTCCAATGGACGAAATTCATGTCAAATCGGATATTTCATATATTGGTGGTAAGATATATGGTGCTAGTTTAAGACCAGAAGATCCGGTCAAAACTGTATTCGCTATCATGGTCTCTAGTCTTCAGAAAAAATGGTCCTGTATTGTTCGTTTGTTACCCTGTGCTTCTCTTTCAGCGGAAACGATATTCGCTATAGTGGCAGTGTTTCATCCAGACATTTAGGCAAGGGGGGGGGAAAGTAGAGTTTTGGGAATGTGAGGGGGGGCGGCTTCAGCTTTGATCATTGATTCAATATATATTTTCAAATCCCAAGGGGGGCATATAGGATCCAAGGGGGGGGGGAAATGCCCCACCTCGCCCCCCCTAAAAGAAACCCTGAGTGGTATTATGTATTCAAGATATAGAGCTTTGTGGTTTAGTTGTAGATATTATCTCTACCGACAACTATCCTCTCAATGTAAAATTATTCAAACTCTTCTCTAAAAATGGTAAGCTGGAAACTCAAGTACCGCATCCTTCTGATCCAAATCGGATTCTATTTCTCACCTTTGATTTTGTGCACATATTGAAGACAATACGAAATAACTGGTTGAATCTAAAGTCAGAGAGTAAGAGTTTTATTTACCCTAATTTAGAAGATATACAAACCAATTATTGTTCCTATCCTTTGAGACTGTGCCAGCTTCTTTCCGCGATGTCCGTACCTTATATCTTTCTGAGAAAGAAAGCTTGGCAAAACTAGCTCCAAGGTTAACATTTAAAGCATGTTTTCCTTCTTGTTTAGAACGTCAGAATGTGAAATTAGTTTTAAAGGTCATACATTAATCCACAATATCTGCTTTAACCATTCAAAATGACCAACGTTGTGCTGCATATATATCTAATACTTCAGATTTTCTTGACATTATCTTATCTTTATGGAAAATGTTCAATGTAAATGCTCCATTCAAGTATGTTCGTTTAAACGATCCACCCTCTCAACCATTCACCTTTAATGACGACCGCTTTGCCTTTTTAGATCGTATAGTTTGTTGGTTAGTCGCTTGGGATTCACTTCCTGGGAAAGATGGGAAATTAAGCAAACAAACTTTCACAAGCTTAAGACATGCCTGCCTTGTTTTACCACAAATAACTAACTATCTGGCGGGCACATGTGGATATTCATACCTTTTAACCTCTTTCTTACAGACGGACCCTTTGGAACATCGATTCGGAATTTATCGTATGATGTCAGGTGCCAATTACTACATTTCTTATCTGCAAATATTAGAAGCTGAGCGACGTCTGAAAATTTCAAATATTTTAAATCTATTTTCCTATCAGTCTGAATCTTGTAGTTATTCTTTACAAGAATTTATCCAATCCTTTTCTTCTGAAGAGAAGGCATCTTCGCTTCGGATACTGATTTTGATCTTGACCCTTTCCTTAATGAAATTTCAGATCTATCCAACATTGAGTCAGTGTGATGCCCAAACACTTCAATCATTAGCTTTTATAGCCGGATATGCCGCACACCAATACCTTAAACCATAGCCTACTATACATAATGCCCCACAGTAACTTGATAATTTTGGACCATGGATGCGGTCGAAGATGGATTTGTAAATTCTAAATTAAGTCAATTGCAAGCTGAATTATTGATAAACTAGGTGTCTAATATTTAATTTAAGTATTTTGTGTCCATTGTAAATAAAAATACTGTCGTATTCCCCTTCCTTGTATGAATTAGCTAATATCACTAATGATTAGACTGGACAATAATTAATAAATTTAATATACATCTATGTAATAGTACAAAAGTACACATCTATATAATAGTTAATTAAGTAGAAAACATCATTAATGTATTATGCATTTTCTTAAACAAGAAACAATAATACACATTATACAAGTAACATTAGATTAAACGATACAAACCGAAATGGTGCTCTAGTGGGTCTGTCTGTAAGAAAGATGTTAGGAGATAAGAAAATCCACAATTTTCTAACAGATGGCTAGTTATTTGGGGTAACGCAACACAAGCATGTCTAAAGCTTGTAAAAGTTTGGAGACCTAATTTTCCTTCCTTTCCATTTCCAGGGAGTGATCTCCAGGCTTCTAAGTTCTAACCAATAGACAACTCGCCTCAAAAAAGAAAAGCGCTCGTCATTACCACGAATGGGCTAGAGAATGCATCGTTTAAACGGACATGGTTATATGGAATGTTTACATTAAACATTTTCCAGAGCGAGAGAAGAATTTTGGAAAAAATCCGACGTATCAGTTTGTAATTCTAGACAACATAGGTCATTTTGAACAGCTAAAGCAGCTACTGTTGATTCATGAATAACTTTTAAGACAAGTTTGACATTTTGGCGCTCTAGAATAGAAGGGTAACAAGATCTCAAAGTTAGGCGTTGGGCAAGTTTGGTTTCTCTGAATTGTAAAGGACTCTGACATCCCGAAAAGAAGCTGAACATAATCTCAAAGGAAAGGAACAGTAATCTGTGTGAAAATTGTATAAATCAGGATAAGCGAAAGTTTTGCTGTCAGATATTTGATTGAGCAAATTATTTCGAATCGTTTTTATAATGTGGTCAAAATAAAACGTAAGAAAAAGTGGCCTGTTGATATCATAAGGATGAAGTACTTGAGTCTCTAGCATACCAACAGGGGAAACAATTTGAAGAGTTCACATTTAGAGGATAGTTATCAGTTGAAATTACCTGAACCAGTAGTCCACAAAGTTTAATATCTTCAATACAAGATTGTATAACAGAAAATATCTTTTCAGCAGAAATAAATGCGCATGGCAATAAACGGACAATACAGGACCAATTTTTATGAAGACTAGATACCATGATAGCAAATACTGTTTTGGTTGGATCATCAGGATTTAGATTATAACCAACTAGTTTTCCTCCTTTGTAAGTAAGATATGTCCGATTTGATGTGTATTTCATCCATTTGGATAATGACATGCTTTTGTTCAGTAGAAATATATTTAGTCGCTTGTTTAAGAAAAGATAAGAATTCCTTTTCAAGTCCAAAAGAGTGATAAAACTATTCTAAAGGTATGGAAGTGTGGAAGAGATAAACAAGGTAACTCTGGAGATACTTGTAGCAAGCTGGCGAAATCAGATGTGGTTTAAGTGCCAAAATTTGGGTGATCAAATTATATCTGCGACTGTTTTAGGAATGAGGCTATTTTCTAGCTGACAAAGAATGAAGAAAAGCTCTGGACAATCGAAAAATTCATCAGAAGTAGGAACTTTTTCAATTGCTTGTTGTACAGTCGAAACTGGGTTTTTTTGCCCCCGTAAATGCATGGAAAAAGAGGCAAAAAAACCCGATACGCAAAAAAACCCGTATTTAACAATATACAGTTCTATGAGGTTATGAAGAAACAAGGAGAAGCAAGGAGGCAAAATAACCCGATAAGGCAAAAAACCCCGATTTCGACTGTATATGTTCCATTGCCATAGAAATAGGGGTAGCGTATGTACATTCGGTATTAGAGGTATAGGCTGGTGTAAAATTCATAATTTTCACTTAAAATTGACTCAAGCAGTCGAGTATCACTGATAGAGCATGTAGAGAGAGGGATAACATCACCGTTATAAAATGCTTTTATAGACAAATCGGATTCAACTATCAAGTAAACATCGACCAAAATATTTGAATTCAGCAAGTGAGGACGCATAAAAATTAGACTCTGCTCATTCGGAAACCATAATGACCATTAGGTAAAGAAATACAAGTTAACTTCACTTTCAAATCCTGAAAACCGTGTATCAAATACTTCTCCTTCTCTTCAGTCTGTGATGTCAAGCGAAGTGCTACAGCCTGCTGGAGTAGTTCATCGTATTTCGAATCGAAGGAGAGACGTCTGCGTTTTGTAGTAGACTGTAAATAGTAGTCTGATGGATAAACTGGTACTGTCCAATCTTTTAACTTGGGATATTTGTGTGGATACTCGTGGTAAGTCCCATCTCCGTTAGGAACTTTGCGGGTGTACTCAATATACTCTTCTCTAAAATGTTTCACGCATACAAAACAGTTTTCAGATTATCTACATCTTCTCTATGCAGAGCTCGAATCCAAGACTCTCTAATTCATCCGGCTGTCGAGGCATTCTGAATACAGGAATACGATCTCTGGATTATACACGTAGTTACTCGAACAACAGGGAGCAGAGCATGTATTCAGCATTCTGATTGATGTAGTTGCTAATATATAACAAAAGGAATCTTGTATAATTAGTATGGGAGTGGGTATGTTGAAAAGTGATTATAAAAAATCCAAAATTGCAGCCTGTGCCGACGCATGTTCCTTTGGTGGCACTATATTTTGTTGGTTGAGTATTGTTAGTGCCTCCAATGGAACATGCTCTCGGAACAGGCTGCAATTTTGGATTTTTTTTCGCCAAGTCATCAACGCCCAAGGTGTGAAGAAGCGTTTGTTATTTGATCTGAGTCACAAGGAACGATTGTTGAATTTGAAGTTTGTTTCTATCATAAACCATCTTGAGTTTAATGCCATTCATTCATTATGTATTGATAATAAATTATATTATTCGTTATTTATTTTAGCAATGTTATCCACGGTTAAGTTGAATTAAGTCAACAAATTCCTTATTTAATTTAATTTGTATTTATTCATTAAATAGTAATACTACAATGAAATAGAAGCCAGCTGCAATTTATAAGTTAAATCAATATAATTATCGCAAGTTGAATCAATAGAGTAAGATTTAACAAGTTAAATCAATAAGTTTATTACAAGTTGAAACAATGAAATTAGATTTCACAGTTTTATTGAAATTGAAGTGTTGAGTAAACAAAGGAATTTCAACTCCCATTTATGGCAGAAATTAAACCAATTTTAACAAATTTTCTTCTCCCATCAGACGCACAATTTTGAGATGAATCTAAATATGAAATAAAATTTTGGGGTTTATTAAAACATATTCTGAGTTATGGACCAGACAAATTTTGAAAGGTGTTAAAGATGTGTCAAAAATTTCTTAATATAAATTCATAACCCCAGGTGTAAATTAGACGGACCCTACGCAACTACATGCCAAGTTTCAGCCCTCAATGTATACAGGTGTGTCCAGGGCACCTGCTACGGAGAAATAAAATAAAAATCCAAAATTGCAGCCTGTGCCGACGCATGTTCCTTTGGTGGCACTATATTTTGTTGGTGGTTTTTGATAGTGCCTCCAAAGGAACATGCTGTCGGCGCAGGCTGAAATTTTGGATTTTTTTCGCCAAGTCATCAACGCCCAAGGTGTGAAGAACCATTTGTTAATTGGTCGGAGTCACAAGGAACGATTGTTGAATTTGAAGTTTGTTTCTATCATAAACCATCTAGAGATTAATGCCATTCATTCATTGTGTATTGATATTAAATTATATTATTCGTTATATATTTTAGCAATGTTATCCACGGTTGGTTGAGTTGAGTCAACAAATTCCTTATATTATATTATTATATTTAATCCATTGTATAGTAATACTACTACAATTAAATAGAAGCCAGCTGGAATTTATAAGTTAAATCAATTTAATCATTGCAAGTTGAAACAATAGAGTAGGATTTAACAAGTTAAATCAATATAATTATTACTAGTTGAAACAATGGAATTAGATAACACAGTTTACTGAAAATGAAGTGTGAGTAAACAAAGAAATTTCAACCCCCATTTATTGCAGAAATTAAACCCTTTATTGAAAGTTTTCTTCTCAAATCAGACGCAGAATTTTATGGCGAATCCAAATGTGAAATAAAATTTGGGGGTTTAGTAAAACAATTTTTAAGTTATGGACCAGACAAAATTTGAAAGGTGTTAAAGATGTGTCAAAAATTTCTTAATCAAAAATCGTAACCCCAGGTGCAAATTAGACGGTCCCATCGCACCTACATGCCAAGTTTCAGCCCATCAACTATAAAGCTCTGGCCAGGGCACCGTCTACGGAGAAAAAATAATCCAAAATTGCAGCCTGTGCCGACGCATGTTCCTTTGGTGGCACAATATTTTGTTGTTGGTTTATTGATAGTGCCTCCAAAGGAACATGCTGTCGGCACAAGCTGCAATTTTGGATTTTTTTTTCGCTATCTCATCATCACTATGAAGGTGTTAAATTATTTCAAAAAGGTGTTTCAGAAGGCATCGACCCTTAGAGTGGTGGAAGTTTCCATTTAGTTCACTTCATTTTAGAGATATTCAAGTTTGAGTAGAATATAACAGCTGATGACTCAGCATTTTTTATGTGAGTGTTGGGTCATCTCCCATACATGAACTAACCCATTTTATATATCGAATTAACAAAATTGTAAAAATACATTTTCTTGACGATGTCATAATCACCACAAGGTGTCAAGACCCACTTGTATAGGTGGTACCTGCCATAAAGACCAATTGATAAATTGAAAGTTTGTTTCTATCTTGTATCATCTCTGAGATTAATGAAATTTAGCTAACTAGTTTAAATATTTAATTAATAAATTAATAATTTAACACCATTATTATGTACAGCAAAATAAATAAAGTCAATTATTTGCACTTATTATTAATTAATTCGAATTTCAATATCATATTTGAATTCAGTCCAATCGATAACCCCAATAATCCAATTGGAACCGTCTATAAGTTAAATACAAAAGGAATTAATTATAACGAGCCCTTCGGTCTCGGTCGCTTTGCGACAGATCGGGCTACACACCTCAAGTTAACGGCCGCTATGCGGCCTTACTCCTCACCCTTCTGCCATGGAAAATGGTAGAAAGGGACGTTATATAGATCCCTATATAAGATTTCCATTTTTTAACTTGTTTTTCATATTCTTTTAAACGCGAAATTCGTGTTCAGCATACTTGTTTACCTAAAATACCCGTTGAAAGCTAACTTCTAGGTTGATTTTAAATTTTCGTTAATTTGTTTACCTATTTGTGTCAACAACAACAACAAATATTTATATTATAAATTTATAAATGCGAAATTCGAAATCAGCATAATTGTTAACCTATATATCCGTTGAAAGCTAACTTCTAGGTTGATTTTGAATTTTCATAAATTTGTTTACCTATTTTGTGTCAACAACAACAACAAATATTAATATGATAAATTTATAAACGCAAAATTCGAAATCAGCATACTTGTTTACCTATAATACCCGTTGAAAGCAAACTTCTAGGTTGATTTTGAATTTCATTAATTTGTTTACCTATTTTGTGTAAACAACAACAACAAATATTAAGATGAGAAATTTATAAACGCGAAATTCGAAATCAGCATACTTGTTTACCTATAATACCCGTTGGAAGCTAACTTCTAGGTTGATTTTGAATTTCATTAATTTGTTTACCTATTTTGTGTAAACAACAACAACAAATATTAAGATGATAAATTTATAAACGCGAAATTCGAAATCAGCATACTTGTTTACGTATAATACCCGTTGGAAGCTAACTTCTAGGTTGATTTTGAATTTCATTAATTTGTTTACCTATTTTGTGTAAACAACAGCAACAAATATTAATATGAGAAATTTATAAACGCGAAATTCGTGTTCAGCATACTTGTTTACCCCTTATAACTTTTGTTTACCAATTATAACATTTGAAAGTTAGTTTATATCTCATATATAAATGCGGTTTCTATTCCCCCATCACTTTAATACAATCCGGACAAACAAACAAACACACACACACACAAACACACAACAATCGAGATTTAATAATATAGATTATATACGTCAGTACATTAATTGTGCAAGAATATTCTCGCCGAAATAAATATAATCACTTAATCTGTCGTTGTTGTGGAATGTAAAATCTTAACGGTTGTATCATAAACCATCTTGAGTTTAATGCCATTCATTCATTATGTATTGATAATAAGTTATATTATTAGGTATTTATTTAAGCAATGTTATCCACGGTGATTTGAGTTTAGTCAACAAATTCCTTATATTATTATATTTTATTTAATCCATTGTATAGTAATACAGTGCAACCTCTATAAGTGGGGTCTCTATAAATGGGGAACCTCCATAAGTGGGGAATTTTTTTACCATATTCGTATATATCCATACAAATGAACCTCTATAAGCGGGGAAGTGGGGAATGGGGGACCATAAATTTCAAGGAGTTTTTATCTGCATACAAAACAACCTCCATAAATGGGGGGAATGGACAAATCCTAACATGATTCTTATAAAATAATACAATATTTCCAATAAATCGACTCTAAAGTTCTACAAAGAAAATATTTTCGATTGATCAACTCTGATGTTTTTAGAAGAAATCACCTAGTGTAGATCAGCAGTTAACTAAATTGTCATAATATACAAATAATAACTATAACGTGCATTAATGTGTGTGTTATATGAATACTTTGTATAATATAGCATATATAATGTTTTTCCAATTGAATTTTATAACCGGGGAATGGGGGGCAATTGAAATTTTCGCCGTCCCATGCTCCCCACTTATAGAGGTTCCACTGTACTACAATTAAATAGAAGCCAGCTGGAATTTATAAGTTAAATCAATTTAATTATCGCAAGTTGAAACAATAGTGAAAGATTTAACAAGTTAAATCAATATTATTATTACAAGTTGAAACAATGGAATTAGATTTCACAGTTTTATTGAAATTGAAGTGTTGAGTAAACAAAGGAATTTCAACTCCCATTTAAGGCAGAAATTAAACCAATTTTAACAAATTTTCTTCTCCCATCAGACGAAGAATTTTAAGCTGAATCTAAATATGAAATAAAATTTTGGGGTTATTAAAACATATTTTGAGTTATGGACCAGACAAATTTTGAAAGGTGTTAAAGATGTGTCAAAAGTTTCTTAATAAAAATTCGTAACCCCAGGTGCAAATTAGACGGTCCCTCCGCAACTACATGCCAATTTTCAGCCCTCAATGTATACAGGTGTGGCCAGGGCACCTGCTACGGAGAAATAAAAGTAATAATAATAATAAAAATCCAAAATTGCAGCCTGTGCCGACGCATGATCCTTTGGTGGCACTATATTTTGTTGTTGGTTTATTGATAGTGCCTCCAAAGGAACATGCTGTCGGCACAGGCTGCAATTTTGAATTTTTTTTTTCGCCATGTCATCATCACTATGAAGGTGTTAAATTATTTCAGAAAGGTGTTTCAGAAGGCAACGACCCTTTAGAGTGGTGGAAGTTTCCATTCAGCTCACTTCATTAAAGAGATATTAAAGTTTCAGTAGAATATAATCTGTAATGACTCAGCATTTTTTAAGTGGGTGTTGGGTCATCAACCAACATTAACTAACCCATTTTAAATATCGAATCAACAAAATTGTAAAAACACGTTTTTTTAACGATGTCATCATCACCTCAAGGTGTCAAGACCCACTTGTATAGGTGGCACGTGTCATAAGGACCAATTGATATATTGAAAGTTTGTTTCTATCTTCTATGATCTCTGAGATTTATGATATTTAATTAATTAGTATAAATAATTATTAATATTATTTATAATATGACACCAATTTCAATGTCAACATACAATTATTAAGTTCAATTATTTTGTCATAAATAATTAATTAATTAATTTATCTATCAAATTTCAATTCCGCACACTCGATAACCTCTAATATACAAATTGGAAGCTTCTATATAAGTTAAATACAAACTGAATTATTTATAATTAATTACGTCAGTATATTAACAGTGCAATTATATTCTCGCAGAAGTAAATATAATCACATAATATGTCGTTGTTATGAAATATATAATCTTAATTTTCAATTGCAAAATAGAAGCCAGCTTGAATTCACAAGTTAAATCAATATAATTATAGCAAGTTGAATCACTAGAGTAGGATTTAACAAGTTAAATCAATATAATTATTACAAGTTGAAACAATGGAATTAGATTTAACACTTTACTGAAATTGAAGTGTGAGTAAACAAAGAAATTTCAACCCCCATTTATGGCTGAAATTGACCCCTTTATTGAAAGTTTTCTTCTCCCATCAGACGCAGAATTTTATGGCGAATCCAAATATGAAATAAAATTTGGGGGTTTAGTAAAACATATTTTGAGTTATGGACCAGACAAATTTTGAAAGGTGTTAAAGATGTGTCCAAAATTTGTTAATCAAAAATCGTAACCCCAGGTGCAAATTAGACGGTCCCATCGCACCTACATGCAAAGTTTAAGCCCATCAACTATAAAGCTCTGGCCAGGGCACCGTCTACGGAGAAAAAATAATAAAAAAAAATCCAAAATTGCAGCTGTGCCGACGCATGTTCCTTTGGTGGCACTATATTTTGGTGGTGGTTTATTGATAGTGCCTCCAATGGGACATGCTGTCCGCACAGCTGCAATTTTGGATTTTTTTTCGCCATGTCATCATCACTAAGAAGGTGTTAAAATATATCAAAAGGTGTTACAGAAGGTATCGACCCTTAGAGTGGCGGAAGTTTCCATTTAGTTCACTTCATTTTAGAGATATTCAAGTTTGAGTAGAATATAATAGCTGATGACTCAGCATTTTTTATGTGAGTGTTGGGTCATCACCCAACTTCAAATAACCCATTTTAAATATCGAATTAACAAAATTGTAAAAACACATTTTTTTTACGATGTCATCTTCACCTCAAGGTGTCAATACCCATTTGTAGAGGTGTTAACGTGACATTGGGATCAATTGATAAATTGGAAGTTTGTTTCTATCTTTTTTGAATTCTGAGATTTATGATATTTAATTAATTAGTATAAATAAATATTAATATTATTTATAATATAACACCAATTTCAATGTCAACTTACAATTATTAAGTTAAATTATTTTGTCATAAATAAATAATTAATTAATTTGGTAATCAAATTTCAATTCCGCTCACTCGATAACCCCTAATACACAAATTGGAAGTATCTATATAAGTCATATACTGACTGAATTAATTATAATAAATTACGTCAGTCTATTAACAGTGCAAGAATATTCTCGCAGAAATAAATATAATCACTTAATTTGTCGTTGTTGTGGAATGTAAAATCTTAGGTTTCAATTAGAAAATAGAAGCCTACTCGATCTCACAAGTTGAATCAATATAATTATTACAAGTTGAAACAATGGAATTAGATTTCACAGTTTTACTGAAATTGAAGTGTGAGTAAACAAAGAAATTTCAACCCCCATTAATGGCAGAAAAAAAACTCGTTATTAAAAGTTTTCTTCTCCCATCAGACGCACAATTTTATGGTGAATCCAAATGTGGAATAAAATTTGGGGGTTTAGTAAATATTTTTTGAGTTATGGACCAGAAAATTTTGAAAGGTGTTAAAGATGTGTCAAAAATTTGTTAATCAAAAATCGTAACCCTAGGTGCAAATTAAACGGTCCATACGCACCTACATGCCAAGTTTCAGCCCATCAGCTATAAAGCTCTGGCCAGGGCACCGTCTACGGAGAAAAAATAAAAATAAAAAATCCAAAATTGCAGCTGTGCCGACGCATGTTCCTTTGGTGGCACTATATTTTGTTGGTTGTTTATTGATAGTGCCTCCAAAGGAACATGCTGTCGGCGCAGGCTGCAATTTGGGATTTTTTTTCGCAAAGTCATCAACGCCTCAAGGAGTCAAGAACCATTTGTTAATCGGTCCAAGTCACAAGGAACGGTAGATAAATTTGAAGTTTATTTTCAATCATAAACCATCTAGAGTTTAAAGCCATTCATTCATTATGTATCGATAATAAATTATATTATTAGCTATTTATTTTAGCAATGTTATCCACGGTGATTTGAGTTTAGTCAACAAATTCCTTATATAATTATATTTTATTTAATCCATTGTATAGTAATACTAGAATTAAATAGAAGCCAGCTGGAATTTATAAGCTAAATCAATATAATTATCGCAAGTTGAATCAATAGAGTAGGATTTAACAAGTTAAATCAATATAATTATTACAAGTTAAAACAATGGAATTAGATTTAACACTTTTAAAGAAATTGAAGTGTGAGTAAACAAAGAAATTTCAATCCCCATTTATGGCAGAAATTGAACCTTTATTGAAAGATTTCTTCTCCCATCAAACGCAGAATTTTATGGTGAATCCAAATATGAAATAAAATTTGAGGGTTTATTAAAGCATATTTTGAGTTATGGACCAGACAAATTTTGAAGGGTGTTAAAGATGTGTCCAAAATGTGTTAATTAAAAATAGTAACCCCAGGTGCAAATTAGACGGTCCCATCGCACCTACATGCCTAGTTTCAGCCCATCAACTATAAAGCTCTGGCCAGGGCACCGTCTACGGAGAAAAGAAAAAAGAATAAAAATCCAAAATTGCAGCCTGTGCCGACGCATGTTCCTTGGGGGCACTACATTTTGGTTGTGGTTTATTGATTGTGCCTCCAAAGGAACATGCTGTCGGCACAAGCTGCAATTTTGGATTTTTTTTCGCCATGTCATCATCACTATGAAGGTGTTAAATTATTTCAAAAAGGTGTTACAGAAGGCAACGACCCTTATTGAGTTGTAAGTTTCGTTTTGATCACTTCATTTCAAAGATATTCAAGTTTCAGTAGAATATAATAGCTGATGACTCAGCATTTTTTATGTGAGTGTTGGGTCATCACCCAACATCAACTAACCCATTTTAAATATCGAATTAACAAAATTGTAAAAACATATTTTTTTGACGATGTCATAATCACCTCAAGGTGTCAGGACCCACTTGTATAGGTGGCACGTGCCATAAGGACCAATTGATAAATTGAAAGTTTGTTTCTATCTTGAATCATCTCTGAAATTAATGAAATTTAGCTAATTAGTATAAATATTTAATTAATTTATAATTATTTAACACCATTATTATATACAGCAAAATAAATTAAGTTCAATTATTTGCAATTATTATTAATTTAAATTGAATTTCACTATAATATTTGAATTCCACGTACTCGATAACCCCAATAATCCAATTGGAACCGTCTATAAGTTAAATACAAAAGGAATTAATTATAATTAATTACGTCAGTACATTAATTGTGCAAGAATATTCTCGCTGAAGTATATATAATCACTTAATCTGTCGTTGTTGTGGAATGTTAAATCTTAACTGTTCTATCATAAACCATCTTGAGTTTAATGCCATTCATTCATTATGTAGTGATAATAAGTTATATTATTTGTTAATTATTTTAGCAATGTTATCCATGGTTGGTTGAGTTGAGTCAACAAATTCCTTATATTATATTATTTAATTTAATCCATTGTATAGTAATACTACAATTAAATAGAAGCCAGCTGGAATTTATAAGTTAAATCAATATAATTATCGCAAGTTGAATCACTAGAGTAGGATTTAACAAGTTAAATCAATATAATTATCACAAGTTGAAACAATAGAATTAGATTTAACACTTTTAAAGAAATTGAAGTGTGAGTAAACAAAGAAATTTCAATCCCCATTTATGGCAGAAATTGACCCCTTTATTGAAAGATTTCTTCTCCCATCAAACGCAGAATTTTATGGTGAATCCAAATATGAAATAAAATTTGAGGGTTTATTAAAGCATATTTTGAGTTATGGACCAGACAAATTTTGAAAGGTGTTAAAGATGTGTGCAAAATTTCGTAATCAAAAATCGTAACACCAGGTGCAAATTAGAAGGGCACTTCGCATCTACATGGCAAGTTTCAGCCCTCAATGTATAAAGGTGTGGCCAGGGTACCGTCTACGGAGAAAAAAAAACATCCAAAATTGCAGCCTGTGCCGACGCATGTTCCTTTGTTGGCACTATATTTTGTTGGTTGTTTATTGATAGTGCCTCCAAAGGAACATGCTGTCGGCACAGGCTGCAATTTTGGATTTTTTTCGCCAAGTCACTAGCCCTTCGGTCTCGGCTTCGCGACGGTTTGGCGCTTCACACTTCAACTGATGGCCGCTGCGCGGCCTTTTATGCCATGAGCTGAATTATTTATTTGTATAAATCTGCTTGGCGTATTAATATACATATATTCCCCACAAAGTCATCTTTGTGGCCTTAGTTCATTCGTATCTGCGCGCCTAAAATTATGGACCATTTCAAATTAGAATATAGTATTTGAATCCTGTGGCTGGTAATTATACGTAATTAATTAATTCAGTAAATTATATTGCAAAGTTATATTCCTAATCCTGAATTTAACTTCTGCATAATAATTAAATGTAAAAATTTAGGAAACATGCAATATATTTTATAATGTGTTAAAATTTTGTGTCCACGAATCAAAATTGTAAGAGCTAAAATAAAATAAGTTCCCTACATGACTTTAGGATCCCATAATCGGTATACGTGCATCTGATAAAAACTGAAAGAATTATTCCCAAATATGTGCTTTTATGACGTCATAATCCCGTTATTTCGTTTAGAAAACCAATAGATTGTTGTCAGCGTGTAAATTTACCCCTGCATGCAAATTTTCAGATCTCTAGACTAGAGCATATTGTCTTTCCTATTAAATTCTGGACAAACACACAAACAAAGGACTATTGTGTTTTCAATAGATAGATAGATACGTTATTCAACTCTGTAACAATGTTGTACAATGTATGTTTGGTTTGGTACAATTTAGTTGCATCAAGTAAATGACTTTGCAGTATTATAGAAAAGGGGGGTCCATTTCTGTAAAGTAAAATGATATTTTACAGATTTGGACCCCCCGGGCCAAATCTGTAGGGGGGGCCATTTCCGGCAAAACAGGCGTAGATATAATGTACTAACACAAGTTTTGGCTCTTAAAACACATTTAATTTCTCCAGCCTGTTGTAAATATCTCCAGCAGATGCTTTGTCTAACTCTTCCTCATATCAATACTCTACTCAAGTTATATTCTTCATCTGGCCTTGAAAGTTACTATTTTCCCTTCCTCAAACAAGCGACTCATTCTTTCTCTGATCCTGAAAAACATGTAATTGTCCAATGGACGAAATTCATGTCAAATCGGATATTTCATATATTGGTGGTAAGATATATGGTGCTAGTTTAAGACCAGAAGATCCGGTCAAAACTGTATTCGCTATCATGGTCTCTAGTCTTCAGAAAAAATGGTCCTGTATTGTTCGTTTGTTACCCTGTGCTTCTCTTTCAGCGGAAACGATATTCGCTATAGTGGCAGTGTTTCATCCAGACATTTAGGCAAGGGGGGGGAAAGTAGAGTTTTGGGAATGTGAGGGGGGGCGGCTTCAGCTTTGATCATTGATTCAATATATATTTTCAAATCCCAAGGGGGGCATATAGGATCCAAGGGGGGGGGGGAAATGCCCCACCTCGCCCCTCCCTAAAAGAAACCCTGAGTGGTATTATGTATTCAAGATATAGAGCTTTGTGGTTTAGTTGTAGATATTATCTCTACCGACAACTATCCTCTCAATGTAAAATTATTCAAACTCTTCTCTAAAAATGGTAAGCTGGAAACTCAAGTACCGCATCCTTCTGATCCAAATCGGATTCTATTTCTCACCTTTGATTTTGTGCACATATTGAAGACAATACGAAATAACTGGTTGAATCTAAAGTCAGAGAGTAAGAGTTTTATTTACCCTAATTTAGAAGATATACAAACCAATTATTGTTCCTATCCTTTGAGACTGTGCCAGCTTCTTTCCGCGATGTCCGTACCTTATATCTTTCTGAGAAAGAAAGCTTGGCAAAACTAGCTCCAAGGTTAACATTTAAAGCATGTTTTCCTTCTTGTTTAGAACGTCAGAATGTGAAATTAGTTTTAAAGGTCATACATTAATCCACAATATCTGCTTTAACCATTCAAAATGACCAACGTTGTGCTGCATATATATCTAATACTTCAGATTTTCTTGACATTATCTTATCTTTATGGAAAATGTTCAATGTAAATGCTCCATTCAAGTATGTTCGTTTAAACGATCCACCCTCTCAACCATTCACCTTTAATGACGACCGCTTTGCCTTTTTAGATCGTATAGTTTGTTGGTTAGTCGCTTGGGATTCACTTCCTGGGAAAGATGGGAAATTAAGCAAACAAACTTTCACAAGCTTAAGACATGCCTGCCTTGTTTTACCACAAATAACTAACTATCTGGCGGGCACATGTGGATATTCATACCTTTTAACCTCTTTCTTACAGACGGACCCTTTGGAACATCGATTCGGAATTTATCGTATGATGTCAGGTGCCAATTACTACATTTCTTATCTGCAAATATTAGAAGCTGAGCGACGTCTGAAAATTTCAAATATTTTAAATCTATTTTCCTATCAGTCTGAATCTTGTAGTTATTCTTTACAAGAATTTATCCAATCCTTTTCTTCTGAAGAGAAGGCATCTTCGCTTCGGATACTGATTTTGATCTTGACCCTTTCCTTAATGAAATTTCAGATCTATCCAACATTGAGTCAGTGTGATGCCCAAACACTTCAATCATTAGCTTTTATAGCCGGATATGCCGCACACCAATACCTTAAACCATAGCCTACTATACATAATGCCCCACAGTAACTTGATAATTTTGGACCATGGATGCGGTCGAAGATGGATTTGTAAATTCTAAATTAAGTCAATTGCAAGCTGAATTATTGATAAACTAGGTGTCTAATATTTAATTTAAGTATTTTGTGTCCATTGTAAATAAAAATACTGTCGTATTCCCCTTCCTTGTATGAATTAGCTAATATCACTAATGATTAGACTGGACAATAATTAATAAATTTAATATACATCTATGTAATAGTACAAAAGTACACATCTATATAATAGTTAATTAAGTAGAAAACATCATTAATGTATTATGCATTTTCTTAAACAAGAAACAATAATACACATTATACAAGTAACATTAGATTAAACGATACAAACCGAAATGGTGCTCTAGTGGGTCTGTCTGTAAGAAAGATGTTAGGAGATAAGAAAATCCACAATTTTCTAACAGATGGCTAGTTATTTGGGGTAACGCAACACAAGCATGTCTAAAGCTTGTAAAAGTTTGGAGACCTAATTTTCCTTCCTTTCCATTTCCAGGGAGTGATCTCCAGGCTTCTAAGTTCTAACCAATAGACAACTCGCCTCAAAAAAGAAAAGCGCTCGTCATTACCACGAATGGGCTAGAGAATGCATCGTTTAAACGGACATGGTTATATGGAATGTTTACATTAAACATTTTCCAGAGCGAGAGAAGAATTTTGGAAAAAATCCGACGTATCAGTTTGTAATTCTAGACAACATAGGTCATTTTGAACAGCTAAAGCAGCTACTGTTGATTCATGAATAACTTTTAAGACAAGTTTGACATTTTGGCGCTCTAGAATAGAAGGGTAACAAGATCTCAAAGTTAGGCGTTGGGCAAGTTTGGTTTCTCTGAATTGTAAAGGACTCTGACATCCCGAAAAGAAGCTGAACATAATCTCAAAGGAAAGGAACAGTAATCTGTGTGAAAATTGTATAAATCAGGATAAGCGAAAGTTTTGCTGTCAGATATTTGATTGAGCAAATTATTTCGAATCGTTTTTATAATGTGGTCAAAATAAAACGTAAGAAAAAGTGGCCTGTTGATATCATAAGGATGAAGTACTTGAGTCTCTAGCATACCAACAGGGGAAACAATTTGAAGAGTTCACATTTAGAGGATAGTTATCAGTTGAAATTACCTGAACCAGTAGTCCACAAAGTTTAATATCTTCAATACAAGATTGTATAACAGAAAATATCTTTTCAGCAGAAATAAATGCGCATGGCAATAAACGGACAATACAGGACCAATTTTTATGAAGACTAGATACCATGATAGCAAATACTGTTTTGGTTGGATCATCAGGATTTAGATTATAACCAACTAGTTTTCCTCCTTTGTAAGTAAGATATGTCCGATTTGATGTGTATTTCATCCATTTGGATAATGACATGCTTTTGTTCAGTAGAAATATATTTAGTCGCTTGTTTAAGAAAAGATAAGAATTCCTTTTCAAGTCCAAAAGAGTGATAAAACTATTCTAAAGGTATGGAAGTGTGGAAGAGATAAACAAGGTAACTCTGGAGATACTTGTAGCAAGCTGGCGAAATCAGATGTGGTTTAAGTGCCAAAATTTGGGTGATCAAATTATATCTGCGACTGTTTTAGGAATGAGGCTATTTTCTAGCTGACAAAGAATGAAGAAAAGCTCTGGACAATCGAAAAATTCATCAGAAGTAGGAACTTTTTCAATTGCTTGTTGTACAGTCGAAACTGGGTTTTTTTGCCCCCGTAAATGCATGGAAAAAGAGGCAAAAAAACCCGATACGCAAAAAAACCCGTATTTAACAATATACAGTTCTATGAGGTTATGAAGAAACAAGGAGAAGCAAGGAGGCAAAATAACCCGATAAGGCAAAAAACCCCGATTTCGACTGTATATGTTCCATTGCCATAGAAATAGGGGTAGCGTATGTACATTCGGTATTAGAGGTATAGGCTGGTGTAAAATTCATAATTTTCACTTAAAATTGACTCAAGCAGTCGAGTATCACTGATAGAGCATGTAGAGAGAGGGATAACATCACCGTTATAAAATGCTTTTATAGACAAATCGGATTCAACTATCAAGTAAACATCGACCAAAATATTTGAATTCAGCAAGTGAGGACGCATAAAAATTAGACTCTGCTCATTCGGAAACCATAATGACCATTAGGTAAAGAAATACAAGTTAACTTCACTTTCAAATCCTGAAAACCGTGTATCAAATACTTCTCCTTCTCTTCAGTCTGTGATGTCAAGCGAAGTGCTACAGCCTGCTGGAGTAGTTCATCGTATTTCGAATCGAAGGAGAGACGTCTGCGTTTTGTAGTAGACTGTAAATAGTAGTCTGATGGATAAACTGGTACTGTCCAATCTTTTAACTTGGGATATTTGTGTGGATACTCGTGGTAAGTCCCATCTCCGTTAGGAACTTTGCGGGTGTACTCAATATACTCTTCTCTAAAATGTTTCACGCATACAAAACAGTTTTCAGATTATCTACATCTTCTCTATGCAGAGCTCGAATCCAAGACTCTCTAATTCATCCGGCTGTCGAGGCATTCTGAATACAGGAATACGATCTCTGGATTATACACGTAGTTACTCGAACAACAGGGAGCAGAGCATGTATTCAGCATTCTGATTGATGTAGTTGCTAATATATAACAAAAGGAATCTTGTATAATTAGTATGGGAGTGGGTATGTTGAAAAGTGATTATAAAAAATCCAAAATTGCAGCCTGTGCCGACGCATGTTCCTTTGGTGGCACTATATTTTGTTGGTTGAGTATTGTTAGTGCCTCCAATGGAACATGCTCTCGGAACAGGCTGCAATTTTGGATTTTTTTTCGCCAAGTCATCAACGCCCAAGGTGTGAAGAAGCGTTTGTTATTTGATCTGAGTCACAAGGAACGATTGTTGAATTTGAAGTTTGTTTCTATCATAAACCATCTTGAGTTTAATGCCATTCATTCATTATGTATTGATAATAAATTATATTATTCGTTATTTATTTTAGCAATGTTATCCACGGTTAAGTTGAATTAAGTCAACAAATTCCTTATTTAATTTAATTTGTATTTATTCATTAAATAGTAATACTACAATGAAATAGAAGCCAGCTGCAATTTATAAGTTAAATCAATATAATTATCGCAAGTTGAATCAATAGAGTAAGATTTAACAAGTTAAATCAATAAGTTTATTACAAGTTGAAACAATGAAATTAGATTTCACAGTTTTATTGAAATTGAAGTGTTGAGTAAACAAAGGAATTTCAACTCCCATTTATGGCAGAAATTAAACCAATTTTAACAAATTTTCTTCTCCCATCAGACGCACAATTTTGAGATGAATCTAAATATGAAATAAAATTTTGGGGTTTATTAAAACATATTCTGAGTTATGGACCAGACAAATTTTGAAAGGTGTTAAAGATGTGTCAAAAATTTCTTAATATAAATTCATAACCCCAGGTGTAAATTAGACGGACCCTACGCAACTACATGCCAAGTTTCAGCCCTCAATGTATACAGGTGTGTCCAGGGCACCTGCTACGGAGAAATAAAATAAAAATCCAAAATTGCAGCCTGTGCCGACGCATGTTCCTTTGGTGGCACTATATTTTGTTGGTGGTTTTTGATAGTGCCTCCAAAGGAACATGCTGTCGGCGCAGGCTGAAATTTTGGATTTTTTTCGCCAAGTCATCAACGCCCAAGGTGTGAAGAACCATTTGTTAATTGGTCGGAGTCACAAGGAACGATTGTTGAATTTGAAGTTTGTTTCTATCATAAACCATCTAGAGATTAATGCCATTCATTCATTGTGTATTGATATTAAATTATATTATTCGTTATATATTTTAGCAATGTTATCCACGGTTGGTTGAGTTGAGTCAACAAATTCCTTATATTATATTATTATATTTAATCCATTGTATAGTAATACTACTACAATTAAATAGAAGCCAGCTGGAATTTATAAGTTAAATCAATTTAATCATTGCAAGTTGAAACAATAGAGTAGGATTTAACAAGTTAAATCAATATAATTATTACTAGTTGAAACAATGGAATTAGATAACACAGTTTACTGAAAATGAAGTGTGAGTAAACAAAGAAATTTCAACCCCCATTTATTGCAGAAATTAAACCCTTTATTGAAAGTTTTCTTCTCAAATCAGACGCAGAATTTTATGGCGAATCCAAATGTGAAATAAAATTTGGGGGTTTAGTAAAACAATTTTTAAGTTATGGACCAGACAAAATTTGAAAGGTGTTAAAGATGTGTCAAAAATTTCTTAATCAAAAATCGTAACCCCAGGTGCAAATTAGACGGTCCCATCGCACCTACATGCCAAGTTTCAGCCCATCAACTATAAAGCTCTGGCCAGGGCACCGTCTACGGAGAAAAAATAATCCAAAATTGCAGCCTGTGCCGACGCATGTTCCTTTGGTGGCACAATATTTTGTTGTTGGTTTATTGATAGTGCCTCCAAAGGAACATGCTGTCGGCACAAGCTGCAATTTTGGATTTTTTTTTCGCTATCTCATCATCACTATGAAGGTGTTAAATTATTTCAAAAAGGTGTTTCAGAAGGCATCGACCCTTAGAGTGGTGGAAGTTTCCATTTAGTTCACTTCATTTTAGAGATATTCAAGTTTGAGTAGAATATAACAGCTGATGACTCAGCATTTTTTATGTGAGTGTTGGGTCATCTCCCATACATGAACTAACCCATTTTATATATCGAATTAACAAAATTGTAAAAATACATTTTCTTGACGATGTCATAATCACCACAAGGTGTCAAGACCCACTTGTATAGGTGGTACCTGCCATAAAGACCAATTGATAAATTGAAAGTTTGTTTCTATCTTGTATCATCTCTGAGATTAATGAAATTTAGCTAACTAGTTTAAATATTTAATTAATAAATTAATAATTTAACACCATTATTATGTACAGCAAAATAAATAAAGTCAATTATTTGCACTTATTATTAATTAATTCGAATTTCAATATCATATTTGAATTCAGTCCAATCGATAACCCCAATAATCCAATTGGAACCGTCTATAAGTTAAATACAAAAGGAATTAATTATAACGAGCCCTTCGGTCTCGGTCGCTTTGCGACAGATCGGGCTACACACCTCAAGTTAACGGCCGCTATGCGGCCTTACTCCTCACCCTTCTGCCATGGAAAATGGTAGAAAGGGACGTTATATAGATCCCTATATAAGATTTCCATTTTTTAACTTGTTTTTCATATTCTTTTAAACGCGAAATTCGTGTTCAGCATACTTGTTTACCTAAAATACCCGTTGAAAGCTAACTTCTAGGTTGATTTTAAATTTTCGTTAATTTGTTTACCTATTTGTGTCAACAACAACAACAAATATTTATATTATAAATTTATAAATGCGAAATTCGAAATCAGCATAATTGTTAACCTATATATCCGTTGAAAGCTAACTTCTAGGTTGATTTTGAATTTTCATAAATTTGTTTACCTATTTTGTGTCAACAACAACAACAAATATTAAGGTGTTACCCCCTTGATATTTCGACACCCGACGACCTAATGTTTTTATTGCGTTTTTGGATAGTACTAAGTATTCTAAGATATCCCTGCAAATATTAGAGTTCTACTATCTATTAATCCATAGTTATGAACTATGTAAGTTTCAATACAGTACTAATCCATACTAGCCAATAATTGAATTTTGAACCTTTATTTCATTTTTTAGCCCGAAACATGTCAATTATATATTATACCTGAGTCGATTCTCGAGGGTTTCAACCGCATCAGAATTTCAAAATTCCTCCGTCTTCCCCAACTTATTGTCATTTTTGTGAAATTGGTCCAAAAAATTGCCAAAATTTTGATTAAAAGTGTCCTAATTGAATAATTTTGTATTATAAGGCCAAAACTGCCGCGGTTGAAACCCTTCATCTACGTTTCCTGATCATTTTAAAAAAAAGTTTGACTTTCTATGATAAATATTCTGGATTTTACATTTTTTTTCCCAAACTCACTTTTTTTTTTATTCAAATTTTTTTTTAAAGTAAATATTACGTAATTTAATTTTTTGTTTCTTAAATATTTTCGATTTTTCTGCATTTTTTTAAAAAAAAAATCACGGGTGACATTCTCTGTATCATTTAGAGTATTGCTGGAAGAAAATATCCCACTTTTAAAATTCCAATTATTTCCCGAAATTTCATGCACGTATGCCCTTTTAAAAATTTTTTTTTTTTTTCTTAAATATTTTCGATTTTTTCTGACTTTAAAAAAAAAAAAAAATTATGGGTGACAATCAGTATATCATACAGAGTATTCCTGGTAAGAAATATTTTCACAATCAATGCCCCTGAATATCAAGGGGGAAACACCTTAATATGATAAATTTATAAACGCAAAATTCGAAATCAGCATACTTGTTTACCTATAATACCCGTTGAAAGCAAACTTCTAGGTTGATTTTGAATTTCATTAATTTGTTTACCTATTTTGTGTAAACAACAACAACAAATATTAAGATGAGAAATTTATAAACGCGAAATTCGAAATCAGCATACTTGTTTACCTATAATACCCGTTGGAAGCTAACTTCTAGGTTGATTTTGAATTTCATTAATTTGTTTACCTATTTTGTGTAAACAACAACAACAAATATTAAGATGATAAATTTATAAACGCGAAATTCGAAATCAGCATACTTGTTTACGTATAATACCCGTTGGAAGCTAACTTCTAGGTTGATTTTGAATTTCATTAATTTGTTTACCTATTTTGTGTAAACAACAGCAACAAATATTAATATGAGAAATTTATAAACGCGAAATTCGTGTTCAGCATACTTGTTTACCCCTTATAACTTTTGTTTACCAATTATAACATTTGAAAGTTAGTTTATATCTCATATATAAATGCGGTTTCTATTCCCCCATCACTTTAATACAATCCGGACAAACAAACAAACACACACACACACAAACACACAACAATCGAGATTTAATAATATAGATTATATACGTCAGTACATTAATTGTGCAAGAATATTCTCGCCGAAATAAATATAATCACTTAATCTGTCGTTGTTGTGGAATGTAAAATCTTAACGGTTGTATCATAAACCATCTTGAGTTTAATGCCATTCATTCATTATGTATTGATAATAAGTTATATTATTAGGTATTTATTTAAGCAATGTTATCCACGGTGATTTGAGTTTAGTCAACAAATTCCTTATATTATTATATTTTATTTAATCCATTGTATAGTAATACAGTGCAACCTCTATAAGTGGGGTCTCTATAAATGGGGAACCTCCATAAGTGGGGAATTTTTTTACCATATTCGTATATATCCATACAAATGAACCTCTATAAGCGGGGAAGTGGGGAATGGGGGACCATAAATTTCAAGGAGTTTTTATCTGCATACAAAACAACCTCCATAAATGGGGGGAATGGACAAATCCTAACATGATTCTTATAAAATAATACAATATTTCCAATAAATCGACTCTAAAGTTCTACAAAGAAAATATTTTCGATTGATCAACTCTGATGTTTTTAGAAGAAATCACCTAGTGTAGATCAGCAGTTAACTAAATTGTCATAATATACAAATAATAACTATAACGTGCATTAATGTGTGTGTTATATGAATACTTTGTATAATATAGCATATATAATGTTTTTCCAATTGAATTTTATAACCGGGGAATGGGGGGCAATTGAAATTTTCGCCGTCCCATGCTCCCCACTTATAGAGGTTCCACTGTACTACAATTAAATAGAAGCCAGCTGGAATTTATAAGTTAAATCAATTTAATTATCGCAAGTTGAAACAATAGTGAAAGATTTAACAAGTTAAATCAATATTATTATTACAAGTTGAAACAATGGAATTAGATTTCACAGTTTTATTGAAATTGAAGTGTTGAGTAAACAAAGGAATTTCAACTCCCATTTAAGGCAGAAATTAAACCAATTTTAACAAATTTTCTTCTCCCATCAGACGAAGAATTTTAAGCTGAATCTAAATATGAAATAAAATTTTGGGGTTATTAAAACAGATTTTGAGTTATGGACCAGACAAATTTTGAAAGGTGTTAAAGATGTGTCAAAAGTTTCTTAATAAAAATTCGTAACCCCAGGTGCAAATTAGACGGTCCCTCCGCAACTACATGCCAATTTTCAGCCCTCAATGTATACAGGTGTGGCCAGGGCACCTGCTACGGAGAAATAAAAGTAATAATAATAATAAAAATCCAAAATTGCAGCCTGTGCCGACGCATGATCCTTTGGTGGCACTATATTTTGTTGTTGGTTTATTGATAGTGCCTCCAAAGGAACATGCTGTCGGCACAGGCTGCAATTTTGGATTTTTTTTTTCGCCATGTCATCATCACTATGAAGGTGTTAAATTATTTCAGAAAGGTGTTTCAGAAGGCAACGACCCTTTAGAGTGGTGGAAGTTTCCATTCAGCTCACTTCATTAAAGAGATATTAAAGTTTCAGTAGAATATAATCTGTAATGACTCAGCATTTTTTAAGTGGGTGTTGGGTCATCAACCAACATTAACTAACCCATTTTAAATATCGAATCAACAAAATTGTAAAAACACGTTTTTTTAACGATGTCATCATCACCTCAAGGTGTCAAGACCCACTTGTATAGGTGGCACGTGTCATAAGGACCAATTGATATATTGAAAGTTTGTTTCTATCTTCTATGATCTCTGAGATTTATGATATTTAATTAATTAGTATAAATAATTATTAATATTATTTATAATATGACACCAATTTCAATGTCAACATACAATTATTAAGTTCAATTATTTTGTCATAAATAATTAATTAATTAATTTATCTATCAAATTTCAATTCCGCACACTCGATAACCTCTAATATACAAATTGGAAGCTTCTATATAAGTTAAATACAAACTGAATTATTTATAATTAATTACGTCAGTATATTAACAGTGCAATTATATTCTCGCAGAAGTAAATATAATCACATAATATGTCGTTGTTATGAAATATATAATCTTAATTTTCAATTGCAAAATAGAAGCCAGCTTGAATTCACAAGTTAAATCAATATAATTATAGCAAGTTGAATCACTAGAGTAGGATTTAACAAGTTAAATCAATATAATTATTACAAGTTGAAACAATGGAATTAGATTTAACACTTTACTGAAATTGAAGTGTGAGTAAACAAAGAAATTTCAACCCCCATTTATGGCTGAAATTGACCCCTTTATTGAAAGTTTTCTTCTCCCATCAGACGCAGAATTTTATGGCGAATCCAAATATGAAATAAAATTTGGGGGTTTAGTAAAACATATTTTGAGTTATGGACCAGACAAATTTTGAAAGGTGTTAAAGATGTGTCCAAAATTTGTTAATCAAAAATCGTAACCCCAGGTGCAAATTAGACGGTCCCATCGCACCTACATGCAAAGTTTAAGCCCATCAACTATAAAGCTCTGGCCAGGGCACCGTCTACGGAGAAAAAATAATAAAAAAAAATCCAAAATTGCAGCTGTGCCGACGCATGTTCCTTTGGTGGCACTATATTTTGGTGGTGGTTTATTGATAGTGCCTCCAATGGGACATGCTGTCCGCACAGCTGCAATTTTGGATTTTTTTTCGCCATGTCATCATCACTAAGAAGGTGTTAAAATATATCAAAAGGTGTTACAGAAGGTATCGACCCTTAGAGTGGCGGAAGTTTCCATTTAGTTCACTTCATTTTAGAGATATTCAAGTTTGAGTAGAATATAATAGCTGATGACTCAGCATTTTTTATGTGAGTGTTGGGTCATCACCCAACTTCAAATAACCCATTTTAAATATCGAATTAACAAAATTGTAAAAACACATTTTTTTTACGATGTCATCTTCACCTCAAGGTGTCAATACCCATTTGTAGAGGTGTTAACGTGACATTGGGATCAATTGATAAATTGGAAGTTTGTTTCTATCTTTTTTGAATTCTGAGATTTATGATATTTAATTAATTAGTATAAATAAATATTAATATTATTTATAATATAACACCAATTTCAATGTCAACTTACAATTATTAAGTTAAATTATTTTGTCATAAATAAATAATTAATTAATTTGGTAATCAAATTTCAATTCCGCTCACTCGATAACCCCTAATACACAAATTGGAAGTATCTATATAAGTCATATACTGACTGAATTAATTATAATAAATTACGTCAGTCTATTAACAGTGCAAGAATATTCTCGCAGAAATAAATATAATCACTTAATTTGTCGTTGTTGTGGAATGTAAAATCTTAGGTTTCAATTAGAAAATAGAAGCCTACTCGATCTCACAAGTTGAATCAATATAATTATTACAAGTTGAAACAATGGAATTAGATTTCACAGTTTTACTGAAATTGAAGTGTGAGTAAACAAAGAAATTTCAACCCCCATTAATGGCAGAAAAAAAACTCGTTATTAAAAGTTTTCTTCTCCCATCAGACGCACAATTTTATGGTGAATCCAAATGTGGAATAAAATTTGGGGGTTTAGTAAATATTTTTTGAGTTATGGACCAGAAAATTTTGAAAGGTGTTAAAGATGTGTCAAAAATTTGTTAATCAAAAATCGTAACCCTAGGTGCAAATTAAACGGTCCATACGCACCTACATGCCAAGTTTCAGCCCATCAGCTATAAAGCTCTGGCCAGGGCACCGTCTACGGAGAAAAAATAAAAATAAAAAATCCAAAATTGCAGCTGTGCCGACGCATGTTCCTTTGGTGGCACTATATTTTGTTGGTTGTTTATTGATAGTGCCTCCAAAGGAACATGCTGTCGGCGCAGGCTGCAATTTGGGATTTTTTTTCGCAAAGTCATCAACGCCTCAAGGAGTCAAGAACCATTTGTTAATCGGTCCAAGTCACAAGGAACGGTAGATAAATTTGAAGTTTATTTTCAATCATAAACCATCTAGAGTTTAAAGCCATTCATTCATTATGTATCGATAATAAATTATATTATTAGCTATTTATTTTAGCAATGTTATCCACGGTGATTTGAGTTTAGTCAACAAATTCCTTATATAATTATATTTTATTTAATCCATTGTATAGTAATACTAGAATTAAATAGAAGCCAGCTGGAATTTATAAGCTAAATCAATATAATTATCGCAAGTTGAATCAATAGAGTAGGATTTAACAAGTTAAATCAATATAATTATTACAAGTTAAAACAATGGAATTAGATTTAACACTTTTAAAGAAATTGAAGTGTGAGTAAACAAAGAAATTTCAATCCCCATTTATGGCAGAAATTGAACCTTTATTGAAAGATTTCTTCTCCCATCAAACGCAGAATTTTATGGTGAATCCAAATATGAAATAAAATTTGAGGGTTTATTAAAGCATATTTTGAGTTATGGACCAGACAAATTTTGAAGGGTGTTAAAGATGTGTCCAAAATGTGTTAATTAAAAATAGTAACCCCAGGTGCAAATTAGACGGTCCCATCGCACCTACATGCCTAGTTTCAGCCCATCAACTATAAAGCTCTGGCCAGGGCACCGTCTACGGAGAAAAGAAAAAAGAATAAAAATCCAAAATTGCAGCCTGTGCCGACGCATGTTCCTTGGGGGCACTACATTTTGGTTGTGGTTTATTGATTGTGCCTCCAAAGGAACATGCTGTCGGCACAAGCTGCAATTTTGGATTTTTTTTCGCCATGTCATCATCACTATGAAGGTGTTAAATTATTTCAAAAAGGTGTTACAGAAGGCAACGACCCTTATTGAGTTGTAAGTTTCGTTTTGATCACTTCATTTCAAAGATATTCAAGTTTCAGTAGAATATAATAGCTGATGACTCAGCATTTTTTATGTGAGTGTTGGGTCATCACCCAACATCAACTAACCCATTTTAAATATCGAATTAACAAAATTGTAAAAACATATTTTTTTGACGATGTCATAATCACCTCAAGGTGTCAGGACCCACTTGTATAGGTGGCACGTGCCATAAGGACCAATTGATAAATTGAAAGTTTGTTTCTATCTTGAATCATCTCTGAAATTAATGAAATTTAGCTAATTAGTATAAATATTTAATTAATTTATAATTATTTAACACCATTATTATATACAGCAAAATAAATTAAGTTCAATTATTTGCAATTATTATTAATTTAAATTGAATTTCACTATAATATTTGAATTCCACGTACTCGATAACCCCAATAATCCAATTGGAACCGTCTATAAGTTAAATACAAAAGGAATTAATTATAATTAATTACGTCAGTACATTAATTGTGCAAGAATATTCTCGCTGAAGTATATATAATCACTTAATCTGTCGTTGTTGTGGAATGTTAAATCTTAACTGTTCTATCATAAACCATCTTGAGTTTAATGCCATTCATTCATTATGTAGTGATAATAAGTTATATTATTTGTTAATTATTTTAGCAATGTTATCCATGGTTGGTTGAGTTGAGTCAACAAATTCCTTATATTATATTATTTAATTTAATCCATTGTATAGTAATACTACACAGACTACGTAACTAAAGACTGTTCACGGCATTTAACCATGGATTACTTCAAGTCTTGTATCCAAACTGCTAAAATAATAATATTTCAAAAGCTACTAGACGTAAACGCTCTAAATCATAATAAAGTCAAGTTTCATTTTAATAATGAGGATGCTCCATCATTTAAGGACACCATTTACCTAATTGGTGCTGACATCACGCAAGATAAATATAAAAGTTGAACTAGGAATACATTTAAATAACTATTTTGATTGTAGTTTCAGTAGTTTTCTTTTCGATCCGGTAGATTTTTCAATACATCGTTTCGAATTTAAATTTCGGACTTTGTTCTTTAACAAACAATTGCTAGTAGAAAAAAGTATTCGATTGAGATACCATAGGAAAGGTGTTTGACATTTGGGACACGTAAATATACAGAATTGAAAATTCTCAAATTCTAGTCTTGAAATTGATAATTGAATAAGAATATTTCTGCTGCTACTAATAACAAATTGTCGCATTAAAGAAAAGTTCTGTTCTATTCTGAAAAGAATTCTCCATAAACTGGAGACCGCATTAATAACTTCATCAGAAGGATATTTAAGCCCCCCTCGATCTGCTAACTCGATGAGAATCAAGTGAGAATCCTCACATTCAAGAGAAAGACTTTTGAGTTGGGTGAGTAAGGGCACACATTCAGGACACAGAGAAGTAGCGGCTTTAACTTTTTTCGAATATAACTTCGACTTAAATATACTATGTATAGCATAACCAGCTATAAAGGTTAAGGCTTGACGAGTTTCTTTAATGGGTGAAAAATCAAAGTTTTGATGGAGAATAAAATAGTAAGAGCTCAGATCTAGTTCAGGTTTCTCAACATTCTCAGTTTCAATGTCAACAGAAAAAGTGTTAACGAATTCCTTCAATGAAGTTTCAAATGTATTATCTTGGCTTCGATAGAGTTTTAAAATGTTAGAGAGTTTTATCCGGCGTTCGCTTTCAAGAATTTGGCAAATGGATATATTGTAATTACAACCAGACATTAGCCTGTATACCCCAAAGTGTTTTTCTAGAGAATCGTTTTGTAAGAAATCTGTCAAGACATAAGAAAAGCCACAAGCGTCACTGGTTAAGTAGTTAACAATTCTTGGTAAAACTCGGCATGTATGAATTAAACTGGTAAATGTATGTGAGCTAAGTTTTCCATCTCTACCGATACAGTTGAGTGTCTTCCAATCCTGAAGCCATGAAAAAATCTAGAAAAGAACTCAAAACGTTCATCCTGTAATGTGAAAACCCTTGAATCAGGATCGAGCAGGCGGATATCTTTCCCTGGACTTTGTATGTTACACATTTTCCAAAACCGGGTTATAAGTGAAATAAATTGAGAAGTTTGATTTGAAATGTTATTCTTTTGATTGTATAACAAAACAGCATTGTATGTTGACTGATCCCATACCGCAAGAGCCAAAGGTACACTTTGCCTTTCAAGTGTGGATGGCCAAACGACTCTAGATGTTAATTTATGAGCTATCTTGGCATTTGAAAATTGTTCAAGCTTGTAAATATTTCTGAGATCGATGAAAGAAGCAGTTGAAATCTGATAAGGAAAAGTTCCACCAAAATAATGATCAATAGAAGGAAAAGTAAATGTCGTATTGGTATCCTTTTGATTAATCCAGTTATTCCGGATACACTTAACTATGTGCACCGGATCAAACATCAAAAAAATGGATCTTGTAGGGTCTGAAGGGTTAGGACAAGTTAATTCTAAATTAGATGAATTGTCAGCTAGTAATTTGAATAATCTAACGTTAAGTTGGTAATCGTCTGTACAAATCGCTATTACTCTAAGATCACATTTCTCAATGTCAATAATAACTTGTTTTACTATTGGAAGTAATTCAGAGGCTTTAGTATTGCAACAGGGGAGAAGTCTAACGATCTCTGACCACTTTGTGTAAAGGCCTGAAACTTGAAAAGCTAGTACAGTTTTAGCTGGGTCACATTCAGAAGATATGTACTCTGCATCATCTAAATCCCAATTGATACAAGAGGATCCAAAAAAATTTCCACCTTTGTAAGTGTACGGTCTTCACATGAATTTCGTCGAGCTGTAAAAGGATATTCCTTTTATATTTGTTAAAAGCCTTACAATAAACTTTAAGATAGTCAATAAAATATGTATCTAATCCCATGTTTGAATATAGTCTTCGGAGTGTTGATGGATGAGGCAAAGAGAGGCATTCCAATGATTGCAGATAACGGTAACAACCAGAAGATATCAGTTGGGCTTTGAGAGAAAGAACCAATGTTAACACGTTATACCGACGGTTATTTTTACTAAGTTTCAAATTTTCAAGCTGACATAGGATGAACTGTAGTCGAATAGAAATATCCTTTAATTCTTTCGTATCATCTTTCGTTTTCAACTTTTCCACTGTAAGTCTAACGGAATCTGTAGCTTGCATGATACCAACCTCAATCTCATCTTGTTGATGCGTATCAAGCTCTTCAATTAAATCAGAAATCTGGCGGATATCAGTAATATCGGTAATTTTAGTCTTTATCTCAACTTCATTCAGAAAACATCTAACATGTAAAGAATCATAAATAAGGATTTGATGTGACATGATTAGTAAATGTCCAGACAGTATCCTCTTGAAAACATTTATCGTTGTCGGGCCTGAGCGAAAATAGAACCATTGTTGAGCTAAATTTAATATTGAATGCTTCTGTTCAATTTCTTCAATATTTGAAACAGAGAACTTTTCACTTTCTGTTTTAGATTCAGCAAGACTCAGCTCAAAAGCTTTTTGAAAATGTCGAAAATCAATTACATTTCGGTCAAACCTTTCTGCATGTTCAGAAGAGCTCTCCAAATACGAAGGACAATTGGGTAGGTAAATCGGTTTGGCATTCTTCCGGAGTCCAGGTTTACGGGAAACTTTCTCAACGGTTCCATCTTGCTGAGGTATCTCAACATGAAGTAAAAGGTCATCGTCACCAAAGTGTTTCGCACAAATAAATACTCTGGTCAACTCCCATGCATCTTCACGATGTAAAAATTTACGCCATTCATCCGGAGTATCTTTCGGCCAATGATTTAACATTTCAAATACTGGTGTATACTGTGTACCGTCGTAATTTGAGGTGCAATTTGCAACGCTGCATCTGTTTGGCATATTATTGCTATGAAGAGAAGTAATAATGTGTAATGTAAAGACGAGCTATTAATTAGGCAGTAATAATTAATGTAATAGTAATAAACAATAATGTTATACAAAAGCTAATACTAGCTATGAATATACCTACATTGATTACGCACGGGAATTAGTAAAAATTTCGTATTCAAACATTATGGTTTGTTTACAAAATAGACTTGAAGTAATCCATGGTAGTGGAGAAGTCAGACCGTGAACAGTCTTTAGTTACGTAGTCTGTGGTAATACTACAATTAAATAGAAGCCAGCTGGAATTTATAAGTTAAATCAATATAATTATCGCAAGTTGAATCACTAGAGTAGGATTTAACAAGTTAAATCAATATAATTATCACAAGTTGAAACAATAGAATTAGATTTAACACTTTTAAAGAAATTGAAGTGTGAGTAAACAAAGAAATTTCAATCCCCATTTATGGCAGAAATTGACCCCTTTATTGAAAGATTTCTTCTCCCATCAAACGCAGAATTTTATGGTGAATCCAAATATGAAATAAAATTTGAGGGTTTATTAAAGCATATTTTGAGTTATGGACCAGACAAATTTTGAAAGGTGTTAAAGATGTGTGCAAAATTTCGTAATCAAAAATCGTAACACCAGGTGCAAATTAGAAGGGCACTTCGCATCTACATGGCAAGTTTCAGCCCTCAATGTATAAAGGTGTGGCCAGGGTACCGTCTACGGAGAAAAAAAAACATCCAAAATTGCAGCCTGTGCCGACGCATGTTCCTTTGTTGGCACTATATTTTGTTGGTTGTTTATTGATAGTGCCTCCAAAGGAACATGCTGTCGGCACAGGCTGCAATTTTGGATTTTTTTCGCCAAGTCATCAACGCCCAAGGTGTGAAGAAGCATTTGTTAATTGGTCCGAGTCACAAGGAACGGTAGATAAATTTGAAGTTTGTTTCTATCTTAAACCATCTTGAGTTTGATGCCATTCATTCATTATGTATTGATAATAAATTATATAATTAGTTATTTATATTAGCATTGTTATCCACGGTTGAGTTGAATTAAGTCAACAAATTCATTATATTATATTATTTTATTTAATCCATTGTATGGTAAATTAAATAGAAGCCAGCTGCAATTTATAAGTTAAATCAATTTAATTATCGCAAGTTGAATCAATAGAGTAAGATTTAACAAGTTAAATCAATATAATTATTACAAGTTGAAACAATGGAATTAGATTTAACAGTTATACTGAAACTGAAGTGGGAGTACACAAAGAAATTTCAACCCCCATTTATGGCAGAAATAAAACACTTTATTGAAGGTTTTCTTCTCCCATCAGACGCAGAATTTTATGGTGAATCCAAATGTGAAATAAAATTTGGGGGTTTAGTAAAACATATTTTGTGTTATGGACCAGACAAATTTTGAAAGGTGTTAAAGATGTGTCAAAAATTTGTTAATCAAAAATCGTAACCCCAGGTGCAAATTAGACGGTCCCATCGCACCTACATGCCAAGTTTCAGCCCATCAACTATAAAGCTCAGGCCAGGGCACCGTCTACGGAGAAAAAATAAATAAAAATAATAATAAAATCCAAAATTGCAGCTGTGCCGACGCATGTTCCTTTGGTGGCACTATATTTTTGTGTTGTTTATTGAAAGTGCCTCCAAAGGAACATGCTGTCGGCGCAGGCTGCAATTTTGGATTTTTTTCGCCAAGTCACCAACGCCCAAGGTGTGAAGGAGCATTTGTTATTTGGTCCGAGTCACAAGGAACGGTAGATAAATTTGAAGTTTGTTTCTATCATAAACCATCTAGAGTTTAATGCCATTCATTCATTATGTATTGATAATAAATTATATTATTAGTTATTTACAGTAATACCTCGTTTTACGCGGTTTTTTTTACGCGTTTTCGTTTTACGCGGAACAATTTTTTATAACCAAAACTTTTTTTACGCGATCCTCAACTCGTTTTACGCGGTTTATCTATGATTTTCATACAATTAATTCTCTTTTTTATGGAGATTTTAGATAATTTTTAATATTTAGTCGAAACAAAGCGATTCTACATTTCCAAAAAATCAAAAAATGATTATTAAGGGTTAGTAGATAGTTAGCGATATGTATTTGTCATATAGTGAGTTCATCCAAATATATTATTGGTCAAATGAATACATATTTGCTTCACTATAAACACTAAATATACCTGGTTGTGGGAGGTACCCGAAGGTGTAGGGTTGCGTTGTGAAGGAAATTTTAATTCCCTTCACAACACAATTCCCTTTCTGTGGGAATTCCCAAATATTCTCACAAGTTGGTTTCTTTTAGGATTCCCATAGGTTAAAATAATTTCCATTCAAATCTCATATTGGAAATCCCATGGGAATTCCCAGGGGATTAACATACACACGTAAACCTTGGCTATCTGAGAGGTCCGGATGTTGGAGGTTTGAGTGTTTAAACACTAGGTATTTAAAATTTTATTCGATGTTGATAATTTTTGGAAACGCATCTATTGGTTTAATATGTGTTACTATGAGAATATACCGTTTTTTTACGCGATTTCGTTTTACGCGGGCTTTTCAAGGAACGCATCTACCGCGTAAAAAGAGGGATACCTGTATTTTAGCACTGTTATCCACGGTGAATGACTAAAATCGACAAATTCCATATTTAATTTAATTTTATTTAATCAATTGTCTAGTAATACTACAATTAAATAGAAGCCAGCTGGAATTTATAAGTTAAATCAATATATTTAACGCAAGTTGAAGCAATAGAATAAGATTTAACAAGTAAAATCAATCTAATTATTACAAGTTGAAACAATAGAATTAGAATTAGTTTTACTGAAATTGAAGTGTTGAGTAAACAAAGGAAATTTGCAACTCAATTGTGGCACAATCTAAGCCCAATTTGAAAATTCGTGCACTGTGAAAAGGTGTAGAATTTAATTCTCTATCCGTACATTTAAATTTTATCAAGCTCAATATTAATTATTTCATGTTATGAGCCATAATTAGTTTAAATAGGTGTTGAAATCATTTGATAAAAAATCGTAACCCCAGGTGCAAATTAGACGATCACTCCGCAACTACATGCTAAGTTTCAGCCCTCAATGTATACAGGTGTGGCCAGGACACCTGCTACTGAGAAAAAATAAAAATAAAGGCAGTGATTCCAATACTGGGCCACTATACTATAGTATAGTCGGCACAGTAAAAAATCCAAAATTGCAGCCTGTGCCGACGCATGTTCCTTTGGTGGCACTATATTTTGGTGGTGGTTTATTGATAGTGCCTCCAAAGGAGCATGCTGTCGGCGCAGGCAGCAATTTTGGATTTTTTTTCGACAAGTCATCAACGCCCAAGGTGTGAAGAAGCATTTGTTAATTGGTCCGAGTCACAAGGAACGGTAGATAAATTTGAAGTTTGTTTCTATCTTAAACCATCTTGAGTTTGATGCCATTCATTCATTATGTATTGATAATAAATTATATTATTAGTTATTTATCTTAGCATTGTTATCCACGGTTGAGTTGAATTAAGTCAACAAATTCATTATATTATATTATTTTATTTAATCCATTGTATGGTAAATTAAATAGAAGCCAGCTGCAATTTATAAGTTAAATGAATTTAATTATCGCAAGTTGAATCAATAGAGTAAGATTTAACAAGTTAAATCAATATAATTATTACAAGTTGAAACAATGGAATCAGATTTAACAGTTATACTGAAACTGAAGTGTGAGTAAACAAAGAAATTCAACCCCCATTTATGGCAGAAATAAAACTCTTTATTGAAAGTTTTCTTCTCCCATCAGACGCGGAATTTTATGGTGAATCCAAATGTGAAATAAAATTTGGGGGTTTAGTAAAACATATTTTGTGTTATGGACCAGACAAATTTTGAAAGGTGTTAAAGATGTGTCAAAGATTTCTTAATCAAAAATCGTTACCCCAGGTGCAAATTAGACGGTCCCATCGCACCTACATGCAAAGTTTAAGCCCATCAACTATAAAGCTCAGGCCAGGGCACCGTCTACGGAGAAAAAATAAATAAAAATAAAAATCCAAAATTGCAGCCTGTGCCGACGCATGATCCTTTGGTGGCACTATATTTTGTTGTTGGTTGATTGATAGTGCCTCCAAAGGAACATGCTGTCGGCACAGGCTGCAATTTTGGATTTTTTTTTTTCGCCATGTCATCATCACTATGAAGGTGTTAAATTATTTCAGTAAGGTGTTTCAGAAGGCAACGACCCTTTAGAGTGGTGGAAGTTTCCATTCAGCTCACTTCATTAAAGAGATATTCAAGTTTCAGTAGAATATAATCTGTAATGACTCAGCATTTTTTAAGTGGGTGTTGGGTCATCAACCAACATTAACTAACCCATTTTAAATATCGAATTAACAAAATTGTAAAAACACATTTTTTTAACGATGTCATCATCACCTCAAGGTGTCAAGACCCACTTGTATAGGTGGCACGTGTCATAAGGACCAATTGATATATTGAAAGTTTGTTTCTATCTTGTATCATCTCTGAGATTTATGATATTTAATTAATTAGTATAAATAATTATTAATATTATTTATAATATGACACCAATTTCAATGTCAACATACAATTATTAAGTTCAATTATTTTGTCATAAATAATTAATTAATTAATTTATCTATCAAATTTCAATTCCGCACACTCGATAACCTCTAATATACAAATTGGAAGCTTCTATATGAGTTAAATACAAACTGAATTATTTATAATTAATTACGTCAGTATATTAACAGTGCAATTATATTCTCGCAGAAGTAAATATAATCACATAATATGTCGTTGTTATGAAATATATAATCATAATTTTCAATTGCAAAATAGAAGCCAGCTTGAATTCACAAGTTAAATCAATATAATTATAGCAAGTTGAAACAATAGTGAAAGATTTAACAAGTTAAATCATTATAATTATTACAAGTTGAAACAATGGAAATAGATTTCACAGTTTACTGAAATTGAAGTGTGAGTAAACAAAGAAATTTCAACCCCCATTTGTGGCAGAAATTAAACCCCTTATTGAAAGATTTCTTCTCCCATCAGACGCAGAATTTTACGGTGAATCCAAATATGAAATAAAATTTACGGGTTTAGTAAAACATTTTTTGAGTTATGGACCAGACAAATTTTTAAAGGTGTTAAAGATGTGTCAAAATTTTGTTAACGAAAAATCGTAACCCCAGGTGCAAATTAGACGGTCCCATCGCACCTACATGCTAAGTTTCAGCCCATCAACAATTAAGCTCTGGCCAGGGCACCGTCTACGGAGAAAAAATAATAAAAAATTACTGTGCCGACTATACTATAGTATAGTGGCCCAGTATTAGAATCACTGCCTTTATTATTAATTTTTACTGTGCCGACTATACTATAGTATAGTGGCCCAGTATTGGAATCATTTTTTTTTCTCCGTAGACGGTGCCCTGGCCTGAGCTTTATAGTTGATGGGCTGAAACTTGGCATGTAGGTGCGATGGGACCGTCTAATTTGCACCTGGGGTTACGATTTTTGATTAACAAATTTTTGACACGTCTCTAACACCTTTCAAAATTTGTCTGGTCCATAACACAAAATATGTTTTACTAAACCCCCAAATTTTATTTCACATTTGGATTCACCATAAAATTCTGCGTCTGATGGGAGGAGAAAACTTTCAATAAAGAGTTTTATTTCTGCCATAAATGGGGGTTGAAATTTCTTTGTTTACTCACACTTCAGTTTCAGTATAACTGTTAAATCTAATTCCATTGTTTCAACTTGTAATAATTATATTGATTTAACTTGTTAAATCTTACTCTATTGATTCAACTTGCGATAATTAAATTGATTTAACTTATAAATTGCAGCTGGCTTCTATTTAATTTACCATACAATGGATTAAATAAAATAATTTAATATAAGGAATTTGTTGACTTAATTCAACTCAACCGTGGATAACAATGCTAATATAAATAACTAATAATATAATTTATTATCAATACATAATGAATGAATGGCATCAAACTCAAGATGGTTTAAGATAGAAACAAACTTCAAATTTATCTACCGTTCCTTGTGACTCGGACCAATTAACAAATGCTTCTTCACACCTTGGACGTTGATGACTTGGCGAAAAAAAATCCAAAATTGCAGCCTGCGCCGACAGCATGTTCCTTTGGAGGCACTATCAATAAACAACCAACAAAATATAGTGCCACCAAAGGAACATGCGTCGGCACAGGGTGCAATTTTGGATTTTTTTTCGCCAAGTCATCAACGTCCAAGGTGTGAAGAAGCATTTGTTAATTGGTCCGAGTCACAAGGAACGGTAGATAAATTTGAAGTTTGTTTCTATCTTAAACCATCTTGAGTTTGATGCCATTCATTCATTATGTATTGATAATAAATTATATTATTAGTTATTTATATTAGCATTGTTATCCACGGTTGAGTTGAATTAAGTCAACAAATTCCTTATATTAAATTATTTTATTTAATCCATTGTATGGTAAATTAAATAGAAGCCAGCTGCAATTTATAAGTTAAATCAATTTAATTATCGCAAGTTGAATCAATAGAGTAAGATTTAACAAGTTAAATCAATATAATTATTACAAGTTGAAACAATGGAATTAGATTTAACAGTTATACTGAAACTGAAGTGTGAGTAAACAAAGAAATTTCAACCCCCATTTGTGGCAGAAATTAAACCCCTTATTGAAAGATTTCTTCTCCCATCAGACGCAGAATTTTACGGTGAATCCAAATATGAAATAAAATTTACGGGTTTAGTAAAACATTTTTTGAGTTATGGACCAGACAAATTTTTAAAGGTGTTAAAGATGTGTCAAAATTTTGTTAACGAAAAATCGTAACCCCAGGTGCAAATTAGACGGTCCCATCGCACCTACATGCTAAGTTTCAGCCCATCAACAATTAAGCTCTGGCCAGGGCACCGTCTACGGAGAAAAAATAATAAAAAAAAATCCAAAATTGCACCCTGTGCCGACGCATGTTCCTTTGGTGGCACTATATTTTGTTGGTTGTTTATTGATAGTGCCTCCAAAGGAACATGCTGTCGGCGCAGGCTGCAATTTTGGATTTTTTTTCGCCAAGTCATCAACGTCCAAGGTGTGAAGAAGCATTTGTTAATTGGTCCGAGTCACAAGGAACGGTAGATAAATTTGAAGTTTGTTTCTATCTTAAACCATCTTGAGTTTGATGCCATTCATTCATTATGTATTGATAATAAATTATATTATTAGTTATTTATATTAGCATTGTTATCCACGGTTGAGTTGAATTAAGTCAACAAATTCCTTATATTAAATTATTTTATTTAATCCATTGTATGGTAAATTAAATAGAAGCCAGCTGCAATTTATAAGTTAAATCAATTTAATTATCGCAAGTTGAATCAATAGAGTAAGATTTAACAAGTTAAATCAATATAATTATTACAAGTTGAAACAATGGAATTAGATTTAACAGTTATACTGAAACTGAAGTGTGAGTAAACAAAGAAATTTCAACCCCCATTTATGGCAGAAATAAAACTCTTTATTGAAAGTTTTCTCCTCCCATCAGACGCAGAATTTTATGGTGAATCCAAATGTGAAATAAAATTTGGGGGTTTAGTAAAACATATTTTGTGTTATGGACCAGACAAATTTTGAAAGGTGTTAGAGACGTGTCAAAAATTTGTTAATCAAAAATCGTAACCCCAGGTGCAAATTAGACGGTCCCATCGCACCTACATGCCAAGTTTCAGCCCATCAACTATAAAGCTCAGGCCAGGGCACCGTCTACGGAGAAAAAAAAAATAATAAAAATCCAAAATTGCAGCTGTGCCGACGCATGTTCCTTTGGTGGCACTATATTTTGGTGGTGGTTTATTGATAGTGCCTCCAAAGGAACATGCTGTCAGCACTAGCTGCAATTTTGGATTTTTTTTCGCCTAGTCATCATCACTATGAAGGTGTTAAATTATTTCAGAAAGGTGTTTCAGTAGGCAACGACCCTTAGAGTGGTGGAAGTTTCCATTTAGCTCAATTCATTTGAGAGATATTCAAGTTTCAGTAGAATATAATCTGTGATGACTCAGCATTTTTTAAGTGCGTGTTGGGTATTCACCCAACTCCAACCAACCCATGCGAATTATTTAATTCACAAAATTGTAAAAATACATTTTTTTAACGATGTCATCATCACCTCAAGGTGTCAAGACCCACTTGTATAGGTGGTACCTGGCATAAGGACCAATTGATAAATTGAAAGTTTGTTTCTATCTTGTATCATCTCTGAGATTAATGAAATTTACCTAATTAGTATAAATATTTAATTAATAAATTAATAATTTAACACCATTATTATGTACAGCAAAATAAATACAGTTCAATTATTTGCACTTATTATTAATTTAAATCGAATTTCACTATCATATTTGAATTCAGCGCACTCGATAACCCCAATAATCCAATTGGAAAATTCTATAAGTTAAATACAAAAGGAATTAATTATAATAAATTACGTCAGTACATTAATTGTGCAAAAAGAATATTCTCGCCGAAATAAATATAATCACTTAATCTGTCGTTGTTGTGGAATGTAAAATCTTAACGGTTCTATCATAAACCATCTTTAGTTTAATGCCATTCATTCATTACTTAATGATAATAAATTAAATTATTAGTTATTTATTTTAGCAATGTTATCCACGGTTAGTTGAGTAAAGTCAACAAATTCCTTATATAAATTAATTTAATTTAATCCATTGTATAGTAATGCTACAATTAAATAGAAGCCAGCTGGAATTTATAAGTTGAATCAATATAATTATCGCAAGTTGAATCAATAGAGTAGGATTTAACAAGTTAAATCAATATAATTATTACAAGTTGAAACAATGGAATTAGATTTCACAGTTTTACTGAAATTGAAGTGTGAGTAAACAAAGAAATTTCAACGCCCATTTATGGCAGAAATTGACCCCTTTATGCGAAACTTTCTTGTCCCATCAGACGCAGAATTCTATGGCGAGTCCAAATGTGAAATAAAATTTGGGGGTTTAGTAAAACAACTTTTGAGTTATGGACCAGACAAAATTTGAAAGGTGTTAAAGATGTGTCAAAAATTTGTTAATAAAAAATCGTAACCCCAGGTGCAAATTAGACGTCGACTCCGAACCTACATGCCAAGTTTCAGCCCATCAACCATAAAGCTCTGGCCAGGGCACCGTCTACGGAGAAAAAATAATAATATAAATAATAATAATAATAATAAAGGCAGTGATTCCAATACTGGGCCACTATACTATAGTATAGTCGGCACAGTAATAATAAAGGCAGTGATTCTAATACTGGGCCACTATACTATAGTATAGTCGGCACAGTAAAAATAATAAAAATAATAAAGGCAGTGATTCCAATACTGGGCCACTATACTATAGTATAGTCGGCACAGTAATAATAAAGGCAGTGATTCCAATACTGGGCCACTATACTATAGTATAGTCGGCACAGTAATAAAGGCAGTGATTCCAATACTGGGCCACTATACTATAGTATAGTCGGCACAGTAATAAAGGCAGTGATTCTAATACTGGGCCACTATACTATAGTATAGTCGGCACAGTAATAAAGGCAGTGATTCTAATACTGGGCCACTATACTATAGTATAGTCGGCACAGTAATAAAGGCAGTGATTCCAATACTGGGCCACTATACTATAGTATAGTCGGCACAGTAATAAAGGCAGTGATTCTAATACTGGGCCACTATACTATAGTATAGTCGGCACAGTAATAAAGGCAGTGATTCCAATACTGGGCCACTATACTATAGTATAGTCGGCACAGTAATAAAGGCAGTGATTCTAATACTGGGCCACTATACTATAGTATAGTCGGCACAGTAATAATTATATTGATTTAACTTGTTAAATCTTACTCCATTGATTCAACTTGCGATAATTAAATTGATTTAACTTATAAATTGCAGCTGGCTTCTATTTAATTTACCATTCAATGGATTAAATAAAATAATATAATATAAGGAATTTGTTGACTTATTTCAACTCAACCGTGGATAACAATGCTAATATAAATAACTAATAATATAATTTATTATCAATACATAATGAATGAATGGCATCAAACTCAAGATGGTTTAAGATAGAAACAAACTTCAAATTTATCTACCGTTCCTTGTGACTCGGACCAATTGACAAATGCTTCTTCACACCTTGGGCGTTGATGACTTGGCTAAAAAAAATCCAAAATTGCAGCCTGCGCCGACAGCATGTTCCTTTGGAGGCACTATTAATAAACAACCAACAAAATATAGTGCCACCAAAGGAACATGCGTCGGCACAGGGTGCAATTTTGGATTTTTTTATTATTATTTTTTCTCCGTAGATGGTGCCCTGGCCTGAGCTTTATAGTTGATGGGCTGAAACTTGGCATGTAGGTGCGTATGGACCGTCTAATTTGCACCTGGGGTTACGATTTTTGATTAACGAATTTTTGACACATCTTTAACACCTTTCAAAATTTGTCTGGTCCATAACTCAAAATATGTTTTACTAAACCCCCACATTTTATTTCACATTTGGATTCACCATAAAATTCTGCGTCTGATGGGAGAGGAATATTTTCAAAAATATGTTTAATTTCTGCCATAAATGGGGTTTGAAATTTCTTTGTTTACTCACACTTCAATTTCAGTAAAAGTGTTAAATCTAATTCTATTGTTTCAACTTGTAATAATTATATTGATTTAACTTGTTAAATCTTACTCTATTGTTTCAACTTGAGATAAATATATTGATTCAACTTATAAATTCCAGCTGGCTTCTATTTAATTGTGGTATTACTATACAATGGATTAAATAAAATATAATGATATAAGGAATTTGTTGACTAAACTCAAATCACCGTGGATAACATTGCTAAAATAAATAACTAATTATTTAATTTATTATCAATAAGTAATGAATGAATGGCATTAAACTAAAGATGGTTTATGATAGAACCGTTAAGATTTTACATACCACAACAACGACAGATTATGTGATTATATTCACTTCTGCGAGAATACTCTTGCACTGTTAATATATTGACGTAATTAATTATAATTAATTCAGTCAGTATATGACTTATATAGATGCTCCCAATTTGTTTATTAGGGGTTATCGAGTGTGCGGAATTGAAATTTGATAGCCAAATTAATTAATTAATTATTTATGACAAAATAATTAAACTTAATAAATATAAGTTGACATTGAAATTGGTGTTATATTATAAATAATATAAATAATTATTTATACTAATTAATTAAATATCATAAATCTCAGAGATGATACAAGATAGAAACAAACTTCCAATTTATTAATTGATCCTTATGCCACGTGACACCTCTACAAATGGGTCTTGACACCTTGAGGTGATGATGACATCGTCAAAAAAATGTGTTTTTACAATTTTGTGAATTCTATATTTCGAAAGGGTTGGATGGTGTTGGGCGATCACCCAACACGCACATAAAAAATGCTGACTCATCACTTAATATATTCTACTGAAACTTGAATATCTCTCAAATGAAGTGAACTGTTGCATGATATTCTGAGACGCGTGAGATTCTGAGACATTGTATTACCAAACCATGGATGTGCTATTACAAATTATACAGTGATATTCTGAGACGCTATAAAAGGAAATTTTGGCTTATTTTTACTTTTTATTATGAATTTAATTTAAGTTTGAGATTCGTGAGATTTTGAGACATTGTATTAGCAAACCATGGATGTGCTATTAGAAATTAAACAGTGATATTTTGAGACACTATAAAAGAAAATTTTGGCTTATTTTTACTTTTTATTATGAATTTAATTAAAAATACTATGATTTTCATATCATAGTATAGATAAACCCTATACTATTATCAAATTTACTATATAAGACATTTAATATATGCATTAATTGTCTTATTCATTTACAACAAACAAACAAACAAACAAATCTATTCTTATTTCGAAATGAATCCAAATGAATATGACGAAATCATTCACTTTCTTCGTGAAGAAAAATATCCTGAAGCATCTCAAGCTTCACGTCAGACAAAATGGAACTACAAAAGAAGATTGTCTTCCTATTTTATTGGAGATACCAACAGACTTTTCAAGGTAATATTGACTTCCTTATTCCCCTAGACCAATTTTATATATTCCATGGTTTAATTGAATTCTCCCTTTAGAGAGTAAAACTGGAAGGCACAGAGACAGATTTGGCAGTTCCATTGCAGTCTGAGTTGGACAACATCTATGAGAAGTTCCATGACGAAGTCGGTCATCCCGGAATAAATACGACCCTACATTCAGTTCAGCAAAGATACACATGGGCAGGCGTTTCCCAAGACGTTAAAGAATATGTTAGTTAAATTATCCGGTATACTTTCCTATGTAGCACGTGGTTCGGTCATTGGCCGGACCACTTCTGTATTTTGTTCGTAGCTTGTAAGATTTACCTACCTATCTCGTTTCAATTGAACATTCTTATTTATATTATTCAATTGGGGTATTTTAATTTTGAATCATTTCAAAGGATATGATGCATTCTAACTTAATGTATACTAAGTCACCAAAACTATTTGAACAGTATTTTTATTCCTGTTAAAAAATTACAATATACTTCTCGTTAGCGTAATAAAGCCTGCTGAATTAAACTACTCTCAAATTACTTTATCTTGTAATATATTTCTTAAATTATACACTAGTAATGGCTTTCTTATATTATTAAGGTAAAGACGTGCCATATATGTCAGATGACAGCGGCCTTGCCACCTCAACCGCAAAAGAAACTCCAACCAATACCACCTCCTTCTAAAACGTGGAGACATATAGGAATGGACCTTATATGCGACCTCCCTGAGAGTGAAGACGGCTACAAACACGTTCTAGTCACTGTATGCTACCTGAGCAAATATGTTGCAGTACGCCCTGTCAAGACCAAGACTTCACAAGAAGTTATTCAGAATCTGAAGGACATCTATCTCGATATGGGATTACCTGATATTATCCAGCACGACCAGGGGAAAGAGTTCACAAGCAATGTGAGTAGTATAATGTAATACTGTTTGTTAGATTAGTGTTAATTAAATAATTCATTCATTAAAATTAAATAACTTATATAATTATCATAATTATCTAATTTTACACACCAACATTATAGTATGTATTATTATTTGTATTTATTTATTTATTGTATTTTTATTTATTGTATTTAACAGATATTTAAGGAATTCAACCAGAAATTGGGTATCGACAATCGTAGCACTCGTGCTTACCACCCCATGGCTAACGGCTTAGTCGAAGCGCACAACAAGATTCTGAAACAGTTAGTATTTTGTAATATAATTTTAAGACCAATTTACGTATTATCCATATAGAAAACTGATTAAAATGGAGAGTCAGATAGGGGATCATTGGTCCAAACTGCTCAAACAGGCTGTGCTTGCAATGAACTCCTGCAAGAAAAGATCCCTCGGACAAACTCCATTCAAGGTCATGTGGGGAAGAGAGTCCCGGCATCAAGATCTCTTGTCCACCATTAACGACCTGCATACCAACGATGAGGAAGACTTTGATTTGGAAGAATCGATTTTCTCAGAACTCACAGATCCACTAGATGATATCGAAGGTATAAACGACATATTTTGCCCACCTCCTGATAATCCCCTCGAAGCAGTTAGCAACATTGATGAATCTCGAACTTCAACACAGCAATCAGCTATGGACTGCATCAGTTTTGAACAACTCAAGCAGAAGATACAATATGATAAGAAAGTTAACACTAGTCGGTTTGTTGAACTGCTGACGATATTTAATTCATACATAAGTTATCACACAGTCTATCTTGTTACTAAAGTTCGATTCATTCCTTCGATAATAATTATTTCCATAATTATTATCTCTGTAATTAGTACACCTCTAAAGAAGGGTGATAAGATCATCTATACCAACATGCCCAAAATAAAACACATGCCCAAAACAAAGAAGCAAACGAAACATCTCGGGCCTTACACGATGTCGAAATCAACAGAAAGCCATGTTATAATTTCTCAAACAAAATTAGGAACGAAGAAGGACAAAAAGATTCCAATCCATATCACAAGACCTTACTTCGAAAGATCCTCTAGTCCCAAGAATACTAAGAAGAAAGTAAGCCTCGATACTAGCATCGGAATCAACACCTCACAGGTAAATTCATTGTGATTGAGTTGTTATTTAAAATATAAAATAGTGTTAATAGTAAAATATTCCTTTTTTAGATGTACCAGAATCTCTTCGGATTTTCTACGGAATCTATATTTCAACACCTTAATAACTTAAAAGTAAGCTTCCCGTTTCACATCTATAGTCTAATTCATTTAGTGTAATCTTTATTGACACTCATTGTTATTTTCGCTTTACACCTTCTCTTGACGTCAATCCAGAATATTTGTAACATTCCATAATATTTTTCTTATTACAATGTTGTCATTTGTAGGAAATCCTAAAGCAGAATATACGTGGGCAGACCTTCATGACTCCTCTACATGAAGAGCTGGACCACTTGCTATACAAAGCGCACAGCTACACTCCCAACACGATGTTATTCGAGTATTTGGATGGCGGAAAAGAAGAGGAAGTTGTAAGTTAATTAATTAACAATGATTCATACGATAACTACAAATTACCATTTTACCCATTTATTGTAGAAGAGAGATATTATGGAGATTATACTCGGATGGACATCAGATCTCTACCCCAGCTATACAGATACCCAACGTGCTAGATACACACACACAAAGTACTGTATTTCCTGGTAAGTCAAAACTATCTACCAATACACTCATACAACTCAATTCAATTTAAATTAGTATGTTTGTTTAGTATATCAAAGCAAGTTGTGACATTATAAAAATTCTTATATTTATTAAATGGTAAACAAGTTAATATTTTAGGCAATGCAGTATCTAAACACAATGCTATGGGAATCATTTCACGACGCAGTTCCGCTTCGTAATCCCTACGACACACCGATGGACCCAAGGATCACAGTGATAGATGAAAATTGGCAGCGAAGTAAATGCGATATGTTGGGGATATCATTTGAATCCGTTTGTAGACAACCATTTAATAGCGTTGGGAAGTTACTTAGCGATTTTGAACCTTGCGATGCGGAACATATCGAAGGAGATGGTAATTGTCTATTTCGATGCATATCCAAATTAATTACTGGGAGTGAAAACAGCCACCTACATCTTCGTTCCATCATCTCTCGCTTTATCGCCAGTGAAGGAACAAGGAAACTAGGATGGTATTTTAAAACCAAACGAACGACACCGTGTGAATACCTTAGCACACAAAGACTTATGAATCGTGAATCCATTTGGGGAACAGATGTGGAAATTTATGCTGCTTCTGCTATTCTTGATGCCGATGTCTACATTGCCAATAACTGCTACACAACGAAAGAATCAGTAATTCGCGAGGTGCGTTGGAGTTTACACAGAGCCACAGATAACCCTACAGCCATCCTTTATATCCAAAACTACTTCGACCACTATGAACCTGTCGTATCAATGCTGATCACGAATTACAAGACTTATGGAACTATTTCAGATGATGTCCAAACGATTGAATAACAGCTCACAACACTCTATCGAAAGCGCTCAAAGGCAAGGTACATCGAACTTTGTGGGGACCTCTGCTCGAGGTTATTCAGGCAACGCAATCCCAATCATGATGAGCCCAGATTATGGAAACGTGACCTGCAACGGCACATCCCCAGTGGCGAAAGACGAGCTGTTATCTACGATCTAGGATGCAAAAGACTGACGACTAGTATGTAGGTAAATTATCTGTGGAATCAAGTGAGTTAACATTTTTAATTATCTACTAATATACTTTATACTAAGTAATTAATTAGTTTCTATTTAGTAAGTCCACCATAGACGATGTAACTTTGTTACATCGTATATTATTAAGTACAGTGAACTCCCGTTATAACGAATTGCGGACATCGATTTAATATTTGTATACACCTAATTTGTTATAAGCAGATTAAAATTAATTACTCAGAAATTTATGGGGTAAGAAATATCTTCGTTAAAAAGAGATTACATATATGAATTTATTTGATTATAGTATAGTCAAATATAAGGATGTACGGACCATTGAACTTTGTTATAAGCCGATTTATATCCGAATTGGAGTTCACTGTAATAGTGTTTAATTTAAGAGTTTGAGTAATTTACTGTAACTTAACCTATTTTCCTTTGAGAGTTTTTTTTGTACACTGGGAACCGCATTATCAGGGCGCATCAATGCGATGCTCATTCTGTTACACACATACGAACGAAGGCTAATTAACTTAAAAATTGGGGCCGATTGAATGGATATAGCTATGCGGTTTCCACTGTATGAATGGAGAGGATAGGGCGGCTGTGTGGGGAAAAGGAGGAGGCCCCCAAATTAATAATAGGTTAATACAATCAAAACTGATTGAAAAAATAGTTTACCTTTTACTGATCTTATAAATATATGTATATCTCTTTCTAGACATTCTCCAAGTTTAAGTATGATACATTCAGAAATAAGTTAATCGTTGTGATTATTTCTTTTAGCTATTATATTGGTAGGCTAGTAACCATAAGTCGTCAGAAATCTAGGAATATATTATAGAAATTCAGGAGAAATATAAAGGTTTAAACATTTTAAAAAAATCGTTTTATTTCGTAACAACAAAGTTTGTTAGAAATATTTTGTTTGTATTATTTTGTTAATCGTAATCAGATAAGGTATGTGTTGGCAACTGAAGTAATTGACACTGTGTATTAGAATTTCGTTTGTGGGCAATACAAAGTTTACTTTAATTAAGTAATAGGTAACAAACTTACTTAACAAGACAAAAATTTGGTTTAAAATATTTTGTTTGTATTATTTTGTTAATCGTAATCAGATAAGGTAAGTGCTGGCAATTGACGTAATTGACACTGTGTATTAGAATTTCGTAGGTTGGCTATGAAAATTTTATAACTATAAGTAATAGCTAACAAAGCTACATAATTTAAATGTTACTATTATATTTATTATTATATTATTTAAGAAAGTGGGATGGGGAGAGGAGGGCTTGGGAAGGGGATGGGAGGTTGAAAGATTTTGGAAGGAGGGGGAAATAATCACGTTAAGGGGACTGTTGAGGGAGGGAATGAGCCGGAGGAGGAGGGAAGACAGGAGGAGGAGGATGTGAAGGAGGAGGGGGATATTGATGGGGTTATTATAATAATTTATTTAATGTTGTGTTTTTGTATTTAGTTTATGTATTTATTATTAGGTTTCGTTTATATTAATTTAGTATGTTTATTCTGTTTGTTTGTAATAGTTGTTTTTGTTTTACTTAATTAAAGTTGTGTCTCTACAATTTTTAGTATTATAACAATATGGTGAATTGGGAAATTAGTAGATTAGGTAAACTAGTCAAATCAGATATACATTGGAAATTGGGCGTTTAAGTTGCTATAATTATCAGTAATTTAAATTAATTTAAAAGAGATACTTATTGTAGATAGAATATAACATATAGTGAGACGTTCAAAACAGGTATCCACTCAGAAATTGTTATATACCAGTGTCTCAAAAGAATACAAAATAGCACATCTATGTCTCTGGTTTATCTTTACTATCGTCTCAAAATTGTTAGAATCTTTAATTCATAATAAAAAGTAAAAATAAGCCAAAAATTACTTTTATAGTAGTGTCTCAAAATATCACTGTATAAATTCTAATAGCACATCCATGGTTTGCTAATACAATGTCTCAAAATCTCACGCGTCTCAAAATATCACTGTATAATTTCTAATAGCACATCCATGGTTTGGTAATACAATGTCTCAAAATCTCACGCGAATCAAATTATATTATTCTTAAATTCATATTAAAAAGTAAAAATAAGCCAAAAATTTCCTTTTATAGCGTCTCAAAATATCACTGTATAATTTCTAATAGCACATCCATGGTGAATTTAGTGTATCAGATAGGCGTCTCAGAATCTCACGCGTCTCAGAATATCATGCAACAGAACTAAAACGAAACTTCCACCACTCTAAGGGTCGATGCCTTCTGTAACACCTTTTTGAATTGTTTTTACACCTTTATAGTGATGATGACTTGGCGAAAAAAAAATCCAAAATTGCATCCTGTGCCGACAGCATGTTCCATTGGAGGCACTATCAATAAACCACCAACAAAATATAGTGCCACCCAAGGAACATGCGTCGGCACAGGATGCAATTTTGGATTTTATTATTTTTATCTTTTCTCCGTAGACGGTGCCCTGGCCACACCTTTATACATAGAGAGCTGAAACTTGGCATGTAGGTGCGATGGGAGCGTCTAATTTGCACCTGGGGTTACGATTTTTGATTAAAAAATTTTTGACACATATTTAACACCTTTCAAAATTTGTCTGGTCCATAACACAAAATATGTTTTACTAAACCCCCAAATTTTATTTCACATTTGGATTCACCATAAAATTCTGCGTCTGATGGGAGAAGAAAACTTTCAATAAAGAGTTTTATTTCTGCCATAAATGGGGGTTGAAATTTCTTTGTTTACTCACACTTCAGTTTCAGTATAACTGTTAAATCTAATTCCATTGTTTCAACTTGTAATAATTATATTGATTTAACTTGTTAAATCTTACTCTATTGATTCAACTTGCGATAATTAAATTGATTTAACTTAGAAATTGCAGCTGGCTTCTATTTAATTTACCATACAATGGATTAAATAAAATAATATAATATAAGGAATTTGTTGACTTAATTCAACTCAACCGTGGATAACAATGCTAATATAAATAACTAATAATATAATTTATTATCAATACATAATGAATGAATGGCATCAAACTCAAGATGGTTTAAGATAGAAACAAACTTCAAATTTATCTACCGTTCCTTGTGACTCGGACCAATTAAGAAATGCTTCTTCACACCTTGGGCGTTGATGACTTGGCTAAAAAAAATCCAAAATTGCAGCCTGCGCCGACAGCATGTTCCTTTGGAGGCACTATCAATAAACAACCAACAAAATATAGTGCCACCAAACGAACATGCGTCGGCACAGGGTGCAATTTTGGATTTTTTATTTTATTTTTTCTCCGTAGACGGTGCCTTGACCACACCTGTATACATTGAGGACTGTAACTTGGCATGTAGTTGCGAAATGACCATCTAATTTGCACCTGGGGTTACGATTTTTGATCAAATAATTTTAACACCTATTTAAACTAATTATGGCTCATAACATGAAATAATTAATATTGAGCTTGATTTGGATTTTTTTTGGCGAAAAAAAATCCAAAATTGCAGCCTGCGCCGACAGCATGTTCCTTTGGAGGCACTATCAATAAACCAACAAAAATATATAGTGCCACCAAAGGAACATGCGTCGGCACAGGCTGCAATTTTGGATTTTTATTTTAGCAATGTTATCCACGGTTGAGTTGAATTAAGTCAACAAATTCCTTATTTTATTTAAATTGTTTTAATTCATTGTATAGTAATACTACAATTAAATAGAAGCCAGCTGGAATTTATAAGCTAAATCAATATAATTATCGCAAGTTGAATCAATAGAGTAGGATTTAACAAGTTAAATCAATATAATTATTACAAGTTAAAACAATGGAATTAGATTTAACACTTTTACAGTAATTGAAGTGTGAGTACACAAATAAATTTCAACCCCCATTTATGGCAAAAATTAAACCCATTTTTAAAAGTTTTCTTCTCCCAACAGACGCAAAATTTTAAGATGAATCTAAATATGAAATAAAATTTGGGGGTTTAGTAAAATATTTTTGAGTTATGGACCAGAAAATTTTGAAAGGTGTTAAAGATGTGTCAAAAATTTGTTAATAAAAAATCGTAACCCCAGGTGCAAATTAGACGGTCCATACGCACCTACATGCCAAGTTTCAGCCCATCAGCTATAAAGCTCTGGCCAGGGCACCGTCTACGGAGAAAATATAAAAATAAAAAATCCAAAATTGCAGCCTGTGCCGACGCATGTTCCTTTGGTGGCACTATATTTTGGTGGTGGTTTATTGATAGTGCCTCAATAGGAACATGCTGTCGGCGCAGGCTGCAATTTTGGATTTTTTTTCCGCCATGTCATCATCACTATGAAGGTGTTAAATTATTTCAGTAAGGTGTTTCAGAAGGCAACGACCCATAGAGTCGTGGAAGTTTCCATTTTGCTCACTTCGTTTCAAAGATATTCAAGTTTCAGTAGAATATAATAAGTGATGAGTCTGCATTTTTTATGTGAGTGTTGGGTCATCACCCAACACCAACTAACCCATTTTAAATGTCGAATTAAAAAAATTGTAAAAATACATTTTTTTAACGATGTCATCATCACCTCAAGGTGTCAAGACCCACTTGTATAGGTGGTACCTGGCATAAGGACCAATTGATAAATTGAAAGTTTGTTTATATCTTGTATCATCTCTGTAATTAATGAAATTTAGCTAATTAGCATAAAAATTTAATTAATGTATTAATTATTTAACACCATTATTATATACAGCAAAATAAATTAAGTTCAATTATTTGCAATTATTATTAATTTAAATTGAATTTCACTATAATGTTTGAATTCCACGCACTCGATAACCCCAATAATCCAATTGGAACCGTCTATAAGTTAAATACAAAAGGAATTAATTATAATTAATTACGTCAGTACATTAATTGTGCAAGAATATTCTCGCCGAAATAAATATATTCACTTAATCTGTCGTTGTTGTGGAATTAAAAATCTTAACGGTTCTATCATAAACCATCTTGAGTTTAAAGCCATTCATTCATTATGTATTGATAATAAATTATATTATTAGTTATAAATTTTAGCAATGTTATCCACGGTTAAGTTGAATTAAGTCAACAAATTCCTTATATTATAATATTTTATTTAATCCATTGTATAGTAATACTACAATAAATAGAAGCCAGCTGGAATTTATAAGTTAAATCAATATAATTATCGCAAGTTGAATCATTAGAGTAGGATTTAACAAGTTTAATCAATATAATTATTACAAGTTGAAACAATGGAATTAGATTTCACAGTTATACTGAAATTGAAGTGTGAGTAAACAAAGAAATTTCAACCCCCATTTATGGCAAAAATTAAACCCATTTTTAAAAATCTTCTTCTCCCAACAGACGCAGAATTTTAAGATGAATCCAAATATGAAATAAAATTTGGGGGTTTAGTAAAACATTTCTTGAGTTATGGTCGAGACAAATTTTGAAGGTGTTAAACATGTGTCCAAAATTTGTTAATCAAAAATCGTAACCCCAGGTGCACGTCTGTAACCCATGAGACACCCATCCAAAAAATTTGGGCTCTTAGTTGATAAAACTCTGTTCTGTGGGGTGGCTGCGGATGAATAATAATAATAATAATAAAAAATTCCAAAATTGCAGCCTGTCCCGACGCATGTTCCTTTGGTGGCTCTATATTTTGTTGGTTGTTTATTGATAGTGCCTCCAAAGGAACATGCTGTCGCCACAGGCTGCAATTTTGGATTTTTTTCGCCATGTCATCATCACTATGAAGGTGTTAAATTATTTCAGAAAGGTGTTTCAGAAGGCAACGACCCTTAGAGTGGTGGAAGTTCCCATTTGCTCACTTCGTTTCAAAGATATTCAAGTTTCAGTACAAAATAATAAGTGATGAGTCAGCATTTTTTATGTGCGTGTTGGGTGATCACCCAAAACCAACCGACCCATTTGAATTTTATAATTCACAAAATTGTGAAAACACATTTTTTTACGATGTCATAAACACCTCAAGGTGTCAAGACCCATTTGTAGAGGTGGTACGTGGCATAAGGATCAATTGATAAATTGGAAGTTTGTCTCCATCTTGTATAATCTCTGAGATTTATCAAATTTGGCTAATTTGTCTAAATATTTAATTTATTAATTAATAATTTAACATCATTATTATGTACAGCAAAATAAATTAAGTTCAATTATTTGCAATTATTATTAATTTAAATTTAATTTCACTATCATATTTGAATTCTGCACACTCGATAACCCCAATAATCTAATTGGAACCGTCTCTATAAGTTAAACACAGAGCGAATTAATTTGAAGTAAATATGTCATGTATCCATTGTGCTGTTGTATGCCAGAATGACTCATGTAAAGTAGGCTATGCTTAAACGTAGTCCACCATGCCACATATGTCAAGATATATTAATAATTGATAAAAATTTCCTACTTGATGAATCAGCCGGGTCTCAGTATAGGCTATTGGAACTTACTGATCGTGGAGGTCTGAAATATCCCTCTGAACTACTCTTGGATTCCATAATAGCTGTTTGGAAGATATTAACTATTATCGAAGGAAATGCAGAATTGATGCGCATATTTGTGGAAGGACCATCTAGGCAGATTCTACTGGATCTTGTTTGTTCAGTTGTTGATGGAAGTTGGAGAGAACAATGTCCCTCTTGCAAATTAAATATGTCTTTGATTCTTCGCAAAGTTGTATTCATTGAAGTAAATTGTTTAATTAATAGCTAATAAAGTGAAAAATTACAATTCTAAGGTAATTTCTAAAGAATTAGAGAAACGAAAATTGAAAAAGTTTAATTCTTAGTTCTTTCATTGGCAGTACAGATCCTACATTTCTACGTTTTTCTTACTTAAGTTCACGTTCAAGAAAGATTAAGCATTTTGTTACTATTTGTAATAATTAGATTAATTGTTCTAACATCCTCCACTGTGTAATTCTAATAGTATTTGTTTATTTTATTAACAATTAAAGTGCTAATTGTTCATATTCCTTAAGAATTTCCCTTTCTGATTCACTGAATTTGGCAGTTAAATAGAATAAATCAATTTCATATTTCATCAACTATTGCATACTTGGTCCACATTTCTCTTAAAAAAAGTGAAGTCTTATGTTTGGTAGACCATGATTGACCAAATTTGACAATCGGAAGAATAAATCGTCATTTTCATAATCGATCGGCGACCTCACCCCTGGTCCAAATTTCAATTGTTACTGTGAGGCCTTATGTATAGTAGGCTATGGTAGTATATACCCCGGCCCCCGTTTAACACTTACTGTTTTGCTCTGCAGAGGATGAGGATACCTGAGAACGTCATGAAGATAGGATGAGACTCTCTGCTCCGGGTCTCCTCCTGCTGAGGATAAGAATCCAATCACCACATCCAGCACAAGGAGAACATCACTCACAGACTCAAGAGAGTCCAGATCTTCTCGTATGGCTCTGCACAGGATATCCTTCAACTCAGTCTGAGAGAGATGTAGTTAAAGATAAATTAGAACCACAAGTGTTATCTCAAATAACACCAGCCACTAACCTGCGGGACCTTGTGTCGCACCTGCTCAAACACACCTAGGTTGTAGGCCTCACGAGTGTACTCGAAGCGCAGATGTTCTGCCAGAATCAGAGGTCTGTTCTGGAACAACTGTTCCATCAGTTGCTTCTCCACTCCCTCAAAGTCGTAACTCACGAGGCTTCCTTGTCCGAGAGCTAGTGAGTAGTGAGCGTGTGACAGCAGCAGAAGCTGGAGCTGCTCCTCGTACTCAATCACGTGACGACCTTTCAACTCACGGAGTGGCACCTTGTCGCTGCGGGACCTGATACAATACAAACTAAACACTCATCTGTCTACAGCACACATGTCAGCAGTCACTGATAGGAGTATACCTACCCCCTTCACTCTGTCTCTGTAGGCGTGTACAAATGAGTTGTGTACCAGCACTAGGTAGTCAGTGAGTGAGGTGATCAGCACTCCCTCTCCTATTGAGGATGCCAGCAGGTAGGCTAGAGAGGTAGCAGGAGTTATTTGTTGTTCAAGAGCTTCTTCCATTCTGAGACGACCATTCCTCTTCACCTCATCTCCTATCAAACTCCATGCTGTAGACAGACTCTCCACAAGTCGAGTTATTATTTCTGCTTGTTCTTGGTTCTCTACAAGAAAACACTAATAAAGTGGTTCAAAAATACAGGTAGTATACTGTATAATCTCGTTAGGTAATACGATCACCAGGGTACCGTCAAAATGCGTTCGTCTTATCCGGAATTAGTATTAATCAATATAATTTGTATTGAAAGGATTTGGAGGGGACTGAAATAAAGTTCGAATTAATCACAATTTCGTATTAACCGTGTTCATGCTAACGAGGTTATACTGTAAATACATTTGACATCAACTATCCAAAACCTCAAGGGAATAAAGATATTTTGTGTCTTTGTGTACGCAAAATAGTACAAAATAGTTCGAAAATCTCAAAGGTTCGTGTTAAGGGCTACTATTTTTCAGGGAAAATAGTTAAGCGTTCGATATAGCGAAGGTTCAAGATAAGGAGCTTCCTAGATAGCGAACAGTGTCTCCATACAATTCCTGATTGAAATCGAAGTGAAATAAAAATTCGCTCAAGATGGCATTTGAGTTATAGGTGTCAACTGTATATCAGTAAAACCTTTAGAAAAGTGAACACCCTGGGGAACAGCCAAAATGTTGACTTTTGTTCGGTGTTCACTTTTCATTATTTATCATAAAGTGCCCTAAAGTGCCCTGTACAGATTCTACCTCCAATAGTAACTTACCACCAGGTAATAAAAGGTTCAAGTATGGACTAATTATCCCAATTCAGTTCATCTCAAATTGACGCACGTTTAGTTCGTTCACGTTCACCTCCTAACTTCAACACCACCAGCGTTCGTTCAGTTCGTTAAGTTCGATGAGTGGGGCTGGTGGTTATTAGGTATGGCAAGCAGATATGAGTAGTGATCTATTTATATCTTACTTTTTTAGTGATGGGGTAAATGATTCAGTATTTAGAATTTATAAATATTCAGTTTAGTTCGTTCAGTTCATTCAATTCATTCGTATAGTTCGTTCAGTTCCTTCAACTGCCGTTCAGGCAATCGTTAGCGTTCGTTCAGCATGAATCCCTTAAATGTCCTGCGTACAGTTCGTTCAGTTCAAGTTCAATAAGTTCGTTCGTGAACCTTTCATCCCCTGCTTATGAAGCCACATCATGAATTATTTGTGCATTCACAACAAGTGTGAAAACATAGCTGCCAGTTAGCCTCCAGAAAGTCCATCTCAAGTAGCTCAAATAACACCGCCCCCCTTCAACATGCCTAAAAAATCCTCCAAAAATCCTTTTTCACATTTAAAAGGTCATATCATATACAATTTGGACAATTGGGACCAAATTAAGTGTTCACTTTCACTTTTCAGAGGTGTTCAGAAGTTGAAGGGTAAACACGGTGTAAAAGAATTGGAAAATTTGGGCTCTAGAAAAAGTGTTCATATTTTGGAGTTGTTCATGTATTGAAGGTATTCACTGTTGGAGGTTTTACTGTACTAGGTATACTTCCTTTGAGAGTGCGGTGTAGTCGTTACATTATTTCCCAAATTTCTACCGCTCTGATTATATATTTAAAGTGACACGAACATTTACAAATCACAATAATCAAAGGTGTACGTATATCCATGTATCTACTATACCTCGCCTCATATGTGATAAGAACTGCTTAATAGTTGTGTTAGCAGCCACTCTCCTGTCCAGTCTGTGTAGGAACCTATCTCTCACTCGTCTCTGCAGCTGTACAATATCTGGTAAGTAACGAGTCACGAACAATCGGCTTTCTTCTTTCAACAATTTGGAGACTAGAGGACACTTCTCTTTCGTTGTGAGATCAGCTGTACTGAAGCTCTGAGAGAAATGCTCCAGACTCACTATAGTCCTGTAGCGCCATAGGTGAGGCAAGGGGTTATCTGGTTCCGGTTCTTCTCTCTCGTACACGATTCTAAGTGGAGATTCATTCAGAGAGATAGTCACTAACCAGTTGTGTCTCTAACTGTATTAACCTGAGTAGTGGATTGTTAGCAATCCTCTTCTCACTCAGCACCTGTTGCATCTGTCTCTGTACATCTGTGTGTAGAGAGGTGAGTATTGGCTGAATGAACTTCTTGTCAAACTCCTTCTCCCACTGCTCTCTCAGCTCACGCTGTGTCAGCTCAGTGGGAATACCACCTGTAGCATAGCAGTCAGTCACAGCACTATTAGCTAGCACTATACTGCTATATAATGTGTAATGAGAGTATACTCACATGGCTCTGCTGCTGTCTGCATGAGAGACTTGATGACCAGATGAAGAAGGAAGGTAGCTTCTTCAAAGTTCTTCCCTATCAGTCCAGCTAAATCCCTCATGTCTCTCTCCAGGTGTTCGTAGAAGAAAGTAGGCAGGTCTCTGGGGTCTTCTAGTCCTCCTTTCACCAGAGAAGGTAGAGCTTGACTCCTCTCAGTGGGATGTTTGGAACAAGATGACCAGATGAAGGAGATGTCCATTAGGATACGAGTAATCTTAACAGAAGCAGGAGAGAGATATCTGCAGAAGTTGTCATATTAATAGAACAGACAGTGTTAAAAGAATGAACGCTGTATTGGCTATGCTATTACCTCTCTCCACTTGGAGTATTCCTAGCATCATGAGCTCTTATTAACAGATATCCAGGCTTGGTTTCATCTTTCATTTTATCAAGAATGGCATTTTGATTCATCAATACATAATTAATGCCTCCTATTTTACTCCCACAATCTGGACACGTGAAGTTACTAACAGCTCCACCACACTATATTAATAGTTAATAATTATCACTAGAATCTATCTATCTATCTATCTATCTATCTATCTACAACATAATTCCTGATATCTGATAGGTAAGAATTAGCTAAACTACAAAACAGGGTCGGGGCAATCCTCCTGTGGAGAGTGCCAAAATAATAATATAGGCTAAGGGGAACGCCTTAGGTAAATCAATGTGATCTACTGAGTCCCTAAATATGAATTCCCATTTCCCATTCGCCAATAATATATTTCTTATGTATAAAACTAACTAATCTCGAGATTTTAACAATATTACCATATATGGAAAGGTGTGAAAATCGCATAACTTACATTCCACAAATATTTTCGATAAACCAATATGACCGTTGGACTCCCAAAATATGACTTCCTATACGACAATAATACATTTCCTGTGTCTAGCATTAGCGGATTACGGGATATCAATAGGTAACAATACTGTTTTAGGCCTACGCTAATTTTACCGTAAAACGAAGTTTACAGTCCCTATATTAAAGAAGTCCCTGGTATAGATTAGCAGATTTCATCAATTAGTATAAATAGATTGTGCATAATAGAAATATTTTCTGAGGCTCCAATTTGATTGATTGAAAATAAATTAATTTAACCAATCAATCATTTGTCTATTCTATTGCCTGTTTTTCTTTTAGTATTATTTTGATTCGAGCTTTCTTATTGTGCAATTGAAATTTATTGAGCTATTAAAACTCATCATTAATGTGATTGCTTTTGGGGAGGGAAAGGCCACGAAGCGGCCGTTAATTGTATCGCGTAGTGCCTAATACGAACAAACAAAAGTCGCGAAGCGACCGAGACCGAAGGGCTCGTATATAAAAAGAGGAATTGTTGTTTGTTTGTGTGTTTGTGTATTTGTCCAGAATTAATTGAAAAGACTACGAGTCCTAGAAAGCTGAAAATTTGTATATAGGGGTAATTTTGTACTGCGACAACGATCTATTGGTTTTTGAAGAGAAATATTCACATTTAAAGGTGACAAAATATGTTAGCCAATTAAATTCGAGGGTTTGTTAGTATGGATTAGCAGATTTCATCAATTAGTATAAATAGATTGTGCATAATAGAAATATTTTCTGAGGCTCCAATTTGATTGATTGAAAATAAATTAATTTAACCAATCATTCATTTGTCTATTCTATTGCCTGTTTTTCTTTTAGTATTATTTGATTCGAGCTTTCTTATCGTGCAACTGAAATTTATTGAGCTATTAAAACTCATTATTAATGTGATTGCTTTTGGGGAGGTAAAGGCCGCGAAGCGGCCGTTAATTGTATCGTGTAGTGCCTAACACGAACGACCGAGACCGAAGGGGCTTGTATAGTTAATACGAGCATTGGTAAGGCGAAATAACGGTTGGAGTAAAAGTTATACTTTCCATAGCCTATAGTACATGCATGTAAGTTTCTGGATAATAAAAGGAAATTTATGTAATCAAATCAGATTGGATTTTCAATGGCTAAAAATGAACGTTGAGTTCAACCTAAAAATACCTAGTTTAAAGAGCATCCTTATATGTAGACGGTCTATTTCTAGACGGCTATAAAAGCCCATACAAATAAGCCAAAAATTTGTAGACCGTCTATAAATTCTGTAGACCACTTGCCTGCTTTTTATGGGTAATACTAATGTATATGTAAGAAAACCTGGTCTAGAAATAGACGGTCTACATATAAGATATCTCTAGTTTAAATTGGTTTGACTTCGAATACCTTTAGTGATGAATTGAAATGGTGATTTATCGTGTTGTTGTAGTATTTTAAGTTGAGAAATGTATATGTAACATAACTTTCTTCGTTTAGGCCAGTTTAAATAAATAAATGTTTATCATCCAGATTTTTTCAGAAAATACGGACGTCGGGCACAATTTTATTTTTATTTTTTATTTCCATTAATATGCAAATAACATTATCCTATGCCAAAATATCTAATTTAATTAGAAAATCACATGACAATGCCAAATTATTAAAGTAATGCACTAAATACAAGACTTATTAAAAGTTGATACATTAGGACTTAGGAGTACTTTACACAAGTTTATAGCCAATATCTGTACGATTATGTTCATAAGGTAATAATAAAATGTATCCGAACGGAGGGTAAAATGTGGGACGGATGGGGATGATAAACAAGTTATTTATTTATATGGCCTTATTGTAAAACAATTAAAATTATATAACAATTATGTCTTACATCTCCAATAAAGTATGGATGACCATTAGGACAGCTGTGCCATTTTCCACTTTTTTCGGTTAGAGCAGCCTTGGCAGCTAAGAACTGATCATCCATCATAGTAGGAAATAGCTTGTCTTGAAGAGATATAGGGTTGTCGTATAGCAGAGCAATTGGAGAGAACAGCTTGTGGTATCTTTTAGAAGATAACATCACAGCTACGTGATAGATCAGTCTGACTAAGAATATTTCATGGTTAGTAGAAGTATCTCTGAGAATGAGAGTCTGTAGGTGTCCCTCTCCAAGGTTGTTATTTGTTATCTGAATAGCAAGATTGTTCAGCTCTGGGTTAATGTCATTGAGCTCAGTGAGTAGAAAGTCTTTCAGGGTACGGAACTTCTAGATTCAACGGAAATTCAAAAAATATTTACTAAAAAGAATAATACTATGAATATTTAAATTATATATATATATATATATACGTAGGTATACTCTATCCTATTTAAAGACTCTTATTCTCACGAGCGGTGGTTTAAATTCGAGCAACTATGACAACTCTAATAACTTGTCTGACTTAATCAAATATGTGAAGTTATTTTGATATTCGACTCTGTGTCAACTTGTATCAGCTTTTATCAGCTTCTATCAATCTATATTAGTTTTGTATCAGTCTGTATCAGATGGTAACAGTCTGTGTGAGTTTATATCAGCTTGTATCAACCTGTATTAGTTTGTATCAATATGTATCAAGTTACTACCAACTCGTACCAAATCGCATTAATGATTACTAAATACCAGTAAGTATATCATTAACTATGCGCATTCCAAACAATTTGGGGAAATACTGACGATTTTTTTGCAAGATTTACAGATTAAATCTTTTGGTGCTTTTGAAATGCTTTTTATTTTTTCACAGCTTATGTGCTTCCATTCTAGGCACTGGTCGCACAAAATGAGATCATCAAAATTTTCAGTGCGTTGACAGTCGCATATTTTTTTAAATTGATATATAGAAAGAACATCCTTAGGAGAATACAACCTCTATATTTTCAATAACTAATTCGAATTATTAAAGAGTCACTGGACCAGAATACAAATTTCGATATAACTGACGAACAAAAGCGAAATTGAGAAATCGGGCTTCGAGATGATCATCTCCAGGATATTCTATATCTCCTGTCCAAATTTTAAATCTCTATCACCAATGGTCTAGTCAGGCCATCGCGTACGGCCGGCCGGCAGGCCGGAAGTCCGACAGATTTAAATTCAATACTGTGCACTTATAGTATAAAACTATAGTAGGACCCTACTATAACGTTTTTACTAGAAGAAGCAGACTAAAAATACCCTTAAAGTTCGACTCAACCTTTATGTGAATCTAAACTGATTCTAAAGCGATGCGATTTGGTACGAGCTAATACAGGCTAATAAAACTAATATAGTCTTATACCAACTGATACATACTGATAGAAGCTGATGCAGACTGATACAGATTGATAACAGCTGTTGCAGACTGATACCACCTGATAGAAGCTGATGCAGACTGATACCACCTGATAGAAGCTGATACATACTGATCCAGACTGATACCACCTCCTGATAGAAGCTGATGCAGACTGATACATACTGATGCCACCTGATAGAAGTTGATGCAGACTGATACAGACTGATACCACCAGATAGAAGCTGATGCAGACTGATAATTTGATACCACCTGATACAGATTGATATAAGCTGATAAGAGCTGATACAAGTTGATACAGACGAATGTGAATATCAAATATGAAGGTCGAATATCAAAATAACGAACATACCTAATTTACGGAACGGAACGGATTAGGACCGTAATTTGTTGATGCCTAATTTACGGAACGGAACGGAACGGAACGATTGATAGTTTAATTACAAATAGTATTGTGATAAATTTGCGTTTGTATACTTTTAAAGTTCAACACATTCATATACGTACTGAGATTTGTATGATTTTAACACATTTAACTTACATGTCTATTTGATATATATTTGTATACTTTAACACATTGACTTACATGTCTATTTGATATATTTGTATACTTTTAACACATTGATTTTATTGTATATATTGTGATTGATTCATATACTTTAACAAACCGATAAAATTTTACCAATACGTGCCTACTTGTATCCAGAATACAGTATAAGGAAATATGTCATTTCGGAACTTAAGATTATGGAATCACCACAACCATATGCTATTCGCTACACAACGTATAAGTTATATAATATCGCACAGGAAGCAGCTAATATGCTTCTCAGAATATCTTTTGAAGATACGATAGCACTACCTCCCGTAAAGCCCAAAGCTGGCGATGTGTTCATTTCTTCGAACAAAGATTATAAAGGTAATGAGAAACAATTACTAATTAGGTAATATTAATACTACAGTCAACTCCCGTTATATCGAAGTTGAAGGGACCCTCTAAATTACTTCGATATAACCGGACTTCGGTATAAGAGAATTCGATATATGCGGACAATAATTAATTGCTTTACTGGTCATGGGGATAAAAATTACCTCGATATAAGCGGAATTTCGATATATACAGTTCGATAAAACCGGACTTAATTGTACTCAAATTCAATAGGAAAGATTTGGGGAATTTAACTAAATTCGATATAACAGGTGAAAGTATTTCGATATAACCGAGTTCGTTATAATGGGAGTTTACTGTAGATTTACTATTTCTATTGTTTAGATGATTGGAAGTCGGATCAATATCGATGGGCAAATAATGGTGTCATTAAACTTCCTCGATCTAGATCAATCGTTCGAAAAAGTTATTATTCTATTGATACACCTGAAGGACGTTCAAATGGTTTTACTAGACATGCGTATGTGCTACTTGACAATGAAGATAAAGTAAGTAATATAAATACTGGGGTACTAGGCTCCAGCCCTAACCTTTACAGGATAATAATATTACATACACGTAGGTTTTAATTCAGTACATTGGAGATGAAACATATCCGAAGATTTCCCTCATGGCAACCAGAAGAAGCACACCGAACGAATCTACTGCAAACAATGCCCTTCCTCATTTAAATTGATAGCAGAGAAAGTCTCAAATACTGACCCAGCTAAACTGTATAAATCAGAAATTGCAGCAATAAACTGCAACCCCTCTCTATCAAGAGTTATGAAACCCAGGGATATCAAACAGGTAAATTCAATGACCAGGTTTTTAACTTTGCATCCTTGCTAGGCACAAATACTCATAATTCTACAAACTTCTTTCCGCCATCCATAAATGTTAACACTGTGCTTTTATTAATTAAGCTCCTTGCATAGTAAATTGTTTTGATTATCATTAATTCGCTGCATCATCAATATGTCATTTATTATACAGAATATATAGGTAGTATAATAAATAGTTGAATTACTTTGATAATATTATGTAGCTTATGTGATTGCCGTAAGCTAAATACATCACGAATAGAAATAAACTGATGGAAGCCAAACTGGATTAATCAAGTATGCAATTTCGGAAATAATGTAAGGTGAAGATTAAATCATAAACCACAATATGTGCAATGACGCAGCAATCGGAGGTTACATTTTTGTTATTGCTTGGCTCAGATTAAATGCGAAAATTACAAAAATTTCTAGAGACATGCAATACATTCTGTTTTATAATGTGACCAAATTATTTGTTGATTGAACCAAAAGTGTAAGAGCTGAATCCAAATTAGTTCCTGAGTGACGTCACAATCCCATAAATCGGTTTACGTGTGTCTCATTTCATGTTGTCTTGCCATCTAAAATTGTGGACGAATCGGATAAAAACTGAAAGAGTTATTCCCAAATAAGTGCATTTATGACGTAATAATCCCGTTATTTTGTTTCAAAAACCAATAGATCGTTGTCGCAGTACAAAATTACCCCTGCATGCCAATTTTCAGCTTTCTAGGACTCGTAGTCTTTCTATTTATTCTGGACAAACACACACACACACAACAATTCCTCTTTTAATATATAGATAGATTATAATAATGCTGTGCCGACTATACTATAGTATAGTAGCCCAGTATTGGTCTTAGTGCTTTGGTATATTATTACTGTGCCGACTATACTATAGTATAGTGGCCCAGTTCTAATCTTACTGCCTTGGTTATTCTTCCGTATCCTGTCCACAGAACAGAGTTTAATTAACTAAGAGCCCAAATTTTCAGGATATGTGTCTCATGGGTTACAGATGTGCACCTGGGATCACGATTTTTGACTACATTTTTTTGGACACATTTTTGCACCTGTTTAATATTAAAACAGGAACAATAAATAGTACCCAAATATTCAATTTATATGCATTCGATAGAGAATTAAATTCTACACCATTTCACAGTGCACGAATTTTCAAATTGCGCTTCGTTTGTGCCACAATTGAGTTTCAAATTTCCTTTGTTTACTAACACTTCAGTTCTATTAAAGTGTTAAATCTAATTCTATTGTCTCAACTTGTGATTATTATATTGATTCAACTTGTGAGATCGAGTAGGCTTCTATTTTCTAATTGAAAACTATGATTATATATTTCATAACAACGACAGATTATGTGATTATATTCACTTCTGCGAGAATACTCTTGCACTGTTAATATATTGACATAATTAATTATAATTAATTCAGTCAGTATATGACTTATATAGATGCTCCCAATTTGTTTATTAGGGGTTATCGAGTGTGCGGAATTGAAATTTGATAGCCAAATTAATTAATTAATTATTTATGACAAAATAATTAAACTTAATAAATATAAGTTGACATTGAAATTGGTGTTATATTATAAATAATATAAATAATTATTTATACTAATTAATTAAATATCATAAATCTCAGAGATGATACAAGATAGAAACAAACTTCCAATTTATTAATTGATCCTTATGCCACGTGACACCTCTACAAATGGGTCTTGACACCTTGAGGTGATGATGACATCGTCAAAAAAATGTGTTTTTACAATTTTGTGAATTCTATATTTCGAAAGGGTTGGATGGTGTTGGGCGATCACCCAACACGCACATAAAAAATGCTGACTCATCACTTAATATATTCTACTGAAACTTGAATATCTCTCAAATGAAGTGAGCTAAAACGTAACTTCCACCACTCTAAGGGAGGTTGTCTTCCGAAACACCTCTCTGAAATAATTTAACACCTTCATAGTGATGATGACATGGCAAAAAATCCAAAATTGCAGCCTTTGCCGACAGCATGTTCCTTTGTAGGCACTATCAATAAACCACCACGAAAATATAGTGCCACCAAAGGAACATGCGTCGGCACAGGCTGCAATTTTGGATTTTTTATTTAATCTATCATTTAATTAATACCAATATTGATCTTTCAATAATTAAACACAATTTACTCTTCACGTATTCTTTAGTTAGAAAAGGGTGATAAATGCTTAATGTATTCGAACGAGTTTCGGTCAGTAATAAACTATCAATCGTTCCTTTCCGTTCCGTAAATTAGGCATCAACAAATTACGGAATTGTTCCGTTCCTCCGTAAATTAGGTATGTCCCAAAATAACTTCACATTACAAACTTAATCATACCTCACAAAAGCCCTCAGATTCTTCAGCTTGTCGTAACTTGAATGATTTCACTACTTCTTGAAATATTGAGCACAGAAAGCATTCTGTGAGACTGAATACATATTTCTAAAATGATATAATCCAATAACCTAGTAATGGGAAGTGGTCTTGATTTTCGGTTAATTAACATTAAGGATGACTGTTTCTTAATAAATAAATTTCTAAATGTGAATAAAGACATTCATCTAGTCGCATTATCGAAATAGTTTTGAGGCGGTGATTGTTTAGAATTATTTGTACAAAGTATATATGACTAATCACCAACAATCAAAACGAAGCTCCAGTTTAGTTTCCAGAATAGGAATCACTAAATTATATATAAAAGATATTTGAAATATCTTTTAGTTAGTTAGCAAATTTCTCACGCCATACTGGTACGTAACTCAAATGAAGATTTATTACTCACACTCTCTGGATTGAAGAACTGCAATAGAGCATCTTTCTTCTGCAGCAAGATGACTTGTTCCACTGCACTTGTTATTCGTATATATTCTTCTCCATAAATTATGAAGTAATCAGGGATTATAGCAGGTGACTAATAATAGAGGAATATTATATAAAATTTAGCAAATAATTGATAAGTAAAATCAAATGATACCTCAGTAATCTTCTCCATAACATGTTCCGGTATGATCCAGGAACAGATTTTGTTCGTTGTAATTAGATGCAATGTATCACTCCCTAACTGATGGTAAATGTTCTTGAGGAGGAATATATGGAGATTTTCATATCTCTCATTAAACAGATGTCTCTAAACTGATTGATTAATTTCCGTCTCTCTCTCTCTATAAGATCAGGTATAAGTGTGTTTGGCTGAGTGCTTATAAGGTCATAGCATTCTATAATCCATTGAGAAATGTGAATACAGATAAATCTCAGAGTAGCTATCTTCTCAAGCAACTCATAGGAGAGTTCAGGGTTAGCCGGAAATCGGACTGTAACAGAATTGATATTAAAGTTGAAAAATTCAAGTTGATTTTCTGGGATACTTTGTTTATACTGTTGATGAAGGGAGTCCTATAAGAAAGTGTCTGATTGAGAATGTGCTATTAATTCAAGGGAGATTCTTATTTCCAATAGAAAAAACCCTCGTTATGAATTAATGAACAAACATATTATTAAATATTCCCAATTACCTCAATCGATTGAATTATCAATAGAAACAGGTCTTTCTGTGCCAAGCGATCTCTGTAGTTGAAAACTGTAGTCTTTAGATAATCAGATATCAATTCTTGAAACACACCTTGCCTGGAATTAGAGAGAAATAATGAATTAAATTATACATTAGAACATCGTTAGTACGAACACCAGGGGACCGTCAAAGTTCGTTCGCCTTATCCGGAATTCGTATTAATTTGTTTCGAAAGTGAAAAGGCTCTGAAGGGGAATGAAATAGTGTTCGCATTAACCGTGTTTGTACTAACGAAGTTCTACTGTAGTTAACTGTAGTACTTCGTGGCTTCTATAAATAGACATGAATTGGCTGAACAATAAGCGGAGTTCACTAACCAATGTAGCTAGCCATACTTGTCAAACCTTAATGGATCCCTGAATTATCAATGAACCCGGGGATTTCAATTGTTTTTAATTGACACAATTCAAGAAAATCCAGCGTAGGATTCGAAGAGATATAGCTCTTTTGAAGTGTTTTAGAAGACCCGTGAAAAATTTAAAGCATCATCATCAGCCAGAAATCATTTTAGGAAAAGTGCATACCGTATTGCTTCGAATAAGCGCCCCGGCGCTTATTATTTTAGTGGACCAAATTTATCCTAATTATTTTTGAAAAATCCAGAAAATAATATTTAGGTGGGTTCTATTGGTTCTCTCACACAGTATACATACCAAAGTTGCTAAAATCAATGTAATTATACACCAGTTATCAACTAAAGTGTTTTAATTTTGTAATACCAATGCCATTTTTCTTGACCCGGCGCTTATTCAAACCCCCGGAGCTTATTCGGGGAAAGACGGAACCTAGAAGTTAGCTTTCAACGGGTATTATAGGTAAACAAGTATGTTGAACACGAATTTCGCGTTTATAAATTTATAATAATAATATTTGTCGTTGTTGTTTACACAACATAGGTAAACAAATTAATGAAAATTCAAAATCAACCTAGAAGTTTGTTTTCAACGGGTATTATAAGTATATAACTATGACAAATATTACTAACTATATAATCAATTGTTTAGTGAGGAGTAAGGCCGCGTAGCGGCTGTTAACTTGAGGTGTGTAGCACTGATCTGTCGCAAAGCGACCGAGACCGAAGGGCTCGTATAATTATAATTCACCATGGCAAGTTTCTATTATAAATTTTTATGAAGACCCAAGGCTACAGGGCTGTTCGGATTATTGAGTGTCAACTATATTTCCATTTCCTGTAATTATAGAGATTGAAATCCAAGAAATATAAAGCCAAGCAAAAATCGTATTATCCATGAAATTTTCGAGCTGTTGATAAAGAGACACATAGTTGGTGTATTACCTGTGTTTGATTAATAGCTGGAGTAAGAATGTTCTGAAAGCAGGTGAAGGATCGAGTCCGTCCTTCTTGAATAAATTAATACTACCCTGTTCAGTCAACAGTGCAGTGATACTGTCTTCATCCAGTGTCACAAACCCCATTAAGAGACGAAAGAGGTCAGTGTTCGTATCACCAATTTGTAAATATTTGAATGTTAAATTTGTTAGGATACTTATGAAGAATCTCGTCGCGTGATCTTTGAACTTTTGTCGGTTGAGTGCAGCAAGTCTACAATAATCGGAACCATTTGAAATACGTTTAGACAATATTAACTTCATTCAACATTATATTCCTCACCCAGTTCCTTTGCTCATTTTTTTCAAACAATTATTTAAAATAGTTATATAATAATAATAATATAACAGTATTTAGAACGCTTTACACTTGTGTCCCAAAGCGTTTACAGTTCAAAAGATACAGAAAGAATTATAGTACGTAAGTTAACAGTCCAAAAATATACATTACAGAAATAGAAATGTAGTGCATCTTGTTAGCAATCCAAACTATACATTAGATAGATAGTACATCAAAGATTAAGAGTAATAAATTTTAAAAAGATGTGTTTTAACACGCGTTTTAAATGTTTCTATGGTCTGCGCATTTCTTACGTGATCAGAAAGTGAATTCCACAAACGCGGAGCAGCATTTGAGAACGTACGATCGCCATACTTCTTAAACTTAGATCTAGGTTGATATAGTAAATTTGTGTGTGCTGTAGACCTAAGATAATGACTACTTTGATGAAGTGTTATCAGTTTACTTAAGTATGCCGGACAACAGCCACAAATGATTTTAAATGTGATAAGCAATATTTTGTAATCTATTCTAGCTCTGACTGGTAACCAATGTAAATTTTTGAGTATTGGAGTTATGTGGTCTCGCTTCCTTGCTCCAGAAATTAAACGAGCTGCAGCATTTTGTATACTCTGGAGTCTATTCAGTTCTTGTGATTGTAGTCCATAAAGTAGGGAATTGCAGTAATCTATTCGACTGGAGATGAATGCATGAACTAATCTCTCAACAGAAGATTTATCCAGATAATTGTGTAGAGCTCCAATCCGGCTTAAAGCTAGTGATGCCACACTGCATATTCTACTTATATGAGATTTCATCCGTAGATGTTTATCCCAAATAACACCAAGATTCAGAGCTGAGTCTACTGGATGTATGACAGAAGATCCGAACGTAATTGGAAAGGTAGGATGAAGTATTCGAGATTGGGAAGTAAAATATATGAAGTTAGTCTTATTCGGATTACAGCTAAGTTTATTTTCAATAAACCAATTCCTCAGAGTAGACAAACAGGTTTCTAGACGGATTTTAGTTTCTTCTAATAGCGATGGCTTAAGAGATATGTACAGTTGGGTATCATCCGCAAATAACAGTACTGATAGTTGATGATCATGAATGATGTCTTCTATCGGCGAAATAAATAGGTTAAAGAGTAGGGGACCTAAAACTGAACCTTGGGGCACACCCCGTAATACAGTGCAAGAGATAGAATGAAACCTATTTATGCTAACAGTCCGTTGTCTTTGGGACAAGTACGATTTTAACCAAATAAGGGCATTTCCTGTGATGCCGAACCTTACTTGTAGCGCTCAATTAATAACTCGTGGTCAATCATATCAAAAGCGCTGGACAAATCCAATAGAATTAACATAGCGTTCCGTCCTTCATCGAGGGCACAGCCTACGTCATTAAACAGCTTAATAAGTACTGTCTCAGTCGAGTGGTGCTTTCTATACCCTGATTGCATTAATGGATATAGGTTGTTCCTAGAAAGGTAGCTTTCCAATTGTATAACGGTAGCTTTTTCAATAATTTTAGAGAGAAAGGGTAGGTTAGCTATAGGCCGATAGTTTGATAGCACATTTGGATCCAGAGAGATTTTTTTTATACAAGGAAAGATAATAGCATTTTTTAGATTTTGAGGGAATGTAGCTTGTTGATACGAGCTATTTACAATGATTTGTATGTGTTCCACCAGACAGTCAAGACAGCTTTTAACAATTGATGTGGGTGCTGGGTCAAGAGTACATGATTTTGTCTTAGATCCTCGAAATAGCTCTTCAATCTCAATTGCACACAAAGGCTTGAAATAGCTTAGTTGAGTTGAACATATCCTAGCTGGAGTGTGGGATACACTTATCAAATCTGTGTCAAGATCTTTCCGGAGCTTTTCAATTTTCTTCTCGAAAAATTCAACAAATTGATTTGCAAGAGCTTGTTTAGAGATTGAACTAGAGTTAGAATCAGGGAGAATGTGGCATTTATTAGGTACTGATAGTTCTTTTGCTAAGTGAAATAGTTTTCTGTCGTCGCAATTACCAAATTTATCACGGTAGAATTCTGTTTTCATTGAGTGTAGTAGACGATTATACATAAGACATTTCTCTTTAAATTTGTCGAGATCATATAAGGACTTTGTCTTAATGTACCTTCTCTCAAGTTTACGTACCTCTCGCTTTTCACCTCTTAGGTCGTCAGTGTACCACTTACAGAGAGGGCGACTGGTTAAAGTTTTAGTACATGTGGGAGCATGAGAGTCAAGTACTTGGGTTAAATTGGAATTGTATCTATTGACTAGTTCGTGAACAGTATCTAGTTCAGAGCCGAAATTGGCTAGATTTAGATCATCCTTGAACCGTTCAATATTTATTCCTTTTAGTTTTCTAAATTTGACTAAAACTTTTGATCGTTTAGGAGCTGGAAAGTATACATCGCATATCACGTAGGAGTGGTCCGATGGTGTATCAGAGAAAACGCTAGTTGTAATGATAGTAGCACTATGTGAGCGTTTTGTAATAACTAGGTCTAACAGATGACCAGAGCAGTGGGTTGGAACTTTTACGTGTTGTTGCAGGTCAAAAGTATCGAGAAGAACCATAAATTGACTAGCTTGTGAATCTGATAACAGTTCAAAATGTATATTGAAATCACCCGCTAGAATAATCTGTGTTTGTGAGGTAATTATACATTCAATTAAGTTTGAGAAATCCGAAAGAAATTGGCTGAAAGGTATTTTATTTTTCGAAGTAGATGGAGGACGGTAAACTGAGATTATCCGACAGAATAAATTGCCGGATGATAAAGTCAGGTCTAGATACTCAAAAGAAACATAAGACTGACCTCCATTTAGTTTAGCATTAAAATCACGCCTGTATAATAATGCTAGTCCCCCACCTCGCATGGCTCGTGGAAGACTTTTCAATTTGTAGCCTGGAAGTAAGTCACGCAACATGCATAGTGAGTGTTCTTTGCCTTGAGTAATCCACGTCTCCGTTATTGTAAAAATATCAATATTGTTAGAAATTACTATATCTGAAATAGAATCAACTTTGTTGTTAACAGAGCGGGCATTCCATACAGCGAATTTTATCCTATCTTTCCGATTGATGAAAGAGATGTTTCTAATGATTCTGTGACCCCAGTAGGCAATCCTTCGGTCGGAGGGAATCACAGTGCTCCTTGTTCTCATCCATGAGCTTGTCACACGGGTTGGAATTGATTTTGCAGATTCCCTGGATTTCACTGAAAGTCCAGACCGCCTACCTCAGTTTTTCTTCTATATCGACGATCAGTTAATTGCAGAAAGTTCCCCAGATATTGATAAATAGAGTGTGAATTTGGAAAAAATAGTAGATCAGAAAATATATCATGAATAATCAGAAACAAGTAGTAAGAATAAAAATTAGACCACTCCACAAACAAAGCAGCCATGAGGCGCTTACAGATAAGAAAGAGAGAACAGATACAAACAATAAAACAGTCAAGTATTACGGAGTAGTGACTGTGCTCTACACCTCTGTAGTTATAGTTTTTGAAAAGTTGTAAAGATTTTCGAGCTGTTGATAAAGAGACACATAGTTGGTGTATTACCTGTGTTTGATTAATAGCTGGAGTAAGAATGTTCTAAAAGCAGGTGAAGGATCGAGTCCGTCCTTCTTGAATAAATTAATACTACCCTGTTCAGTCAACAGTGCAGTGATACTGTCTTCATCCAGTGTCACAAACCCCATTAAGAGACGAAAGAGGTCAGTGTTCGTATCACCAATTTGTAAATATTTGAATGTTAAATTTGTTAGGATACTTATGAAGAATCTCGTCGCGTGATCTTTGAACTTTTGTCGGTTGAGTGCAGCAAGTCTACAATAATCGGAACCATTTGAAATACGTTTAGACAATATTAACTTCATTCAACATTATATTCCTCACCCAGTTCCTTTGCTCATTTTTTTCAAACAATTATTTAAAATAGTTAGAACGTGATTAATCACTCCTGCTGAGGTAAAGTCCGGATATTCTCCTAGCAACTAAAGAAGCAACAGATATAAATAATTCTTCACTCAGGTAGAATAATTATACTCAGGGTTTCATCCAGGCGTGCGCAACTTTGAAAGCAAACTTGTCAAGGTGCGCAAATTGAGAGATGCTCTAATAAAGGTAATATAAATTGCGTATTTAGGAGCATATGATAAAGCTCAAACTTAATCTAGGCGCACATAAAATTTTCCTGGATGAAAGCCTGATTATACCAAAATACAAAAACAGAGGATCTGACCATAAACAGTCTATTGATGCTAGATTCTGTAGCATTGAATCCAACTCCAAATGTACAGTGAGAAATAAACAACTGAACAGCAACAATGCGATTCCACTTATCTCTAGAAGAACATTTTGTAATTATAAAATATTTTGTAATAGGTAAGTTTTAGTACTATGTATATTAATATATCAGCTAAAAGAATAAGCCTGTAATACCTTATATTGAGTTGATATTGATATGATTCATCTGATTGGACAAAACTCAATCCCTTTTCCACAATAGGTAGCCATTGTCTGATCTCACTCACATACTTCTCAGCTAGCTCCTCTCCAGCAGTACGCTCCTTCCTATGACAACACAATGCTATTATCTCTTCTAACAGAACTAGTTCTAAACAGGACAACTTCCTGTCATTATTAGTTCTCATGTCTGAGAATATTCTAAGGAGTATTACTCCCAAACTCTTCTCCAATAGAAATGCTTCTTGCAAGAGATCCAATAGCTGTTTTGATTCCTCATAAGCACAGTGGATTCTAGGAATGGAGGGTTTGTTTCTAGAACAAATAGTACTCCTTCTTCACTAATATCACCAAATGAATTGAACTGTTCGATGCAATTCAACAGGATAAACTCGTACACCTAGTGAGAAAGAAAAATTAAGTTTCTATTTAATGATCTGATACTTGTACTAAGCATGTTAGAAGGGATCTTAACTCACTCCATATTGATCCTTTGTATAAGGAAATATCCTCATGAATATAAAATCCCTTAAGTAGAGAAGAATGTACTGAGGGTCTTCTTCATTAGTCATTAAATTATGGTTAATCTTGTCCCCTATGGGCGTATTGTTGAATATGGTCTCGAAGCGCATCCATTGACTACCAGCAATTTCACCTGTAGAAAATAGAACAATTTTGAGCTTTTTTAATACAAATAGCTGTGCCGACAGCGTTTTCTTCCCGATGCACGAATTTTGGTGGTTTATTGATAGTGCTTCCATAAGAAAACGCTGCCTACAACAACTGTAATTTTAGATTATGGATATCCATGGGCGGACTGTAATTAATCCTAATTGGTTTTGTGTAATTTGATATATTACAGTATTTTCGTTGAGTGGCAAAATATCGGCTAAGGAGGATTACAAGGTTAATTCTCCTAGTCTAACAAATGCATACAAGTCCGGTTAATAGAAATTTTGCATGATACCAACAAGTTTCAGGGTTCTCTGCTGCTCGTATTAACGAGAGTCTATAAACGTATAATCAATTACATATTAATATTGTTCTGTTTCTATCGATTGACAAACGGTTACAAACCTTTAAAATTGTTTATCTCAGACAACACTTGAGAAGCACAGTCATTAATCAACCAAGAGAAAGGGAAATGTGCTTTGAAGTATTTACCACCAGCTCCATCACTCGACACAGGTACTCTCCTTCTAGACAACAGAGTGTGAGGAGATACTGTGTCTTTGTACTGTAGTACAAACAGACGCTCATCTCGGAATACATCTTGCCAGAGATTGAATAAACACTCTGGCACTTCTTCATTACTAAGAGCTAGTTCTAGATTCCCATTTCTATCCAGACAAGCAATCAACTCTGACAGGAGAGGAGTAATAGTATTGTTAATACGGAGATTAACAGCCTTACGGAATGTACCACAAGATTGTATGTCTTCTCCACAGTTAGCTGTCTGTAGTAACCAGTCACAGCTGTTGTCCAATGAAAATTCGTATTGGTCTTTCAATAGAACTGTCATTCTCTGACATAGTGTTAGTATAAAGTTAACTACATAAATATAGGAATATAGGAACTACAAGCGAATGAACATTGGGCAGGTTGTTCTTTCTCCAAAAGTAGACTATCTGTATTACCAAGAAGTTTTGGACAATCGATTACTAAAATAAAATCATTTATTCATTAATTATTACATACCCGAATATTGCTTTTCAGTGATTAAAAGATTAAAATCTCGAATTCTGTCAAAGGTTCGATCTTCACTCCCATTGTTATCATCTAATCTTGATGTAGAAAATTGAATGCAACTAATCAATTTCTTTTTTAATGACATTGCGTGGGGAAAATTGGCTTCAGAAGAACCCTTAAGAATGAGAAATATTCATTAAAATTGCACCCATAGTATACAGTTTGGGAGACAACTCAGTCGTAAAAGATTCATCTGAATATAATTTAATACAGTATAAAATTTCAAGAGATAAAATTAAATGATAATGAGTGTGTTCAAACCTCTCAACGATACTAGTTAGAAAGGGGATTGTATACCTGACTAGACATTTGAATCGAGTATTGAATCTATTGATGACCAATTACGGTGCAGTCAGAGACGTAGCTGAATATAGTTATCCTTGCCATGTTAAAAAAATGGACATTTTCAAATTTGAACTTGGTCAAGTCAAATTATAATTCTAAGTGGTAGAAATAACTTTTTGTCATATTTGGGCTCAAAATATTGGCATTTAACATGAGCACGCACATTTGGTCAGAAAATTTGTGGCTTGTTGAAAAACAAACTATAGGAGCCAACCTTACTTCATGTATAAAATGGAAATTCAACACCACTACTTATTTGGGAAGTCATAATTTGATTGAGTCTTGGTTAGGGTTTAAATGTACGCATCGCCAATTCTTAAATATATTTTGATAGTCATTGAGTCCCGCCCAATGTATGCGATATATCATCATTAATTAAACGAGCCCTTCGGTCTCGGTCGCTTCGCGACGGATCACTCTCTCACAAGTTTTGTTTTGTTCTTGTTAGATACTACGCAACACAATTAACGGCCGCTTTGCTGCATTACCTTCCTCAAAATATTACTCATAATAAATATGTTAAACCTGTGACTTTTACCTTACACGTACTCCTATCAGTTCAGTATGTAGCTATTTGGGAGCAAGTATGTCAACTAATTAATGAATGCTATTTATGATTAATTTGTTGCATTACTCTCATCAATATAACATATACCGTGACGAAGGTCACGCATATACGTATTATGCAGAATATAAATCCTGGGTTAGTAAATTGTCAAATAACTTTGATAGTAATATTATGTATGTAATTGGCGTAAGCTAATAATACATCATCAATAGAATAAACATGGAAGCCAAACTGGATTAATCAAGTACCTTATTATAGGAAATTAACGCGCCATGAAATTTTAACGCAAAGGAAATTAACGTGAATTGGAGCTGAACATTTTCAAATACATTAAATTAACGCGAATAAATTTTATAAAAAAATTTCAGGATTACTAATCTCCTGATTGAATACTATTATTGTGCCCAAATAGGCTTCCAATCTACTTGATAGACATGGTATATCCTATCAAACTAGTTGCACATCTGAAAATATGTAACTCGGAAGTTTCCATCCATTATATAATTTTGCTAAATAGCAGGAAATTAAGGTCATGGAAATTAACGCTCCATGAAATTATCGCGAAGGAAATTAACGCGATTTGGAGAAATTCGCGTTAATTTCATGGCGCGTTAATTTCCTATAATACAGGGATGGATTATGGGGTATGGAGGCCCCTGGGCACCAGCGTCCTTAGAGGCCCCTCCCACTGTTGGGCGGACACAAGCACACCTCGTTCTCCGTGTTGTAAGAGCATAATCGTTGCAATAGAAATTCCTGTAGATATAGCATCAGTGTTGCCAACCCTCCAGCTTTTTTGCCTTTTTTCTCCCATCTTCCCGACCTCACGCCAAACTTTTCAAAGTCCCGCCTTTTTGGAAATTGTTTATATATTTAGATTTTATGATATAGTATAACTAAATAACGGAATTTTTTGCTAAAATTAGTCAAGATACGAGTACCAGTTTTGTTCTACTCGTATTACTTGTAAGTTAGCTAATTAAGAATTTCTTCGAAATTCGAATTAAATATAATAGTAGTGTATTAATAGGTGGGCTAAGGAATCTTAAGAATATCCAGATGGCCTTGTACCTGCATCCTGCAGAAAGTTGTTATACTAGATACGATGGTGAATTTCTTTCTCGTTTAGTTTATATGTCGATCTATGGAACCACGGGTGGAATGAGCTTTTCACACGGTTTACAAATTTTATTGTCTAATAGTACTTCGTTGCTCCGGAATGTCAAAGTCAAACTGAAAGTTAACTCAAATTCAATTGAAAGTGAAAATGGGATTTTTCTATTTATACCTTTTACCCCATGGCAACGAAAGTTAAATCGTCATGAAAATCCTTGAAATCTCAAGAAAAATGTCCGTAAATTACGAGAACGTTTGAAGATATTTCTGTCTGCTACATCTACGTATATCTATTAAAAATACATACTTTGTAGAAATTTAAAATTCATTAATCTATCTTTTTCGTTTTTGTTGTATTAATGCATACGCAGGAAGAAATTTGATTGAAATAACTAGAAAAATATGCGTTTCCTAATTGTAGATATTCAAACATACTAAATACTGATATTGTAACGTTCCAATCATGATAGATTCAAAGAAATAGCATATATTTTGAGGCTCCCGCTTTTCTCCCGCTATTCCATCTTCGACCTCCCGCTATTTTAGTAACACTCCTGACAAAATGGCAAAACCACCCGCTTTTTGGTTTCTAGAGGTTGACATCCCTGATAGCATGTCATATAGGAATTACGGCATAAAAATCATAGCATCTTGCAAAAGGTGTTCGAGAACGCCTCGAATCACAGGCGAATATTTTTGTGAACGCCAAGAACGGTCGTGGGTCATACATATATCATTCAAATTCCAACCACAAATTAGTAACCATAAGAACATGATATAACTATTAACTTAAGCCTAGCATGTATTTACTAAAGGATCAAAGTGTCCAACTGTGGTCTATACAAAGTTCAAATTCAAAATATTTAAAAAGATAGTAATAATTAGGATACAATTAGATAATTTTGAAATAGATAATCGCAATGAGGGATACTATCTAGTCACATTTTTGAGATGTGATAATGTATGCGCAATAGGATTGCTAAGGGAACCAAAGGCCCACGAGGCCCCTGTGGTCAGAGGCCCCTGGGCACAGGCCCAGTAGGCCCGTCCGTTAATCCGGCCCTGCTATAATAAGGTATGCAATTTCGGATTTAATATAGGTGAAGAATAAATCACCAACCTCAATATGTGCAATGAGGGAGGAATAGGAGGTTACATTTTGTTAATGCCTGGCGCAGATTAAATGTGAAAATTACAAAATATTGCAGAAACATGCAAGCTTAAAAAGTAGTCCGTTTGTTAAAAACAAACGTGAAAATTCATTTCAAAAACTATAGTTGCACATACCCAAACTGCTCCCCTCGGGCACCTGTGGGTGTAAATTTGGTGAAGAATATTATGGAAATACAGTGGAGTTGCTTTATTAGCAACTCACCTATTAGCAATATGCTTTATTAGCAACCGGTTTTTAGATCCCAAGCGTAACAATACTGTTAATTTCATTCCCATATTAGCAACATTCGCCTATTAGCAACCAGATTTAGTGCCAAACACGGGTTGCTATTAAGCGAACTCCACTGTATACAGAAATGGTCAGAAAATTAACAACAGTCGTTAATAAATACACACCTAACCAACGCAAATTACACTAAACTTGAACAGCTGGATTATTTTCCATGAACAGGGGGAGTATCCTACCTGAGCAGGGTTGGTAAATCCTCCCTACGAAAACTGGGAGGGGGTGTTAAACCCCTACTGACCCCCCTTTCGGCACATACACTACTACGTATATAACCCGACTTTGTGCGTGCATGGGCAGTATAGTTACTAAATTATGGCTTTTATATAATGGACTTTTGTAAGTACGAAACCCCGAGTAAGATGAACAAATTTTAAGTCTTTCTAAGTCCCATTCGTTGCCTTTTCAATGAAAATAATTTCGGTTAATACGAATTCCGGATATGGATTACAAATTTCTACCGTACCTTGATGTTCGTCTTATTTGGAGTAGTCAATAGACCAGCGATTCCCAAACTTTTTCAATCGTGGACCCTATAGAAAATACCAGACATTCTGTGGACCCCTCCCATTGACCGTAATACATCTTAGTAAAGCCGAGAAGATACGTAATAAGTGCAGAGGTCCAAAAATAACAAAGAAAAGTACACAAGAGTGTATTATTGCAAAGTAGCTCACCAAATCACCTACAGCAAATACTTCATATATCTGCTTTCCAATGAGCTGAGATATAGGAGGCAGCTCTGTTTAATCAAGAGAACGTATATCATCAATATGCACTGTGTTCCAGTCTCCTCCACAGAAACTCATAAATTTACTCCCGTGTGCTTCTCTACTTAGTTGGACCAAGAATAATAGAAAGATATCACACTTAAACTCTCCTCTCTGTTCCTCTCTCCAGTCTTTCAACTCATCCACTGTCTTGTGACGAGCACAAGCAATTAATTTAGCATTATCTGCTCCTCTCTCACACTGGACAAGTAATATCCTTTTGTGAGTCCTTTCTGTCGTCTCACTCTCCGAGTCTCCTCTCAAGAACTTATGAATCTCTCTGATGTACTGCTGTTCTGTCTGGAACTGCTGTAGAGATAGACTCCGTATCTGTACTGAATCTGTATCTGTGGACAGACGCTGTTGCAATTGATCTATGTCCCTCTCTGTGAGAAGTCTTGAGTGAGTTGTAGCAAGAGTGAGATGTGCTCCTGTCGCATACCCACATATACCACTCAGTACCTGACTCAGATACTCCTCTAGGCTACCTAACTGTAGCTTGAAATACTCTGATATAATTTGTTTCGACTGGATAGAGAGATGGCTGTTCTTAACACGCAACACCGCATCTGTAGTGGCCATTCTAAGTAACAGAGTCTGACTTCTCTCCAATACAGCGATCAGATCTACTTCATCCTCAGTAGGTATACCGTTTGGATACATCTCTTTCATTACATGGAATACAATGGAAGAGGGTGTGTCATTATGATAACCTATGAAACAGTCTCCTGCACTAAACTGATTAACCCTCTGGAATGCAAAATATTGATTATCATCAAGTGTCGAAAACTTAAGTGCCCACTCGACTAGGTATTCGGATACTTTGACACATTCTTCAGTCAGTACAGTGGACATAGTGAGGACATGCTTTTCAAGTCGGTTGATGAGAGGAGTAGGAAATCGTTCCTGTACAGTCTCTTTGTCAGCTACGACAATCAGTTTGAAATCATTATGTACACGACATTTCATTCTGTGGGTACCTAACCCCAGATCCACATACCTTTGATTATTCATTTCCATGTAATACTGGTTAAGAGCATCGTACAGAGATTCATAGAGGTTCTCAAGGTTAAGTAGTAGTTACTGTCTTACCAGATTCCATACACACTTTAATCCTATTGATGTTACGACAGACTGCAGAGTACTCCTGGTCACACGGAAAGCTGGACCCGAATATGACACGGATACTCTGAATGTCCTGCTGCTTGGGCCACATATCTGGAGATCGAAGTAGGATGTTAAGAGCGGCATAGTTCTCTGTCAGCAGCAGGAGGTAGCGTGTTTCTCCGTGGTAAGAGCGAGATAGATTCATTAAGTTAGCACTGATTAGACCGAGTGGTGATGAGTCTGGACCTTTCTTATTATCAATAGGCAACATAACAAAGTTTAGAAAAATTTCTACTGGGTCGATATCTGATACTCCGCCGAAGTTTCTCTTAACAGCATGCACTAAAATAGAACGATTTAGGGTTGTATTACTTTCAATACAAATAAATACCAGCATTTTAACGAGACTATAAAAATCTCTGAGTCCATAATAATCTCTGCTAGAATTATCTTTCTGTTTGACATTTTTTGATGTCAAGGTCATATACGCCTTAGCCAAAGATTGAATTCTCTTCTCAATACTTTTTAATATCGTGCCTTTATTAGATGTAGATTGGCAAATCCCATTAGCACTGGTAATTAATTCGTCTTTATCTGGGTCTCCCCTTGATAACATAATTCCCCTATTCATCTTAGCAGAATCAAGAGACCAGTTAGATATGCCAATGAATGCAACATGATCCTTCATATCATCGAACTGAATGGGAACAACATCCTCCTCTTTGTCAATGGGCGTTTCGAAATGCTTTGTACATAATCCAATATCTTCTTCCGTAAATTCTACCTCTTCAGAGCCATAACTACTATCCTCAAGAAGAGGATGAAGTACTTTGAGAGGAAGTTGAGGAGAATCTTCTGCTAATCCTACCTCATCTAGCACAACACAAGCTGTGAAATTGTTACTTCCTGTCTTACGCTGAAGGTTTCTACAGCTATTGAATACTCCAATTATTCCATCTGCTGTAGATAGCTGACTGCACTGATACGACATAATTTGAACTTGTTTAAAGTTCTGTAGAATACTGCCGTCTGGACAACGAGCTCCTTGCATGGAGTTGGATATGATGGATTTAGCAAGAGACTTGGAGCTGCCTGGCTTACCTATCACGAAAAGAGGAATCTTCAACTCAATGCATACAAACATCATGAACACATTCTCCTTCAAAGCTGTATTCTTGGCTATATTAGCTCCAACTGTCATCTCATCTAACAGCAACTGTTGACACCTGTCTACTTCTCTGTGAATAACTTGACAGTCAATAATTGGTGTTAGAGGATATTCAAAAAGATCAATGATTTGCAGATCAAAATCATCTCTGTTTTGTAGTCTGGCTCTATAACATACGGCTAAAGATATAATCAAACTGTATGTTATGGGATCAATCCTATTAATAGCAGAAACTATTAAATTATTCATAACAATTTCTCCATCTTTACGATCCATAATATAGGGATGAGTATTGAAATCAATCATAGGCATTGGTTCAGGAGTTACTAAAGTATCTCGCATATCAGTTTCATCAGCGGACATTACACCATCATCAGGGATACCTTCATCAACAGATGAAATTGCATCGGATTCATTAGAATAAGCATCGTGTTCTGGTCTAAAGTAATCAAGCTTAGAATAAAACCATAGCATCACCCTCATTGCTCTCTCCACATCTCTCAAACTAACAAAGCTACACTCTTCCTTCCTTTCTCTCATGTAGTTCTGTGCACCAGCAAGAACATCACTTATCACATCTATAATGTCATCTTCTGCTTCTATCGGGCTGTTACGGTCTCGTAGATGTCTCGCTACTATCTCACGTGTGTATGTCTTCTCTATGCTGTTACTCAACTGACCAAAATCCCACACCAATGGTCGTAAACTGGCAGGTAGCTCCATCACTCGATAGACCAACTCACGGAGAGGAACGTCTCCCAGTCTGTCTGTGGTCTCACTGGACTTGGTGAAGAACCCGAGACCAGCAGAACTCAGTTTATTCAGCATCTCCTCTGTGTGATTGCGATAAGGATTACAGGCTGCTATGAACTGCAGTCCAATGTCAGTGCGGATGTGTCTACCGTACATTCTCCTGTCACACATGATCTCTTTGATCAGCCCGATGGCTGGACTCGTATTAGCTTCATCAAAAAACAATACAGTATCAACCTGGTGTTCAAGATAATTCCTCTGTGCTAGCTTCTCAGCTTCCTCTACCTTACACATGACATCAGTCTCTGTAGTACCTCCATGTACCTTCAATATTAACATGTTAGTAGCACCAGTCTGTAGGGCTTGTAGCGAACACATGAATTGAATGAGTCGCGTCTTGCCACAGCCTGTCTCTCCCATTATAACAACGGGGATGTTACAACGGAATCTCATCAGAATAGCTAGAATCTTTCTCATGTTGTCAAGAGTTAATACATAACCAGAATCTGGGTCTGCTAGCCATTCAATACCCATAACACCAGCAATTTTCATTATTTTTTGTATTTTATTTTGTTGATTGAAGTTTTCCTGAAGATTGACTCTGTTATCAGTCAATATTTGAAGGAGTTGTGGATGCATCATGTTGGTTTCTAGTACATTAGATGGATTATCTGAATCCACTAAGTGTCCTTGACTGGATATGTGGAATCCAAGAAATGTCATTGTGTTTCTGTCTGGATTGAAAAATATGTAAGGATGAGAATTATTCTCCCATTTTCTCCTTTCCATTACTTCAAAATGGGTAAGAACATTCGGGTTATCTTTTATATTATTTTCCTTGAGAGAAGGTGTAGCGAAATCTCTCGACATTAGTATCATGAATTTCACAACAAACGATTTAAATCCTTTCCACTCATGTCCCATAATACCAGATTGACAATAATCAGAATTGTCACAATCTGAAAGTTGTTTATCAAGAAATGATACGAAATTACGTACTTCCGTCCAAGATGGATCTACGATACCACAATGTTTCAATATATTATTTAAGTTGTTAATATTTGATACTCTTCCAATGGTTTGTGATTCGTTCATTTTTTAGTTCTTCTAAATCTATTGTTTGAGTAGTATCACTTTGTGGTGTTGTTGCATTAAAAGCCTGAATACATTGGACATGGGGATAGAGTCTAGTAAAACCCGCCAATGCATTTTGACTATAATTCAATGTCATTTCAATTACATAATAATCTTTTTCCCTATAGTACCATATCTCGCCTGATCTCTTACAAATCCCGCCTAATATGATCAGTTTGAATAAAATCGGTTCCAAACATAGCTGGACGGTAGAGGCTATATCAACATGATACATGACTCCATGCTTAATACCACTAACACTCCTCTTCAGCAACTGTTCAGCTAGATGTTCCTCTGAAGCTTGTTTACCGTGTAAAGCGACAGTCACAGCTGATTGCTCTCTCTCCTCCTCACTCACTATACCCTGACTCAACAGGTCTGATTTCAGATTGTTAATATAGAGAGACTTACCTGATCCTACGCTATCTGATACTACTAGTCTAACTCTTGATTTCTCTTTGTCTACCATCCAAGCAGGTTCTGTGCCTTTGAAAATTGCACGTCGAAGTACGGGAGAAAGTTTTTGACATAAATATTGCTTAATATCTGATGATTTTTGTATTGATAACATCGGTACCTTGCAATCATCAAAGGCAGCTGCCATATAAGAAAATCCTTCATTTTCTTCAGAACAGATTAACACTAATTTGTAAAGAAACTCTTCCTTTCCAGTCGTCACCATATTTTTGGATTGTTGGAACCATTTCAACTTAGAAACAGCTTGAACTGCTACATCATAGCTTAGATACTCAATTCCTATTATGCAGAATAGATAGAGATTCAATTTATCAGGGATCATAACTGCTCGTCTCCAGAATATTTCTATTTCTTCGAGTCTGGTTTGAGGAGTACAAATCAATATTTCATGATAATAGGGCAGAGGTAGCTTATCATTGTCACTCATGTAAAGAGAGAGAACGAATTCTAACATTCCTTCTGAAGGTATCACAATAAGATTAGGAATTCCTGCCTTCAAATAGTAAGGAAATTCTCTCTCTGCTCGAATTTTAGTCGCACAAGATTGAAACAAATCCTCAAGGAAATAACCCAACTGATAAAGGTCTAGTACTGCATCAATGGTTGATGCTTCTTTATTGGGAGGATTTAGAAGAGATTCAACTGAAGAATATGTAATGGGTACTTCATTAATGGATTCTGTGTCACCATCTGCTTCATTGTCAAAGCACCAAGTCAGTAGTTTATCCTTCAAACCAATACCTTCATTGTTATTAGTTATATCAATAATCCCACGAATAACTAGTTCTAATGGCAAGTCTGCTTCCTCACTCACTTCCTGAGCCAGTTCCGTTTCCATAGTACTAAAACTCTCAGGAAATTCAGTTTCTTCATCAATTGGAGTAGAGAATGACTTTGGTGTAGGCATGCACTTTGGTTTAGTAGGACCAATATGAGAGTAGTGAGTAGAGATGGCTGCAGATAGTGACTGCTTTGAGAAATCGTGTGTATTTTCATAGTTAGATTTTAAAGTGGGATTCCGTTTAGGAATAATATTAAAGTGTTCTAATGCTTGTTGTATATCCTGCTTGGAGACATCAGGGTTTAACAATCTCAGTAGATGGTACAACTGTTCCAGTTCTCTATCCTCTCTGTCTTCAATAAATGAACTTATTCCCTTCTGTAAAAACACTATCTGCGATATAGTATAGTAATTTAGGAAATAATGCCTGTTCCTTGCTTCTTCAACATTTACTTTCCAATCTTCTAGAGTATCCCTCAATTTCTTTTACTTTCCATGAGAATATCATCCTGATGGTTACATTCTGAGAAAAGTTCATAGCTAAGATAGCGCTGATTACCAGTCTCAGCCAATTGGATTACAATTGTTCCTATCTCTATTATTGTGTCTAATTTGTGATTAAATAATTGGGAATTCTCATAACTACTTGTGTGTGTGTCTAGACCAGGTAACTCAGACTTACCAACGACAAGCATTAATTTGCTACGAAACTCTCTCAGCTGTTCTAGAGAGTATATTCTCTTCTCGCCATTCTCTCTTACAACACTTAGACTCACTATATCACAGAGATTCAGTGACTCTCCTATTTTTAAACAAAATTCTCCAGATTTGATAACACTATCTAGTTGCATAAGAGTTGTCTCCTCAACTGATCCATGAGACTTCTTCATTTCCTCCCAAAATCTAACATTCTCTCCGACCTGTCTCAGCAGCTTAGTCAGCTCCTTATTCCTCTCAACACTCTCAATCACCTGTCTGCATCTAGCAATGAGTGTCTCGTAACTGGTGTTCTCGTTTATCTCAAATATGATAGGAGCAAAGTTAGTGCAGACAGAACTGAGACAAGTTATTCTATCCACATCCACTGGACTACCTCCACAGGTTGTTAGAGATATGTCAACGAATGTTTTAAGCTCATTTAGGTCTTTTAGGTTGCTTCTTATCCACATTATGAATTCAATTCTATCAATAATAGCTTGTATCACGTCAAGATTGGATTTAGAGAGATTACTCAGGTTAGTTGCGACATTAATTACTTTATCAGTCACTTCCTTTAATTGTTTGTTTTCGAAGGTATGCTTTATGTTTTTCATATTTTGAATAATTTCAAAGTTACCGACAAGTCGAAGCTCATTTTTTAGCTTGATTATTAGGTTAGCACCATCAGAACATTGCTGTAGATCGGAGTAGAGGTGGATTTTATTTGCGCAAGTTTTATGAAAGTTTTTTTCACCTGTTTGAATTTTCATACTACCATAATCAAGTGCGATTAAATCTTTCAAAATAGTATCAAGACTCTCAGTACCATCGAAATAATAGCTCACATCAGAAATTAGAATAGTTTCGCACTTAAATTTATTAAGAAGATTGATTGAAAAATCATTGGCAGGCTCCCATATTTCTTCGTAGAATATTTTAATGTCAAATGAAGTTTGCATTGTAATCCCTTTTTGGTACATGTATTGATCAAAAACTCGAATGATAATTCTTGAATTCGATAGAGGAATACAAGCTCTGCACATAGAAACATATTGAGGGAAAGTAATGATTGCATTTATGTCTGGAGAATCAGTAAATATGTATGTATCTCCGTCAGGATAACAAATATCACCGATACATTCTTTTTCAAATTTGAAAGATAAGAAAGCAGATATTATTTCGCAGTTTACGTTATGTATAATTTCTATAAAGTTATTAAAATAACTCAGTAAGTTAAGCTGCTCTAAGATCCACTTGTACATCTTCAGACAAGAATCCAACTTAATAGTAATATTTTGAACAGAGTATTCACACTCTTTTACATTAAGAAGTATTCTAGTGAGGGTTAAGAAGTATTCCCTATTCTTATCAATCAATTCAAGATCTACTCCAGATATTTTGAAGTAATTTATTTGTTCAAACAAAGAGAAGAATTGTATTGAAGCCACTTCAAGCATATTTCTAGCTTCGGCGGAAAGAAATTGATCAATATTTTTATAGGAAAGAAAGGAAAAGTATGTGTCCCAAGAAGTCCAAGTAACAAAATGTATTATCGGATTGAGATTAAAGTTACCTTCTTCATTCAGTAATATCTCACTGAATATGCTGTTCACCTTCTTCAGTTGTCCAGTTAGCGATAATTGTTGATATAATCGCTTAACAAACTCATTTTTATCTCCTGACCTGATCGTCTGTAATCTTGAAGTAAGTTCCTTTAGAAATATCTCTTGTAAGAGAGGTGAATAGTTTACTTTTGTGTGAAGATGGATAAATATATCAATTATAAACTGTTGACTTAATTGAGGATCACTAAATCTAGTGACAAGAAAGTGTTCAATAATATCAAGCCACTTAATCTTTTTAGGAAATTGATATTGTGTTATAATTTCTTCCCAAAACATTATTTCGTTTAAGTAGTCAAAATAGAACATGTACTGTTTTAAAATTCTGACCGAATACCATTTATGTACAAAATTATTGAAATATTCAACCATTTTTTCAAAAGGAATTAGTGGATAATCTGGTAAATGAGAATCACAATAACTAAGCCCTTGAGATAGTAGAGTCAAACAGAGTTTGAACTGTTCTTGATTGAAATACTGAATTGGTAGTCTCATGTGAAAACAAGAATTAATTTTGTTAGACGATTAATGTCATGGACATCTAATTTTGTAGAATCCTTTGTAAAAGCTATTCCTATTGGGAAGTCCGACAATTCGCACCACGACAATTCGCACCCGACAATTCGCACCACGACAATTCGCACCAACGACAATTCGCACCGCGACAATTCGCACCACGACAATTCGCACCACGACAATTCGCACCTAATTTGATTGGCCAACTACTTAATCCCAATTTTAATTTTAAATTATGGATTCTTACTTGATTAATTTGCGAAAATATAAATTTAACTTGCCACTCTTTTAAAGCATTGTTCTCAGGAAGGTGATATATAGGTTTACAGTCGACTCTTTGAATAAAGTAAATTATGAATCGATATAATATTTTCGAAAAGTAAACAGGATGTAGAGATGAAGTATAGCAGCTGAATTGTATTGTTCTTAACTTCAAAAGTTTTCAAAGGCGTACAGGTCACCTGTTATTATTAAAATAGGCACCCTAAGTATAAAATATAAATCTTAATTTAATTATCAAACATTATACACAAATATATTTTTATTGGCGACAACAACAATAATAAAGCGGCATGGAAGAGCCTCTTAATCAGCCTTTTAGGCTGATTAAGTCGCAAAGAGGAGGAAGCAAGCTGGTGGAGAGAGGCTATATATATGGGATACAGAGGAGAGCAGGAGAGGTGACGCATTGGCTTTGCGAGAAGAGAGGGGTTTGCAACGCAAGAGTTCATACACAAGGTACGGAGAAAGTGAAGCGCACGAATGAGCACCTCCATGCCCCTGACGAGCAGGCAGTGAGCTGCTGTGAGACCAAGATAGGCATCAAGAGGCGGGCACGGGAATCGCAGGACAGCTCGCACCACATAGTGGGGGAGAGTATGGTGACGGTATCTGAGGGCACGGCTGTTAAGCTACCCAAGCTGGACAGCCTGAAGCGAACAATACAGCGCCAGCGCGTGCAGCAGCTGGCAGCCCCGGTGCAGCCTGCCGGTCTGGAGGAGCTGGTGCTACCGGCAGAGTACCAGCAGACAGCCAAGGGGGAGCAGTTCCTCCTCTACGACTCGGGACCGGGGACGCAGAGGATCCTCATCTTCGGGACACAGCGCAACCTGGAGATGCTGCGACTGTCGGACTACTGGATGGCTGACGGCACCTTCAAGACGGCGCCCTCCCTCTTCGCCCAGGTGTATGTGGTGCATGCACTCCGTGGAGGGCCTCATGTCATGCGGGATGGTCACCTGCTGCCGAGTCTGTTCGTGCTGCTGCCCAACAAGACGGAGGCTACCTACAGGAGGATGTGGGAGCAGATTCGCCTACTCTGTCCCCTTGCCCAGCCGAGGGGGATGCTCTTGGACTTCGAGAAGGCTGCGATTAACAGCTTTGAGGCGGTGTGGCCGGACACACTGGTCAAGTGCTGCTTCTTCCACCTCACGCAGAACGTATGGCGCAAGGTGCAGGCTGCTGGCCTGCAGGCTGCCTACAGCCAGGACGAGGAGCTGGCTATGCGCATCCGACACCTCCCAGCTCTCGCGTTCGCCCCGATCACGGATGTGCCCGGCCTGTTTGCAGCTGTAGCGACGCTGCTCCCGATGCCAGAGGCCGCCGAGCTGGTCCTGTACTTCGAGGGGACCTACATCGGGCGTACTCTCCCAGGCGGCACATACCAGGCGCCGCTGTTCCCTATCGACCTCTGGAACTACCACATGGAGACGCCCTTCGGACTGCCTCGGACTACCAACGCCGTGGAGGCCTGGCACCGCAGCTTTAACGCCACTGTTGGCTGCCACCACCCTACCATATGGAAGTTCTTAGCTGCCCTGATGCGGGAGCAGGGCCTTGTGGAGGTGCGGCAGGCTAAGTTCACCGCAGGAGCGGCGCCCACCAAGCGGAAGAGCGCACAGGCTAACGAGAAGAAGTTGACTAACCTAACAACCAGCTATTATAGTCGTAGTCGTATAGAGTTCCTAAGAGTCGTAGCACACCCTTTAGTAGAGAGGGATTAACAGCCTAGTGATAGGTATTAATCCGCTCCCAAACTGAAATGATGTGCTACTCCTCTCAAGAACTCTATACGACTACGACTATAATAGCTGGTTGTTAGGTTAGTCAACTTCTTCTCGTTAGCCTGTGCGCTCTTCCGCTTGGTGGGCGCCGCTCCTGCGGTGAACTTAGCCTGCCGCACCTCCACAAGGCCCTGCTCCCGCATCAGGGCAGCTAAGAACTTCCATATGGTAGGGTGGTGGCAGCCAACAGTGGCGTTAAAGCTGCGGTGCCAGGCCTCCACGGCGTTGGTAGTCCGAGGCAGTCCGAAGGGCGTCTCCATGTGGTAGTTCCAGAGGTCGATAGGGAACAGCGGCGCCTGGTATGTGCCGCCTGGGAGAGTACGCCCGATGTAGGTCCCCTCGAAGTACAGGACCAGCTCGGCGGCCTCTGGCATCGGGAGCAGCGTCGCTACAGCTGCAAACAGGCCGGGCACATCCGTGATCGGGGCGAACGCGAGAGCTGGGAGGTGTCGGATGCGCATAGCCAGCTCCTCGTCCTGGCTGTAGGCAGCCTGCAGGCCAGCAGCCTGCACCTTGCGCCATACGTTCTGCGTGAGGTGGAAGAAGCAGCACTTGACCAGTGTGTCCGGCCACACCGCCTCAAAGCTGTTAATCGCAGCCTTCTCGAAGTCCAAGAGCATCCCCCTCGGCTGGGCAAGGGGACAGAGTAGGCGAATCTGCTCCCACATCCTCCTGTAGGTAGCCTCCGTCTTGTTGGGCAGCAGCACGAACAGACTCGGCAGCAGGTGACCATCCCGCATGACATGAGGCCCTCCACGGAGTGCATGCACCACATACACCTGGGCGAAGAGGGAGGGCGCCGTCTTGAAGGTGCCGTCAGCCATCCAGTAGTCCGACAGTCGCAGCATCTCCAGGTTGCGCTGTGTCCCGAAGATGAGGATCCTCTGCGTCCCCGGTCCCGAGTCGTAGAGGAGGAACTGCTCCCCCTTGGCTGTCTGCTGGTACTCTGCCGGTAGCACCAGCTCCTCCAGACCGGCAGGCTGCACCGGGGCTGCCAGCTGCTGCACGCGCTGGCGCTGTATTGTTCGCTTCAGGCTGTCCAGCTTGGGTAGCTTAACAGCCGTGCCCTCAGATACCGTCACCATACTCTCCCCCACTATGTGGTGCGAGCTGTCCTGCGATTCCCGTGCCCGCCTCTTGATGCCTATCTTGGTCTCACAGCAGCTCACTGCCTGCTCGTCAGGGGCATGGAGGTGCTCATTCGTGCGCTTCACTTTCTCCGTACCTTGGGTGTGAACTCTTGTATTGCATTCCTCCCTCTTCTCAAAAAGCCATTGCCATCCTCTCCTCTCTCTCCTCTCCATCAGGTGCAGCTACCAAAGAAGCAAGGACAGAGGTCAAGAAGTGGTAGCTGCACCTACATCTCTCTCTCCACCAGCATACGACAACTTAACTTAACTATATATTAATTAACTTTACACTAAACAACTTAATTCTTCTACATAACTCTGCAACTATCAACTTAAGAGAATTAAATCCTACAACTATCAACTTAATTCTCTATTTAATCCTACAACTATCAACTTAATTCTCCAACTTAATTAATCAAATATTCATTAATTTTTATCTATTTTGTTATAATTATATCATTATTTTATGTTTGTTGTAAAATGTATTTATTAAATCATTCTAATATACTATTTAAACTCTTAAGTGAAATGAATAACTGACAGGGATTAATTATTGTCCTCAAGGAATTTGACCTATGTTAGCTAGTTACCCTAATCCGAGCAGCGGTGTTCTGATTCAAAAAAATCTGTTCCGATTAGTTAATCCGTTCGGATTAATGAAGTAATGTTACAGTTTATGGACGTGCCTGGTGTATCCGCGTGACTGTATGGTATTTATTAATAAATAACTAATAGAACTAAGTAACTAAACTGAAATCATGCAGGTGGAGCCAGCAGGTAAATCACCAAACTTCAATATGTACAGTGAATTTAAAGAAACATACAATAGTATCTAATTTTAAATGTCACATACTAATTAGTTCCCACTTGACGCCTTGTACCCATAAATCGGTAACGTATGTCTCATTGTATGCTGTGTTGCCATCTAATATTGAGGGCGAATCGGCTAAAAACTGAAAGAGTTATTCCCAAATATGTGCCTGTATAACGTCATAATCCCGTTATTTCGTTTAGAAACCCCATAGATCGTTGTCAGCGTGTAAAATTACCCCTGCATGCAAATTTTCAGATTTCTAGAGCTTGTGGTCTTTCCTATTTATTCTGGACAAACACACAAAAATTGTACTTTTGATTTGCCGTAGAACTCGGTTAAGACGTACAACCTGCCACCTGGGAAACAAGAAAAAGTACGTACTAACCGAGGTACAAGTCGAATACTGTGTTCAATGATATGAATACGTTGTAAGGTATTCAAGTCTTTAACATACTTAACGATAAGATTAAAGTATTTTAGTTGTCAGCTACTCACTTAAATCAAATACTAACTGAGTTCCGCTGATAGTTTTCTAGAGTACGAACTAACCGAATTAAGATGAATACATTTTATTTACTTGGTAATATAAATTGATACGTCTTATCCGACTATGTATTTATAATGGATCAGATAGAAAAAAGATCGTTATTCGAGAACAGTAAGTAGTATAGTATCCGAGAGTACGTACTAAACGAGTTAAACTGTATAAATTAATTAATTAAATAAGCATTAATTTGAATTAAAAAGTTTCAATAATATAAAGAACTAGATTGAAAAAGTTAAATTTAGAATAACTTGATCTAATAGATTTATGTAATGGAATCAAAATGTTTTGGGTAATCATAATCACTTTGATTAACGGTTTGTCTTTTGTATTTGTACTTCGTATATTTGAAAACAATTCCAAAACAATAATCAATACGTATTCTTAATTCGACTTGATCTAATAGAATTTATGTAATTGATTCAAAATGTTTGGGTAATCACTTCAAGGTTTTTCTTTTGTACTTTCCGTATATTTGAAAACAATTCCAAAACAATAATCAATACGTATTCTAATTCACTTGATCTTAATTCACTAGATCATAACCGGATAACATTTCTTAAATATAATTTAGCTAGCAACGATGAAACCAATAAAGAATAGTCTTAAAATTCATCTTAATGCATTTATCTAACGTTTGTTCTAAATGCAATTAAATATTTATTGTGCCATTAAATTGGCCAATCAAATTAGGTGCGAATTGTCGTGGTGCGAATTGTCGTTGGTGCGAATTGTCGTTGGTGCGAATTGTCGCGGTGCGAATTGTCGCGGTGCGAATTGTCGCGGTGCGAATTGTCGGGTGCGAATTGTCGGGTGCGAATTGTCGTGGTGCGAATTGTCGGTATCCGAAATTGGAATGTCAAACTGAAAACATTTATTTTTCAAAATTGGTTCAATTGATTCTTCAATCAATTCAACCAATTTTATATTTAAATCATGGTTTTCAAGTTGGTAAATATAAATCAAGTAACATCCTAGATAGAACTTGCTTACAAGAGATTTTAGATCCATATGTGCATTTTTCTCCGAAGTATATGCATTCTTTATCCAACCTCCAACTAGTTTTACCAAATTATCATAAACCATAGATTCTGTGAATTCCCAATTTCTTATACCTTGACCACCAGAAGGTTGAATATCAAAAGTCATTAACATATTTACTAGTTTCTTAAAGTGTGTAACAAAATCTTCCAAATTACAACAAGGCTCTGAGTGCCCTAATCCCAAGTAAGAAGGCAATAAGGTTTGTAGAGATGCTAGTCTTCTATCAGCAATATTGTAGAACGGGATATCCTTATCATTCCTTCCAGATCCCCCCACGTAACTAATAGCTGTACTTACAATGCTCCAAAACACTGTGTCCTCTTTTTTACGGATTTCAGGTAGAATCATCATATCAAATTGTTGATAAGTAGCATTAATCAAATTTTGTTTGGGATGTTTAATAGTGTCCCATATAAAGTAACGATCAAAGTTGTTAGAAAAATGGTGTAGTTGTTCAAAACCTTTATTGTTGTCCTTTGAATAAATGAAATATTTGTAAGGGAAACAAATCTTGCCACTAGTAATAAGTTTCAATGGAAATTTCAATGTACCGCTGATAGTTACGAACTTACCACAGTGTAACTTGATAGTATTTACAGTGGAACCTCTATAAGTGGGGGAGCTGGGACGGGGAAAATTTCAATTGCCCCCCATTCCCCGGTTATAAAATTCAATTGGAAAAACATTACATATGCTATATTATACAAAATATTCATATAACACACACATTAATGCACGTTCTAGTTCTTATTTGTATATTATGACAATTTAGTTAACTGCTGATATACACTAGGTGATTTCTTCTAAAAACATCAGAGTAGATCAATCGAAAAAAAAATTTCTGTAGAACTTTAGAGTCGATTTATTGGAAATATTGTAATATTTTATAAGAATCATGTTAGGATTTGTCCATTCCCCCCATTTATGGAGGTTGTTTTGTATGGAGATAAAAACTCCTTGAAATTTATGGTCCCCCATTCCCCACTTCCCCGCTTATAGAGGTTCATTTGTATGGATATAAACGAATATGGTAAAAAAATTCCCCACTTATGGAGGTTCCCCATTTATAGAGACCCCACTTATAGAGGTTGCACTGTATTCTACTAAATAGAACAACAGATGTGTGGAAATTACCAAAATACTTATGTCCTATTCGGAAACAAATAGCGTCGACCTTCTTCCAATATTCTTTAAGTATTAGTGTGGTAAATTGAATGTTGACATAAGAAGTTTCGGATGGATCAATTTCTGAGTAAATTTTGAATTTTGTATTTAAGGATTGATGATCTGGTTGGGACTTATCGCTGTACTTATCCTCAATTCTCTTACTTTTACGGCTGCAGGAAATAGGATCTGAAATCTGAGAGTCTTCATTTTTACCCCTCTTTCGATTAGCACCATGAGAACTATCTTTATCTCTTTGATTTGCTATTTGTGCGTCGGGTTTAGCTTTTAACTGAAGAATGCCATTTGTTGTGATGTTATTAGAATTTTCTCTATTGAGTAATTTGGGGAAATTTGATGAATGTAAATCGAATCGCTTTTCCTCTTGCTCCAGAGGCAAATCTACAACTCCAGATAGAGAAGAGTGTAAATCTGAAGGAGTTGTATGTGACAATTTCTTTTCCTGGACACTAGCTGGATCGCTTTCTCCGGGTAGAGATGATTGTACATCTGCCGGAGCTGAAATTGGAGGTTCCTTTTCTAGCTCGCAAGCTGAATTGCTTTCTCCAGGTAGAGATGATTGTACATCTGGCGGAGTTGAAAGCGAAGGTTTCTTTTCTTGCACGGTAGCTGGATCGCTTTCTCCAGGTAGAGATGATTGTACATCTGGCGGAGTTGAAAGCGAAGGTTTATTTTCTAGCTCGCAAGCTGAATTGCTTTCTCCAGGTAGAGATGATTGTACATCTGGCGGAGCTGAAATTGGAGGTTCCTTTTCTAGCTCGCAAACTGAATTGCTTTCTCCTGGTAGAGATGATTCTACATCTGGCGGAGCTGAAATTGGAGGTTCTTTTTCTAATTCGCAAGCTGAATCGCTTTCTCCGGGTAGAGATGATTCTACATCTGGCGGAGCTGAAATTGGAGGTTCCTTTTCTAGCTCGCAAGCTGAATCGCTTTCTCTTGGTAGAGATGAATGTACATCTGGCGGAGCTGAAATTGTAGGTTCCTTTTCTAGCTCGCAAGCTGAATCGCTTTCTCTTGGTAGAGATGAATGTACATCTGGCGGAGCTGAAATTGTAGGTTCCTTTTCTAGCTCGCAAACTGAATTGCTTTCTCCTGGTAGAGATGATTCTACATCTGGCGGAGCTGAAATTGGAGGTTCTTTTTCTAATTCGCAAGCTGAATCGCTTTCTCCGGGTAGAGATGAATGTACATCTGGCGGAGCTGAAATTGGAGGTTCCTTTTCTAGCTCGCAAGCTGAATTGCTTTCTCCTGGTTGAGAAGATTGTACATCTGGCGGAGCTGAAATTGGAGGTTCGTTTTCTAATTCGCAAGCTGAATTGCTTTCTCCTGGTAGAGATGAATGTACATCTGCCGGAGCTGAAATTGGAGGTTCCTTTTCTAGCTCGCAAGCTGAATCGCTTTCTCCTGGTAGAGATGAATGTACATCTGGCGGAGCTAAAAGCGAAGGTTTATTTTCTAGCTCGCAAGCTGGATCGCTTTCTCCAGGTAGAGATGATTGTATATCTGGCGGAGATGAAAGCGAAGGTTTATTTTCTTGCACGCAAGCTGAATTGCTTTCTCCTGGTAGAGGTGGATGTAATTCTAGAAAAGGTAGCCTCTCCTTAAGTTCAAGAAAATTTGGTGATGGCTTTTCATTTAATAATATTTGAGAACAATAAGGACATGCTTTTGCTTTTTTTCCTGGCAATCCATCTGGAAAATCTTCCCAGAAATCACATTTAGTATCTGGACAAAATTTAGACATGTTGCATCATTTTCGGTTTCTGTTAGAAATAAATCTAAATCTGTAATGGAAATATTTCAAGATTGATAGATAATTACAATAGGCCCTAGCAAATTCGACACTCTTGCAGTATACTGATAAAAAAATTGTTGGATTATTGAATGTCCCATTATAAAAGACATTATATTTCCAACCAAATTGTGAGATGTGTATCCTATAAGTCGCAATAAGCGAGCGTTCAATTTAGAGGAGCACCGGATAGGAAATTTTGCTTACCTATTATTTATACAGTAGTCTCCCAAAAACGGACACTCCGAGAAGCGGTCAACCTCTCTACAACGGACAAACCTCGTGGAACGGAATGAATTTTCTATACAGACTTTAATATCTTTTACGGACATTTTTCTTGAGATTTCAAGGAATTTCATGACGATTAGGCCATAAAAATTGTAAATGTGTTGAAAAGCTTATTCCATCCCTCGTTGCATAGATCGACATATAAACCAAAAGAGAAAAAATGCAGCATCGTACCCAGTATAACAACTTTCTGGCAAGAGGCTACCAGGGATATTTTACGAATTTCTTCCAAATTCGAATTAAAAAATAATAGTAGTGTATTAATAAGTGAGTAGAACAAAACTGGTGTGACAAAACTCGTAGCTTTACTAATTTTAGCAAAGAAAATCCCGTTATTTATTTATATAGCCATACTTGCCAACCGTCCCGCTTTTTGGCGAAGATTTTGTCAATTGTCCCGCGTCCCACTTTTAGACACATTTGTCCCGCTTTTTGTACCCTGTATTTCATTTTTGTGACAATAACAATAAAATATAAAGATCTGAGCATTGCTTCTTCCAATTTATAATAGGTAATAAATCTGTAGAATTGACTAGATTCCCGTTTTATTGACGGGACGTCTCGTTTTATGCAATTGGAGCAAGGTTCCTTCCGTTGGGATAATCAAATTATTACAATTACTAGGACATCCGTACAAATAGTAATACTCATAGGCGTAGCAACATGTCCCAACCATGGGGGGGCGGACGAAAGAAGCTTAGCTTCCTTACCAGGTCTCTTAAAAAGTTAACTATATTTATGGGACGCTTAATTAACCCTATAGGGCATGTTATTCGTGGAGTGGATTTCCCGTAATTATCACCATGACCTTTATTTCACTCAAAATGATTCCAATAGCGCATTAGGTGAATACTAGTGGATGTCTGCATATTTATCGTAATTTCATGGGGGGGGCGGACAAATACAGCGCCCCCCCCCATGACTAAGCCATTGGGGGGGCAGTGCCCCCCCCTGCCCCCCCCTCAGCTACGCCTATGTACTAATCATAGGCGTCGTAAATGCAAAGGTCAATCCTTCGGGCCGCCCGGAAATTCCGGGTAAACTCGGAGTATAGTATTAGTAGCATAGGGACAATCCCTTCGGCCCGCCCGGACATTTCCGGGCACCCGGGCGGTTTACGACGCCTATGGTACTAATACTACTTCACTTTTTATGTACTAATGTTCTTTGTCCCGCCAAACTTCCTTATGTCCCGCCAAAATTCATTCCTCCGTCCCGCCAAAGACTTGCTATAGGTTGGCAAGATGATATACAGTCTACCCCGCTTAATAGAGTCACCTCGGGACCAGGTTGCTTTGACCCGATTAAAAGCGGAGAAATCTATTAACAGTAAATATTTTAAGCCAAAACGTAATTCCGTCCTATAAATCCTGCGAAATTTTGACCCGATTATGCAGTGAAATCTATTAACCGGTGGCTCTATTTAAGCGGAGTCGGCTGTATCATAAAATCTTAATATAGAAACAATTTCCAAAAAAGCGGGAGTTTGAAAAGTTTGGCGGGAGGTCGGGAGGAAATGGGATACACATTCGAAGATAAATACGTAGAGATATACTATCAAACTGTTACGGGTTTTGTCACCCTTAGTAACGAACCTTAAGTATTAGAGTTAGGCTGATAGTTATAACTTAGATTAGAGTAGGTTTTTAGTAGTATCTATACTTGTTTGTTTCCCTTCTAACATTATTTCTTTTTATTTGTTGTTAATAACGGACAACGATACTCAAGATTGCAAAAACATTATTTTCGAGTTTATTTCATATTCCTGGTTGTACTAATCGGGAAGATAAGCAGACAATTTTTTTTTAAATTCTGAGTTGAATTGAAATCATTGATATTTGCCAAATTTAGTGGAAGTATTTATGATATACGCACTATGCTGTTCAGAGAAATTGATACTAGTCTGTTTTTCGATAGTACCCTAAAGGTACAGCTACACTGAAAATTTCAGGTGATTCTGACAACTAGTTTTGCTGTAGTGACCATTATAAGTTCCAGGAATGTGAAGGTCATCATGAATCTCATTGGGTGGTCCATTTTTTAATATTTAATGATTCTCAGGCATCCGTCCACTTATATTTGAAATTTTGAGCGCAAAATGCTCGCAATACCCGACTTCCTATTAGTCGATAATACTTTTCGTGACCCTAACACGCACAGTTTTCAAAATGATCCATATATGGGCATGTAATGTGCCCATTTTTGATGACGCAGCAAATTTTTAACTCCTCAAATAATGACTCTAGAGCTTAGCACTAAATTTCCAATCACATCGATGCACTATTGCAAACCTATTAGAAGAACAATTGAACCCATTATCCAAAAGTTTGCTAACTTATAAATTCAACGGTTTACGCCCATAATAGTGTGAAAAGTAAAATAAAAATATATTTACATTAGGTTCAACTATTGCAAATTTGGTCCAAATTGTTTGAAACCAAGTCTAAACTAATGAGGACATATGTAATTCCGGAGGATTTTTCAAACTAACATCTACCATGCAAACTTTCTAACTTCTATATCTTTGAAGTTGGTTATGGACAGCCAATTTACAAAATTAGTCCAATCATTCAAATTTGGAGGTCGAAATGTGACTTCAAAGGGCTATAACTCCCAAAGTATGAATGGTAGATGTTAGTTTGAAAAATCCTCCGAAATTACACATGTCCTCAGTAGTTTAGAGTTGGTTTCAACCAATTTGAACCAAATTTGCAATAGTTGAACCAAATGTAAATACTTTTGATTTGAAAAATGACCTTTGCATGATGATACACACATTCCTGAGCTCTAAAATGGTCGCTAGAGCAAAAGTAGAGGTCAGATTCACCTGAAAATTTAAGTGTAGCTGTATTTTACTGAGTACTGAGCGAAAACATTCTAATCTCACATTCGATCTTGAGTATCGTAGTCCCTTACTCAACTCACCGTGGATAACATTGCTAAAATAATTAACTATATTTATATAATTTATTATATATACATAATTAATTAATGGCATTAAATTCAAGATTGTGTATGATACAAACAAACTTCAAATTTATAAATCGTTCCTTTGTCCCGTACTAACTTGATAAATTGGTGTAAATATGTACCTTGAGGCGTTCATTTCATGTCGAAAAAAATCCAAAATTGCAGCAATGCCGACAGCATGTTCCTTTGGAGGCACTATCAATAAACCACCACCAAAATATAGTGCCACCTGGGCCGTAGCCACTGGTCAGATTGGTCAGGTTTCAACCTGACCACTTTTGGTTAATGAATTTTCCCAAAAATGGCACCACTCGGTCAGGTTGGTCAGATTAATCTGACCAATCGATCAGGTTGGCTAGATTAACCTGACCACTCGGTCAGGTTAGTTAGGTTAACCTGATGTAATAATCTAACCATTGATCTGTATACTAGTCGGCCGTACCGATACTAGTGGGGTTTCGTTCCATTACAGGAACTCATCAGGAGGGTGACCCTCGACCCCATGACTACCCCTGGTATCAGGGTGGTCACTGGTCACGCTTATTGCCACGGTGACTCCTTAACAACCACTCGTGCCTCCTGCCGGCGTAGTAGTCCCAGACTACTACCAGTCTCGATACTACACCTGAGACCTGACCACTTAGATTTTAGTGGCTTCGGCCCTGTCACCAAAGGAACATGTGTAGGCACAGCTGCAATTTTTTCTGATTCAAACAACAATTATTTAAATGTATTAGGAAATCCGTAAATGGCACTCATAGGATCCTCTCTATATACTAAATATTCCTGAAGTTAGAAATCATTAAATACGTGAAATAATTTTTTTGAAAGTGGGCGCACGTTGGATTGGATTTACTTTCGAGAGTAAAACATCAGTGCATCGTGCGGTATGCATCTATGTATCTATCTATATTATTAATTAATACACAAACCTTTATGTGTGCATATGTCACCCTCAATACCCGAAATCAGTCAGTACCCGTAATGACAGTACAGTTTTCTAAAGACAAGTTAGTACAGTTTTTACTACTCAGTACAGTACAGTTTTACAATTGAATAGTCAGTACAGTTTACTAGGCAGTACAGTTATTTTGCGGGTACTGACTAGTCATTACGGGTACTGACTGGTTCCGGGTATTGACCTTAACATATATATATATTAGTTTGTATGCTCCGAGTTGATTGAAGAAAGTGGACGGTTTCCAAATGTGATATTTGGCATATAGGGCTAACTTTTGGCACCCGCCAACAAGTTGAGGTTTCCACTCAAAATTTATCACACCTCGACAAGTTATGACGTCATTGTCACAATTCGAGAACCCTGAAAATTCACTTATTGGCACATAATTCGCGCCCTCTAAGAGATAAAAAATCTGAAAATTTAATAAAACTTGTACATTATTGATGCGGACACGTTGGTGTCCGCATCAATAATGTACAAGTTTTATTAAATTTCATATGCCAAAAATCACATTTGGAAACCGTCCAGTTTCTTCCATCAACTCGTAACATACAAACAAATATAGCACACACCCACCCACCCAGGCTTGTGTTTTAATAGTATAGATATTGAAATTCTTGTTAAATTAAACATTCGGCAAGTGCAATCAGAAGAAGCACACTCCCATCCCGTCTGTGAGGGGCTTTTACTAGTAGAATCACACTAAAATCCCATTTTCAATTGAAATTCAATTAACTTTCAGTTTGACTTTGACATTCCGAGGCAACGAAGTATTTAATTAGGCCATAAAATTTGTAAATGTATTGAAAAGCTTATTCCACCCTGGCTACATAGATTGACATATAAACTAAACGAGAAAAAAATTCACCATCGTATGTATAACAAGGCCACCTGGGATATTCTTAAGATTCTTTAGCCCACTTATTAATACACTATACTTTTATTTTTTTAATTCGAATTTGGAAGAAATTCTTAATTAACTAACTTACGTTAGTTAATTATATGAGTAGAACAAAACTGGTACTCGTATCTTGACTGATTTTAGCAAAAAATCCCGTTATTTTACTTGTATCATAAAATCTAAATATAGAAACAATTTCCAAAAAAGCGGGAGTTTGAAAGATTGGATGGAGGTCGGGAGGATGGGAGAAAAAATGGCAAAAATCGGGAGAGTTGGCAACCCTGCTATTAGTGCTATAATATGTGACGAAATCTCTCCCAAATTTTTCATATTATACCAGTGGCGGACCGAAAAATTATTTTCTATTTTGAATTTCTTGATGAAATTTTCTGTGAGTAAATCCAACATATAGAACATGCGAAATAAGGGGACATACCTAATTTACGGAACGGAATGGAACAGTTCCGTATTTTGTTGATGCCTAATTTACGGAACGGAACGGAACCATTCCGTAATTTGTTGATGCCTAATTACGGAACGGAAAGGAACGATTGATAGTTTATTACTGACCGAAACTCGTTCGATTAATTAAGCATTTATCACCCTTTCTGACTACAGAATACGTGAATAGTAGAATTGTATTTAATTATTGAAAGATAAATATTTGTATTAATTAAATGATAGATTAAATAAATAATACTATTAGAAATAGGTAAGTGAAATCTGGTAAAACACCACTATCAGACTTTAGGACATCTTCTACATTACCATCTAAATGCTTTGTCCTTCATTTGGGTGACTGCTATAGATACACAGGCTCCAATATGGAACCATTCAGAACAACTATGGCATCTAACCATGGGATTGATTTCCGGCATCCTACAGTAGCAATATTCCCTGATGTTTCTTTCAACGTTTATAATATCGCCTCTTCTTCTCTCTTTGATAACAGGAAACATTGAAAATGTTCACGTCCAAGGCAGGTCAGCAAATGGTTCCGAAATAGCTTTTGATTAAAGCGATACTTACCAGGACTCTTTCCGAAACATAAGGCTGTTGCATAAGCTATAGCAAAGATCCCGCAATCATTAACTCCAGCTTGTTTGACTATATTTAAAAATTTTAATAAAATCCACTCTTCCTTCGTACAAAGTAGACTTGAAATTTGTTTTTTCACATCTTCTGCTACGGTAATGAATAAACTATCGTACAAGCGTACTTCAGGGTGCTTAGTTCCAATTGTAGAAATTGTCAACCAATGATTAGACCCGCTGTGGTGAGCATGAGACACCGTAAATGTATCTCACACCCATCGGGATACGACATGTGGTGGAAGTGGTTTCGTCCTATCACAAGGACTCATCAGGAGGGTAACCCTCGACCACACTACAACTGGTCTACTCCAGTTCTAGTTACCAGTGAGCCATGCCGTTCTCCTACCACAGGTACTAAGCACAACCCACCTACACTAGGACCCCTCTAGTGCACTCCTGTCAGCCCGTCATCACACCGCCATGAAGAATCTGAATGAATTCGCCAGTTTCAATCTAGAGATTGCCGCACAATCCAACAGCTGTATCTTGGAAACCTGACCCGACGAATGAATCTATTCACAAATTGTTTGGCTAGAATTTTCTGACTCGCGTGAATCAACTTATCATCAATCTAATTATTGCTTAATAACATCTGTTTGTGGTCCTGTAATAGATTATATTGTTTTAGCCAATATTCGTTTTCTTCACAATGACTTTGTGAAGCTTTAGACTCATCAATCTCAATTACATCATCGTTTAGAGGGTAACTTTTCTTCTGTTTATGAAAATACAATAGATTGCGTGCAAGCTCATTTTTCTTACACTCATATTGAAAAGTGGGTGTATGTGTCTCGTTTCCCTGTTTATAAGTTAAATTGAGGGATTCACTTTCACTCATATTTCCAGTTGAGGAGGTCTCGGAAATATTATCACATAGAAATAGAAAATGCGAGTATTGAGAAGAATTGTCTTCTTTCGTATCTAGTATGTTGACGTGAGGAACTGATTGTTTGAATGGGGATGAATTGTCTTGTTTTGCATTTTGTGGGTTTATTGTTACAGGTGAAATGGAATATACAGTAGAGCCTCTGAACAACGGACACCTTGGGACCGGAACCGTTGTCCGTTATTTAGAGGTTGTCCGCTATTTAGAAGTTGCTTTTCTATTAGACATATGCTAAATAAATAAATCCGTGCCACGAGGGTTGTCCTTTATTTAGAGGTTGTCCGCTATTTGGAGTGTCCGTTATGGGAGGCTCCACTGTATATTAGAATTTTCCGAACTAGAATCCACCAGACGTTCTTGAGTAGTATTTGAATTCGAGCATATATTTTCAGGTGTTAGGTCAAGTGGAAAATATGCTGGGATATCCATTTTTATCTGGTTCTCATCTACGTCCATCTTTCGTGCTCTCTTCCTTCCTGATGTTTTATCTTTACGAATGCGAGTTCTTTTACGAAACATTGTCAAATTTAATTTCTGATGCTTCGTAACACTAGTTTCGCTACCAATGCTTATTTTTACAGCTATGATGTGATAACATATCCCACTTGGGGCAACTACACATCTCCCGTGGGAATAGGCGGACAACAGATGGGCGGTTGCCAGAACCAATAACATTGAATAAATGTAGCTTGGGATCAAATGAGATGTTTCCTGAGTGTAGTATTATATGTGCTCTTTCAATTTGGGTTAGAGAGGAGTGGGGCTTCTGGTATCCTAATTTCACTTCCTGCTGTTCTGACAATCGAACGTCAGTGTAAGCAACAATACCCTTTTCTCAGATACGATTGACAATCTCTTGAAGAGATACACATATGAATTCAGGTTCTGAGATGTCAGCCTCCTCCATCATAGAGAGAAATTGTGTATGAAGGTGATAATTGCCTTGATTAGCAAAATTCTTTTTATTTCATTCATAAAAAATGATTGAAGGAGGTAAAATGATAAGAGGATACAATCTACTGGAACTTCTTTCCATTGTTGCAAACTTTTCAAGACCATGTTAAAGCTTTCAGACTGATCCGTAAGTACTCCACTGAATGGACAATATACACCTTCTTTCTCTAGTTTCCACCGGCCAATAGATTTATGAATTTCTGGATGTATATTCTTCAAGTAATATTGAAGAATTGGATTGATCCAGTTCGCAGTACGTTTTTCAAGCTCTGCCTCGTAAGCATCATGAGAAGGCTTGTGGAATAGATCATTCATGTCAGAGATTAATATTTGAACTTGATTACGGTTGATGTTATGATTCCTGCACCAGTATCGTGCACTTCTGAAAATGTGGTTCCAGCAGCGGAGTCTGATTGAATTGGGAAGAAATTTTCTAATCGCATTTACAATTCCTTTTTCTTCGTCAGTCACTATTGGATATACTCTTTGTGTAAGTGCTGAAACTTTAATAGCGGCCATTTCAAACAGGATCTCATGGTTTTTTTGTAGCTTCCGTTCATGTATTAAAAATAGTCCTGGAATTACTGGAGACTCTTAAGCTCTTAAGATCGTGTGCCGAAAGAGAAGCGGAGATACGAAGAAATCTCCAAGGTTGAATGTGGTATCATATGAGAATACCTTATTATATGAAATTAACGCGCCATGTAATTAACGCGAAGGAAATTAACGCTCCATGAAATTAACGCGAATTGGAGCTGAACATTTTCAAATACATGAAATTAACGCGAATAAATTTTATAAAAAAATTTCAGGATTATTAATCTCCTGATTGAATACCATTATTGTGCCCAAATAGGCTACCAGTCTACTTGATAGACATGGTATATCCTTTCAAACTAGTTGCACATCTGAAAATATGTAGATCGGAAGTTTGTCCATCCATTGTATAATTTTGCTAAATAGCAGGAAATTAAGGTCATGGAAATTAACGCTCCATTAAATTAACGCGAAGGAAATTAACGCGATTTGGAGAAATTCGCGTTAATTTCATGGCGCGTTAATTTCCTATAAAAGGTAACTGTTTTGACTGTGACTCTATTTGCAAGATGCGATCCATTTGATCCATAATGTCCTTCATCCCACAAACAACTATTAGATCTAGATAAGTCTGGATCGTCCACACGAAATCTGGTAAATCATAAGCTATTTCATGTATATTGTATAAAGCATCATGAGAAATTCTGTTCTGTTTATTAATAGTCATCTTAATGTTTCGTACCTTAACACAAATGAAATACATATTGGTCATCCTTCTACAGGGTTGTTTGATTTAAATCAAGTGATTTAAATCATGATTTAAATCAATGATTTTTATTAATAAAAATCATGATTTAAATCAAAAATCTGATTTTGATCAAAGAAGTCTGATTTAAATCAAAAAAGTCGGACTTTTTTGATTTAAATCAGATTTTTTATGTCTATTGTTTTTTGCGAAAAAAGAAAAGAAATACATTGATAATGAATCAAATTACATTGATAATGAGTCATTAACAATGTAATTAATCTATTAGCCAAATAATATACGCCAGTGTGATATAGATTGCAAAAAAAAACAATTAAAATCAAAATTCTGATTTAAATCAAAAAAATCTGATTTAAATCAAAAAAATCGGATTTTTTTGATTTTTTAAAAAAAATCATGATTTTTATCAACCCTGTCCTTCTATAACTTTTTCCCATTCCAATTCATGCTATAAAAGCACAGTGTTAACATTTATGGATGGCGGAAAGAAGTTTACAGAATTATGAGTATTTTTGTGCTAGCAAGGATGCAAAGTTAAAAACCTGGTACAGTGAAGCCTCGTTAATACGAATTCCAACGGACGGTAAAAATTTCGTTCGCTTTATCCGGAGTTCGTATTAACCGGAGTATTACCCATTCAATAGGCATTGTAGGGACTTGATTTGTGGATCTGTTTGTTCGTCTTATTCGGAAATTCGTATTAAATGTGTTCGTACTAACGAAGTTCTACTGTAATTGAATTTACCTGTTTGATATCCCTGGGTTTCATAACTCTTGATAGAGAGGGGTTGCAGTTCATTGCTGCAATTTCTGATTTATACAGTTTAGCTGGGTCAGTATTTGAGACTTTCTCTGCTATCAATTTCAATGAGGAAGGGCATTGTTTGCAGTAGATTGTTCGGTGTGCTTCTTCTGGTTGCCATGAGGGAAATCTTCGGATATGTTTTCATCTCCAATGTACTAAATTAAACCTACGTGTATTTAATATTATTATCCTGTAAAGGTTAGGGCTGGAGCCTAGTACCCCAGTATTTATATTACTTACTTTATCTTCATTGTCAAGTAGCACATACGCATGTCTAGTAAAACCATTTGAACGTCCTTAGGTGTATCAATAGAATAATAACTTTTTCGAACGATTGGTCTAGATCGAGGAAGTTTAATGACACCATTATTTGCCCATCGATATTGATCCGACTTCCAATCATCTAAACAATAGAAATAGTATATCTACAGTAAACTCCCATTATAACGAACTCGGTTATATCGAAATACCTGTTATATCGAATTCAGTTAAATTCCCCAAATCTTTCATATTGAATTTGAGTACAATTATTAAGTCCGGTTTTATCGAACTGTATATATCGAAATTCCGCTTATATCGAGGTAATTTTTATCCCCATGACCAGTAAAGCAATTAATTATTGTCCGCATATATCGAATTCTCTTATACCGAAGTCCGGTTATATCGAAGTAATTTAGAGGGTCCCTTCAACTTCGATATAACGGGAGTTGACTGTAGTATTAATATTACCTAATTATTAATTGTTTCTCATTACCTTTAGAATCTTTGTTCGAAAAAATGAACACATCGCCAGCTTTGGGCTTTACGGGAGGTAGTGCTATCGTATCTTCAAAAGATATTCTGAGAAGCAGATTAGCTGCTTCCTGTGCGATATTATATAACTTATACGTTGTGTAGCGAATAGCATATGGTTGTGGTGATTCCATAATCTTAAGTTCCGAAATGACATATTTCCTTATACTGTATTCTGGATACAAGTAGGCACGTATTTGTAAAATTTTATCGGTATTAAAGTATATGAATCAATCACAATATATACAATAAAATCAATGTGTTAAAATATACAAATATATCAAATCAGGGTGTTATCCAGGCGTATTGAGCGCTCCTAAAGGAGCGTAATTTGGATGGATTTTAATCTAGGCGTACAAAATCGTGTCTAGGCGTACAATATCGAGAGATGCTCCCATAGACTTAATACAAAATGTGCAAACTAGGCGTACAAAATGAAAAATGAACGAGCTCGAACTAAATATAGGCGCGCAGAAACTTTTGTCTGGAAGAAAGCCTGTATCAAATAGACATGTAAGTCAATGTGTTAAAAGTATACAAATATATCAAATAACATGTAAGTCAAATGTGTTAAAAGCATACAAATCTTAGTACGTACTACGTATATGAATGTGATGAACTTTAAAAGTATACAAACGCAAATTTATCACAATATTATTTTGTAATTAAACTATCAATCGTTCCGTTCCGTAAATTAGGCATCAACAAATTACGGAACTGTTCCGTTCCGTTCCGTAAATTAGGTATGTCCGAAATACGCATTAATTAAAAACTATCATTAAATAGTCTTGTCTAAAAACGCAATAAAAATTGGGGGTTATCGATGTCGAAAATTTGGTACCCTTTCTCCTTAAGAAATTATTTTCTGAAGGTGTGGGTCGAGCCATTAAAAGTTCGAAATGTTGTTTTCAAAATGTTTTCAAAACTATTCATATATAACTAACCAATTGTTGGCCTATTAATTAATAGCGGTTAGTACATACTAAACCAATTGGAATGTGCAGTAGACGCGTGCGATGGGTGTTGAACCTAATGCAGGGTGACCAGATGTCCCTCTTTTGGAAGGACAGTCCTTTCTTTTAGACTAATTGCCTTCGTTTTTTTGCATCCTTTTTTTCCTTCTTTCTTCTAATTGTCCTTATTTGTCCTTATTTACATTGTTAAATTAGCTAAACCTATAAATATGGCCAAAATATCTCATAATACATAATTGTATCTCATAATACAAGTACAATAACAATATTATTAATAGGTTCTAAATATTAAATACAAAGAACTACTGTGTATGCAATATTTCTGAAAATCACTCCGGCAGTCTACGGTTAACTTGTTAACTATTATTTTTGATCTATTGTAGATTATTTTCGTCAATGATTGCTTGAATAGAGTAATGATACTACCAATCTTACCATTTTTGTGGAATACAATGCTGATAATTTTTCAAAGTGGTGAAACCAGTAAACTGCTCTACAAAATAGCTCATAACTCTGAAAATAGGCTTGGGCCAGACTCCAAACCAAGTACAAACGACATTTATGGTCCTTGGGCATGCTTGGTCCAAAAAATTGAAAATGGGGTCATGTTGAGTTTGGAATAATTTTCTGTTTTTTTAATCTTAAGGACACCCTTAAAATTATTTATTATTAATATTATTATTATTATTGTTACCAGTGCCGTTTCAACTAGTAAAGTAGTTGAAACGGGTTTGGACTAGTTGAAGGGCGTTTGCGCTGGAAACGGGTTATGACTGTAAGAAATACATTATATTATATCGGTCCTATGTATTCCTATTTAATGAATCTATTGTACAATTATGACAATAAATCCACTGGTGAGTCTCAACTGTGGATCTTTGTGTTATCCAGACTACCAAACGCCGGAGAGTGTACACATTGAGCCCTGATAAATTGCCCTCAGAGAGCATAGTCATAAACTTCCCATCTCGATCAGTTTGGGTAAGGATACACATTTCCCAGGGTGGAGAACAGAGGAAATCAATGACTGCCAAATTTTCGCTCTGTGTTCTGCTGCGAAATCGCTGTAGTTATTATTGCAAAAAACTCCTATTTGTCCCCTCCATGTAAATTATGCCCCTACAGCTTCCCCAGTCACTTTCATAAATAAATCTAATGCATCTTGGAGGTGTTGTCAAGCATTTCCTTTTGTCACTCGTGGCATGATCGCTTATTGATAATAAGAGTAAAGAGGAATTTGTTTATCTTAGCTCGATTCAATAAGTATCTAAAAGCCAAATTTATTAGCATTGGAAACCAATCTGATTTACCTAACAAAAGCATTTGTATTTGTGTCTTACTCATGAGCCTATAATTGTGTACAATCTGTGTACTTCCCAGGGATCATGATCTGTGTATTTTCTTGTGATCATGATCTGTTACTTTCTAAGGATCATGATCTTTGTACTTTCTAAGGTTCATGATCTGTGTAATTTCTAAGGATCATGATCTGTGTACTTTCTAAGGATCATGATCTGTGTACCTAAGGAGCATAATCTGTGTACTTATGAATAATGTAGTTATATAACAATGTTAACTAAGTAATATTATGCAATCGTTTCTCCCTAATTTGTGAAGTAATTTACAATAAATATATGATTATGTCTCTATAAAATGTGACGAAATCCCCCGCAAATTTTTGTATTACGTCAATGGTGGTACAATTGAGTTTTGAGAATCGTTCTATGGGTGTGTTCATCTTATTCAATCCCTTACGATAGCTTGGTTTCTGAATTTGTTCGGTAGTCTCACGATTGGCTTCAATGGCATAAACTTGGAGATCAAAGAGTGCGAGTCCTGGGGCCTTATTCACTAACATTTCCTAAACTTAAACTTAAACTTAAACTAAGTCTAAACTAAGGCTAAGTTCCTTCTGGAATTGAAAACCCTAATTATCTTCCTTAGTTTGTATTCTATTTACTCTCTTTATTATCTATCATTTAAAACAAAGTTTGACTCTCTAGCTCATATACATTCCGAGTTACAGCCTGGTATGTGAATATGGAACTAAATGACATATCATTTAATTTAACATTAATTGAAATTTTACTATAAACAAAGTTACTTTGGAAATTTGGGTAGTTATCAATGCGATGTTAATGCCTATATAGTTAGTACTAACTAGTAGCACGGGGGCGTCAGACTGCTTTAAGCAATTACGTGTATACTTTAAAAAAGTCCCCAAAAGCTTTAAAAAAGTCCCCTCAGTCCCCAAAGATATTAGAATGAGTGGATCAGTTGATATTTTTAAGAGACAATTAAAGACCTTTCTATTCGGAATTAATGAAGATGCCTTGTGGTTAAGTTAGCTGAGATGTATTAATATTATAATTTTTCATTGTCATCTGTTCGCACTCTTAGTCCAATTAGTTAATGTACTTTACACCCCTGAACTTAATCTTATTACTGAATATATTCTGAATCTTTTTATTTATTTTATTTTCATGTACAAAATTGTAAGCGCATTGAGACATTTGTATAATGCGCAAACAAATGCTGTATTATTATTATTATTATTATTATTATTATAGTAAAATTTCAATTAATGTTAAATTAAATGATATGTCATTTAGTTCCATATTCACATACCAGGCTGTAACTCGGAATGTATATGAGCTAGAGAGTCAAACTTTGTTTTAAATGATAGATAATAAAGAGAGTAAATAGAATACAAACTAAGGAAGATAATTAGGGTTTTCAATTCCAGAAGGAACTTAGCCTTTAACTAAGTCTCGACTTAGTTTATGCTAAGTTTATTTAACTTCTCAAAACTTATCCAAAAACTTACTTTTTGCTTAAACTTAAACTTAAGGCATAGCCTACTCTATATATGGCCTGACAGTAGATGTACCAGGGATGCACAAGAAGATGGGAAATTTTAATTTTTAATGTTTTCTATATTGAACTACTAAGTTCTTTATGGGTCTCTAGGTCGTAAACATAACTCAGCAGTGCTAGCCCGTGATTAATATTAGCTGTAATGAGAACGGTGATTGGATTTTCATAATTTAATAGTAATATAAACACAAACAGTACAATTTCTAATATTAATATACAGTAAATAATACACAATTATTTGCTTTCTTTCCTCTCTCTGGCTCTAGCAGTGACACACGACACACTTAACTACATAATAGAAATAAGAATAACAGAGTAATACAAATCATGGTAAATACAAATAAGTAGACACATAATTAAGGGAATTTCTTAAATTTACGCTTTCTATACTTTTTGAAAGAACCAGCGAGTTATAATTCTTAACTTTGTTTGTAAGAAGCAATTCGCTGCAGTAAAGACGAGCTTCGATAAGATGTTCCAACTAAACACACCACAGCTAATTCAAGTAGACTTTCAAATACTTGGATCACGATTATCACTATCTTCCAAATACATCAACGTGAGTTCAACTAGTATTTTCCTAGAAGGTCCACTTACAAGCTTCGCCATCAGCTCTTTATTGTTTTCGATGGCACTAAAGGTCTTCCATATAACAAATATGGAATTCAAAACTGGCTCAGATGGATATTTAATTCGCCACGGTACGTTAGCTGCATAAGTTTATACTAGGAGTCCAGGTCTAAATCAAGGAGAAATTCTTTATCAACTGTTAGCATATGTACAGACATGACACGGTTTTGTTTGATTCAGGTACTGATGGACAGTATAGCCTGCAATAAAGGCTAATGATTGAAGAAACTGTGAACCACAATCAATTGTTGATAATTCATTAATCGCATCAAGAAATGGCTCCAAATTGAACTCATCATCAGTAGTGGAATACGCTATACGTAGAAGAAATGACTTAACAAATGACTGAATACATAGATTGAAAGGAAGTGTCTTGTTGGTCAGCAAATATGTTTGATAATGCTAGAAAGTTTAAGTCGACGCTCGGTTCAAGGATTTGAAGTTAGGAGATGTGATAATTAGAACCCGACATCATACGGTATAGACAGTAGCGTAGCCAGCTTTTTTATTCGGGGGGGGGGGCCAATGTAGTTTCAAATTCTAGTATAGTTAGTCTCATTAGTTACTAGAAGCTATAGATATAATTGTAACTAATCATCAAAATATTTCGGGGGGGCCATGGCCCCCTTGGCCCCCCCCCCTGGCTACGCCACTGGGTATAGACCGAAATGGTCCAAGGGATTCGTCTGTAGAAAGGAGGACAAGACAACAGATATGTAATTCCACAAGATTGAGTCAAATGATTGGTAATTTGTGGTAAGGTAATACAAGCATGTCTAAAGCTGGTGTATGTTGTTTACTCAGTATGCCAAATTTTTCTGGTAAAGTTTGCCAAGCATCTAACCAAAACTACATGAGTAAAAAATAGAAATCGCTCGTCATTAAAAGTCAAAGGCTAGAGAAATTATCGTTCAAACGTATTCCTTTAAATGGTGTGTTAAAGCAAGTTCCTGCAAAACAGATTCAATTTCTCGGATGTCACTAATTGCAGCAATGGAAACGGATATACTCTGTCTATTAAAATAGGCTGAGGTGGATAAATAAGCATTGCTTTCAAGGTACAAATCTACGGAGATATTTTTTCAGCCATTTTAGCGAGAACAAACGTTATGTTGCTTTCATTACGGGACCACACCAACCAACTATTAGGTAAATAAATCAAGGTTAAGGTCTTAAGACCTTAACTTATCTTTCAAGTCCTGTGGAGAGTTGACCACAAACTTCTCTTTCTCTTGACTCTCGGATCTCAAGCTGAGTTGTAGTGTTTGGTTCATCAATTCTTCCTCTTTTGCATCGTATGAGAAGCGATTCCGTTTGTAAGGTTTGGATGAGTAATATGCTGGGCAGCCGGGCAGTAAACTTGGTACAGCGCCTTCTTTCAGCTTTGGCTTTGCCCGCGGTACATCTCCTCTTGGGACTTGGAAAGTGTAGTCTATGTTTTCTTTCTGAAAATGGTTGATACATACATAGACCACCTTCAGGTCACCGATATCCTCGCGACGAAGAGCGCGAGCGCATGTCCAGGCATGATTCAGGGTTGGTGGATTTTGAGGCATCTTGAACACAAGGAACATGGTCATCAGGGTTGTAGTTGCTCTTGCATCCGGGGACAGAACACGAGTTAGGCATGAATAGAAGCTAATATGAATAAAATACCAAAGCGAAATTAAAAGGATGAGATTTTACGTCAATAGAAGAGTTTGGAATAAAATATGATCAATAATTGTATATATTTCAAGAATATTTCTAATTAATGTGGTTGATTATGATTATGATTTTTGAAATTAAATATTGTGGTTGGATAAATATTACCATCTTCTCCTTCATCCTTGGACAACATTTTCTAGGTTACTGTCAGGCCATATATAGAGTAGGCTATGCTTAAACTTAGTCTAAACTAAGTATTGACTTAGTTTTGCTTAAGGGCAATGATTTGAGTAATTGTATTATATCTGCGCCTATTCTTCAGAATGCATAGATTTCGGAGTTGGCAAACTATAAAATGGAGCGAAGGAAGAAAAGGAGATCATTGGAAATATCAACGATGTCTTCCTTTGAGTGGTCTTCAATACTAGATATTGCATTATGAAGAAGAGCAGTGGCTCCAGCTATCATATCTCTAGGTTGGGATATCTTTCTGGAAGAACGAGTTATTGTATTAACTAATTCTGTTAGCAGAGTTTCGATCTGCCTGACATCAGAAATGCAGTCGATCCCTAAGGATATTTCTTTGGACTGGAAGAAACCTCGTGCTGTCAACGTAGAGTCAATGATCAAAGCTGCTTCTACTCTAATAAATCCCTCTGATTTACATGGATAAATTAAGTTTACCATATCTTCTTGTAACAACACAAGCCAAGGATCAGGATAGTTAGAATTTATTTTCTCCTTCAGGTCAGAAAAACTATCGACATCCTGCAATTTGCCTTCTGTATCTTTTGTTTCGAGACTAAGATTACGAGCGATAATAAATAATTCTTCTTCCGTAGTTTCATGTGAGAAACGAGATGTTCGCGATGTCTGCGTAGAAGATAAATGTCTAGGACAGCCAGGAAGAAGTGAAGGTATAGCACCTTTAACTAACTGGTCTGTCTCGTTTGAGGTACTTGATCTCTACGCCGTCATTAATTCTAAACGTAAAGTCAATGTCTTGTTCAAGGAAATGCTTTATACACACAAAGAATCTCTTAGGAGTATTAACATGTTCTCTGTGTAACGCGTTTAGCCAAGCTTGACGTAATTCTGGGTCTTCGGGAGATTTGAATACGGGTGTACAGGTATCATTCGGATAGTAGTTGCTTTTACATCCAGGAGCCCAGCATTTGTTTGGCATACTCTCACTCGTTGTAGATATGAACCAAAAAATATCTAATATATATTGAAAATGAAGAATACGGTAGAATGTAGAATAGGTTATAACAGGTACAAAAGATTGTCAAAAGCATACATTGGAAGAAGAAAATTCGTTGTAAAGTAAATATAATGAAAATATTGTGATAAATGTAGTAACACAAAATTAGCAAATATTAATTATGGTTGTGTTTTATCCTATAATATTAACCGCACACTGCCCAGATTCTCAAAACGTGACATTTGGAAATGAGGTCTATAAAATCATTCAAATTTCGTGTAAATAAGGATTTAGGGATTATTTTGTATACTCCATCGATTTCAATAATAAAAAAGACATTTTCAAAAATTTGCGATGAAGACGTAGCAGAATAGTGAAATGCTCCACTTGCATGCCACTCGCTTTTGTACATAGGATTAATTAAAATTTCACTGTGGAAATAGCCATAAGAAGATATTATACTAATATTAACTTTTTTACGATATTTTGTTAGTCTTTTATAGAGTTGTGATAGATATTACTCAAATAAATTCAATTTCTGGTAATCCATGGTTCATCTAAGACAGATTTGTCATTTTTTTGAATATCAACGTAACTTTTTACTGTGCCGACTATACTATAGTATAGTGGCCCAGTATTGGAATCACTGCCTTTATTTTATCCTGAGGCAGAATTGTTCAAACATTGAAGATTTGATATGTAGCACTATAGTCGTATTTGTTCATGTTGAGAAACAAAGGTTTATTGATATGCTAGGTCTGTTATGTTGATTTTAAGAAAAGGTATGTGTCATCACTTTTTGTCAAATCCTTGATGAAATTTTTTTCAAAAATTGTAGCATGTTTAGATACTATTGTGCTCTTTTTGGATCTCGAATCACTAATATCTAAATATTAAATACAATGAACTACAGTAAATCCTATTTTGCAGAAAAAGCCTTGGGCAGTCTTCAGTTAAGGATCGACTCGCTCACTCAGAAATAAAATTTCAAAGTAGACAAATTAAATGTTTAGTGCATATTTAGCAAGCTTTATATGTCTAGATATAGCCTACTCTATATAAGGCCTACCATCAAATGTACCATGGATGAAGTAGTGTACGATAATAATTACTAAGTTACAATATGTACATAATGGTAGGAATGTGTTATTTGTTCTCTTGTTGAGAGAGAAACACATACTACTGTGTTTCCTAATTCTAATAATTTCACAAATAATGGAAACAAAACATAGAATAATAAAGGTAAATATGTAAGTGTTCAATGGTTATGTATCCTTTTTAGTGAGGGAATTTTTTTAATTTACGCTTTTCTATACCTTTAGAAATAAGAGCGGAGTTATAATTCTTGACATTATTTGCAAGGAGACAATTTGAAGATGTGAAAATAATTTTATTTATGATAATAATCAGAGAGACACCACAAGATATGCAACTTGAGTCACCAATCATACTAGTGTCTTCTAAGAATATCAACGTAAGCTGGACAAGAGACTTTCTGAATGATCCTTGCATGAACATCGCCGTCAAGTTGTCTTGCTCTCAATCGCAGTCAGAGTCTTCCTTAAAGTTATTATAGAGTCTAGTATAACCTCGGATGGATATTTTAGACCGCCACGGTCATTAAATCTTATAAGTGTAAGCTCAGGTTGTGAATCTTCATCAAAAAGAAAACCATTATCAATAGTTATAATTCATTGCAAAAATGACATGACTGAGTGTTTTTCAAATACTTATGTACTGAATATCCAGCAATAAAAGCCAATGACTGAACTATTTGTCTACTCATTCAATGGAAGTTAAATCACCTATTTCATCCATGACCAGTTGCACATCTATTTCGCTATCATTACAAGTATCACACGTTGTTGAGTATGAATCGAAAATGTTTGAAGTGAATTAAACCCAGATTCTTGTTGGGACAAAAATATCTTCAAAATGTTGGATAATTTTAGGCGGCGTTCAGTTTCAAGAATTTGAAGATATGTAATATGATAATTCGAACCTGACATCATACGATATAGGCCAAAATGATGTTCTAACGGATCTGTCTGTAAAAAAGAACTCAAGAGATATCTAAATCCACAAAACTCAGTTAAATAGTTGGTAATCTCAGGCAAGACAGTACACGAATGTTTGATGCTGGTAAAAGTTTGCTAACTTAATTTTCCTTTATCGCCTGGTAATGCTTGCCAAGCTTCTAACCAAGTTACAACACAAGCTAAGAAGGAAAATCGTCCGTCCTGGAATATTAAAGGTCTTGAGAAATCATCATTTAAACGTTGACCTTTAAATGGTGTGTTTATATTGAATATTTTCCAAATTTTAAGGAGGATATCAGCAAACTCATGAGTATTGTTTCTGGTTTCTGACTGACGAAGTTCATTTTGTAATTTAAAAGCTGCAATTGTCAATTCATTGATTACTTTCAGAACTAGTTTCACATTTTGGCGCTCAATGATAGAAGGAAAGCATGCTTTGATCGTTAAGTTTGGAGCTAATTTAGCAAAGGATTGTTTCTCTGAATTGTAGAGGAGGCGCACATCATTGAAAGATGCTGATAGAACTTTAACTGGATCTTCATAAGAACTTAACGGCGTTATAATGATTTAAAGAGAAAGTATGTTTCATAAATTTTGTCGAAATCCTCTAGTCAATTTTTTCAAAAATTCTAGCATGTTGATATTATTTTGTTTCCTTGTTGGATTTCAAATTAATAGGTTCTAAATATTAAATACAAAGAAGTAGAGTGTATGCTATTTTCCTGAAAATCACTCCGGCAGTCTACGGTTAATTTATTGATGATGAAAAAAGTCCACATTTAATGATGAAAAATTTGACTCATAAGTGATTAAAAGAATTCTTGCACTCATATGATAGTTTAGAAGTTTCTCCATGCAATGCAACAACAATCTACTCCTAATCATTAACAGGAAAAACTTATCCGTTCCGCAAAATACGATTCTCAATCCAGCTTCACACGAGATCTTTTACGCAACTTCTGACAAGATGCTGTTATTAAGATCGATAAATCACTTCAACTAAAGACTTTGACCTTATATGGGCATAAAATGTGACAATTTCTGATGACCAAGCAAAATGCATATCTCCTGAACCTTTGAGTCTAAAGCTTAGCTCTAAAATCCTTGTAACATCATTACTGCAAATAATAATCATTGAAATGACAACTTTAGCTCTGAAAATATTAAGTAGGTCATTCTATATAATTTATGCCCATATATGGTAATTGGGAGGTGCATTCAAACAATAACTAAGCATAAAATTCACCTAATAAACAGATCAGCTTGAACTAAGCTCTAAGTTCCTAATTGGTTTTAAAATCAAATTTATAGGCAAAGATTCATATAGCATAGTTTGCTGATGCAAATAAGTTCGATATATAAAATAAGTTAATATTCTTTTCAAATGGTCATAAATCCATTTATTATTTTCCAGTATTCCTCAATATTTCAAAATATTTTCCTGAAAAGAATAACTACAATATCATGCTGAAAATATCAAAGCATGTTCACGATATCTATACCCTAAATAAACATGTTTTTGATTATTGATTAACTGCTCAAAAATCATTTGTAACTTCTCTTTGAAAAATCTAGACAAATGAAAAGTGATGAATGCAATTTAATAGACTTTTATACATTCTTAGGATAGTACCATATACTAGCAGCTTACATAGTTAACTCAATACAGTTCTGTAATATACAACGCTCTTAAGAAGGAACATTTCGACCGATACAGGTATTTTACATTTTCTCAGTTAAAAAATGGGCTGTTCTGCCGGTATTGTGTATTATTTGCTTCACTAACCATCAGAAATAACAAAATACAAAAGCCCGGATCTCTCGTTATCAAGCCATTTACAAACTACGCTCGGATGTTCGGATCACAAGGAACAATATATAAGCATACCTCCACTGACTATCATCGATATGCGACTGAAATAGCTGAATAATTTAAGAAGCGGTCAAAAGATACCTCAAAAAGGATTGAGAACATTTTAAACACAAATCGGGCACAACAAATAAAGGATAATCGCGAACGTCTTAAGCCTTAATAAAGTCGATACTTTCTGCGCCAGCAACGGACTTGCATTGAGAGGACACCGAGACAGTGGTAATTTTACTCTAGACCAGCCAACAGAAAATGATGGTAACCTGCGCGCTTTGTTGCGATTTCGAGCGGAGTCTGGCAGTGTAGCTGTTTCCGAAAAAATATTGACAGCTAGCTAAAAATGCCCGATATCTGCACTACGAAATTCAAAATGAAATTATACATATTTATGGGGATCAGATTATCAACGTCTTATTAAAACGAATAAATGACAGTGGATATTTCTCAGTACTAGCTGACGAAACAACTGATATAAGTGGCATAGAACAACTGAATATTTGTATACGTTACTATTACAACAGCACTATTTGTGAAGACTTTCTAACATTTTTGCCTGTTTATGATTTGACTGGAAAATCTCTTTCGAAACCCATACTTGACACGCTTAAAGGCTATAACATCAACCTAAACAAATGATCGGACAAGGATACGACGGTGCTAGTGCCATGTCAGGAGTGTTCAAAGGTGTGCAATCAGAAATTAGGAGAGAATGCCCGACTGCTTCGTATGTACATTGTAGCTCACATTGCCTGAACCTTTCACTGTCCAAGGGCTCGATAGTACAAGCTATACGAAACACTGTTGGAACAATGAGTGAAGTGCTAACATTTATCAACGCCTCCGCAAAAAGACTCCACTGTTTCATAGAGAAAACTAAGGATGCTCCGGATGTTGGTGCAAAGCGGCGTTTAATAAGGCTTTGCGAGACACGTTGGGTTGAGAGACACGAATCCGTCTCCAGGCTTCGCAAATTTCTTTGAGGAAATACGATCGTTTTGCAGGAGATTTCAACGTGGCGTGATGTAACGTCGTCATCTAAAGCATGGACGTTGAAGCTATCAATACTGAAACACGAGTTTGTCATTGCACTGTTGGCAATGGAGAATGTGTTGGCCGTAACTAAACCCGTTTCTGAGAAGCTTCAGAAAGTGGACAAAGATCTTATACATTGTGTAACAGAAAAAATTTTGTGTATAGATGTGCTAAAGGATAAGCGAGAAACGCCGATTCTGTCATGAGAGAACTATGTATAGAAGCTGAGAAGATATTAAATGAGGAATTACAACAACCGCGCATTACGGGGCTCCAACGAAATCGAGCTAATATGACTGCTTCAAATGCAGGCGAGTACTTCAAACGTTCGATTTTAATACCCTACCTCGACAGAAATATCAGCGACCTCATTGACAGATTCGACAAACACAACACGATGGCAATGAGAATTTCCGCCCTACTCCCTTGCTACGTGGATAAGTATGCATTTATAAATATTGAAGAAATAATAACGTTTTACCAGAATTGTTGCCCATATTTAAATATTGAAGTACGAGGGGAGCACGACCGATGGGTACTGAAATGGAAGAAGATCGAGATTATGAAACGACCGAGATGTCCCGCCGAAGCACTTTCCGAATGTGATCGAAACTTTTATCCTGCTATCTATACATATTTAAAAATCTACTGCTGCTTACCAACTACTACGCATCATCCGAACGGACTTTTTCGACATTAAAATACCTTAATATCAGCAAAAAAATATTGTTTGTAGATATTCATCTTTATACTGTAGAACACATATACATATAGAATGATAACACCGTCTCTTAAATTTCAATTATACAATTATTTTATTTTATTTTTTGATTTTTAAAATTTTTCTAATGTTCAATTCCTATACCCTAGAAAACAAAAGTGGGTTTGCGCCAACATTCGCCCAGAAGTTTATATAACAGAAATCTAGTTGAATGTTTTTCTATCTTATAGTTCATGAATAGATCTGTGATTTGTCGGGTTGTATAAGCTCTATCAAATATAGAAGTATTTTTCTTTTGAAGTTAAAAAAAGTTCCGGACAAAAACCCCCACTTTTCTTGGATTTTCATGGAATTTCGTGAAAATTTGGTAATAAAATGTGAAAAATGCATCGAGAAGTTTAATCAAACCAACTAATCACAGATCTACTCATAAACTATACGAAAGAAAAGGATTTAACTTGATATCTAGCAAATAAATGCTTAGGGAATGTTGGCGTAAACTCACTTTGTCGATTTTTGAAAAATTTCGTCATAATAGGAGTTAATATTATTAAAAAATAGAAAAATACCAAAAAAATTGTTCTATACCGATTTTCGAATTTTTTTTTAGATCTGTATACTACATATATAGATGTAGCGTTGAATGCAATAAACTGTAAATGAGTGTATTCTCATTTTTTTTATTTGCTGATATTAATTAGCCTTAACCGTAGACTGCCGGAGTGATTTTCAGGAAAATAGCATACCTGTAGTTCTTTGGATTTAATATTTAAAACCTATTTATTTGAAATCCAACAAGAGCACAATAATATATCAACATGCTTGAATTTTTGAAAAAAATTACTAGAGGATTTCGACAAAAAGTGATGACACATACTTTCTCTTTAAATCGATATAACGCCGTTAACATGTTACTACTCCTTTGTTTCTAAACTTGAACAAAGATGACTTTTTTATTAGTTATCAGCGGCCGTATTCACTAAGAACTTAAGATCGAACTTAAGATCGATCTTAGTGCTTAAGTCTTAAGTTTGATCTTAAGTCGTATTCACTAAGATCGGTATTCACTAAGATTTAAGTTCGATCTTAAGACCGAACTTAAGACCGAACTTTAAGCTACTTAGAGAGGTGTCTTAAGTATTGTATTTGATTCGATTTTCATTAATTACTTCATAAACTTTGTTCAAATTTACTTCTATCGAACATTTAATCTACCTGAGATTGAATATTAGACTTTCAAATAAACGTTAAATATTTTTTGAAAGGTTTCTGGTATTGTGTGTAATCACATGATATAATTCGTAGCATAATATTACTGATCGTATGAATAAACATACCTACATTGTTTTAAATGTAATACTAGTTCTAATATGCATTACCATAGAGAAAGGATTTTCTATATTTATTCATATGGCTGTTGGAAATCATTTACATTATTTTTCCATCAGTCTTAGACGTTTCAATCTATAAATTACTCCCTCTGCTCTTCTATCAACTGAAGCTGTGCTGAGAATACAGCCATCTGTTGATACAAAACTGCCTGCTGTAATGGAAGTAAGTCTGCAGCACTCAATAACTCGACCGAATCATCTTGGTTATCAACAGTTCGCCTCCTCTTCCGACTTTTCTTCGATGGCTTATATGTCGGGATTTCAACTTCTGGAGATCTAAAATTGTACTTCCTTCAAATTCAACGGGACCCTCAATTGATGCTGTTAAGCTATTTGATGCTATTGGGATTTCATTGTTCCCAGCTGGTGATTGGAAAAAATCAACAGCACCTGAAATTCCACTAAAAGCAGGGGTGTTTTGAAACATCTCTGTTACCCGGTCTGCAGAGTCAGAAATACCTCTATCTGCTGATATAATGAGCATGTCCTCGTCTTCGATACGTCCAGCAGTGTTTGTACCCCCCCCAGTCTTTCTGGCTTCCCTAAAGCTTGCATCAATTTTATGCTTGGCGTTTAGCTTAAGGTTGGTCCATTTTTTTTTCACATCTTCTACAGCTCTGCCATTGCCATATGCTGAATTAAGTTTGACTACAATGTCTCTCCAGATTTGTTTCTTCTTTTTGTTTTTGTCAGCACTATTTCCTGAGCCTTTCAAAATCTCACCTGCTGATTCAATTTCATTAATGAGACTACATTCTTCTTCTCTGCTCCAATTTGTTTTGCGGTTATGCTCCATTTTTTTCGGTATTGTAAACTTATTGCAAGTACTCAGCAGCTATTTATATTTACGGTTGGAGGCCGACTTACGAAATCATTAATGACACTGTTTATTTCGTAACGCAAATGACGCAGAAATTTTGATGTCGATATGTTAATTTTTTGTTTTAGTGAACTGTTTCATGTTACAATATACAAAGCACTTGTTGTTTATATGTTTTGTTTAATCTTTATGTAATGAATGCATTATATACAACTTATGCTCTTTGATATATAAATTATATTAATTGTATAGTAGCGTTTAAATACAATCTTAATTCAACTAAAGTTATGAATAACAAACTGATCCCTGTAGTGTTTTGCAGCAAAATGCCCAGTTTCCTCAAATGCGAACGGTTCATCCATCATACTTGTATGATGATCAATAATGGAATCTTCCAACATGGGTTGCTTCCAAACAATAGCCATATTATGAAGAACAGCACATGCGAGAATAATAGTGCAGACTTTATCTGGAGCCATGCGGATCTCTCCGTGAAGGCAATGAAATCTTCTCTTCCACCTCCCAAAGGTTTGCTCGATTAATACACGCGTTTTTTTGTGGGAATAATTATAATTCTCTTGAACATTTGAAGCAGGTTGCCGGTATGGAGTTAATAAATAGGATTTCAGCATATACCCGCTATCACCTAAGATATGCTCTCCAACCAAGAAGTTATTCTCCACATATGTTCCAACCTGAGAGAGCTTCCAAATACGTGAGTCATGTACTGAACCAGGGAATCTTGCCAATACATCGGAAAATCTACCATCAGGTAGACAGAGAGCTTGAACATTTATGGAGTGGTAGAAATGTCTGTTTACATAATCAGCCTCATTTTCAGAAGGCTTTTGAATACGAACATGTGTTCCATCTACAAGTCCAAGAACGCCGGGTAGGTTCGCGAGCTCATAAAACTGGGACTTAATCGTAGCCTTGTCAGCAGAACCGGGCATGCTAATAAACTTTGAATATACCGATTGTAGTCCGAGTGCAACGGCTCTAATGTACCTGCAAGCTGAGGGTTGGCTCACGTGAACTCCATCACCACAAATTATCTGAAAAGTCCCAGATGCAAAAAATTGTAGAGCAACACAAACTTGTACATGTGGATGTGCAGCATGAGATCTATCAGTTGAATTAAGATGATCAACTATGATCTCTTTAATCCTTAATATTGCTGTCCTTGAGAAGCGGTAACGCTGCACCAATTCTAGATCATCATAGAATTCCAAAGGATCACTACGATCTCTGAAGACTCTCTCTCGAGCGAGAGAATTTTCCGATTCTTCTGCTAAAAACAATGGAATCAATCCTGCCATTTAGATGAAAAGAGAAGAGTATGATAATGATAAATAGCACTAACAAATGAAAATATGCATATCATTTTTCATTATAAACAATTATACTCGAGTAAATCATCGCTATTATATTGTACATTCCTAATCACATTCAATAGATGTGTTAGTTGTCAGGAAGATTCCTTATCTTCGTTTGATATTTAATTAAGGTTCCTAGTTGGAAGTCTTATATAATCCTACTAGTGTATAATCATTATATTATAGATTACAAACATAAAACATTTAATTTTCATAATAAATCCAATCAAGTTAAAACAATATTGGCACCACCGATATCATGAGACTCGCCAGCCGGCGTGCAGGCAGTACAACTACATAAATAGAAACTATGTATTATAGGAGTGGGGAATCATTCTTCTTTGTTCCTAATAATTTGACATTAATTGCCTCAACTGTTGCTCAAAAAGAAAAATTAAGAAATATATATTTTACTAGATCAATAATAAATAAACACTTACCATAACTAAATTATACATTAGTTTTGTATTTAATTAGGATAATGCTCTATTCTAATCATATTTACCTTAAAGTTATTTTTAAGTTCGGTCTTAAGATCGATCTTAACTAAGATCGATCTTAAGTTCGATCTTAATTCTTAGTGAATAGCTCTAAGTTCGGTCTTAAGATCGATCTTAACTAAGATCGATCTTAAGACTTAAGATCGATCTTAAGACTTAAGATCGATCTTAAGACTTAAGACTGATCTTAGTACTTAAGTTCTTAGTGAATACGGCCGCAGATCTCAAAAATTGAACAAATCCGATTCAGTAAACGAAAGTTACATCATTGTAAAAAAATGATAAATTTGTTTATGATGGACCATGGATTATGAATTTTTTTATATATTTTAGTTATATCTATCACAACTCTATATTAGTCAAACCAATTATACTAAATAGATATTATTTAGTCTAATATCTTTTTAGGGTATTTCTACAGTGAAATTATAACATTTAGAATTTACAAAAGTAAGTGGCAGGGGAGTGGAGTAGATCACTTTTATGCTACGTCATCATTACAAATTCTGAAAATTTTGATTTTTTGAATGAAATCGATAGAGAGTACAAAACCTATCTAAATCTGAATTTTCATGAAATTTGAATTATTTAATCGACCTGTTTTCCTTCTGTTACAACGTGTATCAGTTAGGCAGTCTACAGTTAAAAAACAAAGTTTGACTCTCTAGCTCATATACATTCCGAGTTACAGTCAGGTATGTGAATATGGAACTAAATGAAATAGAAATTACTTATATAGAGCTGAGCTTTGCAGAGTTCAGTTTTTCACTATGTGATTCATGCACTGAGAAAGGTCAGTTTTTTTCCAGAGTTTGAAATTGACCTTTAGAAAGTAAGCCTGGGCTTTTAGTATGGGAAAAAATCTGAACTCTACAAAGCTCAGCTCTATATAAGGATTCCCAATGAAATATCATTTATTTCAACATTAATTGAAATTTTACCATAAACAAAGTTACTTGACAAATTTGGGTAGTTATCAATGCGATGTTAATGGGACATACCTAATTTCCGGAACGGGACGGTACGGAACGGTACCATTCCGGAAATTCAAAGTACCTAAATTACGGAATTCCGCGGAACGGTTCCGGAAAATATGAATACCTAATTTCCGGAACTAAATTATTCCGGAAATTCAAATGCCTATTTCCCGGAATATTCGATTCCGGAAATTATAAATGCCTAATTTCCGGAACAAATTTATTCCGGAAATTTAAATGCCTAATTTCCGGAATATACGATTCCTTTAATTTTGATCCCTAATTTCCAGAACAAAGATACCTCCTTTCACTTAACCCTCGATCGAAAGATATGTGCAACCCCGTGGATGCCCTACCAAGACTCCGAGTAAATCAAGTTAGTGATTCCAATTTCCAATCTTCCTTTCCCGTCTAAAATTCCTATTTTTTATTCTTTTACACCCGGGCCTAAATCAATAGCGTTTTAGGGCCCGCTTAGTCCGAAATCGCTAAATGTAGGGATGATCAGTCCAGTGATAGGGACTAGACCACTGCGCGGGATAATAATTAATTAATTCATTCATTCATGCGGGACAAAGGATCTGAATATTTTGCGGGGCGTGGCGGCACCCGCATACGACCCGCGCAGAGGACCCCTTAAAATATTACAATATTATTAGTCATACTAACTAAGTGTCGCACTCAGGAAGGAGGGCAGTGATACAATTGGCATTTTACAACGAGAGTTATCATTAATTAAAAACGTATGTAAGTTCCTAAACACTAAGTATGTATAAGTGACACGTGTCGGACGTGTAGACTGTAGACAAAGTGGTGTAGAGCACCACCATCACCAAATGTTCTCACGCACGAACGCATTACATACTGATGAAACCTGTGTTCACTACCTAATTGAAAGTCCAACTAATACCACTCCTGTAATTTATTTGTAGTTAGGGTTCCGTTATTTAATTTGTTAATTTATGTACTTGAGCTGGGATAAATCAACTAAAGATTGATTAAACCTATAACAATATACTTAATCTATGCAAAACGCGGGTCCCTAAATCGCTAGCGATTTAGGGCACCCCTAGAACACAATAGGTTAGCTATTTCGGCCCCTGGGTCCCTAAATGCCCTTACACCGGTTTGTTTCATTTTACCTTGATAATTTAGCACATTTAGTACAAAATAGTATATCAGAATGCAAGACCAAATGTTGTTAAAGTCTATAATAACCAATACCTTGGTGGTTCTAACCCGTTCCGTAATTTAGGTACTTATATTTCCCGGAATGGTACCGTTCCGTAATTTAGGTACTTTGATTTTCCGGAATGGTTCCGTTCCATACCGTCCCGTTCCGGAAATTAGGTATGTCCTGTTAATGCCTATATAGTTAGTGCTAACTAGTAGCACGGGGGCGACAGAGATTTTTAAGCACTTACGTGATTGATTAAAAATATTTCTCGAATGAATAATCAGAATTTTCTATAAATATCTCGAATTCTCAAAAATTCTGATTAGTCATTCAAGAAATATTTTTAATCAATCACGTAAGTGCTTAAACAAAAAATGTTTGAATATGAAAAAAGTCCTTCTTTTTGACATAGTAGATCTGGACACCCAGACCTAATGCGCATGCGCACTTGACTTTTTAATAGCTCCCCTAGATAGATAATTTGTAATGATACGTAACGAGATAGAGAGATAAAATGCCAAAACGCCGCCTTAATAAGCAGTCTCGTCCCGCTACATTACTTCCCCCAGAGACCTCAGGTATTACGAGCCCCAATCAGATCCTGGACGAGATAGACAGCTACCACCAGTCTCGGATCTCCGATCTGAAGCATCGGGCATCTACTGGGGATTTCCGGGACGGTCTCTTGTCAGCCTCTGAGGGGGACTCCAGTTCGGGGGAGCGGGAGGAGGTGCTCTCTCTGCGCCTGTCCTCCTCCAGCGAGGCGGACGCGTATGATCAGCTAGGAGCAGTGTGGGAGTACTTCTCAGACGAGTCGGAGGCGGAGCTTGAATGGGGGCGCAAGAAGACAACATTCTACCACACAGACTTTGTGGGGGATGAGAAGAGAGGGCGGAGACAGGATGAGACGGACCTCGCGCGCGAGGAGGAGTTAGAGGCGATATCTCTCCAGAGTAGACTCGCAGAGGGTTTCACAGAAAGGGACTATCTCACACACGACCTACTATCAGCCCTAACTGCTTCCAGACCGGACACCACACACGTTGGCGCCAGTAAGCAGAACGATGTGCTGCAAGAATCTCCGGAGTTGAATGAGCTGATGCAGGATCTGAGTTCCCATCTCTCTCTTCTCAACTTACTCACTCTACCGTCTCTCTCTCTAGCACGTTTAGTCACACACTCGCCTACCAACCTCATGCGCTACCTAAACACATCTTCTTGTCTCTCTCTGTCCTACTGCTGCGGTATTCTCTTCTACCTCTCCCTCAGGGCGAGTGGAAAGCCCGTGGAGACACACCCCGTCCTCAAGAGGCTCGTCTCCTGCAGATCTCTCATAGCTCAGCTGTCGGTGCTGGATAAGGACCTACACGCTGATCTGCGTCGGTCGCTGCAGACCAGAGCGGAGCTGAATGGGGACACGACTCTCAGCCCGGACTCTGATCAGCTGGCTCGGTTGAAAAACCGAAATACTTATGTGGAGCCAAACAAAGATTCACACAACTTTATTCCTGATTCAAACCTCCCTGACAATAGGAACCTACCAAAATCTGCTGCTAGCGCGGATAAGTATGCCTCTCTCACTCCGCTAGAGTACTATGATGAAATCATGAGAGAGAGGGAAGAGAAGAAGAAAAGGAAACAAGAAGCAAACAAACAACAAAATAAGAACACACTTGATAGTGCAATAGGGCACACCGAGAGTGCTAAACGAGCTATTGACTATGCCATAAGAAAGAATAAAGGTTTGACTCCCAGACGTAAGAAAGAGCTGAGGAATCCAAGAGTGCGTCAGCGTATGAGGTACAAACGCGCTTTGAAACACCGGAAGGGACAGTTCCCCGGGGTCAGACCCAGGAGCAGCCTCTATCCAGGGGAGATGACTGGCATTAGGGACGATATAAGTAAGAGCAGGCAGATTAGGTAGTGTCTGCTATTGGCGATTATGCAATTGAATTCAGGTTCAGTAAAATTAAATAGATGCTAAGAAAGTTGCGTCATATCACAGGCACCTATGAATGGTATTGAGTTTATATATACAGTCAGGTTCTTTTATTATGAACATTCAAGGGACCAAAAATTGTGTTCATAATAGAGAGACTTCATAATAAGCGAACTCAACTTAATACAAACCCTATGTAAATTATTAAATTTGGACCGTAGGGTTTGTTCATAATATGAAATCTTCATATTAAGCAGACGAAATCTTGTTCATAATAAGCAGACCTGACTGTATTTCTTATTGAATACTTGGTATATATTTATATTGAGTGTAATGGTTAGTGTAGTCTAGTACACAGCCTGAGATGCTACGTTACTCTGACGAGTCCCACCCTCACTCCTTCATCCTTCTCGAGGGCTCCTCCCACCCAGAGCTCTCCCACAGGATTGCTAAACGCATCGGACACCCAATCACGATAGTGCACGCTACTATACAGGAGACAGGAGAGACGCTTCTGGACCACATCCCCCATTCACTCAATGGGAAGGATGTGTTCATACTGCAGACTGCATCCGGTAACATTAATGACTCTCTAATGGAGCTGTTGATGCTCTGCTATGCCTCCAAGACAGCCGGGGCTCGTCGTATCATAGGCGTTGTTCCCTGTCTGCACTACGCTCAGCAGTCTAAGATGAGGAAGAGGAGTGCCATACCTGCTAAGCTGGTGGCTAGCATGCTGTGTAACGCCGGACTGACTCACCTCATCACAACTGACCTCAGAGACAGAGAGGTACAAGGATACTTCTCCGTGCCAGTAGACAATCTCAGATGTTCTCCCTTCCTAATACAGTATCTCAGTGAGCAGGTGACTATCTACTATTACTACTACATTATTTGCGATTAATAATCTGATCAATGTGCCTATTTTGTAAGGTTAAAACTGTTTAGACCAAATAATTATTGCATTAGAATTTAGAATACATGTAAGCAAAGAAGGATACATAAACTGCAGTAGAACCAAACTGAGCAGGATATACTATCCTCATAGGATTAATGGCAGTAACCAGTGACCTTTGTCATGAAGTACACCTAGTACACAAACGTGAATAGACAATTTACAAGCCAATACCAATTTAACCTAATAGTTATTCAACTGTAAACGGTCAACCGGTTGCAATATACTGTTGACCAAATTGTTAAACAAATAAGCATTTCAGACTACCATACAAAGGGATTACAGTTTTCTGGTCAAGTAAATATCGTTTTAATAGGGCTAAAACGAATATTCGAATGTAACGAGCGAACCTTTTTCCAAACGAACGAATATTCGAATATTAGTTCGTTTTGATGACTAAGCATTTAATCAATTTCAAGACTCAAAATACAGTGAGAAATAGATAGTTGTTTATGCTACAATAGTTTAACCATAGTGACAAAGTTTATTAGACACAAGTTAGTTATTACAAAGGCTTGTTTAGGTAGGAATTTATATTGGCGATTTCTCCATTTTAAGCCAAAGTCATGTTGTGTCGAAAAGTAGTAAACTAATGTCTGTTTCAATCTAATAATCTTCAAATGAATATTCATTTGGAAACGAACGAATATTCGTTCAATCATTTCGAACGAATATTCGAGTATTCGGTATATTCGTTTCAGCCCTAGTTTTTAATTATTGCATTGCTCAAATATAATTAGTCAACCGAATATATTCGGCTCCTGAGCTCCTGCTAAATACCCAATGCTCATATTCTGTAATCAACCAAATATTAACTACAATCGACTCCGAGTAACGCTAGAGACCGCTAGAGCATATATAGTTTTATTTTATCCAAAAGAAATTCTCCTTTCAGTACATCCTCAGCCATTTTATCTTATTATTTGATCCATTTTCAAGATATTACCACAATCAATGCTCAATTAAAACAAATACAAACATTTTCCTATAATAAAATTGATTTTTGCTGCTGGATATAAACTAGTTCAGTGGTTCTCAAACTTCTCACAGCGCGTACCACTTCATCAAATATTAGGGTCTCGGCGTACCACCATAATTGTATTAAGTCATTTGGAATAATATTTTCAAAACTATGATCGGTTTAGTGGTGATTAATTCAATTTTTGGACGTTTTCAGCACTACCGGAGTGTATTATAATAATAATACGCATTAATGTCCCTAAATTTTCATTATTTAGACATTTCATATAAAATCTCTAGGATATAGCGCGAATCTAGCATCAAATGTGAAATTTTGGTCCATAAACCCATATACGTGTACAGTCGAAACCGGTTAAATTTCTAACTCGGGTTATTCTAACTTATCGGTTTATTCTAACTATTAGTGATACAATCTTTTGTAACAAATTCCAACTTTACTAGTGTTTTTAATCGGTTTTTTCTAACTATCGGTTTTTCTTACTATTTTTATCTGAAAAGAAATAGTTAGAAAATACGGTTTCAACTGTAGGTTCAAATTCCAAACATCCGTGAATAGCACAAAAACGAAAAATGATAAATCAGCCCAAACTATCCCAGAGTTAATTAATATACCTCATTTCCTAGACGTAACTAATACCTAATTGAGCCTTCTCTTTTAAAATATAGATTTTGTCATGCCAATTTTGATGACGAAGCAAATTTCCATCTCCAGCACGAATGATTGTATAACTTAGCTCTAAACTTCTTATCACATCTATATCGTATATCTCAATTATTGGATTAACTTCATGCTTCAAGGCCTATAATATATATGGTTGCAATAATATTAATTAAAATTCCCATATAGTATGGTGGTGGTGGCATGTGGCTATAAATTATGACGCTGACATAGTTTTCTTTCGATCCAGAAAAGGTAGAGCTTAGCTCTAACCTCCTAGAACTATTTTTAATCTATTTCAAGAGACCTGGAATAAATTTTTGAAACTTAGGATCTAGTTTTTATTTTATAAGTTATGCCACTTCGACACAAATTCTAACTCATCTAATTGTCTACCTAGTGGCTACAAAACATAACTCAAATTCTAATACAGTATGTGAATTTGGTTGAAATTTTTGTACAATGTTGTTAATATATAAATGCATTCATTTATAGATAGATAGATTCTTAATAAAGTGTATTTTCCAAATTATGTGGCTTTTTTAGCTCAAAATGATGCCAAAACATTGAAAAAAAAACAGGGCTTTTCATAAGTCACCGAGTCATTTGACTCGTGATGAAATTTAGTGAATCGAGTCACCGAGTCAATTGACTCGTGACAAAATTCAGTGGCTCGAGTCACCCGATGACTCGTGGTGACTCGCGATTCATCAAGTCAATCAGATAATATCTTTTGAGATTCATGGCTTAATTCAAATTCTGAATATAATCAGATTAGTAAAAGAATATTCAGGTAATACTCAATTTCCAATTGTTTAATCTTACCATACGTACACATCAATAATTCGCGTTTCCTGAACATGATGGTTCGCGAATCCTGACTCGATGATTCGCGAGTCCTGACTCGAGTCACCGAGTCAATTGACTCGTGACAAATTTCGGTGACTCGAGTCACCGAGTCTGACTCGATGACTCGCTTTGACTCGCGAGTCATCGAGTCAATCAAATGACTCGTGAAAAGCCCTGGGAAAAACGGTGTAACGAAGACAAACACCTACAAAATTGTGTTTACAAACGTTTAACGAAAATAAGCACACAAACCTATTCGATTAGATCATAAATGCAATTTTCCAATAAATTTCTCTTCATGATAGATTTAATTCAATTCCAGAATTTTTGTTTCCGTTGTATTATATTCAATGGAAGCTAAAATTAGCATTTCAAAAAAATTGGGACAAATCTTCATGAACAAAATCATTTAAATACAAGCTATTGTTAATTTTATTCAGTTGGTCGGCACAAATCTATCTTAATTGTGGCAAAATTTTGGTTAATCAAGTCAATTATCATTTATCAATTATTTACTATGAATTATCAATTATCTACTATGAAATTATACAAAGATTTCAGTAGATATAACACATATCCTTGTACCACCCGTTTTAATATAGTTTTCAGTACGTAAACGGTGAATGATAGAATTTGTAAGCGTATTTTTTATTCAAATGATATAGTAAATTAGTGATAACTTATATAATAATCATTAATTAGTAATTACTTCTGTTAGAATTGCTAATTGATCATTTACATTTGAATTCCCTCAATTCTATTCAAGTACTCATCTGAATCAATTATGCATCAATTCAATTTCATATTTTATTTTATTTTATTATAACAAAAATTTATTTATAGACAACCTTATTAGTTTTCTCATATTCTCTCTAGACTAATTATGTTCTATGTGCTTAAGTAAATATATTTATTTAGGGAGACCTGAACATTTCTGAATCAGTTGTGGTTGCTAGGAATCCCAATGTTACAAAGCGGGCGTCCTCTTACGCAGAGCGTCTCGGAACTCGAATTGCTGTCATACATGGGCACATGAATATAACTGAAGAAACTCATGAACTTGTGGACGGGCGCTCCAGCCCCCCTCCCCAGTCCATCTCCGCCTCGCCTCCCAAGAGAGTATTCTCCAATAAATTTATTCTGGACAAGCAGCTTCTCCCGCTGACTCTCATTGGTAACGTGGAGGATAAGACTGCTATTCTGATAGACGACCATCTGGACGAAGTAGACTCCCTGGTGAGAGCAGCTGTTCTCCTGCGGGAGAAGGGAGCTGTTCGGGTAGTAGTCATAGGCACACATGGCATTATGTCTTCCAATACTCCAGAGAAGCTACAAGCATCTCCCATCGATGAAATAATAGTAACCAACACTCTACCACAGGAGGAACACGAGAAGAAGTGCGATAAGATTAGAGTGGTGGACATTAGCTTGTTGATGAGTGAGGCTATTCGCAGGATTCACTTCGGGGAGTCCATGTCCTACTTGTTCCGTAATGTCCCTATGGAGGATTAGATGCTTATACACCCCCACCAATCGTAAGTTCAATGATTTAATTTTCTCAATTGATTATTGAATATGAAGATTTCATATTTATCTTCTGCCTATAACGGGACTCGGATTCCCCAATAATAGTGTATATAGTAGTAATTATCATACCATGGTTTGCTAATAACAAGGTTAACTTATTCGAATGAAGCATAGTCCAAATCCGGACCTTGTGTGTGTATTCATTTTTAAAAATCCTTGGTGTTTGGAGCATTTTCTTTTCTTGCAAAGAACCTCAAATTGTGTTGAATATTATTACATAGTTTCACTAATTCCTTTAGAAGAATCATCCTAGCATATACTTTTACCAATTCCGTAGTCATGGTTCATATAGTAGTTATCTGATACCTCAACTTCTGACTTTGTATTTTACAGTTTTGTTCACGCAATAGGTCGCATTTTGTACGAAATTTGTTTGCTATGATGTGAACTTGCTATTAGAGGGACAAAATTAGCCTTTAATGCCCCCTTTGGTAACTGAAAATAACTTGCTAATAGAGCAATAATATATAAATTCTTGCTATTAAATCAATTGCTATTAGGCTAACACCAGTTACACCACTGTACTTGTTAATACTACAGCGGGGTTCACCTAATATCAATAGTATAACAGCAATTACATAATCAACCTTTACTTACCGAGTGAACAGAAGCGTGCTGGGTGCAAGGGGCCCAGGCGGGATTATCTTCCAAAAGGGTCCTGGTTCGGGCCAAAAGGGCCCGAAATTTTTTCGTGGGCCGTAGGGCCCACGGTAAGCAACTTTCCGGGTGGTCCGGTCGGGATTTCCGCCTGCCATGTATGGCCGGCACGCCCCTGCGAGTGAATGCATAAGTATTTACAACTGTTGAGTTCGCGTATTAACAGATGGCTTAACAGCAACTAATTTCATATTTCTCAAAGAAAAATAGTTTGTCTTTTAGAAAGAATATTTTTATATAAGTCAAATACAACTTGTTTTATTAGCAAAATATATTTTGGTACCAGCGAGCTTTGCTTGATAGATCACTTTGCGATGGAATAAAAACATCCCAAAACAAACGCTTCGCGGTAGGTATATTAGTTTATTACTTAATTATTTATTTTCCTACTGATCTAGGACTGAACGAAACAGTTTGTGAATAATTTATCAGTTTTGGGACTGGAATGGAATATTCGTATGATATTATTGCACTGATCCATCCTTGGAATTTATCTAACTTTATTCTATATACATTTATTAGAGGAATAACTAGCTATAGTCCGTATATTTATAGACCAGATTTTCCTGACTTAATTAGTATTACCCATGGACTGCAGGGACTTTTGTTCTACAAAATTATGGCTTATCTCATAAGGGCTTTTATAGACTCACTCACTGTCTATATAGTATATAAGGATGCTCTATAATATACTACTACATACTACTTGTGCTAATATTATTATACGCCGTTAGTTTCTAAATATTAGTAACCCTATCGCTTCAATGGAGAACGTACTACCTTCCTCTGAACAACAGAAACCAGCTCAGAAACCCACAAAAGTTTCTAAAATTCCCCAGGCCATCCCCTCCCGCCCCGCTCTTAAGAGTTTCAACCGTCCCTCTCTCCGCTCCAACACAGATCCAGACGCTCACAAGTCTCACAAGGTCCCACGGCTGGATGTAGTCCCAATAAAGCTAGAGGACACCTGTCCGGTCAGTAAGATAGCCGCACTGCAGGATCTGCTACCCTCCGACATAGACGCTAATGACGGCGACAACCCGCTCCTCAACTCCGAGTACGCTTCTCTCACGTACGAGTACCTCTCACAACAGGAGACGCGCCTCAAGATACACGACTACTTCTCGAGCCAGCAGGATATAAAGCCCAAGATGCGTAGTATACTGATAGACTGGCTGATACAGGTGCACCACCGCTTCAAGATGTACCAGGAGACGCTCTACCTGACTGTGTGGATAATAGACAGGTTTCTAATGCGCAAGCAGGTTAGGAAGAACAAGCTGCAGTTGGTGGGTGTGAGCGCTATGTTGCTGGCCGCTAAGTACGAGGAAATATACTCCCCAGAGGTGAGGGACTTGGTGCACATCACAGACTCGGCCTACACTGGACAGGAAATTCGGGAGATGGAGAAGGAGCTCTTCTTTACGCTGGACTATTGCTTAGGCACGCCTCTCTGTCTGCACTTCCTACGCAGATTCTCCAAGGCGGGAGAAGTCACACCTGTAATGCATCTGATGTCCAAGTTCCTGATGGAGCTATCCCAGCCCCAATCCGTGAGTCTGCTGTTCCCGCCCAGTGAGCTGGCTGCTGGCGCTCTCTGTCTGACTGCTAACATCCTCCCGCGGGACGGGAAGCCAATTCCCTCAGGCTGGAATAAGACTCTACAGCACTACTCGGGCTACTCACAGGAACAGCTGGTGCCCGTGATGAAGGGACTCGCCCAGCTGGTCAGTAGTATGGCTAAGTCGAGTCAACAAGCTGTGTACGCTAAGTACAGCTCCACTAAGTTCTTGGAAATAGCAAAGAACTCACAACTCACCAACTCTCCATTCATCCAGGAGCTCCTAGCAGTAGTCTCCGGTTAGGCCAGAACTTATTTGCTATAGCACGAGACTATTAGTTTACTTTTTACAATCGTAGCCCTATTACGCATCACACTTTGATATATCTTACATTAGATAGCACAGTACATTAGATAGCAATACTATTCAGAGATTGCCCCAGTAATGTATGATTCTATGTTACCATTACAATCTGAACCTACCTTTATAGTGTACTGTAGCTAAGGGGTTAGCTAACTATCTAGATTTTGTTAGATCTGGCTATTGGTAATGCATACACTAACCGGCCAAAAGTATTTGAACAGCAATAATTTGTATTCAGACATTTGAGGTTATACCAGGCCTGGGGTAATAGTAATATGTAATAGTAATTGTATTAGTAACGATTACATTTTAGAAGTAATAGTAATAGTAATAAGTAATAGTGTTTCAAATAGGATGTAATAGTAATAGTAATAGTAATAGAACCTATTGTAATAGGAATTATCTATTACAATTCTATAACTTCGGACTGGCTTATTTGATTTTTCGTGAAGAAATAGGAAGTTGTTAAAATATAATTAAGGCAAGATGATTATCGTTTTGAATTTGTCACTTTATTAAAATTAGTTGTTTTATTGAAATTAGTTGTTTGCTTAGATTAGATAATATGTTTTGTTCAGGGTTCTTGCCAGGATTTTTTGTTGTAAGGGTACATGAGAGTGAGATATTACTTAATGTCAATGTTTTAATGAAACCTTCAAAAAATAATATTGACTCGAAGGGCACATGCCCACTTACGACATGTGAATAAAGGGTACAATAGCATTCAAGAAGGGCATGCACCTTTTGATAGAGGCCTAGCGAGAACCTTGGTTTTGTTTGTGTGGGATAATCATTTAAAATAATAAACTTCAGACATTCTGAATCATAGCAAAGTCTTAGTAAATGTCAGTAATTTGTAATAGTAATAGTAAAAGTAATAATAAAAGTAATAGTAATAGTAATATATTACATATTTTAATAATGTAATTGTAATAGTAATAGTAATAGGAAGAAATATAAGTAATAGTAATAGTAATATATTACATTTTAGAGTAATTGACCCCAGGCCTGGGTTATACCAGCATAATAACATTAGTAGATGCTACAAAATGGATATTTACCTGAAACGATATGTACAGTATAGTAAAACAGCAAAATCTTCGAATTTACATTTTTATGGAGGCGTTAAACTCATTAAATATATAATTAGCTAATTAAATAATTAATTTGTGATCATTAAGATGCAATGTCAATATATTAATTCTGATAGCAGATTTGAATTCCACATGGTTTAATTACTCTAAGTGCTTAATTTCAAATCAATCCGAATATTTTCTACTGTGATACAGCCACATTTCCATTTGTGCCACTTATGTGGCAGAAGCACGTATGCTAGTTCGTGGATAGTTTCTAAATTGAATTGAAATCACAATACTTTGTAATGTGTATCTATAATAAGATATTTATAGTCATTTCAGACTAGTTTAGATAGCCATTAATAAGTTACCAGACGTGTATTGTGTGTGCATTAAAATCCCTAATGTTCAAATACTTTTGACTGGTTAGTGTATTTTAAAATGGAAATGAGGCGTTCAAACCAGTGGCGGCGCTAGCTCGACGCCACTGGTGGCCTACAGGCCCCACCCTCCCGCCGCCACTGGTTCAAACCAAAGTGTGGCAGGCCATACTTTTTGTGTTACAGAATTCTCAAAAACCTTACTTCTTGAAGGGTGTTTGCCCCTATCAATATTTTATAGAAATATATTTACTATATAATTATAGTCAAATAAAGTACATACGTATACTGTATGTTATATAATTTATATCACATTTCAGGATAGTATCCATATTTTTGTCTGGGAGAGAGTGGAAACTATTGGTAAGGGGCTGCTTGACGACAAGCCTTGGAAGAAGGCACGGTTGGTCCAATTTCAACCTGTACGTTCGATTTTTACAATAAGTAATGGTATGAACTGGTCTACTTTATTAGCGTTAATACCGTTTGTAGTGTTCAACTTCATTAATGATACCGAGAATATATAGAATTCTATTCAGATCTCCATATCTCCATAGTCCTTTATACATCTATATATATAAAGTAATTGATTTGTCTGTCTGTGTGTCTGTCCTCACATCTCCTCCGAGAGTTCACAACAGATCTGAACCAAAATTTGTATGCCATCTAGGAGTTACTCCACCACCGTGAATACGGAGTTTTTAAGAGATATTTACATTCCTCGCGAAGTTAACTCAAAATATGTGATTTTTTGGCATCTTCCCATACATTTCAATGGGAATTATCAAAGTTCACAGTGCTGCTAGAAAAACATTTCAAACGTGCAATCTAGGTTTTAGTGTATGAGGAATCCAAATATTATATTTTAAAGTCAATAGCAATTTACCATATGCATATTTTTCACACTTTGCGAGGGTACCGACCTTGACCTATCAGATTGCAGAGTTTTCACATTATTCTGACTCGAGTTTTATTGACTATATTTCAATGGGTCAATTGTGTATGAAAGAAAACAACAATTGATTGTCCTGGAGAGGAAAACTGAATTTGAATACCGCGCCGAAGAGCGGGAACCCAGGAAGTAATATATATTTATTCAAAAACAATTACTAATTATTTCAGTAGTTATTCATCTTGCAGTCCAATTCAGTAAAGATCATTAAGATTACCAATTATTTCATGAATTTAATTCAATTTTATTTTTACTGTGCCGACTATACTATAGTATAGTGGCCCAGCATTGTAATCACTGCCTTTATTATTACTGTGCCGACTATACTACAGTATAGTGGCCCAGTTCTAATCTTACTGCCTTTAATATTATTATTTTTACTGTGCCAACTATACTATAGTATAGTGGCCCAGTATTGGAATCACTGCCTTTATTACTGTGCCGACTATACTATAGTATAGTGGCCCAGTATTGGAATCACTGCCTTTATTACTGTGCCGACTATACTATAGTATAGTGGCCCAGTATTGGAATCACTGCCTTTATTTTTAGTGTGCTTCTTCTAGTAAAAAACGTTATAGTAGGGTCCTACTATAGTTTTATACTATAAGTGCACAGTATTGAATTTAAATCTGTCGGACTTCCGGCCTGCCGGCCGGCCGTACGCGATGGCCTGACTAAACCATTGGTGATAGAGATTTCAAATTTTGACAGGAGATATAGAATTCCCTGAAGATGATCACCTCGAAGCCCGAATTCTCAATTTCGCTTTTGTTCGTCAGTTATATCGAAATTTGTATTCTGGTCCAGTGACTCTTTAATAATTCGAATTATCAATTGAAATTATAGAGGTTGTATTCTCCTAAGGATGTTCTTTCTATTTATCAATTAAAATGAATAGGTCGCTAATCAATTCTACGTTTTATTAACGATTATTTACATAAATCAGCCATCTTCTCCATATTGTAATTACTCTATAGCAGGGATCGGCAACCCTAGGCACGCGTGCCACTTATGGCACGCGAAGTATTTCTCCACGGCTCGCTAAGTGATTTTACTCAAACTCTTCCTTGTCGACGATTTTCAGTTTTCTCTGTTTTTGCCAACCTAACACATAAGTTTTAACTCCAATAAAGTGTTATTACGTGTCATTAAATACATAAGAGATAGAACTGTCATAGAAATTTTGGTCCACTTGGAAAATTGGTACGGATCGACAAAGATTATCATAGATAAATGGTCACAACCTGAGATTTTTTGTCCCACCATGGGATAGAATTAGTAATAAGTTGAAAATAAAGTGAAGAACTGTTTTAACGAGATTTAAGCGCGTACGACTCGGAAAGAACTGATTATCCGGGTTCGAGGGTCCGTCATGAGAGGAAGAAAGTACCAGGACAAATAATCTCTGCAAAAATGGTGCTAGAACCATTTTTCCATGGAATATTGTTCCTAAGACCATATCCCATGGAATCTAGGTCTTCGGACCTATTATTTCTGGGAAATTTGCTCCGAGTGCCCATTATTCCATGGAAAATGATCCTATGACCAAAATTCAATGAAATACTGGTCCCATCGTGGGACGAAATATTTCAGGCCTGGACCATTTTCCATCGAATGATGGCCCACAGAACCAAATTTTACCGGTAAAATTGGTACGGGGACTATTTTGGGGACAAATTTTCCAGTGACAGAACTATTAGGACTATATTTGGCACGGAATGTCATAAATATGTTGACATTGTAGGTAAACTGGCACACTTCATTCAAAAGGTTGCCGGCCCCTGCTCTATAGTATACTCAATACAATAGACATATTACATAAGCCTACTATCTGCTAGGATAATGACTGTTATTGATTGGTTTGTAAGTGAATATGTGTTTCATAACAAGTGCAATTGAAACACTTGGAAGTTGGAATATTTTACAAGTTGATGATGATGTCAATTTATTATTCAAGATAGTAACGTAAATACAAGCACGTATTCCTAATTTCTATTTGTAATAATTAATCTTTAATTAATTTAATTAAACATTTGAAGTTTCACAATTCAAACATTAATTAAATTGTATTACATTAAGATGAAATGTAATTTGAATATTGAAATTCTAGTTAATTTAACATTGGGGAAGTGTAATCAGAAGGAGCACACTCCCATCCCGTCTGTGAGGGGTTTTTTTATTTTTATTATTTTTATTTTTATTTCTCCGTAGCAGGTGCCCTGGCCACACCTGTATACATTGAGGGCTGAAAATTGGCATGTAGTTGCGGAGGGACCGTTTAATTTGCACCTGGTGTTACGAATTTTTATTAAGAAATTTTTGGCACATCTTTAACACCTTTCAAAATTTGTCTGGTCCATAACTCAAAATATGTTTAATAACCCCAAAATTTTATTTCATATTTAGATTCATCTTAAAATTCTGCGTCTGATGGGAGAAGAAAATTTATTAAAATTGGTTTAATTTCTGCCATTAATGGGGGTTGAAATTTCTTTGTTTACTCACACTTCAATTTCAATAAAACTGTGAAATCTAATTCCATTGTTTCAACTTGTAATAATTATATTGATTTAATTTGTTAAATCCTACTCTAGTGATTCAACTTGCGATAATTATATTGATTGAACTTATAAATTCCAGCTGGCTTCTATTTAATTCTAGTATTACTATACAATGGATTAAATTAAATAATATAATACAAGGAATTTGTTGACTCAACTCAACCAACCATGGATAACATTGCTAAAATAAATAACTGATAATATAATTTATTATCAATACATAATGAATGAATGGCATTAAACTCAAGATGGTTTATGATAGAAACAAACATCAAATTTATCTGCCGTTCCTTGTGACAAGGACCAATTAACAAATGGTTCTTCACACCTTGGGCGTTGATGACGGCGAAAAAAAATCGAAAATTGCAGCCTGCGCCGACAGCATGTTCCTTCGGAGGCACTATCAATAAACCACCAACAAAATATAGTGCCACCAAAGGAACATGCGTCGGCACAGGCTGCAATTTTGGATTTTTTTTTCTTTTTCTCCGTAGACGGTGCCCTGGCCAGAGTTTTATAGTTGATGGGCTGAAACTTGGCATTAGGTGCGATGGGACCGTCTAATTTGCACCTGGGGTTACGATTTTTTATTAATAAAATTTTGACACATCTTTAACACCTTTCAAAATTTGTCTGGTCCATAACTCAAAAATTGTTTTACTAAACCCCCAAATTTTATTTCACATTTGGATTCGCCATAAAATTTTGCGTCTGATGGGAGAAGAAATTTTCCAATAAAGGGGTCAATTTCTGCCATAAATGGGGGTTGAAATTTCTTTGTTTACTCACACTTCAATTTCAGTAAAGTGTTAAATCTAATTCTATTGTTTCAACTTGTAATAATTATATTGATTTAACTTGTTAAATCCTACTCTAGTGATTCAACTTGCGATAATTATATTGATTTAACTTATAAATTCCAGCTGGCTTCTATTTAATTCTAGCATTACTATACAATGGATTAAATTAAATTAATTTATATAAGGAATTTGTTGACTTTACTCAACTCACCGTGGATAACATTGCTAAAATAAATAACTAAAAATCCAAAATTGCAGCTGTGCCGACGCATGTTCCTTTGGTGGCACTATATTTTGGTGGTGGTTTATTGATAGTGCCTCCAATGGAACATGCTGTCGGCACAGGCTGCAATATTGGATTTTTTTTCGCCATGTCATCATCACTATGAAGGTGTTAAACTATTTCAGAAAACTGATTCAAAAGGCAACGACCCTTAGTGAGTTGGAAGTTTCGTTTTAGCTCACTTCATTTGAGAGAGATTCAAGTTTCAGTAGATTATAATATGTGCTGAGTCAGCATTTTTTAGGTGCCGTTTGGGTATTCACCCAACTCCTATCAACCCATGCGAATTATTTAATTCACAAAATTGTAAAAATACATTTTTTTGACGATGTCATCATCACCTCAAGGTGTCAAAACCCACTTGTATAGGTGGTACCTGGCATAAGGACCAATTGATAAATTGAAAGTTTGTTTCTATCTTGTATCATCTCTGAGATTAATGAAATTTAGCTAATTAGTATAAATATTTAATTAATTTATTAATTATTTAACACCATTATTATATACAGCAAAATAAATTAAGTTCAATTATTTGCAATTATTATTATTTTAAATTGAATTTCACTATAATATTTGAATTCCACGCACTCGATAACCCCAATAATCTATTTGGAACCATCTCTATACGGTAAACACAGAGCGAATTAATTAGAATTAAATATGTCAGTACATTAATTGTGCAAGAATAGTCTCGCAAAAATAAATATAATCACTTAATCTGTCGTTGTTGTGGAATGAAAATCTTAACGGTTCTATCATAAACCATCTTTAGTTTAATGCCATTCATTCATTACTTATTGATAATAAATTAAATTATTAGTTATTTATTTTAGCAATGTTATCCACGGTGATTTGAGTTTAGTCAACAAATTCCTTATATCATTATATTTTATATAATCCATTGTATAGTAATAATACAATTAAATAGAAGCCAGCTGGAATTTATAAGTTGAATCAATATATTTATCTCAAGTTGAAACAATAGAGTAAGATTTAACAAGTTAAATCAATAGAATTCTTACAAGTTGAAACAATGGAATTAGATTTCACAGTTTACTAAAATAGAAGTGTGAGTAAACAAAGAAATTTCAACCCCCATATATCCCATCAGACGCAGAATTTTAAGGTGAATCCAAATATAAAATAAAGTTTGGGGGTTTAGTAGAACATATTTTGAGTTAAGGACCAAACAAATTTTGAAAGGTGTTAAAGATGTGTCAAAAATTTGTCAATAAAAAATTGTAACCCCAGGTGCAAATCAGACGTCGACTCCGAACCAACATTCCAAGTTTTAGCCCTCTATGTATATAGGTGTGGCCAGGGCACCTGCTACGGAGAAATAAAAATAATAAAAATAAAGGCAGTAAGATTAGAACTGGGCCACCATACTATAGTATAGTCGGCACAGTAAAAATCCAAAATTGCACCCTGTGCCGACGCATGTTCCTTTGGTGGCACTATATTTTGTTGGTTGTTTATTGATAGTGCCTCCAAAGGAACATGCTGTCAGCACTGCTGCAATTTTGGATTTTTTTTTGCCATGTCATCATCACTTTGAAGGTGTCAAATTATTACAGAAAGGTGTTTCAGTAGGCAACGACCCTTAGAGTGGTGGAAGTTTCCATTTCGCTCACTTCATTTGAGAGATATTCAAGTTTCAGTAGAATATAATCTGTGATGACTCAGCATTTTTAAAGTGCGTATTGGGTATTTACCCAACTCCAACCAACCCATGCGAATTATTTAATTCACAAAATTGTAAAAATACATTTTTTTGACGATGTCATCATCACCTCAAGGTGTCAAGACCCACTTGTATAGGTGGTACGTGCCATAAGGACCAATTGATAAATTTAAAGTTTGTTTCTATCTTGTATCATCTCTAAGATTAATGAAATTTCGCTAATTAGTATAAATATTTAATTAATAAATTAATAATTTAACACCATTATTATGTACAGCAAAATAAATAAAGTTCAAATATTTGCACTTATTATTTATTTAAATCGAATTTCACTATCATATTTGAATTCAGCGCACTCGATAACCCCAATAATCCAATTAGAAACTTCTATAAGTTAAATACAAAAGGAATTAATTATAATTAATTACGTCAGTACATTATTTGTGCAAGAATATTCTCGCAAAAATAAATATAATCACTTAATCTGTCGTTGTTGTGGAATGAAAATCTTAACGGTTCTATCATAAACCATCTTTAGTTTAATGCCATTCATTCATTACTTATTGATAATAAATTAAATTATTAGTTATTTATTTTAGCAATGTTATCCACGGTGAGTTGAGTAAAGTCAACAAATTCCTTATATAAATTAATTTAATTTAATCCATTGTATAGTAATGCTAGAATTAAATAGAAGCCAGCTGGAATTTATAAGTTAAATCAATATAATTATCGCAAGTTTGAACACTAGAGTAGGATTTAACAAGTTAAAACAATATAATTGTTACAAGTTGAAACAATAGAATTAGATTTAACACTTTACTGAAATTGAAGTGTGAGTAAACAAAGAAATTTTAACCCCCATTTATGGCAGAAATTGACCCCTTTATTGAAAAATTTCTTCTCCCAACAGACGCAGAATTTTAAGATGAATCCAAATATGAAATAAAATTTGGGTGTTTAGTAGAACATATTTTGAGTTATGGACCAGACAAATTTTGAAAGGTGTCAAAGTTGTGTCCAAAATTTGTTAATCAAAAATCGTAACCCCAGGTGCAAATTAGACGATCCCATCGCACCTACATGCCAAGTTTCAGCCCATCAACTATAAAGCTCTGGCCAGGCACCGTCTACGGAGAAAAAAATTCCAAAATTGCAGCCTGTGCCGACGCATGTTCCTTGGGGGGCACTATATTTTGGTTGTGGTTTATTGACAGTGCCTCCAAAGGAACATGCTGTCGGCACAAGCTGCAATTTTGGATTATTTTCGCCATGTCATCATCACTATGAAGGTGTTAAATTATTTCAAAAAGGTGTTACAGAAGGCAACGACCCTTATTGAGATGTAAGTTTCGTTTTTGATCACTTCATTTCAAAGATATTCAAGTTTCAGTAGAATATAATAGCTGATGACTCAGCATTTTTTATGTGAGTGTTGGGTCATCACCCAACATCAACTAACCCATTTTAAATATCGAATTAACTAAATTGTAAAACACATTTTTTTGACGATGTCATAATCACCTCAAGGTGTCAGGACCCACTTGTATAGGTGGTACGTGGCATAAGGACCAATTGATAAATTGAAAGTTTGTTTCTATCCTGAATCATCTTTGAAATTAATGAAATTTAGCTAATTAGTATAAATATTTAATTAATTTATAATTATTTAACACCATTATTATATACAGCAAAATAAATTAAGTTCAATTATTTGCAATTATTATTAATTTAAATTGAATTTCACGATACAATTTGAATTCTACGTACTCGATAACCCCAATAATCCAATTGGAACCGTCTATAAGTTAAATACAAAAGGAATTAATTATAATTAATTACGTCAGTACATTAATTGTGCAAGAATATTCTCGCCGAAATAAAAATAATCACTTAATCTGTCGTAGTTGTGGAATGTAAAATCTTAACAGTTCTATCATAAACCATCTTGAGTTTAATGCCATTCATTCATTATGTATTGATAATAAGGTATATTATCTGTTATTTATTTTAGCAATGTTATCATCCATGGTTGGTTGAGTGAGTCAACAAATTCCTTATATTATATTATTTTATTTAATCCATTGTATAGTAATACTACAATTAAATAGAAACCAGCTGGAATTTATAAGTAAAATCAATATAATTATCGCAAGTTGAATCACTAGAGTAGGATTTAACAAGTTAAATCAATATAATTATTACAAGTTGAAACAATAGAATTAGAGTTAACACTTTACTGAAATTGAAGTGTGAGTAAACAAAGAAATTTCAACTCCCATTTATGGCAGAAATTGACCCCTTTATTGGAAAATTTATTCTCCCATCAGACGCAGAATTTATGGCGAATCCAAATATGAAATAAAATTTGGGGCTTTAGTAAAACATATTTTGAGTTATGGACCAGACAAATTTTTAAAGGTGTTAAAGATGTGTCAAAAATTAGTTAACGAAAAATCGTAACCCCAGGTGCAAATTAGACGGTCCCATCGCACCTACATGCCAAGTTTCAGCCCATCAACAATTAAGCTCGGGCCAGGGCACCGTCTACGGAGAAAAAAAAAATAATAATAATTAAAAAAAATCCAAAATTCCATCCTGTGCCGACGCATGTTCCTTTGGTGGCACTATATTTTGTTGGTTGTTGATTGATAGTGCCTCCAAAGGAACATGCTGTCGGCGCAGGCTGCAATTTTGGATTTTTTTTCGCCAAGTCATTAACGCCCAAGGTGTGAAGAAGCATTTGTTAATTGGTCCGAGTCACAAGGAACGGTAGATAAATTTGAAGTTTGTTTTTATCTTAAACCATCTTGAGTTTGATGCCATTCATTCATTATGTATTGATAATAAATTATATTATTAGTTATTTATCTTAGCATTGTTATCCACGGTTGAGTTGAATTAAGTCAACAAATTCCTTATATTATATTATTTTATTTAATCCATTGTATGGTAAATTAAATAGAAGCCAGCTGCAATTCTCAAGGTGTCAAAAACCATTTGTTTTAAAATATTTTGGCATAAGAAACGTCCCACAGTCACAAACATGTATGCAAACTTTGCATATTTTTAATTCAATTTTGAAAAATTGTTGTCAAAAAGATTTTTTTTGCACACAAAATGTAAAAAATAACTATTCATAATACAAATTAGAAGTTTTTATCCAGAATCATAAACGTCCCTATCTCCCCTTTAAGGTGTTTAATCTTAGGCCAAATCCAATTATGGGAAGTGCCTCAAATTTTGATTTGATCTGTGCTCAGTTGAATGCTCGCCAACCCTGAAAATTCACTTAATCGCACATAATTCGCGCCCTTTAAGAGAAAAAATCTGAATATTTAATAGAACATGACATTAATGATGCGGACACGTTGGTCATACCAGATTGCCACTATGCTTGCTCATTATCGCTTGATGACGTATTCACTAAATTTCACATTGTTAAATTTGACTATTTTAGGCCTATTGACGCTTATAATCAATATTAAGAGTATATAAACCACACAACAACCGCGAAGCGGTTGGTGTGTGGTTGTGTTCTGCCGCGAAGCGACCTAGTAAGCGAAGCGCGCTAGTTAAATATAAATGTTGAAGAAAGAGAAAAATAATATACCTCTTAAAATTCGAAATTATATGCAATTCCCTTCAGAAAAACCAATGTTTCACGGTTTTCGTAACCTGCCACAAGGGATAAGATGCGATTATCACCTGCTATAATAGCTTTTGAACTTTTTTTACTTCTCCACCCTCCCATTTGCAAGAACGGCCTCTTGCATAGACTGTTCCTTTGAAGAAACATAGAAAGTTTGCAAAAATTTGGATGCGAATACACAACTGTGGATTTGAATGCATTGTGCCAATCCTCACGTTATTATTTATCCTAGACGGCTGTTGACCCTCGTGTGAAGATTCCAAATTCTTATTGGCAACAATGGGACCCTTCTAGTCAAATCGGGTAATACTTTTCCTATGTACGCATAGGCGTCGGACCCACCCGGCCACCTGGCATGGGCCGGGCAGCCCGAAGGGTCTACCCGGCTCTACCCGGCTCTACCCGAGCCATACCCGGCCCATAGTTGTGTTAGTGATGCCTTAAATGTAGCGGCCCCAGAATCGATTGGGCCGGCCCCGGAGCCTTCGGGCCGGGCGGCCCGAAGGGCCGGCGGGCCCATTTCCGACGCCTATGTATGTACGTATGTCTTTTCAAAATATTTAGCTATTTCTATAGCCTCTTCTGGAAACTGTTGCATTAAAATTATGAAACTGTCTATAACGTCTATCTCTGGAACAAAAGCCAAACTGGCAAGCATCTTGATACTAATAGCGAAATCGTTATCATCTTGATATCGTACAGCCAACCCTTGTTCTTGAACGTCCCTGAATATTTGTATTTTGCGAGAGGTGAAAAAGCATCCCGTAATTACAGAAATAAAATTCTCCTCCAGGGCATTAATTGCAGCCTTCTCAAAATCGACCATAATTGTTAAAGGGTTTAATGATGGCTCTATTTCTAATAATTTCTTAAACAATCTGTCATATGTAGCTTCAGTTTTATTTGGAAGCAGTGCATAGATACAAGGGAAAATTACACCATCCTTTTCTGCATGGATTGTATACAGTTGGTAAATCGATCAGGAACAACTCTAAATGTTCCGTCGCAAAACCAGCTATCACTGTTTCTTTGGAAATCAATAAATTTAAGTGTACCCATAGCGATCTATATACAAGGCAATTGCACTCTAGTGAATTACTGGACCATGGATGTCAATTACCTTGGGTTTTCCAAGTTTCTACTAATTGTCATATAGCCTTTCAGTGGTATTTTAATGTGTAACAAATGTTAGATTTTTAATTCTAAGACTACCCAGCCCCAATTCTCATAATATTTGGATATTAATTTAGAAAAATACTTTATTTTTAATGAATTAAATGCAACACAAACAATACAGCATTATACTATATGAACAAATACATAGAATCAAGAAATGGTACATAAGCAGCATGTGAATCCTTTAACTGTTCGACTGACTGTAGACGCATCGCTCTCTCTTACGCTCGTAGACACACTCAATACGTAGTAGAATAACCTATAACAAAACAAGCAAGAAAATTAGTTGTATTTTTTAGTTTAGTGTTATCTTTATTTAAACCATGGCATTATAATTGGGAACCCTCTTTGATAAGATAATGTTTGACCAAGTTAAACACAATTTCTTTAATATATCCCAATTCCAAACACCACATAAACAGCAATCTTTCCAGACATCACTGTATCTCTCTGCAATAAAGTTAATAGAGATACTCATCAACAGGCTACGGGATGGTCCAGAATAGAATTCCTTGCTTAAAGATTCACAGTTATCAATTCTGAGGAAGGTTTCATATAATATGCAAACACATTTACCACATAACGAGAAGTATATTTAAGAGAGCCCCTATCCACTAAATCAATCAAAGTATATTGGGAGCCAACGTCATTGTTAACTTGCAGGAGTTTATCTGATGTTAAAAGATGATGGCAAGATAGACAGCCATTAGACTTCTTAAAGTAAGAGAAGACTGCGTATCTGCTATATAAACGAGAGATTCCATTTGAGAAACCTCTATTTCAAGGACTGAAATTTAATTCAATGTGGTCAGATAAAGTTCTATATCGTGTTGCTCCTCAGTCCTCATTACAACTATTAAAATCGTCAGCAAATTTATGAAGGTATTCTTTAAGAGAAATACTGTCTTCACAAGAGATAGCATCATATTTTAGAGCGAACCCTTTTAGAATGTTTGAAATTTGGAGTCTGCGTTCGCTTGCCAAAATTTGGTTAAATGAAATATGGTAGTGAGACCCTGACATCTGTCTATATAAACCAAAGTGGTGCTCCAGCGCATCATTTTGAATTCTTGCAGTTAGAAGGTACTTGTATCCGAAGTTCTCGCTAAGTTGTTTGACCAGCAGTGGTAACGCCTCGCATGTGTGTCTGAAACTGGTAAAGGTTTGTGGTGTTAACTTTCCATATAAAGATAGCAGATTATTCCAAATATCTAACCAAGAGACGACGTTGTTTAAAAATTGTAAACGAAAATCTCCTGGGTAAATTGGAGCTGAATATTCATCCTTAAAACGTATATCTTTTCTGACCCAGTTGACATTGAATAGTTTCCACACCTGATTGATTAATTCAAGGAATTCTACTGTTTGATTCTATGTATGATGTATTTTTCCATTTTCCACGATAATAAGCGGGTGTCATAGTAAATCCTGTTCCCCCATCTTTTTGTTCCCCCGAACAATATTTCCTAGGAAATCCTGTTCCCCACACCATATTTCCTAGGGAATAATGTACCCCCCGAGTGTTTCCCCCTGGTTAATTTTGTTCCCCCGAACAATATTCACTAGTAAATTTTGTTCCCCCGAACAGTATTCACTAGTAAATATTGTTCCCCCGAACAGTATTCACTAGTAAATATTGTTCCCCCGAACAGTATTCACTAGTAAATATTGTTCCCCCAACAGTATTCACTAGTAAATATTGTTCCCCCGAACAGTATTCGCTTGTAAATATTGTTCCCCCGAACAGTGCAGATTCACTATGAAATTATCTTCCCCTCAATACAAAATGGAACTAAGGTTACTAGAATATGTAGAAAAGTTTTGAATTACCTATTATTACATACTCTCCCTCTTTGAACACCCTACTGTATACTTTCCTCCCGGAAGATATAGGCGAATATGGAGGTATTTGAAAAGTACACAACACATGTACCTAAGGCACATGTGTTGTCTACTTTTCAATATATGGAATATGGTAATACTGTTTAGTTTCTATAGTTGTTTAATTAATTTATGGACAACTACTAATTGAATTTTCTCGAATTCACTTTTGATTGTGTCATATCAATATAACATACTGTACGGATGTTAATATTACTACTGTACTAAAAGGGGAAACAGTATTCCCTAGTGATTACTGTTCGGGGGAACAATATTTACTAGCGAATACTGTTCGGGGAAACAATATTTACTAGCGAATACTGTTCGGGGGAACAATATTTTCTAGTGAATACTGTTCGGGGGGAACAATATTTTCTAGTGAATACTGTTCGGGCAGGCTTTCATCTAGGCAAAATTTTCTGCGCGCCTAGATTAAGTTTGAGCTCGCTCACACGCGCCTAAAATACTCAATTTGTATTACGTCTATGGGAGCATCTCTCGAATTTCGCGCGCCTAGAAAAATTTCTTTCCAAAATTACGCGCCTGTAGGCGCGTCGCGTACGCCTAGATGAAACCCTGTGTTCGGGGGAACAATATTTTCTATTAGGCAGAGGGGAACAAGATTCCCTAGAGGGAACAATATTCCCTAGGAAATATTGTTCGGGGGAACAGGATCTCCTCTGACACCGGCATAAGTTGTCTCATGGAAAATTTTCAAAGCAAAAATAAGATTTTTCAGAAAGGTGTTTCAGAAGGCATCGACCCTTAGAGTGGTGGAAGTTTCCATTTAATTCACTTCATTTTAGAGAAATTCAAGTTTGAGTAGATTATAATAGGTGATGACTCAGCATTTTTTATGTCAACACCCAACACCAATCAATACTTTTTAGAAATATCGAAAACAAAATTGTAAAAACTCATTTCTTTAACGATGTCATCATCACCTCAAGGTGTCAGGACCCATTTGTAGAGGTGTTACGTGGCATAAGGATCAATGAATAAATTGGAAGTTTGTTTCCATCTTGTATCATTTCTGAGATAAATGAAATTTATCAAATTAGTATAAATAATTTTCAGAGATGCAGCGGTCCGGAAATTTCATGGACCGGACCGGACCGTCATGATTTTTTTCTGGACGGTCCGGACCGGTCCAGACCGTATGATAAAAATATTGGATCGGTCTGGACCGGTCCAGACCGTTATATCCCTTATTTGGACAGTTACAGACCACATAGTAGAGTGGCTAATTATATCCACTTGTATTTATTAGATACTTATTACTTAAAATAGGAAATAACGGATTGGAGCCTAATCGTTTGTCCAATCTAGGATGAGTCCAGACCTATGAACGGTCCAGACCGATGAACGGTCCAGACCGATGAACGGTCCAGACCGTTATATCGTTAATTTGGACCGGTCCAGACCGCACTTGAAAATAAGCGGACCGGACCCGACCTGAGACCGGTCGGTCCGGCCCGGTCCCGGTCTGGACCGCAGTCCGGTCCAGACCGCTGCATCTCTGATAATTATTCAAATTATTAATAATTTAACACCATTATTGTGTACAGCAAAATAAATTAAGTTCAATTATTTGAAATAATTATTAATTTAAATTGAATTTCACTACAATATTTGAATTCAGCGGGCTCGATAACCCAAATAATCTAATTGGAACTGTTTCTATAAGTTAAATACAAACTGAATTAATCTATACTATGTACTATTAAAACACATACCTTTGTATATATATATAAGTACTAGCGCGCTTCGCTTGCTAGGTCGCTTCGCGGCAGAACACAACCACACACCAACCGCTTCGCGGTTGTTGTGTGGTTTATATACTCCTAATATTGATTATAAGCGTCAATCGGCCTAAAATAGTCAAATTTAATGTGAAATTTAGTGATTTAATACGTCATCATGCGATAATGAGTAAGAATAGTGGCAATCTGGTGTGACCAACGTGTCCGCATCATTAATATACATGTTCTATTAAATATACACCTACCCACCCACCCTTGTGTTTTAATAGTATAGATATATAGATATATTTGTTTGTATGTTCCGAGTTGATTGAAGAAAGTGGACGATTTCCAAATGTGATTTTTTCGATATAGGGGTAACTTTTGGCACCCGCCAACAAGTTGAGGTTTCCACTCAAAATTTCTCATACCTCGACAAGTTATGACGTCATTGTCACATTTCGAGAACCCTGAAAATTCACTTAATCGCACATAATTCGCGCCCTTTAAGAGATAAAAATTTGAAAGTTTATTAGAACATGTACATTAATGATGCGGACATGCTGGTCACACCAGATCGCCAATATGCTAACTCATTATCGCATGATAACGTTATCATTAAAATTTTATATTTTTAACTTTGACTGTTTAGGCCTATTACAAAGGGAAATGCGTCCGCACTGGCTGCAGTTTTGGATTTTTCATGTATTGATAATAAATTAAATTATTAGTTATTTATTTTAGCAATGTTATCCACGATGAGTTAGTAAAGTCAACAAATTTATTATATTATTTTATTTATTTAATACTACAATTAAATGGAAGCCAGCTGGAATTTATAAGTTAAATCAATATATTTATCGCAAGTTGAAACAATAGAGTAAGATTTAAGTCATTTAACACGTTAAATCAATATAATTATTACAAGTCGAAACAATAGAATTAGATTTAACAGTTTTACAGAAACTGAAGTGTGTGTAAACAAAGAAATTTCAACCCCCATTTATGGCATGAATTAAACCCTTTTTTATCCCAATTGACGCAAAATTTTGTGTTGAATCCAATGTTGTATAAAAATTGGGGCTTTAGTATAACATTATTTGAGTTATGGAAGAGAAAAATTAGAAAGGTGTTAAAAATGTGTCCAAAATTTGTTAATCAGAAATCGTAACCCCAGGTGCAAATTAGACGGCAACACCGCACCTACATGCCAAGTTTCAGCCCATCAACTATTAGGCTGTGGCCAGGGCACCGTCTACGGAGAAATAAATAAAAATCCAAAATTGCAGCCTGTGCCGACCCATGTTCCTTTGGTGGCACTATATTTTGATTGTGGTTTATTGATAGTGCCTCCAAAGGAACATGCTGTCGGCACAGGCTGCAATTTTGGATATTTTTTCGCCAAGTTACCAACGCCTCAGGGAGTCAAGAACCATTTGTTAATTTGTCCGAGTCACAAGGAAATGTAGATAAATTTGAAGTTTGTTTCTATTATAAACCACCTAGAGTTTAATGCCATTCATTCATTATGTATTGATAATAAATTATATTATTAGTTATTTATTTTAGTAATGTTATCCACGGTTGGTTGAGTTGAGTCAACAAATTCCTTATATTATATTATTTTATTTAATCCATTGTATAGTAATACAGTGCATACCGGTTATAAGCACATCGACGGGAACTGCACTTAATGTGCTTATAACCGACATGTTCTTATAACCGGTGTACTTATATCCGACATCTTCTGTACTACAATTAAATGGAAGCCAGCTGGAATTTATAAGTTAAATCAATATAATTATCGCGAGTTGAATCAATAGAGTAAGATTTAACAAGTTAAATCAATATAATTATTACAAGTTGAACAATAGAATTAGATTCAATATAATTATTATAAGTTGAAACAATAGAATTAGATTTAACAGTTTACTGAATCTGAAGTGTGAGGAAACTCAGGAGATTGGTACCCCAATTATGGCACAAACCTAGGCCAAATTCAACTTTTGTGATTTGCCAAAAGGTGTGTAATTTACTTCTCTATCCGTACATGTAAAATTTATCAAGCTCAATATTAATTATTTAATGTTATGGCCTTATGGGCCATAATTAGTTTAAATAGGTGTTAAAATTATTTGATCAAAAATCGTAACCCCAGGTGCAAATTCAATCCGCACCTACATGCCAAGTTTCAGCTCTTTATCTATAAAGGTGTGGGCAGGCATCGCTACGGAGAAATAATAATAATAAAGGCAGTGATTTCAATACTGGGCCACTATACTAAAGTATAGTCGGCACAGTAATAATAATAATATTAATATTAAAGGCAGTAAGATTAGAACTGGGTCACTATACTATAGTATAATCCGCACAGTAATAATAACTAACCAAACAAGACCAATACTGGGCCACTATACTATACTATAGTCGGCACTTTAATAACTGATATACATTGATATACAGTCTCCGTAATGGTTCGATATTTCTAAAGTTATGAAAAGGTGTAACCGGAACCTTATAAACTGGTAAAAACGCGAAAGTTTGGATTTTTGACCATATATGGAGGTGTTAAAACGTCATAATGATGGTCTTAAGATGTACGCAAATGAGATATACAAAATGTGCGGTTCCCTTCGCGCCTGGTTGTTTGATTTAGATCATTGATTTTTATCAATTATTTACATGTTGCATTAAATAAAACACTTGTATTTCCTATGTACGAAGTTTCGTACAATGAAGTGCATAAAAAACTCCATACACAGTGCACATTTGCATCGTCTATTCACCACTTTTCCATCTCATTAATAATTCCATAACAACGTGGCATTTTTCTTAATTGAGTGCACCATTTCACACCACTTCTATAAGTTTTATTTAAATAATTTTTTTTTACCCGGTGTCATGCAGCCAATTCTTTGGGACGCGAAGCCTTAACTTAATGATTTTTATGAATTGCTGTGATTTATATTCGCCGTGTATTTACCTTTATCATAGACAATAATATACTTTGCTGAAAGAAATGATCTGAAATGTCAAGTTATACAAATTATTGCCCCGATACTCACTGCAAATTTTGGGAATGTTACCCAGAAGGATTCCTTGGAGTAAGCTGTTCCTGTTGTTCTAAACAATTGGTTACAGAAAAACCAGTTCATTCTGAACAGAAGAGGAAACTCTCAGATTCTTTTCAGTTAAATTCATTGTCGGCAGAGGATGGAACTAATATTGGTGCTAAGAAGAGAACGAAGTTATCATATTCGGCTGACTCAGTAATATTAATACCCAATCAAAATGAAAGTCCTCTACACAATGCAGGAGAATTAAAATTTTTTCCAACTGAATCAACTGAGACACACCATCTGGATACAAGTTCTCTGCACGATGCAGGACAATCTAAATCCATTCCAACTGAATCAACTGAGGCACACCATCAGGATGAAAGTTGTCTGCACGACGCAGGACAATCTAAATCCATTCCAACTGAATCAACTGAGACACACCATCAGGATGAAAGTTCTCTGCACGACGCAGGACAGTCTAAATCCATTCCAACTGAATCAACTGACACACACCATCAGGATACAAGTCCTCTACACGATGCAGCACAATCTAAATCTATTCCGACTGAATCAATTCAAACACTCAAACAGGATGAACCTTCTATTGAGCCAGAACAATCCAAACCTATTCCAATTTGTTCAGTTGTATCACTTATTAATGACTCAACTTCTAGTAATATACAAGAGGATGTACTATCAGGTTCTAATTCAACATACACAATTAAAGATATAAGTGAAAAACAACACTCACATATTACCTCTTCCCAGTCTCAACCAACTTCTGAGCCTGAAGAGAACCCCCAAGGAAGTAAACGAATAAGGGGAAGCAATGACTCATCAGATCATGGATCGACTTTACAGAATAAGAGTTTGAGGGTAGAAGACAAACTTAATTTACAGTCGCAACAAATTGATCACTCTCTTTTTTTACTAAAACCTGAAATTTATCGTCCAGTGGATCATGAAGAATCTCAGTATGTCAGTATCCAATTCAATACATTAATTTTTGAAGAATACTGGGCAGAGATAAGGTGCATTTCTATTGGAGTTGGTAATGAATATTTTAATCTTATCGAGACTTACATTGTACCTTTTGAACCAACCCAAACTATACAATTGAAGAATGGTAAGTTTGTTATAGTCAGTGGAACTTTGAAATATCCCATTAGAGCTATTTCTGGAAATGAAATTCGTTTCCTATACAAATATTGCATTTATTCTAAAGACAATAAAGAGGTTTTTGAACACTTACATCATAAGAGCGCAAGCAATTTATATCGTTATTTTATTTTGAATCTCAATGCAAGTCAGAAATCACAAACTACCAACGGGACATATCAGCAATATGATATTATGATACTACCAGAGACTCCTAAAAAGGAAGGTCTTAGTGTTTGGTTACGCTCTTGGATGATTGGTTGTGATGTCAAGTTTAACAATATTAGCGACAGGAGATTAATCTCACTACAAGCATTTCTACCTTCTTATCTGAAATTTGGGCATTCTCAGCCTTGTAAAGATTTAGAAGATTTTATTACACAATTTATCTATATCCTACATACATTAATGCACTTTCGAATTCATGATTTTGAATATGAGTCAATATGGGAATTCCGGGAATTTGGTGATAACAACATTGAAACAATTAAACTGGTCGAATCTTGGATAATGACTAATTATACAATTGAGATAATTACTCAATTAGATTCAAAAGGTATAATACTGTATTTCTATCTAGCTTGTTATTTGATACATTATTACAGTCTTCATAATGAAGAATTAAACATGCGTTTAACAAATTTAATTGATGGGTCAATTGGGTCCATTTTAAAACACAAAAGCTTTGTGTTCACCACATCTATATCTATTCATTTTATTGATACCATTATCACCTCAGTAGCTGAATTTATATTCAACAAAGTTCTAAAAAGCAAAAATCCTGAAAAGTTGTTAACATTAATCCCTATATACCATTGCATTAGTAATATAGAATCTTGTTCTAATTCTCTTCATGATGAATTAAAGTACAATGAAAAAAAATATTGGGGCGTTCCTAATGAAGGAAGTATATCTCTTCTAAGAGGTGTTTCTTTGGATTTTATACAAAAAGCGCTTGCATTAGCAGAATACGACCAGATACTCATATTTACCATTGTCATTTATACACTAAATGCCCAGAATGCTGATATATTGTGCAATTACTTCAAGAAAGAGGTAAAACACTTTCCGTTATCTGCTCTTATGAGTACTTTAAATTATCGTTCTACCAGAGGAGATTGTTGTAGAATGAGGAAGGAAGTTTTTAAATTTATCAAGATGGCTATCACCGAAGAACCAGCTCAACTAGAACTTAATGACATGTTTCGCCTAATGAAATTAACTATAATTTATGCCACAAAGCAATCAATCCGGAATCTAACTCAAGAACAGTTCAAACTATGTTTAACTATTATATCCCGAGGCTTAACATTTTGTGATTCTCAATCACATACTAAAACGCCTATTTCTATTAATGAATTTAAACAATTCTTCAATAATTTTGTTATCAAGTGGGCCCAAGAGCGTATAATACATAATGAGCTAACATATGGAAATTTCTTAAAAGAAATCAAATTTTGGGATGAGATTCTTATGAACTATGTTTTCCCGCCCTCAGTTAATTGGTTAAATATTGTTGAAAGCTATTTTCTTAATAGAATTAAATATTCTACAAAAGTAACACTACAATATATCATTGATATATTTATTCATATTCATACCAAAGGAAAGCATTCAAGTCTCTTACAAGAAGTATTTCTCAAAGAGCTAACTTCAAGACTACAATTGATCAATTCAGGAGATAAGAATGAGTTTGTCAAACGTTTGTATGAAGAATTATCGAAAACTGACCAACTTGAGAAAATTAACAATATATTCAGTAATATATTACTCGATGAAAAGTCAACTTTTGATCGTAATCCAATAAATCATTTTCTTACATGGACTTCTTGGGATACCTACTTTTCCTTTCTTTGTATTGACAATATCGATAAAGTACTCTCTGAAGATGCTAAAGATATGCTAGAAATAGCTTCTACACAATTTGTTTCTTTGCTTGATGAAATATTCAGATTTAATATAACAGGGGTCAATCTTGATTTAATCCATGATAATAAAGAATACTTCTTGATACTTGCAGACAACATTCTAGATTCCAAACATAGCTCTGAATATTCATTTTGTGATATTTGTAGGGACCTCGAAATTTGCACGAAGATGCACCACTGGGCGCGTGAACAAAACGCATTACTTATGGATTTTCATGCTTTTATTGAGAATTTACATAATATTAACATCGAAAATTGCTCAACATTCTTATCTATCAACCTAGAACAAACGAACATCAAAGATATCTGTTATGCTGAAGGTGATTCCTACTCATTTTTATCTTCTCTTGGTGTGAATTATATAGTTAGTTCCCCCAGGTTTAGTTCTATTTCAAACGTTTGCGTTTCTCTGCCAGATTCAAGAATATTATTTAAAATTTTTAATTTATTGATCACCAATAAAGGAATATCACTACAAACCCATTTTGACCTAAACAACTTCTATGAGGATATTTGGATGCCTGCCTGGGATACTTGTTTACATATTCTCAAAGAATTACTTAATGAAACAATTCTCATCTCCGATCTAGTTAGATATTTCGATTGTTCTGAAAATACTAATGCTATTTTGAACGATTTGTTGGCATTTAATTCCTGTTGTATGCAATACCAAGGTAATGCTCACAATAACGATTCTTTGAAGCCCTGCGCAAATAAAATAAAATTGTATTCTAAACTGCTAAACTGTTGTGAAGCTGCAAATCTAATTGTTAAACTGAAAGAAGTGCTTTTAATAAAGCAGAATTTCGAAATAATTGAAAATATGAGAAATGTAAAACAAAACTTTCAAAACAAACATTTAAAGGAGGTCAACAAACAAGTTGGTGATATAGCATTAAATCTCGGTAACCTATCTAAATCCAATCTTGACGTGATACAAGCTATTATTGATAGAATTGAATTCATAATGTGGATAAGAAGCAACCTAAAAGACCTAAATGAGCTTAAAACATTCGTTGACATATCTCTAACAACCTGTGGAGGTAGTCCAGTGGATGTGGATAGAATAACTTGTCTCAGTTCTGTCTGCACTAACTTTGCTCCTATCATATTTGAGATAAACGAGAACACCAGTTACGAGACACTCATTGCTAGATGCAGACAGGTGATTGAGAGTGTTGAGAGGAATAAGGAGCTGACTAAGCTGCTGAGACAGGTCGGAGAGAATGTTAGATTTTGGGAGGAAATGAAGAAGTCTCATGGATCAGTTGAGGAGACAACTCTTATGCAACTAGATAGTGTTATCAAATCTGGAGAATTTTGTTTAAAAATAGGAGAGTCACTGAATCTCTGTGATATAGTGAGTCTAAGTGTTGTAAGAGAGAATGGCGAGAAGAGAATATACTCTCTAGAACAGCTGAGAGAGTTTCGTAGCAAATTAATGCTTGTCGTTGGTAAGTCTGAGTTACCTGGTCTAGACACACACACACAAGTAGTTATGAGAATTCCCTATTATTTAATCACAAATTAGACACAATAACAGAGATAGGAATAATTGTAATCCAATTAGCTGAGACTGGTAATCAGCGCTATCTTAGCTATGAACTTTTCTCAGATTGTAACCCACAGGATGATACTCTCATGGAAAGTAAAATGAAATTGAGAGATACTCTAGAAGATTGGAAAGTAAATGTTGAAGAAGCAAGAAACAGGCATTATTTCCTAAATTACTTTACTATATCGCAGATAGTGTTTCTACAGAAGGGAATAAGATCATTTATTGAAGACAGAGAGGATAGAGAACTGGAACAGCTGTACCATATACTGGGACTGCTAAACCCTGATGTCTCCAAGCAGGATATACAACAAGCATTGGAACAATCTGATATTATTCCTAAACCAAATCCCTCCCTAAAATATAAACCTGAAAATACACATGATTTCTCTAAACAATCACTTTCTACATCCATCTCAACTTATTATTCTCAATTCGCTCCTACTAAATCTAGATATACACCTACAACAGAGTCATTTTCACTTTCGAATAATAATGTAGGTAATTTTCCTGAAAGTTTAAGCTCTATGGAGAAGGAAGTTGCTCAGAAAGTGAGTGACGAGGCTGGCTTACCATTAAAACTAGTTATTAAGGGTATACAAGAATTTCACAAGAATCATCACGCTGTTTCTGATGCAACTAAGTTGTTAAATTGGTGTATTGAGAATGAGTTTGAAAGTGATACTGAATCTATGGATGTTGATGCACTTTTCTCTCTCGAAGGGGAAAATCATCCAATGGTTGAATCCAATGAAGAAATTTTTCAAATAGAAGCTTTAATGGACTTGCATCAGGTAGGACATTTTCTTGAAGAAATATTTCGCATTAGTGGATGTAAGATTCGAGCAGAGAGAGAATTTATGTACAATTTGAAGGAAGGAAATCCTAATCTTATTGTGATACCTACAAAAGGAATGTTAGAATTCGTTCTTTCTCTTTACATGAGTGACAATGATAAGCTACCCCTGCCCTATTATCATGAAATAGTGATTTGTACTCCTCAAACCAGACTCGAAGAAATAGAAATATTCTGGAGACGAGCAGTTATGATCCCTGATAAATTGAATCTCTATCTATTCTGCTTAGTAGGAATTGAGTATCTAAGCTATGATGTAGCAGTTCAAGCTGTTTCTAAGTTGAAATATCTTCAACAAAATCATGAGCGGATAGATAATTACAGACTAGTCTTAATCTGTTCTGAAGAGAAAGAAGAGTATTCTTATATGGCAGCTGCTCTTGATGATTACAAGATACCCATACTGTCGAGAAGCAAAATAGAGAATGTGAAAGAGTATATAAATAGGAGACTCTCTCCTGTTCAGCGGCATTCATTATTCAAAAGCAGAGACCCAGCTTGGTTAGTAGACAGAGAGAGAAAGAGAGTTAGACTAGTAGTATCAGATAGCGTAGGATCAGGTAAGTCTCTCCATATTAATAATTTGAAATCAGACCTGTTGAGTCAGGGTATAGTGAGTGAGGAGGAGAGAGAGCAATCAGCTGTGACTGTAGCTATACACGGTAGACAAGCTTCAGAGGAACATCTAGCTGAACAGTTGCTAAAGAGGAGTGTTAGTGGTGTTAAGCATGGAGTCATGTATCATGTGGATATAGCTTCTACCGTCCAGCTATGTTTGGAACCGATTTTATTCAAACTGCTAATATTAGGCGGGATTTGCAAGAGATCGGGTGAGCTATGGCACTGTAGAGTAAGAGATTACTATGTAATTGAAATGACATTGAAAAATGTTGAATTCGCACCATACACTAGACTTTACCCTTATTCATTATGTGTTCAACCATTGAATGTGATTGGAACATCTGATAATCTAAGTGCACAAACTATAGATTTAGAGCAACTAAGAAAAGAACAATTTCAGAGAGTTTGCGTATATTTAAGGAGATTGGATAGTGGCAAAGATTTGGACAATTTTAAATTCAACCAGGCCGATAATTTTGAGAGTATATATCAAGGTGACAATATACATATATTATTGAAGCATTGTGGGATCAAACATCCATCTTGGTCGGAATTGCGTAATTTCGTATCATTTCTTGATAAACAACTTTCAGACTGTGACAACTCGGATTATTGTCAATCTGGTATTATGGGATATGAGTGGAAAGGATTTAAATCGTTTGTTGTGAAATTCATGATACTAATGTCTAGAGATTTCGCTACACCTTCTCTCAAGGAAAATAATATAAAAGATAACCCGAATGTTCTTACCCATTTTGAAGTAATGGAAAGGAGAAAATGGGAGAATAATTCTCATCCTTACATATTTTTTAACCCAGACAGAAACACAATGACATTTCTTGGATTCCACATATCCAGTCAAGGACACTTAGTGGATTCAGATAATCCATCTCATGTAATAGAAAGTAACATAATGCATCCGCACCTCCTTCATATACTGACTGCCAATAGAGTCAATCTTCAGGAAAACTTCAGTAAACTGAACAAAATGGATAGGATAATTAAGCTAGCTGGAGTTATGGGCATTGAATGGCTAGCAGACCCAGATCCTGGTTATGTACTAACTCTTGACAACATGAGAAAGATTCTAGCTATTCTGATGAGATTCCGTTGTAACATCCCCGTTGTTATAATGGGAGAGACAGGCTGTGGCAAGACGCGACTCATTCAATTCATGTGTTCGCTACAAGCTCTACAGACTGGTGCTACTAACATGTTAATATTGAAGGTACATGGAGGTACTACAGAGACTGATGTCATGTGTAAGGTAGAGGAAGCTGAGAAGCTAGCACAGAGGAATTATCTAGAACACCAGGTTGATACTGTATTGTTTTTTGATGAAGCTAATACGAGTCCAGCCATCGGGCTGATCAAAGAGATCATGTGTGATAGGAGAATGTACGGTAGACACATCCGCACTGACATTGGCCTGCAGTTCATAGCAGCCTGTAATCCTTATCGCAAACACACAGAGGAGATGCTGAACAAACTGAATTCTGCTGGTCTCGGGTTCTTCACCAAGTCCAGTGAGACCACAGACAGATTGGGAGACATTCCTCTCCGTGAGTTGGTCTATCGAGTGATGGAGCTTCCAGCCAGTTTACGACCATTGGTGTGGGATTTCGGTCAGTTGAGTAACAGCATAGAGAAGACATACACACGTGAGATAGTAGCGAGACATCTACGAGATCGTAACTGCCCGATAGAAGCACAAGATGACATTATAGATGTGATAAGTGATGTTCTTGCTGGGGCACAGAACTACATGAGAGAAAGGAAGGATGAGTGCAGCTTTGTTAGTTTGAGAGATGTGGAGAGAGCAATGAGGGTGATGCTATGGTTTTATTCTAATCTTGAATATTTTAGACCAGAACACGATACTTATTCTAATGATTCTGATGGATTTTCTCCTGTTGATGGGAATGTTGATTATGTTGGAATTAGAGATCAGGAGGTTGAGGGAACAATTACCCAGGGGCTTAATTCACTAAATAGGATTGATCCCATAACATACAGTTTAATTATTTCACTGTTTGTATGCTACAGAGCCAGAATTCAAGAAAGAGATGAGTTTGATAAGCATATGGTAAATATCATCAAGCACCCTCTAACACCAATTATTGACTATCAAGTTATTCACAGAGAAGTAGACAGGTGTGAACAATTACTATTAGAAAATATGACAGTTGGAGCTAATATAGCCAAGAATACAGCTTTGAAGGAGAATGTGTTCATGATGTTTGTATGCATTGAGTTGAAGATTCCTCTTTTCGTGATAGGTAAGCCAGGCAGCTCCAAGTCTCTCGCTAAATCCATCATATCCAACTCCATGCAAGGGAGTCGTTGTCCAGACGGCAGTATTCTACAGAACTTTAAACAAGTTCAAATAATGTCGTATCAGTGCAGTCAGCTATCTACAGCAGATGGAATAATTGGAGTATTCAATAGCTGTAGAAACCTTCAGCGTAAGACAGGAAGTAACAATTTCACAGCTTGTGTTGTGCTAGATGAGGTAGGATTAGCAGAAGATTCTCCTCTGCTTCCTCTTAAAGTACTCCATCCTCTTCTTGAGGATATAGTAGTTATGGCTCTGAAGAGGTAGAATGTACGGAAGAACTCATTGAACCTTCAATACAGTTCGAAACACCTACTTACAATGATGTTCCCTTTCAACTTGATGATATGAAGGATCATGTTGCATTTATAGGCATATCTAACTGGTCTCTTGACCCAGCTAAGATGAATAGGGGAATTATGTTATCACGGGGAGATCCTGATATAGAGGAATTAGCTGCCAGTGCCAAGGGTATTTGTCAATCTACTTCTGCTAATATTCAGTGGGGAATCCTTAGGAGTATTGAAAACAAAATTAAATACCTTGCCAAAGCATATCTTCGGTTGACTAATGTTGATATGAAGCGAGATTATTATGGTCTTAGAGATTTCTATAGTCTTGTTAAAATGCTAGTCTTCTTCTGTAATAAATATCAAACTAACATAAATCGAGTTATACTAGAACATGCTGTTAAGAGAAACTTTGGTGGATTGTCATGTGTAGACCCTGTAAAAACATTTCAAGACACTGTAAGGCTAACCTTGGGAGCAAGTAAAAAAGGTCCAGACTCATCACCACTCGGTCTAATCAGTGCTAACTTAATGAATCTATCTCGCTCTTACCACGGAGAAACACGCTACCTCCTGCTGCTGACAGAGAACTATGCCGCTCTTAACATCCTACTTCGATCTCCAGATATGTGGCCCAAGCAGCAGGACATTCAGAGTATCCGTGTCATATTCGGGTCCAGCTTTCCGTGTGACCAGGAGTACTCTGCAGTCTGTCGTAACATCAATAAGATTAAAGTGTGTATGGAATCTGGTAAGACAGTAATACTACTTAACCTTGAGAATCTCTATGAATCTCTGTACGATGCTCTTAACCAGTATTACATGGAAATGAATAATCAAAGGTATGTGGATCTGGGGTTAGGTACCCACAGAATGAAATGTCGTGTTCACAACGATTTCAAACTGATTGTCGTAGCTGACAAAGAGACTGTACAGGAACGATTTCCTACTCCTCTCATCAACCGACTTGAAAAGCATGTCCTCACTATGTCCACTGTGCTGACTGAAGAATGTGTCAAAGTATCCGAATCCTTAGTCGAGTGGGCACTTAAGTTTTCGACACTTGATGATAATCAATATTTTGCAATCCAAAGGGTGAATCAGTTTAATGCAGGAGACTGTTTCATAGGTTATCATAATGACACACCCTCTTCCATTGTATTCCATGTAATGAAAGAGATGTATCCAAACGGTATACCTACTGCTGATGAAGTAGATCTGATCGCTGTATTGGAGAGAAGTCAGACTCTGTTACTTAGAATGGCCACTACAGATGCTGTACTTCGTGTTAAGAACAGCCATCTCTCTTTCCAGTCGGAACAAATAATATCAGAGTATTTCAAGCTACAGTTATGCAGCCTAGAGGAGTATCTGAGTCAGGTACTGAGTGGTATCTGTAGGAATGAGACAGGAGCACATCTCACTCTTGCTACAACTCACTCAAGACTTCTCACAGAGAGGGACATAGATCAATTGCAACAGCGTCTGTCCACAGATACAGATTCTGTACAGATACAGAGTCTCTCTCTACAGCAGTTCCAGACAGAACAGCAGTACATCAGAGAAATTCATAAGTTCTTGAGAGGAGACTCGGAGAGTGAGACGACAGAAAGGACTCACAAAAGGATATTACTTGTCCAGTGTGAGAAAGGAGCAGATAATGCTAAGTTAATTGCTTGTGCTCGTCACAAGACAGTAGATGAGTTGAAGGACTGGAGAGAGGAACAGAGAGAAGAGTTTAAGTGTGATATCTTTCTATTATTCTTGGTCCAACTAAGTAGAGAAGCACACGGGTGTAAATTTATGAGTTTCTGTGGAGGAGACTGGAACACAGTGCATATTGATGATATACGTTCTCTTGATTATACAGAGATGCCTCCTATATCTCAGCTCATTGGAAAGCAGATTTATGAAGTGTTTGTAGGTCATGTCATGGTGAGTGTTTGGTTCACTTTATTTACTTTATATATTTGTATACACTAATGGTATTCGATCTTGTGGTATTCCTAAAGATAGAAAGCAGGCTTACCGTGGAGTAAAATCGCATCCATATCCTTATCTATATCCAGACCATTTTTGTGGATATTCATGGATATTCATGGGAATCATGGATATCCATTGAATATTGATATATTTTTCTAACACCTAATATCAACAAAATATCCAGAAGATTTAAGTCCTATGTATATTTATTATTTATCAGCTGAATGTTGTACTATATAATCAAAGTTCGTCAATATCGCTATCCTTCCTCAAAACATCTCTTTCTGGGTCATTATTGATGGCTTCTGCTAGATTATTGGGTCTGATAACAAATCCTAGCTTTTGAAGTCTATTGCGACTAATTTTTTGGAATTTCATTGTCTCTTCTATTGTTAATTAATGAACTAAAAGTATAGCAAGTAGGATAAACGAAAAAGCCAAAATAAAAATCATGGCATGTAAATATTCAGGAGTGACGTGAAAAAATTAAGGAGATAGACAGGTCAATCTTAGGAAATATAACAAAGTCCACATTTCTTGTATTTACATTCCCAAATATACTTTGACATGCAAGGTTTCCAAATGTGTAAGAAAATTCGATTCGGTTACTATTATGACCTTTTTGACGTCACTAAAGGTCAAAATCACCTTCTTTTAGAATAATAAGGCTAGTAAATAATTTTATTAGATGAAATAAATTAGGTGTGTAAACCAATTGGGAGTAGGACAAAAAAACTAAGGCTACTTAATTTTCACACTCATTTTTTAGAACCCTGGTTTGAAATATTTTCGAAGTTAAATTTGAAATGGATATCCACAATATCTATGGATATGACAAAAACTCGATATCCATCCATGGAGATCTCCATGGATATCCATATCCACGGCAAGCCAGATAGAAAACCCGTCCGTCCATTATATTTACATACTTAAATCGATATTATTTCAGTTAAATTTGTGTTGAGTATGAACGCGAAATGCGTGGTTTATGAATGGATTAATTCAAATTGTGAAGCTACATAATAATTGTTTATTCATAGCAATTAAACTCAATTTCCAAATAGTATATCTAACTTACCTACATATATACGTAAATCAATAAGACGATTTAGTATAGTATTTGTAATTTAAATTCAATCTATGTCATTCTATAAGCACAAATGTGGGGCACAAAAACGAAATGCATCTGCTACCACAGAAAGGTATTTATCTAAGCTGCCAAAACTTGATAGCTTCTTCCGCGGTAACACAACCGACCTACAACCATCTGTTTGACACTCATGTGCACAGTAGCGAATGATGAGAGGTGTTTCAACTACATGAAACGTCAAAAAATATACTACGCACAACAATGTCGCAGGAGCGATTCGCAGATCAGGCAACGATAACCATGATGACAGATCTTGCAACGATAACCATGACGACAGAGAAATTATCTCAAGTTTTGTAGAACAGAAAATTCGTAAAAAAACATTAGTTATTAGTAAATTTTGATTAAAGGTTTATCAAAGTTAGAGTGTAACTTTAATTATAGTATAGGGATGATTTTAGTATGGGATCCATCGTTGAAGTCGCACCAAGTTAGGGCCCGAAGTGTGCTTAATCCGGCCCTGTGTCGCGTTCATACTCAAGTGGGAAGTGGCTCCCCCACTGACCCCCAGTATGAAGCATCATCTTGCCTCCCGCCCCACTATTTTATTTGCTCCATAGTTTATGGGAGAAATGAATCGGATCGACTGGAATAAGATCAACTAATTGCCACGACTTGAATAAGATCGACCCGTTTCACGACTGGAATAAGATATTATTAATTCGATCTTACTGCAGCACTCTGACACCTTAGGTATAGCTTCATCAAAGAGATCAGTGAATGTACTACATTAGATCAATATCAGATTACAATAGGTAGTTCTTATTCTAGACTTGAAAATGAGCCATAATACACACCAAAGAGCCTGGGTTTTATCATGAGCCATATTACACACCAAAAGAGCCAATCTTATTCTAGAAGTGAAAATGGGTCGATCTTATTCAGGTCTGTCTTATTCCAGTCGTGGGAATGGGTCGATTCTATTCCATTAGATAAATTCAGAGGTCGATCATATTCAGTCAACCCATAGTTTATCACCAGGGCTGGTAGAGTAGATTCTAACAGCCGGATAAATCGTTGGCAGTATCTATCTATCTATCTATCTATCTATACCAATAAAAAGAGGAATTGTTGTGTGTTTGTGTGTTTGTGTGTTTGTTTGTGTGTTTGTCCATAATTAATTGGAAAGACTACGAGTCCCAGAAAGCTGAAAATTTGTATACAGGGGTCATTTTGTACTGCGACAACGATCTATTGGTTTTTGAAACAAAATATTCACATTTGAAGGTGACAAAAATGTTAGCCAATTAAATTCGAGGGTTTGTTAGTATGGATTAGCAGATTTCATCAATTAGTATAAATAGATTGTGCATAATGGAAAGATTTTCTGATGCTCCAATTTGATTGATTGAAAATTAATTCATTTAACCAATCAATCATTTGTCTATTCTATTGCCTGTTTTTCTTTTAGTATTATTTTGATTCGAGCTTTCTTATCGTGCAACTGAAATTTATTGAGCTTTTAAAACTCATTATTAATGTGATTGCTTTTGGGGAGGGAAAGGCCGCGAAGCGGCCGTTAATTGTATCGCGTAGTGTCTAACACGAACGAACAAAAGTCGCGAAGCGACTTTTGTGAGAGAGTAATCCGTCGCGAAGCGACCGAGACCGAAGGGCTCGTATATAAAAAGAGGAATTGTTGTTTGTTTGTGTGTTTGTGTGTTTGTTTGTTTGTTTGTTTGTTTGTTTGTTTGTTTGTCCAGAATTAATTGGAAAGACTACGAGTCCCAGAAAGCTGAAAATTTGTATACAGGGGTAATTTTGTTCTGCGACAACGATCTATTGGTTTTTGAAGAGAAATATTCACATTTGAAGGTGACAAAAATTGTTAGCCAATTAAATTCGAGGCTTTATTGGTTAAATTAATTAATTTTCAATCAATCAAATTGGAGCCTCAGAAAATATTTCTATTATGCACAATCTATTTATACTAATTGAATTATTTGTCTATTCTGTCGCCTGTTTTTCTTTTAGTATTATTTTGATTCGAGCTTTCTTATCGCAGGGTTTTTTTAAAGGTTGAGACCTTGGTGTCATTCAGCAGCGGCCGTGGTGAACTCAACACTGCAGCAGCTGCGGCCGACCCGAATCGTGGTGTAACTTCCCAAAATCTTGGTGGCATTTTGTTCCAAGAAGACCCTTAAAAAAAACCCTGCTTATCGTGTACCTGAAATCTATTGAGCTTTTAAAACTCATTATTAATGTGATTGCTTTTGGGAGGGAAAGGCCGCGAAGCGGCCGTTAATTGTATTGCGTAGTGCCTAACACGAACGAACAAAAGTCGTGAAGCGACTTTTGTGAGAGAGTGATCCGTCGCGAAGCGACCGAGACCGAAGGGCTCGTCTATATATTAAAAGAGGAATGTTTTGTGTGTTTGTGTGTTTGCCCAGAATTGATTGGAAAGACTACGAGTCCCAGAAAGCGTAAAATTTGTATACAGGGGTAATTTTGTACTGTGACAACGATCTATTGGTTTTTGAAACAAAATAACGGGATTATTACGTCACAGTTGCTAAAAACGGTTATTTTGTACTAACTTCCCAATTTTGCTCCGATCTGTAGAAAATTCAAACCATTAGACGTACACTAAATTTCTACACTTGATATCAGTTCACGAATTCCCATTTTTATTCTGATTGTGACACAGTTAATTAATTAGTCCCTACACTAATCAACCATAAATAGTGTATCGTACCAACACAGGTATAGCAAAGTGCAAGTGTAATAATCCAGTTTTAGCCAATTAAATTAGAGGGTTTGTTAGTATGGATTAGCAGATTTCATCAATTAGTATAAATAAATTGTGCATAATAGAAATGTTTTCTGAGGCTCCAATTTGATTGATTGAAAATAAATTAATTTAACCAATCAATCATTTGTCTATTCTATTGCCTGTTTTTCTTTTACCGTAGTATTATTTTGATTCGAGCTTTCTTATCGTGCAACTGAAATTTATTGAGCTATTAAAACTCATTATTAATGTGATTGCTTTTTTGGGGAGCGAAAGGCCGCAAAGCGGCCGTCTATTGTATCGCGTAGTGCCTAACACGAACGAACAAAAGTCGCAATGAGACTTTTGTGAGAGAGTGATCCGTCGCGAAGCGACCGAGACCGAAGGGCTCGTATATTAAAACGCAATTGTTGTTGTGTGTGTGTGTTGTCCAGAATTAATTGAAAAGACTACGAGTCCCAGAAAGCTGAAATTTGTATACAGAGGTAATTTTGTACTACAACAACAATCAATTGGTTTTTGAAACAAAATAACTGGATTATGACGTCATAAATGCACTTATTTTGGAATAACTCTTTCAGTTTTTATCCGATTCGCCCACAATTTTAGATGGCAAGACAACATGAAATGAGACACACGTAATCGATTTATGGGATTTTGACGTCACGTTGGAACTAATTTGGATTCAGCTCTTACATTTTTGATTCAATCGACAAATAATTTTGTCACATTATAAAACAGAATGTATTGCATGTCTCTAGAAATATTTATAACTTTCGCATTTAATCTGAGCCAGGCATTAACAAAAATGTAACCTCCAATTGCTGCGTCATTGCACATATTGATGTTTGATGATTTAATGTTCACCTACATTATTTCCGAAATTGCATACTTGATTAATCCAGTTTGGCTTCCAGTTTATTTCTATTTGATGTATTACGTCAATCGTCATTCGCATAAGTATGCATATTCATATTATCAAAGTAGTCAACTATTTACTATACCTATTATCTTCTGCATAGTAAAAGACATTGATGATGCAGCGAATTAATAATAATTAAACAATTTACTATGCAGTAAATCCTGGGTTGGTAAATAACATTAATTAATTAATTGATTAGTTGACATACTTTCGTCTAGGGTTGCCAGATTTTCATAAGGCCAGACCCGGACAAAAATTTTTCTCTACACTATAAACCATATTTGTTGTTCCTAACATATCTACCGTACATCTAAGGCATATTGTTAACAATGTATCAAAATGCTAACTACTATACATTGTGTTATTTATGAAATTGCTTGTACTTATCACTTAATAGTTAATAGATTTATAAACGCAATCAATGTAAGAGCCTATTTAGAATAGATAAATTCTGAAACATAACATAATATTAACTAGTAACTAAGGAATGATAACCTATAACATTAGGAAAATATGAATTATTGTGCATATTGCTTCATAGTAGTGCTAACTTCTCCAAACCCGGACAAAATAGCTCCAAACCCGGACCCCGGACAAATGGCTCTAAACCCGGACTGTCCGGGTCAAACCCGGACGTCTGGCAACCCTACTTTCGTCCCAAATAGCAGCATACTGAATTGAGTACCTTTAATTTATAAATCACAGGTTTAACTTATTTAATATGAGTGATATTTGAGTAAAGTAAGGCCGCTCGCGGCCGTTAATTAATTGTGTTGCGTAGTGTGTAACACGAACGAACAAAAGTCGCGAAGCGACCGCAACCGAAGGGCTCGTTTAATTAATTAAGGATTGTCTTAAGCATAAAACTATTGGCAGAGGCATTTAAATCCCAAATATCATTCTACGGGATGATAACCAATTAGTATGAGTATTTTTACAGGAATCTGGAGTTTACTTATTTCCTACCTTGTGTCCAAGGAAGAAATTAAGAAATTGCATTCAATTTGCTGCTTCAAAGTTAGATGATAACAATGGCAGTGATGACCGTGTATTTGACAGAATTCGAGACTTCGTCCTTCTGACTGAAGACCAATATTCTGGTAAGACTTACTATCTAATACTGTATGTTCTATACCATTATACATAGGCGTCGAACTTTCCAATTTTTCTGAAAATCTTAGGGGGGGCAGCCAGAGAACATTTAAAAGACATTTATTTTATGTTGCAATTAATAAGCAAAAATCACACATAATTTTTAAAATAATAACGTAAGTGAGATGTAAATTTACTGAGAAAGCTTTATGCACTTGACATTTTGGGGCAAATTAAAAACCTGTTATCATCCACTGTTTCAACTAATTTTCAAGACAAACGCCATCTGAGGACGAAATCTGGGGGTGGGGGGCGAGACCTATGCTGCCCCCCCCCCGACATTTTTCCTGGGGGGGGGGCAGGCCCCCCCCGCCCCCCCTGCAACGACGGTATGCCATTATATAAGGGCCGTACTTTGTAAACTACTTAGAATTGTGGGATGATACCTCATAATTTCAAAATCTAAAAATCTAGCTGTTCTGACAGCATTTACTTTTGGAGACACTAAAATTTTGGTGGTTAACTAATAGTGCCTCCATAAGAAAATACTACTGATTGATTAGCTGTAATTTTAGATTTCGCCCTAAAGCGAAATATATGATCTAAAAGTTCCTGAATATCCGAGTGACCGCTATTCATGGGCGACCGTTAAAACACTTCATATCGCCCATTAAAATCAGAAACTATAGGCTTATTAGAAGCAACGAGTATGGAGCTGTCAATTATGTCAAATTACTTGTGGAAGTATTTATATTTATTCATATTATAGTAGTATAGTAGAGCCTGCGTAATCCGACCCCCTATAAACCTCAATCCAACACAAATTTCATATCCCAATGAGAGTCGTATAATGCAAATTTAAGTATATAATCCGGAATTCTCCTTAATCCGACACATTTTCCTGTCCCAACCAGTGTAGGATTAGACGGGTTCTACTGTATAATAATTTTTAGTATAATAATTTTTACTCCTCAAAATATTCAATTTTGGTTAATTGGGTTCTCCGCTCAATAGGGTTAAACTATCCTTCCACGATGTGGCCCGATTAAGCAGAATTTACTGTAACATTAAGTATTTGTTTTAAAGGGTTATGCTAATTCATGATAAACTACTAATTAAAATTAGGTTTGTCTACGATGTTAACATTTAACACACTCGATATAATAACCCCCATACCATGGGCGTAGAATTTATCTTAAAATCGCTAAAATCTGGGTGGGGGGGGGGGGCGAGATAAGATATTTCAAATAACGATTTCCATTAATTTCATATCTAAAAAAAAAAGCTGAGATACCTGTGTTTATGCAGTACAACCTCAATTATCCGAACTCATTGGGAACGGTTAAAAATTTTCGGATAATATACAATTCACAAAGAACCAGGTAGGTTTTTACCAAAACACCTTCGTTCAAAAGGTTTCATCTTAATTGGGTTATTTTAAAAGGGTTGGCATCAATTAATTTCTTTGATTCTTTTAGTTTCCTTCAAATACTGAGGATTCGTGTTAATATTTTACTACACATTGGAGAGAAATGAACCAAGTAGTGGGGGACGGTAGTATGGACCGTCGCCACCCCGCCACCCCAGCTTAACAAATCTAGGGGGGTGCTCCCCCCTCGCCCCCCAATTCTACGCCTATGGGCCATACTCGTATACACAAAATGAAAGTGTCTATAAGTATATGTTAAACTTTTCGCGGTTAAATACAAACTGAATAATTTTAATTAAATAAGGATAGTACACTGCAGGGGCTGCGGAAAGGTGGGGCCTGCGCCCCACCTGATCTCTACAAAGTAAATTACATAAATACTTACAAAGGTAACCAAAATATACAAGTAACCTATTTACTATACAACACAATAAGTTTAATACTGATTCTTATTCATATTCTCTCTTGTTTGGAATAAACAGTAGCCTTCTAATCAATTTATGCCATGATAATTATTGCATAATTATTGACGTATTTAAAGAATTTAACTGGAATTAGAGATTATTCTTACTGTGCTGACTATGCTATAGTATAGTTGCCCAGTACCGATCTTACTGCCTTTATTATTACTTTGCCGACTATACTATAGTATAGTGGCCCAGTTCTAATCTTACTGCCTTGATTATTACTGTGCCGACTATACTATACTATAGTGGCCCAGTATTGGTCTTAGTGCTTTGGTTATTATTATTACTGTGCCGACTATACTATAGTATAGTGGCCCAGTATTGGTCTTAGTGCTTTGGTTATTATTATTACTGTGCCGACTATACTATAGTATAGTGGCCCAGTATTGGAATCACTGCCTGTATTTTTACTGTGCCGACTATATATAGTGGCCCAGTATTAAAATCACTGCCTTTATTATTACTGTGCCGACTATACTATAGTATAGTGGCCCAGTATTGGAATCACTGCCAGGGTTGTATCAACTCATTTTGAGTTGGCAGAATCAACTCATTTTCTTGAATGAGTTGAATGAGTTGGTGAGAGCAAAATGAATGAGTTGAATGAGTTGGTAATAGAAAAATGAATGAGTTGAATGAGTTGGTAGACAAAAAATGAATTGATACAACCCTACTTCCGACCATGGCCAGACAACTTTCACTTTGTCGTAACATTAATGCGTAGGGAGATCCAAATTTGGCCGGATCACTTTTGAGAGCCGACCGACGCAGCTGTAAATGTATTATTAAACTGAAGATTTAAGATATACGTTAGTTACAATTAGTTTAATAAAAAATGAGTTGGCAGAATCAACTCATTTTCTTGAATGAGTTGAATGAGTTGGTAACAGCAAAATGAATGAGTTGAATGAGTTGGTGAAGGAAATTTGAATGAGTTGGTAGACAAAAAATGAGTTGTTTTGCCAACTCAAAATGAGTTGATACAACCCTGATCACTGCCTTTATTATTTTTATTATTTCTCCGTAGACGGTACCCTGCCCTCACCTTTATACATTAAGGGCTAAAACTTGGCATGTAGGTGCGGACTCTGCGGAGTGACAGTCTAATTTGCACCTGGGGTTACGATTTCCGTTCAAATTTTCTTAACACCTATTTAATCTAATTATACTTCATAACATTAAATAATAAATAGTGAGCTTCATAAAATTTACATATTTAGATAGAGAATTAATTTCTACACCTTTTCACAGTGCACGAATTTTCAAATTGGGCTTAGATTGTGCCACAATTGAGTTGCAAATTTCCTTTGTTTACTCACACTTCAATTTCAGTAAAACTGTTAAATCTAATTCTATTGTTTCAACTTGTAATACGTAATTATATTGATTTAACTTGTTCAATCCTACTCTATTGTTTCAACTTGCGATAATTAAATTGATTCAACTTATAAATTCCAGCTGGCTTCTATTTAATTCTAGTATTACTATACAATGGATTAAATTAATTAATATAATATAAGGAATTTGTTGACTCAACTTAACCAACCATGGATAACATTGCTAAAATAAATAACTAATAATTTAATTTTTATTATCAATAAGTAATGAATGAATGGCATTAAACTAAAGATGGGTTATGATAGAACCGTTAAGATTTTATATTCCACAACAACGACTGATTAAGTGATTATATTTATTTCGGCGAGAATATTCTTGCACAATTGATGTACTGGCGTAATTAATTATAATTAATTCCTTTTGTATTTAACTTATACACGGTTCCAATTGGATTATTGGGGTTATCGAGTGCGCTGAATTCAAATATGATAGTGAAATTCGATTTAAATTAATAATAAGTGCAAATAATTGAACTTTATTTATTTTTGCTGTACATAATAATGGTGTTAAATTATTAATTTATTAATTAAATATTTATACTAATTAGCTAAATTTCATTAATCTCAGAGATGATACAAGATAGAAACAAACTTTCAATTTATCAATTGGTCCTTATGCCACGTACCACCTACAGGGGCGTTAGTTTTCGGGGGGGCGGGGGGGCTCGCCCCCCCTGTTTTGAAATGAGTCAAAAACCGGGGGGGCCGCCCCCCCAGTTTCTTTTCAAAATTATGCTCACTTTAAAGGTATTTTAATCCTAGTTTACTCAATGTGCTGTGAATAAATATACAGTGCGTGATTGCAATACTAGATACTACTGATTATATATTATTTATTTATGTATTGAAATGTATACGTGTAATATATCCAATTAATATTATCATAAACAAATTAATGCATTAATTTGTTTATGATAATATTAATTGGATAAATAAGTTAATGACATTATAATGTCATTAACTTATTTTAAGAATTCCTCAAGCTATCTTCACTTAGCTTGAGGAAATGCAGACATTGATTGCAGACATGGAAGGATTCAAAATATAATTGATATTACTATTCATTTTTATTTGTATATTTGACATATTGAATGAACTAGTACAACTGCCCCCCCGCTTTTTTGGTCAACCTGACGCCCCTGACCACCTATACAAGTGGATCTTGACACCTTGAGGTGATGATCAAAAAAATGTATTTTTACAATTTTGTGAATTAAATAATTCGCATGGGTTGGTTGGAGTTGGGTAAATACCCAATACGCACTTTAAAAATGCTGAGTCATCACAGATTATATTCTACTGAAACTAGAATATCTCTCAAATGAAGTGAGTTAAATGGAAACTTCCACCACTCTAAGGGTCGTTGCCTACTGAAACACCTTTCTGTAATAACAAAAAAATTAAAAACACAAAAAATAATACAACTACAAAAAAAAGAAAATATAACAAAAAATACAAACAAGCTCTATCAACATCTTCAACTCTATCAACATCTCTATCAACATCTCTATCAACATCTCTATCAACATCTCTATCAACATCTACATCAACATCTCTATCAACATCTACATCAACATCTCTATCAACATCTCTATCAACATCTCTATCAACATCTCTATCAACATCTACATCAACATCTCTATCAACATCTACATCAACATCTCTATCAACATCTCTATCAACATCTACATCAACATCTCTATCAACATCTCTATCAACATCTCTATCAACATCTACATCAACATCTCTATCAACATCTACATCAACATCTCTATTAATTGCTACATCAACAAACTATATTGACAACTAATTGTTAACAAAATTAGGTTTCAATTTAGCATAATTAAAGGAAAAGTGATTATAGTATATGTATAAACTATCCCATTTTATCAATTTTTTGTATTAAATGACTATTGAATGAATTACGATTATTAAACAGCCAAACAAAATTTACAATATATTATTCATATTGATATAATATTAGAATAGTCTCTATTCTTCGAATGATACCAAATTTGAATCATTCGGATGACAGGAAGCGGATCAAATAGAGATTTAAAGTGTGCTCGAAAAAAAAATTGTAAAAAATTTCTTTTGAGGGAATTTTTGAAATTTTTAAATTAATTTTCATATGTAATGAAACCTATTTCGCTAGTCTTTCTAATGATACCAAATTTGAATCATTCGGATGACAGGAAGCGGATCAAATAGAGATCTAAAGTGTGCTCGAAAAAGAAATTGTAAATTTTTTTTTTAAGGGAATTTTTGAAATTTTGAAATTAATTTTCATATCTAATGAAACCTATTTCGCTATTCTTTCTAATGATACCAAATTTGAATCAATCGGATTACTGGAAGCGGATCAAATAGAGATTTAAAGTGTGCTCGGTTGAATACTAAGCCAACTTCACACTCGTCTAAAAATGACGAAAATTATATACCCCCTCCCTACATCACGCTTTTTGTCATTTTGTAATAAAAAGGACAGATTGTAACACGAACCCCCTTGAGCATTACTTAAATTCAAAAGCACAAATTGATTATATTACGGGAATCATATGGGAAATATTTAGGTGACCGCTAGTGACCCACGTAACAGTAATGCTATTGTTTCAGAGTAGGGCTGTCCCCCCCTAAGCTGTCTATTTATCCGTGGGCCCTATCCATAGGTATATCCGTATAAGGACAGAAAAAATAATTTGGGAAATACTAATCAGCGCCTGTACTGTTGAATATTTATGCTAATTAGAACTGACAGTTTTCTAGATAATAACGCATGTCCGTGTATATATTAATAAACTAACTCCAAATAGAAAATTAATATCACTAACAAACTGTACAACTCTGTGGACACCCTAACTTTGGGCTATGGAGAAGTTATTGAATTGATTGGTAATAATCAAATAGACACAATGGGATTTTAGAAATGTATGGGTAGACAGACGGAACACAATAACTGATTGGATGAAGCAGGCTTTCATCCAGGAAAAATTACCTCGCTCCTTGATTTTGTTAGTGCTCGTTCAGTTTTCATTTTCTACGCCTAGATTAGTCATCTTGTATTAAGTATATGGGAGCATCTCTCGATATTGTAGGCCTAGAATCGATTTTTCTACGCCTAGATAAAAATCCTGCCAAATTACGCTCCTTTAGGCGCGCCCAGCACGCCTGGATAACACCCTGGGATTAATGAACTTCCTCTCGACCAATTAAATCACAGTCTCAGATAGGCATTCTATAATGCACACTTAACAATTGATAGAGACACTATAATGCTTTTATACGAATTGAATGCTAGCTGCTAATCCATACGGGAAAACCCTCGAATTTAATATGCTAAAAGTTTTGTCACCTACAGGGAGGGAAGATGTGAATATTTTTCTTAGATATTAGAACTTGTTTCTAGATACAGTATTCCCTATCCCCCTGCCAAATTTCAAGTCTGTAGCTCTTACCAGTTCCTCAATTAATTCTGAACAAACAAACAAACAAACGAGCAAAAAATCATTGTGATTTTATATATTAGATTTAATATTTATGACAAATAATTAAACTTAATAAATTCATGTTGACATTGAAATTGTATTAATAATTTTTGCTAATTTGCTAAATAGCATTAATCTCTTAGATGATACAAGATAGAAACAAACTTCCAATTTATCAATTGATCCTTATGCCACATAACACCTATACAAGTGGGTCTTGACGCCTTGAGGTGATGATGACTTTGTTCAAAAAATGTGTTTTTACAATTTGTGAATGAGAAAATTCGAATGGGTTGGTTGGCATCACCTAACACAGACATAAAAAATGCTGAGTCATCACCTATTATATTCTACTCAAACTTGAATATCTCTAAAATGAAGTGAACTAAATGGAAACTTCCACCACTCTAAGGGTCGATGACTTCTGAGACACCTTTCTGAATTAATTTAACACCTTCATAGTGATGATGACATGGTGAAAAAAAATCCAAAATTGCAGCCTGTGCCGACAGCATGTTCCTTTGGAGGCACTATCAATAAACCACCATCAAAATATAGTGCCACCAAAAGAACATGCGTCGGCACCTGCTGCAATTTTGTATTTTTTATTATTATTATTCTTCCGTACTTCATCCACAGAACAGAGTATAATTAACTAAGAACCCAAATTTTTAGGACAGGTGTCTCATGGGTTATAGATGTGCACCTGGGGTCACGATTTTTGATGAAAAATTTTTGGACACATTTTTGACACCTTTCAAAATTGTCTCATCCATAACTCAAAAAGTTATACTAAACCCTCAATTTTTATTTTCTATTAGATTCTCCATAAAATTCTGCGTCTGATGGGAGAAGACAAATCTTTATAATGGGTTTAATTCAGGAGTCGGCAATCTTATGAGCCTGCGGGCCAGATTGAGTAATTTACTGGGTTAGTCGGGCCAAGCGATTTACCATCCTTTGGTCTTACTCGTTATTTTTCCATTGTAGAATTGTTAATTATCAGTAAATATGCATTGACTTATCTTAATAATGTTACCACATTATTATTTATAAAAATATTGTACACCCTCGCCAATCCGAACCTCGCTAGTCCAAACAACAGATCCAAACTATTTTTCGTGTAAAATTTGGGGGCAAATTTTGAATATTACAATAGAATTATGAAAAAATGTCTTAGAGAAGTATTTATGTATTACTATGTTAATGTTTAGTTTGGACATGTTTAGTTTGGACGTATTAGTATGTTAATGTTTAGTTTGGACATGTTTAGTTTGGACGTATTAGTATGTTAATGTTTAGTTTGGACGTGTAATACGATGTATATAGGCCTATATGCATAGTATTACATCACTTATCCGTACGAATTCACAAATCGGAACAGATTTTTTTGAATCGGAACACCTTTGTCCCGATTAGCGAGGGTGTACTGTATTTGGATTTCATTTGAATGACCGAAACGGAGGTCACGATGAGCATGTTTATAGAAAGCAGCGGGCCGGATAATTTCGCCTCGCGGGCCAGATCTGGGCCGCGGGCCGGGTTGCCGACCCCTGGTTTAATTTCTGCCATAAATGGGGGTTGAAATTTCTTTGTTTACTCACACTTCAATTTACTTAAACTGTTAAATCTAATTCCATTGTTTCAACTTGCGATAGTTATATTGATTCCACTTGTGAGATCGAGTAGACTACTAATTCTAATTGAAAACTAAGATTTACATTTCATAACAACAACAGATTATGTGATTATATTTACTTCTGAGTAAATATTCTTGCACAATGGATACACCGACATATTTAATTCTGATTAATTCGCTCTGTGTTTAACTTTTCGACACGGTTCCAAATAGATTAATGGGGTTATCGAGTGCGCTGAATTCAAATATTAAAGTAAAATTCAATTTAGATAATAATTATTGCAAATAATTGAACTTAATTTATTTGGCTGTACATAATAATGGTGTTAAATTATTAATAATTTGAATAATTATTTATACTAATTTGCTAAATTTCATTTATCTCAGAAATGATACAAGATGGAAACAAACTTCGAATTTATCAATTGATCCTTGTGCCACGTACCACCTTTACAAGTGGGTCTTAACACCATGAGGTGATGATGACATCGTCAAGAAATTGTGTTTTTACAATTTGTGTTTTCGATATTTCTAAACTATTGTTTGTAGAGCACTGCGCGGGGCGGGTTAATAAATGCGGGTTGCGGGACCCGCAACCCGCGGGTTCTTGCGGGTCAAAGAATCAGAATATTTGCGGGGCGGGTCGGGTGCGGGTCACGGAATCGTAATGCGGGGCGGGTGCGGGTCAGAGATTCTTACTGCGGGTTGGTGCGGGTCAGCGCGGGTTTGCGCAAGAGTTCTCGCTAAGGATTATTTGGGGGTGCAGTGTCCACTAATTGTAACAATGTACCCCTCTATAGTTCCTAAACTAAATTAATGATCAATATAATCTTAAGATGGCAGAAGTCTTGCGATGGAAAGAATTGTACGGTGAATTATTTCGTATTCCCGAATAATAAACACGTAATTCTATGTTCAAATTTCCGCCCAAACATATTGCCGTCTTCTTTATTCCTTAATGATGTAAATATTTTTGTGCCCGCATTGTGCGCCGAGTGTTTACACCCTATTATATAATCCTAGCGATAATAATGGTCAACGAGTTTTGGTGCGGGTTGAGCGCGGGTTAATGTGTGTTAGTTGCGGGTTGGTGCGGGTTCATTTGTTTATATTGTCGGATTTGCGGGGCGGGTGCGGGTCAATTACTAATAGATGCGGGGCGGGTGCGGGTCCCGCATATGACCCGCGCAGAGCTCTAATTGATTGGTGTTGCCGTGTTGGGTGTACACCCAACACGCACATAAAAATGCTCAGTCATCACCGATAATATTCTACTGAAACTTGAATATGAATATAGGAGGGTAAGGCCGCTTTGCGGCCTTACCCTCCTCAAAATATCACTCATAAATTGGTCATAATAAATACATATATTACACAGTGTATTATGCATTTCTTGCATTTCTTAAACTAAGAGTATTACCGCCTGATTCCATATATGTGATTACCGCTTAAGGTTTACACCCTTGCTTTTCCTGGAAAATATTTGAGAAAATTTATGACGATATTTCTTACCAGGAATACTCTGTATGATATACTGATTGATTCCCATAATTTTTTTTCCTCCAAACTTTCATCAAAAGATGAGAATTTTACAAACATATGACGTCGACTTCCATATATGGCCCATTTTTCAAAATTGTTTTTTCTAAAAAATTGGAATGTCGATTTTTTTTAAAATGATCAGGAAACGTAGATGCAGGTTTTTAACCGCGGAAGTTTTGGCATTATAATACAAAAATATTCAATTAGGACACTTTTAGTGAAATTTTGGCAATCTTTTGGAGCAATTTCACAAAAATGACAATAAGTTGGGGAAGACGGAGGAATTTTGAAATTCTGATGCGGTTGAAAACCTCGAGAATCGACTCAGGTATAATATACTATAATTGAGATGTTTCGGGCTAAAAAATGAATTAAAAGTTCAAAATTCAATTCTTGGCTAGTATGGATTAGTACTGTATTGAGACTTACATAGTTCATTACTATGGATTAATAGATAGTAGAACTCTAATATTTGCAGCGATATCTTAGAATACTTAGTAGTATCCAAATATGCAATTAAAACATTAGGTCGTCGGGTGTCGAAAAATCAAGGGTGTAACACCTAATAGCTACATTAGAATTGAATGGGAAATAGAATACCTTTGTCCTAGAATTGGGGCTTTTTTCCCGTCTCTGGCTATGATATAGTGCACCTTCGTTGTTTAACCTTCGTTGTTTAATTAGTTATCATTTTTTTAAAGAACGAGCATCTAGCTCTGTTGCGTAATATTTTGAGACGCATGAGATTTTGAGACGCTACTGTTAGTAAACCATGGATGTGCTATTACAAATCATACAGTGATATTCTGAGAAGCTTCTATAAATGCAATTTTGGCATAATTTACCTTTTATTATGAATTGCGACGCTACTGCAGTGGAACCTGCAAAAACGAGGTGCCATGTGGGCAAGCTTTAAGCTACCCGATTCCCAATTTCTGCAGATTCCCCGTTTGTGAATTTCACACAATTTGTACAATCTATTTCCAATTTAATTCGAGGGTTGTTCCAGACTTCCGGTATGGATTAGCAGCTAGCATTCAATTAGTATAATCGAATGCTTTAGTGTCTGTCAAATGTTAAGTGTGCATTATAGTTCACCGAGACAGTAATCTAATTGGTCGAGAGGAAGTTCAGGCATCTAATCAGTTATTTGTGTTCTGTCTGTCTAGCCATACATTTCTAACAATCCATTGTGTTATTTGATATCAAATTATTATCAATCAATTAAATAACTTCTCCACATCCCAAAGTTAGGGGTCCACTGGGACAGTTTCTTAGTGATATTTGATTTTATATTTTTGGAGTGGTATATTATTATACACGGACAAGCTTTAATATTTAGAAAATTATCTGTTCAAATTAGCTTAAATACCCAAATTATTTACTCTATATAAACCTGAAGCTAGGATCCACGGATATAAATAGACAGCTTGGGGCCACTCATCAAGAACGACATTTAATTTGAAAAAGAACATGCTTGAAATACAAGCGAGGGCCGCAGGCCCGAGTACAAGTTGTAAAGACACGCATAGAGCAGACGAGCAGCTTATACTAATAAATATTTGTGGTTGAAGCACCACACTAGTTTCAATAATTCAATAAAACTTGAGCATATTTGGAATAATCCAATAAAACTTGAGTATATTTGGAATAATCCAATAAAACTTGAGTATATTTGGAATAATCCAATAAACTTGAGTATACATGTATTTGGAATTATCCAATAAACTTGAGTATACATATTTTGAATAATCCAATAAACTTGAGAATATTTTGAATAATCCAATAAACTTGAGCATACTTGGAATAATCCAATAAAACTTGAGTATATTTGGAAAAACTTGAGTATTTTTGGAATTTTCCCTTTTTCTTTCTCTTGAATTTTATTAGTATAATATTCCTTGATTTGTTACGCCTATGGTTACTAATACAGTGGATGCCGGTTATAAGCACATCGTCGGGAACTGCACTTAATGTGCTTATAACCGACATAAATTATATAGGGTATATAGCAACCGTTTTCCAACATAGTGTGCTTATATCCGATGTGTTCTTATAACCGGTGTGCTTATATCCGACATCTACTGTATTAGACAAATTTTATTGGTTATAGAAATAATCACAACGATTCATACTTTCTAAAGGAATTTACCATACTTAAAGTAGGAGAATGTATTGAAGAGACATTTATAAGATGAAAAAAGGTAAACTATATTTTAAATCAGTTTTGATTGAATTAACCAATTAATGTTTTTGGAGCCTCCTCCTTTTGTGCAGTGGAAACCGCACATCTATATCCACTCAATCGGCACACATTCTTGAATTTAATTAGCCTTCGTTCGTATGTGTGCAACTCGACATAACAGAACGAGCTTCGCATTGATGCGCCCAATAATGCGGTTCCCACTGTACAAAAACAAACTCCAAAAGAAATTAGTTTTAGTTAAACTTTATTACTCAACTTAGATTAAAACTGGAAATTAAACAGTAGACAGTGAACTCCAAGTCGGCTATAAATCGGTTTATAACGTTTTCAATGGTGCGAGATCCTTGTATTTAACTACACGATAGACAATGAAATTGATATTTAAGAAACTCTTTTTAACAAAGATATTTATTTCCCCATAAAATTCGTGAATTAATTTTAATCAGCTATAACTAATTTGGTTTAGAAAAAAATGAAATCGATGTCCTGAGGATTCGTTATAACGGGAGTTCACTGTCTTTGTAATATACGATGTAACAAAGTCGCATCGTGTATGGTGGACTTACAGTCAACTCCGCTTAATAGACCCACCGGTTAATCGGTTTCTCCGCTTAATCGGGTTAAAATTTCACAGGATTTCTAGGACAGAATAACAGTTTGGCTTACAATATTTTCCGTTAATCGGTTTCTCCGCTTAATCGGGTCAAAACAACCTGGTCCCGAGGTGGCTCTATTAAGCGGAATCGACTGTACTTAATTTAAACTAATTAATTACTTAGTATAAATTATATTAGTAGATGATTCAAAATGTTAACTCACTTGATTCCACAGATAATTTACTTATACACTAGTCATCAGTCTTTTGTATCGTAGATAACAGCTCGTCTTTCGCCACTGGGGATGTGCCGTAGCAGGTTACGTTTCCATTATCTGGGCTCACCATGATAGGGATTGAGTTGCCCGAATAGCCTCGAGCAGAGGTACCTACAAAGTTCGATGTACCTTGCCTTTGATCGCTTTCGAAAGAGTGTTATGAGCTGTTATTCAATCATTTGGACATAATCTGAAGTAGTTCCATAAGTCATGTATTTCGTGTTCAGCATTGATACGACAGGATGATAGTGATCTAAGAAGTTTGAATATAAAAGGTGGCTGTTGGGTTATATGTGGCTCTGTATAAACTCCAACGTACCTCGCGAATTAGTGACTCTTTAGTTATGTGGACATTATTGGCTACGTAGACATCGGCATCAAAAATAGCAGAAGCAGCATAAATTCTACATCTGTTCCCCAAATGGATTCACGATTAATAAGTACATGTGTGGTAAGGTATTCACACGGTGTCAAATGTTTGGTTTTAAATACCATCCTAGTTTCTTTGTTACTTCACTGGCGATAAAACGAGATATGATAGAACGAAGCTTTAGGTGGCTGTTTTCACTCCCAGGAACTAATTTGGATATTCATCAAAATAGACAATTATCATCTCCTTCGATATGTTCCGTTTCCCAAGGTTCAAAACCGCTAAGTAACTGTGCAATGATATTAGATAGTTGTCTGAAAACTGATCGAATGATATCCCCAACCAGGCCCGGCATTAGGGCAAGGCGACCTAGCAGGAATCTTGGGCCCCGCGGTAGTGGGGCCCCGCACTTCACTGTACATTTCATTGATATGGGATCAGTACTCGACTCTAGAGTACTCTAGGGTTTAGGCCCCCGCAAACTGTCTATCTGGCTTTGTGCCTAGGGCCTCGCAAACTGTAAGGCCGGCCCTGTCCCCAACATACCGCATTTACTACACTGCCAATTTTCATCTATCACATTGATTTTTGGGTCCATCGGTGTGTAGTATGGATTACTGAGTGGAACTGCGTCGTGAAATGATTCCGATAGCATTCCATTTAGATACTGCATTCCTTATGAATATTAAATCGTTTTACAATTTAATTAATATTATAATATTTCTAATGTAATAGCATGCTTTGAAGGTATATACTGAACAAACAGACTAATTTTAACTGAATTGAGTTGTATGAGTGATTGTTAGATTTATTTAACTTAATTTAACCACGAAATACAGTACTTTGTGTGTGTATCTAGCACGTTGGGTACCTGTATAGCTGGGGTAGAGATCTGTTGTCAAGCCGAGTATAATCTCCATAATATCTTTCTTCTACAATAAATGGATAAAAATGATAATTTGTAGTTATCATATCAATCATTGTTATCCTACGACTTCCTCTTCTCTTCCACTATCCAAAAAGTCGAATAACAGGGCGTTTGGGAGTAGTCCTGCGCTTTGTGTAAGTTGTTGTGCAACTCTTCATGTAGAGAAGTCATGAACAGGGGTGGTGAATCTGCTGTTAACAGCCATTTTGGCTGTTTGCTGTTAACATTAACTATTAGCTGTTAACAGCTAAGAATTCGTTCCCAATTGGCATTCAACCTTAACTGCATTTAAGTCGCCTTTAAGCTTGTTAACAGCCAATGTGAGCTGTTAACAGCCAATTCTAGCTTTTCAAATTCAATTATTGTATCAATAAAAATTAAGGATATGGGACAAGCAAAGAAAGTTATACTCAAAAATGTTTAGATTCGAATTGCATATCGTATTACATAACAGTGAAAATGATACTAAATGATTATATAATAATATTTCAATTATTGCATTGGTCAGCATCTAGCTGTTAACAGCTTCGATTTTCATTTGCTGTTAACAGCTTGGCTGTTTCCATCCCTGGACTCATGAAGGTTTCTACGATGTTCTGCTTTAGAATCTCCTACAAATGACAAAATTGAAAACAATATTATTACTTGGATGTTAGAAATTTGTATCCGGGAATGACGTCAATTGATTGAATTGTAGGTGTAATGCTAAAATAACAATGAGTGTCAATAAAGAAAACACTCAATTAATTAGACAATAAAGGTAAGAGCGGAACCTTACTTTAAGTTATTAAGGTGTTCAAATATAGATTCCGTAGAAAATTCAAAGAATATCTGGCACATCTAAAATGGAATGTTTTAACATGAATACAATTTTATTTTATAAATAACAACTCATTCGAAGTAAGGTCTTGTGATATCTGATATCATATATATGGATTGGAATGTTTTGTCCTTCTTGGCTCCTAATTCTGTTTTAGAAATTGTAACATGGCTTTCTGTTACTTTCGACACCTTGTAAGGCCCAAGATGTTTTGTATGATTCCTTGTTTTGGGAATGTTGCTAAGGATGATCTTTTCATCCTTCTTTAGAGGAGCACTAATTGCAGAAAAATAATTATTATAGAAATAATGGATCGAACATTAGTAACAAGATCTACTGTGTAGTAAGTATGTATGAATTAAATATCGTCATCAGTACAACTAACCGATTAGTGTTTTAACTTTCTTATCATTCTCATCATTTTTGTCATAATTGATACTGTCCATTGCTGATTGACGTATATAAGTTCGTGATTCATCGATGCTACTAACTGCTTCGAGGGGATTATCAGGAGTTGGGAAAAAACGTCGTTTATTCCTTCGATATCATCTAGTGGATCTATGACAAAATCGATGGTTTCAAATTAAAGTCTTCTTCATCGTTGTTATGCAGGTTGTTTGTGGTGGGCAAGAGATCTTGATGCCGGGACTCTCTTCCTCACATAACCTTGATGGAGTTTTCCGAGGGATCTTTTTTGCAAGAGTTCATTGCAAGCACAGCCTGTTTGAGCAGTTTGGACCAATGATCTCTTATCTGACTCTTCATTTTAATCAGTTTTCTATATGGATATTTTCGTGAAAATTTCATATTACAAATTACTAACTGTTTCAGAATCTTGTTGTGCGCTTCGACTAAGCCGTTAGCCATCGGGTGGTTAGCACAAGTGCTACGATGGTTTATTCCCAATTTCTGGTTGAATTCCTGAAATATCTGTTAAATACAATAAATAAATATAATTGACAATTCTCTAAAATTAGATAACAATATGTCGGAAGAATCTAACAAACATTATTACACTATACTACTAACACTGCTTGTGAGCAAGTTGAAACAATGGAATTAGATTTAACACTTTTACTGAAACTGAAGTGTAAATACACAAATATATTTCAACCTCCATTTATGGCATAAATTAAACCCATTGATAAAATTTGTCTTTCCCATCAGACGCGGAATTGTATGGCGATTCCATTGCTGAAATAAAAATTGTGGCTTTGTATAACATTTTTTGAGTTATGGACCAGACAAATTTTGAAAGGTGTTAAAGATGTGCCCAAAATTTGTTAATCAAAAATCGTAACCTCAGGTGCAAATTAGACGATCCCATCGCACCTACATCCCAAGTTACCGTCCATCAACTATAAAGCTCTGGCCAGGGCACCGACTACGGAGAAAAGAAAATTGCTACCTGTGCCGACGCATGTTCCTTTTGTAACACTATATTTTGGTGGTGGTTTATTGATAGTGCCTCTAATGGAACATGCTGTCGACACAGGCTACAATTTGGGATTTTTTTCGCCATGTCATGAACGTCTCATGGTGTTTAGCCTCATTTAACAAGTTGTTACGGAACAAAGGAACGATTGTTGAACTTGCCTTTATTTCTATTTTGAACCATCTTGAGTTTAATGCCATTCATTCATTCATTATGTATTGATAATACATTATATTATTAGTTAATTATTTTACAATGTTATCCACGGTTGAGTTTGATTTAAGCTCACAAATTCCTTATTTAATTTAATTTTCTTTAATCCATTAAATAGTAATATTATAATTAAATAGAAGCCAGCTCGAATTCACAAGTTAAATGCATATAATTATCGCAAGTTGAAACAATCGTGAAAGATTAAACAAGTTAAATCAATATATTTATTAGAAGTTGAAACAATAGAATTAGATTTAACAGTTTACTGAGTCTAAAGTGTGAGGAAATATAGGAGATTGGCACCCCAATTATGGCACAAACGTGCAAAACTATACCAAATTGAACATTTTCAATTTGCCAAAAGGTGTAGAATTTAATTCACTATCCAAATATGTAAATTTAACCATTTGTTAATTGGTCCGAGTCACAAGGAACGGTAGATAAAATAGAAATTTGTTTCTATCATAAACCATCTTGAGTTTAATACCATACATTCATTATGTATAGATAATAATTTATATTATTAGTCAAATTCTCTTCATACATGTATATACCGACTTGTATGAAGAAATTATTTTACCAAAGTGAATTTTTTACTAGAATGAAAAAATATTCCAACGTGATTTTGCAAAATCAACGAATAAAATATATCGATTTTACACTAATGTAACGCCCCCATTTTTTTAAGGTGGGTCCTTATAATAGAAATTGTGATCGGTAAATCTAGAATAATTTTATCAAAACACTTATTATCCAGTGGCGGCGCTGGCAAGGGTGGGCTCAAGCCCCCCCATGAGCCGCTCCCGGAGTTCATCATCATGAGGATATTACAACGTCTGTACGAAGTTGTATTATAGAAATTACATTTATGTTGTCCCTGTACCTTTAAATTAGAAAGAATATTTTTTAAATGAAAGCATATACATAGTAATTGGAATTCATTCGTTTTCATTTCGTAATCACTAATTCACTATCTAGGAATCCTTTAAAAACCCTGGCGCCGCCACTGGTATTAGCGGGTCGATATATGCACCATATTTATACTCAGGTAGAGTGTAGTCGAACTTGGGGTCACTCGATTGGGTAGGTACAAAATTTGAGAATGGAATGTTGACACATTCCTGATACATTCCAGGGTTGCTATGGAAAAATGTTCCAAATAAAGCTTGTGAGATTTGAAATTGGCGGAAATTTATCGCTGAGTACAAATATGATTTTTATTAGTTGATTCGATATGATTTGAGAAAGTTAGTTTCGAACAATGTGGGCGATTTAGAATGGAAAACAGACACTGCCCCCGAAAAAAACTTTTCCCCCAAACGGATTTTAGCGGTTCTTGGATATGCTAGTCTACGAAAATTGCACTTCTAATGATAATAAAATTTTGCTTTGTATGAATTATTTCCAGGTTCAACCTTCCAACGACACTGATCTGTTTCTGTGCCTTCCACTTTAACTCAATAAAGGGAGAATTAAATTAAACCATGGGATATTTATTACCGGTCAGTTGTAAATGGATATGGTCAATTCACAGATGTAAATTTTATATTTTTTTGTCACCTCATCATCACTATAAAGGTGTTAAACCATTCCAGAATGGTGTTTCGGAGGTAATGACCCTAAAGACGTTGGAAGTTTCCTTCTAGTTCACTTCATTTCATTATTATTTTAGTTTGAGTTTTAATATAACGACCCCTTCGGTCTCGGTCGCTTCGCGACGGATTCTTTCTCACAAAAGTCGCTTCGCGACTTCTCTTCGTTCGTGTTAGACACTACGCAATACAATTAAGGGCGCTTCGCGGCCTTTCCCTCCCCAAAGCAATAATATTAATAATGAGTTAACCTGTGACTAGTAAATTACACACTGACTTAATAACCCGGGCCTAAAATTCATTTTGGGTTGTGATTAGTTACTGTGATTTGTTTCGGAAATTATGTTATTTAAGTTATTCTCATTGCTCAATAGTTATTAATTATTATTTAATTTATTGCTCAATAATTCTTCAGCTATATTAAAACGTTTGCTTGTTTAGTCAAATAAATTGAAACCTGTGGTTGGTAAATTATACGCAATTAATTATTTCAGTAAATTATATTCAAAGTAATTAATAACTCTGGGTGTAATCTCTCCATAATAATGGTTTAAAGATGAGAATAAGACCGCTTTGCGGTCTTATTCTCACCATTAAACCATTATTATGGAGAGGTAAATGCAGGGTTGCAAAATATTTGATTTATGAATAGTAATAAAGTTCTACATCTCAATAAAATAAGCAATTCTTTTTGCAGGAGCTTGGGTTAGTGAATTATTTAATTTAATTGATAGCAATAATTAATAATAAATCTCATCGTTTGGCAGAAACAAAACGTAGATTACTTAACTTAATTTATTTCTAGTAAAAATCCTAGGTTAGAAATTACGTAATTCCATTGATAGTCCATGGCCTACTTAGGCCCTACTATATTATACGGCTAGATAAGTCAAGTATTTGCCATTTTATTTCCAGGCCAGTGTTTACTTTCTAATTGCTCGTAAAATAAATTACATATTGTCATGGAATAAACTAAACTTAGGTTTTCAAATACGCTGGAAACATCTAAAATACTTTTGAGAATGGTTTCTCATCGGATTTAACCACAATGACGTAATTAAATATACATACCCATATATGGCAATTAATACTAATTATGAAGTAGAGATTTGAAGTAGAGATTGAAGTAGAGATTTTGTGAACATTAGCTAAATAAGTCCCAAGAACGGTCATTAAACTGACTGGGCAACATGTACGTCGTCAAACAGCACTTTTAAGACTTAGATTAAAATCTAACTATACATTTCAAAAAATACAAAACATATGGTTTGATAACAATAATATAATTATCTACTTACATTGACGTTGAAAAGAATTTGAGTGAAAGGAATGACATAATTTGTTACTTTAGTTAGTTTTCAACAAGAAAAATGCATTAGGATAAAAACGGCAAAGTTAGATTCTCAAATTATCTAAAAAATTAACATTTAATTAACAACATTGCCATATATGGGTATGCATATTTGATTACGTCATTGTGGTTAAATCCGATGAGAAATCATTCTCAAAAGTATTTTAGATGTTTCCAGCGTACTTGAAAACCTAAGTTTAGTTTATTCCATGACAATAGGCAATTTATTTAACGAGCAATTAGAAAGTAAACACTGGCCTGGAAATATAATGAGCAAATACTTGACTTATCTAGCCGTATTATATAGTAGGCCATGGATAGTCTTATTATAGAACCAATATAGGTGTAATAAATAAACAATGCATTAGAGAAATAAACTACTCTAAGCGCATTCTTGTTAACCAAACAAATCAGATCACCCACATAGTGTTATAAATAATAGGACACATTTTAACTAATAACTTTCGCTATGTAAGTTCGTAAAACATTATATGTGTTGTCGATTTTCATATATATTTATACTAACCGAGTCAAATTTGCAAAAAAGTTTTTAAGGAAAAGGTTACCGTGTCGTGTCATGCTCACAATATTTCGCTTAGAAAACCAATAGACCCATGTCGCTATGACAAACTACTCCTATATACCAAATCTCAGCTTTCTAGGTAGCATGGTCTTTTCAATCAATTACGGACAAACATCCCCCCCCCTCCCACACACACACACACACACACACACACACACACACACACACACACACACACACACACACACACATATCTCGGTAATATACCTAAATTTAGCACACCCAACACGCACATAAAAAATGCTGACTCATCACCTATTATATTCTATCGAAACTTGAATATCTCTGAAATGAAGTGAGCTAAAACGAAACTTCCAATTCACAAAGGATCGTTCCTTCAGAAAACACCTTTCTGAAATGGTTCAACACCTTCATAGTGATGATGAGATGGCGAAAAAATCAAAATTGCAGCTGTGCCGACAGCATTTTCCTTTGGAGGCACTATCAACTAAGTTAACCCTCCAGTAGCCACCAAAAGATAGTGCCTCCAAAGGAACATGTGTCGGCACAGCTGCAATTTTTGGAATCTATTAGACTACGTCAATCGCATATTATTACTATCGATGTTATTAACAAATTGAATATGCAGAAGCAAAATCCTCGGTTAGTAAATACTAAATAGCATTGATTAATTAGTTGACATCCCAAATAGCAACATGCTGAACTAAATTAATTATGTAGTACGTGTAATTTACAAGTGTCAGGTTTAACTTATAATGAAAGTGATTTATTTAGTAGGTTAAGGCCGCGAAGCCGCCGTTAATTGTGTTGCATAGTGTTTAACACGAACAAACAAAGATCGCGAAGCGACCGAGAACGAAGGGCTCGTAAAACAGTGGGGATCAATCGGCAGAGACTCGACCCATAGCCAGGTGGTGGGTCCCATTTTGAAAGGTACACCCATGAAGTACCTGGTACTTCATAGAGGGTACGAATCAATATTGTTGCGAGATTTTGCAGAAAATTATCAAGAATTTACAATAACCTTTTCATTAATGGTAATTTTTTTAAATCTTATCACACCTAAAGGTGAGAATTGCTGACCAATTAAAAATTTATAAAAATTAAAAGGTGTTTTTGGGTAAAATTGCTCATAGGAGGACTTCGGGGACTAGATGTAATTAACTTCGTATCAATCCATGCTAATCTGGTCACAGGTGACAACTAAGAGTGCCACTTATGGAAAATTTGAATGGGTACGGCGCTTCCATGAAGTTACCTATGGCTATGGGTTAATTAAGACCCTGTTGATTGATCTCCCCTGCGTAGAATTATATTTGACGCTTTCGATTGAACTAAAGCGTTACTAAACAAGAAATTAGCAACTAAGCATAATTTGAAATCCGTGCACTGTATTCTGTGTAGTTTTAAATTCTCAATTTATTGAGTTAAATAAATATTCGTCACTATTTATTTTAACTGTTTTCGCATTAAATAGGTGTTAAAGTGTCTCCAACATTTTAATAATATATCGTGACCCCAGTTGCACATTTGCAGCCCAGGAGACACCTATACTGAAAATTTGAGCTAAACATTTTGAATACTGGAGGATCGGACGATAATGGACTAAAGATTATAATGTCCCACTATACTAAAGTATTGTCAGCATAGTTTATTATTAGGACTAAAAGAAATCGATTTTCTTGAAGAAAATAAATTTATTTTTCCCATTCTATGCTAGATGTCGGATATAGGCACACCGGTTATAAAAACATATCTGATATAAGAACACTATGTTGGAAAACGGTTGCCATATACCCTATATAATTTATGCCGGTTATAAGAACATGTCGGTTAAAAGCACATTAAGTGCAGTTCCCGACGATGTGCTTATAACCGGAATTCGCTGATACATATTCTATATTTAGCTACTTTTGTACTCACACTGTGTCAGAGACTGACAATTCTATTGAAAGACAAATATGAATTTTCAATGGACAACAGCTGTGACTGGTTACTACAGGCAGCTAACTGTGGAGAAGACATACAATCTTGTGGTACATTCCGTAAGGCTGTTAATCTCCGTATTAACAATACTATTACTCCTCTCCTGTCAGAGTTGATTGCTTGTCTGGATAGAAATGGGAATCTAGAACTAGCTCTCAGTAGTGAAGAAGTGCCAGAGTGTTTATTCAATCTCTGGCAAGATGTATTCCGAGATGATCGTCTGTTTGTACTGCAGTACAAAGACACAGTATCTCCTCACACTCTGTTGCCTAGAAGGAGAGTACCTGTGTCGAGTGATGGAGCTGGTGGTAAATACTTCAAAGCACATTTCCCTTTCTCTTGGTTGATTAATGACTGTGCTTCTCAAGTGTTGTCTGAGATAAATAATTTTAAAGGTTTGTAACCGTTTGTCAATCGATAGAAACAGAACAACAAACAATATGAATAGTTATTATATACAGTAAAACCTCGATAATACGAACACCAACGGACGGTAAAAATTTGTTCGCTTTATCCGGAGTTCGTATTAACCCGAGTAATACCCATTGAATAGCCATTGTAGGACCTGATTTTGTGGAACTGTTTGTTCGTCATATCCGGAAATTCGTACTAACCGTGTTCGTACTAACGAGGTTCTACTGTAATTGATTATACGTACATACGTAGACTCTCGTTAATTAATACGAGCAGCAGAGAATCGTGAAACTTGTTCGTACCATGCAAGATTTTTAATAAACGGACTCATGCCACTTGTATGCATTTGTTAGGCTAGGAGAATTAAACCTTGTGCTCCTCCTTAGCCGATATTTTGCCACTCAACGAAAATACTGTAACAGAGGCGGCGCCAGGATTTTCAGGTAGGGGAGCTCAGGGGGGCCAGGGGGGATTTCAGGGGGGGCCACACTGTAGAACAATGTTATTCTAGGGGGGGCCAGCCTCAAAATAGGGGGGGCCATGCCCCCCCCCCCCCTGGAGCCGCCACTGTACTGTAATATATCAAATTACACAAAACCTATTAGGATTAACTACAGTCCGCCCAAGGATATCCATAATCTAAAATTACAGTTGTTGTAGGCAGCGTTTTCTTATGGAAGCACTATCAATAAACCACCAAAATTCGTGCATCGGAAAGAAAACGCTGTTGGCACAGCAATTTTGTATTTTTTAAACTCAAAATTATTCTATTTTCTACAGGTGAAATTGCTGGTAGTCAATGGATGCGCTTCGAGACCATATTCAACAATACACCCATAGGGGACAAGATTAACCATAATTTAATGACTAATGAAGAAGACCCTCAGTACATTCTTTTCTACTTAAGGGATTTTATATTCATGAAGATATTTCCTTATACAAAGGATCAATATGGAGTGAGTTAAGATCCCTTCTAACATGTTTAGTACAAGTATCAGATCATTAGATAGAACATAATTTTTTTCTTTCTTACTAGGTATACGAGTTTATCCTGTTGAATTGCATCGAACAGTTCAATTCATTTGGTGATTTTTGTGAAGAAGGGAGTACTATTTGTTCTAGAAACAAACCCTCCATTCCTAGAATCCACTGTGCTTATGAGGAATCAAAACAGCTGTTGGATCTCTTGCAAGAAGCATTTCTATTGGAGAAGAGTTTGGGAGTAAAACTCATTAGAATATTCTCAGACATGAGAACTAATAATGACAGGAAGTTGTCCTGTTTAGAACTAGTGTTGTTAGAAGAGATAATAGCATTGTGTTGTCATAGGAAGGAGCGTACTGCTGGAGAGGAGCTAGCTGAGAAGTATGTGAGTGAGATCAGACAATGGCTACCTATTGTGGAAAAGGGATTGAATTTTGTCCAATCAAATGAATTCCGCGTCTTCCAACTCAAGATAAGGTTAGTTTATCTTGTTGCTGATCATAATTTTATATTATTAAATATATTGTATTGCATATTTCTGCAAATTTTGTAATTTTCACATTTAATCGGCGTCAGGCATTAATAAAATGAACCTCCTACTGCTGCCTCATTGCACATTTTGAGGTTTGGTGATTTAATCTTCACCTACATTATTTCCTAATTTTCATACTTTATTAAAATCCATTTGGCTTCCATCAGTTTACTTCTATTGGTGATGTGTTAGTTTACGTCAATCACATAAGTATGTATAATCTTGCTATCAAAGTTATTCACTTATATCTTTTGCACTGTTAGAATTGCTACCGTGTCAGAATTGCTACCCACTGTTTTATGACTTCTTTGATTGAATAATCAATCATGCATGCGGAACATAGTTACGATACAATTTCCTTTTGTTGAAACATTATACGTGTTCTAGTATACAAGAATCTGTGTTAAACAATTTGGGGTACGTGTATGTATCAAGTCAATAACTGGCTCGTAGTGGTGATCGTAATTTGATAAATATATCGTTGTATCGCTGTTCGGATACAATTTCTAATTCACCATATCATAATAAACACTATTGGTTTATTCTAACTTCTAAGTATAAATATAATGAGATAATAGATAGTTCATAATATGTATTACGGATAGATACAATAATCTTCTAGAAAGCATACGATTCTGTATATACTAGCGCATACTAAGTAAAAGTAAACAAAGGTGTTATCGTAATTTGAACTAAGCTTAGTTCTTATTACGATAACACCTTTTCTTTTTTTTGAATAATGAGTGATTTCCTATCATTTTACGAGATAATTTATCGTAGTTAGTCGAAAATTTAAGATAACTAATCAATTTTACATTAAATTAACTAAATTCTCGAAATGGAAAATTGTTTACTACGCGCCTCAAAATACTACAATATAATTTTAATAGCGCATCCATGGTTCACTTATAAAGAGTCTAGAGTTCATGATATAATGCAAAATGTTAGGAAATCACATTTATAGTAGCGTCTCAATCTACCAGAGCGCCTCAACATACCACTGTATAATTTGTAATAGCATATCCATGGTTTATATTAGTGTATCATACAGCGCCTCAATATACGATGGCGCCTCAAAATACGATACAACACCCCCTATATAACGTAGGTCACGGATGAGCCTTAAGTGCCAATATCTGGGTAATGACATTATACTACATACGCCTTTTTTTTTGGAATATTGTAATTTTCTAGTTGGCACATGATAAAATTAAGGCAGGGGTTTTCAACCTTTTGTACGATGCGACCCCTTTTACATTTGTGGAAATGCTCGCGACCCCCACAATGTTAATGTGAAAGTTTTTATTAATGTGTAATAAGTATTCCGATTGTTTAATTAAATCGATGCACCTCAAGTTTCAAGCAAATTCTGACAATTATGAAATAACTACAAGGCTATATACAGTGTACTCTGCTTAATTGTGACACCGGTTAATTGGGACAACCGCTTAATTGGGTCCACTCTCCAAGAACCAAACCCATTCCATAGAATCTAATACAAAAAATTCGGTTATTCGGGACAAACTCCGCTTAATTGGGACAAACTCAACAAATTGGGTTCAAAATTGGTGCTCGGTCAATAGAAATTCATATTGATCAGAACAAAATCTGATAATCTTGGTCAATTCTGATAAAGGCATAACAAAATAACTAGATAGGGTCTATTTTCTTTTTGATTTCCGCAAAATCGAAATTTACCAGAGATTATTACCTTGTGGTTCAGGGATAGTTTCTGTCCACATTATATTAAGGCTTATACTTTGAATGTGAGTAGAATCAAGGGTCCGCAGGCATTGGAGGAATTGTTATAACTGGTTAAAAACTAAAATTATTGTAAATCGCAGGTAGATCACTACTTTACATAATTTTTTCGGTTAATTGGGATCTCCGCTTAATTGGGACAAGAGGCCTGCAACAAACGTGTCCCAATTAAGCGGAGTAGACTGTAATTAAAAATCATCGCGAATCCCTGAAAGCTCATTGCGTAAATATTGCATGTACATTTCACATGAAGCACTGCATGTTTAAGTACATGCACAATGTCCACACATTATAAGCATTTCAATGTAGATAATTTAAATAAGTTTTGACTTATATCTCGGTAGATTTCAACTATTTTATGTAAATTTTCCGGGAACTTTACACGACCCCCCTATAAAGCCTTCGCGACCCCCTTGGGGGACGCGCCCCCAGGTTGAAAACCCGTGAATTACAGTGACAAATTTCAGGACAATCAGTCACATGTGACTCTAAATTTGTAGAATGCAGTACATCAATAGCTTCAGTAATATGCACCTTAGCATGGCAAATATGTTTATCTGGAGATACAGAACTGTTTGATGTTAGTGATGGTGTATCTAAAGAATTTAATGAAATCTCACATAGAAGGGTTTCAACTTCTCGAATATCACTGATACAGCTCTTAGATATCGGAAAAGGATCTCCACGGAAAAAACGCTTAGGCTAACAGATCTGTACTTATTTGTAAGTATAGATCAACAGATATAATGTTTTTTTATCTTCCTCGGCTGCATAAAAATTATATGGTGGTCATCAGGAAACCACATTGACCAATTGGTTAAACTAAGTAGTGACAACATAGCTTTGATATCCTGGCAAGATCTGACAGCAAACTTCTCCTTCTCTTGGTTTTCAAATTGTTAGCTGAGATTGATCGCTTGGTTCACTAGATCTATTTCTTTTGATTCAGATGAGAGGCGACTACGCTTGGTGGAGGACTGGCTAGAGTAGTATGAAGAACATCCTGGTAGGAAACATGGGATTGCCCCATCCTTTAACTTAGGACTTGCTCGAGGGATTTCTCTGAATGTACCATCTCCATTCGGTACCTTGTGTATATGTTCAACATCTTCTGCTCTAAAATGTTTGATACAAACGAATACGTCTTTCAGTTCGTCAATATGTTCTCGATATAGAGCTCGAATCCAGGATTGCTTTAATTCAGGTGGGGCTTTTGGCATCCGAAAGCATGGGATGCGTTCATCTGGTTTGTAATTACTCTTGCAACTTGAGGCTAAACAAGAATTGGGCATTTGGATAGTTGGCTAGTGATAATTATTGGAAGACAAAGATCAATAGAGACCATTAATAACCATAATTTGTTCCATTCAGGGAATGAAAGGTTCGCGAACGGACAGAATTGACGCAATTCAGTTCATTTCAAATTGACGCACGTTCAGTTCGTTCAAGTTCACCTCCTAACTTCAGCTCCTCCAGCGTTCGTTCAATTCGTTCATGGGCTAACCCGCGTTTGTTCAATCCGTTCAATCCGTTCAATTAAGTTCGCTCAGTTCGTTCAATGCGTTCAATTCGTTCAGTTCAGTTTGTTCAGTGTACAGTGAGTGGGTCGAACTGTTCCGTTTATGATAGACTGTTCGATCCTCCAAGCTGTTATTGAAGTTCAGGTTAAGAAGCTAGAATCTAAGCTAAGAGACATGAGTCCACTAGGGATGTCCGGAATTACCACTTTTGCAGTCACCTATTATATTTAATGGATGAATATTTAGAATTTATCTTTATTCAGTTTAGTTCGTTCAGTTCAGTTCGTTCAATTCGTTCAGTTCAGTTCGTTCAGTTCGTTCAATTGCCGTTCGGAAACCGTTGGCGTTCGTTCAGTTCGTTCACCGTGAATTCCTTAAAAGCCCTGCGTTCAGTTCGTTCAGTTCAAGTTCAATAAGTTCGTTCGTGAACCTTTCATTCCCTGGTTCCATTTATCGGACAAGTCCATCTGAAACATGAAGTACAAATATATTATTATAGATTGTGGTTGATTTATAACTTAGAGTTGACTTTCAAAATAATGGTTTAATAACAAATCCATTTTCAACCGCATCCCTAGTCCAATTTTTGATGTTTTGATGGGAGGCCTTATGATAGAGTAGGCTATGGCTGGGTGTATATAATATGTATGTGTGTCAGTGGCGTAGCCAGACACGGCCCTGAGGGGCACAGGTCCGGGCAACTTCTCTCTGTGCCATTGTGTATATATGTATATCTATCTAGCAAGCGATGCGCGCTAGTGCACGGGCGTCACACGGCTCTGAAAAATCACCGGCCAAACAATTAAAGTGGTCCTGCCAAAACTGGACCGTCCTATATAATATAGTAGAATAAATGAAAACTGGTCCGGCCATTGCCGGACCAGCCGGACCGCGTGCTACGCCTATGTAGTTTATGATGATATCCAATCAAGTAAACTATTTTGGTTGATTTTATGCTTTTGAAATCCGGCCTGCAGGGGCCTTATTCACTAAACTACTTAAACTTAAACTTAACTTAAACTAAGTAAACTAAGTATTTGCCAGAAAACTAAGTATTTTCTTAATACTTAGCAAAAAACTAAGTAGGTATTCACAAAGCAAAACTAAGCAAATACTTAGTTTACTTAATTTTCTGGCAAATACTTAGTTTTTACTTAGTTTTCATACAATTTTTTAAGTCTAGTTGAGAGGTATCTTAAGTTGATAAATCAATATAATTTTTAAGTTTACAGTCCTAATAACAGATTACTTATATGGAGCTCAGTTACTGGTAACTGAACTGCCATATAAGGAAGTGTTGCAATTCTAAAAGCCCATAAGCTCAGAAATGAAATTTAGACATAAATAAAAACCTACTTCAGTTACAGTAACTCAGCTCCATATAAATATTTTGATTCCTTATTATATGTTTTCCTTTCTATTTGAAGTCTGCAGATCTCTTGTTTAACTTAGTCACGATCATAATTAATTTAAAGAGATATCCTATATGTAGACCGTCTATTTCTAGACCAGGTTTTCTTACATATGCATTAGTATTACCCATAAAAAGCAGGGAAAGTGGTCTACAGAATTTATAGACGATCTACAAATTTTTGGCTTATTTGTATGGGCTTTTATAGACCGTCTACATATAGGGATGCTCTTAATTAAACTAATATTTACTTTCAATTTAAATTAATGTCGCTTTTTCATAGCAAATATAAATCGAATTAAAACATCAAAAAATAATTTCACTAATTGTATACTATAAAGTTATAATTGCGAAATTGGTGCTACTGTTATGATATCAATGACTCAACAACAATTGCGAAATTGGTGCTACTGTTATGATATCAATGACTCAACAACAATTGCGAAATTGGTGCTATTATTATGATATCAATGACTCAACAACAATTGCGAAAGTGGTGCTATCGTTGTGATATGAATACGACATTTTCTGATAAAGATATCTAGTCATATTGTACTCATAAAGTTATAAACTTCAAACTAATTATACAACCTTATCACTTATGCCATAATAAATAACTGTTTTGTTACATATGTCAATTAAAATATTCTTCAACAACTGATTGACGCACTAGTTGTCCGCTGACAATAGGATCAATAGGTATGCCATCATGGATATCTTCGATTTCCGGAAGAATTTCATTTGTTGGTTGGGAAAGGTTATATATTCCTTTGCAAATGAGGAGAGTGCATCTGAAACAACACCAATGCATCTTGATACAGATGGTTGAGATATCCCATATGCGGTTGCAACTACAGTCTGGAACGAACTTGTTGCAAGAAATTGTAGTGCAACAGCTAATTGGGTAGTAGTTGGAATGGGATGTGATCTGTGAGTGGATCCATTGAGAAAACCTACAATTTTTTCGTGTAGTTGTAGGAAAAACATACCGAGTTACCCTATAGCGACTGATAAACTCGAAATCGTTGTAAGCATCAAGTGGATTCAGTCTATCTCGAAAAATTCGTTGATGAGTTAGACTCAGAGTTGTTTCTGCCTCAATTATTAAAAGAAAAAGTGCCATTCAGAAAATAATAGTAAAGTTGTAAATTGATCGAAATGAAAGTTTTGTAAATGAATATTGTATTTCAACACTATTAAAATCTTATATACTGTCGGTGTTGCTTTTGCATATTGAATTTTACATTAAATGACAATTAACTGAATTTTAGTGTACACTAAGTAAATACTAAGTTTGGGATGAAAAACTAAGTAAAAACTAAGTAAATACTTAGTTATATTTAAGTAGAATAAACTTGAAAATACTTAATGAAAACTGAGTAAAAACTAAGTAAATACTTAGTTTGGATGAAAACTAAGTATTTACTTAGTTTATACTTAGTCTACTTAGTTTAAGTTTAAGTTTAAGTAGTTTAGTGAATAAGGCCCCTGGTGACATATCCATTGTCCAAATTTCACATCCTGTGGCATGGCCTTATATTACGTAGGTCACGGTCCTAGTTTTATTTATTATTTATTCTATATAACATCATTCAATTAATCTAATATTTAAAATAATGAGTTAATTAAACATTTAGTATGTATTAAAGTAAATCCCGCGATCCTGGGATTTAGCATCAGGCCAATCCCGAATCCCGGGATTTTTAAAGATGGTCCGGGATTGAAAACCCTACTCAAGGGAAATCAAAATCTGGTAGACATAGTGATTTTTCGAATAAAACTGTAAACTGAACAAAATTAAGTTTCGTCTAAATAATCTATAGAACATTTTATTATACTAACTGACAAATCACGTATTTTATGTAATGTTGTCAATATAAAATTACTTATGGTCAGGTTCTTTTATTATGAACATTCAAGGGACCAAAAATTGTTTCATAATAGAGAGACTTCATAATATGCAAGCTCAACTTAAAACCCTTTATAAGTTGTTAATTTGGGGCCATATAGTAAATACTAAAACGATATCATATTAAGCAGACGAAAAAATGTTCACAATAAGCAGACCTGACTGTATGTGGGGATGGCAAATTGATTAGGATTATCATATTCTAATATAATTTAGATAATTAATCGTAATTTTAATATTTAGTTAAGATTTAAGCAATTATGCTGTTAATATTTAACAGGCCGGTTAACTAGTCAATTAAATCTGGAACAATTAACCGATATTAGCAATGGTTAACCGAATCCAGCCTTGATTTCACATACAATCCTATTACATTCTTCAAATTGTAGTAAATTATGTATTTCTTCAAATTACCGGAATCGTTTAGGAGGGTTTAAAGATATAATTTGTTTAATATTCGCCTTGTCAATTTTCTTAATATAGATATAACCTTAGAAACCATGAAAAAGGCCCAAATGCAACCGTATAAATTTAAGCACCAACACCTGCCGGAGATGTTGGTATAGCATATACGTCTTACTATATACGGTTTATGTCTTCATGTTACTCAGATTTTGGACATCATTTACAAGATTATGTTTCCTTTATAGAGATAAGTGGAATCGCATTGTTGCTGTTCAATTGTTTATTTCTCACTGTACATTTGGAATTGGATTCAATGCTACAGAATCTAGCATCAATAGACTGTTTATGGTCAGATTCTCTGTTTTTGTATTTTGGTATAATCTTCTACCTGAGTGCTTTTATAACTGTTGCTTCTTTAGCTGCTAGGAGAATACCCCGACTTTACCTCAGCAGATGTAATTACCCACGTTCTTACTATCTTAGATAATTGTTTTAAGAAAATGAGCAAAGGAGCAAGGTAAGGAATTTACATGTTGAATAAAGTTAATATTGTCATTATTCAAATGGTTCCTATTATAGTAAAACTACTGCACTCAATCGGCAAAAATTCAAAGATCACGCGACGAGATTCTTCATAAGTATCCTAACAAATTTAACATTCAAATATTTACAAATTGGTGATACAAACACTGATCTCTTTCGTCTCTTAATGGGATTTGTGACACTGGATGAAGACAGTATCACTGCACTGTTAACTGAACAGGGTAGTATCAATTTATTCAAGAAGGATGGACTCGATCCTTCTCCTGCTTTCAGAGCCTTCTTACTCCAGCTACTAATCAAGCACAGGTACTAGACAATGTTGCTAAATTGTTATTATTTCCGCAATTCTTTACCGGTATATTAACATATACCAAGATACTGCTCATACTTAAGTGTTGCATATTTCCTGTCCCTTATTAGACGAGATGTATTTAAAGAATTAATCTCTGAGGATATTAGATATCGAGTGTTTCAGTACAAAGACCGTTCCGCACGAAAGGATCTCTTGCTACTCATAACTCAATCAATCGAGGCAATTACATTATACAACTTAAATTCGAAAAGTTCATGAACACAATTTTAATAGTTCCCACTTTATATCCCTTACATATATTATAGGATTCTCTTCATCAACAGTATAAACAAATAATTGGAGTTAATCAACTAGAGTTTTTCAACTCCCTAATCAATTCTATAACAATTCGATTTCCTACTAGTCCTGAACTCTCTTATGAGATGCTAGAGAAGATAGCTACTCTGAGATTTATCTGTATTCACATTTCTCAATGGATAATTGAGTGCTATGACCTTCTAAGCACTCAGTCATGCGCACAGCTGCCTGATCATATAGTGAGAGAGAGACAGAAATTGATCAATGAGTTTAGAGACATCTGTTTGATGCAGGGATATGAAGATCTCCATATATTCCTCCTCAAGAATATATACCATCAGTTAGGAAGTGATACACTGCATCAAATTACTACTATTAGTAGCTGCTCCTGGATTATACCAGAACATGTTATGGAGAAGATGGTCGAGGTAGTTAGTATATTTTCACTTTTTAGATTGCTGTATACTTATTCCTTGTTTGGTTAGTTATCAGCTATGATACCAGATTACTATATCATTTACGGAGAAGATTATATTAGAATCACAAGTGCAGTGGAACATGTCAATTTATTACACAAAAATGATGCTCTTTCTCAGTTCTTTAATCCAGATAGTGTAAGTATACCGTTAATTTACTTAAGTTAAACTATTCTAATTTATCATATTTTCTCGTTTTTTATTTATTCTAAATACTGAATGGTATCTGAAGAATTCGGTCTTTGTCATACGGTCCGGTGTTCCTGAAAACATGGCCTTTTTGGAGGGAATGATCTTTTGCCATATAGTTCTTTCATAGAATTCGTATTTTTGCAATATTTATAAGTACGAGTTTGACCAAGCACCCTTCGACCTACATTTTCAAGTGTTCTTCTTGGATATAAAGTATCTTTGTTAATATTTGAGGTCAACTAGATATTTACATTAGTACTTTATTATATCTATAGATTCTATGTTTTGATAAATGTATCGTCTTTTAGAAGCCTGTACCAACCATGATAAGCTGCCTCATGTACTCAATATTTCAGGAAGTCATCAAATCTATCAAGTTCCAGCTCTTTGAAGAGACACTTTGTGAGGTATGTGTCATTCTTTCTCCCAAAAACATCCTCGAAGTAAATTATATTTCTCTATCGAAATAATCCCCTAAGGAATATCCAATGTGATTCAATTGATTAGCTAATTAACTATAATTTAAAAGATATTTAATGTATAATTGTGATTTTCACTTCTATCATATTCAAGAGGTTCCGTACCCTGAAAGACTTTCTACTCACTGAGCTCAATGACATTAACCCAGAGCTGAACAATCTTGCTATTCAGATAACAAATAACAACCTTGGAGAGGGACACCTACAGACTCTCATTCTCAGAGATACTTCTACTAACCATGAAATATTCTTAGTCAGACTGATTTATCACGTAGCTGTGATGCTATCTTCTAAAAGATACCACAAGCTGTTCTCTCCAATTGCTCTGCTATACGTTAACCCTATATCTCTTCAAGACAAGCTATTTCCTACTATGATGGATGATCAGTTCTTTGTTGTGAAAGAGGGAATGAATATAGAAACTGGAAAATGGTACAACTGTCCTAATGGTCATCCATATTTTATTGGAGAGGTAAATATTTAGTCGATTATTTCTTAATTTAGCTACAATGTGACCATGCGATGTTTTAGTTAGATTTACGATCCCTGGTAGTAGAACTTCCAATTTCTAGTGTGCCTTCTGTTAGATAATATTATTAACTACATTTTGCAGTGCGGAAAACCTATCGTTGTGGAAAAATGTACAGAATGTGGGAGTCAAATTGGAGGATTGGGGCATAAAGTGAATCCTCGAAACACTGTACTCGAGTTAACCAGTGACAGAACTAAACATGGCTATTTGCTGAGAAGAGCTGATAATGTGAATAATGTCCCTGCTGGAGAAAGGTAAATAGAATAATTAGATCAAACAATAATTTAATTATTAACGAGTATTTATTTAGATATCTCTCTCCTGCTTCTGTTAAGATAACTCGTATCCTAATGGACATCTCCTTCATCTGGTCATCCTGTTCCAAACATCCCACTGAGAGGAGTCAAGCTCTACCTTCTCTGGTGAAAGGAGGACTAGAGGACCCCAGAGACCTACCTACTTTCTTCTACCAACACCTGGAGAGAGACATGAGAGATTTAGCTGGACTGATAGGGAAGAACTTTGAAGAAGCTACCTTCCTTCTTCATCTGGTTATCAAGTCTCTCATGCAGACAGCAGCAGAGCCATGTGAGTATACTCTCAATACACATTCTATGTAGTGCTGTAGTGCTAGGTATTAGCTGCTGTGACTGACTGCTATGCTACAGGTGGTATTCCTACTGAGCTGACACAGCGTGAGCTGAGAGAGCAGTGGGAGAAGGAGTTTGACAAGAAGTTCATTCAGCCTATACCCTCTCTACACACAGATGTGCAGAGACAGATGCAACAGGTGCTGAGTGAGAAGAGGATTGCTAACAATCCACTACTCAGGTTAATACAGTTAGAGACACAACTGATTAGTGACTATCTCTCTGAATGAATCTCCACTTAGAATCGTGTACGAGAGAGAAGAACCAGAACCAGATAACCCCTTGCCTCACCTGTGGCGCTACAGGACTATAGTGAGTCTGGAGCATTTCTCTCAGAGCTTCAGTACAGCTGATCTCACAACGAAAGAGAAATGTCCTCTAGTCTCCAAATTGTTGAAAGAAGAAAGCCGATTGTTCGTGACTCGTTACTTACCAGATATTGTACAGCTGCAGAGGCGAGTGCGAGATAGGTTCCTACACAGACTGGACAGGAGAGAGGCTGCTAACACAACTATTAAGCAGTTCTTATCACAAATGAAGAGAGGTAGCTCTTTGTTAAAACGCCCTGTTGACCATTCTGTAATATGTTGTTTTAATTTGCTGTTTTGTCCTCAGTGCGCATAAATATGTAATTGTTAAGCTGTTAACGGTTAACAGGCACAGCGGAAATTTTTTTTATTAGTTCGGCCAACATTAATCTTCGGGTCTTTATCATGGTTGGCGGATACTTCACTAGGTCAAAAGTTGGTCTGGTTTACCGGCCTAAAATATTATGAATCGAGTGTTACGACTTGTGTGGCAGATAAGATCTGAATGTTATATAGCTACCAAATAAACTACTTGCTCTAAATACTAACTCTATTTTATTGTAGAGAATCAGCAAGAATCAGAAGAGTTAACTCGACTTGTAGAGAGTCTGTCTACAGCATGGAGTTTAATAGGAGATGAGGTGAAGAGGAATGGTCGTCTCAGAATGGAAGAAGCTCTTGAACAACAAATAACTCCTGCTACCTCTCTAGCCTACCTGCTGGCATCTTCAACAGGAGAGGGAGTGCTGATCACCTCACTCACTGACTACCTAGTGCTGGTACACAACTCATTTGTACACGCCTACAGAGACAGAGTGAAGGGGTAGGTATACTCCTATCGGTGACTGCTGACATGTGTGCTGTAGACAGATGAGTGTTTAGTTTGTATTGTATCAGGTCCCGCAGCGACAAGGTGCCACTCCGCGAGTTGAAAGGTCGTCACGTAATTGAGTACGAGGAGCAGCTCCAGCCTCTGCTGCTGTCACACTCTCACTACTCACTAGCTCTCGGACAAGGAGGCCTCGTGAGTTACGACTTTGAGGGAGTGGAGAAGCAACTGATGGAACAGTTGTTCCAGAACAGACCTCTGATTCTGGCAGAACATCTGCGCTTCGAGTACACTCGTGAGGCCTACAACCTAGGTGTGTTTGAGCAGGTGCGACACAAGGTCCCGCAGGTTAGTGGCTTGTGTTATTTGAGATAACACTTGTGGTTCTAATTTATCTTTAACTACATCTCTCTCAGACTGAGTTGAAGGATATCCTGTGCAGAGCCATACGAGAAGATATGGACTCTCTTGAGTCTGTGAGTGACGTTCTCCTTGTGCTGGATGTGGTGATTGGATTCTTATCCTCAGCAGGAGGAGATCCGGAGCAGAGAGTCTCATCCTATCTTCATGACGTTCTCAGGTATCCTCATCCTCTGCAGAGCAAAACAGTAAGTGTTAAACGGGGATATATCCAGTACAGTGCCATGCAGAGGCGTAGCCAGGATGGTGCACGGTGGTGCGGCGCACCACCAAAATGTTTTTGCGCACCACCTCAGGTTTTATACACCTAATTAATTAAGGTGATAGCCCCTTCGATGGGACCAGAAATTCAAAAATTTTCAAAGGAGATACTTCAATATCTAAGAACTGCACAACGGCATTCCCAATCATCTTCGATAATTGTATACACTATGTTTGAAATGGAATACGTCTCGAATATTTTTTTTGTGGATTGTACATGAACTTTTGGAAAAATCCCCTCGACGTTTCTTCAGTAGTTAATTCGCCTATCACCGGTCCGATTATACTTCGTTCGCAAATTGATTTGCACTTTGTGAATTGCCAAGGATTGTTTGGGATTTAGGGGAGGGGAGGGCAGAAAAGACAACCCCGTGCACCACCGACGCACCACCACAAGTCTAGAGCTGGCTACGCCACTGGTGCCAGGGTCCTTCAATTTGTTTTATTCCCGGGCCACTTCGTAACTGGAGTAGCCATAATTGATTACTTATACGCTAATAACAAATAGGTAAGAATAAAACACAGTATGTGCACATACTGGGGGTGTATGCAATAGTTCGAATCTGTATGTAGGCGTTAGTTCGAATCGTATTTGACTATGTAGGCGTTAGTTCGAATAGAATTTGACTATGTAGGCGTTAGTTCGAATCGTATTTTACTATGTTGGCGTTAGTTCGAATAGAATTTGACTATGTAGGCGTTAGTTCGAATCGTATTAGACTATGTAGGCGTTAGTTCGAATCAAATTTGACTATTTTAGTTGGAATCAAATAATTTAATTAGACCGACAGTGGATATTGCTCACTATTTCTAGATGAAACATGATTCCACATGTCCATTTTAATTATTTAAGATAATATAATTAAATCAAAGAAAAAACAATTAATTATTCAAGAAATATTTGTAGTCTACTTGCAATTGGAGTGCGTCATGTTGGGCATGGCTGATCTAATTGTTCTATCATGCTGCTACATTCTCCACAGCAATTGGCATGCCGACAAGGGAGAAAGATCCGAGTAGTTTGTCTTCTTTGCATACAAACTACGCATACTAGATTAGAGATAACTTATTTGTCTCAATCTCGTGTTCAGAACCGGGACAATCAGAAATGTCTGAGATGTCATCTTCTTTCTCTTCCGTAACATGTCCCAAGGTATGACTTATTGACTTGAGAAATTGCAAAGGAGTGTAATCTCCAGATGTCAACTTTTGTTTACACAATACACTGCGCTCATCATTTGCTATATCCCTTTTCTTCCTTGGTCTTGTAGTTTCCATGCCTTGTCATAATCTCGCGAATTAATTGTCAGTGTCTGCTATTATTTCATCTAACACTTTTAGGAAATTCCAAATTCTCGAGTGACCACATTTAATTCTTTACTTTAGTTGTCGGTGATAACTCTCCGCACCGTTTTTTGTCCCTTTTGTAACATCAAATATGGATAATTCTTCTGGAGCAATTCTAGTTAGCCATTGTTTCTTGAAATATTTGATTGTTTGTTCTAGTTTAGGACGATCATCATTAGTTAGATTTGGAATCTGTAATTGTGAAAACGTCGGATGGATGAGATCTGGAGGAAGGAAAGGTATGGCCATTATATTTCTCAAAAACGAAGCGACTTGAGGATTTTCTCAAAAACTCTTCACAAGTCCAGCTTTTTGCGTCCTTCGCCAAACAGCTTGAGTATAATGGAACCAGCATCCATTCATTTGCTGCCAGGACATACTTGTTTGAATGCATTTCTGGCAGCCTGCTCCCAATGCGACATTGCATGAGTTGGTTGGAATTGAGGAATTATAAGTTTGATCTTATGTAGGACAGCACTATAAAGTTCTTCTTTTTTGTTTGTAAGAAGGCAATGGATAGCTGGAAGAGTGTGTCTACCTACGGAGAAAAAATGGTCAAAGCTGATAAAATTGATCGGGTACAGTATGAAATGTCCCATTGAACTGAATCTCACTGACGTCTGATCCAATCCTTTCATCCTCATCTGAGAAGAAAATAACTCCTATACCATTATTCTGGGCTACAACAGCTTTCAAATTATTTGCAAACCCAGTAGTTGGCAACATTTCACACAATTCAGAAGCTGTACGAGGGATCTTAGGCTGCAGCTTCCTCCTTGATCAGAACATTGCGAATTCGCACTCTTTACATGAAATTGCAGATGCTGAAGGATCTGACCTTGTAGTTGAGTCAAATATTTCCCTGAGGTTGCTTGCTGAGGTTTGAGCTATTCTCTTACATTTGGTCTTCAATGTGAAATATTTGATCGATATTCTTCTACAGGATGATTATGTGGACCTTTTTGGAAATATCAAATTTCGTTCTTGATCTAGTTTGGCTGTTCCTTTGCATTCTACTACGTGGCTCCACCAGACAATGACGTATCTTTGCACAGTGCTTGCATACCGCAATTTTAACACTCTATATTTTTAATACTTTCGATTAGTGTGGTAAAACACACACAGCGGTTAACAAATCGTATATAGAGTAGGTATACTACCCTTATCCAGCTTCTAGCGCAATTGAATTAACACTCTACTCGAATCATGAATGAACCCTACGACCCAGATTCCCCGATCTCAGCCTACTCTGAGAGCGGAGATCACTTCTCTTATCGCGACGAGGACGCTTACGACGACCTCTTCTCTCCACTACGGCCTCATACCCAGACTTTATCTACCCAGGTAGAAACGCTAAAGTCGGTTAGGCACCGACTGACCCGGTAATGCCCAGACTTGACGCGGCAAGTCCGCTTGCCTTTGAAGCGTCACGCACCACCTCTCCGCAGGAACAAGGTGCAATAGTACCTCCGGGTACTCCTGGCCCAGTGCCTGTTCCTATAATGACTGCCCCAGGGCAGCACGCTAACCCAATCACTACGCTACACTCACTGCTCACTGAGACGCTTTCTGAGTTACGTTACCTGATACCACATAGCGTCAGTCAGGAAATTCCTCCTGCAATGAATGCTCTAACTGTGCTCCTGCCACCGACCTAAATCCCGATTCGGGACATGCTCTCTTTGACCCGTCCAATTTAGTGGAGCGAAAGTTTTTCGCTGGGTCCTCGAAAGAGATCTGTTCTTACCTTGCCAAGTACTTCACATCCGGCCTCGAGCCGGAACAGAAGCTGGAGATGATCAAGCGTTACAAACGCCCGGATATCCCTTCAATGAGGGTACAAAAGCTGGACAACCTATTCCAGCGCCCAGACCTCTATGCATTAAGAGCTAGAGATGAAACGTATAGAGACATACAACGGTCTATTCTGTATGCAGGAGGCCCCCTCTCTGAGCTACTGGGTAAGCTCACAACAGATGAGCCGGTCCCAGCGGCAGAACTTATAGAGTATATCTCTGCCTCTCTTATTCTCATTGGCTCAGCCACCACCAGCACGATCCGTATCTCGCAGGAAGCAAGCACTACGAGGAATCAATCCCTCTCTAGTGAACGAGCTCGACAACCTCTGTCCTGAGCCAGACCCCACCTTCCTTTTCGGAGCCAACAGCCTCAAAAGGCTAAGGGAGCTTAATAACGAGCAATCCCAACTGGATAAACTATCCAAACCTCCTATGCCAAACGGCCCAAACCATCTGGCTACGGTAATACCTCCCAAAACTCAAACCATTTTTTTCGGAAGGGTTCCACTTGGGGAGCGGGCCCCAGTGGGACGAACCAGCATTACCGTCCAAACCAGTATCCCAAGCCAAGCCCACACAAGGGCAACGACAGGAGGGGCAACAATGCTCCCCGGGGGAGGCAATAACTCCTCACGACCTCTTCAAGAGGTTCATGCGCCCCACATTGGCGCCCCCGAATGCAGCCCGACTACCCTTTTTTCTAAACAATTGGCTGCTAATCCGTCCTGGACCCGAAATTCGGCACTACGTAAAAGGTGTCCAGTTGGACACCCCCCAGAATCTATACACGTCAACTCCGCCTCACAACTGCATATCTACCGCAGAGCAACACCTGGCAGCAAGCCAGGAGATCGACCGCCTATTGGTCATGGGAGCCATAGAGAGAGTGGAAAAACCATATTTCCTAAACCCCTTCTTTCTCCGGCTCAAGAGCTCGGGTCAATGGAGATTAATACTAAATCTCAAAGCCCTAAACAAACATCTCGACCCTCCCCACTTCAAGATGGAGGGCCTGCATTGTATACAGTACACAGTTTCCCAAGGAAACTGGTTAGCCAAAATAGATTTAAAGGATGCCTATCTTGCAGTGGAAATTCGGAAGGAATCTCGCAAGTTCCTCCAGTTTATCTGGCAGGGACAAACCTTCCAGTATCGGGCAATGCCATTCGGCCTGAGCATGGCACCATACATCTTCACAAAACTGCTGAAGAGACCCCTCTCCTATCTCCGATCCCAAGGGATCAAGATAGTAGCATACCTAGACGACATGCTACTAGCGAACCCCAGCAAGGGAATGCTGACGGCTCATATCAATGTTACCATCTCCCTGTTACAGAACCTGGGATTCATTGTGAATTGGGAGAAGTCAATTCTCACGCCCCAACAAACCATAGAATTCCTAGGAATTATAGTGGACACACGCCGGATGCTCCTAAGAGTACCCCAACGAACTCTGACAAAGATCAAATATCAGTGTCGGAGAATAGCACACAGGGGCGGCTGCTCAGCCAGAGAACTGGCAGCACTGATCGGATTCCTGAGCTTTACCAAAATAGCTATTCCAATAGCTCCTTTATTCTATCGAGCACTTCAGTTCGACCTAATAGCAACGCTCCAGTTGTCGAACAACTACAATCAGTATGTCCATCTCTCCCAATCATCCCAGGCGAACATAACCTGGTGGATGATTAAGGCGGAAGATTGGAATTCCAGCTCAATTCTAAGGCCAGAGATAAGCCTGGTTATCCAAACCGACGCCTCGCTAACAGGCTGGGGAGCCTCTTGCCAGGAGAAACGAGCCTCGGGAGCCTGGTCCTCCCTAGAGAAGACGCTTCACATCAACCTCTTAGAGTTGAAAGCGATTTTCTTTGGAGTGAAGTTATTTGCCACTCCCAAAACGCACGTCTTGGTGCAGACGGACAATACCACTACAATTCGCTACGTCAACAGATTTGGAGGCACTCACTCCCTCCCTCTGTGCCAGCTGGCATATCCCAGGGAAGGAGAATATAACTGCCGACGCTCTATCCCGCCAGTTGAACTCACACCAACACGAATGGCGTCTCTGTCCGAAAGTTTTCGGAGAAATCCTCTACCAGAACCAGGTATACCCACACGTGGACCTTTTCGCCTCACGCCTGAACAACCAGGTGGCGAGATTTGTGAGTTGGCGTCCAGACCCGGAGGCCTGGGCAGTGAACGCCTTGGTAATCAAATGGAAGGACCTGGGAATACTATACATGTTTCCCCCGCCAATCCTCATCGGCCAGACTCTGTCCAAGTTGACACGGGAGGAGATCACAACAGCGATCATTATAACCCCATTCTAGCCGAGCAGGCCTTGGTGGCCCCTTCTTCTGGAGTCCTTAATCCAACCACCAGTGCAGTTGCCTCAGAGTCAAACACTACTCACCGATCCGTTGGGGAACTATCACCCCCACTCCAGCCACCAACAAATGATACTACTGGCCTGTGTCATATCCGGGAACTCCTCAGAGACAGAGGAATTCCGGACAGGCCTGTTGAGATCATTCTCAAATCGTGGTGCACTTCCACAAAGAAATCCTACAAATCTGCGTGGAACGCATGGTCACGTAGGTGCTGCAGAGGTCAGCCGATCCCTTGGACCCATCTGCAAACAGCATATTGACCTTCTTGACGGATACATTTGACGCGGGAAAATCCTCTAGCTGGATTCCTACTTTAAAATCATCGCTGTCCAACATACTAACAATTTCCGGGAATCCCGCTAACATCAATGATCCACTAATACCAAGGCTGCTTAAGGGTATAGACAACATCAAGCCCAAACAGCCAAGATACTCAAGGGAAGTCCGACAATTCGCACCACGACAATTCGCACCCGACAATTCGCACCACGACAATTCGCACCAACGACAATTCGCACCACGACAATTCGCACCTAATTTAATTGGCCAACTACTTACTCCCAATTTTAATTTTAAATTATGGATTCTTACTTAATTAATTTGCGAAAATCTAAATTTAACTTGCCACTCTTTTGAAAGCATTGTTCTCAGGAAGGTGATATATAGGTTTACAGTCGAATCTTTGAATAAAGTAAGTTATGAATCGATATAATATTTTCGAAAAGTAAACAGGAAGTAGAGATGGAAGTATAGCAGCTGAATTGTATTGTTCTTACAATTGTATTGTTCTTAAAAACAATTGTATTGTTCTTAAACTTCAAAAGTTTTCAAAGGCGTACGAGTCACCTGTTATTATTAAAATAGGCACGCCCTAAGTATAAAATATAAATCTTAATTTAATTATCAAACATTATACACAAATATATTTTTATTGGCGACACTACAACAACAATAATAAAGCGGCATGGAAGAGCCTCTTAATCAGCCTTTTAGGCTGATTAAGTCGCAAAGAGGAGGAAGCAAGCTGGTGGAGAGAGGCTATATATATGGGATACAGAGGAGAGCAGGAGAGGTGACGCATTGGCTTTGCGAGAAGAGAGGGGTTTGCAACGCAAGAGTTCATACACAAGGTACGGAGATAGTGAAGCGCACGAATGAGCACCTCCACGCCCCTGACGAGCAGGCAGTGAGCTGCTGTGAGACCAAGATAGGCATCAAGAGGCGGGCACGGGAGTCGCAGGACAGCTCACACCACATAGTGGGGGAGAGTATGGTGACGGTATCTGAGGGCACGGCTGTTAAGCTACCCAAGCTGGACAGCCTGAAGCGGACAATACAGCGCCAGCGCGTGCAGCAGCTGGCAGCTCCTGTGCAGCCTGCCGGTCTGGAGGAGCTGGTGCTACCGGCAGAGTACCAGCAGACAGCCAAGGGGGAGCAGTTCCTCCTCTACGACTCGGGACCGGAGACGCAGAGGATCCTCATCTTCGGGACACAGCGCAACCTGGAGATGCTGCGACTGTCGGACTACTGGATGGCTGACGGCACCTTTAAGACGGCGCCCTCCCTCTTCGCCCAGGTATATGTGGTGCATGCACTCCGTGGAGGGCCTCAAGTCATGCGGGATGGTCACCTGCTGCCGAGTCTGTTCGTGCTGCTGCCCAACAAGACGGAGGCTACCTACAGGAGGATGTGGGAGCAGATTCGCCTACTCTGTCCCCTTGCCCAGCCGAGGGAGATGCTCTTAGACTTCGAGAAGGCTGCGATTAGCAGCTTTGAGGCGGTGTGGCCGGCACACTGGTCAAGTGCTGCTTCTTCCACCTCACGCAGAACGTATGGCGCAAGGTGCAGGCTGCTGGCTTGCAGGCTGCCTACAGCCTGGACGAGGAGCTAACGAGGAGAAGCTGGTTAATCTAGTCGCCAGTTATTATAGTCGTAATCGTATAGAGTTCTTGAGAGGAGTAGCACATCATTTCAGTTTGGGAGCGGATTAATACCTATCACTAGGTTGTTAATCCCTCTCTACTGAATTGGTGTGCTACGACTCTAAGGAACTCTATTCTAGTGCGGTCATAATAGCTGCTTGCTAGGTTAGTCAGCTTCTTCTCGTTAGCCTGTGCGCTCCTCCGCTTGGTGGGCGCCGCTCCTGCGGTGAACTTAGCCTGCCGTACCTCCACAAGGCCCTGCTCCCGCTTCAGGGCAGCTATGAACTTCCATATGGTAAGGTGGTGGCAGCCAACAGTGGCGTTAAAGCTGCGGTGCCAGGCCTCTACGGCGTTGGTAGTCCGAGGCAGTCCGAAGGGCGTCTCCATGTGGTAGTTCCAGAAGTCGATAGGGAACAGCGGCGCCTGGTATGTGCCGCCTGGGAGAATACGCCCGATGTAGGTCTGCTCGAAGTACAGGACCAGCTCGGCGGCCTCTGGCATCGGGAGCAGCGTCGCTACAGCTGAAAACAGGCCGGGCACATCCGTGAGCGGGGCGAACGCGAGAGCTGGGAGGTGTCGGATGCGCAGAGCCAGCTCCTCGTCCAGGCTGTAGGCAGCCTGCAAGCCAGCAGCCTGCACCTTGCGCCATACGTTCTGCGTGAGGTGGAAGAAGCAGCACTTGACCAGTGTGCCGGCCACACCGCCTCAAAGCTGCTAATCGCAGCCTTCTCGAAGTCTAAGAGCATCTCCCTCGGCTGGGCAAGGGGACAGAGTAGGCGAATCTGCTCCCACATCCTCCTGTAGGTAGCCTCCGTCTTGTTGGGCAGCAGCACGAACAGACTCGGCAGCAGGTGACCATCCCGCATGACTTGAGGCCCTCCACGGAGTGCATGCACCACATATACCTGGGCGAAGAGGGAGGGCGCCGTCTTAAAGGTGCCGTCAGCCATCCAGTAGTCCGACAGTCGCAGCATCTCCAGGTTGCGCTGTGTCCCGAAGATGAGGATCCTCTGCGTCTCCGGTCCCGAGTCGTAGAGGAGGAACTGCTCCCCCTTGGCTGTCTGCTGGTACTCTGCCGGTAGCACCAGCTCCTCCAGACCGGCAGGCTGCACAGGAGCTGCCAGCTGCTGCACGCGCTGGCGCTGTATTGTCCGCTTCAGGCTGTCCAGCTTGGGTAGCTTAACAGCCGTGCCCTCAGATACCGTCACCATACTCTCCCCCACTATGTGGTGTGAGCTGTCCTGCGACTCCCGTGCCCGCCTCTTGATGCCTATCTTGGTCTCACAGCAGCTCACTGCCTGCTCGTCAGGGGCGTGGAGGTGCTCATTCGTGCGCTTCACTATCTCCGTACCTTGTGTATGAACTCTTGCGTTGCAAACCCCTCTCTTCTCGCAAAGCCAATGCGTCACCTCTCCTGCTCTCCTCTGTATCCCATATATATAGCCTCTCTCCACCAGCTTGCTTCCTCCTCTTTGCGACTTAATCAGCCTAAAAGGCTGATTAAGAGGCTCTTCCATGCCGCTTTATTATTGTTGTTGTAGTGTCGCCAATAAAAATATATTTGTGTATAATGTTTGATAATTAAATTAAGATTTATATTTTATACTTAGGGCGTGCCTATTTTAATAATAACAGGTGACTCGTACGCCTTTGAAAACTTTTGAAGTTTAAGAACAATACAATTGTTTTTAAGAACAATACAATTGTAAGAACAATACAATTCAGCTGCTATACTTCCATCTCTACTTCCTGTTTACTTTTCGAAAATATTATATCGATTCATAACTTACTTTATTCAAAGATTCGACTGTAAACCTATATATCACCTTCCTGAGAACAATGCTTTCAAAAGAGTGGCAAGTTAAATTTAGATTTTCGCAAATTAATTAAGTAAGAATCCATAATTTAAAATTAAAATTGGGAGTAAGTAGTTGGCCAATCAAATTAGGTGCGAATTGTCGTGGTGCGAATTGTCGTTGGTGCGAATTGTCGTGGTGCGAATTGTCGGTATCCGACCCTGGAACAGGGAAATGTACCTAAACATGACAAAGGAGCTGAGGCCGCCTGACACCTTCTCAGCCTTACTAAACCTCATAAAGGAGTTACTTCAACTACCGTTGGTAGATGGATTAAAGACACCTTGACCTAGCTGGTGTCAACACTAGCGTGTACAAAGCCCACTCCACTCGGTCCGCTTCCACGTCCCGAGCTGCGAACGCAGGCATGCCTGTTGACCAGATACTGAGAGTGGGCGACTGGACAAACGCCCATACGTTTCGAAAGTTTTATTATAGAGACACAATCAGTGACTCAAACCCAACTCACGCAAGCGTGGCATTCACTCAGAATGTCTTAGGTCAAACTAGTAGCACTTAGTTTAGCACCACTGGCTACAGCATAGTAGCCACTAGAAGTATAATCAAATAATTATTACACAACGTAAACATATATGAACACATATATAACTTCGTTTAAATAATTAACCAACATTGTCTTTCTCGACAATGAGCAATCTCCTACTGTCGGTTAAACGACTATCCAAAGATACTTCATTGTCTGGTGGAGCCACTTAGTAGAATTTAGAATTCGACGAGCCCGTAGGGCGACGTCGAATTGGAATTCTACAGGTGGCGTAACCAGACAATGACGTAGATACTCCCAGCCACGCCCTCCCTTTTCTATAGTGATATTCATGGCGCACAAGCTGGATAAGGGTAGTATACCTACTCTATATACGATTTGTTAACCGCTGTGTGTGTTTTACCATACGCATCGAAAGTATTAAAAATATAGAGTGTTAACATTGCGGTATGCAAGCACTATCCAAAGATACGTCACTTGTAGAATTCCAATTCGACGTCGCCCTACGGGCTCGTCGAATTCTAAATTTGTCTTTGAATAGAGTGCATCTGAGATAAGATTGATTCCCAATGACTTTGCAAGAAAAATATTTAAATCCATCCGAAGAAGAAAATATCTTAACGTTGCTGCGTCTATATTCGTCAATAGTGTTTTCCATTGCATAAACTGAAATTTATTGTTTCTACAAGTTTCTCCTTTTTATATGTGAAAATTTCTAAATTGATATGTATTCGATTTTTGAAACAAAATGTGTCATGTAGATAACAATTATTGTGTCGTATTTGTGATAATTATTAAACAACACTTCAATGTATCATTGAAAATCAAGAATAATTTATATAATACACGTATCTGATTTCTATTCGAACTAACGCCTATATAGTCAAATTCTATTCGAACTAACGCCTACATAGTCAAATTCGATTGAACTAATGCCTACATAGTCAAATTCGATTCGAACTAATGCCTATATACAGGATTCGAACTAACGCTTACATACAGATTCGAACTAATGCAGTGCCCCCATGTGATATACATAATAATGCATGTGACAATTTAATGAAGATATCGGGAAAAGTAACGTGCTGTAAAACACTATGCCTATGGTTGTATAATAGCTAAACATAAATTTGAATATTGGAATGATCAAGTAACTACTACCGTATATCCTAGGGCCTAGAAGGATAAATTACAGTTTCAGTTGCAGAGCATGTAGCTATGAGCAAAATAATATCGAATAAATATACAAACTGAAAAGATTGGGCGGGCCACCAAAATATAGGCAGCGGGTCACTTTTGGGCCGCGGCCACTAATTGAAGAGCCCTGCAGTACACCCTCGCTAATCCGAACAGAGGTGTTCCTATTCGAAAAAAATCTGTTCCGATTAGTGAATTCGTTCGGATTAGTGAAGTAATACATTTTATATAGGCCTCTATAGAATGAGACCCCGATAATCTGAACCAAATTTGTCCAAACCTTTTTAATCCAAACTCAACATATAGTATATTACTTAAAATACCTTTCTGAGACTTATTTTTATATTTCCGTTGTAATATACAAATATTAAGATTTTTCCCAAATTGATGCGATAAGTATTTTGGGATCTCCTGTTCCGACTAGCGAGGGTTCGGATTAGCAAGGTTCGGATTAGTAAGGGTGTACTGTACTAGTACTTAATATTATTGGGGTGATCCTGATTTATATATTCTCAATGTTACAATTTCAATATTGCTTATTTCGTTCTACAGGTTGAAAGGGCGTTACGGCTGAAACACGTCCTCAGCTTCTGGAGTCTCCTGTCTGTTGAAAAAGCTCGGAAGCTCTCTATTCTCGGTCAGGTGTGTACTTTGTATTCCCACATCTGTAGAATCAGCTAGATATGAAATTAATATTCTACAGATTCCATTCTCATCTCTGAGAGACGTGTTTCAGGAAGCTGTTAGTGAGGAGGAGAGAAGACAGATAGGACAGAGCTGTAACCACTTCCCAGTGGAGAAGGTACTGGTGTATCTCCACGAGTTCATCCTCTTCTTTCTGCTTGAGAGGGGCGATGATGTGAAAAATTATGGGTGAGTTCTCTTTTATTTGCAACTAAGAAATATGCTACTTACATTCTCTCATAGACTGAAAGAGAGTATAAATGAATACGCTGATGAGAAAGAGTGGAAGGTTCCTCCTGGATTCTCCTCTCATTTCCCTGAAAGAATAAAGCTATCACAATGTGCTGCTGCATGGGCTGTATTAGCTCTACAAGAACACAGAATTTATAATCCACAAACTAACTGACGTGTCTATGTAACATTGAATGCGCAATTTTCTAATCACCTCATTTTGAAGTACATTGTTGTCATTCGATTTTGAGCATTAGTTTTTTATATGGATTAACAATCTATTAGTAGTCAATGATTTATTTGGTTCCACTTGTTTTTCCCCCGCATATTTTATTTCATCCGTAGTAATTAACTAACTTCAATTGACTTTAGATTAAGAAATATTTTAAATGGCAATAAAAGTTATTAACTGTCTACTGCCCAAGCGTGTTATATGTAGTATTTTACTGTGCCGACTACACTTTAGTATAGTGGCCCAGTATTGAAATCACTGCCTTTAATATTTTTTACTGTGCCGACTATACTATAGCATAGTGGCCCAGTATTGAAATGACTGCCTTTAATATTTACTGTGCCGACTATACTTTAGTATAGTGGCCCAGTATTGAAATCACTTCCTTTAATTTTTTTCCTGTCTCCATAGACGGTACCCTGGCCAGATTTCTATAGTTGATGGGCTGAAACTTGGCATATAGGTGCATATTTACCGTCTAATTTGCACCTGGGGTTACAATTTTTGATTAGCACGTTTTGGACACATTTTTAACAACTTTCAAAATTTGTCTGGTCCATAACTCAATAATGTTTTACTAAACCCTCAATTTTTATTTCACTTTTGGATTCATCATAAAATTCTGCGTCTGATGGAAGAAGAAAGTTTTTTTATAATGGGTTTAATTTCTGCCATAAATGGGAGTTGAAATTTCTTTGTTTACTCACACTTCAATTTCAGTAAAACTGTTAAATTTAATTCTATTGTTTCAACTTGTAAGAATTATATTGATTTAACTTGTTAATTCCTACTCTATTGATTCAACTTGCGATAAATATATTGATTTCACTTATAAATTCCAGCTGGCTTCTATTTAATTGTAGTATTACTATAAGTACAATGGATTAAATAAAGTAATTTAATATAAGGAATTTGTTGACTTAACTACTCACCGTGGATAACATTGCTAAAATAAATAACTAATAATATAATTTATTATCAATACATAATGAATGAATGGCATTCATCTTCATTCATGGTGAATAGAAGAAAACCACGTTATTCGATATAAATTACTACTCTAGGTGTGCGTATTATAATCAGGTCGCTTAAACATATAATTTTAGCCGAATCGGGATACGCTGTACAAGTTAATATTTACGTAATCTTTGTGACCCCAGCATCAAATTTTTCCGCAGCCCCACGACAAACAGATACATTTTCGATGTCATCTTGGTTTGTTAAAATTTCGGCTCTACTAAATCGCCGATATTACCCCGAACGCGAACTATTTCAAAATCTATTCTGGTCAACTTGTACCGATCAGATCCGTTGTCCACATGAAATTATCCGTCGTATAATGGGTATTTGCCCATAGTTTATCCTTAGCAACGCAATAATGTTTTTGGAATGTGACAACATTCCTTCTTCTGATTGTGACTCTAAAAATCTATATAATTCATTGTTTCCCCCTTACCCATAGTGCTTAATTCGATTTATGTCAACGTTGATACATATAAATTACATGATAGTATAACTTTGCCATGCATTCTGCATTAACAGCGCAACGCTTGCTTAGTTTATTCCTTTCAGTTTTAGTATATTTTGAATCCCTAAACGAGCGAGGTAACTAAAAGTACACAGATCATGATCCTAAGATACACACAGATCATAATCCGAGCGAGGTAGCCAGCGAGAAATCTTCTTTGGGTATACAGGGATTTAGTTCCAATGTACAGGAGTAAATTGTGGCCATGTACAGGGATATGACTCTAATAGGTTGGCACTTGGCAGGTTTGTGTCGGACATAGTTTCTTAGGTCGGGACAAATCCCATCAAGGGTTCTGGATGGATTGTTAAAGGAAATATTTAGTCCTGAGATAAAATAACTATGACTAGCGGATCCAGAAATGTTAAAAAGGGGGGGACCCAAGAAATAATGCTTGCGAGGCGAGCAATTTCTAAGGGGGTCTGGTGGCTTACCCCAAAGAATTCCTTGACTTATATACACTCAGGAGTAATTGTAATGCTAATTTTTTTATTAGGAGCCCTAATTCAAACTTGAGGCTGAAGTTCCTTATTTATTTTGTCAATCTCAGCCTCAATTCCAGTCAATTTAGTTTCGAAGTGGGGACCAGGCCCCTTGGGGCCCCCCCTGGATCCGCCTCTGACTATAAAGATTCATACGGTACTATTAGAAACTATAAATAATATTACTAATAAGTTATTAGTAATTTAGAAAATAATCAAATAGTATTAGAGGTTAGGGACAATAATTGAGGTAATTATAATATCTGACACAACTGCACACTAATTAAGACAATATAGTGGAAATCAAAACTCGTTGCTATAGCTATACCATGGATGCAGTTATACCGTCTGATTTTTGCTCGTTCCTGAAAAATTTAACTGTCTCAGGTTGAATATTAGAAGGTACACATTTAATTAGAATGTATTCAATTAATTGTTTTCTTGATTGTGTTGTAATTAAGACAACATTTTAATTGTAATGAATACAAAAGAGTTTGATAATATATAGGGCTGAAACGAATATAACGAATATTTGAATATTCGTTCGAATTGATTGAACGAATATTCGTTACGAAACGAATATTCGTTTGGACGAATATTAGATTGAAACGGATATTCGTTGAATCTTTTGGACAACAACAATACTTTTGTATAGCTTAGAGATATCGTAAATATAAATTCCTACTTAAATTAGCTGATTATTAGTTAACTTGTGTATAATACACTTTGTAACTATTATTATACCATTCTAACATTATCAAAAACCTATTTTCCAATGTATTTTGTCTCTAGAAATTTATTTAATGCTTAGTCATCCAAACGAACGAATATTCGAATATTCTTTCGTTTAGACTTTAGAGAAAGGTTGTTCGTTACATTTCGAATATTCGTTTCAGCCCTAATAATATATCTCGATATTTATCTTCGAATGTGTATCCCACACCATAGCAATCTATATACTAAGGCAATGGCAGTCTATTGAATTTATGGACCATGGACTGCGAAGTAATGCTAATTTTGAATTACATTATGGAGGCTGTTTTAGCTAATATTTTATAAAAAACTAACTAACTAGAGTATATTTAATCATCCCTATCCTATAAATGCATTTACTAATGGTTCTGACAACATTCAAAAATATCATATTTCGTATCACCGGAATCTCTCAACTAAAATTATGTTGAAGAAGTAAAAATTGTCATAAGTTATAATAAAAATCTCATAAATACATGCTATACTTTAGTTAGTAAACTTTAGAGTCCTATCTTAGGGCTACTTTTTGTGATATAACCAAAGATGCGCATAATAACTATCATTTTATTACCACATCATAGCAACCCATAATTGTTATTTACAATATTTATTATATATTAGCAATTTTGAAAATATTGTTGTTTATTCTACTAGTGCTTTGAATACCATTCTAATAAGATGACAACTTGTATTGTACCTGGTTGTAATTCCAACTACCATAATCAAATGAAGTTTACTTCTATCTTTTCTTTTCCTAATGACATCGTTTTGCGTGAGAAGTGGTTCCGAGCGATACCTAGGCCGCGAGAAGATTATGAGATGAACAAACATTTAATTAAAGGTGAACTTTTTATTATTACACAATTTGAATTTGATATTCCTTATATTCATTTATATTTTAAGGTTTGTATACACCATTTTCATGAGGAGGACATTGAGAGAACATTTCTATTCCATGATGGGACTAAGATGGTGGAGATGGTAAAGAAGAAGATCACTCTGAAGAAGTCCGCAGTACCATCTATCTTCCCAAACTGCCCTAGTTATTTGACAGATGTGGCTACAAAACCCCAAAGACTCTCATGGCACGATAAGGAGCAGAAAAGAGTTCAAGAAGCTTGCGAGAAAAGCCGCATTGATCATGGAGAAACTGAGGCTAAGTTTATCATTTCTACTCTTAGTTGCATTTTTAGTAAATTGTATCTAATTCAACTACCTAATGGTTGGCTTACCCATCAACCCAATTTCAATACCATCATATTTCTTAAAATTCAATTTGATAATAACATATCAACCATCGACCGTTCTATTATTGTTGATGAAAATCTATTTTGCAAAGCTTTTTATAGGCAAACTTATAAGATTGAGTTATCTTGTCATACTCTCAATGATATTAGGTCATTAGAAAATATCATACATGAAGTTGAATTATTTGAAATCAGCCATGATAACCATAATTACTCCAGTTCTTCAGCTACGCCTTTGATAAACCACATCGAAAATGCAATTCACAACATTTCTAGTGCTATTAATACATTAGAGCCCAGTAATTCCTCAGATTTGGAAATCGAGAGGGATTCTATGCGTATTCGTCTTAATTTTTTGCTAGATCAGTTGAAATACCTAATTGTCGATAAACACGGTCGCCGTTATAACATCCTCACTCAGGTCTTTGGTTTGAAAATTCACGGAATTTCTCCAGCTTGTTATCGTCTTATTCAAGGTTCTAATTGTCTAATTCTTCCACATGAGCGTAATTTATTAAAGATCAAAAATAGCATTGGCTTAGAAAGTGAGTATACTAAAATTCTTAAAGAAGTTGCTACCACATTTAATGATTTAGAGCGCCATGTCATTCTTCAAATGGATGAGGTTCACATTCGTAGTGATGCATCTTATAAGGGAGGTAGGGTAATCGGGTCGATTGACAATCCAGATGATCCACATACTACAGTCTTTTCGATTATGGTTTCTAGTTTATCGACCAAATTTTCTACTATTGTTCGATTAATTCCTCTAGGTTCCTCTTCTGCAGAAACATTGTATCCAGTTGTGAACTCCACTATTCGTGACATTGAATCTTGCGGTCTTTCTGTTGAAGCTGTGTGTACAGATAATTATCCATTGAACGTGCGTCTATACAAATTGTTTTCAGCTGATTCGAAATTAGAACCAAAAGTACAACACCCATGTAACCCACAAAGAAGTTTATTTCTGTTTTTTGATATCGTTCATATCATCAAGTCTATCCGGAATAATTGGTTAAATCTTAAGGATTATGAGAACACGTTCATTTTTCCAAAATTTGATGAATGTCAATTCAGTGCAAGAAAAGTCGTCTCCAATAAAAGTTTAATTGTTTCTATCCCGACTGCGAATATATCAATAGATCATTTTACCTCTAGCTCTACCTATCCTGTACTATGTTATGCACCCTTTCAAGACATCCGTAACTTGTTCAAATCCGATAAGTTTAATATCCTAAAACGAGCACCCAAATTGACAGCTAAAGCGTGTTGGCCCTCTAGGTTAGAAAGACAAAACGTCAGTTTAGCACTGAAAATATTCCATGAAACAACATCTGCAGGTTTATTAGCCTGGAAATTGGAAAATAACATAGTGGATACCACTCAAACTGTAGAATTTCTTGATATAATGAGCAAAGTGTGGAAGATATTTAATGTAAATTGGGTCGGAAAGAATATTCGCTTTAAGGATGATTATTTAGCTCCAATTTATCCAGCAGATTTCCGTTTACAATATATAAGTAAAGTTGTCTCTTGGTTAGATAATTGGGTAAATCTGCCATTTATATCGGGAAAGTTAACTCCGCAAACTTTTACCAGTTTTCGACACACATGTGAGGCGTTGCCACTGCTGGTCAAACAACTTATCGAGAACTGCGGGTATAAGTACCTTCTCACTGCGAGGATCCAAAATGACTCTCTAGAACACCACTTTGGTTTATATAGACAAATGTCAGGGTCTCACTATCACATTTCATATAACCAAATCTTAGAAAGCGAACGCAGACTTCAACTTTCGAACATATTAAAGGTGTTTGCTATAAAATATGGTTCCACTAACACTGAAGACAGTGTTTCCTTAAAAGAATATCTTGCTCAATTTTCGGATGATGTAGATTCCATAAGCGACGAACAACTCAGCTTTGATATTGAATTGTACATACATAAATTGAATGAAATTTTTCTCCCAGACTTCGAGGTTTCTCAGATTGAATGTCTGATCTATATAGCGGGATATGCAGTCTTCTCTTACTTTAAAAAATCTAATGGGTGTCTATCTTGTCATAATTTCTTAACAACAGATAAACCTCTTGAAGTTAATAATGATGTTGGGTCCCAGTATACCTTGATTGATCTGGTGGATAGAGGCTCCCTGAAGTATCCTTCTTATCATGTGGTAAAATCTCTTTTTATATTGTATGAAACTTTTGTAAAGATTGATAACTGCGATTGCTTTAAAAAAGAATTCTATTCTGGACCATCCCGAAACTTGCTGGTAAACATATGTATGAACATTATTGCAGAGAGGAATAATAACGTGTGGAAAGATTGGTGCATATGTAATGTTTGGAACTGGGATATTCTCAAAAAGCTTTGTGTAACTTGGGCAAACATAATCTTGTCAAAGAGGGTTCGTAATTACAATGTCGCCGTTTTAAAAAGGGATAATACCAAACTTAAAAAATACAACTAATACTTAAGTAATTATTTGTTTCCTCTAGATATACGTACTACAAGAAGTTTGTCAGTGTTTAGAAGATGGTGTGCAAGAAGTAGATGATCCCTGGCTGCTACGGACTGAATTTACTATGTTTTGTACTTATTTGTGTATTAATATGTGTAGTAATATTGGTATTTGTTGTTAAGAGTTTCCAATTAAAATTTACATGTTTCCAATTATATTTATTGTTAATATTGAGCTGGATATTACTATAAGTTGAACGTGGAAGAAAGAGCTATAATTCAGGAGCATTTAGTTGTATTAATAGATTAAGTAGCAACATATGAAAAGTTTGAAATTAGCATTACTTCGCAGTCCATGGTCCATAAATTCAATAGACTGCCATTGCCTTAGTATATAGATTGCTATGCCCACACACATTCTTAAAAGAAAAACAGCAGTCATACAAAGAAGAACTTTCGTGTGAGAGCTAACCAATTTCAGATTGGAGACAACGATAAGATTTTCAAGGTAAATTTCTTATAATATCAGTGTTTATCATACAATTATTGGAACATGTTATTACTGATAATTACCGATGAAATAATTGTATTGGACAAATTTGAAGTGTTGCGTAAGATGGAGTAACCGACGCGCTGAAAATGTACCATGATAGTGCAGCCCATGCCGGAATCAATGAACTATAAGATCCATCAGACAGAAATATTTTTGGCCAGGCTTGAACAAAGATATTACTCAATATGTAAGATTCTAATCTAATAATCAACAAAGTTTACATTTCTAGATAACTAATTGGTCTTAATTATTGCTAAAATATTATTCACTACAGTAAACCTCTCAATTAATTAATTAATTAATGACACGTACAAATTTTTGAATTTATTCAAATTTTAAGTTGTGAGGGAAAATTATCAGGACACAAATCCAGTCAAGAATCAAGCAGGTAATGCAAACTTCAATTAATGAAGTATGATTTCATAATTTGCTTGTAATAATTGTTTGCAAAATATTCATTACCCAAGAGCAAAGGAATTTGTTAGACAGATAAAGCTTTGAAAACTTCACAATAGATACCTGTTGTTGGAACTATATATCGAGTTATAATTACGCAAGAATGCAAGTACGTCTATATTGTAAACATCCTGTGTTGCCTAGTTGATCAATTCTTTACTTTGAGGTCAAAATTTGTCATGTTTGCCAACTAACATCAGCCTTAACTCCTCAACCTCAAAGAAAACTTCAACCAACCCTCCACCAGTTCAGCCTTGGTACCGCATTGGTGTAGATCTGGGGCCTAATTCGCTAACAATTCTTAACATTTTTCTTAACTTTGTATTCTTGAAATTATGAGAGAGGTTATCGAAATTGTATTTGAATTACCAGTCTAAAGGTTCGAAATACCTAAAACACCTCGGAAGATAAATTTTGTTCGATTCCTCAAAATTTCTTCAGAGTTATGCCACCATTTAACTTAAGCATGACGTCATATTCTTAGAATTTTTCCTAACTCATTTTTATACAAAATTGCACCTTGTTTGTTAGATTTTACAGATAATTTGGTTGGATACGAATCTAACCCCTAATTGAAATGCCCATCTAAGCAGGCTTCTTTAATTTCTACTTATTTCTCCTAGAATTTGTATAAATATTAGTTAAGAAAAAAGTTAAGAATTGTTTGTGAATAAGGCCCCTGGTCTGTGATTTGCAGGAAAACAGTGAAGGCTATAAACACCTCTAGCCCAGCAATATGGTGCAAGATTGTGCATTTTCGAGATAAAAGTACCAAATTTTGGCACAATTGTAGTATTATAGGTTCTGATCAACTTCTGCTATGGCACATAGCAGAATTTTTGGAAGAACAAAATTTCAGGGGGTCAAAAATTGGTGCCCAATCGAAATCGCCGGCAGTATAAATACAGGATAGCTCATTCAAATGCATTCTTAACGACTTTATATTGTCAGAACCGTGCTCAGCACTTAATTTCCAGCATTTTGATAGGTATATTGACCATATTTTGTGAGAATATTTTTGGTTTTCCATAGCAACGCTAAGAATGTGATAACATTCCGATCTCCCAATTTGGAGTAACCATATCGAGTGACCCCTTGTTTTTCTCGGGTATGCGTACTGAGTGCGAATATACTATTAGAAACACTCTAAATATTAATTGTCAAGCCATAAGTATGTATTTATCTTATTCCTTCTCAAAGCCAAGATCTATCCAAGATCAAAAGTAGTAGTTGCTTGAAGGAGCACTTCTGTACTTTGACTCAGAAAAAGCCGCAAGAACATGTCTTTTGTACTTGTACTACTTCTAGGCAGCCTTGGACCTGCCATAGTTCCATAGTGCAATGCACATGCTCCCCCATTTATTTGTCCTTGTGTCAGGCCAGTAGCTAGGGGGAGGCTCGCCGGCTAGGTTAACTTTTGTGATATATCTGACATTTGGATTTGTTGTTGAATTGTATATTATTGGTGTTTGAATTTCCTCATGCTCACATTTTGTATTAAACCCTTGAATAATCTAGTATCGCACTAGTACGTAGGTATTGAAATTTGGGTGAATAGTACTAGTAGCATTGTATCTGGCTTCCAAGGGCTTCGCCCTGGCCTGGACCCAACTGGGGAGCTAATTGCTCTCCCAGACCCCAAGCTGGCGATGCGATGTCTTAGAAACCACAGCCTCCCCTATAGCAAATCCTAAATGCACTCCTACCCAGGGTCTTCATATTAAATTATTATACTCAGCTCCCCTGCAATCCTCATAGCCTCACCCACTACTACTTTCTGGCTACAGGCCTGCCTTGTGTAATAGTGATTTGTTAACCGCCCCCCCCCCCCCTAGTCACTTAATGGCACCATCCCAAAGAGAGGCGATTCCGATCCTGCTTCTAGGTAAATGATTGGCTCTTTCAGTCCCAACTAACATTTCATTACTATTTTCACTCATTTACTCACAATATCGTTAAAATATTGGATGTTGTAACATATGCATCTTTTGTTCTTGAATCAAATGGACCTTTATGTTTTTATTAAGTATCTATATGGTATGAGACGCATTTACTCCAGTCCACACAATAATTCGAACTACATTGACCGATTTACACTAATTAGACAATTTAACTTGCATCAAAAAAGCGCACCAAAGGGGAGCTAGCTAGGACCATGGCACCCTTTCAGGGCTGTAGATGGGGCTAACACCGCATGCGGAGTGATATAAATAGTACGGGTATATTTTACATGTTGTTTATATAAAATCTGGGAGGACTTAAGACCCCTAGCTCCCCAGATCTACACCCTTGCTCCTTGAGATACTCTGGCCCTACCTCTAACCCAACTTGGCTTCCCTCCATTTAATTATTATTAAGCTAAAGATGTCTAAGCATTCTATTAGTACAGTAGTGAAAACTCTTTCACTACTGTACTTAAAATATATTGAAGTGATAAAATTCGACCTTCTCAGGATTCAATTCTAGTTTTTATACAGAAATCCCTCCAATTCAAGCGATGTCCATTTTCTTTGAATTGCCCAAAGTCCGAAAATCTCTCATCTCTCATAGTTGTTCTGAGATTGGTTGTTCAGCTATGATTCAAAATGGAATTTGAAATACGAAAATCGGGATTCAGTATACATGATTACTTCTCATAACATTTGAAGTGAGTCTCTATCTCAATAATATATCTGTTCTATATCGACCTATCACTCTAATATAATCGGGAAAACAAACAAACAAGCAAACAAAAAAAAGCACAACAACAATCGAATTTCAATAATATAAAATTTATCTTCCCATGCAGCCAGAAGAGCGAGATATCCCACTAATACATTTGTTTGATAAAAAGAGAGAAGCGGCTGCGTCAGTTTTAACACTAATATCTGATGGCGTTACAACAACATAACAACTAGTCATAATTGTGACTAATTATAACAGTCTAATAACTAAAATGGTCACTATTTAAAACCACATATAAATATTTGCAGGGTGAAGCAAACCTACATATGGAAGTAAGCTGGCAGATCCCTCCCTATAGCAGGCTTATGGCCAGCTCACGAACAAAACGGCCCTACAGACAGTGCCCTTGGCACTGTCTCAGTCCGCCCTGGCCTACTTAATATACGGCTAAATATGTCACCGAGAAGGCCATGAAACGAGAAGACCAGTTTCTAATTTTCACTTTAGGATAAACTATGCCTCCTATTGTTGTTATTTGGGTTGTATATGGGATAATCAACCATTGCGAGTCCATTGGAACCACTTTTGATAATCTCAGATTTGTGGTTACGTACCTATTTAGGCGCCATTTAATGATGACACCACAAATACACAAAATATACAATTCGAGTCTAAGGAACTTCGAGAAAATGAAAATAATTTGCTATATACTTAGAATACATTTTCCGAATATATAATGAGAATGAATATAGTATATAAACCAGCAATTATATACGTTATATGGACGAAAATAGTAAGTTTTAATTCGGATGCTACTTGTATTTTAGTATGTGGTTGCTTTATAATTTTTTATTATGTCGCCATTTTGTGATTTAGTAGCCTTTGGGGTATTAAATATATCCCTATATTAGTATTCCTATTATAAAATTATTAGAGAAAGTAGAAAGAAACTGAAATTTATGATATTTGAAATTTTTTTCATTTTACCATAAATTGCTACCGTCATCATTAAATGGCGCCTAAATAGCTTAACCACAAATCTGAGATTCTCAAAAGTGGTTCCATTGGACTCGCAAATGGTTGATTACCCCATATACAACCCAAATAACAACAATAGGAGGCGTAGTTTATCCTAAAAAGAAAATTAGAAACTGGCATTCTCGTTTCATGGCCTTCTCGGTGACATATTTAGCCGTATATTAAGTAGGCCATGGTCCGCCTTAGTTGCATAAATACAATTACTAAAATGGTTCACTTATTTTTGGACAAAATATTGAGGGATCACAGGGTTTTATACAGGATTTTTCTTCAGGGGGGGGAAAGTCTGCTAGTACCAGGATCCACTAATAATTGCTTCGCCAGCTGGGGGTCTGGGGGGCGCTGCTAGCCCCCCAGTAGGGTCCAGGGGCAAAGCCCCTGGAAGCCAGATACAATTTATAGTGCAAAGTATTATTGCTAACAATGGAGAGCTATTGCTGTAAAATAATCACATTGTATTTCAGTGGCGCAAACAGGGGGGGGGGGGGGGCGCGGGGGGGCGTGCGCCCCCCCGCGCGAGGACAAAGTAAATTATATAAATATAATTTACATTGTCCTTAAATAAGGACGAATAAATTATATTTATAAAAAACTAACCCAGTACACGCCGGAATATTGGTGCTAACTTAAACAGACAATCTTATATATTAGAGAGCTTGTCCGTGATATGATACAGAATCAAAATATTGTAAATTAGCGAATATTAATATTTAAGGAACTGTACAACTCCTTGAACAAACATGGGAAACAGTTATGTATTGATTGATACTACAATGTAATTGGATATCAAAAAGTGGCGCAAACAGGGGAGGGGGCTCGGGGGGCGTGCGCCCCCCATAAAAAGTTGAAGGGGGACAACAATAATGGTGCGGGTGTTACCGTGCCCTCTGGATAAAAAATAAAATGTTCAATATGATTTAGGATAGTAAAATACACGTATAATTCATTAAAAAAATGTCATTTGTTGCAATCAATTTTTTTCGGGGGGGCAAGCCCCCCAGACCCCCAAAAGATCGCTCGCTACACTCGCTCCGCGCTCCCCCCCAACTTTAACCTCAGACTTGTAAAACTTTGCGCCTATGTAATATTTGAAGCTGTGGTATCTAATGGAAGATAATTATAGCTTCTAGCACAATTTCATTAATGATTATCACTAGTAATGTTTGATTGGTATGTGTGGGGAAGATACAGAACTTTTTACATAAAATATTCTCGCCTAGAGAAGAATACGTCGATTTGTCTCTTTATAAAAGGCTAAAAACACCTAATTTTAATTGAAAATAAGAACTTAGCAGCATATTTCCTGGGGGGGGGGGAAATTCAAGCTAGGGGGGGGGGAAATCCCGGGGCGCCCCCCCCTCTGTATAATACCCTGGATCATAGGCATTAAAATGGCGAATCAAAATAGCAGGATATGAAAATGCATACTTTTTGGATTGACAATTAATATTTAGAGTGTTTCTAATAGTATATTCGCACTCAGTACGCATACCCGAGAAAAACAAGGGGTCACTCGATATGATTACTCCTAATTGGGAGATCGGAATGTTATCACATTCTTAGCACCAAAAATATTCTCACCAAATATGGTCAATATACCTAAGGTGCATATAATAATTATAGTAGTAAAGTGATGAGGAAATATAATTTACTGGGTTAGAGTAGCTATTGTATTGTATGCGTCCTGTCTAAGCTGTGTGTATTTACAGGCTAATTAGCTTCTAACTAATAATTCTTCCCTCAGGCCATTAATTTTTTATATGCTTGGGTAAATTGTATCATTGATATAGTATATTTTTGTAATACATTTCCGCTGATTTCGCATTGCAAACTTTGTTATACGTATATACTATATAGTATACGAGCCCTTTGGTCTCGGTCGCTTTGCGACAGATCGATACTACGCACCTCTAGTTAACGGCCGCTACGTAGCCTTACTCCCAGAGTTGCCGTGGGTATGGGAATCCCCATGGGGATCCCCATACCCATGGGAATGGGATGGGAATGGGAATCAGATTTTCTCCTGTGGGGATCCCCATGGGGATCCCCATAGGAATCCTGTGGGAATCCCCATAGGAATCTTGTGGGAATCCCCATGGGATATTCGAATATGGTTTCATTAGGTCATCCTTAATTAATATAGGCATTACTATTGATACGAATCTCCTCTAGTAATTAAATTCGTTCTTATGTATATATTATACTCCCCTATTCAGTTTGAATAACCCATGAGGATTCCTTATGGGGATTCCCATGGGGATCCCCATGGGGATTCCTATGGGGATTCCCATGGGGATTCCTATGGGGATTCCCATGGGGATTCCCACAGGATTCCTATGGGGATTCCCATGGGGATTCCCACAGGATTCCTATGGGAATGGGAACGGAAATTCCATTCCCACGGCAACCCTGCTTACTCCTCACTAAACAATTGATTACATAGTTAGTAATATTTGTCATAGTTAAATACTTTTACTACCCGTTGAAAGCTAACTTCTGGATTGATTTTTAATTTTCATTAATTTGTTTACCTATTTTGTGTAAACAACCACAGTAAATATTCATACGTATTAGAAATTTGTAAATGCGAAATTCGAAATCAGCATACTTGTTTACCCCTTATAACATTTGTTTACCAATTATAATATTAGAAAGTTACTTTATATCTCATATATATATATGCGGTTTATATTCCCCCATCACTTTAATACAATACGGACAAACAAACACACACGCAAACACACACACAACAATCTAGATTTGATAATATAGATGTATGTAGTATAAGCATATATGATATGTGTAGTTATGTTTAGTTTGGAGTTTGGTTTAGTAATCAACATTTATTTTAATCTGATCGAATCGTATTAATAGTAGACATGTTCAGACCAGAGATCAGGGGCGTAACTACTATAGGACAAGGGTGGACAAAGTCCAGGGGCCTCAAGCCCCTAGGCCGGCCTAGGAGCCTCCGAGAGTTCCGGAGAAGGCCTCAAAATTTTATTTTTCCAGGGGCCACCAAGCGCCTAGTTACGCCACTGCCAGAGATGTTGCGGTTTGGACCGGGACCTGACCGGACCTACCGGTTTTAGGTCGGTCCGGTCCGCTTATTTTCAGGTGCGGTCTGGACTGTCCAAATTAGCGATTTAACGGTCTGGACCGCTCCATCGGCCTAGAACGGTTCATTGGTCTGGACCGGTCCAGACCGATCCAATATTTTGATCACACGGTCTGGACCGTCCAAAAATAATTAATGACGGCCCGGTCCTGTCCATGAAATTTTAGGATCGATGCATCTCTGGTTCAGACCATTGGGATAGTACATTACAATAAATTGGAAGATGCCTGGAGCAGAAATAAATATTATCTAAAATAATATAAACGATAACACAAAATCCAATGAAACAGGTCTAAATGACAAAAAGATATGGAAATATAAATTAAAATGAAGAAAAATTAGTTTTTAAGAATAATTAATTAATGTTGAACTGTACGAATTGTAGATTCTCAATATATTACTGGAAGTTATCAAGAACGAGTTAAAATCATACGGTATAACAGTATCCATGGTAATAGCTATAGAAACGAGTTTAGATCAGACGCAACAGTTCTACTGTATGTTGCAGTGTAGAAGCAAGTCTGGTGCGCGTGGATGTACGTGAACTTACTAGTGTGAACTAGTAAGCACACCAGTCTATCTGCAAGTAATCAATAAATGATGTACTACTTGCTACTATTATTCAAATCAAAGTATGACTCTCTAGCTCATTTATCTTCCGAGTTACAGTCAAATATTGCAACGGGAAGAATATGTGAAAAACACTTATAATTGGTAAAAACAGCAAACATAACATACATTTGAATTTCGAAACATAAGGAAGGCCATAAAATATTTTTTGAGTATCTAGAATTCAGGGAATTAAAGGTTCAGGAACGGACTGAATACACCTTATTCAGTTCATTTCAAATTAACGCACGTTCAGTTCGTTCACGTTTTCCTCCTAACTTCAACACCGCGAGCGTTCGTTCAGTTCGTTCAACGGGCTGACCCCAGTTCGTTCATTACGTTCAATTCGTTCGTTCAGTTCGTTCAGTTCAGATGAGTTGGTGGTTGTTATTAGGTATGAAAAGCAGGTATAAATGATCTATTTATATTTCCTTTTCGAGTGATATATTTATTATATTTTATCGATATTCAGTTTAGTTCTTTCAGTTCGTTCGTTCAGTTCGTTCAATTCGTTCATTCAATTCGTTCGTTCAGTTCGTTCAACTGACGTTCAGGCAACCGTTGGCGTACAGCTATTCTTGTCACATAGTAGGAGTGTAATATTGTTCAGTTGTACCAAAGATGTTTAGGTGTTTAGATGTTTATGTTTAGATAACATGATAACTTTGTTGCATAATTTTATTAATACTATTCAGGAAAATCGAATTATAATAACAACATATCCCTTTTGAAAACCATTTATGAGGGGGGTGTTTGAACACCAAAATCCCCCCCCCCCTGAATACGCCACTGTATTGTAGGCGCCTATTACCCTAAAAAATTCGGGCTACACCCGATCTGTTGAATGGCCGCGCCGCCCCTGCATCCTCCAAGAGCTTAGGCCCTTCTCGGAGTCCATAGATGCAGTATACCTGTGCGAATAGAGTTGGGGCAATTTTGAAAGTACTTTCGGAGAGCCATATTTGAGAAGAATTTAGCATTTCTAGGTTCTCTTGGGTTCCAATTATTAGGATTCGCTGTGGATCTGGACCAGAACTGTATAACAATAAGTAATAACCTTTCAAGTTAATTTATATTCCAAAGAATCATTATTTTTCGAGACTGTCAGGTTGAGCAGGGGAATTATTATTACTTTTCCTGCATATCGTTCGCTTAAGACTATCCACCAGACAAGGGGTCAAGCCCTTTCAAAAGAGCTTAAGTACAAGCCCATCCCTTATCAGAAGGCCTTAAGCCCAAGCCATTTTTCTAAGCCCTTTTGAAAAAGGGTTAAGTCCAAGCTCAAGCCCTTAATAAAGGGCTTAAGTCCGGACTTAAGTCTTTTACTATAATTATTTAGAAATCCATACCGTATTTTATTGAATAAGTGCCTTGAAACGGGCTTAAAAGGGCTTGAAGATCATCTATAAAGGGCTTAAGTCCAAGTCCGGACTTAATCCCTTTTATTAAAGGATTACTTAAGTCGGGATTTAAGCCCTCTCAAAAATGGGCTAAAATCCAAAGGGCTTAAGCCCTTTTGGGCTTGATCCCATGCCTGCAGTAGTATCCACCTTGGGAAGTTTTATTATAGTTCCTGGTATTGTATTTTCAAGCCCATCACCAACTATGCGGTGAGCATGATCGTTTCTCTCTCTTGCCCTCCTTTTCATCCAAATTTTCACTTTCATGCTATGAACATGCTTCATATCAATATCATGAAGATGTTAGTGCGTTTAATGATTTATGTGTCTTTAGTGTAAATTATTGCCTTGCAAGATTCTCTCTTTTCGCATTGGCAATTTGTAATATCACCAATGACTCGCTGTTTCCCATATACAAAGCCTCCTTCCACAAGATTTTACACTCTTTCTTACATTTGGAAGACCGAATCAATTGAAATTGAGGTTCTGGATCCATATATTAAAATTCTAATTTTATTGAACGTAATGTTTAAGATTATAAATACAGTCAGGTCTGCTTATTATTAACAAGATTTCGTCTGCTTAATATGAAGATTTTTTATTATGAACAAACCCTACGGTCCCAATTTAACAACTTACATAGGGTTTGTATTAAGTTGAGTTCGCTTATTATGAAATCTCTCTATTATGAACACAATTTTTGGTCCCTTGAATGTTCATAATAAAAGAACCTGAGTTTACTAGTTAGTTACATGATATTTATTTTCAATAGCTTGTACGTATACTCTTACCACAATAATTAAGTGCATATATATAACCAATTAAACTTGGGAATAAGAAATACAGTCTACTCCGCTTAATTGGGACACTTATGTTCCAGGCCTCTTTCCCCAATTAAGTGGAGATCCCAATTAACCGAAAAACTTTTGTAAAGTAGTGATTTACCTGTGATTTACACAAATTTTGGTTTTACACCTGTTACAACAATTCCTCCAAAGCCTGCGCACCCTTGATTCTTCTCAAACCCATAGAATGAGCCGTAATATTCTCTGGACAGTTTGATATATCCCCGAACAACAAGGTCATAATCTCTGGTAAATTTCGATATTACGAAAATCAATAAGAAATAGACAATATTTAGATATTTTGTCCTGTCTTCATCGGTATTTACGAAGATTATTTGAATTTGTTTTGATCAATATGATTTTTCTATTGAGCCAGCACCAATTTTGAACCAAATTTGTTTAGTTTGTCCCGATTAAGCGGAGTTTGTCCTGATTAACCGAAAATTTAGTAATAGCTTCTAATGAAAGGGTTCTGTTCTTGGGGCGTTGTCCCAATTAAGCGGCTGTCCCGATTAAGCGGAGTACACTGTCATTATTTAAATAAAAATAAATTTCAGGCATGGGGTCAAGCCCCAAAGGGCTTAAGCCCTTTGGACTTAAGCCCATTTTTGAGAGGGCTTAAATCCGGACTTAAGTCCTCCTTTAATAAAAGGGATTAAGTCCGGACTTGGACTTAAGACCTTTATAGATGATCTTCAAGCCCTTTTAAGCCCGTTTCAAGGCACTTATTCAATAAAATACGGTATGGATTTCTAAATAATTATAGTAAAAGACTTAAGTTCTATCATAATTCCAGTCCAATTGGAATTTATTATCAACAATATCAATCAAAAGCTTTGATGATTGCAATTGTAGACACCATACATAATAAGGTAATAAAATTTAGGAGAAGTACATATGTAATGTTTGTAAAAATTGAGTTATTCATTCATTCATCTTTAAACTTTTTGAGTTTGCGAGAGTGGATATTTTTTTGTTGTTCTCGTAGAGCGGAATTGATTGCGAACTTTATTGGCCAAAATAACGTTCGCTGTGATTGTAGTTATCTTTCGGAGGATAGTCCACCCTTGCACATTGCAAAAACAACATGTCTTTCTCCAGTATATGCTCTGGCTTTCTTCGATTAAAATAATTGTCAGCTGAATTAGGATTTGTCTAGAGGGCCCTGTTAAAAGTCGTGCATTAAGGTTTCGTCATTCTCGATTGTAATAAAGATCTTTAACACAATAATAATGGCATCTATAACAATATGAGATGGCCATTTGAGAGCACCTCGGTCAATAAGTTGAATTAGTTTATAAGTATCTTCCGTACCAACGATTTCGAGTTCTTTATCCAGTGTAATCAATGACATACAAGTATCACACTTGACAGATTGCTTCAAATACGAGTGTACAGCATATCCACCGACAAAGGCAACTGATTGAAGAAGTGAACGATCAAAAGTAATGGTCGAAAAGTATTGATATGCTATGAGGTATGTATCTAGGTTTAAAGCATAATTGGAAGGTTCGTTAGATGAGGTGGAACAGGAATCGATCATATCCTTTAAACTGACGTAATCTGATTGTTCCTTTTTCGAGAATATTTTGAGGATGCTTGATAACTTGATTCGTCGTTTACTTTCAATTATTTGAGAATAACTAACGTGATAATGTGCACCAGACATCATACGATACAAACCAAAATGATGTTCGATTGGGTCATTTTGTAATCGTGATGTGAGCACGTAATCAAATCCACAATTTTGAGTGAGATGTTTTACTATTTCAATCAGGGCAAGACATGAATGAGAGAAGCTTGTGAAGGTTTGGGGACTCAATTTACCGTGTTTATTTTCACGAGATCGCCATCGTGCAAGCCAATTGACAATGAGCCGTAGAAAAATACAACGATAATCATCACACGTAAGAGGTTTGGAAAAATCATCATTAAGTCTGATATGCTTATGTGTTGTATTGACATTGAAGATCTTCCAAACTTTTATAATAATGTTAAGAAACTCGATTGTTTGGGTTTCGGAATTTGTTCGTGCGGAGTTGTAAATAGATAATGCAGCGAGTGTTGATGTGTCGAAAATCTTTAAAGCTAGGCTGACATTTTTCCGCTCTAAACTTGTGGGCCAGCAAGCTTTAGCTGTTAAACGATGACCCTGTTTGATGATTAAACTCTGCTCGTTTTTGTAAAGCATTCGAATATCTTGAAATTTCGCAATATGTATATGTTGGCTATTTTCATAGTTCGGAAAAATAAGTGTGTTTGGATAAGAAAATGTATGTTCATAATCTTTCAAATTGATCCAGTTGTTTCGTATTGATTTTATAATATGAACGAAATCGAAAATTAAGAAGATTTTTCTTTCTGGATCAATGGGATGAATAGCAGTAGGTGTCAGAGTCTTTTTATCAGAAGAAAAAAGTTTGAAAAACTTCACGTTTAGAGGATAGTTATCAGTACAGATAACTTGCACCTTTAGACCACAGCGTTCAATGTCACCAATGACAGACTTGACCACTGTATAAATCTCGGTAGCAGAATTAGAAGAGCATGGAAGCAAGCGGACAATTTCTGACCACTTTTTATAAAGACTTGATGCCATTATGGCGAAAACAGTTTTAATCGGGTGATCAGGTTGCAATGAGTAGCCAAATATTTTTCCTCCCTTATAATCGACGTTAGATTTTACATGTATCTCATCCAGTAGAAGAAGAATATTATTTTCCTTTTCGCTAAACTCAGAGGTAGCTTGCATAAGAAATGCTGAAAAATCATTCTCTAGCCCAAAATTTGAGCAGAGCTTTTGAAGAGTTTAGGATATGGTAAAGAGAGGCATTCGAGTGACTGTAAGTATCTGTAACAAGCTGGAGAGATCTGGTGAGATTTTAAAGCCATTACCTGAGTAAGAACATTATATCTACGCCTAAATTTACTCGGGAGAATATTATCTAATTTGCATTCGATGAATTGCAGCTGTGAAAGATAGGAAGCCGTTTCTGGATTATCATCTGAGTATGAAGAATTAGAAATGAGCCTTTTCTTTGCCAAATTAACGTGCTTATTGGCCTGATTAATAGGAAAAACAAGCTGGTCCGGGTTTGTAGAATTTTTGTCTTGAATGTAAAAATCTTCAGTCTGTTGGATAATTTCTTCGATCTGTCGTATATCAGATAAAACATCCAACGTCAACGGAATACTGAGGTTATCGCGAAACGAAAAGATTCTTAGGTTGCGAGATACCTTCAAACAAGCTTGAATCTTCATTCCCTGATCTGAGAACTCGGGTTTATATATATGAAGGGAATCATAGTCAGAATGACAAACCATCCACTTATTTAGTAAAATAAGTCCTGGGATTTTCTCAATTAGGTCTTGAAAACTGTTTTCCATAAATGCATCGTTATCTCTTTCATGTTGCTGAAGGCTTAAGTCAAGAGCTCGTGCAAATTGTTCTGTTTCTTTCGACTCGCGTGTAAATCGAGTAGTTCTCCCAACCTGTTCAGCTGAAAGATAGGCCGGACATCCAGGTAAGAGCATAGGAACGGCTGTAGTACGAAGCTTGGGCCTTTCGCGTAATTTCTCGGTGAATTTCCGTCTGCTTGCATTATTCTGTCCACGGTGATAATATCTTCAGGCATAAAATGATGGAGACATACGTAAATATGCTTTAGATTTTCTGTGTTCACTCGATGAAGAGATTTTAACCACTGCTCACGAAGTTCAGGGGGAGTATTTGGAAGTTTTAACACTGGTGTATATGGTTCACCTCGATAATTACTCCTACACCCAGGTGCAGAACACTGATAAGGCATCTTTGCGTAGAGCACAATAAAATAAATAAACTAGAAAACAAAATGTTTAAAAAAAAAGATTAACCAATAGACCAATAGACAACAAAATATTATAACCAATCAACAAAAAGTTAACCTTTAGACAATTAGACAACAAAGGTTAATAAACAAAAGGTTAGCCAAATGTTCTTAATTAAGAATTTGGTTGGTTATTATATTTAGTGACAAATTATTATACACCCATGATTAAATGAACAATAAAAATAACATAGTTGATAATTTCGTCTCTAAATTGGACCAATAACCAATGCACTTCTAACATATCTATGGTCCGTTTTTTTCATTTCAGCACTCCGTACTTATTATTTCGTAGTCCACGGTTGAACCAATTCCAGTCGATCTTATTCCAGTCTTGTAAATTAGTTGGACCTATTCCAGTCGATCTTATTCTGGTTTCCCAGATTTACTATGTCAAGTCCATGACGATGCTGGTCACCAAAGCGTAGAACAGGCTTGGACCGGGTCAAGATTTCATGACCCGGTCGACCCGGTAAGCTCAGACCCGGTGACCCGGTGTAACAGCCCAGATTATACCCCCGTCCTCGAATAAGCCCAGATATAATCTGTCCTAGCCAAGATTATTCCCGGGGTTATTTTGTCCTAGGACAGATTATACCCCCGGGTATGAAGTGGGCTAGCCCAAAATATACCCCCCTAGCCCAGATTATACCCCCATGGGGGTATAATCTGGGCAAGGACAGAATATACCTGGGTATAATCTGGGCTAGGACAGAATATACTCCCTGGCCTCATTATGTCATGTGCGAAAATGTGGTGCTTGTGGTGTGATAACGTATATATGTATGCATAAATGTTGCATGCAACATTGTAACATACAAGGTGCAACAATTTTGAATGAATATCGAACACTCAACAATTCACATGAAATATCGCAAAACAATTTTGTATGCAACATTCCAAATATACGATGCAACTTTGTTCTACTATCAAATTTTCTTCGTATATAAACAAATAAACGTATGTCCCATCTCTAAGTTGAATAATTCTTGAACATAAAGAATTTTTCATGAAATATTAACTTTTTGGCAAATTTTGGGTATTCGCGATATGGATAGTTTATTTGCGAAGTTTACCCGAAGAGAAGTTGAATTTGATCAAATATTGTTCTCTTGGTAGTTTTAACAATCAATAATGGATTATTCGGCAAAAGAACAGTTTATAATCTATTCACAATTATTTGTCATTTTTTTCAATGAATTAGTACGTATTTAGTTATAAAATTAAAACCACACAATACGTATAAACTTGTGTTGGTTTTTTTGTTCAATCGTCATTCGAAATACAGTGGATGCCGGTTATAAGCACATCGTCGGGAACTGCACTTGATGTGGTTTTAACCGGCATGTTCTTATAACCGACATAATTTATATAGGGTATAATAACCGGTATATGGCAAGTTTGGCAACCGTTTTCCAACATAGAGTTCTTATATCCGATATGTTCTTATGACCGGCGTGCTTATATCCGACGTCTACTGACTACATATTTGGTAACCTACTACTACTGTCCCGTCCCGAAAATTGGGTATCTAGATTTTCCGGGACTGTCCCGTCCCGTTCCGAAAATTAGGCATACACAATAATAGAGGGATATATTCTGTCCTAGCCCAGATTATACCCCCAAGGGGGTATAATCTGGGCTAGAGGGGTATATTTTGGGCTAGCCCACTTCATACCCGGGTATAATCTGGCCTAGGACAGAATATACTCCCGGGTATATTCTGGCCTAGGACAGATTATACCCGGGTATATACTGATGGGGGTTAATCTGGGCTGCTACACCGGCTGACCCGGTAAATTTTGACCCGGTAACCCGGTTGACCCGGTAAGTAAGTATACAGTGACCAGCGATACCAAAGAAATTTCAATTGAGGTACTATGTCTCATAAATATTAAACGACTTACTATATTAAATGAATCTTTCTAAGTATAATTCTACAAACCAATAAAATTTGATTAGCATTACTGTGAAGAATCGGTTAAAATCAAAATTAAGTGACCCGGTATCCGGTGACCCAGTCCAAGCCGGACCCGGTAATGACCCGGAGTTTTAGCGAATATTGTGACCCGGTTGATCCGGAGACCCGGTTGACCCGGTGACCCGGTCAAAGCCTGGCGTAGAACGCACTCTTAGTCGTGCAAAATATTTAGGATTTTGGGTTGGAATGAGCTCTGATATCCAAAGGTGTATGTGACCTCTTGCGAAACTTGTCAAAAAGCTAAACTACCTTAACCGGTCAGAACCCCATTACTCAATACTCCAATTGGGAGACGATGCAATTAGTTAACGTGGACGTTCTTGAAGTTCCTGTTAGTACAAATGGACACCGATTCATCTTAGTAGTCGAGGACGCGTTTACAAAATGGCTGGAATGCATTCCAATGTCTGATCAGAAGGCCGAGACCATTACGAGAATATTGGTGGAATTCTTTGCTAGTTTCGGTATCCCTGAATTTCTCCATTCCGACCAAGGACGGAATTTTGAATCTTGCCTCTTGGAAGAAGCTTGTAGGTCGTTGGGAATCCTTAAAACTCGTACTACCCCTTATCATCCTCAGGGAAATCGCAACAATAGTTTTCAAGTTACAGACTTTTAAAAGTCGATCCTGTATAGTCATTAATGTTAGAATGTCGTTAATGGAGATTTAGTGGAAATCTTCTGAAAAGATAATTTTTGTAATACCTTGTGAAATCAATTCTATCCGACTTCAACAAAACTGAGTTTCTGGGATAAGTAGGCATATAGATCTATGCTCTCTACCATCCGAGATTATATTCATTGAGAACTCATATTATTCCAGCCTTTGAAACTTTGGAATTTGTCAAAATATTTTTTAGGCTGAAATAATATCCAAGGGTCAAATATTATACATAAGTATATACAATTCATCTCCGTTCGTGGTAGAGAGTATAGTTAACATAGTGTATTTACTGTACAATCTTGAATTGAATAAAACCGAAGCCTATTGAGTATAAAATCTATTACATAAATATGTTTTTTTATAATTTCTAAGGAAGCGCGGCAATTGATCGACTGACAACGTTTGCAATTGATCGAATTTCTAAGGTTTGCAATTGATCGAATTTCTAAGGTTTGCAATTGATCGACTTAGGTTTGCAATTGATCGAATTTCTAAGGTTTGCAATTGATCGACTTAGTGATAGACTTAATATGTGATTTATTCTAACTTTGAGTAATATTTTTGAGAATATAATGATTTAATTAAGGAATTGTGAAAAGATAATGAATTAAAATTGGATAACAACAACAACAAAATATTAGAGTAAAAATTAAGTAAAAATATTGAATCTTTGTTCTATATTGCACCTGCATATTGGACATTGTTCCAAGGATGCACTGCATTCCTCACAACATTTTGCATGCCTGCAAGGAAGAAATAGGACTGTTGTTATTCTCTGAAGTAAGCACACACAGCAATTAACCTGATTATCATCTTCAGGCTCTTCATCCGTCAAAGACTCATCTTGGAAATCTCCAAGGCTAATTGGGTTTGTAACTGGGTGAATAGAGCTAGCTATGGCATCCACATATCGAGTTGGACTATATTCTCCCGATACAAGCATTTCTTTGCATTGAGCACGAAACGAATCATTTTCGATGTCAATCAACTTACGACTGCGAGTAATATCAATACCTTTTCCAAGGCGCTCAATGTCTAAATCTGTGTCTTGTATCGTCTTATTGAGGATTTCAACAAAAAAACATACACGCGGGTGAGAGACCACGATGTCCTTTTTTAATCTATAGTGGTAGTTCTCTGCTCCATTATTTGTGATATGTTGGCAGTTAAAGATAGATAATTCTTTCTTAGGAATGGAAATAATCCATTGTCGTCTTATTTACTTCTTAAAGATTGCATATTGATTCTTATGAACTTCACTAAGAGGCAAATCTCTCACTTCCAGTGGATTGAATACAAATATAATCTGATCTAACTAGTTTTTACTGTGCCGACTATACTATAGTATAGTGGCCCAGTTCTAATCTCAGTGCCTTGGTTATTACTGTGCCGACTATACAATGGTATAGTGGCCCAGTTCTAATCTTACTGCTTTGGTATATTATTCTTCCGTAGATCGTCCACAGAACAGAGTTTAATTAACTAAGAGCCCAAATTTTCAGGACAGGTGACTCATGGATTACAGATGTGCACCTGGAATCACGATTTTTGATTAAAAACTTTTGGACACATTTTTGCAACTGTTTAATGTTAGAAAAGGAACAATAAATGGTGCCCGAATATTTAATTTATTTGCATTAGATAGAAAATTAAATTCTACACCTTTTCACAGTGCGCGAATTAATAAATTTGGTTTCGTTTGTGCCACAATAGAGTTGCAAATTTCCTTTGTTTACTAACACATCAGTTCAATTGAAAGTGTTAAATCTAATTCTATTGTTTCAACTTGTGATTATTATATTGATTCAACTTGTGAGATCGAGTAGGCTTCTATTTTCCAATTGAAAACTAAGATTATATATTTCATAACAACGACAGATTATGTGATTACATTTACTTCTGCGAGAATATTATTGCACTGTTAATATATGACGTATATAATTATAATTAATTCAGTCAGTATATGACTTATATAGATGCTCCCAATTTGTTTATTAGGGGTTATCGAGTGTGCGGAATTGAAACTTGATAGCCAAATTGATTAATTTATTATTTATGACAAAATAATTAAACTTAATAAATATTTGTTGACATTGAAATTGGTGTTAAATTATTAATAATTATTTATATTAAATAATTAAATATCATAAATCTCAGAGATCATAGAAGATAGAAACAAACTTTCAATTTATCAATTGATCCTTATGCCACGTAACACCTCTACAAATGGGTTTTGACCCCTTGAGGTGATGATGACATCGTCAAAAAAATGTGTTTTTACAATTTTGTGAATTCTATATTTTGAATGGGTTAGTTGGTGTTGAGTGAACTCCCAACACGCACATAAAAAATGCTGACTCATCACTTATTATATTCTACTGAAACTTGAATATCTTTGAATTGAAGTAAGCTAAAAACGAAACTACCAACTCACTAAGGTTCGCTGCCTTTTGAAACACCTTTCTAAAATAATTTCACACATTCATGGTGATGATGACATGGCGAAAAAAAAATCCCAAATTGCAGCATGTGCAGACAGCATGTTCCTTTGGAGGCACTATCAATAAAACACCATCAAAATATAGTGCCACCAAAGGAGCATGCGTCGGCACAGGGTGCAAATTTGGATTTTTGTAAAATCTGGATTTGTTTGATAAAGAGTAGTTAGACCTAAGTTTTGTATTTTCTGCCAAATACATTGAGTATATTGAAAATGACATCCCCGTAGATGAATACCTAGGAACTGTCTCTTTACAGCACTTCTAGCCCCTTTCCCCCAATCAGACATTCCATGGCTAGGTTTTAGTGGTGGAACAAGTTCGTGTATTCTAGCGAGAACAGCTGTATAGATTTCCTCATGCTTGGCTGTAAGAAGACAATGGAAAACCGGCAGTACATGGCGTCCAAATCGGGCGAAGATAGTCCACAATTGATAGAACTGGGATGGTACCGTATAAAATGTACCATCAAAATAGATGTGAACCACTTCAGGGAGAGAAATCTTCATCTTATCTGAGAAAAATATCACACCAGTGTCACCACCTATTTGTACTTCACCTTTATAGTATATACCAAAATCAGATGATACAATAAGTTGACAAAACTCAGTAGCACCTTTAGTAATAGGTGGTTCAATTTCTCTTCTTGCTCGATACATTGCACTCTCCAAATTTTTATAGGACACATGAACTGCAGAAGGATCATCACGAACAACATCTTTGAACACTTTAGATAACCTTTCACGTGAACATCTCGCCGCAGAAACACATTTAGATTTTAAAATTAAAACTTCAGCATTATAATCAGAAACTAAATGGTTATGGTGTTTTATGGGATCAATATAGTATTGGATTCATAGTTTAACTTTGCAGATCCTTTACACTTTACTTTCTGATGTAAAACACATCGGAGATACATTACCCCAGGTTTGGCTTTGTGTTGTGTGTATATAAAACCATCTGGCGTAGTGAAAATTGTTCCCCTTCTATGTTTATAATTTCCGCATACGTAGTCCATGTTAAGATTAGAGTGGAAATAAAGTTAGAGATAAGTACGTATTCGAATAAACAAATTGTAAAACGGACACTTATTTATACAATGAAACGTTTCTAGTATACACCATACAGTTTCATTTGTATGGTTTACAATTTATCGACAATTGTATTTTCGAACATTTGCAAATCCTAGAAAGTCGATCAATTGCAAACCTTAGAAAGTCGATCAATTGCAAACCCTCAGAAGTCGATCAATTAAAACCTGTAGTCGATCAATTGCAAACCTTAGAAAGTCGATCAATTGAAAACATGTAGTCGATCAATTGCAAACCTTAGAAAGTCGATCAATTGCAAACCCTCAGAAGTCGATCAATTGCAGGCGCTCCATTTCTAAGAATTCTTCGTAATACATTCTCAATGACGATATCATTTATTAAATAGCTGCACTTTGAAATTTAAGTATCAGAATCAATTGAAATTTGATATGCACATAGAAAACACTATCTAAATACTGAATCAATTACTAGTAATCCATTTGAGTCATATCCCTGTACGAGGCTCCAATTTCCCCCTGTACATTGGTCAAGATCCCTAGACACCTCAAATTTCTTTCTCGCTCGCTTCGCTCGCTCGTCTGAGATGTAAGTCTACACTTATACTGAAACGAATTACACTAACCAAAGCATTTTATTATGTGTGTCAAGATATACGTACTAACATGTTATTTAATCTTATTAAGTTTGACATAAATCAAAATAATCAATTAGGAACGCAGATAATATTAAAATATATATTTTTTGTACAGAGAATCCCTTGTACGCTTGAATAGGGTATTAATTTACACAAAACAAAATGCTACATTAGGGTTAGACATTTTTTAGGTATTATTCGACAAACAATCAATAATTTATCCACACTAGTAATCCATATACAAATTTATTACATCCCTGTAAGCCTGGACAGAACATCCAAAATGGTTGAAATCACTGTACGGTTGACAGGAATGGACTGTTCTAGATGCGCCTTGTAGGATATTCCTAGTTATTCGGCAACTTTGGTTCTAACTACTAATCAACTGTTTTACAAACCCAATACACAATTACTTTAGACCTGTTATCTGTCAGAATTGTCTTTTACTGTCAATATATCTAGTAGTAGTTATGCTGTAGTATTTGCTGGGGTTGCAAAATTCTTGTTAATGTATTGATTTTTGTAGGCTACTTTTCATACTTTACAGGACATTAAACTTTAAAGTTTCATCTTTATCGCATAATTTTTGGTAACATCAACTGCTAGATCTAACACCAATCATAGACTACTATATAATACAGATGGGAAAGCAGCCGACCAACGAATAAAAAAGAGAGGCCAGTTTATGATTTTCACTCTAATACAATCTATGCTTATAGAACTTGTGAATTTGACTTAATATAGGGTAATAGAGTATGGTAAATCCATTAGTAGTATTTATAAGATTCTCAGAACTGCGGTTTAGGCGCCATTTAATGATGACGTCAGCGACAGCTAATACACATGTATACAGTATACACATAAAAGAATTCAATGGAGCATAATTTATTATAATGATAATAAAGACAAACAATCAGTCTGGTAGTCTACGTTTCTTGGCCTTAAATGAATCAACTTGAGACTTTCTAGCAGTTTCACTAACTTCATTGGAAAGTCCTTTAAGATAAAGATTAGTTACAATCGAATGAACTCTCTTACAACCATCAGTAGCATGTAGATCGCAAACAAAACCAGAATCCCATTCAACTGATACCTGTGCAAGTAGGTGGAGCATTACATGTTTAGTTGGAAGTTTAGTTGCCAATATCTTCGATTCAAACGATTCGAGTATACAAAATGCAGTTTCTACATACTGGTAAAGGATTACTGTTGGTAAGTGGAGCCCCCCTCTATTAAGAATCTCAATATAAGAATTATTCATCTGATCTTTCTGAAGTAGTTCAAAACAAACATCACAGTTGGAACGTTGTATGAGCGAATGAGAGATGTACCCTGCTACATAAGCAACAATATGTTTAGAGTTATCTGATAAAGAAAGTAGGTCAATAGAATCAGTCGGTAATGTGATTAAAAAATCAGAAATTAGCTTATTTATTTCATCAGTTGAAGACACTATTAAGCCACTAAAGTCGATATCGCGTTTGAGAAGGTGCTGGTAAGTTATTATCTTTTCAGAATGCAGTATCTCAGTTAAACTCACTAGAAAACGACCGCCACTCATTTGTCTATATTGAGAAAATCTCCTTTCTAATGGATCGGTCTGTAATCTTCCGGTTAATACGTAATGAAAGCCATCTATGATTAAATCATATGATAGATCAGCAATAGCGGCATTTGTATTCATTAATGCTTCAAAGGTTTGTTTAGTGAGACCAAGTTTTTTCGAAAGTTTCCAAGTTGATAACCAATTGTTCATTTCCAGTAGAAAGGTACGTTTATCTTTAAGCGTATTTGGACTAATAGCATTTCCAAAGTGATGCGGATGAAAACGTTCTTTGGAATTAACAAGCAACCACCACATGTTTACCAGCTCTAAGAATGCTGGAGTTACTATATCTTCATCCCTGAGATATTCACGCATTGCAGCTGAGGTTTTACTATCAAAAATAGCAAGAGCTAGTGGAACCGATTGTTTGTTATTTCCTGGGTGAAGTGCTTGGTAGTTTAAAGATGGAGCTTTTCGAAGATGGAAATTGAGAGAGTGGTCTGCGTCATGAACTTTGTGAAGACTACGCCAAAATACATTCCCTGCTGGAACTATAAGAGTTAATTCTTGAAGTTTTAATTGCAGCTGTGGAATTTGAAAGAACCGAGCACCAATAAGATTATTCCGAATGTTTTTGATTAGGTGAACTGTATCAAAAAGCAAGTAAACAATTAGAGAATTATTTGGATTGATCATACAGTATTTCTTTTCAGGAACTGGATAAGTATTCATCAAATAGTTGAACGAAGAAATATTGGTTCGGTGATTATCAGAAATAACAGCACGAGGATGAAACTTTTCATAGGTTAAATTTTCCAGACAATTAAGGATACCATTACTTACAATTTTGGACGATATAGTGAATAATGGAATAGCTTTAATGATAAAGGGGATAGTATTAGTGAGAGACATCGCCATAAAACAAAGTATGCTCTTGTACATTTGGAGATCTTCATTACAACCAATAATAGTTTGTCCGTCAAATTGTACTTGTTGCTGTAGATGCATTTCATCAAGAAGAATTACGACATCATTTCCAAAAAAACCATCTTCACGAAATTTAGATAAAGCTTTTATACTATCAATGGAGTCGGATTTTAAACAACGTAATAATCTCTGGCTAGGTAGCGGCATGTATTGACGTAATAGATTATAAGCTGCATTTGAAGTATAGCGCAATTGAAGGGCAAATCGAAGAGTACTGGTAGAGTATTTACACTTTCCTTTAGGGCAATAGTATACGAGTCGCAACAGATCTTTAAGAGGTTCAATATCATAATTGTGAGTGATGTTTCGACAATAGATGGGTAAATTTGTTAACATATCCAAGTTACGAATTTTAGAACCTTTAGAATTCGATATATAATCTGGAAGAGGAATAAGGAATCCTTCAAAACTAAGCTTCACATGTAAATCAGAACTGATATTTATACACTCCATAACTGTAGCTACACCTGATTGTATTTCAACCCGATAAATAGTAAGATCTGTTTCAGTAGAAGAATGAAAAAAGTCTCGATACTCGATCGCTGATTTTATGTGGCTTAAGATATCTTGTAAACTTTCGCATTTTGATCGAGATTGAAAAATGGGTAATTCATCTTTCTGAAAAATCCGCACAATAGGTTTTTTTCGAATAGGTGGAGAGATAATAGCCTGCTGGCTTTTAGGGATAGAAGAAGGGTATATTGTTGGGATAGGGCTGAGTTTCAAATTTAGCCTCGTCTTTAATGGATGGGGAATTATATATTTTTCTTCAAAATGTTGGATGCATATTCGTGAAGACTGAGTAATTGTGAAAGCTTCTCGATTCAAAAACTTCACCCATTTCTGTCGAAGCTCATCTTGCTTTGGAAAGGCAAACATAACTTTACTAGGTCCATTGGAATATCCCGAATGACAATGTACGACAGAGCATTTGAATGGCATAAGATAATGAGATCTAAGGATTGATTTAGGAAAAGTTTTATACAGTAAGTCAGAAATACACATATTCCTATAGTACGGATATTATATACATGTATTTAAACCGTCGAAATTGAGATTTCTTATATTCGAAATCTCAACTTCGTGATCCTCAATTTCGACGGTAACATATACGTATTAACAACCTATGGAAGATAAAGTAGTCGAGGTTTTGAACAAGGGGCGGAGTTTAAATAAAATAAGTGCACAATTAAACTTAATTAATATAAATGTTGACTAGTTTGTTCCTTGTATATTATATATTTTCTAAGCATATGGTCGTGTTAAAAATAATCTTATAGTTTTTCCGGTAGAAGCCAATTTGCTATTTTAATATCTTATATGACTATATATATATTATATTGCATATTATTTGTTGAACATTCATAAGTGCAAAATAAATAAATAATACGATTGGTGTACAAGTACATTTTAATACATTTAGATACATACATGCCAATTTAATATAAAATTAGTTGTCGCTGACGTCATCATTAAATGGCGCCTAAACCGCAGTTCTGAGAATCTTATAAATACTACTAATGGATTTACCATACTCTATTACCCTATATTAAGTCAAATTCACAAGTTCTATAAGCATAGATTGTATTAGAGTGAAAATCATAAACTGGCCTCTCTTTTTTATTCGTTGGTCGGCTGCTTTCCCATCTGTATTATATAGTAGTCTATGCACCAATATAATATTTGCCCCCCCTAGGTGAAATATCCTGGCAACGTCCCTGCATGGTCCGCAAGGAAGATTCAGGTAGAGGTAAGAGAGAGAGTTCGGGTGATGAGAATATAGAATTCCAGGTCTAGGAAGTGAATGGCAGCAGGATTACATGGAAGAGGTAGTACAGCAGCCGGATGCAGAAGAAGAAGAAGTACAAATTCCTGTTCTTAGGGAAGACTCTACTGTTGGGATGGAGATTCAAATAGTTGAGTGGTTTGCTGTGGAAGATACAACCCTTTTTGATAGGCCAGGAGTGGGACATGCCAACTTGATGGCATTTTTGTCCGCCCATGATTTCCAGAAGTGGTCGGAGGTTACCAAGAGGCCCGAGTTCCCGTGGCCCTGCCGAAAGAATGACGGACATACTCTAGACAAATATTTTTGCTTTGTCTGTTTAGCTTTTCTTCAGCATCAATGGCCTCTAAGTTCGTGGATGGCTATCGGATGAAAAGCAAGTGCGTTAGTACTCGTTCCGCTGAGACACCTCGAGCAAGGAACATACCAACTCTTCCCGAGCTATGATGATTGTGCGACTGGGCGCTGATGCAAAGTCAATCATATCCGGTGAGACTGAGACTGAGATCCATAAAGCCCAAAATAATCAGATTTTATCCGCTGTGCTGGACGTACTGAAGCTGATGATCGGTCAAGGTCTGGCGCTGCGCGGGCATCGCAACGAAGGTATTTCGATTGCTTTGACAGATTCAGATAGTGGAGCAAGAATGAGTAATTTCACTTCGATCTTCCGGTTGATTTGCGTCCGCGAGTCATTAAGTGAAATGTTGGAAGCTCGAAAAAGGGGACAAAATACTACCGGTGCACTAAACTGACATTCACCGGGCATTCATCTATAATGTTGTTGATTGATGAATTAAGTCATCATGTTCGGGAGTCAATTTTTAGGGAGATTAGGGCAGCTGGAATTTTCGGATTCGAATGCGACTCTAGCATGGATGTATCTGTACATGATCAGTTCTGTTTAGCTTTAAGGTTTCTTATGGAAGACAGTGCCGTCTGCCACAGAACTCTTCCGGTAGAGAGCAGTGCAGACTGAAGGAAGGGCAAATGGGGCATTTGGCCCGGGATCTCCCACACATAAGAGCCCCCACAATAGTAATAATACTACCAATATATTCAAATTAGTGTACAATAACGAAATTTCAGGGGTCCCACAGATTGATTGCCCCGGGGCCCACACAGATATAAATCCGGCCCTGGTAGAGAGACTCCCTTCTGGTAAGTCAGAGGATCTCGAGTCTGCTGTAGTCGGTTTTTTGAAGCGTAACAAATTGAATATGGAGGACATGGTCTCGTTCTCGTGTGACGGTACCAGCAATATGATTCATTGGAGTTAAATCGGGGCTAACGACCCGAATGATGGCGCTTAAACCGAATCTCATCACTACTTGGTGTGTTAGCTAGACTAAACTTAACCTGGTTGTTTTGCATGTATACAAGCAGAACGAATGGGTGACCAGAGTGTTCTCAATGCTCCAGCCAATTTTTGCTTTTTTCCGAGAGTCTACTATCCGTAAATTTGTGATCGAGGACGTTGTTGGAGACAGTAAAAAACAGCTGGCGAGGGCAGTCACCCACAAATGGCATGGACGGGCTCAGGCAATAGAGCGTACGTATGTGCATTTCTCGAGCTCGGCTGACCAGGCGGGGGAAGCACTCCTGGCAGACGTGATTATGGTACTTTTAAATATACAAGAATATCGCGATGAAGATGGAAAATTCAGACATGACCAAAAATTCCGGACAGAGGCATCGATTCTTTGTGGACATCTAAGTTCGCTAGAGATGCTCTACACTGCTATCATGATGGGGAGTTGTAGAGCCGTGTAGATGTGGTAATGCGTGTACTCCAAATCGGGCAGCTTGGATTATCCAACGCACTTGATTACATGCATCAACTGCAGTTAGCAATTCATAATGATGCGGACGAGGAAGAGCAGAGAGATAGTGAAATATGCTAGAGAGTTCGTCCAAGAAATAGAAAACCGTGTGAGATATAGGGGAGTGGAATCAGATGAGGCTATATTTGGTTGGGGCGGTGAAGCAGTTACGACGAGAAGACGGAGGGCTGAACACGAGTTACCCGAGACAAGATTCAAGGCCATGTATTTGGAAGTGTACGCTGAGATAAACAAAGAGCTGGCGAGGAGGTTTAATATGGACAGCAATACAGCGTTATCAGTGATTAGGATGAAGTAATGGATCACCAGGGTTTAGCAAATTTTTCACCAAATTCACGCCGGAGATATCTGTAGGTGCATTTAAGAGTCAATTGGTTATTTTGAGCGTCGTAAATGCAAAGGTCAATCCTTCGTGCCGCCCGAAAATTCCGGGTAATGTCCGGGGAAACTCCGGGTATAGTATTAGTAGCATAGGGGCAACCCTTCCGGGCCGCACGGACATTTCCGGGCACCCGGGCGGGTTACGACGCCTATGACCAGGGGCGCCAAGAGGGGGGGGCAGTTGCCCCGGGGCCCGTGGATCTGAGGGGCCCGTGAAAATAAGGAAATCGTGTAAAAATGAACATTTGGGTTTGGGAAAGGTTCCAGAGGGGCCCATCATTATTGTTTTGCCCCGGGACCCGCAAAGCCTCTGGTAATCCTCTCGGCGGCCCTGCCTATGACCATAGGATAACACATAAACGATGCAATTAATCTGTCCTAATGAAGGCATATTGGGACTAGAATCAACTCGCTTAACCTTCGGACGTTCTATACCATTGGTTCTTAACCTTTTTTTATGTCATTTCCCATTTTTGCCTGTTTACTCTAGCCGATTTCCCCCTTCATTTCATTTGTAGTATAGGGAATAAAGTAGCCTTGAAATTACAAATTATTAGCTGTCTGGCGATAACTGCTTCTTGGCCACCAGTGGATCAATGTTAGGAGGTATTATTTTATTTTGGTTTTATTATTATTATTAATTTTGTCTAAATTGATTTCCCCCTTATATTCCCGAAATTTCCCCCGAAGGGGAAATTTCCCCCAGGTTAAGAACTACTGTATACCATTCATCTTTTAGTTTGGTTATATGTATACCATTCATCTTTTAGTTTGGTTCTCATTATGAAATGAAGGCCACTATGTACAGTATATCCGAGTAAGGAGTAATGTAGTTGATCTTGGTCGTGTGTAATGTTGATTTGATTTTCGATGTCAGTTTCACGAATTAGTGAGACATTGTTAACATGACCGACCTCAAGAATGATGAGAGGGGGAACTTGAACAAATTTCTGGCTAAGAGATTCTAATTTGGCATTTGGAACTCGACACTTTAAGCATGAAAAAGCTGTTTTGATCTGGAAATCAATGGTCTTTTTGGTAATTTTCTTTGAATATTAGCACATAAATGAAGTTTAATTTCTTCTCTGATTGATGACTGCAACTCCAGCACTGAAAGATGACTTCGTAACGATCGGAACAGATAAATAGATTAATTAACAACTGCACCATTGCCCCTTCGTAACCAAGAAAGTAAAACCGAAAGTTGACAAGTCGCACTCCTAGTTGAGGAGCTAGCCAGTTCCTCAATTCATCGAATTCACGGGAATTTATATGTGATAACATGGTTTGCAGACGCTGTGATGGAGAAACATTTGCTACCGAAGAGCCGAAGAGACTTTATGCGAGTGCAAATTTAGTAGAGTTATGAAATTGTCAACCGGACAATTATTGACTAATTGATTTCCTTCGAATTTACCACCCCTAGTAACACATTAATCTTCCAGGCGAAGTGATGCAGGTGTGGGTAGAGTATTATCACTGTTTGCCGATGCTTTAGAAGTTGCTAGCAACTGTTGACAACAGGTAGAAGAACATTCGGAGAATAGTCCATGCTCTCTCCTGACCAGCGAGTAGAAAAATCGAAATCCTCACCTGTGTATTGGTACTCGGATATTTTTATCTCAAAACTATCTAAATACCATTAAGCCAACAAGTTAGACATTTCATAGGTGGTTTCCAATTGATCTTCTTGAGGATACTCTGTATAATAGGATGGGTAACGGTCAGTTCTCCAATTGAATAAATCTTTAAATTTCATATCGCGTCGATGTGAAGTTCCCGATGGAGATCAGACAGAGGAATATTTGTTTTTATTGAGTTGAAATTTAAACTTGTTATTGAGTTGAGTTTATCAATCGTGTCTTGGCGGGTATGCCTAGGAGGTGATATCGTCGCAAATACTGTTTCTTCGGCGCCAATGGATGGTGTATCTTCAGCTTGTAAATATTCGATTGTAGAGGTTTCTATTTCAGTTGATAAGCGCTGAGATCTTGTGGCTTGTTGGTCGGCAGAATTAATGCGAGTCAATCTTTTCAGGAGCTTAACTTTGGATCTTTTCACGCGTTGGATGGATTTGTTACGATATATTTTGACTGTATTACGATTTAATTTAGCAATTCTATAAGGACCAAGCCATTTATCATGAAATTTCCCTCCTTTCTTCATTTGGTAGATATTTTCAATGAGGACTTCGTCTGTTTTATCCAGATTATTGAAGTTGATCGGGTTAAGTTTCTTGTCATGGCGTCTCTTCATCAACTCCTTTGAGCGCGTTAGAAGTTCGCCAGTACAACATGATCGTTAGCTTGTGCAGCTTGCATGGACTGAATTAGTTCTGTTGTTGTATCTTTACTTGTGTCATTCCCCAGAGACTGTGATTCTTCAATAGCCACATCAGGATATAGCATTGCAAGATTTTCTTCCTCTGTTGGTAAGCGAGGTTTACGTGACCCATGCATCAATTCAAATGCTGAGAATCCTGTAGATCTCGGGGTCTTATGTTAAGACAAAAAAAAGGTAATTTCTTCAAGATATTGAGCCCAATTTTCATTCTTTTTATCCAACGATTTCACTGGGCACCTTTTGAGTGCTTTGTGGGCAGATTCAACTAACCCATTGGTTTGAGGGTGGTATGGGGCTGAGAAGATTAGCTTACAATCATAAGCATCATGCAGGGCTTTGGAAATTTTGTTTGTAAACTCAGTCCCGTTATCACAAATAATTAGTACAGGTGCTCTCTGTCGACAATAAATGGAGAATATCCCTTTTGCTACCTCTTTCGCTTCCTTAGATCTGTTGCATGATATTTTGAGACGCGTGAGAATCTGAGACATTCTATAAGCAAACCATGGATGTGCTATTAGAAATTATACAGTGATATTTTGAGACACTATAGACGGAATTTCTGGATTATTTACTTTTTAATATGAATTTAATTCAAAAATGAGACGCGTGAGATTTTGAGACATTCTATTAGCAAACCATGGATGTGCTATTAGAAATTATACAGTGATATTTTGAGACGCGTCATATTTTCAGACACTACTATAACAGTAATTTTCTACTTAAAATATCACTTTTCATTATGAATTTAAGATTCTTACAATTTTGAGACGATAGTATAGATAAACCATCGAGACATAGATATGCTAATATACAGGTAAACCTCCCAAAGCGGCACCCATCGGGAGAATGATTTTGTGCCGCTTCTCGGAGGTTGCCGCTTTGGGAGGTTGCTCGTAAGGTAAAACTCCCAAAGCGGCACCCATCGGGAGAATGATTTTGTGCCGCTTCTCGGAGGTTGCCGCTTCTCGGAGGTTGCCGCTACTCGGAGGTGCCGCTTTGGGAGGTTTACCTGTATATTGTTTTGAGACGCTGGTATATAACAATTTCGGACTTGATTACCTGTTTTGAACGTCTTTCACTCTATTCTATATTTTATCCGCAATATTTATCCATTTTTAATTAATTAACTTAATTAAATTAATTACTGATAATTAAGGCAAGTTATACCAGTAACCCAATTTCCAGTGTATATCTGATTTGACTAGTTTTTCCTAATCTAATAATTCCCAATTCAGCAAATGGTTATAATACTAACAATTGTAGGGACACAACTTTAATTAATTACTAGCGCGCTTCGCTTGCTATGTCGCTTCGCGACAGAACACAACCACAAACCAACCGCTTCGCGGTTGGTGTGTGGTTTATATACTCCTAATATTGATTATAAAGCGTAAATAGGCCTAAAATAGTCGAATTTAACAATGTGAAATTTAGTGATTACGTCATCATGCAAAAATGAGTAAGCATATTGGTGATCTGGTGTGACCACGTGTCCGCATCATTAATGTACATATTCTATTAAATTTTAAGATATTTCTCTCTTAAAGGGTGGGAATTATGTGCGATTAAGTGAATTTTCGGGGTTTTCGAAATGTGACAATGACGTCATAACTTGTCGAGGTGTGAGAAATTTTGAGTGGAAACATCAACTTGTTGGCGGGTGCCAAAAGTTACCCCCATATGCCAAAAATCATATTTGGAAAACGTGCACTTTCTTCAATCAACTCGTAACATACAAACAAATATATACACATAAACACATATACACATTTACACCCAGCCTAGTGTTTTAATAGTATAGATAAACAAAAACAACTATTACAAACAAACAAAATAAATATTCCAAATTAAATTAAATGAAACATAATAATAAATGGATAAACTAAATAAAAAACTCAATATACAAAAAATTAATATATAAACCCCAAACTACCCCCTCTTCCTCCATTGCCTCCACCTCCTGGCTTCCTTCCTGCAACAAATCTTTTAACCAGCCCATCAGAGCTATCGAGACACATAAGCCCGTAAATATCGCTACTGTAGCTCTCTCAAAGGCTCCACCTTACCCGAAGGTTATTCAAAAGAGCTCAATGGACACACGCATTACCTCAGTCCCTGATAAAGGGACACCCTCTCCTCCATCTCCCTCCTCTCCCCTTCTCACTTCCGAAAATAAAATAGCAGTAAATAAACTAGTAACATATAAATTAGATAGTTTTGTTAGCTGTTACTTATAGTTATTTAACTTTGATACCCAACATACGAAATTATAATACATGTACACAGTGTCATTTACGTCAATAGCCAACACTACCTTATCTGATTACGATTAACAAAATAAGAGAAACAAAATATTTTAAACAAAATTTGTTGTTGTGAACTAAAACGATTTTTTTTTTAATGTTAGAACCTCTTTATTTCTCCTGAATTTCAATAATATATTCCTAGATTTCTGACGACATATGGTTACTATCCTACCGATTTAATAAATAAAATAAATAATCACAACTATTAACTTATTTCTAAATGTATCATACTTAAAGAGCATCCTTATATGTAGACCGTCTAGAAATAGACGGTCTATAAAAGCCCATACAAATAAGCCAAAAATTTGTAGACCGTCTATAAATTCTGTAGACCACTTGCCCTGCTTTTTATGGGTAATACTAATGCATAGGGAATAAAACCTGGTCTATTTCTAGACGGTCTACATATAAGATATCTCATACTTAAACTAGGAGAATGTCTAGAAAGAGATATACAAATATTTATAACATAAATATAAGGTAAACTATTTTGTCAATCAGTTTTGATTGTATTAGCCAATTACTTTTTGGGGGCCTCCTCCTTTTCCCCAGACAGCCGCCCTATCCTCTCCATTCATACAGTGGAAACAGCATATCTATACCCATTCAATCGGCCCAAATTTTTAATTAAATTAGCCTTCGTTCGTATGTGTGTAACGACATAACAGAATGAGCATCGCATTGATGCGCCCTGATAATGCGGTTCCCAGTGTACAAAAAAAACTATCAAAGGAAAATAGGTTAAGTCACACTAAATTACTCAAACTATGAAATTAAACACTATCACAGTGAACTACAAATCGGCTATAAATCGGCTTATAACAAAGTTCAATGGTCCGGACATCCTTATATTTGACTATACGATAGTCAAATAAATCGATATAATGAAGTCTCTTTTTAACGAAGATATTTTTACCCCATAAATTTCTGAGTAATTAATTTTAATCAGCTTATAACAAATTTGGTTTATACCAATATGAAATCGATGTCCGCACTTCGTTAAAACGGGAGTTCACTGTCTTAATCATATACGATGTAACAAAGTTACATCGTGTTTGGTGGACTTACTAAATAGAAACTAATTAATTAATTACTTAGTATAGATTATATTAGTCGATAATTAAAAATGCTAACTCACTTGATTCCACAGATAATTTACCTACATACTAGTCGTCATTCTTTTGAATCGTAGATCGTAGATAACAGCTAGTCTTTCGCCACTGGGGATGTGCCGTTGGGATTGCGTTCCTGAATAACCTCGAGCAGAGGTCCCCACAAAGTTTGATGTACCTTGATTTGAGCGCTTTCGAAAGAGTGTTGTGAGCTGTTATTCAATCGTTTGAACATCATCTGAAATAGTTCCATAATTCTTGTAATTCGTGATCAGCATTGATACGACAGGTTGATAGTGGTCGAAGTAGTTTTGGATATAAACGATGGCTTTAGGATTATCTGTGGCTCTGTGTAAACTCCAACGCACCTCGCGAATTAATGAGTCTTTCGTTGTGTAGAAGTTATCGGCAATGTAGACATCGGCATCAAAGATAGCAGAAGCAGCATAAATTTCCACATCTGTTCCCCAAATGGAGTCACGATTAATAAGTCTTTGTGTGCTAAGGTATTCGCACGATGTCGTTCGTTTGGTTTTAAAATATCATCCTAGTTTCCTTGTTCCTTAACTGGCGATAAAGCGAGAGATGATAGAACGAAGCTGTAGGTGGCTGTTTTCACTCCCAGTAATTAATTTTGAAATGCTTCGAAATAGACAATTACCATCTCCTTCGATATGTTCCGTTTTCAAAGGTTCAAAACCGCTAAGTGACTTTCCAACGCTATTATATGGTTGTCTACAAACTGATTCAAATTACATCCCCAACATATCGCATTTACTACGTTGGCAATTTCAGCTCTCACATTGATCCTTGGGTCCATCGGTGTGTCGTATGGATTACGGAGAAGAACTGCGTCGTGAAATGATTCCCATAGCATTGTGTTTAGATACTGCATTCCCTAAAATATTAATTTGTTTACAATTTAATTAATATAACAATGATTTTAATGTCACAACCTGCTTTGATTTACTAAACAAACATACTAATTTTAATTAATTTGAGTTGTATGAGTGTATTTTTAGATTATTTTAACTTACCACGAAAATACAGTACTTTGTGTGTGTATCTAGCACGTTGGGTATCTGTATAGCTGGGGTATAGATCTGTTGTCCATCCGAGTATAATCTCCATAATATCTCTCTTCTACAATAAATTGGTAAAATGATAATTTGTACTTATCGTATGAATCATTGTTAACTTACAACTTCCTCTTCTTTTCCACCATCCAAATACTCGAATAACATCGTATTGGGAGTGTAGTTGTGTGCTTTGTATAACAAGTTGTGCAGCTCTTCATGTAGAGGAGTCATGAAGGTCTGCCCAAGTATATTTTGCTTTAGGATTTCCTACAAATGACAACATTGTAAGAAAAATATTAGGGAATGTTACAAATATTCTGGATTGAAGTCAATTGAAGGTGTAAAGCGAAAATAACAATGAGTGTCAATAAAGGCTACACTCAATGAATTAGACTGTAGATTTGAAAACGGAACCTTACTTTTAAGTTATTAAGGTGTTGAAATATAGATTCCGTAGAAAATCCGAAAAGATTCTGGTACATCTAAAAATGGAATATTTTATTATTAATTTACACTATTTTATCTTTTAAATAACAACTCAATCACAATGAATTTACTTGTGAGGTGTTGATTCCGATGCTAGTATCGAGGCTTACTTTCTTCTTAGTATTCCTGGGACTAGAGGATCTTTCGATCACAAGGTCTTGTGATATGGATTGGAATCTTTTTGTCCTCCTTCGTTCCTAATTCTGTTTTAGAAATTGTAACATGGCTTTCTGTTGCTTTCGACGCCGTGTAAGGCCGAGATGTTTCGTTTGCTTCTTAGTTTTGGGCATGTGTTTTAGTTTGGGCATGTTGGTATAGATTATCTTATCATCCTTCTTTAGAGGGGCACTAATTACAGAGAGAATAATTATGAAAATAATTATAATCGAAAGAATGAATCGAACATTAGGCCACTGTTAATGACAATATTGTTTCAGCTCCACATGAAGTCTATCAGAGGATGCGGGCGGACGGCATCTCATTGTCATTATCTCATTATTTGATGACGACATAGTTAATAATTATCTGAGCAAATATTCTAATTTGTGAGTGCTTATCGATAAAATATGCATTCGTTGGGTAATAATGCTTGTTATAGGTTCTGATTTTGTTACTAGCTATTTATGGCTATTTTAGAGTGTGTCCTACAATAAAATTGGCAACCTTACTTGAAATGTAGGTGTAATAATGACAATAATGACAATATTCGTGCGGGAGTGAAATCTGACGCGGGCGGTGGAGCTGAAACAAGATTCCAACAAATAGTGGCCTTAGTAACAAGATAGACTGTGTGTTATATGTATGAATTAAATATCGTCATCAGTTCAACTAACCGACTAGTGTTAACTTTCTTATCATATTGTATCTTCTGCTTGAGTTGTTCAAAATTGATGCAGTCCATAGCTCATTGCTGTGTAGAAGTTCGAGATTCATCAATATTGCTAACTGCTTCGAGGGGATTATCAAGATGTGGGAAAAAAATGTCGTTTATACCTTCGATATCATCTAGTGGATATCTGAGTTCAGAGAAAATCGATTCTTCCAAAAGTCTTCCTCATCGTTGGTATGCAGGTTGTTAATGGTGGACTAGAGATCTTGATCCCCACATAACCTTGAATGGAGTAGGTCCGAGGGATCTTTTCTTGCTGGAGTTCATTGCAAGCACAGCCTGTTTCAGCAGTTTGGACCAATGATCCCCTATCTGACTCTCCATTTTAATCAGTTTTCTATATGGATAATTGTAAATGGGTCTTAAAATTAGATTACAAAATACTAACTGTTTCAGAATCTTGTTGTGCGCTTCGACTAAGCCGTTAGCCATCGGGTGGTAAGCACGAGTGCTACGATTGTCTATACCCTTCTGGCTGAATTCCTTAACTATCTGTTAAATTAAATAAATAAAAATACAATAAATAAATACAAATAACAATACATACTATAATGTTAGTGTGTAAAAATTACATTCGTCCCGTTCAGCTCCATATGTCCCGTTCAAGTCCATTCGTCCCGTTCATGTCTATTGCCTTTTTCATGATCGATTGTGATGTTCAAGTCATTTGTAACGTTCAAGTCAATTTGTCTCGTCCAGTTCCATTCGTCACGTTCTTGTCTATTCGTTCCGGCATGTCCATTCGTCACATTCAGTTCCATTCGACCGTTCATGTCTATCTCTCTAATATATGATCATTTGTCTTGTTCAAATCATTTGTAATGTTCAAGCCCATTTGTAATGTTCAAGCCCAATCATCCCGTTCAGGTACATTACAACCGTTCATGTCCATTCAACGTTCAAGTCCATTCGTCCAGAACAGGTCCATTCGTCTCATTCAAGTCTATACCTTCCGACAGCACCATTCGTCCATTCAGGTGCATTCGACCGGTTCAAATGCATTCGTCCCGTCATGTCCATTTGTCTTATTCATAATCATTTGTCTCGTGCAAGTCATTTGTAATGTTCATGTCCATTCGTCCCATTCATGTCCATTCGACCCATTCATGTCTATTTGCCTTCTTCATGAACAACTGACATGTTCAAGTCATTTGTAACCTTCAAGTCCATTTGTCCCATGCAGTTCCATTTGTCTCGTTCAAGTCCATTCGTCCCGACAGGTCCATTTGTCCATTCAAGTGAATTCGTACCGTCAGGTTTATACGTCCCGTTCAGGTCATTAGTCCCCTAAAAGTATTTTGTCCCGACAGGTCCATTCGTCACATTCAGGTCCATTCGACCTGTTCATGTATAGCTCTCTAATTTATGATAATTTGTCTTGTTCAAGTCATTTGTAACGTTCAATCCCATTAGTAACGCTCAGGCCCATTCGTCCCGTTCAGATCCTCTGAGCCGTTCATATCCATTTACTCATTCATGATCAATTGTCATTTTCATGCCATTTGTAACGTTCAAGTCCATTTTCTTGTACACATCTATTCATCTCATCCAAGTCTATTCGTCCCACTTCGTCCAATCGTCCCATTCGGTCCATTCGTAACATTCAGGTCCATTCGATCCGTTCATTTCTAACTCTCTTATTTATGATCAATGGTCTTGTTCACATCATTTGTAACGTTCAAGGAAATTTGTAACGCTCAGGCCCACTCATCCCGTTCAGCTCCATTACACCCGTTCATGTCAATTCAACGTTCAAGTCCATTCGTCCCGTACAGGACCAAATGTCCCGTTATGGTTCATTCGTACCGTTCATGTCCATTCGTCCCGACTGATCCATTCGTCATTTAAGTGCATTCGTCCCGTCAGGTTCATTCGTCCTGGTCCAGCTCATTCGCCTCGTTTAGGTCAATTCGACCCGTTCATGTCAACTTGACTTTTTCATGATCAATTATCATGTTCAAGTCCTTTGCAACGTTCAAGTAAATTGTCTCGTCCAGCTCCATTCGTCACGTTCTTGTCTATTCGTCCCTACATGTCCATTCGTCACATTCAGTTCCATTCGATCCGTTCATGTCTATTTCTCTTATTTATGATCATTGGTCTTGTTCAAGTCATTTGTAACGTTCAAGCCCATTTTTAACGCTCAAGCCCATTAGTGTTGTTGCGTGGTATTTTTTGGTCGTGATATTTTAAGATTATTGTATTAACTAACCATGGATGAATAATGTCGTACAATCCTGAGATCTGATAACCATTATAAGATTCAGGTGAGATATCTCAACTTCACTTGTCATTATTACAACTTGTCGCTTACTAGTCGCTGCTTCTAAATACACTATTTGATCAATTCATCAATTTTCAAAGCATACAACAATTTACTCAAAATTTTCTGTAATAATATTTTTTGATTGTATACTATTTTGGAATGAATTCTCAAGAGTTCAAAGCAATTGTTTAATTTCTTGAGAATGGGAGTTTTCTAGAGACAAGCAAGCTCACTGCTCAACAACTCTGGAATTTTAAGAGGAAAGCGGCTAACTATACTCTCTCTGAAGGAGACCCGAAAAGACTGTATAAAGTAAGGTCACTTCGATTATTAATGTATTCTTTTAATAGTCAATCCTGCGGGTTGGGATTACTAATATTATCATTTTCTTACAAATATTTTTCTTTTCTTCCGTATCTTATCAATATATAAAATGATCCTTGACTTGTTTTGTTTCAGTGAGATTAAAAAATTATAACTGATGAAGATTATTTGAAATTAACGAAGTGTCCCTGTAACATAATCCTAATCGCTCATTGTGGTGTGCTTGTATTCTTAAATTAATTAAACAATTAAAACATTATTATACATGACTAAATCTGGTTATATTTGGTTATGTTCAAGCCTCTCGTAGTCTTTTTGTAAGAAAATATACTTTTATGTTTTCGAACGATACGGAGCTCGTTAGCAGTGACTTTTTGGAAAAGCTACCGAAACCGATTTAAGATTCCAACTAATCGTATAATCGATACACAATTATATAATCGTATAATTGTATAAGGTTGACTAAAAATCGAGTAGATGTTTCTTTTTGTTAAATAACATCGTTTATCGCGATAATTTTGTGTCTAGAAAGTTATACAAAATAGTCAAGAGATGAACCTTTTGTGTCTAGAAAGTTATACAAAATAGTCAAGAGATGAAACATTCTTAGTGAACAACTGAAACAGAAGAGGCACTATGATAGAAAAGTTTCGCAAAATAGGTAATAGTATAATTAATTACAGATGCTCAAGTAATGATTAATATTGAATTGCCAATATTCAAAATTTTACATGTTACAGATTGTGGAAGCTAGCAACCTAGAAAATAGATTTGTTAAATGCGCGTATGTATATTAAATATGAAAATGTATGTAGGTAATTACGGTATGTTTTTTAGACTTCTCACAATAAAGCTCTCCTTGCGTATAACGTAGTATTATTTTACGGAATTAAATATAACAAAATAACTTAATTTATTTAGAAGATTAAAATTCTTAAATGCATGACAAGGGAAGATGACTCTAACAGTAAATATACGTTAGCTTCACAATAATCGATTGGTGTACCTAGTATTCACAAATATTAGATATAATCTCTATATCGAGACATACCGTATTTATTCGAATAGTAGCCCAAGCGATTATTGTTTTTTATGACATTTTCTGACCAATAATTTTTGTGACTTTTCAAGAATATCATATGTTGGTACAATTTATGTAGTATAGTCGGTTGATAATCGTATTGCGACTAATATTAGATAAAGAAATTTTCTCAGGGTACCCGTGGTAAATTTGTATTTGCTAATTTGGGGGGGGGGGGGCTATTATTGGAGGTAGGCGCTTATTCGAATAGGGGCTACTATTAGAGTATATATGGTACGGTATATTGTTTATAAATGAAACATATTTACGCTTGATACAATAAAAAAACTTTAAATGAAGCAAAAAGTAATCGGTTTCTACCGTCATAGTATAGTTTTGTCTCAATATTTATTGATCTTAAAATAGACCAGATATAAAATAAGGTGATGACATCCTTTACGCCAACATTCCTAAATTAAAAAAGATGCCTAACACCAAACAACAAAGTAAATTTCTAGGCCCATAAACTGTCACACGCATAACCGATAGTCATGTCGTCATTCCTAACCCGAAAAGTAGCACTGGGATGAAGAAGGAGAAAAAGATTCCTATCGATTTACTACTACCTTTTCACGAACGAGAGCTTGAGATTAGACGAGGTACAAGGAAGTCAGAAAATAGTACGGTTGATTCAATATGCAAGAAACCTCTAAAGGTAAATACTTGTAAGTGCAAAAAGTAACGTGACTGAATTTTCACATTCTTTCTTTCTTTGTAGTCTCAACATCTGTTTGGATTTTCAGAACAAACGATTCTTTCTAGATTACATGACCTCAAGGTATGTACCAACTCTCGATTATAGAATCTGCAACAATTGATGTAAATTAGTGATTACGAAATATTTTTTTGAGAAGGTGGATTAAGTTATTTTATCGATTGTAATCAATTATTTCTCCAGGTACTTCTCCAACGAAACGTTCGAGACAACACGTTCATCACGCCATTGCACAAGGACTTGCATAATAAACTGCCTCGCTACCATGAATTTGTACGCAACACATTCTTATTTAGTTTTCTTAGCGACACCACCGAAGACGAAATGGTAATTATTATTTTTGAATAATTTTCTGACTGCAATGACACTGCATAGTTCACATGTTTCGATTTCTATACTTTTAGAGAGCAGAAATTCGAGAAATTCTATTAAATTGGACCTCAGAACTCTACCCTAAGTTTGGAGATTCACTTGCAGCAAAGTACACGCTTAAAGTTTTATATGGAGTAGTAAGTAAATTTTAATTAGTGTATTAATCTTACCCGTGCGCACTATACAATTATGAAAAATATTAATTAAGGTTAGATATCCCCAGGGTTGGGTTCAAGTACAATTTACTTAAGTACTTCTGTAATTAAGTACATTTTTTTAGTACTTGTACTTGTACTTAAGTACTTTCACCATTTTCCGTTGTACTTGTACTTGTACTTAATTACTTTCCTCATTTTTCTAAAGTACTTGTTACTCGTGACTTTTTCATCATTCAATATATTTCCAACACATATCATTGATGTTCCTCAAATGCCATCTCAAATAAAGTAGTGTTACTTAATACTTAGTGTATTAGGAATTGTGTTCGTGTCAAGGACTACTGCTAAATCAATTAAATAGATTTGGATGATACTATATAAACTATGTATTTAGCAATTTCTACTATTAGTACGAGAGATTTATCATAAGAGCTTGGGAAGTACTTCTACTTGTACTTAAGTACTTTAAGTTTACCTGTACTTGTACTTGTATTGTACTTGAATATCTGAAAAGTAGTAGTACTTGTACTTAAGTACTTTCAAATGTACTTGAACCCAACCCTGGATATCCCCTACTTTATACTAATATAATAATAATAATCATTTATAAATCGAAAATTCCATTGTAGATATGTTCAAATGCGCAGTACAGAGGTAATGTGTGAGAATGTATGTGTGTGTTTGTGTACCCATGTCATGTGATCACGTTTTGAATGCCTCTATAAATAGGTGTGTTTTTAGTTTTTTCTTGAAGATAGATAGTGACGACAAGTTTCGGATGTTTGGGGAGTCGATTCCATTCGGTGGGAGCCGCAATGGAGAAAGATCTGTCGCCCAGTGTCTTGGATGATTTGGTGATGGGGTGTTCAAGAGATGTAGAAGCACCTGATCTGAGTGCACGATGTGGATGTTGCTTTACCTTCACGAGTTCTTCGATGTATGAAGGAGCGAGAGAGTGGATGACTTTGAAGGTGATCAAGAGGATCTGATATATGCATCAATAATTGAAGGGCAGCCAGTGAAGTTCTTGTAGGAGGGGAGATGATGGGGAGAACTGAGGGGAAAGGTAGATGAGCCTGGCAGCACTATTCTGAACACGCTGGAGACGAGCAAAGAGTTTGCTAGGATGACCGTAAAGAAGGCTGTTTGCAGTAGTCGAGACGAGATGTAATTAGTGCGTTGATTAGTGTCTCACATACATCTCGAGAAAGATATTTCCTTATGCGGCGGATGTTATAGATGAAGTAAAAACAGGAAGATGAAACTCTGGTTGCATGTGCTGACAATGAAAGATGTTTGTCAAACCAGGTTCCAAGGTTCCACACCCCATGTGATGCCGAAATGTAGGAGTTACCAACACAGATTCCCTCAATATGGGTTTTGGCTTTTTGTTGTCTAGTTCCAATGACCTGGAATTCTGTTTTTGAATCATTTATTTAGTTAGGGAATTTTAGCCCAAATTATAGGTCAACCTTGAAAAAAATTGTTACCAAACAATTTCTACACTAGCGTCTTCTCCTGTGTCCGAATAAACATAGAAAAAAAGTTGCAAGCCCAAAGCTGTGAGGAAAATTTTTTACACCCCTTCAAACCTGGGGACCATGGGCCAAAAATCGCCGATATTTTTACCTTTTTCTTATCATTAAAATCAATTTATATGGTGTATTTTGGAACAAGGAATTGTTTAGAACCACCCATTTTATGCTAGCATTAATAGAACCTCTCGAACTTTGAAAATTTACTCTAAAAATTCGAATATCTGAAATCTAATACTACAAAAGTTAGGCCCTATCAAATAAATTACTTGTTGAATATTCCCGCCCGTCCCAATTTTACACTCCGTCCGGATTCATTTACTATTAACTTATGAACTTAAAAGTGCAAAATATTATCTATTGACTGATGTTAACTTTAAATATTCCTAATGTATCAATTTTAATAAGTCAAGAATTTTAGAGCATTACTTTTATATTTTGGGCATTGCCTTGTGTTTTTCTAATTAAATTAAATGAGAATATGTATTATTTTATATTGGATATGTTGTTTCATATTAATGGAATTAAAAAGAAAAAGAAAATCCCGTCCGCCGTCCATATTTTCTAAAAAATCTGGATGATAATCAAGTAAATTTTTTACATGTATTTATGTTGCGGTGTGTACCCACACACACTGTCATGTTAGTGTGTGCAGCTACATACTGCTGTATGACCGCACACAATCAGTGTATTAGTGTGTGCGGGCACACACTGGTACCTGCACACAATTAATGACTAGACTACATTGTATCAATAAACACTAAGGAGTTTGTGTAATTGGGAAAGAGATCGAATGCTGGCTGCTATCTTCGTGTATTCGGTACATCAAACTATAATTTTTTATTGCGTAATAAAAATTATTTAATTATAAACAGGAGTGTTAGAAATGTTGTAATAGCCTATTTTTCTGTTAACTGTTAACAGCATTACTCTTGCTGTTTACAGCTTATTACTGTGCCGACTATACTATAGTATAGTGGCCCAGTATTGGTCTTAGTGCCTTGGTTATTATCCTTCCGTATCCTCTCCACAGAACAGAGTTTTATCAACTAAGAGCCCAAAATTTCAGGATAGGTGTCTCATGGGTTACAGATGTGCACCTGGGGTCACAATCTATTAATTTCGATTTGGAAAAATAGTTAATGGGACTTTTAGGTTTTTTTGTCCCATAAGAAAATAAATCCAATAACAAGAATTTTTTTAGAATAATTAGTATCAGAAAAGTATTTTGCAACTGAAAGCTCTTCACGATTTTTTTAATCCGTCCTCATTTTCCTGATAATTAGGCTCAAAGTTGCCACAATTCACCCTTAACTTTCTAAAATCGTATATTCATTAATATTCAGTTATGCATTATCTCGTGGTTTCGATGAAGATCTACTATTTATGAATAATTCAATTACATTCAGTGTTATTTCGATTCAAGTTATTGTTGATATTATAATTACAATAAAGAATTCTAGTATTTATGAATAATTAATTTACATTCAATAGCTATTACTATACAAATCAATTTCTGATATCATATTACAATAATTTATTCTATTTATATGAATAATTCAATTTGATTCAATAGCTGTTGCTATATAAATCGAATTCTAAATACAATAGTTGTATTGATGATTTCTCCTATATGAAAATTCAATTTCACTCAACAGTTATTCAATTTCAGAACGCTTTCTGATATTCGAACAATGGATTAATGAGATGGAATATCTATTTGTAGAAATATTTTCTGTGTGTGCTTGGTGCCCGAAATGTATTAGAGTGTAAGGGGGGGGTTTATAACGCATTTATTTCAAGCTTCTTCAAGAATCTCTTATACAATATTAATAAACTGACGTAATTAATTATAATTAACTCCGTCTATAATTGACATAATATTATATAGATGCTTCCAATTTGTTTAATAGGGATCATCGAGTGTGCGGAATTGAAATTTGGTTCCAAATTAATTTTACTTAGTAAATTCAAGTTGACATTGCAATTGGTGTTAAATTATTAATAATTTTTATTAAATATTTATACTAATTAGCTAAATATCATTTATCTCAGAGATGATGCAAGATAGAAACAAACTTACAATTTATCAATTGATACTTATGCCACATAATACCTCTACAAATGTGTCTTGACACCTTGAGATGATGATGACATCGTAAAAAATTAGTTTTCACAATTTTGTGAAATATATAATTCGAATGGGTTGGTTGGTGGTGGGTGATCACCCAACACGCACATAAAAACTGCTGAGTCATCACCTATTATTTTCCACTGAAACTTGAATATCTTTGAAATGAAGTGAGCTAAAATGAAACTTCCAACTCACTAAGGGTCATTACATTCCGAAAACACCTAGCTTAATTAATTTAACACCTTCATAGTGATAATTACATGTCGAAAAAAATCCAAAATTGCACCTGTGCAGACAGTATGTTCCATTGGAGGCACTATTAATAAACCACCACCAAAATATAGTGCCACCAAAGGAACATGCGTCGGCACAGGCTGCAATTTTGGATTTTTTTTTTACACTCCTTCTTTAGAAATTTTTATCAAGCCAATTTTCAGTAAATTAATCAAGTATAGAGTATCTGGAAACACTTACGATGGGTGTAGATAAGGGGGGGTAGAGGAGTTTTAATCACTCCAGATATTATACAAACTGTGAACTATATGCCCATACTATACATATAGTATATTACTCTGCTTGCGGTGTAAGCGCCACACTACTGAAGGTGCAGGGAGTCGGGGGGGCAAGGGGGGACGAATCACTCTATTTACTATAACGAACACTTCCTAAATTCTCTTGGAGGGGGGGGGGGGGGGGGGGGCGAGAAGTACTTTTGGGGGGGCAGTCGCCCCCCCGTAGCTACGTGCCTGGTTCAGGCAACCGTTGACGTTCGTTCAGTTCGTTCAGCGTAAATGCCATAAAAGTCTTGCGTTCAGTTCGTTCAGTTCAAGTTGAATAAGTTCGTTCGTGAACCTTTCATTCCCTGGTTTGTATGTACCGAATACACGAAGATAGCAGCCAGCATTCGATCTCTTTCCCAATTACACAAACTCCTTAGTGTTCATTGATACAATGTAGTCTAGTCATTAATTGTGTGCAGGTACCAGTGTGTGCCCGCACACACTAATACACTGATTGTGTGCGGTCATACAGCAGTGTGTAGCTGCACACACTAACATGACAGTGTGTGTGGGTACACACCGCAACATAAATACATGTAAAAAATTTACTTGTTTATCATCCAGATTTTTTAGAAAATATGGACGGCTGACGGAATTTTCTTTTTCTTTTTAATTCCATTAATATGAAACAACATATCCAATATAAAATAATACATATTCTCATTTAATTTAATTAGAAAAACACAAGGCAATGCCCAAAATATAAAAGTAATGCTCTAAAATTCTTGACTTATTAAAATTGATACATTAGGAATATTTAAAGTTAACATCAGTCAATAGCTAATATTTTGCACTTTTAAGTTCATAAGTTAATAGTAAATGAATCCGGACGGAGTGTAAAAATTGGGACGGGCGGGAATATTCAACAAGTAATTTATTTGATAGGGCCTAACTTTTGTAGTATTAGATTTCAGATATTCGAATTTTTAGAGTAAATTTTCAAAGTTCGAGAGGTTCTATTAATGCTAGCATAAAATGGGTGGTTCTAAACAATTCCTTGTTCCAAAATACACCATATAAATTGATTTTAATGAAAAGAAAAAGGTAAAAAATATCGGCGATTTTTGGCCCATGGTCCCCAGGTTTGAAGGGGTGTAAAAAAATTTCCTCACAGCTTTGGGCTTGCAACTTTTTTTCTATGTTTATTCGGACACAGAAGAAGACGCTAGTGTTGAAATTGTTTGGTAACAATTTTTTTCAAGGTTTTGAGTTATAATTCCCTAACTAATTAGAAGCTTATTGGTGAGAAACCAGGTGCGGACATCAGAGACACATGACTCAATGGCGGCAAGTGCTGATCTTTCAGATGTTAATGAGCCTGGTATAAAAGATAGATAGAGCTGAGTGTCATCTGCGTAGCAGTGGATGTTAGGCAGATGTGATTTAATGAGTTTGAAGAGAGGACTTGTGTAGAGAGAAAAGAGAAGAGGACCAAGACAGGACCCTTGAGGCACACCATATTCAACTTGATGGTCAGAAGATGAAATGCCGTTTACTGAGTGCGAATTGTTTTCTACCAGAGAGATAAGATTCAACCCAGGTTAGAACAGTGCCAGAGATCCCGAAGCACGTGTTAAGACGTTGGAGTAGTAGAGTGTGATCGACTGTGTCAAGTGAAGCACTTAGATCGAGTAGAACGAGGAGTGTAACATGTTGACGGTTCATGTTCAGCAGGATGTCATTTTTAACCCTTAGTAGTGCCGTCTCTGTGCTATGATGTTGGCGGTAAGCAGACTGCATCTTCGGGAGGAGATCGTGGACGTTGAGATGGTCAACTAATTGTAAAGCGGCCGCTTTTTCGAAAAGTTTAGACACGAAAGGAAGATTTGAAATAGGACGATAGTTGAGCAGAACGGGATCCAAGTGTTGTTTTTTAAGCTTTGGACGGATTATTGCGCGTTTCAATGATGAACAAAAGTGACCGGTTTTGAGACAGGTGTTGATAAGTTTCTTCAGGACAGGCGTAAGGATCTGTATTGAAGATTTTACTATTCAGGATGGAATAGGGTCAGTATCACACGTCTTATTCATGGATTTAACCAGGCTGGTGATGTCTTGATCAGACAGCTCACGGAATTCTGTGAAAAGAGACATGTTGGGTGTTGATGGATCGAGAAGAGCTGAGTGAGGTAGCGGATTTAAAGAGTTAATACTGGCCAAGATGTTATCTATCTTCAGAGTGAAGAAATCTGCGAATTTTTGAGAAGAGATTACGTCATCAGAGAGCGATGGTAGCTGTAGTAATTGTTGTTATCGATTCAGCCCAAGCAGTATCTTAGCCTCCTGAAATAACTTGCGTTTGTCATCACAGTTCTGGTTTACCCAGTCAGAGTAAAACTCGCGACGGATGAGATTCATTAAGTAGGTAGCAATATTTTTCTTTTTGTGATAATCAACCAGATCATCAGCCAGATCCGAGAGGCGCCATCTCCTTTCTGATTTCCTTTTCACCTGTTTAGACTATTTGGTGGCTTGGTTAAAGCATGGGACTTGACGGCGTATGATGATGAACTTCTTTCGAGAAGGGGCATGTTGTTCGCATAAGCAAGATAGAGTATTATTGTAACAATCCAGGAGAGCATCAGGGTCATCAGGTGGATTCTGACGAAGCTCAGTTGAAGCGAGATTTTCGAGGGAGAGTTGCATATCAATGGTCTTGGAGCGGATAGTGACCTCCTTTGCCTCAAGATGGGGTTTCGGGAGAGACAATGAGCATGAAATAGAGAAATGGTCCGAGAAGAGTTCGTCAGCAGCAGGATCAGAAGAAAGTATCTGATCAGATGAGCGGGTGATTATGAGATCCAAGGTGTGTCCCTTTTCATGCGTAGGGACGTGGACGTGTTGGACTAGGGAAAAAAGACTCAAGAAGTTCCCTTAACTGTGCGGACTCAGGTGGAATATCCATACGAATGTTGAAGTCGCCGATGATGATGAGTGGTTCTGTGCAAAAACCACAGATTCAAGGAAGGACGAAGACTCATCAATGAAGGTGGAGGTGGTCACAGGGTGATTATCTGAGTAAGGAGGCCTATAGATGACAATTACACGTATCCGAGTGTTGTTCTTAGACATGGTCCAGTCAGCAGAATCAAAGGATGAGTGTTGTCTAGGTGAGCTTCGTCACGGACTACTAGATACCCGGACGCGACAAAGCCAAACCACAGTCAAAAATGCGTAGGCTGAACATTGTATGACTGAAAATATGGTCAATTCTGTATTTTTAGTCACTAAATTTGGTATCTAACACAATCTTTGGGCGCTGAATTAAAAAATGACAACTTCAAGGTTCAAACACTCACTCCCCGCCCTAATTTTGGCAAAAAGGCGTGGTCACACCCAAATATGGTCAATTAGATATTAATGTTCTATTACTTCATCATAACACTAAATTCGCAATATCCTCTTAACTAGGAATGATATTGTTGAAAATATGATTAATAAATTGTTGAGCTAAATATATATTACTACGTTACGGTCGTGACCTTCGGTATACAATGCCTGACTTGCTAGGCGAAAATTTGTGTACCATGGATTACTTAAAGTGCATTGAAAAATGGAGAATTGATCTTTATTCCAATAATTAGCAATGATAGAGCTGAAAAGTGTATTATAACTATATAGGAATATGGTATCCAGGTATACATAGCACCCTCCAGAATTGCGATATGTCATCATCTGATGACGTTATGGTAATTTTGGTTGCGAATTATCTTGTTTTTCTAGCATACTTTTAACATAGTTAAACGCGTTATAAATGTTCAAAATTGAAATATGGTTATACCCAGAAGTAGTTGAATAAAATATATCGAAATTATAAATGGAATGTTGACACATTCCTCGGTTAGCATGAAAAATGTATATTTCCAAAAATGTGCCATAACTCAAAAACTATTAATGTTATGTAAACTAGACTGGTACTGATCTATCTGGAATAGGTAACTTCCTATTCATCGATAATACATTTTCTATGCCTAACTTCAATAATCTTTGAGATAATGAGATAATTAACACTTAATTCATTATTAGGTAATGACTCACTATCTCAAAGATTATTGAAGTTAGGCATAGAAAATGTATTATCGATGAATAGGAAGTTACCTATTCCAGATAGATCAGTACAAGTCTAGTTTACCGTTATCGGAAAATTCGTCGCCGGAAAATTCGTCGCGGAAAATTGGTCGCCGGAAAATTGGTCGCGTGGAAAATTAGTCGCGTGTTCAATGGGTGCAAGGTTGTTTATTTATTTCTCTTCGATAATATGGTTTCTTCAATTGGGTGTTAAAACCGCAATACTAATTATCCATTTATCTTTTAATTCTATTATCTAATATGGATTCGTCACTTTCAATGTAAACACCCTCAGTTACTTTTATTAAAGCATATCTAACTGGCTATGTATACTACATACGTGTATTTCTATCTATATTTAATTAAATCTATAAACCTCATCAACATTGTCAAATAATGGCTACTCCATTAACCATTCAAAGTATCAAGAGTGAAAGACAGAAGGATAAAGCAACTGTTGAAGGCTTTATTTACACACTCAACAGAATGTCGATTGATGTCGAGTACTGGGTATGCGAAAAGCGCGCGGCGTTTGCAATTCAAGAATACATACGAGAAGCAACAATATAATAAAACCCACAACTTCATCAGAATTGATTTGTGGACATTCTCATGGATCCTACCCAGCTAAGTTAGAAATGTTAAAAGCTTATAACATCCTAAAGATTCATGCTTCTGATTCGGAAATGAGTCGCAGAACATATACAGAAAAATCCAGACTGAAGCACTAGCTTCAGAGTATAGTCAAGACATGGAGTATGGGATTAAACTCAAAATGCTGCCGAGTCTGGAATTTGTGCCAGAAACTTATGTACGTAGTTGATAGTTGCCCCAATATCTTAATGACAGAATCCCCCCAATCAGCATGCAATATTGCGAAGTATTTTGAAGACTACTATATTGGCAAAAAGATTCCTGACAATACTCGACGGATACCTCCATTACCTAACAGATTATGGAACATGTACACAAGAATACTTAATAACATGCCTCGTTCTAATAACTGTGTTGAAGGATGGCGCAACGCCATCAAATCAGGGATATGCCATGCGCACCCAAGCTTTCTTAAGCTTTTGTTCCACTTACAGAGGGAACAATCCCTTCAAGAAGCGATTAATGCTAAGTGGGAAGGTGGGTCCATTAAGCAACGATCTAAACAGTCCATCGAACAGGAAAAAAGACTACAAAATATCGTTGGAGACTATCAAAAACGTGATATATTGGTTTATCTTCGTGGCATTGCCTATAATTTTAACTTCTGATCATACAATATTTTTCTGACTTGTGCTTCCCTAGTCCTCTCATTATTCATATTTATTATAAAGAAACTGTTATTGAACTCATTTTATAAATAAAAGAACTATATACTACATTAGATAGAGCTACTGGTTAAGAATTGTCCCTGCGACTAATTTTCCGGCGACCAATTTTCCGGCGACCAATTTTCTGGCGACGAATTTTCCGCCATTCAAAGTTTTCATAACATTCATAGTTTTTGAGTTATGGCACATTTTAGGAAATATACATTTTTCATGTCAACCGAGGAATGTGTCCACATTCCATTTATAATTCCGATATATTTTATTCAACTACTTTTGGGTATAACCATGTTCCAATTTTGAACATTTATAACGCGTTTAACTATGTTAAAAGTATCCTAGCAAAACAAGATAATTCGCAACCAAAATTACCATAACGTCATCAGATGATGACATATCACAATTCTGGAGGATGCTATGTATACCTGGATACCATATTCCTATATAGTTATAATTCACTTTTCAGCTCTATCATTGCTAATTATTGGAATAAAGATCAATTCTCCATTTTTCAATGCACTTTAAGTAATCCATGGTACACAAATTTTCGCCTAGCAAGTCAGGCCTTCTATACCGAAGGTCACGACCGTAATGTAGTAATATATATTTAGCTGAACAATTTATTAATCATATTTTCAACAATATCATTCCTAGTTAAGAGGATATAGCGTATTTAGTGTTATGATGAAGTAATAGAACATTAATATCTAATTGACCATATTTGGGTGTGACCACGCCTTTTTGCCAAAATTAGGGCGGGGAGTGAGTTTTTGAACCTTAAAGTTGTCATTTTTGAATTCAGCGCCCAAAGATTGTGTTAGATACTAATTTAGTGACTAAAAATACTGAATTGACCATATTTTCAGTCATACAATGTTCAGCCTACGCATTTTTGACTGTGGTTAGGCTTTGTCGCGTCCGGGTATCTAGTAGTCCGTGGCTTCGTTTATATTGCGAATAATTAGTGCAAGTCCTCCACCCTGACGTGGTGTTCGCCTTACTTGGTCGAAGAACTTGTATCCAGATGGAGTGCATTCAGCGCGTGCAGCATCATCTCTCAGGGTAAGCCAAGTCTCAGTGATGGCGATTATGTCAGGGGTGTGCTCATAGATGTGATCAAGAAAGTAAGCGGATTTGTTCTTGATGTTACGAGCATTTATGTATCTGAAAGACATCTTGGTTGTGTGTCTATGGGGGACAGGTGGTAAGGTTGTGATAAGGTTGATTATATTTAAAGGATTGTGTTGAGAGCGGGGTACGAATAGAGATCGGTGTGTAGATATAAATGTATCGATTGAATATGATGTCGCAGGGTAAGGAGTGTGACACGAATCGATTTGATGTCGCTTGAATCGGCTTGATACGTAGCTGACACGAATCGATTGGAGTTGGAAGTAGTCCTGACCGCTGATTGGTAGCTGATATATAAAATGCCTTTGATGATAGCTCCATCGGAGTGCTGTAGTTTGTTTAAGCTAAGCTGTTTAGTTTTATTTGAATCTGTTTTTAGTTTATTCGAAGTTTTAGTAACTTCCATTCCTCATTAAAACAACTAAACGATATCGCTGGACAATTTTTATGCGATTATCAGCCAAGTGATACTGAAAAGAAAATTGGGGATGGAAATTGCCTCTTCAGATGCCTTTAGAAGATAATTACAGGAAGCCAAGAAAGCCACCTTCAAATTCGCTCTATAATTTCTCATTTTTTAGCAAGCGAAGGAACAAAGAAACTAGCATGCTATTTTCGTCAAAAAGGTGTTACTCCATGCGACTACTTTTTGGGTGAAAATTTCGTTTGTCTTGAAGGAATGTTTTCTAATTACACCTTTTACCCCAGGGCAACGAAAGGATTTAATTAAACATGAAATCAAGAGTAATTTATTAGTAAGAAATCATCTTGATAATAACTTGTAAGAAACCCATGGTCCAAATTAAATATTGAAATAATTATATATTATTTACTATGAATGTCTATGATATATGTGTCTATGATATAATATGATATCACTTACATAAGGTTTGTATTAAGTTGAGATCGCTTAATATGAAGCCTCTATTATATATACAATTTTGTCACTTTAATGTCCACAATAAAATAACCTGGCTGATAGCATAACTATGATATTTTGAAAGCTTTTGAAATTTCTATAGTGAATACCTGTTCTTTAGAAACCACTAAGATAATTAGGATTATTTTCATTTTATTATAATGTAAAAATTTTAATTAAATTCTTTTAACTTAATTATAGGTAATGGAATATAAGTCTATCATTTTTTCTGGGGACCCCATGTCGAGTTTATAAACATTACATGATTCAGTAATTCCATCAAGGTACGCAGGATTTGAAACTTTTAACCTTATGGTAAATCTGGCTAATAGTGGTTTACGATAATAATATTTATTCTTCACTAAGATGTTACTTTTCATTATATTATGTGCAATTTTTGTGTTGTTTATGAGAACTCTTTTTATGAGATTTTAATTAATGCTTGTACTTTGTTTTCAATTATATACTGTATGTATTAATTATTAATAAATATATTATAATGTCAATGTTTACTTCTATCTAACACTTTTGTTGGTATATATCTCAGGAACTTTAAAAAAGAGAGAGGAGTTAGCGCTAAACAAGAGTAATTATGAAAATATATAAATAGACAAATTTATGATCTAACAAACCACAAGTGAAGTTGGGATATCTCACCTGAATCTCATAATTGTATGCAGATCTCAGAATTGTACGACATTATTAATCCATGGTTAGTTAATACAATAATCTCAAAATACCACCCAACAGTCCTATTCAGTTCCATTCTTCCCGTTCATCTCCATTCACCGTTCGAGTCCATTCGTCCCGTACAGGTCCATATGTCCCGTTAAGGTCCATTCCTCCATTCAAGCGCATTCGTACCGTCAGGTTCATTTGTCCCGTTCAAGCACATTCGTCCTGTTCAGGTCCATTCGTCCCATTCAAGTAAATTCCTGCCGAAGCACCATTCGTCCATTCAGGTCCATTTATTCGGTTCAAATGCATTCGTGCGGTTCAAATGCATTCGTCCCGTCAGGTGCATTTGTTGTATTTAAAATGATTTGTCTCGTGCAAGTCATTTGTAACTTTCATGTCCATTCGTCCCGTTCAAGTCCATTTATCCGTTCAAGTGCATACGTTTCGTTTTTTCAGTCGTCTCCTTCAGGTCCATTTGTCCCGTTCTAGTCTATTTGTCCCGTGAGGTCCATTCGTCCTGTTCATCTCTATTCGTCCTATTCATGGCAATTCGATCCGTTCGTGTCTATTTGCCTTATGTATGATGAATTGTCAAGTTCAAGTCATTTGTAACTTTCAAGTCAATTTGTCTCGTACAGGTTCCTTCGTCAGGTTCTTGTCAATTCGTCCCGCTTGGTCCAATCGTGCCTTTCAGGTCAATTCGTCCCGTTAATCTCAATTCGACCTTTTCAAGTCCATTCGTCCCGTAAAGGTCCATTTGTCCCGTTCAGGTCCATTCGTCCCGACAGGTTAAATTTTCCAGTTCTGGTACATTCGTCCCCTTCAAGTCAATTTGTCCCGTCAGGTCCATTCGTCACATTCAGGTCCATTAGACCCGTTTATGTCAATCTCAGTTATTTATGATAATTTGTCTTGTTCAAGTCATTTGTAACGTTCAATCCCATTAGTAACGCTCAGGCCCATTCGTCCCTTTCATGTCTATTCGACCCGTTCATGTCCATTAACTCATTCAAGATCAATTGTCATTTTCTAGTCATTTATAAAGTTCATGTCCATTTCCCGTACACATATTCGTCCGTCCAGGTCTATTCGTCCCGCTTCGTCCAATCGTCCCATATGGTTAATTCGTTCTGTTCAAGTCCATTCTTCCCGTTCATCTCCATTTGTCCCATTCAGGTACATTCAATCCGTTCATGTCTATTTGCCTTATTCATGATCAATTGTCATGTTTAAGTCAATTTGTCTCGGAACAGGTCCATTCGTCACGTTCTTGTCAATTCGTCCCCCTCTGTCCAATCGCATAGGCGTCGGACCCACCCGGCCACACGGCATGGGCCGTGTGGCCGAAAGGGGCTACCCAGCCCTACCCGGCCGTGGATGTAGCGGCCCCGGAGCCTTCGGGCTGGGCGGGCCCATTTCCGGCGCCTATGTCCAATCGTACCTTTCAGGTCAATACGTCCCGTCCCGTTCATCTCCATTCGGCCCTTTCAAGTGTATTCGTCCCGTCCAAGTGCATTCATACCGTCAGGTTCAATCGTCCCTTTCAGGTCCATTCGTCCCATTCAAGTTAATTCCTTCCGACAGCTCCATTCGTCCATTCAGGTCCATTCGAACTAGACTAATGATCATGAATAAGACAAATTGACCTGACTGAACTAATACATTTAAACACGACGAATGGACCTAATTTGACGAATGGACTGGTCTGGACGAAATTACTTGAATGGGACGAATGGACGTGACGGGACGAATCCATTTGAACCGGACGAATGGACTGAATGGACGAATGGAGTTGTCGGGAATAATTGACCTGAATGGGACGAATGGACCTGAATGGCATGAATGTGCCTCAACGGGACGAATGAACCTGAAGGTATGAATGGAGTTAAACGGGACAAATGGACCTTAACGGGACGAATGACCCTGACGGGAAGAATGCACTAGAACGAGACGAATGGATATGAACGAGGCGAATGTACCTGGAGTTTATAATGACTTGAACTAGACAATTGATCATGAAAAAGGCAAATGGACCTGACAGATCGAATGCATTTGAATTGGACGAATGGACCTGAACGTGATGAATGGATCTGAATGTGACGAATGTAGCTGAACGGGATAAATGGACTTTCACTGTACGAATGGACTTGAAAAGGACGAATGGACATGAATGGGACAAATGGACCTGAATGGACGAATGGACCTGTAGTGACGAATTGACTTGAACGAGACAAATGGACCTGAATGGGACGAATGAACCTGTCGTGACGAATTGAGTTGAGGGATACGAATGGACCTGAACGAGATTAATGGAACTGACCGTGGAGAATGGACATGAACGGGAAATTGACTTGAACGGGGCAAATGGACTCCAACGGGACGAATGGACTTGAACGTTACAAATGAATTGAACGAGACAATTGATCATGAATAAAACAAATGGAGATAAACGTGATGAATGGACCAGAACGGGATGAATGCACTTGAATAGGGCGAATGGACCTACGGGACGAATTGACCTGACTGGACTCGAAATGAATAAGACAAATGATCATGAACATTACAAATGGACCTGACGGAGAGAATGCACCTGAACGAGACGAATGATCATGAATAAGACAAATGGACAAAAACGTGGCGGTTGGACTTGAAAGGGACGAATGTACTTTAACATTACAAATGACTTGAATAGACAAATGTTCATGAATAAGAGAAATGGACATAAACGTGATGAAAGGACTTGAATGGGGCGAATGGACTTGAACGGAACGAATGGACCTGAATATGACTCATGGATAAGACGGGACAAATGGACCTGAACGGGACGAATGGAACTGAGCGGACGAATGGAACTGAGCGGACGAATGGAACTGAGCGGACGAATGGAACTGAGCGGACGAATGGACTTGACGGGACGAATGGACTTGAATAGGACGGATGAACCTGAACTGAACGAATGGACATAAACGGGACGAATTCACTTGAACGAGACGAATGGACATGGAAGTTACAGATACCCGAACGAGACTTATGATCATGAATAACAGAAATAGAAATGAACGGGTCGAATGGACCTCAATCGGGTAAATGGACTTGTCGGGACGAATGGACTTGTACGTAGGAATGAACTTAAACGGGACGATTGTACCCGAATGGGAGGAATGGAACTATTTTGACAAAATGACATGAACGGGACCAATGGATCTGTAAGGGACAAATGGACTTGAAAGTTACAAATAACTTGAACATGAAAATTCGATCATGAATAAGACAAATTGACATGAACGGTACGAACAGAACGCTGCCAGGATTTTTCACCTAGGGGAGGCATAGAAATTGCCAAGGGGGGCAAACTTTATAATGTTGTTAGATCTAGCAGTGGACGTTACCAAAAACTAGGCGATAAAGATGAAGCTTTCTAGTTCAATGTCCTGCAAAGTATGAAAAGTTTCCTACATTAATCAATACATTCTACAGCTTAACTACTTGCTATAACGACAGTTAATTCAATTTTGATAGGCAACAGGTCTAAAGTAAAATGTGTATTGGGTTTGTAAAACAGAACATTAGAAGTTAGAACTGAAGTTGCCAAAATAACTAGGAATATCCTACAAGGCGTGTCTAGATTACTAACAGTACATTCCTGTCAACCGTACAGGGATTTCAACCATTTTGGATGTTCTGTCCAGGCGTACAGGGATGTGTTAAATTTGTACATGGATTACTAGTTTGGATAAATTATTGATTGTTTGTCGAATAATTCATAACCGTAAATGTAGCATTTTGTTTTGTTTTTAATTAATACCCTATTCAAGCTACAGGGATTCTCTGTACAAACTATCTATATATTGCAATATTATCTGCGTTACTAAGTGATTATTTTGATTTATGTCAAACTTAATAAGAATAAATAACATGTTGTATGTATATCTTGACACACAATAAAATGCTATGGTACATTTAATGAATTCATTTTAAGTGAAGATTTACATATTAGACGAGCGAGCGAAGCGAGCGAGAATAGAATTTGAGGTGTCTAGGGATCTTGACCAATGTATAGGGAAAATTGGAGCCCCATACAAGGATATGACTCAAATCGATTGGAAAGTGTGAACTCATTAAATTGAATTCAAATACATCAATGAATCAAAGGAATAAAATAGTGCAATTTCAGGGGTACTGTCTATAGACTTTTGAGGTTTGATAATTTTTATAATCAAAAGAAACAGCCGGAAAAGTCCTTTACAAATAATTTATCAATTTTGGAGTTTTTTGACAGTCATTGCACCAAAAAAGGTTTTTCTTAATTTTAACTTCATAAATGAATGTTAATGAACGATGTGCAATTTCAGGGGTACTGTATGTCGACTATTGAGCTTAAATATTATTTAGCATCAATGGAAACAGCCGGCAAAGTCCTCAATCTACGTTTTATAATTTGGAGTAATTTACAGTCATTGAACTAAAAAAAGTTTTTTCTTGATATATACCTAATAAATGAATATTAATGTACCTAGAGCAATTTCAGGGTTAGTATATGTACACCTTTTACGAAATATAATTTTTACATTCAAATGGAAAAGCCGTCAAAGTCCTTCACCACGAATTTATTAATTTGGGAGTTTTTACAGTAATTGATCTAAAAGGTTTTTTCTTGATTTAAACCTCATAAATGAATGTAAATGAACCAAGTGCAATTTCAAGGTCACTGTCTGTACACTTTTGAGGATAAATCATTTTTTTTATCATCGAAAGGAACAGCCGTCAAAGTCCTTAACCACGCATTTATCAATTTCGGATTTTTTTTACAGTCATTGATCGAAAAAAGGTTTTTTATTGATTTCAAGCTCATGAATGCATGTAATGAACGAAGTGTAATTTCAGGGGCACTATCTGTACACTTTTGACGATTTATAATTTTTATCCTCAAAATTAACATCCGTCAAAGTGCAGAAACAAAGTTTTATCAATTTTGGTTTTGAAAAATAGTCATTGCACCAAAAAAGATGTTTCTTGATTTAAAGTTTATAAATGAAAGTCAATGAACCTAGAGCAGTTTCAAGGTTAGTTTCTGTACACTTTTGACGAAATATAAATTTTAAATTCAAAACGAACAGCCGTCAAAGTCCTTTACCAAAAAATTTTAATTTGGTAATTTTACATTCATTGATCTAAAAAGAGTTTTTTCTTGATTTAAACCTCATAATTGCATTAAATGAACGAAGTGCAATTTCAAGGTGACTGTCAGTACACTTTTGACTAAATATAATTTTTACATTCAAAGGAACAGCCGTCAAAGTGCAGAAACCACGTTTTATCAATTTGGGAGTTTTTTTTAACAGTCATTGCACCAAAAAAGATTTTTCTTGATTTATAGTTCATAAATGAATGTTAGTGAACTATGTACAATTTCAGGGGTACTGTCTGTAGACTTTTGACGATCAATATTTTTGCATCAATAGAAACAGCCGGCAATCTCCTTTTCCACGAATTATCAATTTGGGAGTATTCAACAGTAATTGAACAAAAAAAGGTTTTTCTTGATTTAAAGTTCATAAATGTTTGTTAATGAACGATGTGCAATTTCAGGGGTACTGTCTGTAGACTTTTGACGATAAATCATATTTATCATCGAAAGGAACAGGCGTCAAAGTCCTTTAACGACGTTTTATCTATTTGGAAGTTTTTTTACAGTTATTGAAACAAAAAAGGATTTCTACATTTAAAGTTAATACAATAATATTAACCGTATACTGCCGAATTGCCACATAATGTGGCAGCCCAAAGTATGCTTCGTAAACTGTCCATTCACGTCTGAAAGTTCACGTAAATCGATTTTTTTCATGACTATTCCAAGTATATGATTAATCTTCACCATTTGACATATTTTGAAAAAAATATATATTTGATTTAATCAGGACGTAATACAAAAAATAGTATATTATCTTTTATCCATGGATCCAAAATTATCAAAATAATATTAATTCTTATATTTCAATAATAAGTTGTTAACATTGCCCCTTATAGGAAAATAGCCAAAAATGATGAGCTATATAGGCAGTTAGAAAGGGTTGCCGTAGGAAGGGAATTTCAATACACATCCCATTCACACAGTATTTCTGTGGTAATTCCCAAAGGATTCCCACAAGATCCGCAAGTGGGAATTATACTAGCATACCATAGTATTTAGCACATTGTGGTAGAATCTTGCACTATTATTAGTGCGGTTTCAATTCCCCTAATCATTTTAATACAATCCGGGCTAACAAACACACACCCACAAACAGGAAGGCGGTGTCGATCGATTCGCAACCGATCACTATCACAAAGGTCGCATCGCGCCCTATGTTTGTTCGATGTAGACACAACGAAACACAATTAACGGCAGCTTCGCGGCTTTACCCTCCTTAAAATATTACTCATATTAAAACAATAGAATATTATTGATTATAATCCTGCCTAACTAAGAACTATAAATTAGTTATAACCCCCGGAAACCAACTAATCTATAATAATAAGAGTGATTATTGTGCTTCCAACTAAATAATATACATTACTCATAGCAGGTGCGCAAAAAGTACCTCTCTATAATAATAACAGTGCTTATAATGCAGACCAAGTAAGTAATGTATTTACTCATAAACCCTGCACAAACAAACTAATCTATAATAATATTATTGCACATAATCCTGACTAACTCACTATATAATCCATATTTTACTGCCGCAGACCAAGAAATCTAAAATAATACAGTGTTTATAATGCACTCAGACTAAGTAATATACAATAATCATAACCTGTGCGCAAAAGTACCTCTCTATAATAACAACTGTGCATATTATGCTCCCCGACTTAGAAATATACATTAGTCATAAGCGGTGAGCAAAAGAACCTCTCTATAATAACAACAGTTATATTATGTTCCCAATCAACTACGTATTATATTTACTCATAAACGGTGCGCAAAAGAACCTCTCTATAATACTATCAGTCCTTATTATGTTCCCAACTAAGTAATGTAAATTAATCATAGACGTTGCCCAAAAGTACCTCTGTACGTGACCTACGTCATAATAAGGCCTGTTACCTAGTGTTAAATTTCCGACCATGGATGTCGTTTAAGTCCATTGATTCTTTTTAGAATAAATGTTATAGTCAGAGATAATTGACCAAGTAGTAATCCAGAAGAAGTAAAATATTATTGGGCTTAATACCAAGCACATTTGAAGTAAATTAACGTTGCAATAGTACAAAATATTAAAGAAAACATGAAAGTGAATTGAATTTTTTAGCAAATAATCATTTGAAGAACAATAACAACTAATTGGGTTTAACTTTCTTTATTTTTCGAGAATTTTCGACATGAACCGACTGCAAAGGTTGCAAGGCATTCATATTTTTTGTTCTGGATTACTACTTGGTTAATTATCTCTGACTATAACATTTATTGTAAAGAATCAATGGATTTAAACGAGATCCATGGTCCAAAATTTAACACTAGTGAACAGGCCTTATTATAACGTAGGTAACGCTCTGTATAATAACAACTGTGCTTATTATGCTCCCCGACTAAGTAATATATTTACTCATAAACAGTGCGCAAAAAGTATCACTCTATAATAACATCAGTCCTCATTATGTTCCCAACAAAGTAAGATTCATTAGTATATACGGTGCCCAAAAGTACCTCTGAGTAATAAGAACTGTGCTTATTATTAGTGCTGAAACGAATATTCGAAATGTAACGAACGAAACTTTTTCTAAACGAATGTATATTCGAATATTCGTTCGTTTGGATGACTAACCATTAAATCAATTTTATGAGACAAATAAATTGTAAAATAGGTTTTGATAATGCTACTATGGTATAATAATAGTTACAAAGTGTATTATACACAAGTTAACTAATAATCAACTAGTTTAGGTAGGAATTATATTTGCGATATCTCTAAGATATACAAAAGTTATGTTGATGTCGAAAATTAGTCAACGAATATCCGTTTCAATCTAATATTCGTCGAAACGAATATTCGTTCAATCATTTGAACGAATATTCAAATATTCGGTATATTCGTTTCAGCCCAACTTATTATGCTCCCCGACTAAGAAATATACATTAGTTATAAACGGTGGGCTAAAGTACCTCTCTAGAATAACCAGGGCTTTCACGAGTCATTTGATTGACTCGAGGACTCGCGAGTCACCACGAGTCATCGAGTCAGACTCGGTGATTCGAGTCATAGAATTTTGTCACGAGTCAATTGACTCGGTGACTCGCGAGTCATCGAGTCAGTACTCGCGAGTCATCGAGTCAGGACTCGCGAGTCATCGAGTCAGGACTCGCGAGTCATCGTGTCAGGATAGGCGAATTATGATTATCGATGTGTACCTATGGTAAGAATAACCATTGGAAATTAAGTATATACTGTGCCTATATATTCTATTAATAGTCTGATTTTGATCAAAATTCGAAAAACCCATGATTATCAAAATATATCATCTAATGGATAGATGACTCGCAAGTCTTTGATTCAGACTCGGTGACTCAAGTCACCGCATTTGTCAAGAGTAAATTGACTCGGTGACTCGAGTCACTGAATTTTGTCACTACCGAAGTAGAGAACATCAAAGCAAAGTACATATCTGCATATTAATTTGATCACAGGATACCAATGATCTATATCTCGACAGGATAATACAGAATCACCGATAAAACCATGGTCAAATTCACCACTTGGAATGACACGGTAGCAAGTTCAAAGGAACCCGCAACCCAATCTCAGGAATGATTGCACATATTGATTCACAAACCAATACTTGTCATGTACTGCAAAGTAAATGCAGTACAAACAATATTTAGTAGAAATATCGAGTTACTGGTAAAATGGATCAAAGTACTCCATACCAATTTGATGTAAATTCCCCTAGTTTTTGACCTATGGTAAATTCCCCTAGTTTTTGACCTTCATAGATTGGATCACATTCTAACGGAAGCTCCAAATGTTCATGAATATAAACATGACGGATACTCCAATTGATAGGATCAACATCATTTGCGTCAATTGACACCACGTCTATTCGATCTATATGACAGTGGATTTCCTGTTCACTGAATATGCCTGATCTGCCCATCACATTAAGATAATGCTGTGGATTAGCCTCAAACTTACAGATCAAACATTGTTTAAGAATATGATGCGACCTCGCGTTACCAAAAATGATAGGAGATAGAGCTCGGTAGACAGTCACCATCACCATAAACTGGACACAAATGGAATCCAATTCCAAATTTATCACACAGTTTTGTGGCGAGTGATGAATAATAACGCAACGATGTTCCAAGTATTGGAAGATCTTTCCGATTCGGTTATATCTCCTCGGAACCTAACCCAATTGATCGGGCTAGATTGAGTCGCATCGCGAAAGTAATTTGTTTACCGAAGTGATGTCCGAATCATCAGTCATATCTCTAGGAAACCTAATAACCTCACATAAGAGATTATCAGTTGAACCATGAGAAATGTCATCGCTTTAAAGAATACACTCTGGTAACTCCTCTAACGCAATAATTATCATCACTATGACTGAACTCAAAGATCTTAGACACTTTACTCTCTCTTTCATTATACTCACCCGTCAAGCCTCTCTTAAAAGGCGAGAATACAGGGACGCCGTGAGAGGATAAGATCGATGCATCCTGCGAATGCGAACTAATCAGATCCAGGCAGGATGACAGAGGTTTCTTTACCCGAGTTAGCAAAACCTCCCGATATACGACATTCTTAACCAACACCCCACCGCCGACAGATTCCTTCTCTCCACATACCATGATCTTCAAACCTCTAGGATTCTGAACTCGACTCAAAGCCACATATAGTTGACGATGGCTGAATATGGCTTCAGGAGAGGGTAAGAAAATTCCGACAGTCTCTTAACTCTGACCCTGGCCCTTGTTTATGGTGATGCAGAAAGCAGGAGGCACCGGGAACTGCCTTCGCTTCAAAACAAACGGAAATCCGGAATCAGTTGGAGTAAGGAGTGGTATGCGGGGAATGAATACTCGATTTCCCACATGACTACCTCTGGCAATCCCAGCATCTATCAGCCTTTTGCAAACAGATCTCACAGTTATACAAACCCTGCGTAGGATCAAGACTGCGCAATATAATAATAGATGCGAATCTTTTCCGGAAAAGTCGGTGACATTGTGAACAATTATCTTGATAGAAGTTCATGTGTTAGCGCATCATTATGTCTCCAAAGAATGAGACTGCTGATGTCATCAATGATTACGTCATGGGACCAATACCCGGAGACGCTGATACATTTTTGAGAGCCGATTCAGTTGATGATACTCAGGCTGCTATGTATCCGACTGAGTTCCTTAATATACTTAGTCCTAATGGTATCATAAGCGGAGTAAACCAAGCCAGAAACATGATATCCCGGAACTACAAATTTCTTGGCAATGTGAATCTTTTGATTCTCATCCTCTGGCTCAGTACCTTCTCCTACCCTCAGGAGAAAGTCAGAGAACTCACCAACCTTAATTGTATCCTGGGAGCAGAATTTCTCCAGGTGCATATTAATAGTCAATTGCATTACCTTAACATGACTCCAGAGAGGCGATCTGTTCAGACTCGCTGAAACAACTTCACCCCTGCTTGCCCGTTTAAGAATAGGTAGGATTTGACGAAAATCAACTCCAAACACGATAACCTTGCCACCAAATGGTAGTTCGCAAGAGCACAGATCTCTCAAACTACGATCCATACACTCGGCGACATGCTTATGTGCCATTGGAGCCTCATCCCAAACCAAGAGAGTTGAGCGCTGAATGAGTCTAGCAAGCGCACTCTGTTTAGTAATGTTTCAGACAGAGTACTCATTGGTTGAAAGAGGCATTTTCATCCTGGAATGGACTGTTCTACCACCATTTAAGAGGAGCGTCGCTATTCCCGAAGAAGCCAAAGCTAGGGCAATATCCTCCCTCCATCGGACCCTAGCTAACAGAGTATTGTAAAGGAATGTGTTTCCTGTACCGCCAGGTCCTTCGATGAAGAACACCTTAGGATAAACATGAGAATCATCCTCGGCTGTCATGATAGTGTTAATTAATTCAATACAATCAGTTGGTCTGCATTCAGCAGGTTAGCACCTGTTTGGAATCGCTCTAACTGATCTCTTACACATAAATCAAGTTCATCCTGAATGACTCTCGGTTCTTCATTTCGATTTCGAATATTCCTAGACATTGGCATGCCGGGAAAATCCGAAAGAGACTTTCCATGCTTCTCTAAGCGTTGTTCAATATCCAGCAATACACTTTTCAGTATATGCTCATCCAATTGGACATCAGGAACAGACAGCTTAGCGCGATGTAGAAAGTCCTCAGCCAGAGAGGCCTTATGGTTCTCCCAAAGGACTAAAGGATCAGTAGGTACATTGAACAGGAGGATAGTGACAAATAGTTGCCGCATCTGTGGGGGCATCGCAGAAGCAGCTGCATCTGTTAAACACTCATCTAACTCCTTATCATCCTCCAACAATCCAATACTGCGTGCGGCCTCCTTATAGGTTTTACCACAGTACCATCAGCAAAAGTTCGGATGCCCTGAAAGCTTGTACATCCTGTGACATGGTTGAGGAGAATTCGTAAATAGAAACGTTCTCCTTCCACTGGATGTGCAAAATACATCGGCCAATTATGGTACCATGTCCCTTTACCTTGGTTTCTATTTACGCTCAGATTTATCCCACACAAATTTATCAGGAAAATTTGTATAAGTTATGGTAATACGGAAATGGTTCGAATTTTTCAAAATAGGAAATAGTTCGAACAAATAGGAAATAGTTCGACTTTCATTTTTGTATTGTTGGACAATGGATTCAAGCCGGGATTTTCTCATATCCATGGTGCAGCAACACTAAAAAATTCGAACTATTTCCTATTTTGGTTTTTGAACAATTTCCGGTTTTGGTTTTTCGAACCATTTCCAGCATACACTATAGCGCTTTGGAAAGTTTGGTTTGCTACAAACCATCCAGTCAGAGTAGTGTGTCGCTGTTCACTCAATACATCCTTGAGTTCAGTCTCCTCAGAGAAATATACCGGCTGCGATTCTCCAGATGTACAGCTAACCTCAACACATGCGACAGATTAGCATGGAGATCATATGCAAAGATACGGTAAATCGCCTCTGTAGCAGAAACATACCGACCCTCCAAATAGTTTGATATTAAATCAACACGCTTGGTCTCAGTAGTTTTCACAGTCTCACTACCTGATTTGAATGACACAACACGCTTGGTGTCAGCAGTTTCCACAGTCTCACTGTCTGATTTGAATTCAACAACTGCTCTATCGTGTCCCTTGTACACGTACTTGTACAGGTACTTAACAGACATCACTTTACTCCAAATTTCCAAGTTAATATGAGCATTAAACTTCAATGAAAGATAGGAATTGTATGGTATTACTCACCTATTATCAAGCTTAGCCCCGCCCACATTAACAGCACGGGAATTGTCTCTACGACGATACATGGGGTAGCTATCTTCAGCAGTTGTTGTAATTGCTGAAAATGCCTTTGGATATTTCTTAGAGCACTTCCCGTCCCTTTAGCAAGGAGCACTCTTTTTTGCTATTCCACATGGACCATGCATCATACAGCGTTTAACGATCGAGTGCAGTCGAGGTTGCAGATTAGGGTCCGGAAGCTCAGCACAAATAATTCGATCATGCTCAAGCGGGTCTCTAGGCTTATCCCGATCAGTGAGTATAATAAGAACGTGAGGCTGAGCAGGGTTGTATCAACTCATTTTGAGTTGGCAGAATCAACTCATTTTCATGAATGAGTTGAATGAGTTGGTGACAGCAAAATGAATGAGTTGAATGAATTGGTGACATCAAAATGAATGAGTTGAATGAGTTGGTGACAGCAAAATGAATGAGTTGAATGAGTTGGTAGACAAAAAATGAGTCGTTTTGCCAACTCAAAATGAGTTGATACAAACCTACTTCCTAACATGGCCAAAAAACCTTCACTTTGTCGTAACATTAATGCGCAGGGAGATCCAAATTTGGACGGATCACTTTTGAGAGCCGACCTACGCAGCTGTAAATGTATTAGTTAACTGAAGATTTAAAATATACGTTATTTACAATTAGTTTAATAAAAAATGAGTTGGCAGAATCAACTCATATTCTTGAATGGGTTGAATGTGTTGGTAACAACAAAATGAATGAGTTGAATGAGTTGGTGAATGAAATTTGAATGAGTTGGTAGACAAAAAATGAGTCGTTTTGCCAACTCAAAATGAGTTGATACATCCCTGATGTGAGCGTGAGGCAGACCATGCTTCTGGAATTCAATCGTATATACATGCACTTGTGGTTTGCCCAGTACATGCTTTATCATAATATCCCGATGTAATTCTCGCAACTTCATTCTGAAGACTCGTACTATCAAATCAGGACGATCGCTAGTTTTCTGATTTCATAGGAGAGCAGACGTAATCTCCTCCTACTTCGGATTACACGTAAATGAAATGAATAAGTCTGGCTTACCATATTTCCTGACTATACTCATCGCATCCTGGTACAACTCAAAAATTTGTCGAGGACTACCAGTGTGGGAAGAAGGAAGGACAATCTTACGTCAGAGTTCTCTTGAGTCTGTATCACCTGCAGCGACTGCATCAGACAACCCACAGTAAAGATCCACTCGAATCTGCTGCTGGTTCATCTTGATGGAATTCAGCCTATGCTGTTCTATCTTGGCATACATATCAACAGCGTACTGATGAAAGAGTCTACAAAAGAGATGCAGCGGACTTTCTTTGCTCCTGATCATCATACGGTATGAATAGTACTCCATAGCGGTGACACAACACTTAACCTCGAGCGTGACGATTTTTCAGCTGCCAGCCATCCTCACCTAAAGGAAAGAGCAAGACATAATGCAGTGCATCATAAGCGCGGTGAGTCTCTGTAATACGCTGAAGACCGCCTGTCCGCGCGTACAACACTATATCTCTGCTGGCCACCTCCTCTCCATAGCCGTCACCTGGCATGATAACAGCTGCTTCAGGGGCCGTAGGCGCATTATAACGTCGAGGACCTGGAGCATCTTCTGCTCGGATAATCATTCTCACGTCAGCGCCCCCCTGCTCTCGCATCAGATCTACTCCCTGTCTGAAGAAAGAGACATATGGGTGATACTCATGCAGCATAAATTGTAACCCTTTCAACTCTGGGAGAGAAGCCTCTCCTAAATGCCGCTGACGGTTCTCCAGCTCAGCCCCTGGAGTACCATCATGAATATAGGTCTGCGCAAAGCAGGGTGCCTCGCATTGTCGAGGCATCAGCTGTCCGATCAAATGATGCACTATTCCGTGTATACGGAATGTGTACACCCACACCTTAGCATTTGCCAGACCCTTGTCAAAGTTCACTCCAAGAGAAGCAAACGCCAGAGCGGAGTTGTATGCTCTGATTTGATCTCGAAACGCTCTTCCACGCTGGTCAGCAGCATTCAGGAGGTGCATCAACAGGTCAGGATGTGAAGCTATAGAGGGTAGAACTACCTTTCCATCCCCACAGCATAACGGGAACTTGTAACGCAACTTTGTACTACCCGATAGCTTTTCACTTTCCCAAAACTTTACCAGACAAACAGAGCAGCTGAAAGTCAAACTGCTAACTGAATTTTCTTGTACAATACAATCTGGAACATCAGAGGCTCTTTGGCCTCTGGCATAGTTTAGACTCTAGAGCAAGTCCGGGATTTAACCCTCTTAGCATACAACTCAGCCTTTCGAACTCGCTTAACAGTCAGACGAACGTCGCGCTCCTCGTCCGTCTCCATACTCAGCCGAGAGGTCTTTCGCTCTCGCTTTTCAGTAACACGAACGTCGAGCTCCTCGTCCGTCTCCATACTCAGCCGAGAGGTCTTTCGCTCTTGCATATCAGTAAGACGAACATTGCGCTCCTCGTCCGTCTCCCTTCTCAGCCGAGAGGCCTGTCTATCCTGGAGATCAAGGCAACGTGCAACTCTCTTCTTGGGAGTCTCAGATAACAAACGTTAGCCCTTCCGAGAAACGATAGCTGGTATCCTGGCCTTTCTCGTGTTTGGCGTTTCTTTCGAAAGTCAGTTATATTACGCTTGCACTGCTCTTGGAGACGTCCACGTGAAGATTTGGGGCTCTGGATTCGCAAACGCAACAGTCTCTTATCACGCAACTGTTGCAATCGAAGGAGTAGCTCATCATTAGTTTCAACATTCCGTATTCTCCTCATCTTGTCCGCAGAACTTTCAGTATTCCCTTTTAGGGGACCATGTTTCACTTTTTTAGGCATATTAAAGTAATCTAATTAGTAATTAGAACCCCAAGACAAAAATCTTAATAGCTCAAACAATTTATAGTTAAATGCTTTGTTAGTTTAAGCCTATCTAAACTAAAATTCTCAAACATGCTATAGTTAAAACTAATAAATTAAGAACACTTATAAATGAAAGTATTATTCTAATTTCCCGTTGAGAACAAAAGCTAAATTTCTAACATAGTGTCATGTTGTTGCGAAATTACATCATGCGAAAATCAGTTTGGATTTCGTACGACAGCATATATTAAATTCTTACTTGTTTTAATACGATATTTATTTATATATAGCAGAGATGCAGCGGTGTGGACCGGACTGCGGTCCAGCTCGGGACCGGACCGGACCGACCGGTCTTAGGTCGGTTCGGTCCGCTTATTTTCAGGTGCGGTCTGGACCGGTCCAAATTAACGATATAACGGTCTGGACCGTTCATCGGTCTGGACTGGTTCATCGGTCTGGACCTTTCATAGGTCTGGACCCTTAATAGGTCTGGTCTCCGTCTCATCCTAGAATGGACAAACGATCAGGCTCCAATCCGTTATTTCTTATTGTTTACAAGCACATATGTTTCTTAATAAATACAAGTGGATATAATTAACCACTCTACTATGCGGTCTGTGACTGTCCAAATAAGGGATAAAACGGTCTGGACAGTACATCGGTTTGGACCGGTCCAGACGGATCCAATATTTTGATCATACGGTCTGGACCGGTCCGAACAGTCCAGAAAAAAATCATGAAGGTCCAGTCCGGTCCATGAAATTTCCGGACCGCTGCATCACTGATATATATGTTTAATTTACGTATAATATTTTTAATAATAAATATAATATGTATAATTATCTAATCTGGAATTGTTAATCGACTCTAGTAGAGTCTATAAAGTCCAAATTTGATACATCTATCTTCTATGTACGTTAAGATTTAAAAATATCCCATTGAATTTACTTCATAAAGATCCTTGAATAGATCATTAGCATATATTAATATGTACGCATTACGCATATTATTCGCACATAATTCCCGCCCTTTAAGAGATAAAATTCTGAAAAATTAAATGAACATGTACATTAATGATGCGGAGATGCTGGATACACCAGATCGCCAATATGCTAACTCATTATCGCATGATGACGTAATCATTAAAATTTCATATTGTGAAATTTGACTATTTAGGCCAATTTACGCGTTATAATCTAGTTTAGGAGTATATATTCACACATCAACCGCGAAGCGGTTGATGTGTGGTTGTGTTCTCCTGCGAAGCTGCCTAGCAAGCGAAGGGCGGTAGTTACTTTTTAAAACACAAGGGTGGGTGGGTGTGTGTATCAGTGCTCGATCAAAAGAAATTTTGATGGTGGCTAATTAAGCCACTACCATCTTTTTCTGGTGGCTAAAGAATACACAACGGCCGGTTTAACAAACTACTGATGACTTAACAAAGTAATGATGCCGTAAAACAACACTAAAGTTAATAACAAATGATGCAACGAAAACTATAATCTACATAAAGTCAAATAATCCACAATATATGGTAGATTAGTTAAGCCACCAAAGACAAAATTTGGTGGCTTAAATAAGATTTATGGTGTCTAGCGCCACCAAACCACCTAATTTGTCGAGCACTGGTGTGTATATATTTGTTTGTATGTTCCGAGTTGATTGAAGAAAGTGGACCGTTTACAAATGTGATTTTTGGCATATAGGAGTAACTTTTGGCACCAGCCAACATGTTGAGGCTTCCACTGAAAATTTATCACACTTCGACAAGTTATGACGTCATTGTCACATTCGAGAAGACTGAAAATTCACTTAATCGCATATAATTCGCGCCCTTTAAGACATAAAAATCTGAAAATTTAATAGAATAGGCACATTAATAATGATGCGGACACGTTGGTCACACCAGATTGCCAATATGTTAACTCATTATCGCATGATGACGTATTCACAAAAATTTCCCATTGTAAATTATTGTAAATTGGCCTATTTAGGACTATTTACGCTTTAGAATCAATTTAAAAACAAGTATAGTTGCTTTAGATATGGGAAATATATTAGTGATGAGTGCAATAAGTGATAGGCCTGTTGCATGATATTTTGAGAAGCGTGAGATTCTGAGACATTGTATTTGCAAACCATGGATGTGCTATTAGAATATATACAGTGATATTTTGAGACCCTACTATAAAAGTAATTTTTGGCATATTAGACCCAAGGATCACAGTGATAATGATAATTGGCAGCGAAGTAAATGCAATATGTTGGGGATATCATTTGAATCAGTTTGTAGACAACCATTTAATAGCGTTGGGAAGTTACTTAGCGATTTTGAACCTTGCGAAGCGGAACATATCGAAGGAGATGGTAATTGTCTATTTCGAAGCATATCCAAATTAATTACTGGGTGTGAAAACATCCACCAACATCTTCGTTCCATCATCTCTCGCTTTATCGCTAGTGAAGGAACAAGGAAACTAGGATGATATTTTAAAACCAAACGAACGACATCGTGCGAATACCTTAGCACACAAAGACTTATTAATCGTGACTCCATTTGGGGAACAGAAGTGGAAATTTATGCTGCTTCTGCTATTCTTGATGCCGATGTCTACATTGCCGATAACTTCTACACAACGAAAGACTCATTAATTCGCGAGGTGCGTTGGAGTTTACACAGAGCCACAGATAATCCTAAAGCCATCCTTTACATCCAAAACTACTTCGACCAATATCAACCTGTCGTATCAATGCTGATCACGAATTACAAGAATTATGGAACTATTTCAGATGATGTTCAAACGATTGAATAACAGCTCGCAACACTCTTTCGAAAGCGCTCAAATGCTAGGTACATCAAACTTTGTGGGTACTTCTGCCCGAGGTTATTCAGGCAACGCAATCCCAATCATGGTGAGCCCAGAAAATGGAAACGTGACCTGCAATGGCATATCCTCCGTAGCGAAAGACGAGCTGGTATCTACGATATACTATGCAAAAGACTGACGACTAGTATGTAGGTAAATTATCTGTGAAATCAACATTTTTAATTATCTACTAATATACTTTATACTAAGTGATTAATTAATCTGTTTCTATTTAGTAAGTCCACCATACACGATGTAACTTTGTTACATCGTATATGATTAAGACAGTGAACTCCCGTTTTAACGAAGTGCGGACATCGATTTCATATTGGTATAAACCAAATTTGTTATAAGCTGATTATAATTAATTACTCAGAATTTTATGGGGTAAAAATATCTTCGTTAAAAAGAGACTTCATTATATTGATTTATTTGACCTTCGTATAGTCAAATATATGGATGTCCGGACCATTGAACTTTGTTATAAGCCGATTTATAGCCGATTTGTAGTTCACTGTGATAGTGTTTAATTTCATTGTTTGAGTAATTTAGTGTAACTTAACCTATTCTCCTTTGATAGTTTTTTTTGTACACTGGGAACCGCATTATCAGGGCGCATCAATGCGATGCTCATTCTGTTATGTCGTTACACACATACGAACGAAGGCTAATTAAATTAAAAATTTGGGCCGATTGAATGGGTATAGATATGCTGTTTCCACTGTATGAATGGAGAGGATAGGGCGGCTGTCTGGGGAAAGGAGGAGGCCCCCAAAAGTAATTGGCTAATACAATCAAAACTGATTGACAAAATAGTTTGTATATCTCTTTCTAGACATTCTCCTAGTTTAAGCATGATACATTTAGATATAAGTTAATTCCTGTGATTATTTATTTTATTTATTAAATCGGTAGGATAGTAACCATATGTCGTCTGAAATCTAGGAATATATTATTGTAATTCAGAAGAAATAAAGAGGTTCTAACATTAAAATAAAAATCGTTTTAGTTCACAACAACATATTTTGTTTAAAATATTTTGTTTCTCTTATTTTGTTAATCGGAATTTAGATAAGGTAGTGTTGGCTTTGACGTAAATTACACTGTGTACATGTATTCTAATTTCGTGTGTTGGGTATCAAAAGTAATAACTATAAGTAATAGCTAACAAACTTAGCTAATTTAAATGTTATTACTCTTCTTATTATTATTTTATTTACGGAAGTGGGAAGGGGAGAAAAGGGCTTGGGAAGGAGAGAACACTTTGGGAAGGGAAGATAAGGGCGTGGGAGGAGAGGAGGTGGTGTACAGATGGGGAGATTTTAACATTAAGGGGTTTATTTCAGGAGAGAATGAGCAGGAGGAGGAGGATGAGGGAGGACAGGAGGAGGGGGTATTGTTGGGGTTATAAAAATAAATTTTTCATCGTTTTTTATTTAGTTTATGAATTTATTATTAGGTTTAATATATATTATTTGTGTATTTATTCTGTTTATTTATGTAATAGTTGTTTTCTATTTAACTAATTAAAGTTGTGTCTCTGCAATTCGTAGTATTATAACCATATGCTGAATTGGGAAATTATTAGATTAGGAAAAGTAGTCAAATCAGATTTACATTGGAAATTGGGCTACTGGTTTAAGTTGCTATAATTATCAGTCATTTAAATTAATTTAAATTGCTGATAATTATAGCAGATAGAATCTAAAATATAGTGAGACGTTCAAACAGGTAATCACTCAGAAATTGTTATATACCAGCTTCTCAAAACAATATATAATAGCACATCTATGTCTCTGGTTTATCTTTAGTATCGTCTCAAAATTGTTAGAATCTTTAATTCATAATGAAAAAGTGATATTAAGTAGAAAATTACTTTTATAGTAGTGTCTCAAAATATCACTGTATAAATTCTAATAGCACATCCATGGTTTGCTAATGCAACGTCTCATATCTCAAGCGTCTCTAAATTATATTATTCTTAAATTCATATTAAAAAGTAAAAATAACCTTAAGATTTCCTTTTATAGCGTCTGAAAATATCACTGTATAATTTGTAATAGCACATCCAAGGTGTATTCAGTGTATCACATAGGCGTCTCAAATATCATGCAACAGGCCTCACATATTTAATTAATTCTGCTTAAAATATATTTATATTGTAATTGGACCATGGATTATCTACGTTGATTAAGTGAATTCTCAGGGTTCTCGAAATGTGACAATGACGTCATAACTTGTCGAGGTGTGAGAAATTTTGAGTAGAAACCTCGACTTGTTGGCGGTTGCCAAAAGTTACCCCTAAATGCCAACAATCTCATTTGGAAACCGTCCAGTTAATTCAATCAACTTGGAACATACAAACAAATATATACACACACATATACAGGTTTGTGTTTTAATAGTACGAGCCCTTCGGTCTCGGTCGCTTAGCGACGATCAATCTCTCACAAAAGTCGTTATGCGACTTTTGTTTGTTCGTGTTAGGCAATACGCAATACAATTAACGGCCGCTTCGCGGCCTTTCCCTCCCCAAAAAGCAATTACATTAATAATGAGTTTAATAGCTCAATAAATCTCAATTGCACGATAAGAAAGCTCGAATCAAAATAATGCTAAAAGAAAAACAGGCACTAGAATAGGTTCGGCGCTTCACGCCTCAATTGACGACCGCTGCCGGCCTTAGAACGCCTTTAAACTAATCATTTAGAATTATACATCTCTGTGGTGTATTAAATATATTCCTCATAAAGTCCCCCTAATAAGAATGCTATACAATATAATTTGTTTGGGAAATTCAAATCCACCCTATCCTCGCCATGAGGCATAATTATTTAGAATTATACATCTCTGTAGTGTATTAAGTATGTTATTTACTAACCCATTATTTATAATAAATTCTAGATATAGTCTTTATTATTGATTTATAAATTAAGAATGGTTAATATATAATATGATAGTACAGTGGATGCCGGTTATAAGCACATCGTCGGGAACTGCACTTAAGGTGCTTATAACCGGCATGTTCTTATAATCAACATAAATTATACAGGGTATATGGCAACTGTTTCCAACATAGTGTGCTTATATCCGATATTTTCTTATAACCGGTGTGCTTATATCCGACATCTACTGTATAATAATAGTATAATAATAGAATTATTCTGAGTACAATATATTACATTCGAATTTTACTTAATAACGTATTCTAAAATCCCAATAACCCTAGCCCTCCAGGCTTGGGCCTCCTTTCCTCCCTCCCTCTGCGAGTCCACCGCGGTCCCAACACTCCCCACTGTCCTCCTCGCTGTCCTCCCGCTGTCCTCCCCGCTGTCCTCCCCGCTGTCCTCCGCGCTGAGGACCTTCCTCGCGAACGTCCTCCCGGTCCTCGCGGTCCTCCCGCTCTTCCCGCTCCTCGCGGTCCTCCAGCTCCTCGCAGTCCTCCCGGTCCCGGTCCTCCTCGCAGTGCTCCTGGTCCCGGTAGTCCATGCCCTCGCGGTCGTCCTCCAGGTCCTCGATATAATTTAGCAAATCCATTTTATTCAGATTAGCAAAAGTTTTTATAGTTAGGCGTACTAAAAGAAAAACATGCAATGTAAAACGTGCAAAAATTATTGGTTAGATGAATTTATTTTCAATCAAACAGATTGCAGCCTCAGGAAGACTGTATATTATGTATTCAAATAATTATAGGTTCGTTCCCTCAGGGCTATTCTATAATATACCGGACACACTTGGGACATGTCCTGTACTTTTCCCCGAGCCTACGCCTGAGCGCTAATTTGATCCGTTGTCTCGGGGGGCAGAAAACCATAAATATTGATATTGCTTTCTGCACTTCTTAGTAGCTCAATTAATGAAGTAACACTGGGATGAGTGAATCCTCTGACAATATACCAGTATACATATACTGTATCATCACTATGCAGGGATAGCTTACATTAAGGAAGCAAAGCTTCTGGCTGCCAATAAATACATATTGGACAGCTGCTCACCAATAGAGAATCACTCTTGGCATGATATGGGTATCATTTGCCAAAAGTGCTCCATCCTTTAGCGGAATCACGCTTCATTCAGTAAGCAGTAAACTGCTTCTGTTGACTAAGGTTATGTTGAATACAGTTAGTAATGCCACGCCATTTTGAATAGCAGTGGGGATTTCGACGCTGTTGTTACTTCATTGAGCTACTAAGTAAAACGGATCAAAGTGTTTAGCACCTACATGGTGGACTATGCAATGATACACTATCCCTAATTTTTGACCATTGTAGATTGGATCACATACTTTTGGACTTGTTAGTAGACCATGGATATAAACATTGTGTAGTCTCCAGTTATTGGAATCACTATCGGTTGCAATAATGGAGACGATGTCTATGCCAGCTAAAGCTCCTAACATCCTTAATTCTACGCCAGTACCCCATGCATGAGGAGCGAAAATACGTTGTACGTGCTCATGCAATTCCTGCTCAGAGAACAAACCCGATTTTTCCATAACATTAGGAAAGTGTTGTGGTCTCGATATGAATCTACCAATCAGATTCTGCTTTAGCATTTCGAATTTCGATTAAGTACCAATTATAATATAGGATAATGCTCGATACAAACAATTACCATCGGAAAATACTGGTATTAAAGAAATATTCATGTGAAATGTATTTGTCAATCTATTTTCCAGTGAACAGTAGTATTGCTTGTAATTATTAATAAGAGGGCGAAGTAATGGTTCTCTAGTCATTAAAATTGGTTCGACATCTAACCCAATACTACTGCCAATCCTCCTTTGCATAAGGGGAGTCAAGTTATTTATGGAACAATTGAACAAATTAATATCCATAGTATGTACCGGGCCTGTGATAATACCATCAAACATCAAATCAGGCAAATCAGTACTCATGGGAGACTGAGTCGATTGGGAACCCAGGAATGGACTGAGGATATTATCACTTAATTCAGTTAGCTTAGGTTTCTTAATGAGTGGCTCAGAATCACCTGGTACAGATACCATTTTCGCCTGACTAAAGACCGGGTCTTCGGAATCAGACTGCGAAAGGGGAGAGGATGGAAGAGATACATCCATGGTACATGTATCCTGAGTGGAGTGCACTACATTACCCAAATAATTCTGGAATACCTCACGATATACTACATTCTTAACCAAGGCTCCGCCGGATGAGGAGGGGGTGCCGCCACAAACCATAATTTTTAAGCCGGCAGGGTTTTGAACTCGGCTCAATGCAACATAAAGTTGGCCATGGCTGAAAATAGCATTCGGAGATGTTAGGAATATGCCTACATTTTCTAAACTCTGTCCTTGCCCTTTGTTAATGGTAATACAAAAGGCAGGACGAATAGGGAACTGCCTCCTTCTGAACACAAACGGTAAGTCTGAGTCAGATGGAGTCATGGGAATGCGGGGAATAAAATCCGTTTACCCTTATGAACACCTGTAGCAATTTCAGCGTCAATCATGTGATTTAGGAATGCTTTTACAGTTAACTGAGTGCCGTTACACATTCCTTGAGTCGGGTCAAGACTACGCAATAAAATAATAGAAGCGTAAACCTTAAGGTACAGTCGGTGAGGAGGAAAACCATTTGGTGAATAGAATTTAGGAACTCAGATGGGTACATTGCCGCTTGCTCCTCACCTACCGAGTCAGCGCTTAGTAACGTGCTCGCTTCCCCTGGTATCAGGTCCATAACGTATTGATTTATAAACTCAGTCGTAATCATTCTTAGGACACATCAAACTACGGCGAGAAATATAATCTAGATTATTATAGTTAACTTTAATATCGCCGTAAGTAGCAGCAACCAAATCAGAAACTGACTCGCCTGCTACTACGAATTTGCGGTCTACCTGAATCATATGATTCTCATCCTCGGGCTCAGTGCCTTCTCCAACTCTCAAAAGGAATTTGGATAAGTCACTAACTTGGGATGCATCAACTGAAGATAAATTACGGAGTCGCATGTTTATAGAGAGTTTAAGAACCTTAACATGACTCCAGAGAGGCGATCTGTTCAGACAGGCTGACATAACATCAGCTTCGGTCCCATGTCTGATTACAGGTAGAATTTGACGGAAATCACCTCCAAACACAATAACTTTGCCACCGAATGGGATATCGCAAGAACAGAAATCTCTCAATGTACGGTCGATACACTCTGCAGCATGTCTATGTGTCATAGGAGCCTCGTCCCAAACAAACAGTTTCGTGCGCTGAATTAACCTAGCTAAGGCGCTCTGTTTGGAAATACTGCAGACAGAGATTTCATTCAAATGGATAGGGATTTTCATCCTAGAGTGAACAGTCCTCCACCCTGTAGGAGCAGAGCTGCTATACCGGGTGAAGCCATGGCTAATGCTATGTTACCCTGTGAACGGACGTGGATAACAGCGTGTTATATAGGAACGTTTTTTCCGATCCCTCCAGGTCCATCGATAAAGAATGCATTAGAGCACGATTTAGTATCGTTAACAGCTGCAATTATAATGTTATAAATACTCAACTGGTCAGCATTAAGTAGAGGCAAGTTTTGACTCACTATATCATTCTGTTCACTAACATTATAATCAGCTCATCCATAATGATACGCGATTCCTCATACGGATTCCTCACATTAGTAGGGATCGGCATTCCTGGGTAGTCAGCTAAGGACTTTCCATGTTTCTGCAGTCGGTACTCAAGATCAAGCAATACACTATTTAAAATATGCTCGTCGAGTTCTACATTAGCGAATACAGTTCCAGCACGACACAGGAAGTCCTCAGCGAAAGAGGGTTTGTACTTATCCCAGAGAGCGAGTGGAATAGATGGCTCAACAAACAGGAGAATAGTCACGAATAGCTGACGCAACTGTGCTGGCATCTAACAGGTAGTTGCCTCTGCCAAACACTGATCAACTTCCTGATCATCCTCCATCAGACCTCGTCTCAGACATGCCTCCTTATAGGTATTACAGACGGTGCCATCAGGGAGAGTACGGATGTCCTGAAATCTCGTGCAACCTGTGACATGGTTTAGAAGTGTCCTCAGGTAGAAACGTGTCCCTCCCCTGGATGAGCAGAGTACATACGGGCTATCACTTTACCATGCCCCTTAACTCTAAGTTTCCATTCACGCTTATCTTTGTCCCACACAAACATGTCAGCGAAATTCGTGTAAGTGAGTTCTAGCCCTGCAGGGAATTTCTTATTAGCTTCGAACCAAGCAGTTAGTGTGGTATGCTTCTGTCTGCTTAGAACATCTCCAATGTCCGCGTTCGCAGAAAAGACCACAGAGTGCTTATTCTCAAGATGGAGACCTAGCCTGATCACCATGAAGGTCAAAGGCGAATATATGGTACAAGCTTCCGTGGCAGAGACGTATCGACCTTCTACGTAATTAGCGACCTCGTCCTTACGCTTAGGTAGGCTAGTATTCGCATTTTCACCTGAACTGAATTCAACAATGGCTCTATCATGACCCTTGCACACATATTTGAAGAGATACTTAACGGCAGTAGCTGTGGTACAAATCTCTAAATTAATGTGTGCATTGTACTTCAACAGCAAATAGGGATTGTATGTGACTACCCACCGATTATCAAGAAGAGCCTTCCCTACTCGCACGCTACGGCAATTATCCCTGCGGCGATTATTAGGGTACCCATTATTATCAGTACTGGTCACGCAAGAAAATTCTTTCGGAAATCTCCTAGAGCATTTACCATCACCCATGCAAGCGGCGCTTTTGTTAGACAAACCACATGGACCATGCATCATACAGCGCTTCACAATGCTATGTAGCCTCGGTTTAAGAACTGGATCCGGGACCTCAGCACATACTATGTTATCATATGCAGACGGGACTCGCGGCTTATCCTCATCAGTAAGTATAATTAGAATATGTGCATGCGGTAGGACCCGCTTTTGGAACTCTATGGTATACACATAGGCAAGAGGCTTACCAAAAATGTGTTTTTTGATAATATCGCTCAATAATTCACGAAGTTTAAGGCGAAAGACTCGAAGTATTAAATCAGGGCGATCGCCCGCTTTCTGATTTAATAGCAGCGCGGACGTAATCTCCTCCCATTGTGGATTACAGGTAATGCAATGAATAAGTTTGGCTTACCATATTTCCTGACTATGGCCATAGCGTCCTGATACAGTTCAAACATTTGTCTGGGACTACCTGTGTAAGAGTAGGGGAGAATAATACTGCGTCCCAGCTCACCGGCGTCCCTGTCGCCTGAGAACAGAGCGTCTGCCATACCGCTATAGAGATCACTCCTGATCTGCCTCTTTTGAACTTTATGTAGTTCAGTCTCTGCTGCTCTATCTTATCGTAAATATCCATCAAGGTACTGATGGAACAGTCTCCCGAACACGTGCAGGTAGCTCAGGCTGCTCTGGACCATCAGTCTGTAGGATTAGTACTCCATCGGAGTGACGTAGCCCTTTCCTCTGCTGTGAGGGAATTTAAGCCGCCAGCCATCCTCACCTAAGAGAAGCAATATAATAATGCACAGCAATGAATAATCTCAATCAATCAGCAGTACTTACCTCGAGGAAATAGGAGCACATAGTGCAGGGGTTTGTAGGCGCGGTGGGTCTCGGTGATGCGCTCCAAGTCCCCACTTCGCGCGTGCAGGACAATGTCTCTGATGGCTTCCAGCTCGTTATATCCGTCTCCAGCCTCCATGCTCTCGCATAACGTCTATTCCCTGTCTGAAGAAGGAGACATACGGATTGACGTCGTGCAGCATAGCCTGTAGACACGGGAGCTCGGGTAGCGACGCCCCACCCAGAGCCTGCTGCCGATCTCCGCTTCAGCCTCAGGGTACCGTCATGGATGTATATCTGAGGAAATGCCGGGGCCTGTCCCTCTCTCGGCATGAGCTGTCCAATGTAGTGGTGAAAGTCCCGTGAGACGGAATGTGTACACTCCTCTCTTAGCATTTGCGAGCTGCTTATCCAGGTTAACTCCGAGCGAGGCGAAAGCAAGAGCAGAGTTGTACACTCGGATGTTATCTCTGAAAGCTCTCCCTCTGGTGTCACCCGCTGTCAGCAGGTGATCAAGCAGGTCAGGTGGCGTAGATTCAGAGGTTAGAACAACCTTGGCCCTGACCACAGCAGAGTGGAAACTTGGGTAATAATTTGATTCTAGTGGATAATTTCTCACTTTCCCAGAATTTCGTTTCACAAAAAGTGCAGGAAAAAGTCATGCTGCCAAGTTAATACTCGGCGCTAAAGTTATTAGTAACTTCACAGGAGGATTGTGACCGAGCTAAGTTCAAGGCAGACTTAGAAATGAGGGAATTAGCATACAACCAAACCCTTTCCTGTATACGCTCAGCATGCTGCTCTGCTGTCTCTCCAGGTCTCAGCACGGTAGCATATTCCCTCTGATTATCGAGGCGCGCAGCAGTTTCCCCGTCAGTCTTTGACTATAAATAGGTTGACTGGTATTCCCTCTTCTTATCGAGGCGCGCAGCAGTCTCTTCGTCAGTCTGAGACTCTAAATAGGCCGACTGGTATTACCTCTGATTATCGAGACGCGCAGCAGTTTGCTCGTCAGTCTGAGACTCGAAATAGACCGACTGGTATTCCCTCTGATTATCGAGGCGCGTGATACGGTCTCTCTCCGACTCTCCATCGAGTCTAGAAGAGTGAAGCTGTCTTTGCGTGTCAAGACGGAGTCGGGTCTGCTCAGGAGTCTCACTGGCTCGCTCCAAACGCTTCCGATCAGCCGAAGTTTTAATCTGTTCCCCCCCAGAAATCCCAGGTTTCCGTTTTGGAGGCAAAAAAAGAACTGAAAGAGTTATTCCAAATAAGTGCCAATATTTTGTCTCCTCCCGTTATTTTGTTTCAAAAACCAATAGATCGTTGTCGCAGTACAAAATTACCCTAAGATATAAATTTTCAGCTTTCTGGGACTCGTAGTCTTTGCAATCAATTCTGGACAAACACACAAACAAACAAACAGACAACAATTCCGCTTTTAATTTACGAGCCCTTCGATCTAGGTCGCTTCGCGACGGATCACTCTCTCACAAAAGTCGCTTCGCAGCTTTTGTTCGTTCGTGTTAGGCACTACGCGATACAATAGACGGCCGCTTTGCGGCCTTTCCCTCCCAAAAAAGCAATCGCATTAATAATGAGTTTTAATAGCTCAATAAATTTCAGTTGCACGATAAGAAAGCTCGAATCAAAATAATACTACGGAAAAAGAAAAACAGGCAATAGAATAGACAAATGATTGATTGGTTAAATTAATTTATTTTCAATCAATCAAATTGGAGCCTCAGAAAACATTTCTATTATGCACAATCTATTTATACTAATTGATGAAATCTGCTAATCCATACAAACAAACCCTCGAATTTAATTGGCTAAAACTGGATTATTACACTTGCACTTTGCTATACCTGCGTAGGTACGATACACTATTTATGGTTGATTAGTGTAGGGACTAATTAATTAACTGTGTCACAATCAGAATAAAAATGGCAATTCGTGAACTGCTATCAGGTGTAGAAATTTAGTGTACGTCTAATGCTTTGAATTTTCTACATCCGGAGCAAAATTGGGAAGCTAGTACAAAATATCTGTTTTTCGATACTGTGACGTCAGAATCCCATTATTTTGTTTCAGAAACCAATAGATCGTTGTCGCAGTACAAAATTACCCTGTATACAAATTTTCAGCTTTCTGTGACTCGTAGTCTTTCCAATTATTTCTGGACAAACACACAAACACACAAAACATTCCTCTTTTAATATATAGACATCTATCAGATAGATAGATAGATAGATAGATAGATAGTTGTGCTAATTCAGGATTTCCAACCTCTGAAAACGAAAAATCGGGAGATTTTGCCAATTTGGCGGGAGTTTACCAAAAAAGCGGGAGGTCGAAGATGAAAAAACGGGAGAAAAGCGGGAGACTCAAAATATATGCCATTTCTTTGAATCTATCATGAATAGAACGATACAATATGATTATATTTTTTGTTTGGATATCTAGTATTTGGAAACGCTTATTGTGATAGTTCTATATATCAAATTTATTCACGCGTATCTCTTATTCACCCTATGTATGCAATAATACAACAAAAACGAAATAGCTAGATTAATGAATTATAAATTTTACAAATCTTATGTTTTTTTTCAGATATACTTAGATGTAGCAGCAGTTAAATATCTTCGAAAGTTCTCGTAATTTATGAACATTTTTCTTGAGATTTCAAGGATTTTCATGAAGATTAGGCCATCAGATTTGTAAATTGTGTTGTAAACTTAATCCACACGTGGTTGCATATATCGACATATAAACTAAACGAGAATAAAATTCAGCATCGAATCTAGTACAGTCGAAATCGGGTTTTTTTGCCCCCCAAATGCATGACAAAAGGAGGAAAAAAACCCAATAAGCAAAAAAACCCGTGCAAAAAAATCTGATTTCGACTGTATAACAAATTTCTGGATGGTAGGCGCAGGGCCATCAGGGTTATTTTTAAGAATTTCTTCCAAATTCGAATTAAAACATATTAGTACAGTGTACTAATAATTGGCTAAATAATCTTAACTACTTACAAGTATACATGAGAACAAAACTTTGTACTCGTATTTTGACTAATTTTATCAAAAAAATCCCGTTAATTACTTATATATAATAAAATAATAATATAGAAACAATTTCCCAAAACCGGGAGTTTGAAAAGTTTAGAGGAAGGTCGGTAGGATGGGAGAAAAAAAAGGCAAAAAAACCCTTGGCAACCCTGGCTTATTATGCTCCCTGAATAAGAAATATACCTTCGTCATAAACAGTGAGCAAAAGAAACTCTCTAATAACAACAGTGCTTATGATGCTCCCAGACTAAGAAATATACATTAGTAAAAGCGTTGCGCAAAAGGACCTCTGTATACTAACAACAGTCCATATTATGTCCCCAAACAAGTAATATATTTACTCATAAACGGTGTGCAAAAATCACTTCTCTATAATCACATCAGTCCTTATTATGTCGCCAACTATGTAATCTATATTAGTCAAAGACGGTGCCCAAAGTAGCTCTCTACTGTACCCGGACAAAAGTATTCGACCAACCAAGATTTTCCCATTGAAAATAGTACTACGTGTATAGTAGGCCTAATAATATTGTTCAATGTATTAAAACTTTATGACATACGGTGAGCAAAGGAAACTCTCTATAATAACAACTGTGCTTATTATGCTCCCGACTAAGAAATATACATTAATCAGAGACGTAGGGCAAAAGTTACTCTCTATAATAACAAGTGTGCATATTATGCTACCCGACAAAGAGATATACAATAATCATAAACGGTGAGGAAAAGAACCTCTCTATAATAACAAATAAGCTTATTATGCTCCCCGAACTAAGAAATATACATAAGTAAATACGGTGAGCAAAATCACCTCTCTATAAAAACAAACTGTGCCTAATATGCTCCCCAACTAAAAATATACCTTCGTCAAAAGCGTTGCGCAAAAGGACTATGTATAATAACAACAGTCCATATTATGTTCCCAAACAAGTAATATATTTACTAATAAGCGTAAAGCAAAAAGCACCTCTCTATAATCACATCAGTCCTAATTATGTTCCCAAATAAGTAATACTATGCGCTTCGAATGCTAGATCGCTACGCGTCAGAACACAACCACACACCAAACGCTTCGCGGTTGGTGTGTGAGTATATACACCTAATATTGATTATATAGTGTCAATTGGCCTAAATAAGAAAATTTAATAATGTGAAATTTTAATGATTACGTTATCATGCGATAATGAGTTAGCATAGTGGCGATCTGATGTGACCAACATGTCCGCATCATTAATGTATATATACTATTAGATTTTGAGATTTTTATCTCTAAAAGGGCGCGAATTATGTGCGATTAAGTGAATTTTCAGAGTTCTCGAAATGTGAAAATGAAGTCATAATTTGCCGAGGTGTGCGAAATTTTGAGTGGAAACCTCAACATGTTGGCGGGAGCAAAAAGTTAGCCCCATATGCCAAAAATTACATTAGTAAACCGTCCACTTTCTTCAATCAACTCGTAACATACAAATAAATATATATACACACATATACAAGGTTTGTTTTCTAATAGTACGAGCCCTTCGGTCTCGGTCGATTCGCGACGGATCTTTCTCTCACAAAAGTCGCTTCGCGACTTTTGTTCGTTCGTGTTAGGCGCTGCGCAATACAATTAACGGCCGCTTCGCGGCCTTTCCCTCCCCAAAAGCAATTACATTAATTATCATTAGTTTAATAGCCCAATAAATTTCAATTGCCCGATAAGAAAGCTCGAATCAAAATAATACTAAAAGAAAAACAGGAAATAGAATAGAAAAATGATTGATTGGTTAAATAAATTAATTTTATATCAATCAAATTGGAGCCTCAAAAAATCTTTCTATTAGGCACAGTCTATGTATACTAATTGAAGAAATATGCTAATACATACTAACAAACCCACGAATTTAATTGGCCAACATATTTTGTCACCTTTAAATGTGAAGATTTCTCTTCAAAAACCAATAAATCGTTGTCGCAATACAAGATTACCCCTGTATACAAATTTTCAGCTTTCTAGGATTCGTATTCTTTCCAATAATTTCTGGACAAACACACAAACACACAAACGAACAAACAAACACACACAACAATTCCTCTTTTAATATATAGATAGATACATTAGTCATAGACGGTGCCCAAAGGTAGCTTTCAATATTCCCAACAGTCCATATTATGTCCCTATTTAGAATATACATTAGCCATAAGCGGTGCGCAAAAGTACCCCTCCATAATATCAACAGTCCATATTATGTTCCCAACTAAGTAATATATTTACTCTTAAACGGTGCCCAAAAGTAGCACTCTATAATAACAACTGTGCTTATTATGCTCCCCGACGAAGAAATATAAATTAATCATTCACGGTGAGCAAAAGAACCTCTCTATAATCACATCTGTGCTTATTATGCCCCCCGACTAAGATATATACATTAATCATCAACGCTAAGCAAAAGAACCTCTCTATAATAAGAACTGTGCGTATTCTGCCGCCGCCTTAGAATAAACATTAGTCATAAACGGTGTTCAAAAGTACATCTCCATAATAACTAAAGGAAATCTTATGTTCCCAACTAAATAATATATTTACTCATAAATGGAAGCAAAAGAACCTCTCTTTAATAACAACTGTGCTTATTATTGCTCCGAGTAAGAAAAATACATTGGTCATAAGCGGATCGAAAAATAAACCTCTATAATAACTACAGTCCAGATTATGTTCCCAACTAAGTAATATATATTCTCATAAACGGTGCTCAAAAGAACCTCTCTATAAGCTCAACTGTGCTTATTATGCGCCCCGTCAGATAAATCTACATTAGTTATAAACGGTGAGCAAAAGAACCTCTTTATAATAACAACTTTGGTTATTATGCTCCAGGAATAGGAAACATATATTGTCATAAACGGTGCGCAAAAGTAGCTGTCTATAATTTCACAGTCCATATTATGTTCCCAACTAAGTGATATATTTTCTCATAATCGGTGGTCAAAAGAAACTCTGTATAATAACAATATTCCAGATTATGTTCTCAAAGAAGTGATATATTTACTCATAAACGGTGCGCAAAAGAAACTCTCTATAATAACAACTGTGTTTATTATGCTCCCCGACTAAGAATTATCATTTGTCAAAAATGTGCGTAAACATCCTCTCTAGGTAAACAACTGTGCTTATTATGCTCCCTGACTAATAAAATACATTAGTCGTTAACGGTGGGCAAAATAAACTCGCTAAAAAATCAACTGCATATAATGCTCCAAAATTAAGAAATATTCATTAGTCATAAACGGTGAGCAAAAGAAACACTCTATAATAACAACTGTTCTTATTATGCTCCCCCACTATGAAATATTCATTTGTGATTAACTGTGCGCAAAAGGACCTCTCTCGAATAACAACTGTGCTTATTATGCTACCCAAATAGAAATTTACATTAGTCAAAGACGATGCGCAAAAGCACCTCTCTATAATAACAACTGTGCATATTATGCTCCCCTTATGAAAATATACATTAGTCATTAATAATGCGCAAAAGAATCTCTCTAGAACAACAACTTTGTTTATTATGATCCCCGACTAAAAATTACTCATTTGCCATAAACTGTGCACAAAAGAAGATCTCTATAATAACAACAGTGCTTATGATGCTCCCAGACTAAGAAATATATATCTATATTATTAAATCTCGATTGTTGTGTGTTTGTGTGTGTGTGTGTGTGTGTGTGTGTGTGTTTTTGTTTGTTTGTCCGGATTGTATTAAAGTGATGGGGGAATAGAAACCGCATTTATATATGAGATATAAACTAACTTTCAAATGTTATAATTGGTAACAAAAGTTATAAGGGGTAAACAAGTATGCTGAACACGAATTTCGCGTTTATAAATTTCTCATATTAATATTTGTTGTTGTTGTTGTTTACACAAAATAGGTAAACAAATTAATGAAATTCAAAATCAACCTAGAAGTTAGCTTCCAACGGGTATTATAGGTAAACAAGTATGCTGAACACGAATTTCGCATTTACAAATTTATGATATGAATATTTATTGTTGTTGTTTACACAAAATAGGTAAACAAATTTATGAAAATTCAAAATCAACCTAGAAGTTAGCTTTCAACGGGTATTATAGGTAAACAAGTATGCTAAACACGAATTTCCCATTTATAAATATATAATATAAATATTTATTGTTGTTGTTTACACAAAATAGGTAAACAAATTTATGAAAATTCAAAATCAACCTAGAAGTTAGCTTTCAACGGGTATTATAGGTAAACAAGTATGCTAAACACGAATTTCCCATTTATAAATATATAATATAAATATTTGTTGTTGTTGTTTACACAAAATAGGTAAACAAATTTATGAAAATTCAAAATCAAATAAGAAGTTAGCTTTCAACGGGTATTATAGGTAAACAAGTGTGCTGAACACGAATTTCGAATTTATAAATATATAATATAAATATTTGTTGTTGTTGTTGACACAAATAGGTAAACAAATTTATGAAAATTCAAAATCAACCTAGAAGTTAGCTTTCAACGGGTATTATAGGTAAACAAGTATGCTAAACACGAATTTCGCATTTACAAATTTATGATATGAATATTTGTTGTTGTTGTTTACACAAAATAGGTAAACAAATTAATGAAATTCAAAATCAACCTAGAAGTTTGCTTTCAACGGATTTTATAGGTAAACAAGTATGCTGAAAACGCTTTTCGCGGTTAAAATTTTCTAATATGAATATTTGTTGTTGTTGTTTACACAAAATAGGTAAAGAAATTAATGAAAATTCTAAATCAACCTAGAAGTTAGCTTTCAACGAGTATTATAGGTAAACAAGTATGCTGAACACGAATTTAGCGTTTAAATTTTCTAATATGAATATTTGTTGTTGTTTGTTGTTGTTGTTGTTTACTCAAAATAGCTAAACAATTTAATGAAAATTCAAAATCAACCTAGAAGTTAACTTTCAATAGGTATTATAAGTAAACAAGTGTGCTGAACACGAATTTCGCATTTATAAAATTCTAATATGAGTATTTGTTGTTGTTGTTGTTTACACAAATAGGTAAACAAATTTATGAAAATTAGATAGCTATCTACCATTTCCATGGTAGAAAATGTTAGGAGTAAGGCCGCTCAGCGGCCGTTAACTTGAGGTGCGTAGCACCGATCTGTCGCAAAGCGACTGAGACCGAAGGGCTCGTTAGTCATAAACTGTGAGCAAGAGAAACTCTCTATAATAACAACTGTGCTTATTATGCTCTCCGACTTTGAAATATACATTAGTCATAAATGATGCGTAAAGAATCTCTCTAGAATAAAAACTGAGTTTATTATGTTCCCCGACTAAGAAATTTTCATTTGTCATAAACGATGCCAAAAGAACCATTCTATATTTACAATTTGATTAATTATGCTCTCCGACTAAGAAATCTATATTATTCTTAAACGGCTTTCAAAAGAACCTCTCTTGTATAAAAACTGTGCTTATTAACGTTTCCCCGACTAAGAAATATACATTAGTCATAAACGGTGCGCAAACTTTCATCTCCAGAATATAAACTGGGTATATTATGTTCCACGACTAAGTAATTTTCATTTGTCATAAACGATGCTCAAAAGAACCTGTCTATGATAACAATTTGATTAATCATGCTCTCCGACTAAGAAATCTGCATTATTCATAAACTGTTCACAAATAACCTCTCTAGAATAAAAACTGTGCTTATAATGGATTCTCCGACTAAGAAATATAGATTAGTCATAAACGGTGAAAAAAAAACTCTCTATGATAACAACTGTGCATATTATGCTCTCCGACTATGAAATATACATTAATCATAAACGTTGGGCAACAGAAATTCACTATAATAACAACAGTGTTTATTATGCTCCCCTACTAAGGATTATCATTCGTCATAAAATGTGCGCATAACATCCTTTCTAGAATTAATCCTGGGTTTCTTATGATCCCAACATGTAATATACATTAGTCATAAAAGATTCGCAAAAGAATCTCTCTAGAAAAAGAACCGGGTTTATTATGCTCCCCGAATAAGATTTATTCATTTGTCATGAACAGAGCACAAAAGAACCTCATCTATTATATCAACTATTCTTATTAAGCACCGCCACTACAAATATATAATATTCATAAACGGTGTTCAAAATATCATCTCTAGAAAAAAAATCGGGTTTATTATGTTCCCCGAAAAAGTAATACTCATTTTTCATAAAATATGCGCAAAAGAACCTCTAAATAAGCATAATTGCTATGATTATTATGCTCTTCCACTAAGAAATATACAATAGTCATAAGCTGTGTGCAAAATATCCTCTCTAGAATAAAAACTGGGTTTAGTATGTTCCCCGAATAAGAAATATTCATTTGTCATAAACGATGCGCAAAAGAACCTCTCTAAAATAAAAACTGTGATTATTAAGGTTCCGCGACTAAGAAATCTACATTATTCATAAACGGCGCACAAAAGAACAGCTCTTGAATAACAACTGTACTAATTATGCTCCAAGACTAAGAAATATACATTATTCATAAACGATGCTTAAAAGCAAATCTCTAGATAACAACAGTGCGTATTATTCTCTCCGACAAAGAATTATTCCTTTGTCATAAACTGTGCACAAAACAACCTCTCTATTATAACAACTATGCATATTATGCTACCCGACTAGAAGTATACATTAGTCATGGACGATGCGCAAAAGCACCTCTCAAGAATAACAAATGTGCTTATTAAGCTCTTCGACAAATAAAAATACATTTGTCGTAAACGGTGGGCAAAAGAAACTGGCTATAAAATCAACTGTGCATATTATGTTCCCCGACTAAGAAATATTCATTTTTCATAAACGATGCGCATAGGAACGTCTCTATAAAAACAACTGTAATCATTATGCTGTCCGACTAAGAAATATACATTTGTCATAAACTATGCGCAAAACATCCTCTCTAGAATAAAAACTGGGCTTATTATGCTCCCCACTATGAAATATTAATTAGTCATAAATGCTGCGCAAAAAAAACTATCTATTATAACAACTATGCTTATTTTGCTCCCCAACTATAAATATACAATAGTCATAAATGGTACTCAAAAGAACCTCTCTAGATTAACAACTGTGCTTATTAAGCTACCCTTCTAAGAAATATACATTAGTCATAAAAGGTGAGCAAAAGAAACTCTCTATAATAACAACTATGCAAATTATGGTCCCCGACTAAGAAATATACAGAGTCTTAAAAGGTAATCAAAGAAACTCTCAAAAATAACAAATGTGTTATTATGCTCTCCGACTAAGAAATATACATTAGTCATGTTCCCAGACTAACTCCGACTAAGAAATATACAATAGTCACAAGCTGTGAGCAAAATATTCTCTCAAGAATAAAAACTGGGTTTATAATGTTCCCCGACTAAGAAATATTCTCTTGTCAAAAACGATGCGGAAGTGCACCTCTCTAGAAAAATAACTGTATTTATTATGATCCCCGACTAAGAATATATACATTAATCTTAAATGGTTTGCAATAGAACATCTCAATAATCCTCCTGGTGTTTTCGCTTGTACTCCAAGCGATCAGCTGATTCAGCTTGAGACTCATTTTGTCTGAGGGCCTCCTGGTATTAGCGCTCGTACTCTAAGCGCATAGCAGTCTCTGCGTCAGACTGCGCCTGTCTCCGAGAGGTTTGCCGCTCTCGATTCTTCTCAAGACGGAGAGCTCTTTCGCCAGAAGTCTCATTTACGAGTATTAAGCGCTTTCGCTCTGCTTCCGTCTTGAAAGGTTTAGTTTTTGGAAGACTATTATCCGACATTCTTGAACAAAATTTATTCTAGATATCTATACAGCTACTATACAATAATATATTTCCCAGTTGGGGAACATAATATGCACAGTTGTTAGAATAGAGAGTTTACTTTCCTCACCGTTGAGGCATAAGGTATATTTCTTAGCTCGGATAGCATAATATGCACAGTCTATATTTTAGGGAGGTGCTTTTACGCACAGTTTATGACTAATGTATATTTCAAAGTGGGGGAGCATAATAAGCACAGTTGCTATTATAGAGAGTTTCTTTTGTTCACCGTTTATGACTAATGAATATTTCTTAGTGGGGTAGCTTAATAAGCACAGTTGTTATTCTAGAGTGGTTCTCTTGTACACAGTTTATGACTAATGTATAATTCTAGTTGGGGACCATAATAAGCATAGTTGTTATAATATAGAGGTTCTTTTGCGCACAGTTTAGAACAAATGAATATTTCTTAGTCCGGGGAGCATAATTAATTGTACCGTTGTTATTCTGGAGAAGTGCTTTTGCGTTCCGTTTATGACTAATGTATTTTTCTAAGTCGGGGAGCATAATTTGCACAGTAGTTAAAATAGAGAGTTTCTTTTGCCCACCGTTTTTGACTAATGTATATTTCTTAGTCTCGGAACCATAAAAGCACAGTTGTTATTCTAGAGAGGATATTTTGCGTTTCGTTTAAGACAAATGAATATCTCTTAGTCGGGGAGCATAATTAATTGCACCGTTGTTATTCTGGAGAAGTGCTTTTGCGTTCCGTTTATGACTAATGTATTTTTCTAAGTCGGGGAGCATAATTTGCCCAGTTGTTATTTTAGAGAGTGTCTTTTGACAAAGTTTATGACTAATGTATATTTCTTAGCCGGGGAGCATATTAAATAAGCAGAGTAGTTATTCTGGAGAAGTGCTTTCCAGCACCATTTATAACAAATGTATATTTCACAGTGGGGGAGGATAATAAGCACAGTTATTATAGAGAGGTTCTTTTGTGCACAGTTTATGACAAATGAATAATTCTTTGTCGGGGAGCATAATAAACACTGTTGGTATTCTAGAGAGATTCTTATGCGCAACATTTTTTGATTTATGTATATTTCATAGTGGGGAGCATAATTATCACAGTTTATATGCTAGAGAGGTAGTTTTGCGCACAGTTTATGACTAATGTAGATTTCTTAGGTGGGAGAGCATAATAAGCACAGTTGTGTTTATAGAGAGGTTCTTTTGCGCATCGTTTATGAAAAATGAATATTTCTTAGTCCGGGGAGCATAATTTGCACAGTTGATATTATAGAGATTTTATTTTGAAGAAGTTTACGACTAATGTATATTTCTTAGCCAGGGAGCATATTAAATAAGCACAGTAGTTATTCTGGAGAAGTGCTTTCCCGCACCATTTATGACTAATGTATATTTTACAGTGGGAGAGCATAATAAGAACAGTTTATATTATAGAGAGTTTCCTTTGCCCAACGTTTATGACTAATGTATATTTCTTAGTCTCGGAACCATAATAAGCACAGTTGTTATTCTAGAGAGGATATTTTGCGCTTCGTTTAAGACAAATGAATATTTCTAGTTGGGGAGCATAATAAGCATAGTTGTTAAAATATTAAGGTTCTTTTGTGCACAGTTCATGACAAATGAATAATTCTTTGTCGGGGAGCATAATAAACACTGTTGGTATTCTAGAGAGATTCTTTTGCGCATCATTTATGACTTATGTATATTTCACAGTGTTGCGGAGCATAATAAACCCAGTTTTTATTCTATAGAGGATGTTTTGCGAACATTTTATTACTAATGTATATTTCCTAGTCGGAGAGCATAATAAGAACATTTGTATATATAGATAGGTTCTTTTACGCATTGTTTATGAAAAATGAATATTTATTAGTCGGGTAGCTTAATAAGCACAGTAGTTATTCTAGAGAGGTTCTTTTGTGCACCGTTTATGACTATTGTATATTTTTTGTTCGGGAGTAAAATAAGCATAGTTGTTATAATAGAGAGGTTCTTTTACGCACTTTTTATGACTAATGTACTTTTCTGAGTCGCGGAACCTTAATACGCACAGTTGTTAAAATAGAGAGGTTGTTTTGTGCTCCGTTTATGAATAATGTAGATTTCTTAGTTGAAGAGCATAATTAGTCAAGATGATATTATAGAGGTTCTTTTGCGCATCGTTTATGACAATTGAATATTTCTTTGTCTGGGAACATAATAAACCCAGTTTTTATTCTAGAGAGGATATTTACGCACCGTTAATGACTAATGTATATTTCTTAGTCGGGCAGCATAATATGCAAAGTTGATTTTCTAGCGAGTTTCTATTGCCCACCGTTTACGACTAATGTATATTTATTAGTCGGGGAGCATAATATGCACAGTTGTTATTCTAGAGAGGAGCTTTTGCGCATCGTCTATGACTAATGTTTATTTCTAGTTGGGGAGCATAATATGCATAGTTGATATAATAGAGAGGTTCTTTGTGCACAGTTTATGATAAATGAATATATTTTAGTCGGGATCATAATAAACACTGTTGTTATTCTAGAGAGATGCTTTTCCGCAACATCTTTGACTAATGTATATTTCATAGTGGGGAAGCATAATAACCACAGTGTTATTATAGAGTGGTTCTATTGCGCACCGTTTATGACAAATTAATATATCTCAGTCGGAGGCATAATATGCACAGTTGTTATCCTCAGACAAAATTAGTCTGAAGCTGAATCATCTGATCGCTTGGAGTACAAGCGCAAACACCAGGAGACGCTCAGACAAAGTGAGTCTGAAGTTGAATCAGCTGATCGCTTGGAGTACAAGCGCAAATACCAGGAATCCCTCAGACAAAATGAGTCTGAAAATGAGCGAATTGTTCGTTTGAAGTCCCGGAATCTGTTGTATGAGACAAGTAAGACTTTCCAATCTAAGATGTACCTCAATTTAGCCAGATCACAAATCTCTTCTGAGGTTAGTGATGGTTTGGTTGATGAACATTCAATAGGTAGTATGTCCTATAGTTGTTGAATTTGTGATGCTAAGTTTTGGGAGAGTGAAAAGCTTTCCACCAGTACGAAAGCATGTGCAAAGTTTTCCCTCTGTTGCGGAGAGGGCAAGGTTGTTCTTCCCTCCTTAGATAAACTTCCTGAGTTGTTAGACCATCTGCTCACAGCTGCTGATAGCAGAGGCAAGTACTTCAGGAGCCACATACGAGCATACAACTCAAGCCTTGCGTTTTGTTCCCTCGGAGTAAATATCGACGAAGAGCTTGCTAATGCTTGACGTGGTGTATACACCTTCCGTATTCAGGGCTTTGTACACCATTACATTGGAAGTTTACTTCCAAATAGTAATGAGGCACCAGTTTTTGCCCAGATTTACATCCATGACGGTACCGCAGAGGCTGAAGTGGAAAACCGTCAGAGACATCTAGGCGAGGCCAAACTTCCTGAGTTAAAGGCCTTGCAGCAAATGCTACATGTGGTTAACCCCTATGTATCACACTTCAAGCACTCAGTTGATCAAATGCGAGCACAAGGAGGAGTGGACATCAGGCTGATCATCAGAGCTGATGGCTGCCCAGACCCAAGCCGATACAATGCTCCTTCTGCTCATGAAATTGCAGTGCTGCTCCCAGGTGGAGGTTACTCTTAGGGAGTGGCAAACAGGGATATTGTGCTCCATGCCCACAGTGGTGGTCCCAAAAGGATCACAGAAACACACTGTGCGTATGACTCGCTGCATTATGTCTTATTATTTCCCCTAGGAAATGATGGCTGGCACCTTGGTATCCCTCATAGCAGAGGTAGACGCGATGTTACTCTACTGGAGTTCTATTGCTATCGCCTGATGCTCAGGATCGGGCTTAACCACCTGCACCTCTCGAAAGGCTAAACCACCAGTATATCGTTGACATGTACGCTAAGATTGAGCAGCAGCGGTTCAACTACATTAAGACCAATCAGCAGAAGATCCGAGTTGATCTGTATAGTGGATTGGATGATGCTGTTGCCAAAAGAGACACTAATGCGACTGAGTTGGGACGGAATATTATTCTACCCTCGAGCTATACCAACTCTCCGAGGCAAATGTTCCAACTTTATCAGGCCGCAATGACAATAGTGCGGAAATTTGGTAAGCCAGATTTATTCATTACATTTACATATAATCCGCTTTGGGACGAAATAACGAGTAGTCTTTTGCCTAACCAGAAGGCTACTGATCGTCCCGAATTAATTGTTCGTGTTTTTAAACAAAAGCTAAGGAAATACTAAATGATATTCTTAAGAAACATGTTCTTGGTAAAACCGTTGCACACGTATACACAATTGAATTTTAGAAGCGTGGTCTTCCGCATGCTCATATATTGGTGATCTTAGCTGATGATTGCAAACCACGTGACCCTTCTGATTACGATAAGATTGTGTGTGCTGAACTTCCTGATCCTGATCTCAATCCGAGATTGCATCAGATTGTGAAGCGCTGTATGTTAAATGGTCCATGTGGTACTGCAAATAAGGCTGCTGTTTGTATGCGCAAGGGTTCATGTTCTAAACAATACCCAAAGAAATTCTCTGACGTTACTACCACCACTAAGGATGGTTACCCATTGTATCGGCGCAGAGATAACTCCAGTACTGTAGAGGTAGCAGGCATGAAGCTTGACAATCGTTAGGTTGTACCATATAACCCATACCTTTTGTTAAAGTATAATGCTCACATTAACGTTGAAATTTGCAGCACAGTTAGAGCAGTTAAGTACCTCTATGTATAAGTATGTCTATAAAGGCCATGACCGAGCCATTATCGAGTTCCAGTCGGGTGATCACACTGATAAACCTCGGAAGGTAGACGAAATATCTAAATATGTGGAAGCTCGGTATATATCTGCATGTGAGGCTTACTATATAATATTTTCTTATGATCTCCATGCTAATCTGCCACAAGTGATGAGGTTAGCTCTTCATCTTGAAAATCAGCAATCTGTCGTTTTTCGAGATGACGCTTATATTGAGGATGTGTTAAGTGTAGAAAAACATTCCACTTTAACAGGATGGTTTCTAGCTAACCAAAAATTTCCATCTGCTCGGGCAATTTCTTACTTAGATTTTCCTGAATATTTTGTATGGGATAAAACTAAGCGAGAATGGAAGCCGCGAGTTAAGGGGCACGGTAAGATGGTTGGCCGAGTGAGTTCTGCTCATCCAACTGAGGGAGAGCGGTTCTACTTGAGAATTCTGTTGTTTCACGTCACTGGCTGTACCAGCTTTGAGGCTATTCGTACTCTTCCTGATGGAACTGTCTGTGGTACCTTCAAGGAGGCCGCATGCCACCGCGGATTGCTGGAAGATGATAGCGAATATGATATGTGTTTGGATATGGCTGCTTCGTGGCATATGCCTCCACAGTTACGTAATCTATTCGTTACCATTCTACTCTATAACGAACCATGTAATCCTGCGGCTCTTTGGGAAAAGTATAAATTTGCTTTTTCTGATGACTTTCTGCATCGTGCTAGAAAGTCTGTGCCCGATATTGAGGTCGATGAGCACATATTTAATGCTGTAGTAGTGGATATTGATAAGCGTTTGCAAAACCAGGGTAAATCTCTAGCAGATTTCCCAGGGATGCCAATACCCATTCATACCAGAAGTCCATGCGAGGAGGCTCTTATTATTCAGAGAGAATTAGATTATAACGTTGATGAGCAGCTAGCAATAGTTGTTCATGATGTTCCTTCTCTTAATTCTGATCAGCTTAGTGTGTTTACCTCTATAATAGTAAATGATCCTGAGCAGTATCCCAAAATATTCTTTGTAGATGGTCCCAGAGGCACAGGGAAGACGTTCCATTTTAATATACTTTTGGCTCAAGTTCGCTCGAAGAGTCAAATTGCCCTTGGGTTAGCTAGCAGTGGCATAGCCGCTCTCCTCTTCGCAGGAGGGCGGACTGTCCACTCTAGGTTGAAAGTTCCCATTGATATCAATGAGTTATCTGTATGTAACATTTCGAAACAGAGTGCTTTGGCACAGCTAATTAAGCGTACAAAACTTTTGGTATGGGATGAAGCGTGCATGTCAAATAAGCATGTAGCTGAGTGTGTTGATCGCAGTTTGAGGGATATTTGTTCCTGTGATCTCCCCTTTGGTGGAAAAGTAATGGTTTTTGGAGGCGACTTCCGTCAGATACCTCCTGTAGTTAAGCATGGGTCGAGAGCCGAAGTGGTCTCTTCCTGTCTGAACAGGTCATATCTCTGGCGTTAGGTTAAAGTAATGAAGCTAACTATAAATATGCGCCTCCAAACATTATTGTCACAAGATGCCCTCGTGGTCAGTAAATTTTCCAACTTTTTATTAAGAGTGGGAGAAGGTTCTGAACCTGAGGATGACAATCAAATGATTCACATGGATAACAAATTTGTAGTACCAGGTGATTCCATTACAGACTTGGTTACTTCGTCTATGGTGATATAAATGTAAATTATGCTGATCGTGATTATGTAAGTAAAAAATTATACTGTGTCCTAAAAATGATACAGCTGATTTAATAAACGATTACGTCATTCATCAGCTTCCTGGTGACGGTATAACTCTGTTCTGTTGAAGGTTCTGCTGCAGTAAATTTTCCAAATGAGTTTTTAAATCATATCACTCCTAACGGTATGTTTCCTCATCAGCTATTCTTGAAATTGTTTGCGACTGTAATTCTATTGCGTAACCTTGATCCCGATGAGGGTCTTTGTAATGGTACTCGGTTGATTATTAGAGCATTCTCTAACCGAGTAATTGACGCGGAGATCGCAACTGGTACAAACAAGCATAAGCGAGTGTTTATACCACGACTTATATTGACTTCTTCTGAGTCTGAACTTCCATTTATTCTCAGGAGGCAGTTTCCAATCCGCTTAGCCTATTGTATCACAATTAACAAAGGGCAAGGTCAGAGTTTGGATACCATTGGTCTATATCTGCCATCTCCTGATCCATTTTTAGTCATGGCCAACTCTATGTTACATTGAGTAGAGTTAAAAATCCATTGGGACTAAAAATAATGGTATGTGGAACTGACAAATCAAAATCTGGGGAAGTTTGGATTAGAAATGTAGTCTATAGGGAAGTTTTTAAATCCTCTTCTCAAATTGAGCCCATAGAAGACATAGATGAAATATGTTCTCTATTGAATGAAACATTCCCAAGTTCCCAATTGACAATGACTCCTTTGCCTGAGGCTATTGCTCCTGCAAAGAGAGAGTCTGTCCCAAATATTTCTGATGGCAAAGGTAAAATCATTAAACTTCATGAGTTTAATGACAGTACTATTAGCCCATTGGAAGTTATAGACAAAATGGGTATAGCTGAATACATTGTATCACCACTATCAGATCGTGAATGTATATTTGATGCAATAATTCGAGATCCATTCGATTTGTCAGAGTCTTTTCTCAATGGTACGGTGAATAATCTTACTATCCCAATGCGGCAGAAGATTGCGCATAGTATTGGATTACACGAGATACTAATTTTACCTATTCGTGAGACTCGAGGTGCAGTAAGCAATTATTACACCTCACTTAAAGCACAACTGACAACATATTTTGGTCAGAATGTTTCAGTGTATAATGTTCAACCAGATGGTAACTGTTTGTACCGTACTCTATCTCATATAATATTTGGCACTGAAATTTTTTTCGAGATATTAAAGTACAATCTGATTAATACATTCATTACCAGTACCCAGCATCACTACAATGTTATCGCACATCTGGCATACACAGTGAGCAGGAATTGCATGAACATATTAACGCTATTTCTGCACCCAATGCTTGGGGTACAAATGTTGAACTTAATATGTTAGCCGCCTTGGCTGGAATTGACATATTATCAGTTGACGGTACTCATGTCAACTCAATGAATTGGAACATTCTCCCTAACTATTTACACAATAAGTTAGACACTCCTATTGAATGTGATCCGATTTTTAATGCACAGAAAGTCTGTATTTACATCATAGACTTAGCCGTCTAGAAGGAAATGAAAATTTTGATTCCTTCTTTTTTGCTTAGTAATGTTTCATCGCATTGATGAATATTACGTCGGCTGCTTACAGTTCAGGTTCTCTAAGGTCAGAACTAGCGCCCTTCTTGATGAGTTCATAAGTTTTTATACTTCAGATATTAATTCCTTATAATTTCCAAGACAATAAACAATACTTTAATTGGACATTTATTAATTGGGATCAAGAGATGACCAATCATGATCATGATGCTACTCATTGGAATAGATTTAAAGACATATTAATGGTGAGAATGTAGAGATATTTAGTTTCACTATTTTAAACGTTGTTGTAGATTAGTAATTTCACCATTAAATCAACTAAACTAACAGAATAGTTGGGATTTTGGAATAATTAATTAATTTAGGCATGATAATTCTCTTATTGTGAAGATAATTAGCTAATACCCGAAACTAAAGATATTTAGTACATTCTTAATATTTTATAACAGTTAAAGGATGACTTTCAGTTTCAATTTAAAAGAAAACGAGCCCTTCGGTCTCGGTCTCTTTGCGACGGATTGGTACTTAAGCAGACATCTTCATATAAATTTGCTCTGTTAACTTTGATATTTTACTATTTAGAAATTGAGAATTTCTGGGACCAATAATCAGTTAATTAATACTTTATACATTATTTCTTAAGATTAATTAGATCTGATAACTTTGGTATTTAAGATTGGAGAATGATCTAGAACTTCTGGTACCAGTGATTAGGCATTAATTAATTAATTCATACTTGAGAGATTATTTGTTAAGATTAATTAGTTCTGTTAACTTTGGTATTTAATATTAGAGAATGTTCTAGATCAGTTAATTAATACATAGGACATTATTTCTTAAGATAATTAGTTGTTAACTTTGGTATTTAAGATTAGAGAATGTTCTAGAACTTCTGTTAGTACCAGTAATATAATAATTTATACTTTAGACATTATTTGTTCAAATAAATTAGTTCTGTTAACTTTGGTATACATATAGTAACATGGTTTAAATTAATTTCCCATTAGGTCTCCTAAAATACCCTAAAGAAGGCGTATCATCTAGAAACAGAATACATAATACCAAGATGTTACTGAATTCAATCTCACGATGCATATCTGACTTTTGAAATTCATACAGGAGCTGACGATTTACTAAAATAGTAGCCGAGTTGGATCTCAATAGTACAGATTGCATTGGCAATATATTGAGTTGTATAAATTCCTAGGGTCTCAATTAATTATGCAAAACTTTGTATCCAATTTATAACAACCACTATTGTACATTATAGAATGGCTGATTAAATAGAAACGAATCGACTCTGTTATTATACAGTGCATCTAATAATTTATTTCCTATATCCAGGCTTGACAATTTTATTTCTGCACTTTGATAGTTGCAAAAAATACCAGATATAGAAAGGGAAGCCTTTAAAGATTTACATCTATTGCCTTTGTATGTACTCAATTTACAAAATATAACGTGAAATATGTACGTACATTGCGACTGATGTGAAAACAAACACTCGCTGGCTACAATAGGATGGTACAAACATCATGTGGCTTTTTTCCGGTGCAAAACAGGTTGCGCTTAAGCCAACTATACACGGTGCAATATGTTGCGATTTAACCCATCAAATTCATGAATATTGAACACGCGACATGACAATATAGTAATGCAACTATTGCATCGTGTAATGTGGGATTTAATTCAGGTTTGCTTCAAATTCAATGTGCACAAAGATTTGGTAACGTGACTCTTAAGAGACAGATAAATTATGATGGATTAGTAGTTTAGGTCAAGTTGAACTACGTATATTTATGTATTTAGTGATTACATTCCCTTTTTATTCTAAATGTTGGTAATTATTTCAATTTTTGTAACCCAAATTAATATCAAAGTTGGGAATGGGATTTAGTATGTTCAAATATTAAAATTAGATTTACTGCTTCAATTGAAAATTTTAGCTGATTTGTATTTATTTCAAGATTATTATACAATTTAAAGCTTATGATACACTTGACATTACAATATATTTATTGATGCTATTTTAGGTAGAAGAGAACAAAATTAACAGATGCCTCATTGAAGATGAGTTACAGTTGCTGGCTGATAATGGTATTAAAAATTTGAAGGTATAGTTTGAATCTTTCATAGATTATTTGCTTAATCAAAGAATAAGGCAATTATATTTTGTTATGTTACCAACTAATTTACAAGATCGGATACTGTAAAATTATATCTTGGAATCTATTTTAGCGATTCCCCCTATGGCAAATCCTCTTCATTCTGCGGGTTCCTCCCTTAGGCCGTAATATACATTCTAAGTTCCTTTGGACTATCTACCTCCGCCCGTGATTCCAGTCGAGAAATCAGTGTTCTATTAAATTAGTATCGTTTAAAAGAATTTATGTTAGGTGATTATTGGGGACTGTAGTAGCCTTTTCTACTAGACTGTTAAACTTCAATTCATATAAATACCTTGATTAATGAGGTTATCAACTTATCAATTTTTATTTATTCTATCATGGATGAAAACGAGCCAAACCCTAACCCACCAGAGAAGCCAAACCCACCAGAGGAGCCAAACCCACCAGAGGAGCCAAACCTACCAAAGGAGAGAAAAAGGGGGAAAAGAGGGGGGCTGCTTAGACTGCCCTCCAATTTAAAAAGATAAAGATCTTAGATGACATTCTACAGGTATGGTTTTGCATATTGTCATTATGATCATTTTTATGTTAATTTTAACATTTAGGGTAATACTCAAATTAAGAATTTAAAGCTTACGGTGGAATTTAGTGTTTCAAGTAAGTTTAACCATAGCCTACAGGCCTCACAGTAAAATATGAAATCTGGACCAGGGATGCGGTCGCCGCCGGGAAACGAAAATTATGGTATTGCAATTTTAGATCAAATATAGTGACTTACTGCTTAAAAACAGCTACCTCAATAACTTGCAACTGTAATAAAGTAATAAGTATACTCTCATTATACCATTAATCTTGCTACTTTGTGAGTTTGAATACAGTCACATAACATACACAATACAGAAACTACTAGAAAACCTCTATTTACTCTGGTAGATATAGTTACTTCACATAAGACAACTAACTCCTATCTAAATAATCAGGAATCGAACTTTTTCAATTTCCGCTTTTCTAATCCCTTTAAAGTAAGGCTCGAATTGTAATTCTTGACAAGATTTGAAATTAGACAATTTGCTTCACTCCGAACGAGACTTGATAGAATGGTTGAACCTTTCACATTACAAGAAGGACAAGTAGTTCTCCAACCTTCAAAACCACTATTAAGACCAGTTAGGGGGCCAAAAGCAAGTGTTACTAAAATCTTTCTAGTTTGACCTTCTATCAACAGGGACATAAGTTCACTATTACTTTGGATTATAGTTAGAATCTTCCAAACAATAATTAAAGATTCCAATACAAGCTCTGAAGGATACTTTAGACCACCACGATCAGAAAGCTGCAGTAGTTGGTACCGGAATTCGAAGGATTCATCGAAGGATTCATCTACGATAATTATAAGATCTCGGCATATTAAGCAAGGTGAAGAATGCTTAAGGTATTGGTAGGCAGCATACCCAGCAATAAAAGCTAGTGACTGGAGTGTTGGGGTATCGCACTCAATGGCTGATACATCTGATAGAGCATCAAGAAAAGGATCAATATCAATTTCTGTATCTGTATGTACGCTATAAATGGGAGAGAAAGACTGAATAAATTCCTCCATAGAAATCTGGCTGGATGGTTGAGTGTTGTAATTAGAAAATAGAGTTAATAGATTGGAGATCTTCAAACGACGTTCAGCTTCTAAAATTAGAAGGTACGAAACATGGTCATTTGATCCAGACATCATCCGATAAAGTCCGAAATGGTGCTCTAGTGGATCTGTCTGTAAGAAACGTGTTAAAATGTAAGCATATCCACACTGTCCAGTTAGATAATTAACTATTTGAGGGAGTACAATGCACGCGTGTCCTAAGCTTGTAAGAGTTTGCTTGCTCAATTTGCCATCTTTCAAAGAGTGTGATTCCCAAGTCTCTAGACTTTTTACTATCCTGGTTAAAAAGATAAAGCGTTCGTCATTAACTGTGAAAGGGCGACATGAAGAATCATTTAAACGAATATGTGTATATAGTGGGGCAGCATAGCAATAAAATTGTTCAATTTTTGATACAAGCATGAAAATTGGCACAGACATAGATAAATATATTATAAAAAGAAATGGATATGGAGGCATCACGAAATTTTAATATTTTCAAGATGGCGGCCAAAGATTGTCGGCAAGTGTCGGACAAAGGCCCGCTCCCGCGATTACTTGTTAAATGACCTCGTAGAGTGTTTATATGCTCATAGTTATTCTCAAATGACTGTGCGATGAAGAAAGAGGGGTCACTCGATAGGGTAGAAACAATATTTGAGAATGGAATGTGTCACATTCCAGCGTTGTCAAGGAATGCCCTCCCTCGCAAACATGATCATGTGACCCCTATAATGACCGGAAATCTTATGCTGATTACGAATATTAAACATTGATTAAACTTCAATTGACATAGTTAATTTGATTTTGTATACATATATGTACTACAATATAACTCGGTTAGTACGTACTTCCGCTTAGTAGGTACTAATTTTTTAAACCAATTAGTAAATTTATATGTATGTCAATATGATGTAAAGTCAGTTAGTACTGTATAAATCAAATACGTATTTCCCCGAATAAGCGCCGGGGGTTTGAATAAGCGCCGGGTCAATAAAAATGACATTTGGTATGATAAAATTTATACACATTAGTTGATCACTGTAATGTATTTCCATTTATTTTGACAACTTCGGTAGGTATACTATTGGTGGAAACCATTAGAACTGACATATATATTATATTCTGGATTTTTCACAAAAATTTCAGCTTAATTTTGGACCACGAAAACAATAAGCGCCGGGGCGCTTATTCAGGGAAATAAGGTAATCACTTTTCGTGTCTTCTATTTCGACTATTTTGAACTAGTCTATTTGCACGTTCATGATAACAAATTGGTATCAACCGGTGTTATTCGAATTGAAGATTCTTTGAAGCGTCCAAAAAATGTGTTCATCGTCACCGCAAATTCGCATTATCCGTGTTCGTACAAATGAGGATATATTGTATATTTCAATTTTTGAATTTAATTAGGATTTATTTAGTTTAAGCGCTCAAAAATATTTTAGGCGAGAACATTCAGGGACTAAGGATTTTAAGAAACTATTGATGAATCTATATTATTAAAACTCGACTGTTGTTTGTTTGTGTGGTGTGACCACTGTGTGTGTGTGTTTGTCCAGGTTGCATTAAAGTGATGGGGGAATGGGAATAGAACCTCATTTATATACGAGATAGAAACTAACTTCCAAATGTTATAATAGGTAAACAAGTACGTATGCTGATTTCAAATTTCGCATTTTTTAATTTTAATATGAATATTATTGCTGTTGTTTACAAAAAGGTAACAACTTAATGAAAATTCAAAATCACCCTAGAATTTTGCTTCACGAGTATTATAGCTAAACAAGTTAAAAAATGGAAATGGGAGGAATTGATGTTTACTAAATCTATCATCCATGGTTTAGTGAGGAGTAAGGCCGCATAGCGGCAGTTAACTTGAGGTGCTTAGTACAGATCCGTCGCAAACCCTCAATTTAACTCCAATTTAATAACTAACGACTTACAAGAGTTTATAACTGCAACTATTAATAATCGATGATCACTGGGTAACTCGAATGGCAGGGGCGTATCGAGTCATTCACCTGGAAGATGTAGTCCTCAATCGGCGCAGACTTTACAATATTTTTCTTTTAGTATAAGATCCACTATTTTCAGGAAATAGAATGCACCAGGGTTTTTAAGGCCGATCTTGGTGTAACTTTTGCAACAAAATGTTTTGAAGTTACACCACGATTCGGGTCGGCTGCAGTGTTGAGTTACACCACGGCCGCTGCTTAGCTACACCAAAGTCTAAAAAAAACCTGCAATACACAGTATTGATTTATTTTAAAACATGGATGATATCTTTACATGCATGCCTATACACAGTAGAACCTCGTTAATACGAGCACCATCGGACGATAAAATTTTGTTAGCTTTATTCAGAGTTCATATTAACCGGAGTAAAACCCATTGTAGCTTGTAGGGACTTGATTCTGTGAAACTGTTTGTCGTCTTATCCGCGAAATGGTATTAACCGTGTTCGTACTAACGAGATTCTACTGTAATATGGAAATATCCGTTGAATATAAGATAGGTATTGGTGTCGAATCTGTCGATCAAACGCAGTCGTCTCCGCTTTATAGAGCCACCAGTTAATAGATTTCTCCGCTTAATCGAGTAAAGGTTTCACAGGATTTTTAGAACGGAATGACATTTTGGCTTAAAATAGAACTCGGTTAGCATGTAACCCCTCGGGAGATAAAATTTGTGCATATTATCCAAGTGTACGTACTAACTGACTTTACATCATATTGAGATACATATAAATTTACTAATTGGTTAAAAAAATTAGTACCTACTAAGCGGAAGTACGTACTAACCGAGTTATATTGTAGTACATATATGTATACAAAATCAAATTAACTTTGTCAATTGAAGTTTAATCAATGTTTAATGCTGATATTCGTAATCAGCATAAGATTTCCAGTCATTTTAGGGGTCACATGATCATGTTTGGGAGGGAGAACAATCCTTGACAACGCTGGAATGTGACACATTCCATTCTCAAATATTGTTTCTACCCTATCGAGTGACCCCTCTTTCTCCATCGCACAGTCATTTGAGAATAACTATGAGCATATAAACACTCTACGAGGTCATTTAACAAGTAATCGCGGGAGCGGGCCTTTGTCCGACACTTGCCGACAATCTTTTGCCGCCATCTTGAAAATATTAAAATTTCGTGATGCCTCCATATCCATATCTTTTTATAATATATTTATCCATGTCTGTGCCAATTTTCATGCTTGTATCAAAAATTGAACAATTCACTCCAATATGTCTGTTATGCTGCCCCACTAATATGGAACATTTACATTAAACATGTTCCATAACGTGAGTAGAATTTTGACGAAACTAGAGGTGTTTGTTTTCAACTCACTGCAACGTTTATCATTTTGGAAAGCTAGAGCAGCAATCGTGGACTCATGGATTACTTTCTGGACTAATTTGACATTTTGGCGTTCCAATACAGAAGGATAACATGTTTTAAATGTCAACCGCGGGGCTAATTTTGCAAGACTCTCCTTCTCTGAGCTATAAAGGGCGCGTACATCTTGGAAAGAAGCGCAGCACACATTTAAAGGAAATGAACAATAATCAAATCCAATATCGTCAAAATCGGGGTAGAAAAAACACTCATAACTGGACTTCAGATTTAGCCAATTGTTTCGTACAGATTTCAAAATATGGACGAAATCGAAAGTGAGATACAGAGGCCTATTAGGAACACAAGGATTAGGTACACATGTTTCAAGCTTACCAACAGGAGAGAATAGTTTGAATAACTTGACGTTAAGAGGATAGTTATCTGATGAGATTACATCCACACATAAACCACAAATTTCGATATCTTTAATACAAGCGAGTATGATGGGGAATATCTTCTCAGCGGAAAGAGAGGCACATGGTAATAGACGAACTATAGTAGACCATTTTTTCTGGAGACTTGATACCATAATAGCGAATACAGTCTTTATTGGATCTTCTGGGCTTAGACTAGAACCATATATCTTGCCTCCTTTATATGTGACATCAGATTTTACGTGAATTTCGTCCATTTGCAAAACGATATGTTTCTCAGCTTCAGTAAAAGAATTTGTCGCTTGCTTGGGGAAAGGAAAGAATTCACACTCAAGTCCGAATGAAGAATACAACTTCTCCAAAGTGTTGACATGAGGCAGAGATAGACAAGCCATTTGTTGAAGATACTTATAACATGCTGGTGAAATTAAATGTGCTTTAAGTGCCATAACCTGTGTGAGGATGTTGTACCTCCGCCTGTTTTTGGGTACAATACTGTTTTCAAGCTGACATTGGATGAATTGAAGCCTGGATATTTCGGGGGAATCAGTTACTCTAACTCACCATTAGATGAAAGTACTTTGTTAATGATTAGTTGGATATTGTTCTTCGCTAAAGATAAAGTCTCATTAACGGTCTTTGAAACAGATCCAGTGGACAGAACAGGACGAGGGGATATAGAAATCTCACAGAGAATTGATTCAAGGTGTCGTATATCGCTGATTGAGCTAATTGGAATTTGTAAAATTTCTCCATTACGATAAGCTCTAACTGACAAATCGAAGGACACTAATATATGGGTGTTGACAATGATATTGTGTTCTGTCAGTAGAGGTAGCATATAAATTAGACTATGATCATCTGGGTACCATAAAGACCATGTTTTAGGTAGGGAAAGCAAAGGTAACTTAGCTTGGATATCCTGGAAACAATTGATCTGATATTTCTCTTTCTCTTCGCTCTCAGATGCCAGGCTAAGTGTTAATGCTTCATTGAACATTTCCTCATCTTTTGAGGTAGGTGACACACATCTGCGCTTTTTGGAGCTAATAGATTGAGAACAGATTGAAGGGTGTCCTGGTAGAAAAACTGGAACGGCACCATCTTTTAGCTTTGGGTTGACTCTTGGAATTTCACGATAAGTACCATCTCCGTTTGGAACTTTGTGAGTATACTCAACATCCTCCTGGCGAAAATCATCAACACTGCTATATACATAATACGATATTTAAAGTATAATTAATAGCAAAATCTTTGAATTTACATTTATATGGAGGTGTTAAACTCATTAACTATATAATTACCTAATTAAATATTTAATTTCTGATCATCAAGATGTAATGAGAATATAGAAGTTCTGATTGCAGATTTGAATTCCACATGGTCGAATTACTCTGGGTGCATAATTTCAAATCATTATGTTCATTTTCTACTGAAATACAGCCACATTCCCAATTGTAGGCAGATACACTTATGCCACTTGATGGTCATTGACTAAAATGACGTCAATTCAAAATATTTTGTAAATTATAACTATAGCAAGATATTTATAATCATTTCAGAGTAGTTTTAACAGCCGTTAATAAGTTACCAGAAGACCATTGTGTCTGCAATAAATTTCCAATTGTTCAAATACTTTTGGCTGGTTAGTGTATTATTCATCAACGGTGCGCAAATGTACCTCTCAATAATAACAACACTGCATTTATGCTCAGATACAAAGAAATATACATTAGTCATAAACGGTGCGCAAAAGCACCTCTCTACAATAACAACTGTGCTTATTATGCTCCCCAACTAATATATTTACATCAGTCAATAAACGGTGCGCAAAGTTACCTCTCTATAATGACAACTGTGCTTATCATGCTACCCAGATAAAAAATATACATTAGTCATAAAAGGTGCGCAAAAGTACCTCTCTAAAATAAAAATAGTCCATATTATGTTCCCAACAAAGTAATATATATACTCATAAACGGTGGTCAAAAGGACCTCTGTAAAAAATAAATGTGCATATTATGATCCTACAAAGAAATATACAATAGTCATAAATGGTGCGCAAAGGTAGATCTCAAGAATGACAACTGTGCTTATTATGCTCCCCAAATATAATATTCACTTAGTCAATAAAAGGTGCGCAAAGGCACCTCTCAATAATAACAACTGTGCTTATTATCCTCCCCGACTAAGAAATATACATTAGTCATAAACAATGCGCAAGAGCGTCTCTCTAGAATAAAGAAAATTCTTATTATGCTCCCCGAATAAGAAATATACATTAGTCTTAAACGGTGCGCAAAAGTATTTTCCTATAATAACAACAGTCCATATCAGGATCACAACTAAGTAATATAAATTTACACATAAACGGTACGTAAAGCAACCACTGTAAATTAACAAATGTGCTTATTAGGCTCCCAAAAAAAGAAATATACATTAGTCAATAAATGTTGCGCAAAGTTACCTCTCAATAATAACAACTGTGCATATTATGCTCCCAGACAAAGAAATATACATTAGTCATAAACGATGCGCAAAAGCACCTCTCTACAATATCAAATGTGCTTATTATGCCACCAACTAATATATTTACATCAGTCAATAAACGGTGCACAAATGAACCTATCTATAATAACAACTTAGCTTATAATGCTCCCCGAATAAGAAATAAACATTCAGTCATAAACGGTGCGCTAAAATACCTCTCATTAATCACAATTGTGCTAATTATGCTTCCCGAAGAATAAATATACTACATTAGTCATAAACGGTGCTCAAAATGACCTCTCTATAATAACAACTGTCCTTATTATGCTACCAGAAAAAGAAATTTACATTAGTCAATAAACGGTGCGCAAAGGAACCTCTCTATAAAAAATACTGTGCATATTATGCTCCCCGAATAAGAAATAGACATTAGTAATAAACGGTGCGCAAAGGTACCTTTCTTAAATAACAAATGTGCTTATACTGCTCCCCAACGAAGAAATATACATTGGTCATAAACGGTGCGCAAAAAGACCAGTCTAGAATAAAAACAGATCTTATTATGCTCCCCGACGAAGAAATATACAGTAGTCATAAACGGTGAGCAAAGGTTACCTCTATAGAATATCAACTGTGCATATTATGCTCCCCGACAATGATATTTACATTATTCAATAAACGGTGCGCAAAGTTACCTCTCTATAATAACAACTGTGCTTATAATGCTCCCCGAATAATAAATAGACATTAGTCATAAACGGTGCGCAAAACTACCTTTCTTGAATAACAAATGTGTATATTATGCTCCCCTACTTAGAAATATACATTAGTCATAAACGATGCTCAAAAGCACCTCTCTAGAATAAAAATAATTATTATTATGCTCCCAGACTAAGAAATATACACTATTCATAAACGGTGCGCAATGGTACCTCTCTAGAATAACAACTGTGCTTATTATGCTTCCCGACAAATACATTTAAATTATTCCATAAATGATGCGCAAAAAGTGCCTCTCTATAATAAAAACTGTGTTATTATGCTCCCCAAATACGAAATAAACCTTAGTCAAAAACTGCGCTAAAATACCTTTCTAGAATAACAAATGTGTTTATCATGCTCCCCGACAAATAAATTTACATTAGACATAAACGGTGCGAAAAGGTAACACTCTAGAATAACAACTGTGCATAGCCTACTCTATATATGGCCTGACAGTAGATGTACCAGGGATGCACAAGAAGATGGGAAATTTTATTTTTTTAATGTTTTCTATATTGAACTACTAAGTTCTTTATGGGTCTCTAGGTCGTAAACATAACTCAGCAGTGCTAGCCCGTGATTAGTATTAGCTGTAATGAGAACGGTGATTTGATTTTCATAATTTAATAGTAATAATAAACACAAACAGTACAATATCTAATATTAATATACAGTAAATAATACACAATTATTTGCTTTCTTTCCTTTCGCCTCTTTCTCCTTTCTCTCTCTGGATCTAGCAGTGACACACGACACACTTAACTACATAATAGAAATAGAAATAAGAATAACAGAGTAATACAAATCAAGGTAAATAGTAAATACAAATAAGTAGACACATAATTAAGAGAATTTCTTAAATTTACGCTTTCTATACTTTTTGAAAGAACCAGCGAGTTATAATTCTTAACTTTGTTAATGTTTGCAAGAAAGCAATTCGCTGCAGTAAAGACGAGCTTCGATAAGATGTTCCAACTAAACACACCACAGCTAATACAAGTAGACTTCCAAATACTTGGACTTCCAAATACTTGGATCTTCCAAATACATCAACGTGAGTTCAACTAGTATTTTCTAGAAGGTCCACTTACAAGCTTCGCCATCAGCTCTTTATTGTTTTCGATGGCACTAAAGGTCTTCCATATAATAAATATGGAATTTAAACTGGCTCAGATGGATATTTAAGTCCGCCACGGTCCGTTAGCTGCAGAAGTTTATACTGAGAGTCCAGGTCTAAATCAAGGAGAATCAACTGTTAGCATATGTACAGGCATGACACGGTTTTGTTTGTTTCAGGTACTGATGGACAGTATAGCCTGCAATAAAGGCTAATGATTGAAGCAACTGTGAACCACAATCAATTGTTGATAAATCATTAATCGCATCAAGAAATGGCTCCAAATTGAACTCACCATCAGTAGTGGAATACGCTATACGGAGAAGAAAATTACTTAACAAATGACTGAATAGATTGAAAGGAAGTGTCTTGTTGGTCAGTAAATATGTTTGATTATGCTAGAAAGTTTAAGTCGACGCTCGGTTCAAGGATTTGAAGATAGATGTGATAATTAGAACCCGACATCATACGGTATAGACCGAAATGGTGTTCCAAGGGAGCCGTCTGTAGAAAGGAGGACAACAGATATGTAAAGCCACAAGATTGAGTCAAATGATTGGTAATTTGTGGTAAGGTAATACAAGCATGTCTAAAACTGGTGTATGTTTGTATACTCAGTTTTCCAATTTTTTTCTGGTCAAGTTTGCCAAGCATCTAACCAGAACTACATGAGTCAAAAATGGAAATCGCTCTTCATTAAAAGTCAAAGGTCTAGAGAAATTATCGTTCAAACGTATTCCTTTAAATGGTGTGTTAACGTTGAATAATTTCCAAACAGTAAGAAGGGTACAACAAACTCCGGAGTATTATTTCTATATTCTGGATAGTTAGCGCAGATATTGTTAACTCGTTAACGACTTTCAAAACCAGTTTTACATTTTGACGCTCTATGCTTGACGGAAAACATGACTCCATAGTCAAATGAGGAGCTAACATGGATAAACTTGTTCTTTCTGAATTATATAATTGACATACATCTTCAAAGGATGCACAACCGAACTTAAGGGAATAATCACAATAAGAACTAGAGTTGTATTTTAAAGCAAGTTCCTGCAAAACAGATTCTATTTCTCGGATGCCACTAATTGCAGCAATGGAAACAGATATACTCTGTCTATTAAAATAGGCTGAGGTGGATAAATAAGCATTGATTTCAAGGTATAAATCTACTGAGATATTTTTTTCAGCCATTTTAGCGAGAACAAACGTTATGTTGCTTTCATTACGGAACCACACCAACCAACTATAAGGTAAATAAATCAAGGTTAACTTATCTTTCAAGTCCTGTGGAGAGTTGACCACAAACTTCTCTTTCTCTTGACTCTCGGATCTCAAGCTGAGTTGTAGTGTTTGGTTCATCAATTCTTCCTCTTTTGCATCGTATGAGAAGCGATTCCGTTTGTAAGGTTTGGATGAGTAATATGCTGGGCAGCCGGGCAGTAAACTTGGTACAGCGCCTTCTTTCAGCTTTGGCTTTGCCCGCGGTACATCTCCTCTTGGGACTTGGAAAGTGTAGTCTATGTTTTCTTTCTGAAAATGGTTGATACATACATAGACCACCTTCAGGTCACCGATATCCTCGCGACGAAGAGCGCGAGCGCATGTCCAGGCATGATTCAGGGTTGGTGGATTTTGAGGCATCTTGAACACAAGGAACATGGTCATCAGGGTTGTAGTTGCTCTTGCATCCGGGGACAGAACACGAGTTAGGCATGAATAGAAGCTAATATGAATAAAATACCAAAGCGAAATTAAAAGGATGAGATTTTACGTCAATAGAAGAGTTTGGAATAAAATATGATCAATAATTGTATATATTTCAAGAATATTTCTAATTAATGTGGTTGATTATGATTATTATTTTTGAAATTAAATATTGTGGTTGGATAAATATTACCATCTTCTCCTTCATCCTTGGTCCACATTTTCTAGGTTACTGTCAGGCCATATATAGAGTAGGCTATGAACTGTGCTTATTATGCCAGCGACTAATACATTTAAATTAGTCAATAAACGTCGCGAAAAGGTACCACTCTAGAATAACAACTGTGCTTATTATTCTTCCCGACTAAGAATATACATTAGACATAAGCGGTACGCAAAAGTACCTCTCTAGAATGACATCAGTCCATATTATGTCACAAACTAAGAGATATACATTTGTCATAAACGTTGCGCAAATGTACCTCTCTAGAATTACAAGTGTGCTTATTATGGTCCCCGACCGAGAAATTCACATTAGTCATAGACTGAACCTAAAAGTACCTCTCCATAATAACAACTCTGCTGATAATGCTGTCCGACTAAGAATATACATTAGACATAAGTGGTGCGCAAAGGTACCTCCCTAAAATAACAACTGTGCATATTTGCTACCTGAATAATAAAAAAATCCAAAATTGCAGCCTGTGCCGACGCATGTTCCTTTGGTGGCACTATATTTTGATGGTAGTTTATTGATAGTGCCTCCAAAGGAACATGCTGTCGGCACAAGCTGCAATTTTGGATTTTTTTTCCGCCTAGTCATCATCACTATGAATGTATTAAATTATTTCAGAAAGGTGTTTCAGTAGGCAACGACACTTAGTGAGTTGGAAGTTTCCATTTAGCTCACTTCATTTGAGAGATATTCAAGTTTCAGTAGAATATAATCTGTGATGACTCAGCATTTTTTAAGTGCATGTTTGGTATTCACCCAACTCCAACCAACCTATGCGAATTATTTAATTCACAAAATTGTAAAAATACATTTTTTGACGATGTCATCATCACCTCAAGGTGTCAAGACCCACTTGTATAGGTGGTACGTGGCATAAGGACCAATTGATAATTTGAAAGTTTGTTTCTATCTTCTATCATCTCTAAGATTAATGAAATTTAGCTAATTTAATAGTATAAATATTTAATTAATAAATTAGTAATTTAACACCAAAATTATGTACAGCAAAATAAATTAAGTTCAATTATTTGCACTTATTATTAATTTAAATCGAATTTCACTATCATATTTGAATTCAGCGCACTCGATAACCCCAATAATCCAATTGGAAACTTCTATAAGTTAAATACAAAAGGAATTAATTATAATAAATTACGTCAGTACATTAATTGTGCAAGAATATTCTCGCCGAAATAAATATAATCACTTAATCTGTCGTTGTTGTGGAATGTAAAATCTTAACGGTTCTATCATAAACGATCTTTAGTTTAATGCCATTCATTCATTACTTATTGATAATAAATTAAATAATTAGTTATTTATTTTAGCAATGTTATCCACGGTGAGTTGAGTTGAGTCAACAAATTCCTTATATTATATTATTTTATTTAATCCATTGTATAGTAATACTAGAATTAAATAGAAGCCAGCTGGAATTTATAAGTTGAATCAATTTAATTATCGCAAGTTGAAACAATAGTGAAAGATTTAACAAGTTAAATCTATATAATTATTACAAGTTGAAACAATGGAATTAGATTTCACAGTTTTATTGAAATTGAAGTGTTGAGTAAAGAAAGGAATTTCAACCCCCATTTATGGCAGAAATTAAACCAATTTTAACAAATTTTCTTCTCTCATCAGACGCAGAATTTTATGGTGAATCCAAATGTGAAATAAAATTTTGGGGTTTAGTAAAACATTTTTTGAGTTATGGACCAGACAAATTTTGAAAGGTGTTAAAGATGTGTCAAAAATTTGTTAATACAAAATCGTAACCCCAGGTGCAAATTAGACGTCGACTCCGAATCTACATGCCAAGTTTCAGCCCTCTATGTATATAGGTGTGCCCAGGGCACCGTCTACGGAGAAAGAATAATACTAATAAAAAAATCCAAAATTGCAGCCTGTGCCGACGCATGTTCCTTTGGTGGTACTATATTTTGTTGGTTGTTTATTGATAATGCCTCCAAAGGAACATGCTGTCGGCGCAGGCTGCAATTTTGGATTTTTTCTCCCAAGTCATCAACGCCCAAGGTGTGAAGAACCATTTCTTAATTGGTCGGAGTCACATGGAACGGTAGATAAAGTTGAAGTTAGTTTCTATCATAAACCATCAAGAGTTTAATGCCATTCATTCATTATGTATTTATAATAAAATATAGTATTACTAGTAATGTATTTTAGCAATGTTATCCACGGTTGGTTGAGTTGAGTCAACAAATTCCTTATATTATATTATTTTATTTAATCCATTGTATAGTAATACTATATTTAAATAGTAGCCAGCTGGAATTTATAAGTTAAATCAATATAATTATCGCAAGTTGAAACAATAGAATTAGATTTAACACTTTACTGAAATTGAAGTGTGAGTAAACAAAGAAATTTCAACCCCCATTTATGGCAGAAATTAAACGCTTTATTGAAAAATTTCTTCTCCCATCAGACGCAGAATCTTATGGTGAATCCGAATATGAAATAAAATTTGGGCGTTTAGTAAAGAAATTTTGAGTTATGGACCAGACAAATTTTGAAAGGTGTTAAAAATGTGTCCAAAATTTGTTAATCAAAAATCGTAACCCCAGGTGCAAATTAGACGGTTCCATCGCACCTACATGCCAAGTTTCAGCCCATCAACTATAAAGCTCTGGCCAGGGCACCGTCTACGGAGAAAAAATAAAAATAATAAAAATAATAAAGGCAGTGATTCCAATACTGGGCCACTATACTATAGTATAGTCGGCACAGTAATAATATACAATAAAGGCAGTAAGATTAGAACTGGGCCACTATACTATAGTATAGTCGGCACAGTAATAATAATAATAAAGGCAGTGATTCCAATACTGGGCCACTATACTATAGTATAGTCGGCACAGTAATAAAAGCAGTGATTCCAATACTGGGCCACTATACTATAGTATAGTCGGCACAGTAATAGTAAAAATAATCTTATATATTAAATCACAATGATTTTTTTTCTTTTTAGTGTTCGGAATTGATTGAGGAACTGGTAAGAGCTACAGACTTGAAATTTGGCAGAGGGGTAGGAAATATTGTTTCTAGGAACAAGTTTCTAATATCTAAGAAAAATATTCATATCTTCCCTTTCAAAAGGTGACAGAACTATCAGCTGTTAATTATGTATTATAGAAAGCCTAACTGAGACTGCAATTTAATTGGCTGAAAAAATAAATACAAATAATTATGGGTCAATACATTTGACACCAATAAATTTTACCCTATAAGTTAGTACTTTAATAGTCCCATTAATCGCATAAATAGTCTATTTAGTAAAAGTTAAACTAAAACCTTTCATTCCACCTTATAAAATCTTCATTTCCAAACTTTTGATTAATTAATCAATTTGTCATTTTAGGGTCAATTGTGCATAGGCTAGCGGCCAGCTATTATATTCCTAAAGATTTCCCATAATATAATTAACCTGCGTATGAGGCTTTCGAAATTTAAGTAACGCTTTCGAGGGAGGAGAAGGATAACGAATGTCACAAACCGTAGTTTTTATTCCAAAATGGCAAAAAATTGACGTAAGGAAAGGGATGTATAATTTTCGTTAAATTTCCGTTACATTCCACAGTATTTAAATACAACTGGCATAACATTTTGAAAATATATTTGCCATGAATACAAGCGAGGGCCACAGGCCCGAGTGCAAGTTGTAAGAACGCGCGTAGCGCGGACGAGCAGCTTGTAATAATAATAAAGGCAGTGATTCCAATACTGGGCCACTATACTATAGTATAGTCGGCACAGTAAAAATACATTTGTCATAAACGGTGAGCAAAAGTACCTCTCTATAATAACAACAGTTCATATTATGTTCCCAACTAAGTAATATATATACTCATAAACGGTGCGCAAAAGAACCTTTGAAAAAAATAAATGTGCATATTATGCTCCCAGACAAAGAAATATAAATTTCTCATAAATGGTGCGAAAAGGTAACTCTCAAGAATAACAACTGTGCTTATTATGCTCCCGAATACTATATTAACTTAGTCAATAAACAGTGGGCATAGGTACCTCTCAATAATAACAACTTTGATTATTATGCTCCCATCCAAAGAAAAATACATTAGTTAAAAACGGTGCGCAAAAGCACCTCTCTAGAATGACAACTGTGCTTATTATGCTAACCGACTAGTATATTATCTTAGTAAATAAAGGGTGCGCAAAGGTACCTCTCAATAATAACAACTGTGCTTATTATCCTCCCCGACATTGAAATAAACATAATTCATAGACGGTGCCCAAAAGAACCTCTCAATAATCACAAGTGTGCATATTATGCCCTCCAACTAATACATATACATTAGTCCTAAACTGTGCGCAAAAGTTCCTCTCTTGAATTACAAGTGTACTCATTATGCTCCTCGAAAAGAAATATACATTAGTCATAGACGGTGCGCAAAGGTACCTCTCAAGAATTAGAACAGTGCTGATTATGCACCCCGACTCATAAATTTACATTAGTAAATAAACGGTGCGCAAAGGTACCTCTCTATAATAACAACTGTGCATATTATTCTCCTCGAATAAGAAATATATAAGAATCATAAACGGTGCGCAAAAGTACCTCTCTCTAATAACTACAGAGTACAGTCCATATTATGTCCCAACTAAGAATATTTACATTAGTCATAAACGGTGCGCAATAGTGCCAATCTCTAATAACAACAGGCCATATTATGTTCGAAACTAAGAAATACACATTAGTGAAAAGCTATGCGCAAAAGTACCTCTCTAGAATTCCAACACTCCTTATTATGCTCCCAGACTAATAGATTTGCAATAGTCAATAAACGTTGCGCATAGGTACCTCTCTATAATAACAACTCTGCATATTATACTCCCCGACTAAGAAAGATACCTTAGTTATAAACGGTGCGCAAAGTTTCCTCTCTATAATAACAACTGCGCTTATTATGCCCAACGATTAAGAAATGTACATTAGTCATATACGGTGCGCAAAGGTACCTCACAAGAATTAGAACTGTTCTGATTATGCACCCCGACTCAGAGACGGATTAAGGGTATATAGGGCCCCGGGCGGACATCAACCGCGGGCCTTTAAGAGTTTCTTTGAGGACATCCCTGAATATAATCCTACAGGGTCCTTACAAATGTTTGTACAATCTTCACTACTTTTTGCATTCCAACGATTTCCTAAGTCTTCTGATATATCGTCCCACAACCCAATGGTATTCACAAGTTTGGTTTTCTTTCTGAGTTAAAAGCGTGTTGCTCTTCTACAACCTCTGGAACTTGATACCAGGCTAGGAAAATTTATGATTTATTTGATTTTTTTGGGAAATTAAAATCATTGATTTGAATGAACATAACTCAAATTATATAATAGGTATTCAATTGCGAATTTCGCAGTAAGTATACATTGTAATATTACGTCGAAATAACTACGATTGCAATAGGTATCACCATTTTCAAATAGTAAAAATCAACTTTAAATCAATTGATTTTGATTTTGATTTTATTTGAAAAAATCATCATTTTACCATTCCTGCTTGATACTCGGACTCGATAAAACTAGAGTCCCATACTGCAAGTAATTCGTATTAATTAGATACAAATGAATCGCCAAGAGGTACAAAAGAAGATGTTGAAGTAGAAAGTTCATAGTCTTCGGCTGTAAATTCTTGGGATTGTGATTGTAGGTTAGAGAATGTGTCTAGTTTAGGAAGTTTAGACGTTTCTTGTTTAGTTGCTCTTCGCGAAGGTGAAATTCTTTTCTTTTAGTTGCCCCCGACTTGTGAATAGGATGCATTACTGTGAAGTGGAGAATATATCTTATTATAGGAAACTAACGCGCCATGAAATTAACGAGAAGGAAATTAACGCGAAATAGCAGCAAATTAAGGTCATGGAAATTAACGCTCCATGAAATTATCGTGAAGGAAATTAACGCGATTTGGAGAAATTCGCGTTAATTTCATGGCGCGTTAATTTCCTATAAAAAGGTATTTAGACTCGAAGAATTCAATGTAAAGTAGATCAGGACTAGGCTTGTTACTTAAGGTGTGCTGTCTATTGATTGTATCATTGTTATTGCTTCACTGTTCAAACTCAATTAAACTATCATTATCATGTTATTGCTTCACTACTCAAACATTATAATGCAACACATTTCTCAATACAAATATTACAGCTTTGTATTGGGCCCCCTTTAGGCTCGGGCCCCGGGCGACCGCCCCATCCGCCCCCCCCCTTAATCCACCACTGCCCCGACTCATAAATTTACATTAGTAAATAAACGGTGCGCAAAGGTACCTCTCTATAATAACGACTGTGCTTATTAATCTCCTCGAATACGAAATATACAAGAGTCATAAACGGTGTGCAAAAGTACCTCTCTATAATAACAACAGTCGATATTATGTTCCAAACTAAGAAATATACATTTGTCATATTCGGTGCGCAAAAGTAGCTCTCTAAAATTACAACTTTGCTTATTATGCTCCCCGACTAAGAAATATACATTATTCATAGACGGTGCCCAAAGGTACCGCTCTATAATCACAACTGTGCTTATTCTGCCCTCCGACTAAGAAATACACATTAGTTCTCAACGGTGCGCAAAAGTACCTCTCTAGAATAACTAGTGTGCTTATTATGCTCCACGAAAAGAAATAAACATTAGTCATAGTCTGTGCCAAAGTACCTCTCTATAATATACACTGTGGTTATTATGCCTCCCGACTAAGAAATATACATTTTTCATAAACGGTGCTCAAAAGGAACTCTCTATAATCACAATTGTGCTAATTATTCTTCTCAAAGAAGAAATATACATTAGTCATAAACGGTGCGCATAGGTACCTTTCTATAATAACAACTGTGCATATTAAGCTCGCCAAACAAATAAATATACATTATTCATAAACGATGCGCAAAAGTACCTCTCTCCGTAGCCTACTCTATATATGGCCTGACAGTAACCTAGAAAATGTGGACCAAGGATGAAGGAGAAGATGGTAATATTTATCCAACCACAATATTTAAGTATTGTATTTGAATCGATTTTCACTAATTACTTCATAAACGTTGTTCAAACTGACTTCTATCGCACATTTAATCTACCTTGATTGATATTAGACTTCAAATAAACTTTAAATATTTCTTCTTTGTTCCTAATAATTTGACATTAATTGCGCTCAAAAATAAAAATAAAGAAATATATATTTTTACTAGATCAATAATAAATAAACAATTGCATAACTAAATTATACATTAGTTTTGTTTTTAATTAGGATAATGCTCTATTCAAATCATATTTACCTTAACGTTATTTTTAAGTTCGGTCTTAAGATCGATCTCAAGACTTAAGATCGATCTTAAGACTTAAGATTGATCTTAGCACTTAAGTTCCTAGTGAATACGGCCGCTGTTTTAGACATGCTTGTATTGCCTTACCACAAATTACCAACCATTTGACTCAATCTTGTGGCTTTACATATGTGTTGTCCTCCGTTCTACAGACCGATCCCTTGTAACACCATTTCGGTCTATACCGTATGATGTCGGGTTCTAATTATCACATCTCCTATATTCAATCCTTGAACCGAGCGTCGACTTAAACTTTCTAGCATATTAAACATATTTACTGACCAATAAGACACTTCCTTTCAATCTATTCAGTCATTTGTCAAGTAATTTTCTTCTCCGTATTCCACGGGGCTGACTGAATAGTGGAATCGAGTGGAATCTAGTGGAATCCAGTGGAATCTAGTGGAATCTAGGGTGACTGAATGGTGGAATCTAGTGGAATTACTAAATTTTAGTGGAATTGACTGAACGCTGGAATCGAGTGGATTTTCTAAAAACCGACTGAACAGTGGAATCGATTGGAATCTTTGACTGAATAGTGGAATCGAGTGGAATTTGACTGAATAGTGGAATCGAGTGGAATTTGATTAAATTGTTAAATACTACGATATGCTATAAGCTACGTGTGTATCATATTACGTTAATTTTAGCCCATGTAAAATTGTTTGCAACTATTAAAATAGTGTTGTGCATGAAGTGGCACAATATGATACTATATTAGTATTCTTACTAATCACTCTATTGAACTGCCCAATGAATACCAACTGGATTTGATAAGGAATTGTTGATAAATAATGTTTATAAGATGTGTCTAAATAACATGGTAACAAAGTTTAACAAATAAATACTATTGAGTTACTGTTAGGCTTTGTTACCATGTTATTTAGAAACATCTTATAAACATTATTTATCAACAATTCCTTATCAAATCCAGTTGGTATTCATTGGGCAGTTCAATAGAGATGATTAGTAAGAATACTAATATAGTATCATATTGTGCCACTTCATGCACAACACTAATTTAATCGTTGCAAACAATTTTAGCATGGGCGAAAATTAACGTAATATGATACTCACGTAGCTTCCTTTTAGCATACACGTAGTGTTTAACAATTTAATCAAATTCTACTCGATTCCACTATTCAGTCAAATTCCACTCGATTCCACTATTAAGTTAAAGATTCCACTCGATTCCACTGTTCAGTCTGTTTTTAGAAAATCCACTCGATTCCACCGTTCAGTCAATTCCACTAAATTAGTAATTCCACTAGATTCCACTATTCAGTCAGCCCCGTATTCCACTACTGATGGTGAGTTCAATTTGGAGCCATTTCTTGATGAGATTAATGATCTATCAACAATTGATTGAGGTTCACAGTTGCTGCAATCATTAGCCTTTATTGCAGGCTCTACTGTCCATCAGTACCTGAAACAAACAAAACCGTGTCATGTCTGCTTACATATGCTACCAGTTGATAAAGAATTTCTCCTTGATTTAGACCTGGACACTCAGTAATGATAAACTTCTGCAGATTTGGAAGATAGCGATAATCTTGATCCAAGTATTTGGAAGTCTACTTGTATTAGCTGTGGTGTGTTTAGTAGGAACATCTTAACGAAGCTAGTCTTTACCGCAGCGAATTTCTTTCTTGCAAACAAAGTTAAGAATTATAACTCGCTGGTTCTTTCAAAAAGTATTATACGGCGAATCTGACAGAAAAATCTAGCAATGTCGCTGTCAAGTTTTTCTCTTCAGATTATTATTATTCATCATCTCAGGTTCAAAATGGAACCTGATATCTTGTTAAAAATTTCACCGACGACGTCCTATTTAACAAAAAGCGATGACGTCATATTTAATGGTGATAAAAATTCAATTTGATCGTATATTTAATCTAAATAGCTCATTCGAAAGAGCTAGAAGAGGAGAGTGATTTTCATATAGGAACTATCCTGTTATACTAAAGAGTCAAAAGTTACGATCGTTTATATATGTTTATTCTAAAAGTTTTATATTTTATTCTATTATTGATGCAATTTAATCCTTCTATGCTGCTACAACTTGTATGTAATCATATCACCTGCTCAAAATTTACTTGTCTCATTCACCCAGCATAGATTAAATAGATTCCTAAGGTGGTGCTAGAGGAAGTAGAGATACATAATTTATTCTGCTATTGTTTTGACAGAAGTAAAATGGAAGAAACAGAAAAGAAGTCATATCAAATGTGTGTACCTCTTTTCAGTCCAGGAAACAAGACAGTTTAAATTGTTTAATTTGCAATGAAATAATAATTAAAAGGACGCCTATAGAAATATAACCGCTAGTGGTTTTGATAAATTTTATAAAGATGCCAAGGATTGGAGTGAACTAAACATAGATAATCAGGATAAGTCACACATTTTACTACCGTTTTAGAGAGGATTTCACGGTCTACTGAAGCCAATGGCGATGTACACAATTCATGCAGATTAAAATTTGGAACTAAAATTACTAGTTACTCTCTACGATATGAGCAAGTCTCCAAGGAGATTGAAAGTGAAGAAAACTCCATTACGTTGGATCCACCACAAGATCAACAGAATAGGCATCTTCGTTCGAAAGTGAGCTATGACAAGAAAATATGTTTAATCTGCTATGAGACAAAGAACACTGATGGCTTGAAATATAACGAAGGTGGGCTAGGCAGGGCAGAAGCAAGAATTTTGGAACAGAAAGAATGCTACCTACTTGAAAAGGCCGAACCATATTACCAGGCCTCTTGTAGGTTAGACGCAATTTTGAAAGTTGATGCTTGCGATGTTTTCTCAGCTGATATATATTACCACAAAAATTGTTATTCTTCCTATGCACATCCCTACGTTGCTGTTAAAAGGAAATTCAAAGACGGAGAATTAGAACTGGTCATCCAGTCGATCCTAGTTGACATCAAACGAAAAATCATAATAGACAAATGTGCTTTTCTCCTTCATAAACTGTTAAATGATATAATGAGCTTTAGCGAAGAGACAGGATTTGAAGAGCCAGTTATTAAGGACACGAGGAACCTAAGGAGGCGCATTGAAAAAGAATTTAAATCAGACATCTATTTCAAGGCCGTCTCAAAGTATCTTCTTGTATATGCATCTGAAACAAACCCTTGGAATTATACAATTGCTGCTCTTCACGGATGTAGGTTGAGGGATGAAGATTTAGTGAGAGCATTCGGTCGAATTATTCGGAGAAAAATGCAGCACAGACAAGAAAGTGACAAAAGACTGCCACTGTCAATTGACGAATTTATGCAAGAACTGGACAAGGGACCTCTTCCTGAGATTTATAATGCTATATATCATACACTTAAGGATAATGCGAAGAAAAATGAATATGGATATTGTGTTACAAGCACAAAATTGGCAGCAACCAAAATTTGGTCTCTTGCTAGTGACTGGCAATCGTTGATCACAAAGCAACCTTCTCCAAAACAAGCCATTCTAGGTTAGTCTTGTTTTTTGTGCTGTTGTTGTCCATTACTTTTCTCATATATTTAACTTAGAAAAGAGATGAGTGAGCCGAAATCGATAAATTGTTAATGCAAATATTTTCCTTTTCAGGTTTGATTGTTCACAGGATGACTGGAACAAGGAAACTATTGATTACTTACACAAATGCAATCATTCTGCATCGTACACATCCGCCTGCAGAATCAGGCTTGGGCCAGATTGGTAATTGCAGGAGGATGTTTGTATCCAAATATGCGGAAAGGTGTAGTATGTCACAGCACTCTTGATAATAATGATGGCCGTCAAAATACATTAACAGGTTCGGGAACAACACACGATACAAATGTAACATTATTCCAAATACCATCCAAGACAGAAGAGATATTGCCAACTTTTGGTGAGCAAATTGAATTCCCACTAGCTTTTTCAAGTGCAGCTGAAGATCTATCAAATGAAACTGCCCCTTACATGATTGGAAAAAAAGTAGAACCACCTTTATTTAAGAATCACGTTGAAACGGATTGCACAGGAGAATTAGAACGGTGTCTCCGGAAAGACATAGCTTGGTCAGTTGCAGGATGCGTAACAGACATTTCTGATGATTTTGACCCACTTGGCTCGTGGACTGCCTTCAACAAGCAGGTAATAATAATACAGTCACTTGCAGTCACTCTTGAATTTTTGTAAAGTAGTTGCCGATTATAAGAACATCTATTGCTACTCCCAAGGGTGTTCTTATAACCGGCATCCACTGTGAATATTCCTCAGATTTTTAGAATCTTGTCCAATATTTTTGCAAATTTTATATGTATCTGAGTGACTATATGCCAACGAAATGCATCCAAGAGTACCTACCAGTTAAACCTGAACCTCCAGGCTATCCTGTGGTCAAACTATCCTGTGGTATGGATTCCATGCTAGATTTAATCAAGGATTTAGAGATTGACCATGTCTTTGTTCATGCTGACGAGGCAGTCTACGCCAAGCTTTGCCACATACTGTGGAAGCACAAAGAACTTTACCAGAATATTTTATTGTTGATGGGTGGGTTTCACCAATTACGAGTGATGCAACGATTATTATACAAGCGTTACCATTGCAGAGGTATGCAACAGTGGTGTGTTGATGCAGATATAATCGCCAAGGGCTCTGCAGAGCAAGCGTTTGAGGGACGTCACTATTACAGATGCATGCGTATACATAAAGAATGCTTTGATGCATTAGTTCAGTTCCGCATTGAACAGATTACAAAGCAGAACACAAAAATTGTTGCTGACTTAAAAGAAAATATCAAAATTCTTAGACAAAATCCAAGCAAAGAATCCTTGAATCAGGGTTTATGCCTTGATTCTTTCAGTGCCCTGGTCCCTGATGTTCTTAGTTTCTAAGATGGCACTGAAGGATATTTCACAATAATGTACTATAAAGATGTATCCACAATGCTGGCGATTATATTTGCAGTGCGAGAAGGAAATCTGAGCAGAGCATCTCCAGAACATGTGCACAGATAACAAACAAGCTTTTCAACATTTGTCAGAACGGGGTTTTGGTGCAAGCGTCTCCAGGGGAAAGGTTTACATCTATTCACGGAGACTTGATTACGGAGCTTTTTAACAAACTAACAAAGGATACTGCAGGTCCATTCCGTGCTAGATTTAGCAATGACATTTCTGCTGTGAACACATGGGTGCGTACTATTAATGTACACTGTAAACTGCTTGAAAATTTCGCAATATGGTTGGATTCAAAACTTCCTCAACACAGTGGGAAAACCAGTGGAAATAGCGATATTTTTCATGCTACTATATGCGTGAAATTGATATATTTTCTATTTCTAAGATACCTAAGGATCAAAGAACTGTAATTATTTTTAGCACATTCCAATTGGTAGTTCAACTATTTCAATTTGAGTAGTCGTCATCATACACGAATTCCAAGAGATTATAAGATTTTCTATTATGCTATCAGATTTCATAGTATTTATTACAATTTAAAAGCAGCATATATGCACATTCTTAAGCTTATTCGAATCAATTTTTTCGTAGATTCATACTGGAATAATTATTATAACTCAACTCCCTAAGGTTTCAGATGAGCATACGTTTTATCAATGCCACTCTAGATATATTTTAAATACATCTATTTCCCATATTTACTCTTCGGACTTCTTTGGCCTGTTTTGGGTAAAAATTTAATTCACTTTACAATAAACTATAGAAAATTCTCTATCAGATGCATTTGTTTGCTAAGTGACTGAACGTGACTGAAAACTTTCCTAATCGATCTAAGGTCTCTGGCTACAAAAACCCCTCTCAATTTAAGAAAATTGACTAAAATTACAAATATAGATCATAATACATCTTCTGATGTTTCCAAATATTTGATTGTTTCTAATGAACAACAATGTAACTTATGAAATTTTAAGGTCAAATCTATCAATCAGCACATCAACCTAGGAAATTCGTTCATGCTTTTGAAATTTCAGTAAGATAATTTTATTAGATTCGGAATAAATTTAGTGACTCGTTATGTTCCACAATTGACAACTATGCTACCAAGAACGAGCTACGGTTCCTAAGAGTGTTAACACCTGGGATAGTTTCACTCAGCATCCATCTACCCTCTTTAAATTCAATGCTATATTATATTATCCGAGAATATGGCTAGGGTTTTAATTATTTTTCCCCAAGTTGAAAATGTACGATCAATAATCATGGGTAAATAATAAAGGATTGTTACAAAACCAAAAATATAATAAATCAAAAAATTACCATTGATCGTAAAAAACTACTGTTTTGAGATTGCATAGGTCATTTTTGATGATGCGAATCGGTTTGCAGCTATCAATAACCTATACGTCAATAATACTTCATTTGTGGCTATCTGCTGCCTAAATGTCTATTTCCCCAAAACTTCCCTTTTTGCCCACTGTGCTCAAAGCATAAGGAACTGTGCAATGGAAGTAAGAAAATTCACAGTAAACACGTGACAAAACTAAAGAAACAACTTGTTCTATATGGCATAGATCCGTTCTCATATGACAAGCCAAGATCATTATCCACTGGAGTTGAAATTCCATCGATTATAGTTAATGATATGATGGGAGCTGCAAAACTCGGAAGCAAACAGTATGAAAATTTCCTGAAAGAATGCCTTGTTGATGGAAGTAAGGGCTATTTTTACCCAATTGTAAGAAACAAGGTTTGTACCGGATTAGAGAAAAGGAAGAAAGCACCAAAGGCAATCCAGGTCTTAAAAGAGGATAGGCAAGCTTTTGGATTGATTGTCTCAAAGTCTATGAACATGGAAGAAGCATTCAATTATCCGCTCACAACCGTTCCACTGGCAATTGCAACAACTGAATTCAGTCTTAGGCAGTCAGACAAAGCTCATTTCAGAAATCATTTGATATCTGCATCACAGTCGTGTACTAACAGCATTGCTCAGCATTGTGCATGGTTTGTTGATGGAATGGCTGCTATAAGATCAATGAAACCAAGGACAACATTCAAAAAATTTATACTGAGCCTCATTCATTTTGTCACACCACAAAAGGAAACAAAACCATCTTGCATATGAATCATCAACGACACTTACAAAGATACGAGCGTGAAAGAAGGGACACGACAAGAGAGAGGGGAGCAAGGTCCAAGAGTCCACATTCAAAGTGTCGACCAAAAAATGCTCCAAGGCTTGCGATGGGAAGAATTTCTTCATCGAGGCGACAACAAGGAGGATCTAATAGCGATAATTTCAGAATTTCTTCAATCACCAGAGGGAAGATCTAAATTGCCATGCCCCTTTATCGTCACATCCAAAGAGCACACATTCAGGATAGATAGTCTTGGTAGTAGTTTGCTTTTCGATTGCAATCACGAAGAGGCGGATACACGACTTGTACTGCATGCAATCCTGCCAAAGCAAGATGTGGTAGTGGTATCAAAGGACACAGACGTTTTGATTCTTCTTGTGTGGGTATATAGCCATTTCTCTATTACTAACAAATGGTACAGTGCAACCTCTATAAGTGGGGTCTCTATAAATGGGGAACCTCCATAAGTGGGGAATTATTGTACCATATTCGTATATATCCATACAAATGAACCTCTATAAGCGGGGAAGTGGGGAATGGGGGACCATAAATTTCAAGGAGTTTTTATCTGCATACAAAACAACTTCCATAAATGGGGGGAATGGACAAATCCTAACATGATTCTTATAAAATAATACAATATTTCCAATAAATCGACTCTAAAGTTCTACAGAAAAAATATTTTCGATTGATCTACTCTGATGTTTTTAGAAGAAATCACCTAGTGTAGATCAGCAGTTAACTAAATTGTCATAATATACAAATAATAACTATAACCTGCATTAATGTGTGTGTTATATGAATACTTTGTATAATATAGCATATATAATGTTTTTCCAATTGAATTTTATAACCGGGGAATGGGGGCAATTGAAATTTTCCCCGTCCCATGCTCCCCACTTATAGAGGTTCCACTGTATATGAAATATGACCACGAAAAGTTTGCTGATATTGGCTTAATTGTAATTTTTTAGGAAAGACAGTATGCGCCATTCTCCCAGCATTCCATTCGCTAACCGGATGTGACACAACGTCATATTTTTTTAGAGTTGGGAAAGTGCGGGTTTTTAATAAGTTATTAAAGGCTCCACACAATTTCTATTTACTACACAATCTGCAAAAGGAAGAGCCACTGTGCAAGCAGAAAATCGAAGATTTGAAGCAATTCATATCTACATATTATGTATAGTGGTAATAAAAGTGAAAGCTATCTTCAAACCAGAATGCGGTTGTATCAATAACAAAAGGCGAAGTCCCCTGTGTCCTTGCCACCTGATCCAGATTCTCTCCTACAAGCATTAAAAAGAGCGCAAATACAACTGTTATTTGGCAACAATGCGGGGAGATTGCAATGAAACAGCTTAATCCAGAACAATATGGATGGAAGTGGGATGACAATGCAAAGAAAATGGTTCCGCATTGGTTTATTGGCCCACAGATGCCTCCAAAATTGCAAAAGAAGCAACCCAAGGCGAAAGTACAAGTTGTTGATACGGTTGCAGACGATGAATGTTCGGATAGGGATGTACAGGAGCCAAAAAAAAAGCGATGTCGATACTTAACAAAAGCAAACAAAATAACCAAAGAAACTAAAGTTGACAAGAACATTGAAAAGTCAAAATTTAGAAAAGACATAACAAACGATACATATGAAGCAGCTGCAGACTGTGAAGACAATGATTCAGAGAGAGATGTGGAAGAAGACCTTGATGATAGTAGTTCAGAAGTAAGTACAAGTGAAGTTTCAGACTTTTCCTCATCCGAGGATTCTGGCGATGAATGGGAACCATAATAAACTTATATAAACAATCGTAACTTTTGACTCTTTAGTATAACAGGTGTAGTTCCTATATGAAAATCACTCTCCTCTTCTAGCTCTTTCGAATGAGCTATTTAGATTAAGTATACGATCAAATTGAATTTTTATCACCATTAAATATAAAGTCATCGCTTTTTGTTAAATAGGATGTCGTCGGTGAAATTTTTAACAAGGTACCAGGTTCCATTTTGAACCTTAGATGATGAATAATAATAATCTGAAGAGAAAAACTTGACAGCGAACATTGCTAGATTTTTCTGTCAGATTCCCCGTATATATAGAAAGCGTGAATTAATGAAATTCTCTTACTTAATTATGTGTCAACTTATTTGTATTTACCATGATTTGTATTACTCTGTTTATTCTTATTTCTATTATGTAGTTAAGTGTGTCGTGTGTCACTGCTTGAGCCAGACAGAGATATAGGAGAGAAGAAAGAAAGCAAAAAATTGTGTATTATTTACTGTAGTATTAATATTATAAATTGTACTGTTTGTGTTTATTATTACTATTAAATTATGAAAATCCATTCACCGTTCTCATTACAGCTAATACTAATTACGGGCTAGCAGGGCTGAGTTATGTTTACGACCTAGAGACGTGTAAAGAACTGTTGCATAATATTTTGAGACGCGTGAGATTTTGAGACATTACTACTAGCAAACCATGGATGTGCTATTAGAAATTATACAGTGATATTTTGAGACGCTATAAAAGGAATTTTTGGCTTATTTTACTTTTTATTATGAATTTAAGAATACCATGATTTTGAGATCATAATATAGATAAATCCTATACTACTGTATTATCAAATTAACTATATAAGAAACTTAATATATGCATTAATTGTCTTATCATTTACAACAAATAAACAATCAAATCCTTTCTTATTTTGAATTGAATCCAAATGAATATGACGAAATCATTCACTTTATTCGAAAGAAAAATATCCTGAAGCATCTCAAGCTTCACGTCAGACAAAATGGAACTACAAAAGAAGATTGTCTTCCTATTTTATTGGAGATACCAACAGACTTTTCAAGGTAATATTGACTTCCTTATTCCCCTATACCATTTTAAATATCCCATGGTTTAATTGAATTCTCCCTTTAGAGAGTAAAAGTGGAAGGCACAGAGACAGATTTGGCAGTTCCATTGCAGTAAGTTGGACAGTATCTATGAGAAGTTCCATGACGAAGTCGGTCATCCCGGAATAAATACGACCCTACATTCAGTTCAGCAGAGATACACATGGGCAGGCGTTTCCCAAGAAGTTAAAGAATATGTGAGTTTAATTATCCGGTATACTTCCCTAGGTAGCACGTGGTTCGGTCATGGCCGGACCACTTGCCATTTACAGTGACATATTATAAAGGATAGTCCATCTTTGGCCGGACCGCTTCTGTATTTTGTTCATGCTTTATAAAAATTTCCTAGCTAGTTTCATTTGAACATTCTAAACAACTGAATTTTTATTCCTGAATTACAATAAACTTCTCGTTTGCGTAATAAAGCCTGCTGAATTAAACTACTCTCAAATGACTTTATCTTGTAATATAATTTTAAATATCATAACATTATGATTTTATGTCATGTTTAACGAATAACCATGAAGTGGCATCCGTGTCTATGTCACGTGCTACTTGTGGGACAAGTGGAACATAAGAAAATGTGGCTGTATCTCAGTGGAAAAGAATCGAAAATTCATTATGAAAATTCAGGGTTGATAAAAATCAAAAAAATCCGATTTTTGGTATTTAAATCAGATTTTTTTGATTTAAATCAGAGTTTGATTTTAATTGTTTTTTTGCAATCTATATCACACTGGCGTATATTATTTGCTAATAGATTAATTACATTGATAATGACTCATTATTAATGTAATTTGACTCATTATCAATGTATTTCTTTTCTTTTCGCAAAAAACAATAGACATAAAAAATCTGATTTAAATCAAAAAAGTCTGATTTTTTTGATTTAAATCAGAATTTTTTATTTAAATAGATTTTTGATTCAAATAATGGTTTTTATTAATAAAAATCATTGATTTAAATCATGATTTAACTCACTTTATTTAAATCAAACCACAATGGGCATATTCTGGGGTGTAAGTGGAAGTAGGAAAACTATGCTAGATGGACTCTAGTGAAGTGTTATTGACATATAGGTTATCGGTAGCTGTAAACTGAATGGCATTATCAAAAATGATATATGTGGTCTCCTAAGCGCAGTTCTAGACGGTTAATGATAATTAACTCATAAATTTTATTTAAGGTTTGTTAATAAAAATTTATTGTTCAACTATGATCAATGATTATAATTCTTGAACCTGATATAATTTTTCAAAAATAGTTAAAATCCTAATTTATTTTGTTTAAAAGTCATCAGGTGACCCACGTCGCGTCATTTCGCGCCCTTGAAAAATATCTTAAATTCATGCTTTTGTGGCTAGCTTCAAATTAAAAACTTAATAACATTTGCCCACGAATGCCCACGATATATTTCAGCACTATATCAACAAAATGAGATTTGTCCGAACGCAGTTAATTCCAGTGAAAGAGATTTTGTTTAAATCTATAAATATCGATTCTAGAATTGAAATAGATTATATAGCAGGGCCGTAGCCACCAAAATCAATGTGGTCAGGTTAATTTGACCAACCTGACAGAGTGGTTAGGTTAATCTGACCAACCTTACCGAGTTGTAAGTTTAATCTGGCCAACAGGACAGAGTGGTCAGGTTAATCTGACCAACCTGACCGAGTGGTCGGGTTATTCTGACCAACCTGACCGAGTGGTGCCATATTGGGAAATTAATCAACCAAAAGTGGTCAGGTTGAAACCTGACCAACCTGACCAGTGGCTACGGCCCTGTATAGTATAAGCCTATACGTAATTGAAAACAGAGTTGTACTTTCAAGCACTAGTTTTGAATGAAATATTTACAATTATATCCTGTGGTTAACTAAAATATTAAAAGATATTTTTGGATCCTATAATTGACATTCCATCAGGACAACATAACTGAAATATTTGATGATATTTACTTCCCAAATTCGGTTACCTAGGTTTTAGAGTATGAGGAATACAATTATTACAATATAATTGAGATCTGAGTTTGTCAAAAAAATGCTCTACTTCCACCTATTTGCCCACTGTGCAAATAACCCTGTAATGATTAGTAACTATTCACTTAGCTTTGTAACATAGTAGTACATATTAAATTATACAATAGTAATGGCTTTATTATATTATAAAGGTAAAAACTTGCCATATATGTCAGATGACAGCGGCTTTGCCACCTCAACCGCAAAAGAAACTCCAACCAATACCACCTCCGTCAAAAACGTGGAGACATATAGGAATGTACCTTATATGCGACCTACCTGAGAGTGAAGACGGCTATAAACACATTATAGTCACTGTATGCTACCTGAGCAAATAAGTCCTCTCAAGACTAAGACTTAACAATAAGTAATTCAGAAAGTGAAGGACATCTATTTCGATATGGGATTACCTGATATTATCCAGCACGACCAGGGTAAAGAGTTCACAAGCAGTGTGAGTAGTATAATGTAATACTGTTTGTTATATTAGTGATAATTATCTAATTATAGACACTAACATTATAGTATGTATTGTTATTTGTATTTATTCATTGTATTTTTATTTATTGTATTTAACAGATATTTCAGGAATTCAACCAGAAATTTGGTATTGACAATCGTAGCACTCGTGCTTACCATCCGATGACAAACGGTATAGTCGAAGCGCACAACAAGATTCTGAAACAGTTAGTATTTTATAATATACAATTTAGACCCATTTACGAATTATCCATATAGAAAACTGATTAAAATGGAGAGTCAGATAGGGGATCATTGGTCCAAACTGCTGAAACAGGCTGGGCTTGCAATGAACTCCTGCAAGAAAAGATCCCTCGGACAAACTCCATTCAAGGTTATGTGGGGAAGAGAGTCCCGGCATCAAGATCTCTTGTCCACCATTAACAACCTGCATACCAACGATGAGGAAGACTTTGATTTGGAAGAATCGATTTTCTCTGTAGTCACAGATCCACTAGATGATATTGAAGGAATAAACGACATTTTTTTCCCACCTCCTGATAATCCCCTCGAAGCAGTTAGCAACATTGATGAATCTCGAACTTCTACACAGCAATCAGCTATGGACTGCATCAATTTTGAACAACTCAAGCAGAAGATCATACAATATGATAAGAAAGTTAACACGAATCGGTTAGTTGAACTGATGACGATATTTAATTCATACATAACACACAGTCTATCTTGTTACTAATGTTCGATTCATTCTTTCGATTATAAATATTTTCAGAACTATTCTCTCTGTAATTAGTGCCCCTCTAAAGAAGGATGATAAGATCATCTATACCAACATGCCCAAACTAAAACACATGCCCAAAACAAAGAAGCAAACGAAACATCTTGGGCCTTACACGCAGGCACGTAGCTACGGGGGGGCGAGGGGGGGCGACTGCCCCCCCAAAAGTACTTTTCGCCCCCCTCCCAAGAGAATTTAGGAAGTGTTCGTTATAGTAAATAGAGTGATTCGTCCCCCTTGCCCCCCCGACTCCCTGCACTTGCCCCCCCAACATAAAACTTGCCCCCCTGAATTATATACTCTAGCTACGTGCCTGCTTACACGGTGTCGAAAGTAACAGAAAGCCATGTTATAATTTCTAAAACAGACTTAGGAACGAAAAAGGACAAAAAGATTCCAATCCATATCACAAGACCCTACTTTGAAAGATCCTCTAGTCCCAAGAATACTAAGAAGAAAGTAAGCCTAGATACTAGCATAGGAATCAACACCTCACAGGTAAATTCATTGTGATTGAGTTGTTATTTAAATGATAAAATAGTGTTAATAGTAAAATATTCCTTTTTTAGATGTACCAGAATCTTATCGGATTTTCTACGGAATATATATTTCAACACCTTAATAACTTAAAAGTAAGGTTCCGTTCTCACCTATACTGTCTAATTAATTGAGTGTAATATTTATTGACACTCATTGTTATTTTAGCTTAACACCTTCAATTGACGTCAATCCGAATATTTGTAACATCCAGTAATAATATTCTTACAATGTTGTCATTTGTAGGAAATCCTAATGCAGAATATACGTGGGCAGACCTTCATGACGCCTCTACATGAAGAGCTGCACAACTTGTTATACAAAGTGCACAACTACACTCCCAACATGATGTTATTCGAGTATTTGGATGGTGGAAAAGAAGAGGAAGTTGTAAGTTAACAATAATTCATACGATAACTACAAATTATCATTTTAGCCATTTATTGTAGAAGAGAGATATTATGGAGATTATACTCGGATGGACAACAGATCTCTATTCCAGCTATACAGATACCCAACGTACTAGATACACACATAAAGTACTGTATTTCGTGGTAAGTTAATTTAATCTAACAATACACTCATAAAACTCAATTCAATTAATATTAGTATGTTTGTTTAGTATATCAAAGCAGGTTATGACATTAAAATCATTCTTATATTAATTAAATTGTAAACGAATTAATATTTTAGGGAATGCAGTATCTAAACACAATGCTATGGGAATCATTTCACGACGCAGTTCCTCTCCGTAATCCATACGACACACAGATGGACCCAAGGATCAATGTGAGAGCTGAAATTGCCAGCGTAGTAAATGCGATATGTTGGGGATGTAATTTGAATCAGTTTGTAGACAACCATATAATAGCGTTGGGAAGTCACTTAGCGGTTTTGAACCTTTGAAAACGGAACATATCGAAGGAGATGGTAATTGTCTATTTCGATGCCTATACAAATTAGTTACTGGGAGTGAAAACAGCCACCTACAGCTTCGTTCTATCATTATCGCCAGTGAAGGAACAAGGAAAATAGGATGGCATTTTCAAAACCAAACAAATGACACCGTGTAAATACCTTACTACACAAGTACTTATGAATCGTGAATCCATTTGGGGAAACTGATGTGGAAATTTAGGCTGCTTCTGCTATTCTTGATGTCGATGTCTACGTTGCCAATAACGTCTACAGAACGAAAGACTCAATAATTCGCGAGGTGCGTTGGAATTTATACAGAGCCACAGATAACCCTACAGCCATCCTTTACATCCCAAACTACTTCAATCACTATCTATCTGTCGTATCAATACTGAACACGAATTACAAGACTTATGGAACAACTTCAGATTATGTCCAAAATAAATATCTTCGCAAAAAAGAGATTTCATTATATCGATTTCTTTGACTATAGTATATTCGAATATAAGGATGTCCGGACCATTGAACTTCGTTATAAGCCAATTTATAGCCGACTTGGAGTTCACTGTAATACTGTTTAATTTCATAGTTTGAGTAATAAAGTGTAACTTAACCTAGTTTCCTTTGAGAGTTTTTTTGTACTGGGAACCGCATTATCAGGGCGCATCAATGCCATGCTCATTCTGTTATGTCGTTGCACACATACGATTAATAAAAAAATGGGGGCCGATTGAATGGGTATTGATGTGCGGTTACCACTGTATGAATGGAGAGGATAGGGCGGCTGTATGAGGAAAAGGAAGAGGCCCTCTAAAAGTAATTGGTTAATACAATCAAAACTAATTGAGAAAATAGTTTACCCTTTATTTATCTTATAAATATATATCTCTTTCTAGATATTCTCCTAGTTTAAGTATGATACATTTAGAAATAAGTTAATCTTTGTGATTATTTCTATATATGTTGCGTTTGTTATTTAGTTTATGTATTAATTATTATTATCTTTTATTTAATTAATTAGTATATTTATTCGTTTGTTTATAATAGTTGTTTTTGGTTTTAATTAAAGTTGTGTCCCTGCAATTGTTAGTATTATAACCATATGCTGAATGGGGAAATTATTAGATTAGGAAAAACTAGTCAAATCAAATATACATTGGAAATTGGATTACTGGTATAATTGCTATAATTATCAGTAATTAAGTTAATTAAGTAAAAAGGGATAAATATTGCAGATAGAAGTAGTAATGTCTCAAAATCTCACGCGTCTCATTCTTAAATTAAATTCATAATAAAAAGTAAAATAAGCCAAAAATTCCTTTTATAGTGTCTCAAAATATCACTGTATAATTTCTAATAGCACATCCATGGTTTGCTAATCGTATGTCTCAAAATCTCACGCGTCTTAAAATATCATGCAACAGAACTTAGTAGTTCAATATACTGAACATTAAAAAATTAAAATTTGCCATCTCCTTGTGCATCCCTGGTACATTACTGTCAGGCCATATATAGAGTAGGCTATGTATGAGATAACTAATTATCAGATCGTCAGAATTTCAAACCCAATTCTTGTGTTCAGATCAAAAAAATACTTATTTTTTTATTAGAGGATAATTATCAGTGGAAATGACTTGCACCTTTAGACCGCAATGCTCGATATCTATTATGCAAGATTTAATGATTGGGAATATCTTTTCAGCAGAGATGGATGCACAGGGTAATAAAAGAGAGATACAAGACCAATTTTTATGTAAACTAGAGACCATGATCGCGAATACAGTTCTCGTTGGATCATCAGGAGTTAAGTTTGGACCATATATTTTTCCACCCTCATAGGAAATATCAGATCTAACATGAATATCATCCATTTGAACTATGACATTTCTTTCCTCTGGACTAAAGCAGGAAGTGGCATGGCGAAGATATGTACAAAAATCGATTTCAAGACCTAATGAAACAACAGTTTCTAATGTATGAACATGAGGAAGAGAGATACAGTTAAAACTCTGAAGATACTTATAACAAGCAGGAGAAATCAAATGAGTTTTAATCGCCATGATTTGTGCTATGATGTTGTACCTTCGTCTGTTCTTGGGAATAAATGTATTTCCTAATTGACCAAGTATGAATTGCAAACGCGCTAATTCTGAGGAATCATTATTATGTTCATTATTAAGTAGTAAATCATTGATGACCTCCTTAATATGCTCTTTAGCTCGAGGGAAATTAATCGACTACTTAGTAATTTTAGAACTAGAGTTGTATTTTATAGCAAGTTCCTGCAAAACAGATTCAATTTCTCGAATGTCACAAATTGCAGTAATGGGAAAGGATATACTCTGTCCATTAAAATAGGCTGAGGCGTGAACTACGTATATAAGGACTGGAATCAACAATAAAAAAATGGACCATGGATGAAACAGAAGTGCATTGGATATTTTTGTATAATACATTCAGTTAAGAACTTTACAGGTGAAATATACTATCTTTAACTGAATTTAAATAAACGAGAAATATGCATCATGATCATATCATTGAGGTCCATTCATTGTAAATATAACGTATTAATACGTATGTGAGAAACCGTACAAAATATGTGAAAAACACAATACAAGAATATATGATAAACACAATACAGAATATGTGAAACACAGTACAGAAACATTAAGGTTTAAATTTATTTATTTCCGGATATCTTTCTTTGCAGATGTTATTTCAGAGTTTATATTGCGAACCTTATTGGCTAATATACAATTAGTGCATGTAGTTAGTATCTTCCTTATGAAATTCCATCCAGAATTACTACAACCATCACAGTTATTCCTCCAATGCTCGCTATACCCATCAACCAATACGTATTCAGATAAATGAACTAACACTTTTCTTGAAGGTGAGGAGTATAATTGTTTCTTCAAAGATTCGTTTTCATCAAGTTTGGTAAATATTTTCCACAATACAATAATTGACTCAATTACAATATCTGAAGGCCATTTCAGAGAACCACGATCGATATATCTTACAAGGTCATATTTTGTAGTTTCTGAAATTTCAATATCTTTGTTCTCAGTTAGTTTTTGAACACAATGATGGCAATTTGTGGTTTTAAGATAGGAATATACAGCGTAACCACCAATAAACACAATAGATTGAAGAATTTGAATGTCGAGGTTAATAGAGTCTAGATCATGAATAACATCAATACAGTACCCGGACAAAAGTATTCGACCACCCAACATTTTCCCATTGAAAATAGTACTATAGTAGGTCTAATAATATTGTTCAATGTAATAAAACTTTATGACATACTGCTATTTTGATTTCAGATTCGTATTCTACGCATTCGAATTACCCATTTTAGATGCTTTCAAATTGGTTACAAATTAATTGGGTTGAAATTATCATCAAATGGCAACATGTGCCACCAGTTCCCATCTCTCCCATAGTGGCAATTTGGGAAAAGTGGTATATAGTGGCACAGGATGATAATTTTTAACCAAATCAAAATGGGATTGAATTGAAAGCTTCTACAAATGTTAATTCGAATGCGCAGAATACGAATTTGTAATCGAAATATCAATATCTCATGTAATTTGAAAACACAATCTTCCATTGTTCAACCTACTATAGTACTATTTTCAATGGGAAAATGTTGGGTAGTCGAATACTTTTGTCCGGGTGGTGTATATTGATCATAGGATATGTGAATGGGTTCATCTGCTGTTGGGGAAAATGTGTTGATAAATTGCTTAAGGGTAAGTTCGCTTTAGTATTGTTGTAATGAAAATAACTTAAGAATATTCGACAGGTTTAAGCGCCGTTGACTCTCTAAAATTTGAGAATATGTAATGTGATATTGAGCACCACTCATCATCCGATATAGTGCAAATTGATGCTCTATAGGATCATTCTGGAGTCTAGAGCTAAGAACATACTCAAATCCACAATTCTGAATGAGATGTGCAATGATTAATGGGAAAGTAATACAATAATGGCGAAAACTAATTAAAGTTTGTGCACTATGTTTCCCACCCTTCCCAATAGTAAAACTCCACCGCTTAAGCCAATTCGAAACTAAATCAAGAAAAAAAAAACCGCCAATCTTTGTCAGTAAGAGGTCTAGAATACTCGTCATTCAAGCGCACATGCTTAAAAGGCGTATTTATGTTGAAGATCTTCCAAATTTTACTTAATACATCAAAAAGTTTGAAGTGTCATTTATAGAATCCGGATGTAAATCATTTTGAATTTTAAGAGCTGCACAAGTTGACTCGTTGAATACACGAACTAGTGGGCCAACATACCTTAGAACTTAGCCGGTGAGCTTGCTTCATAGTAGAATGTTGTTCACTCTTGTACAAATTTGGTATATCATTATACTTTGCCTCATTCAGTTTAGAAGTAGAATTAGGGATTGAAGGAAAAAGTTGCTTATCTGGATATGCAAACGTATGATCATAATCCTTCAAGTTTAACCAATTGTTTCTTATCGATTTGATAATGTGAACAAAATCAAACAAGATATAGAGCTTTCTCTCTGGACAAGTTGGATGTTGAACAGCAGGAAGTAATGTCTTTTGATCAGAAGAGCAATTTTTGTGGATTCAGAATTGCATTATCAAAGTCGTACAAAATTCAACAAATTATATTATGTTGATGAAATATTAAGTTATCTTTATCATTGTCATTGGCATTGTATGAAATCAATGTAACATGAATGCATTTTAACTTCTTATATAGTCTAAAATTATAATACATTCCTACCAGAATTTTATGATTCGGACGCATTCACTAATTTCCAATATTGTTCAAGAACTTTTGAGAGCAATCATGAGCAATTGGTTTTTACATTTTAAATGAAAGGTTATGATGATACCTTCAAATTAAAAAGTGTTCTAGATGCGCGAAAGGGCGCGACTGGTGTCATCTAATGACTTTTAAACATAATACAGTAATACCTCGTTTTACGCGGTTTTTTTTTACGCGTTTTCGTTTTACGCGGAACAATTTTTTATGACCAAAACTTTTTTTACGCGATCCTCAACTCGTTTTACGCGGTTTTTCTATGATTTTCATACAATTAATTTTCTTTTTTATGGATATTTTCGATAATTTTTAAGATTTAGTGGTAACAAAGCGGTTCTACATTTCCAAAAAAACAAAAATGATGATTTAGAGATAGTAGATAGTTAGGGATATGTATTTGTCGTATAGTAAGTTCATCCAAATATATTATTGGTCAAATGAATACATATTTGCTTCACTATTCACACTAGAGATACCCAGTTGTGGGAGGTACCCGAAGGTGTAGGGTTGCGGTGTGAAGGGAATTTTAATTCCCTTCACAACACAATTCCCTTTCTGTGGGAATTCACAAGTATTCTCACAAGTTCGTTTCTATCAGGATTCCCATAGGTAAAAATAATTTCCATTCAAAACGATATTGGAAATCCTATGGGAATTCCCATGGGATTAACATACACACGGAAACCTTGGCTATCTGAGAGGTCCGGATGTTGGATTTTTTAGTGTTTAAACACTAGGTATTAAAAATTTTATTCGATGTTTATAATATTTGGAAACGCATCTATTGGTTTAATATGTGTTACTATGAGAATGAACCGTTTTTTTTACGCGATTTCGTTTTACGCGGGCTTTTCAAGGAACGCATCTACCGCGTAAAAAGAGGGATACCTGTATATTAGGATTTTAACTATTTTTGAAAAATTATATCAGGTTCAAGAATCATAATCAATAATGATCATGGTTGAACAATAAATTTTTGTTAACAAACCTAAAATATAATTTATGACTAATTATCATTAATCATCTAGAACTGCGTTTAGGAGACTACATATATAATTTTTGAGATTGCCTTTCAGTTTGCAGCTACCGATAACCTATATGTCAATAATACTTCATTATATTCTATCTAGCATAGTTTTTCCTATTTCCACTTACACCCCTGAAAATGCCCACTGTGTGTTTCTAGCTTATCATACAAATATTAATGGGTGGTAGCGTTAAATAAAAGTACATTCAGGGGATAATTATCTGTAACGAGAACTTCAACAAATAATTAACACTTTTCTATATCGTTGATTACAGAACTGACCATTGGGTATAATTCCTCAGAAGTAGAAAAGTTTGATGGGAGCAACCGTACAACTTGTGACCATTTTTTGGATAGACTGGAAATCAGCAAAAACTTTTTTAGATGGAGAAGTTGGATCAGTATCACCAATAACCTTTCAACCTAAACAATTAAAAATTTTTAAATTTGCTTAAAATTGCACAGGTATGTACTGCAAGTGAAACAACAGTATGTACCTTGATAAGAAATTGCTGGTGAAACGTGGATTTCGTCCATATTGAGAATAACATGTCGGTCCCTCTCACAAAAATCAGCAGTTAACTTTTTAAGCAGATGTAAATATTCGGTATCCAATCCTATACATGAGGATATAACTCGAATTGACTTTGTTGTTGGAAGAATAAGACAATCCAACGATTGAAAAAAACGATAGCAAGCGGGTGATATTAAATGTGCTTTTAAGGCAATGGCCTAGAAGGAAATAAGAGGTAAACAATAAAGCACTACATGAGGTTAGAAAATTATAATCTCACCTGGGTAAATACGTTATATCTCCGTCTTTTTTCTGAAACTAGCGAGTTTTCAAGTAGGCATATAACGAACTAGAGGAAGGGTAATAAATGTGTCCTGTGTTCCAGCTCACAGTGCTCAGTTAGTTCTGTATCTTCTAAAATTGATATAGAGGACTGTAATTTAATGGCTTCATATTTGATATTTACCAGAACAAGGCTTGAATCAAATATCTCAGGGTTTGGCTCGAAATTTGAAATATCATCAATTAGGAATTCAATCTGTCGTAAGTCTGATATTCGCTTAAGATGCAAGGGCACTTGGTGTTGGCAACTAACGGCTGAAACCATTAAATTTGAATTGATTGTTAACGTAATAATTGGATGTTAACGGATTGGTCAAGGAGTTTCAGCTGTAAGATTTGCAAGGTGTTACTAGAGGAGTACCACACTATCCAATCTGGGCTTAGACGTGAATCAGGCAACTTAGTTTTAAGTTCCTCAAAAGAATCCAGAGCGAATTGTAATTTATCTTGTTGGTCTTGAACAATGCTATCATGAAGACCTTTAGCAAAATATTCTTCTTCCTTAGATTCTCGACTAAAACGTTTTGATGTCTGAGCAGTTGAAGTAAAATGAGATGGAAAACAATGGAAAATAACTGGTACAGCGTTAGGACTGTACGTTGGTGTAATGCGTGGTGTTTCAGTGTAGGTACCATCAGCTTGGAGAACCCTGTCAACTCTTATAATGACTTCCTCTCTAAAGTGGTTTATACAAATAAATGTGTTGTTCTCTGATAGGTCACCAGCTATATCTCTATGGAGAGCTCGAATCCATTGGTTCTTCAATTCAGGTGAGCCTTTCGGCAATCTGAAAACAGTAGCACTGGGGTGACGTCTGTAATTCGTCTTGCAGCCAAATACAGAACACATGTTAGGCATATAAAAAGTATTAAAAAAGTATAAATAAATTAAATAAGTACGAAGATTCGGGTACTAGCTGAACAACATATTAATCGGTAATGGCTATTAAATGATTACAGCACAGTGGGCATTTTCAAGGGTGTAAGGGGAAGTAGGAAAACTATGCTAGATATACTCTAATGAAGTATTATTGACATATAGGTTATCGGTAGCTGCAAACCGAATGGCAATATCAAAAATGATATATGTAGTCTCCTAACAGTAGTTTTGGACGATCAATGGTAAATTCATGATTTATTAAATTTTTGGTTCTGTAACAATCATATATTAATCACCCATGATTATTGATAATGCATCTTAAACTTGGGTAAAATAATTGAAATCTTAGTCTTATCCCTAGGTATTCTATATCTCCTTGATTTTATAGAAGGGTAGATGGATGCTGAGTGTAACTATCGCAGGTGCAATTACTCTTAGAAAACCCTAGATAGTTTTAGGTAGCATAGTTGTATAATATGGAACATTGCTAGCGCCTAAATTTCTTCCGGATCTCATAAAATTATTTTACTGAAATTCAAAAGCATGGATGAATTTCTAACTTGGTATGCTGATTGAGAGATTTGACTTTAATATATCATAAACTGCTTTGTTATTCATTATCACTATCAGTTAATGGAAGTAAAAAACTAAATTAATTGGATAATTAGTGGAGAAATTCAATTTACATTATATGAATTTTCTGAGGGGACAATGGTAAATTGAAAAAAATCATTCCGGGGCGTGTTTGGGCGGATGCAAAACTAATATAAATATTTTACTAATATGTCTATGTAACATTTAAAAGCATTAGAATATGTGACCACGACCGAGCACCTAATGTTTTTGAACCAAAATGGCATTTAAATTTCCGTCCGAAATCCATAAATACTTCCATAAGATATTGTAAATTTAGCTTCAATTCCACAATGAAATTGTATTTATAGCAATGACATCAAGAAGTTACAGTCTTGAGTCTTGATATAAATTAGATATTGATAGTATGAATCATCATATGGGTAGAAATCGTACAAGTTTGATTACGATCGTAATATCACAACAGAATTATTGATAGAAAATATATTTAGATCAGTCATTCCAATTCATATTATTCGTTACCCCGCTAGTATATGACTTCGAAAATTAGTATTTCTAGGTTTGAAACAATGGTGAATCTGAAAAAATATAAAAGTTCGTAATCCAAGGGTGTTGACAAATAACTCTATTTCCCCTGGTTTGCCCACTGTGTACAAGTAAACCTCTAAAAGCGGCACCTCTGAAATACGATAACCTCCGAGATACGGCACAAAACCATTCTCCCGATTGACTTTCCAATAGAAATAATGCATGTGGGGGCAACCTCAGAAATGCGACAACCTCCGAATATCCGGCACAAGCGCTGCTCCCAAAAGTGTAGCATTTCGGAGGTTTACCTGTATTGCTAAGAAAATCTCCCGATAAATCTCAAATTCATACTGTCTTGATAATTTGAAAATTAATAAAATATATAGTAAATATAATTTTAAAGTTTATGGGTCATTAATAATTTCTTACATAATTACATTTAAAATGCATTCCTAACCAATTTTAAAAGTTAAATTCAGCTAAAGATAGTATATTTCACCTGTAAAGTTCCTAACTGAATACAAGATACAAAAATATCAAATGCACTTTGGTTTCATTCATGGTCCATTTTTTAATTGTTGATTCCAGTCCTTATATTATGTAGTTCACGGCTGAGGTGGATAAATAAGCATTGATTTCAGGGTACAAATCTACGGAGATATTTTTTCTGCCATTTTAGCGAGAACAAACGTTATGTTGCTCTCATTACGGAAACTATTATGTAAATAAATCAAGGTTAACTTATCTTTCAAGTACTGTAGAGAGTTGACCACAAACTTCTCTTTCTCTTGACTCTCGGATCTCAAGCTGAGTTGTAGTGTTTGGTTCATCAAGTCTTCCTCTTTTGCATCGTATGACAAGCGATTCCGTTTGGTAGGTTTGGATGAATAATACGCTGGGCAGACGGCAGTAAATTTGGTACAGCGCCTTCCTTCATCTTTGGCTTCTCCCGCGGTACTTCAGTAAAAGTACCATCTCCTTCTGGGACTTTTAAAGTGGTCTATGTCTTCTTTCTGAATATGGTTGATACATACATAGACCACCTTCAGGTCACCAATATACTTGCGACGAAGCGCATGTCCAGGCATGATTCAGGGTTGGCGGACTTTGAGGCATCTTGAACACAGGAACATGGTCATGTTCCTGTGTTCAAGATGCCCAAAAGGATGAGATTGTACGTCATTTAGTAGGGTCAAAATCTAATAAAATCCGGTTATGTTGAGTTTTTACGGTAATTTCCGAATTTTTTCCTCCCTAATTAAATATGAAAAAGTGAGCAAAAGATATAAGCAATTCGAATTGATTGATGGGGATAACAAATTTCAGTTTTTAGATTTTTTTAGTCTCCACAGTTTTGATTTCACTGTATTTTCGGACAAATTCATCTCAATTGCGATTTTGTCGAAATCGCCCATGGTCCGTCTATCTGAAATTAGAAGTTCTGCTTCCTCTCCAGCTGTTCACTACTTCCTCTATAGAAAATATAGAAAATATAGAAAGACTACAACACCATCAGTATGCTGATTTCGTATTTGGCATTGATAAATTTATAAAATTAATATTTATTGCTGTTGTTTCCTAAATAGGTATGGAAATTGGTGAAAATTCCAAATGAACTTAGAGGCTAACTTCGGATATGATTAATAAAGATGCAAGCTCAGGGTTTGTAGGTTTTTCCCAAGTGTTAAAAGAAGGTGGTATTGTCACGAAAAAATTGGTCCGGGACCAATTTTGGCCTGCCATAATTGGTCCTAGCTTGCTAAAATAGGTCCGGCCTAAACTTTTTGTTAGATCGCATTGTTAGATCGCACTAAAGTTGCTATAACAGACCTCCCACTGGTGCGAAATGGTTTGGGACAATCAATTATTAAATTGAAAATGTACCTTTTTCTAATTGTCTACTATGGTTCAGGGAAAAAGGAGTCCCTTGTAAGTATGAAGGCATGAATAAAAGTGAAAATAATTGGTTTTGTAATTGTGATATATGGAGTTACGGTGTAAAGAATCAACTTTGTAATTGTGTATTATTGACTATTGTGAAAACATTTGCATCTCCATGTATTCTTGTGTTGATGAATGATAAAATGCTCTAATTATTATCTTGGAATGTCTGCCAAAACTGGTCCGGCGGGGACCACCTTTGGCCAATGGGGACCGCCTTTGGCGACCAAAACTGGTCCGACCGGACCATTTTTGGCGACCAAAACTAGTCCGACCGGACCATTAATGGCCAGCAAAATTGGTCCCGGACCATTTTTGGCAGTCAAAAGTGGTCCGGCCGGACCACTTTTGACCAGGACCAATTTTGGCGTGACAGTATAACCAGGTTTAAATCTACTTGTCAAAACCTAAAAATTGAAAAACTGGACAAAAGCTTAAGTGGTTAAGTGGAAATTCATTAATCCCTAATGCACGCTAATACACATATCTAATGCACGCTAATACACATATCTAATGCACGCTAATACACAATTAAATTCGAGGTTGTACCAGTATGGATTGGAAGCTAGAATTCAATTAGTATAAATAGATTTTTGTGTATCTGATGGCTAACTGAGACTAAATTTAATTGGTTAAGTGGAAATTCATTAATCCCACAGTTATTTGTGTTCTGTCTGTCTGCCAAACATTTCTCACATTCCATTGTGTCTATTTGATATCCAATAATTACCTGGAACTACAATGTTAACTTAGGACTACGAGAAGATGAAATGGATTTCTTAGTGGTGGTTAATTTCCATACTTGGATCTGGTGTGCTACACACGTAGAGCCACTATTATCCAGAAAATTGTCTGCTAAAATTAGCAGAAATTCGTATTCGAAAACACCGGCAAACCCTGGATTAGTACTTTCCTTTTGATAAACTTTGTCCCAATATAAAGCCAAAAGCTGGGATCCACAAGAGGTATATAAACGACTTTGGGGGCATCAAAAATGTTGGAATTCATTCTCTGCTCTACAAAAGCACTTTTATGTGTAACCTATATGTGGTAGAGTACACTGGACACTCTATACAAAGTTCATTTGACTGATAATTTTGCAGGGCCGTAGCCACCAAAATATAAGTGGTTCGGTTATACCGAACTGGACACAGTACAACAAGACAAGTTGTGGTAGACCACTGGTGTGCTAGCATGGGGAGATAGCCCCATCACATTTTTGTTAGCCCCTTGCAGTGGCGGCGCTAACTAGACGTCACTGGTGGGGCACACCCTACTTCAGGTGGGACACCCAGACATTAGTGCACCATGCTCAAATTCAGGTGGGGCACAGGCCCCACCCTGCACCACCCTCCCTCATCAGTTGATGAGGCTGAGATAATACTACATAAGTAAATTCTTTATTTTGCATCTACTTTTATAATAAAAGTGAAGTTACTGGTAATAAAGCAGTTTTGAAGTTACAAGTATTTTGGATCCTCTTACAACATAGCTACTATAGTCATGCTTTTCTGACATGGCGAAAAAATGATTTATTGCAGCTGTGAGGACAGCATTTTCCTTTGCAGGCACTATCAATCAACCAGCCACCAAAATATAGTGCCTCCAAAGGAACATGCTGTCGGCACAGCAGCAATTTTGGATTTTCTTACATAGCTCTTCAAGTTATAAATATGTCCCCAGGTGCACATATGTACAACCATGAGACACCTATCTCCATTGTTTACTAACACTTCAGTTCAATTGAAAGTGTTAATTAAATTTGTATTGTAATTTAATATTGATTTAACTTGTGATATCGAGTAGGCTTCTAATTAAAAACTAAGATTATATATTATATAACAACGACAGATTATGTGAGTATACAGTGGATGCCGGTTATAAGCACATCGTCGGGAACTGCACTTAATGTGAGAATACTCTTGCAATATTAATAATATATACTGAAGTGTATCAAGTTTTTAACTTATAGAGACTTTTCCAAATTGTATATTGGGGTTATCGATGTGTTAAATTCAAATACTGTGGCAAAAAAATATTAAATTAATAGATATTCAAATTTATTAAACTATAAATTCAACTGTACTTTGAAATTGAGGTTAAATTATTAATAAACTCAATATTTTTTGACACCAATTAGTTTAGTATAATTAATTCCAGAAATTATGCAAGATAAACAATCTTCCAATTGATCATTTGTTCCCAATCGCGCGTAACACCACCTTGATGTGATGATGACATCGTCAATAATTGTGATTACTATTTGCGAATTCTAAATTTCGAAAATATTGTTAGGAGTATTGTATCACTGAAAATATACTGTGCTGACTCATCAGGTATCATGTTAATACTCAAACTGGGGAGGCTGGAGGGTGAGGCCAGTTGGGACCTGGCCCCAGCTGAATTAGACTGTGCCATATCTCAAGTCTCAACTCAGGGGTGGCATTAATTTTAGTTTGTCCGACCTGAGTTAGGCTGTGCCCCACCTGTGTCCCACCAGTGGTGGCGAGCTAACGCCGTATCAAACCAAAATAACTATGAAATGAAACGAGCTAGAAGGAATCTTCTACCGTAGTAGGGATCATTGCCTTCAGAAACGCCTTTCTGAAAGGGCTTAACACCTTTATAGTGATGATGAGGTGACAAAAATCTAAAATTACAGCTGCGCCGACACACGTTCTTTTGGATGCAATAAACCAACTACCAAAATGTAGTGCCTCCAAAGGAGCATGCTGTCGGCACAGCTGTAATCTTTTTATTTTTAACAAAGTCGCAGTGTTAATTCGTTCACTTTGCTTGTAAGTAGTCAGTAAATTGCGGTAGAACATATCTATCTAACTCAATAAAAATGTTGTTTGGACACTTTTTAAACGTTCCATCAAAATATTTATTTGTTTTAACACTTAAATATTCAAAATTGTTATTTGTGTAAAAATATTCAAGAGCAGGCTGGTTCCTAGGTTGGGTCTCACCGCGTGATCTATACTTTATGGATTCAAACTTTTAGAAGGATATATCATTATCACAGGTGCATATTTAGTTGTTTCATCAAATAATTGTCTTAATAATGAAGTTGTAGAATTTCATAATTGTACGTGCATATAAGTGCTACTGTTTTAGCCATAGTTGTTTAATGCGTATTTTATTGGATAAGTGACCAGAGATGCGGTCGCTGGTGGGTAACGAAATTGTGTTACTGGTATTGTATGTCAAATTTGGTTATTTATTTCTAAAACATCAGGTTCAATAATTAGTCACTGTCATAAATTGAGAAAAATGTGTTAACTAACCGCAATGCTATTTTTAGTTTTTGATGTTTTTAATCACCCATAATATATTTAAGTAGATTATCTTATATAGCCATCATTGCAAAATTTTCATAATTATTAAGTCTAATCATAGCCTACTCTATCATAAGGCCTCCCATCAAAATCATTATTTCCTTCGATAATCCTTTCAGATATAAGTTTATAATAGTTGAATTTACCTGACTTCTACCAGACTGACAATGGTCATCACAAAAGAAGAAGGTGTCACTTAAAATATTCAAGAGTAGATGCATAGATAGGGTTTTGAAACTGATCTTTGTGATAAGAATATTTTCTTCGAATAACTCTAATATACAAAGGCAATTTAAACGTATTCGTAAATAATCTTACAAGGGAATTATAGCTTTCCTCTGTTCAAACGATTTGTCCATTCGTTTTCTGTAAGTATTTTTGAAGTAATGAATGCAATCGTGAAAATTTGTCACGAAGGAGGAGTTGGTGAGTTATATAGCCAGAAAAATAACCAACTACGTGTTCTGTATTTTCTGAGATTCCAATACTGTCAATATTTTCAAGATCCATATTTTCCATAAAATCTTCGGTATGATGCTTTATATCTTCAAAGGTAACTGTCAGGTATTTATAGTTTTAATTATGTTTCAATATAATCTTGTAAGAAATTATTGATTCAGATCGTAGTACTTCTGTTAAGCTGAGAAGGAAGCGACCCCACTCATACCTCGGTGTTGAGAGAATCGCCTCTCGTCAAATCATAAGTTAGATCGGAAATTGCAGTAAGGCACAAAAGGTCTGAGGATAAACCGAGTTTACCTGAACATTTCCATATTTATAACCATTTGTTCATTTGTCGTAAAAACGCGCAAACATTTCGGTATGTATGTGAGTTGATCGCATTGCCAAATGGATGAGGGTGGGAAAGTTCTATAGCGTTGACTACTAGCCACCAAAACTGAATGAGTTCAAGAAAAGCAGGAGTTGTAGATCGATACCATGTAAATATTGGCGCATAGCTGTGGTTGTTTTGATATCAAAAATAGATAAACGAGTCGTACTGATTGCTTATTATTTCCTGGATGGAGTGCGGTATAAGTAAGTGCTGGCGCTTCGCGTAGATGTAGAGCCAACTCCATATCTATGTTGTGAGATTCATGCAGACTGGACCAATTTACTAAACCAGCTGGAATACAGTGAATGAAATCTAAGAGAAGTATTTTTAATTGGGAGATTTGAAAGAAACGCTTGCTTAGTAAATTGTTACGGTATTCTTGAGCAAATGAACAGTGTCAAAACAGGTAAATTACTCGCGAGGTAGTTGGATTGGACATACAATAATTTTTGTTGCAATAGGATAAGATTTCATTAGGTGTTTAATAGAAGCGATGTTCGTCTTATGATTTTCGTAAATAACTGCCCGAGGAGTGAGATGGGATTCATTCAAAACTTCAGGGCAATTCGAGAATGCCATCATTCACAATATTTTAAGTTAGTTTAACGATGGGTATGGCTTTTAATACATATGGAATCGACTTCGTAATAGAAACTACCATGAAACAGAGTATACTCTTGTACATCAACGAATCTTTGTCACACCCGATATGTCATTACCATTAAATTATTCCTGCTGCTAAGGGGAATTTCGTCAAGGATAAATACTACGTCATTCCTTATAAGGCATTCTTCTCTAAGCTTGGAAATAGATTTTCCACTATCAAGAGATTATGACTTGAGATCACGCAATAATCGAATACTGGGAAGAGTAATAAATTGATTGAGAAACTTTTAAGATGTGTAACGTAGTTGAAGTGCAAACCGAAGTGTTTTAGGTGAGTACTTGGGCACTCATTTTACACTATAATAACTTAGCTTGAGTAACTCTTTTATGACATCAGTTGACAACTTAGCACTACAAACTGAGTTTCTGATATAGTTTGGCAAGTTATCAAGCATATCAAGAGATGTGATCTTAAAACCCTTAGAACAGGAGATATAGTCCGGAAGTGGAATAGGAGAACCCTCGTAACTAAGTTTTACGTGCAAATCAATGCATTATTTTACTTGGGCAATACCAGATTTAATATCAACGCGATATATCGTGAAGTAAGTTTCAGTTAGAGAGTGCATTAAAGATTTTATAACTCGACGAGCCCCGTAGGGGCAAAGTCGAGTTGGAATTCTACAAATGGCATAACCAGACAATAACATAGCTTGAATAGTTCGTTTAACGGTTGTTACCCACAGATTATGAGGGTACTATCATGGTATATATTAGACATTCTATGAGATACAAGTCAATGTATGAAACTAACTACGTAGTAAGTTTAGCTGACGTAAAGAAAGCCTAACGTCTAAATATTGGGCGTATTTCACCACCAAACATGGTGCTACGTAGACAAATCCTGCCAATGAGACTTGTTACTAGTATCTAAGCTAAGGATAACTGAGGTGAAGACTCTGGTTGAGTTCATTTCATCGCTTCCTGATTCTTCAGGAATTATTTGTTAGAACCGTTTGAAGGTGTTGGCATTTGACCAGTCCGCTACGTTTAGGATTGTGTCTGTTGGCAGACCTACTAAGGCATCTTTTGAGGTTGAGGATGATCTCGTGGAGTGTGCCTTAAACACAGTAGTGTCGATGCCTGCTAGGTTGAGGGTGTATTTTACCCATCGACCAATAGTAGAAGTTGTAACTGGTTTGAGGGGGTTTACCACAGCTATTAGGAGGGCACTAGACGTATTGAGAGCCCTATTGCATAAGATTCAGTCCCGCGTAGGATTCTGACCCGAAAGTCTCAATTTGATTTTAGTGTAATCTGTGTTCTATCCCTAGTATCCCGGTTACTTTTATAAAAGCTACTTTCTAAGATTTTTATTACATTAATTGTATTATTGTTTTAGAATTTCAAATTCAAATTTGACATTGACGATTATTATGGATGCGAGCGAGTATCAGACACTTCTTGGATACCTCCAGACGCATGAGATTCTTAGCGAAATCAAGAAAGATCGCTATAAGAAGAAGAATTTTATCAGAAAGTGCAAGGAGATTTTGGTTCAAGACCAAAAACTGATGAAGGTAATAATTTCTCAAATTATTTACAGATTGGTACAGTCGACTCCGCTTAATCGGGTCACATCGGGACCAGGTTGTTTTGACCCGATTAAGCGGAGAAACCGATTAACCGAAAATAATGTAAGCCAAACTGTAATTCTGTCCTATAAATCCTGTAAATTTTGACCCGATTAAGCGGAGAAACCGATTAACCGGTGTCCCAATTAAGCGGAGTTGACTGTAATCCCATTCAATATTATATTTAGAGCATGATGAAGAAGAACGGAACCTTTAAATACCTCGAGACTCCAATTGACACAGAAATCAATGACATTATTGGCTTCTACCACAATGTCACTCACCCCGGAATCAATACTACTCTTGACAGGATTCGAAACAAATACGATTGGAGTGGCATTTACAACGACATCGGGGAATTTGTAAGCTATCTTTTCGCATTAATTTCTATAGAATTCATTTTTAAATAATCTTCGTCATTTAGATCAAAACTTGCCACACCTGCCAGAATTCTGCCGTTCTGTTACCTCATCCTCAACGCGATATCCAGCCCATCGCCCATATTTTGGTAATCGTATGCTACTTGAGCAAATTTGTAATCGCACGACTCCTCAAAACCAAGACATCAAGGGAAGTATTGGATTGTCTACAGGATATTTATCTATCATTTGGTGTACCCAAAATCCTCCAACATGATCAAGGAACTGAATTTTCAAGCAAGGTATATTCTAATGCAGTTTTGATGCTTTCCAAATTGTGAATATTATTGTTAGTTATTAATATAAAATGAATAACTATGTGCTACTTTCATGAACAAATAATTTGTTAATTTACAAATGCATACACTTACTTCGGCATAAGTACAATTTCATTGGATTTGTGGGAGTGGTGGCGTGTACTTGAGTAGCTGACTTAAATTAATCTTTAAAATAATGTTGCATCAGGAATTTCCACAATAAATTTAATGTCGACTTCCGAAGAACCACTGCCTACCTACCACCCGCAGAATAACGGACTTGTCGAAGCTCACAATAAAATTTTGAAAACGTTAGTTCTGTAGTTTATTAATAATTCTTAAAAATTAAATAACCAACAAATTATTTACTTACTCAATTTATTGAATGTTGAAATTATAAATCCCAATTCAATACTAAATACAATCATTATAATAATCAGGGAATGAAAGGTTCCGAACGAACTTATGAACTTGAACTGAACTAACTGAACGAACCTTACATTCTCTGATAATAATATTTATTCAACAAAACTAGACTTAATTTAATTAAAACTAATAAAATAGCTTAAATTTCCAATATTATTCCAAACGCTTCAAATTCAATGCTTACAATAGTTATTAAGCCTTGAATTTTGATTTAACCGTTGTTTTATAAAAATTAACTATATGATGTGCAATGGGGAAAAAGAATGGGTAGATAAATTACAGCCAGCAGTACTAGCAGCCAAACGATCCACAGGCTACACACCATTTTATCTCATGTTCGCGTTCGGTAGAGATTTCGATTCCTCTAATCTACTCAATCTTATCACCTCTCCAAATAACCCCGGCTTCAAATCACCAACAATTATTGAAACAGAAACAGAATTAGCCCACCCGAATATAATATTTACTCCAATGGACATTGATGAAATTACAGATCCTTACGAACTCCCAAATAACGATAACGAATGGGCAGAAACAATTGCTGCAACTCGTAAGACGGACAAGAAAAATGCAAGACAAAACATCAAAGAAGAGCAAAAGTCCAAAAGAAAACCTACTACCGCAAAGTCAAACGCAATAGGTGTGTTGATACGTCTTATGTTTCACTTTGCTATTGTAATTCTAATAAAAATCATTTTTTCGAATTCCTTACATATTTCAAATGTATTGTGTTTCCGAGATACCATCTTACGAAACATAATGAGTCGGTGATACTATCATGTGATGTATAATAATAGTAACCTTAGGTATTTGAATGTGTTATTGTTATTGCGAAAGTTCTGGTTCAATTACGCATATTCCGAACTTCTTATTCTGCAATTCATTGAGTGTACTGCTTTAGGTCAGAATTTGAAGAAGGAGATCAGGTTATAGTACACAATATCAAGAAAGCAAAGAGACTCCCTGGAACAAAAGAAGCAAAGAAATACTTAGGCCCATATTCAGTAGAGAAAGTAACACCAAGCCACCTCTTAGCACGAAAAGATCCCAACAGCACAAAAGTAACAAAATTACCTCTCCATCTCTCTCGAAAATATTTCCCTCGCAAACAACCGGTAAGTTAACTTTAGTTGATTGTTTACCCTCTTACTAATGACTCATTCCTATTACATTTTAGGTTACACCAACGAAGAATCAAACACCCGACATCACATCAACCGGATTTTCTATTTCGCATGCAATTGGTAAGTATTTTCGATTGTTTACTGCTATATTAAAAATGCGTTATTAACAAGCACGGTTATGAATCAGACACTGGCAGGATTGTAAATAAATCATTTTAGATTTCAAATCATTTCAAATTTTTCAAATCAAATCAAATCAAATCAAATAATTAGCCACTCAAAATTATCTTAAATCAAATCATATATTTGAAATATTTAATTTGATTAACAACACTGGTCATGATATTTCTACATACTATTCGAACTAGTTCAATCCTAAAATTTTAAACACACTTTATTTGATTTCATTTAGAACCATTTGAGGAGACCCTGACTTTAGGAGCAACTGAAGAAATCTATGAAATCCCTGAACAACGAGGAACAGAAGAAAGTATTGATGCTACACTAACAACCATAAAATCTCAAGTATTAACAGCCCTTAACAACCGTACCTATCTAACCCCACTACATAAAACGCTCGCCATCGAAGCTGAGTCACTAACATCACTAAAATCACTATACGATTACCATCCATCGACTGAACTAGATTTTACGACCAAAGAATCGATCGCCATCGCTACCGCTAATTGGTACAACGAATATCGCAATAGCCATTCCTGTAACGATCCAATACAAATCAGAAAAGACTATGATTATCCACTCGCAGTTCTGTTACCTGTTGTGATTCAGTTAATAAGTTATCACCTAAGCATCAAGCAGAAGAGATAATTACCATCGAGACCAATCCATTACCATCTAACCATCTGAATACCATCTCACAGATTGCATCACTACCAATAGCATATCCTATGTGGGGGAGAGCACAATGACATCATGCAATCCAATACCTGCTCAGTGGACAACATCCTAGCCATCCTAAGTTCTAAGAAAGCAAACATACTCGATGCACTGAACTTAATCGGAACCTCACCAACTGACACCAAATTCTACCATCTGTTCAAACTGGCTGCTAGTAATAAATTCGAAGAACTGCGAGATTATATTGCCAAACAACTCGGGCTGGATATTCAATACGATTCAACTGGTTTGATGCAATCATACAATTTTTTTGGATCAGAAGGCAACATCATTCAATTCCTAAGAGCAGAAGACCTATGCAACGACAGATACATTACCAACTTCAAATGTCACCACTGCACCAACATCTTTAACACCACCACTATGATAGGAAATATTGGCAGCGTATTCACTAATCTGGAGTCTTCTATAAACCGAAAACTAATTCCAACTAAATGTAAGTCCTGTGGATCAAGTGATGCAATCTGTGAGAGGTTATCTGGGCATTTTCAAACCATTCCTATACTGCTAACAATTGAAATTGGACACATTCTAACACAAAGCAAACAAGTATTAATATCTGACATCGACCAACAATTTACCATCAGTCATCAACAACAGACATTACATTATAAACTAGCTGGCTTTTCCATCTTCGTTAACAACCACTTTTACTCTATCCATGAACTACTATAGATAAGGACTGGAAACGACAATAAAAAATTGGACCATGGACGAACTAGAAGTGCATTCGATATTTTTGCCTATTACAATAGGTTATGAACTTTACACATGAATTATGTTGTTTTACCTGGATTCGACACTAAAAATGGACTGGAAATGCGTTTTAAGTGTCTAGATTTAAGGTATTATTAATGACCCATAAACATTGAAACTATATTTGAGTATATATATTTGTTTTTGTATTATGTGTATGAATGTATATTTTGTACGGGATTTTGTAAGCGATAATTGTTACCCAATTCTTTTATGCATTTACTACTTATTTCTTTACTTTTTTTATATTAACTAGTTTATATGAGTCAAACGCGTTGTTGTGCTTAGCACACGTTCTGTATTGGAAGACAAATTGCAGAGGTTACCTTAGTACCACTGTTTTCAGATTGCCTAAGTTTCACGTGATATCAAAGCCAAATGGAGTAGAGCTCTCCATGACTGATATCTTCAAGAATACAAGATATTATTTGTATCCACAACCTTAGAGCGGAAGAATACATTACTTCCTCAAGTTCCACACCCAACTTGTCCAGAGAGAGCTCTATATATTGTTTCATTGGACACAATAAAGTTGATATGAAACAATTGGCTAAACTTGGACATTGAATCATTGGTGTTACGTTACTCTATCCTTCACTCATTTGACTACTAAACTGAATGAAGCTAAGTTTAATGATATTCGATTATTGTACAAAGAAGAACGACTTTCTACTATAAAGTAAGCTCACTACCTCAGTAATGTATGTTGGTCCACAAGTTTAGTTCTGAAATTTATCTAGCACTTGGCGTATTCAACGATAAATACCCCTCTTAAACATGTGCGATTGAATGAAGAGTATTCTATACATCATAGCGTTTGGGTTTCTTGAATTAGTTTGTAAATTGCTTGAGGGATGGAGTTCAACAATTGGAAAGGATGATAAACTTAGCTCACAAAATTTCAAAAGTTATAGTTTTTCCCAATCTTGTATTGCTCTGCCATTAACCATTTCACAGCTCACTCTAATTGTGGTTATGAGAATGTTCTTAACTATAACTCCAGAATACCCAACATGGGCGCCGAAACTCTCCAACGCTAGGGGGTGACACCCTCCCTGACCCCCCCCCCTTTCGGCGTCTATGATACCCAATAGAGCACCTATTTGGGATTTATATTGAATGATGAGCGATGCTTAATATCACATGACCTAATCTATAGTATTAAAGAGTCAACTTGGCCTAAACCCAGTTATGGATTTGACAAATCCATCTACTCCACAGTTCTGCTTAAACCTATAATTTTTCTTAATCAATTTATCCACACTTTTTTTTCAACAACAGATGGAAATAATTCATTTTCTTGTGACCAGGATATTGAAGTTATTCATGATCTAAGCTAGATCGACCTTAACATTAATGTTCTCCAATCTGTTGTGGTTGCTCTTATTATCTTGAAACCACTAACTGCCATCATTGTATTCAACGATCAACTACTTATACTGAAACAAGGATATTGAGATTACAGAGGCTACGAAATATGACCTTGTAAGATATGTATATATTGATCGTGGTTCTATTTAAATGGCCTTCAGATATTGAAACTGAATCAATTGTGGTATTGTGGGAGATATCAATCAAGTTGATTAAAATCAAGCTTTAAAAAACAATAATATCCCCCGCCTTCTAGAAAAGTGTTAATTCGACTAGCTAAAAACGTATTCGTTGATAAATCTTGCTTAGAGGATATGACAATATTACATACTTAGTTTACAGAGTTAAATCCAGGTAAAAACAACATAATTCATGTGAAAGTTCATAACCAATTGTAATAGGAAACATATCCAATGCACTTCTAGTTCATCCATGGTCCATTTTTTATTGTCGTTTCCAGTCCTTATCTATAGTAGTTCATGCTCTATCCTATGTGACAACGGACAATTTTATAAATATGACGGCATGAGAAACCCGACTGTCGAACTATGGGACTGTAACCAATTCATCGGATCACTCAATACTGTATTCTACCTCTTGCACTCTTCTGACTAATTCTTCTTCTTATTATTCAGTCGAAAGCGCTCAAAGGCAAGGTACATCGACCTTGTGGGGACCTCTGCTAGAGGCTAGTCAGGCAACGCAATCCCTATTATGGTGAGCCCAGATAATGGTAACGCGACCTGCAACGGTATGTCCCCACTGGCGACTGACAGCGTAACACTTCCAACACTCAACCAACCCAAGTGTATTGCGTGAAAGGCAACGCAACTGACGAGTCCGGGCCGGGACGAAACACAAAATTGGAACCAGAAGTAAGTGACTTTCTAGACTTATTTATTGACTATAACATTAAAGTATATTCTATAACTGACTAGTATAACGGCCACTTAGAATAGGTCCCCACATGACTTCCCATATTATTATTATCCTGTATATACTGTCATCTGTCATATGTCATAATGGCCATTTTTGAACATTCCCTAGGGTAGCCGTTATTAACAGGTTCTAATGATTAGTATAACAGTACGGTCTGTTAATATAGCAGTGCGGTCTGTTAGTATACTAGTGCGGTCTGTTAGTATACTAGTGCGGTCTGTTAATATACTAGTGCGGTCTGTTAATATACTACTGCGGTCTGTTAATATACTAGTGCGGTCTGTTAATATAGCAGTACTTTCTTATAATACAGTAGAACTCGGTTAGTACGTACCCCCTCGGAGAAGAGAATTTAGTACGTATTATCGGAGTGTACGTACGAACAGATTTGACACTACATAGAGATACATATAAATTGACAAACTTTGTTCATACAAGTTAGTACGTATTAAGCCGAAGTACGTACTAAACCAGGTACGAACTAACCGAGTTCTACTGTATATAAAATTATAAATGGAGAGGATTGGATTGTGGCTGTAGGGGAGGAGGAGGCCACACATCACTAGTTTTCTTTCTAGATTATATGTCTTTCACATGGAGTTATTGGTAAATAGTGTAGAAGATATACCTCACAAATTCATTAATTGCTCAATTAGAGAGTTGGATGTACGTATGAATATAGATTGTGGTTACAGAAACCTAAGGGACAAGCTTCTACTTTTACATCCTATTCAACACAGTTTAATAATTACTCCAACTTATATTTTCTTTATTCTTAATAAAGTAATGTATTTATTACTATTTTCTTTGTCAATTAATTTTGTATTATTATTTATTAATTAAACTTAATTTGAATCTGATTAACAATGCGAATAGAATCACTACTTTTGCTAAAGGTATTCCGTACAAAGAGAGTGGATGGATCTAAAATTAGAAATATCTTAGTAACATTGGTTCACATAACCAAGTTGGATAATTATCGACTTCAGTAGTTTACAAATTATCCAAGTTAGACAAGCAAAAAATATCGTAAAATAAGCTAAGTCTAAAGCAATTCAATAATCATAGCTATGCAATAATGTTATTGTGAAAACCTAGATAGGCTCGATTATACAATCATAATTGATATAATATAATCAATGCGGGTCAAAATCCTACGCTCTTGACTACCGTAGGATTTTGACCCGCACCATGGATTTGCTATTACAATTTTGTATTGCGGGTCAGAATCCTATGCAACAGACCTGCGGTAAGCTCATGGTCATTGTCTTCGAGTTTATCGTAATTCCTAGGAATTCGATAGTTTGACTCGGCGTTAGTATTGAATTCTCCTGATTTATGCGAAAACCCAGTTGGATTAGCAGGGAAGTAGTTAGGTGTGTATCCCGAGATAAAATTTTCGGGTTGGGAACTGCTATTAGGATATCGTCTATATAAACTATGAGACGAATGCGGAATGCCCCATGAGCGTAAAACTACGATTGGTCGTTTGAGGGTCTTCGTAAAGATGAAGGGAGCTATGCTTAAGCCAAAGGCATGGTTTTGTATTGATAAATAGTGGCTTTCCATTCGAATTGTAGGTACTGCCTGAAATTGGGATGAATAGAAATCGTGTTGTAGGCTTCCTTCAGGTCTACTTTGCTCATGTACGCGCCAGGAGTCACTACATACTGCACGACTTGTAGGCCCTCCATCTTGAAGTGACATGGCGGTAGATACATGTTCAGCTTTTTTAGGTTGAGTATGAGCCGCCACTGTCCGGAAGATTGGGCTGGTGAAGTGGGGTGATTGAGATACCTCAATTGCTCCAATGTTAGAGGCGGCGTGTTATTTCCTCCTTGATTGGTTGATGTACCTCTAGTAAAACTGACAGAGGTTTGATATGTAGGATGTAAATAAAGATAAATTGCGCTAGAAGATGAGTAGAGACATGCATTAGGGTCTATATAGGCTACTAGGCTACTTGTGTGGGCTAGTAGCACCTCTACTTGTTTTACAACTACACCCTTGTAAACAATGGATGTTTCAAAAATTGCTGTATATGGAGAACTATCTAGCGATTCAAGCTATGTTATTGTCTGGTGGAGCCATGAAGTAGAATTGTATTCGTGCAAAGAATGGATATAATTTACCACAGCTGTGAGATTTTGACAAGTAAATTTACAATTGAAAGTTTGCAATTGATCAGGTTGAAATATGCGGATTTTGGAAGTTTTCGATAAGGATTCGGCACTACAGCTTGACTTTTGGGAATAGAAACAGGCTGAATAGCTGGTATTGGGTTGAGTGAGTAGATTAGTCTTGGTTTTAGGGTGTTCTTTTATGTATTCCCGATCAAAATGATCAATGCAAATACGAGATGAGTTAGTTACAATAAAGATTTGCGATTAATAAATTCAATCCACTTTAGACGAAGACTGGTGTTGCGAGGAAACTGGAATACTGGTCTAACTGATCCATTACGATATCCGGTGTGAGTCCGTGTGACAACCAACGACAGAACATTTGTTTACCAAAAAAATACTGTTTGTTCAAAACCTATCAGGTGTGATAGAGTAGCATCTATACATTAAGAATATGCATTAATTAAAATTATTTGTACGCAAAACAAATTTTTATCCCAATTTGATTTTTTCACTTTATTTCCAACACTTACTTTATTGTGGTATTTGTTCTTTTATTACAAAACATGCCAATTAGTAGTGTTAAATAAATACTTTGATAGTAAGAATAGTCTCCTGTATTTGTAATGCCTTCACACCTGTAATAATTTCCATTAATATCAATCCTATTGTACTGCTTATGTTATAAATATCAATATTTTAATCCCAAACAATTATTTGAAAATCTTCTGGTACAATTTTCAGTGACAAACATATGAGAGCGCGACAGATGCTATGTCGTAATTGTTGTGTTAAAGTGGGGAATAATGGGGTGAATTTGACTCAAAGGTTACTAAATATATACAAAGAGTTCTTATCAGACTACGATGAGCAACTAAGCTGCATGTTACCGACAGTCATCTGTAAGACTTGCGCAATTTGGCTCGAAAAAAAGAATAAGAGTTTGAGTTCTGGGAATATTCCGGTCCCCTTTACTTGGACCATACCAATCAAGATTTCAATGTTAGCCTGACGATAGATATAAAAGCTGCACAAATAGCTTTTGGTATCATGCCTGGAAGGCATCCCTGTCCCTAGTGTACCTGGGATGAAAGGGATAATCTTGACGATATTGGGAAATGGGAGCTAAGAGGGGCTACAAGGCATGCTCTAAATATGAAGAATTTTGAAGTGATTATGGGGGATTGAAAGAAAAATCAAAATTATGCAAAGGAGTCGAAAACCCCACGGTATTTCAGGATATTGGAATTAGATCCCGGAAAAACATGGCTATTCTCAATCTCCCAGAGCTACATTTGATGCTAGGAATAGGACATAGACTCTATGATGTGATTTTAGATTCCATGTCCGAAGACGAAATTAGGATCCATCATGATAGTTTGAAAATATACAACATTAAAAAGAGTAACTACCATGGTGGTAGTTTCGAAGGGAATTCTATGCGATTACTACTTAAACATCATGGAGATTTGTTTCTAAATAGTAAATGTAAGGCCTTCATAGCATTAAGAAGATTTGATTCTGTGGTATCTTCGTGTTTTTGGACAGCCAGATCTACTCCAGATTTAGGGAAAAGATCTTTGAATTCGAAGATGCCTACAAAATATGTGGGATTTCTTGTACAACAAAAGTACATATCGTATGCCGCCATTTGGTTCCATTTCTGCTAAAGTATTTACCTACAGTTAGTGGATTGGCTGTAGTGTCAGAACAGGCATTGGAATCAAGTCACCATCATTTTAGCAATGTATGGAAAAGATTCAAAAGCGGTGAGGATACAAAAGGCTATTGTGAGGGATTGTTCAACGCAGTATGCGAGTTCAATTATATATCTCTTGCTACTGATAATGCTACAGCTATTTGGGAGGAATTACAAGATGAAAACGATAGTAATTAATTAAATAAATGAGAAGTACAATTAAATATATCATGTGAATTAATATGTTCAACCAATATTTATTGTTTATATGTTAAGATTATCTAAATGGATATGCATTAAACACTACTAATTGGCATGTATTGAATTAAAAGAACAAATACCACAATAAAGTAAGTGTTAGAAATAAAGTGAAAAAATCAAATTGGGATAAAAATTTGTTTTGCGTACAAATAATTTTAATTAATGCATATTCTTAATGTAGAGATGCTACTCTATCACACCTGATAGGTTTTGAACAAACTGTATTTTTTTGATCGATATCTGTATGTGAGCCACCTGTGCACATGCATAGTCAAACATGAAGTATATCGTTTCAGAGTTGTAATGACTAAATATTTAAATAATATTATAAAAATAGATATTTTTGAAGTATGATATGGAAATGCAGAATTAATAGGTTATGGATAAAGCAAAGCTTGCAGTGTTTAAATTCCAACAGGATAAAAGGAAATCATAGTATGAGTTTGAAAAAGATGTCCAAAATATTGACACTAGATACCATGTATCTGAAATCACGAAATTGATAATATGTTGATATTAAAAGTGGCATTCTATTTTTATACAAATGTCGGTACTTTCCCATCTATGAATTAAGTAGTCTATGGTGTGGGGTAGGCATCCATTAAATCTTTTTCAGTTGTCTAGGTGAACCCATTTGTCTCTATAGGCAGCTTGAGTTTCACGTTTGCCTCCCTCCGCTCTAGAATTTGGTAAGGGCTGTCGAACCTCGGTGACAACGAGTCTATCCGAGCTTGCCTCTTAAGAAAAAACAAAGTCTCCGGTGGTCACCCGTGACCCACCCTATCTTTGTTATATTTCTTCCTAGCGAATCGGAGGTTTCTGTCTACGTAATCTTTCGCTATCATTGCGAGGTCTGCTTGCTTCAGCTTCAGCTGTTCCACGTTATCCGCATGCGAATTTAACTCTCCTTCTTTCAGCATCTTGCACCAGGCCTCGACGGGGCAATAGGGCTCCCTACCATATGTCAGTAAATGCGGTGACATTCGCATTGAGCCATTGCGCATGCTATTGCAGTGGAACGTCACTTCTTTGAGAAGTGAAGGCCACGCGCCTTTACTAAATGTGTCTTTTTGGAGGCAGCGAAGTACCTGTTTGACCACCCAACGTTCCTTTCCGAGGTCCCGCCGGCCTGGAGTCTGTACGGTTAAGTGCTCTTCTTGTTCACGCCTAGAATTCGACAGAATTATCGGAATGTCTCCCAAGTCCACAATTTTCCTTGATCACTCACAATGGACTGAGGGACACCGTGTTCCCGATATATCCACCATTGCTCGAATGCATCTACTAGTGTATTGGCGTTTTGGTCCTTCAGTGGATGGATTTATGTGTCGGGTGAATAGGTCAACCATTAGTGGGAACCATTAGTACCCGTCTTCGGACCATGGAAGGGTACCTATGTCTATTCCCACTGCATATCCGGGTATCCCTTGGTTTCCTAACATTTGTTCAATCGGCTCCCTACCTCGATTGGTAGGTTTGGCCCCGTGGCACACCAGAAAGTTTCGACAGAACGCTTCTACGTCTCGGCTCATCTTAATCCAGAAGAAACTCCTTCTTAACGATTTACGGTGTCCACTATCCCAAAATTGTATTGTGCAAGTACTTTCTCCATAACCTCTTCTCTCCACCTTAGGTACCACCACCCTGTCCATGAATAGGAGTATACCGTCGACCACCTTCAGTCGCTCCCCCACTTTCTTGAGTCTCCCTGTGATTACTCTACTTTCCTTTTCGATTTGCTAATAGTGTCCTATATCACTACATCATTTAATTGCTCGTCCAATATCTTCTCGGGTAACCCCCTATCCCATTCTGTTAGGAAGATTCTGTCCTCGAAAGTCTCTTCTGAGTTCACCTCTCCTAAAAATCCTTTTATACTAATTGAATGCTAGCTACTAATCCATACTGGAAAACCTCGAATTTAATTGGCTAAGTTTTTACACATTTAGGGAGGGAGGATGTGAATAATTTTATTATATATTAGAACTTGTTTCTAGATACACTATTCCCCATCTCCCTGCCAAATTTCAAGTCTGTAGCTCTTACCAGTTCCTCAATCAATTCTGAACAAACAAACAAACAAAAAATCATTGTGATTGAATATATCACAATTTTGTTTTATTAGTAAAGATACAGACAATCATAGGCGCCGAATCCGGGGGGCAGGGGGACTCTTGAGGGCGCCTGGGTGCTGATTCCTCTCTGAGAATTCTTATTGTCTAATCAAACTACGTTGAATATACTTATGGTTTGCATAATTCTGTCCAACAATGCAATTCTCATATCCCTACCCACTATCTATTTCTGGCTGCAGACCTGGAGCTGGGTAACCAGATGTCCTATTATTAGATGGACAGTCGTTTTCGGGTTATATAATTATGATTAAATAATTATTAATTTACTAACTACCTTCTTACCCTGGGTCCCTCTTTATCTTTCTAAACCTGTATAAAAAATTGTTCACCATACTCATAAATTATGAGAATGCTTATATAGAGCCTGGCTCTAGTAGAGTTCAGATTTTTCCCATACTAAAATCCCAGGCTACTTTCTAGAGGTCAATTTCAAACCCTGGGAAAAACTGACCTTTCTCAGTGCCTGAATACACATACTGAAAAACTGAACTCTACTAGAGCTGAGCTCTGTATAAGTTGTTTGAAATTATATAGTCTACGTCCTTATAAAATGTACTGTTTTTCTAATACTGGGTTTCTCACCCTACGGCCTTTTATATTTGAAACGTGTCCTTCATTTTTGAAGTAGAACTAGATACCAGGTCACCCTGCTGGAGTGGCACCTAACTTTGACAATTAATTAATTAATTAACCCAAAACTCCCTGGAAAATTTTAAGGAATTTTAATAAACAAAGTGACAAATTAGTGAAATTACCCATTTTGTGAACTTTTTAAATCAAAACTTGTGTATGCTGATTCGTTAATATGTATTAGCCAGTTACCCGTCGCTTTGCTGACGTAATATGGAAATATTTTCATGATACATTTCATATGGATATTATATAGCGGGTATATACACTAAGAGGTGTCTAAATACAGATTACTGATAATTTATATATATCAGTCATTATAGCAAGCCCACATACAAAACTTCTTTGTATAATACATTTCGGGTGTATTTTTACATTAGATTTCCTTGGATGTCGTTTTCGCTCTGCTGTATCCTTATATTTGTTTTGTTCAATTACAAATCGAATGTTGTCCGGATCCCCTTCTCTTGAGGCTGCAACATAAAGCTGTCCATGGGTGAATACAGAAGACGGTAAATACACTCCTGCTCTTGTCAAACTTTGGCATTTATTAATTGTCATGCAGAACGCTGGCCTTATGGGAAATTGTCTCCGTTTCAGAATGAATGGAAATTCATTATCTGACGGATACATCATAATTCTGGGAATCATCAGTGTATTGCCTTTATATTTGCCTGTTAGTATCTCAGCTTCAATGATGTTACTTCTGTACATTCGTCTTACTAAATATCGTGTTCCGTTACAATGTCCATTCTCTGTATCGATGTTACGTAGAAGCATTACTCCACACTCTCTGCACTTTGTGTTCATTCCACCGCAACTATGTGGTTCAACTAATGTATCAACTGATTCTAGATCGTCGATATTACAGTGATTCGCCTTTTCGAATAGTTTTTTTTCTTTCGCATGCGCATATGTTGCTCCCTATCTGAGACATTTTATCTGAGACAGCGTCTCCTTTTCTGAGTTCAACAATGCATATTAGGAAATAAATATTAGTGGTTGAATTGGGCCAATCAAAATGCGATCAGCAGTATCAAAAATGAATGTAAACAATGCATATTAGAGAGGTAAATATTAGTGGTTGAATTGGGCCAATCAAAATTTGAGATCGGTTGCGGACACACAGACACTGCTCTATTAATAGTACGAGCCCTTCGGTCTCGGTCGCTTCGCGACGGATCACTCTCTCACAAAAGTCGCTTCGCGACTTTTGTTCGTTCGTGTTAGGCACTACGCAATACAATTAACGGCCGCTTCGCGGCCTTTCCCTCCCCAAAAGCAATCACATTAATAATGAGTTTTAAAAGCTCAATAAATTTCAGTTACACGATAAGAAAGCTCGAATCAAAATAATACTAAAAGAAAAACAGGCAATAGAATAGACTAATGATTGATTGGTTAAATGAATTTATTTTCAATCAATCAAATTGCAGCCTCAGAAAATATTTCTATTATGCACAATCTATTTATACTAATTGATGAAATCTGCTAATCCATACTAACAAACCCTCGAATTTAATTGGCTAACATATTTTCTCACCTTCAAATGTGAATATTTCTCTTCAGAAACCAATAGATCGTTGTCGCAGTACAAAATTACCCCTGTATACAAATTTTCAGCTTTCTGGGACTCGTAGTCTTTCCAATTAATTCTGGACAAACACACAAACAAACAAACAAACAAACAAACACACAAACAACAATTCCTCTTTTTATATATAGATAGATAGATAGATAGATATCATTTATTATTTTATGAATATTTCAGCATTTATATCTCACTGTATTTATCATTTATAGCTGTATCCTATGAATGATCAATACCCTCGAAAAATCAATGATGTTCCCGGTGATTATTTGAAGAAAAATACACTACATAATTTTATTCTTACCATCGATTATACATTGTTGAGGTCAAAACTTCTGTAAAGTTAGATTAAAAGTTTCGAGCCCCCCCCTCAGTTTAGGACTTTTTTAAATTTCGGCACCCTTGCAGACAATTTGTGTTTCATTAGTTTTTTTAATTGTATAAAAAAGATGTTATGTATACTAAATATGTAGAACAAATTAGCAATCATATAGTACATATAACAAACAAAGTTCAATGCATTATAGTAAACTTACTTCTATGAGATTTTTTCTATACCTCTCTTTGGGCCTCTAGCTTTCTTAGCTTTAAGCGTCTATTCTCATACTTAATCTAGATAAGAAGAAAAATGACACCTAATTTTCATTAGAATTTCAGGTTATGTCGCTTCGCTACAGATTATTCAAACACTACGTGGTATATATGTGTATAATATTTCCATGATAACAACAATAAATATTCAGGTTCAAAATGTATATTTGCTCAACTCGGATGCAGCATGCAGGACCCAAATGCCTGTGGTAACCGTTGGAAGCTACTCTCAAAGTCCATTATGAATTTACTTTAATTTCTTTACACAATAACAACAAAAATAAATATTCATCAATATATGAAAAGAGTAATTGCTGTTTGTCTGTTTGTGTGTTTGTTTGTTTGTTTGTTTGTTTGTTTGTTTGTTTGTTTGTTTGTCCCATAGACTCCTTTAAATAAGGACTGTAGGCGCTCATTCTCGGGTCGTGGAACTTGGGTCCATTAGGTATTTCGTAATCGGTTAAAGTTAGACACATAAAATGTATTATTGTCGAATAGGAAGTCATAGTTAAGGAGTCTATTGGTCATATTTTTTCCTTAAGTTATAACTATTTTTGGAAAGTGAGTTAAGCGATTTTCACATCTTTTTTCAGTATTTTAACATTAATCCTAGCTATACGTATGAAGTGTATTATCGTTGAATAAGAATTCATATATAGGGAGTCGGTGGGTAATATTGGTTAACCACAAATATCTGTAGTGTGATTTTCACATTTCCATATTTGGTAATATTAATAAAATCACGACAACAGATAAAGTTAGGCACATGTACCATGCAGGGCGAGTTCCTGTTTAGAGTGCCACATGGACCGTGAATCATATGTGAGAGGACCAGTTTGTGGAGCGTCAAGTCATTGGTCTTGTCGGGGATTTCTGCAGAGATGACCAGGTCAATTTCTTCAGGCCTGCATAGAAATTGCATATAAAATTGTGCAACTTTTAAGTTTAAAATGATTTATTTAATGAATACAGTATACCTCATCTTTTCCTCCGAGTCCAGCCAGGTGAGGATGTAAGCATGAGGGAGACCACGTTTCTGGTACTTGATTGAGTACAGCCATTCCCGGAGTTTGCCGAATGCGTTTTTCTTAATCAAGTTCATCATTTTTTAAGTTTCTGACGAAAGATCCTAGCAACTAAGTCCGGCCTGTCCTGGGGCTTCTGGCTTGGCAACAGGTTATCCACAATTTCAGGCCACTTGGGATTGCATGTCATTGTGATGAATAAGTCAGGCCTCCCCATGCGTCGGACGTAGGCCATGGCATCGCACTGTTTCTCGTGCATGTACCTCGACCAACCTGTGTATGTAGCTGGGAGAACCACCCTATGGCCGACTTGGCGAGGATCTCCATCTGCTGCCAGCAGGCTGTCTCGCAGGCTCGTGTAGTTTTCCGACCTGAGGGTCTGCTGCTCGCGTCGCAGGAACTGGAGGCGCTCGGTATCGATCTTGCAGTAGGCATCGACCAAGTACTGCTGGAAGAGGCGAGCACCATGTAGTAGGTAGTTGCCGTCCCTGACCATCATGTGGAAGCAGTAATACTGCTGCTGTGTTACCTTACGCCCGTTTCTCCCCTGCATGAGATGTGGTAGCCATCAGTGCCATATGGGAACAGCACCGGGTATTGCAGCGGGTCGTATCCTGGGTGCAGCTCGGAGATACGTTTGAGGTGGCCATCCTTGAGGCGAATGACGATGTCTCTGTTCTCTGTTGGCTCATTAGCCATTAGGATTGCCACTTCTGCAGCCTTCTGGGTATTGTAGCGTCGCTCGTGTTCACCCTAGCGTAAGTTCTCTCGGATCACGATCTTTCGCTCTTTGATGTTACCCTCCTCGATAATTTCCTTTGCTGTCTTGAGCTCACGAACATAGTGGTTGTTGTGGTGGAAACAATCGGTGAGGTTTCTGATGATCTCTTGACTGAGGCCTCGTCCGCCCCTAACTGAAGCCTGCTCTGCGAAGGTGTCCAAAAAGTAGACCTGCAGAAACTTGGTTGAGCTTCCTCAGGTGGATGAAGGCTTCCAATAAGGTGAAACACCTCCAAAATAATAGTGATTATGATCACGATCGTCATTGTAAATATAATGTTTACTCACCTGGCCTTGAATCCTGAAGCTGGGGTTCCAGCCCTGTACGGAAGCATCCTGGTGTCCGAAGCTAGTCATAGAGAAGCAGTCGTTGTACTCTATGATCTTTGCTACGAACTGCTTGCTTATTAGACTCTCTCCAGAGAGCAGCTCTTGGAGCAGTGGGGGTGGTGCAGGAAATGGTTCCGAGCTCACTTTACCTCCAGAACAGCAGATGCCTAGAGTCTCATCCTCGAATCTTTTTGCCATGCAAAAGGTGCAAACTTTCATCATTGAATTGATTCGCAGAGATGGATGGTCATAGTTACCAGTACTGGCCTGATAGTTGAAGGCAATTCGAGTGAGGTCATCCCACTTCTTTGATCTAGAGGCTGCAGTAGTTGTCCTTTTTCTATCGAGTCGCAGCACTCTCTCCTCCTCGGTTTCGTTGCTACGAATTGTTGCAGCAAAAATCCTTTTTCTATCGAGTCGCAGCACTCTCTCTCCTCCTTTGTTTCGTTGCTACGGATTGTTGCAATAGATATCCGTATTATTTCGACGCGCAGCACTCTTTCCTCCTCTGTTTCGTTACTACGAACTGTTGCAGTAGATATACTTTTTCTATCGAGGCGCAGCACTCTCTCCTCCTCTGTTTCGTTGCTACGAACTGTTGCAGTAGATATCCTTTTTCTATAGAGGCGAAGTGCTCTCTCCTCCTCGGTTTCGTTCTCTATCTTAGTTCGCTTTCTTGCTGAATTGCACCTTTGTTTGCAATCGTTGGACACATGCGAACGTTCTTTAAGTGGCATTTAGGAAATGATGTGTATTATGACGAATGTGTAATTTGGCAGATGCTAAAATTAATGTGATCAGTTGAATTTATATCACCTGGGGACCGATTACGAGACTATTGACAACTCAATGGAAGCTGAAATTTTATTGGTTTAAATTATTACTGCTCCAGGGACATTTAATTGTTGTCTTCTTTGATACACAATTGACTCATTTAATTAGACCAATAGAATCGTAGTGTGAAAATATGCATATGTTAAGTTGCAAAATATGTATTCTATTGACTTAAAAATATCATATTCGGATTCCTCATATACCAAAACTCCAGATTAAGAATTTGAATTGATTTTCTAGCAGCACTGTAATCTTCCCATTGAAATGTATGAGAAGATGGCAAAAAATCGTATATTTTGAGTTAACTCCGCGAGAAATGTAGGTATCGCTTAAAAACTCCTTATTCAGGGTGGTTGGGTCACCCCTAAGTGACATACAAAATTTGGTTCAGATCTATAGAGAACTCTCAGAGGAGATGTGAGGACACACACACAAACAACTTATATACTCATAGGCGTCGGACCCAACCGGCCACCCGGCCGTGAATGTAGCGGCCCCGGGGTCGATTGGGTCGGGCGGCCCAAAGGCCCGGCGGGCCCATTTCCGACGCCTATGTATATACTGTATATAGATTAGAACGTAATCATAAATTAAGTACATTTTGACACCGCATACCTCCACTTTCCCAGGACCAGCAAGTAAGCGGTACACACCTTGTTTTAGTGGACAGTTGTCACAGATAAAGGATATTGGCTGGATATCCATTTTTCTCAATCCTTGAATTGTTTCAATCAAAATATCTCGAGCCATAGCCTACTCTATATATGGCCTGACAGTAGATGTACCAGGGGCCTTATTCACTAAACTACTTAAACTTAAACTTAACTTAAACTAAGTAAAAACTAAGTAATCGCCAGAAAACTAAGTAAACTAAGTAAACACTAAGCATTTTTCTTACTACTTAGCAAAAACTAAGTAGGTATTCACAAAGCAAAACTAAGTAAATACTTAGTTTAAACTTAGTTTTGAGCAAATTACTTAGTTTTACTTAGTTTTACTTAGTTTTCTGGCAATTACTTAGTTTTTACTTAGTTTTCATACAATTTTCTAAGTATAGTTAAGAGCAGGCTTTCATCCAGGCAAAATTTCCCGCGCGCCTAGATTATGTTAGAGCTCGCTCACACGCGCCTAAAATGCTCAATTTGTATTACGTCTATGGGAGCATCTTTCAATTTTCGCGCGCCTAGAAAAGTTTCCTTTTGAAATTACGCGCCTGCAGGCGCGTCGCATACGCCTGGATGAAACCCTGGTTAAGAGGTACCTTAAGTTGATAAATGAATAGAAATTTTGAAGTTTATAATCCAAATTCCAAAATAATTCCTAAATACTGATACTAATTGATGGATTAGACTCTGAGTTGTTTCAGGTTCAATGAATAAAAGAAATAGTGCCACTCAATAATAATAGTTAAGTTGTAATTGATCGAAATAAAAGTTTTTATAAATAAATATTGTATTTCAACACTATTAAATCTTAAATACTGTCGATGTTGATTCTGCATAATGAATTTTAAATAAATGACAATTTAGTGTAAGTTACTATAAACTAAGTAAATACTTAGTTTGGGATAAAAACTAAGTAAACACTAAGTTGTGTTTAAGTAGAATAAGCTTGAGAATACTTTATGAAAACTAAGTATACACTAAGTAAATACTTAGTTTAAGTTTAAGTTTAAGTAGTTTAGTGAATAAGGCCCCAGGGATGCACAAGAAGATGGCAATTTTTATTTTTTAAATGTTCATTATATTGAACTACGCAGTTATTTATGCGTCTCTAGGTCGTAAACATAACTCAGCCCTGCTAGCCCGTGATTAGTATTAGCTGAAATGAGAACGGTGATTGGATTTTCAAAATTTAATAGTAATAATAAACACAAACAGTACAATTTCTAATATTAAAACTACAGTAAATAATATACAAATATTTGCTTTATTTCCTCTCTCCTCTTTAACTCTCTAGCTCTAGCAGTGACACACGACACACTTAACTACATAATAAAAAAAATCCAAAATTGCAGCCTGTGCCGACGCATGTTCCTTTGGTGGCACTATATTTTGTTGGTGGTTTATTGATAGTGCCTCCAATGGACCATACTGTCGGACAGGCTGCAATTTTGGATTTTTTTTCACCATGTCATCATCATCACTATGAAGGTGTTAGATTATTTCAGAAAGGTGTTTCAGAAGGATACGACCCTTAGAGTGGTGGAAGTTACCATTTAGCTCACTTCATTTGAGAGATATTCAAGTTTCAGTAGAATATAATAGTTGATGACTCAGCATTTTTTATGTGCGTGTTGGGTGATCACCCAACACCAACAAACCCATTCGAAATATAGAATTCACAAAAATTGTAAAAACACATTTTTTTTACGATGTCATCATCACCTCAAGGTGTCAATACCCATTTGTAGAGGTGTTACGTGACATAAGGATCAATTGATAAATTGGAAGTTTGTCTTTTTTGAATTCTGAGATTTATGATATTTAATTAATTTGTATAAATAATTATAAATATTATTTATAATATAACACCAATTTCAATTTCAACTTACAATTATTAAGATAAATTATTTTGTCATAAATAATTAATTAATTAATTTGGTTATCAAATTTCAATTCCGCACACTCGATAACCCCTAATACACAAATTGGAAGCATCTATATAAGTCATATACTGACTGAATTAATTATAATTAATTACGTCAGTCTATTAACAGTGCAAGAATATTCTCGCAGAAATAAATATAATCACTTAATCTGTCGTTGTTGTGGAATGTAAAATCTTAGGTTTCAATTAGAAAATAGAAGCCTACTTGATCTCACAAGTTCAATCAATATAATTATTACAAGTTGAAACAATGGAATTAGATTTCACAGTTTTACTGAAATTGAAGTGTGAGTAAACAAAGAAATTACAACCCCCATTTATGGCAGAAATAAAACTCTTTATTAAAAGTTTTCTTCTCCCATCAGACGCAGAATTTTATGGTGAATCCAAATGTGAAATAAAATTTGGGGGTTTAGTAAAATATCTTTTGAGTTATGGACCAGACAAATTTTGAAAGGTGTTAAAGATGTGTCAAAAATTTGTTAATCAAAAATCGTAACCCCAGGTGCAAATTAGACGGTCCCATCGCACCTACATGCCAAGTTTCAGCCCATCAACTATAAAGCTCAGGCCAGGGCACCGTCTACGGAGAAAAAAAAAAATCCAAAATTGCAGCCTGTGCCGACGCATGTTCCTTTGGTGGCACTATATTTTGTTGGTGGTTTATTGATAGTGCCTCCAAAGGAACATGCTGTCGGCGCAGGCTGCAATTTTGGATTTTTTTCCCCAAGTCATCAACGCCCAAGGTGTGAAGAACCATTTGTTAATTGGTCGGAGTCACAAGGAACGGTAGATAAATTTGAAGTTAGTTTATATCATAAACCATCTTGAGTTTAATGCCACTCATTCATTTTGTATTGATAATAAGTTATATTATTAGTTATTTATTTTAGCAATGTTATCCATGGTGATTTGAGTAAAGTCAATAAATTCCTTGTATTATTATATTTTATTTAATCCATTGTATAGTAATACTATAATTAAATAGAAGCCAGCTGGAATTTATAAGTTGGATCTATTTAATTATCGCAAGTTGAAACAATAGTGAAAGATTTAACAAGTTAAATCAATATAATTATTACAATTTGAAACAATGGAATTAGATTTCATAGTTTTATTGAAATTGAAGTGTTGAGTAAACAAAGGAATTTCAACTCCCATTTATGGCAGAAATTAAACCAATTTTAACAAATTTTCTTCTCCCATCAGACGCAGAATTTTAAGATGAATCTAAATATGAAATAAAATTTAGGGGTTTATTAAAACATATTTTGAGTTATGGACCAGACAAATTTAGAAAGGTGTTAAAGATTGACAAAAATTTCTTAATAAAAATTCGTAACCCCAGGTGCAAATTAGACGGTCCCTCCGCAACTACATGCCAAGTTTCAGCCGTCAATGTATACAGGTGTGGCCAAGGGACCTGCTACGGATAAATAAAAATAAAAATAATAATAAAAAATCCAAAATTGCAGCCTGTGCCGACGCATGTTCCTTTGGTGGCACTATATTTTGGTGGTGGTTTATTGATAGTGCCTCCAAAGGAACATGCTGTCGGCACAGGCTGCAATTTTGGATTTTTTTTGCCAAGTCATCAACGCCCAAGGTGTGAAGAAGCATTTGTTATTTGGTCCGAGTCACAAGGAACGGTAGATAAATTTGAAGTTAGTTTATATCATAAACCATCTTGAGTTTAATGCCACTCATTCATTATGTATTGATAATAAGTTATATTATTATTTATTTATTTTAGCAATGTTATCCATGGTGATTTGAGTAAAGTCAATAAATTCCTTATATTATTAGATTTTATTTAATCCATTGTATAGTAATGCTACAATTAAATAGAAGCCAGCTGGAATTTATAAGTGAAATCAATATAATTATTACAAGTTGAAACAATGGAATTAGATTTCACAGTTTACTGAAATTGAAGTGTGAGTAAACAAACAAATTTCAACCCCCATTTATGGCAGAAATAAAACTATTTATTGAAAGTTTTCTTCTCCCATCAGACGCAGAATTTTATGGTGAATCAAAATATGAAATAAAATTTGGGGGTTTAGCAAAACATTTCTCTAGTTATGGACCAGACAAATTTTGAAAGGTGTTAAAGATGTGTCCAAAATTTGTTAATCAAAAATCGTAACCCCAGGTGCAAATTAGACGGTCCCATCGCACCTACATGCCAAGTTTCAGCCCATCAACTATAAAGCTCTGGCCAGGGCACCGTCTACGGAGAAAAATAATAATAATAATAATAAAAAATCCAAAATTGTAGCTGTGCCGACGCATGTTCCTTTTGTGGCACTATATTTTGGTGGTGGTTTATTTATAGTGCCTCCAAAGGATCATGCTGTCGTCACAGCTGCAATTTTGGATTTTTTCGCCATCTTATGAACGCCTCATAGTGTTTAGACTCATTTAACAAGTTGTATGGTACAAAGGAACGATTGTTGATTTTAAATTATTTCTATCTTGAACCACCTTGAGTTTAATGCCATTCATTCATTATGTATAGATAATAATTTATATAAATAGTTAATTATTTGAGCAATGTTATCCACTGTGATTTGAGTTAAGTAAACAAATTCCCAATATAATTTACTTTGCTTTAATCCATTGAATATTAATATACTGTTAAAAATTGGAAATAAGCATACCGTATTTATTCGAATAGTAGCCTCTATTCGAATAATCGCCTACCTCCAATAATCGCCCCCCTAAAGTAGCAAATAAAAATTTATTACTGCTATCCGGAGTAAACATCTATATCTAATATAACTCACAATACGATTATCAACCGATTATCATAAATAAATTGTAATAAAATGTGATATTCTAGAAAATTGCTTAAAATTATTGGTCCAAAAATGGAGTAAAAAACAATAATCGCCTAGGCTACTATTCGAGTAAATACGGTACTTGTTTACTTAGAATGACAAAAGGATTAAGTTTATATTTCCATTATAAATGCGTTATAATTATCCCCCCCCTATCACTCTAATACAATTCGGACACCAAACACGCACACAGACGAATAGTCATTTAATAGATATTCCATTTAATTAATCCATTGTTTGTATATCTGTCATCGTTTTAAAATTGAAATCAGCATACTCGCTTACTTTGAATGATATATGGGGATTAAGTTTATATTTCCATTATAAATGCGTTATAAACCCCCCTTACACTCTAATACATTTCGGGCACCAAGCATACACATAGACAAATATTTATACAAATAGATATTCCATCTCATTAATCCATTGTTTGAATATCAGAATCGTTCTGAAATTGAATAACTGTTGAGTTAAATTGAATTTTCTTATAGGAGAAAACTTTAATACAACTATTGTATTAGAAATCGATTTATATAGTAGCAGCTATTGAATCAAATTGAATTATTCATATACACTAGAATACTTTATTGTAACTATGATATCAGAAATTGATTTGTATAGTAATAGCTATTGAATGTAAATTAACTATTCATATATTCTAGAATTCTTTATTGTAATTATGATATCAACAATAACTTGAATCGAAATAACACTGAATCTAATTGAATTATTCATAAATATAGTTATTCATTGAAACCACGAAATAATTGCATAATTGAATATTAATGAATTTATGATTTTAGAAAGTTAAGGGTGAATTGTGGCAACTTTGAGCCTAATTATTGGGAAAATGAGGACAGATTAAAAAAATCGTGAAAAGCTATCAGTTGCAAAATACTTTTCTGATACTAATGATTCTAAATTTTTTCTTGTTATTGCATTTATTTTCTTATGGGACAAAAAAAGCTAAAAGTCCCGTTAAAAATTTTCCCAAGTCGAAATTAATAAATCGTGACCCCAGGTGCACATCTGTGACCCATGAGACACATATTCTGAAAATTTTGGCTCTTAGTTAATAAAACTCTGGTCAGTAGAGAGGCTACGGACCAATAATAACCAAAGCACTAAGACCAATACTGGGCCACTATACTATAGTATAGTCGGCACAGTAATAATGGCAGTGATTCTAATACTGGGCCACTATACTATAGTATAGTCGGCACAGTAATAATAATAATAAAAATAATAATAATAAAGGCAGTGATTCTAATACTGGGCCACTATACTATAGTATAGTCGGCACAGTAATAATATACCAAAGCACTAAGACCAATACTGGGCCACTATACTATAGTATAGTCGGCACAGTAATAATAATAAACAGAGTAATACAAATCATGGTAAATACAAATAAGTTGACACATAATTAAGTAAGAGAATTTCTTGAATTCACGCTTTCTATTCTTTTTGAAAGAACCAGCGAGTTATAATTCTTAACTTTGTTTGCAAGAAAGCAATTCGCTGCGGTAAAGACTAGCTTCGATAAGGTGTTCCAACTAAACACACCACAGTTAATACAAGTAGACTTCCAAATACTTGGATCACGATTATCACTATCTTCCAAAAACAGCAACGCGAGTTCAAATATTATTTTTCTAGAAGGTCCACTTACAAGCTTCGGCAACAGCTCTTTATTGTTTTCGATGGCACTAAAGGTCTTCCATAAAACAAGAATGGATTTCAAAACTGGCTCAGATGGATATTTAAGTCCTCCACGCCAAGGTCCGTTAGCTGCAGAAGTTTATACTGAGAGTCCAAGTTTAAATCAAGCAGAAATTCTTTATCAACTGTTAACATATGCAGACAGACATGACACGGTTTTGTTTGTTTCAGGTACTGTGGACAGAATAACCTGCAATAAAGGCTAATGATTGAAGCAACTGTGAACCACAATCAATTGTTGATAGATCATTAATCTCATCAAGAAATGGCTCCAAATTGAATTCACCATCAGTAGTGGAATACGGAGAAGAAAATGAATTGACAAATGACTGAAAAGATTGAAAGGAAGTGTCTTGTTGGTGAGTAAATATGTTTAATATGCTAGAAAGTTCAAGTCGACGCTCGGTTTCAAGGATTTGAAGATAGATGTGATAATTGGAACCCGACATCATACGGTATAGACCGAAATGGTGTTCCAAGGGATCCGTCTGGAAAGGAGGACAACACATATGTAAACCACAAGATGGATTCAAATGGTTGGTAATTTGTAGTAAGGCAATACAAACATGTCTAAAACTGGTGTATGTTTGTTTACTCAGTTTGCCAATTTTTTCTGATGAAGTTTAGGTAAAGAAATCAAGGATAACTTATCTTTCAAGTCCTGTAGAGAGTTGACCACAAACTTCTCTTTCTCTTGACTCTCGGATCTCAAGCTGAGTTTTAGTGTTTGGTTCATCAAGTCTTCCTCTTTTGCATCGTATGACAAGCGATTCCGTTTGGTAGGTTTGGATGAATAATACGCTGGGCAGTAAACTTGGTACAATGCCTTCCTTCAGCTTTGGCTTCGCTTGAGGTACTTCAGTAAAAGTACCATCTCCTTTTGGGACTTTGAATGTGTAGTCTGTCGTCTTTCTGAAAATGGTTGATACATACATAGACCACGTTCAAGTCACCAATATCCTCGCGACGAAGAGCGCATGTCCAGGAGTGGTTCAGGGTTGTTGGACTTTGAAGCATCTTGAAAACAGGAACATGGTCATCCGGGACAGAACACGAGTTAGGCATGAATATAAGCTAATATGAATAAAATAACAGATCGAAATTAACAAGGATGAGATAGTATGTCAATAGAAGAGTTTGGAATAAAATCTGATCAATAGTTGTATCATGGCATACTACATAATACGGCTAGATAAGTCAAGTATTTGCCATTTTATTTCCAGGCCAGTGTTTACTTTCTAATTGCTCGTAAAATAAATCACCTATTGTCATGGAATAAACTAAACTTAGATTTTCAAATACGCTGGAAACATCTAAAATACTATTGAGAATGATTTCTCATCAGATTTAACCACAATGACGTAATCAAATATACATACCCATATAGGGTAATGATGTTAAATAAATGTTAATTTTTTGATAATTTGAGAATCTAACTTTGCCGTTTTTATCCTAATGCATTTTTCTTGAAAAAAAACTAACTACAGTAACAAATTATGTCATTCCTTTCACTCAAATTCTTTTCAACGTCAATGTAAGTAAATAATTATGCTATTGTTATTAAACCATATGTTTTGTATTTTTTTGAAATGTATAGTTAGATTTTAATCTAAGTCTTAAAAGTGCTGTTTGACGACGTACATGTTGCCCAGTCAGTTTACTGACCGTTCTTGGGACTTATTTAGCTAATGTTCACAAAATCTCTACTTCAAATCTCTACTTCATAATTAGTATTAATTACCATATATGGGTATGTATATTTGATTACGTCATTGTGGTTAAATCCGATGAGAAATCATTCTCAAAAGTATTTTAGATGTTTCCAGGGTATTTGAAAACCCAAGTTTAATTTATTCCATGACAATATGTAATTTATTTTACGAGCAATTAGAAAGTAAACACTGGCCTGGAAATAAAATGGCAAATACTTGACTTATCTAGCCGTATAATATAGTAGGCCATGGTTGTATATATTTCAAGAATATTTCTAATTAATGTGGTTGATTATTATTATTATTTTTAAAATTAAATATTGTGGTTGGATAAATATTACCATCTTCTCCTTCATCCTTGTTCCATATTTTCTAGGTTAATGTCAGCATTGTCAGGCCATATATAGAGTAGTCTATGATCGAGCCTTCTCTGCATTTATTTTAGAAACTGGCTGAACCCAATTACTAAGCGTGGTCCTCCGTGATGGCAAACTATTTCTATACAAAGGCAGATGTAGCAACTGCCTCTGTGTCATTAGTAGCATAACCAATGACGTGGCCGCCTGTTAAGCGCGTGGTCTTCAATAACTTACCTCATCAATTACAATGTTAACAATACGTTGCTCAGGTTTCAGTACTTTGAATATGAACGGCAGATTGGTGTTTGCGAAACTACGAGACATTAAATTTCGAACAAGTTGTTCCCTAGGGAGCTTTATTACTGTGCCGACTGTACAATAGTATAGTGGCCCAGTATTGGTCTTAGTGCTTTGGTATATTATTATTATTATTATTATTATTATCCTTCCGTATCCTCTCCAGCAGCAGAGTATTATTAACTAAGAGCCCAAATTTTCAGGATATGTGTCTCATGGGTTACAGATGTGCACCTGGGGTCACGTGTTTTATCACATTTTTTTGGCCACATTTTTGCACCTGTTTAATGCTAGAAAAAGAACAATAAATAGTCCGCGAATAACTAATTTATATGCATTCGATAGATAATTAAATTCTACACCTTTTCACAGTGCACGAATTTATAAATTGGGTTTCGTTAGTGCCAGAATAGAGTTGCAAATTTCCTTTGTTTACTAACACTTCAGTTCAATAGAAAGTGTTAAAGCTAATTCTATTGTTTCAACTTGTGATTATTGTATTCATTCAACTTGTGAGATCGAGTAGGCTTCTATTTTCTAATTGAAAACTAAGATTTTACATTCCATAACAACGACAGATAATGTGATTATATTTACTTCTCCGTGAATATTCTTGCACAATGGATACGTAACATATTTAATTCTAATTAATTCGCTCTGTGTTTAACTTATAGAGACGGTTCCAATTAGATTATTGGGGTTATCGAGTGCGCTGAATTCAAATATTATAATTAAATTAAATTAAAATTAATAATAATTGCAAATAATTGAACTTCATTTATTTTGCTATACATAATAATGGTGTTAAATTATTAATAAATTAATAATTATTTATAGTGATTTGATAAATAGCATTAATCTCAGAGATTATACAAGATAGAGACAAACTTCCAATGTATCAATTGATCCTTATGCCACGTAGTACCTCTGCAAATATGTCTTGACACCTTGAGGTGTTAATGACATCTTCAAAAAAATGAGTTTTGACAATTTTGTGAATTCTATATTTCGAATGGGTTGGTTGCCGTTGGGTAATCACCCAACACGCACATAAAAAATGCTGACTCATCACTTATTATATTCTACTGAAACTTGAATATCTTTGAAATGAAGTGAGCTAAATCGAAACTTCCAACTCACTAAGGGTAGTTGCCTTTTGAAACACCTTTTTGAAATAATTTACACCTTCATAGTGATGATGACATGGCGAAAAAAATCCAAAATTGCAGCCTGTGCCGACAGCATGTTCCTTTGGAGGCACTATCAATAAACCACCAACAAAATATAGTGCCACCAAAGGAACATGCGTCGGCACAGGCTGCAATTTTTTATTATTATTATCGGATTATCGATAATTATTGGTCCGTATCCTCTCCACAGAACAGTGTTTAATTAACTAAGAACCCAAATTTGTAGGACAGGTGTATCATGGGTTACAGATGTGCACCTGGGGTTACGATTTTTGATTAAAAAATTTTGGACACATTTTTAACACCTTTCAATATTTGTCTGGTCCATAACTCAATAATATTATACTGAACCCTAAGCTTTTATTTCATCATTGGATTCATCATAAAATTCTGCGTCTGATGGGAGAGGAAATCTTTTAATAATGGGTTAAATTTCTGCCATAAATGGGGGTTGAAATTTCTTTGTTTACTCACACTTCAATTTCCGTAAAACTGTTAAATCTAATTCTATTGTTTCAACTTGCGATAATTATATTGATTTATTAACTTGTGAATTCGAGCTGGCTTCTATCTAATTGTAGTATTATTATTTCATGGATTAAAGCAAATTAAATTAAATAAGGAATTTGTGAGCTTAAATCAACTAACCGTGGATAACATTGCTAAAATAAATAACTAATAAATTAATAATATAATTTATTATTAATACATAATGAATGAATGGCATTAAACTCAAGATGGTTTATGATAGAAACATACTTCAAATTTATCTACCGTTCCTTGTGGCTCGGACCAATTAACAAATGGTTCTTCACACCATGAGGCGTTGATGACTTGGCGAAAAAAAATCCAAAATTGCAGCCTGCGCCGACAGCATGTTCCTTTGGAGGCACTATCAATAAACCACCAACAAAATATAGTGCCACCAAGGAACATGCGTCGGCACAGAAGCAATTTTGGATTTTATTCTATAATTTCTTATCATCCTGTATGCAGCTATAGATATACAAAGAAGTTCCCCAGCAAAAATCAGTAGGTGTTTTGTATACCGGATATTATGATCTGAAATCAAAGAGAAATTCTAGCTGGGTCTCTAGGAACTGAAAATGTGTTGATTCTTGTACATCTATTGTCATTTGTTTCAACTCTTCCATGGTCTTTAACAAATGATCATTGTTAGAAGTTTCATAATTATTAACAATCGAGAGGATTTCTTCCATCTGAGACCATCTATGAAGGAACTATTCTTCTGAGAATGAAAATTATCTTTGGGATCTCATAACCACTCTTTTCTACCTTAGACATATGAAGAAACCCAAAGCATGACTACTTAAAGCAGAAATACTGAACCACTTTACTCCCTAATTCATCCACCATGAAAACTGTCAATTTTACTCCGGGATTTCTAACACTGAATGATGTGAATCGTCTTTCAAATTCTTCTGCAAAAGTGGTGAAATCTAAGATCTTATCACACTTGTCAATAACTCTCTCTGCAATTTATCCCTCACAGCAGATTTAGTATTTCTTGTTGGCCTTGGATGTGTAATAGACTGCTTCTGACAAGACTTGGCCACACCTTTAAAATATTTAGGAGGTCCAATTGGTCGCTTTCCTCCCCGTATAGTTACCCATATGCATTCAAAGTGTGATGAACAGACAAATATCTCTTTTCGATCTTTAAGACTCCCAGGTTCATTAGACATGGCCTCAATCCATCTTGTCCTTTCAACCCTACCTGTGAGGAAACTGACAACTAGACTATATGGTTCCCCATCATAGCTACCACGACAGTTGAATGCTGCACAGCGTTTTGGCATCATGATTGTGCATGTTCTATTAAATTTTCAGATTTCTATCTCTTGGATTGCGCGAATTATGTGCGATTAAGTGACTTTTCAGGGTTCTCGAAATTTGACGATGACGTCATAACTTGTCGAGGTGTGAGAAATTTTGAGTGAAAACCTCAAATTGTTGACGGGTGCCAAAATTTACCCCTATATGCCAAAAATCACATTTGGAAACCGGAAACCTAATGCTTTTTCAATTTTTATAATTGGAGCCTCTCAGATTCAAGTTAAAAACCCCGAGATCGTGACGTTCCAGTCCTTATCTAAAGGAGTCTATGAGTTAACGTCATCTAAATTCACGCTGTAATACACTGTAATAGTTCTATCCACTACCAAATGTCTCTATTTGGTGTAAATGGGTTTGTTCCATGTTGGCACCCCCATGACCAACCTCGAAGTCTACGCCCCTGATAGCTTCACCATATTAGACTACCAATCCGCCAATAATATAGTTAAATATGCCTAACTATAACTGTTGTCGTGGTTTTATTTATATTACCATATATGGAAATGTGAAAATCAACTACAGATAGTTGTGGTGAACCAATATTTCCCACCGACTCCCTATATATGAATTCCTATTCAACGATAATACACTTCATACGTATAGCTAGGATTAATGGCGAGATTTTAACTATATTAAAATACTTAAAAAGGTGTGAAAATCGAATAACTCACATTCCACATATAGTTAAGGAAAAAATATGGCCAATAGACTCCTTAATATGACTTCCTATTCGACAATAATACATTTTATGTGTCTATCTTTAACCGATTACGAAATACCTAATGGACCCAAGTTCCAGGACCCGAGAATGAGCGCCTAAAGTCCTTATTTAAAGGAGTATATGGTTTGTCCTGAATTTATTGGAAGAAAATTACTACAAGTCTCAGAAAGCTGAAAATTTGTATACAGGGGTAATTTTGTACTGCGACAACAATCTATTGGTTTTTGAAGAGAAATATTCAAAAGTGACAAAAAGGTTACAAAATATGTTAGCCAAATAAATTCGAGGGTTTGTTTAGTATGGATTAGCTAACTTATTCAATTAGTATATATAGAATGTGCATAATAGAAAGCATTTCTGAGACTGCAATTTGATTGAGTGAAAATAAATTTATCCAACCCATTATTTGTTCGCGGTACATAACTGTATTACATGGCGTAACAGTACCAATTGAAAATGAATCCATATTATCTAGAAAGCTTGGTCCGTCCGTCCGCCCCTGTAACTCTTTGCTACATTAACCCGATCCTGAAGATGTAAATATCAATCGAAAGCAATCGAAAGGAGACCTCGTGGAATATACGGGGTTGCACAAAAAGGTCTTAGTTCCAGAATTATACAGCATTTTATGTTTACGTACTAATATGCATATATAAGCCTATTGTTAAAGGTCTAATCCTATTGGCTATTGTTAACTGGGATACTAATCCATACTAATCCTATTGGCAACTGCTAACTGGGATACTAATCGTAGTGGCAACTGCTAACTGGGAATCTAATCGTATTAGCTACTGTTAACTGGGGATACTAATAATATTGGCTACTGCAAACTGGGATACTAATCCTATTGGTTATTGACAGATGGATTGTCATTGATCCTATTGGTTACTTTAGTCCAGCGGCATAGACATAAAATTTCAACAGATTGTTCATTTTTTTGATAAAAGCACCAAAATTTGTACACATGTACTTTGATGTGCGAACATTTTTGGATGTTGAGGCAATTGAATAAGTGTCTATATCGGCCATGACAGCTCGTCAACGTTAACACGTCCGATAGTGTTCGCCGGACTTGTTTCCCATAAAAACTTGTTCAAATTAAGTTATATCGTATTTTTTTGTTGAATTCGGTTTCCAAGTAAATTTCCGATAATTTGATATATCACATGACCATATTTGGAAGAATTTTTCCATAGCAACCCTGGAATGTACCAAGAATGTGTCAAAAATTCCATTCTCCAATTGTGTCCTTAACCAATCGAGTGACCAGTCTTTCGACTCCACTCAACTAAATGAGTATAATTATACACATACCGACCCTGTAAAACATGATTTGATAAAATTATTCGATATTTATGGTAAATCACCGTGAATCTCGAATAATTTTATCAAATCACGTTTTATAGGGTCGGTATGTGTATAATTATACTCAGGTAGTTGAGTGGAGTCGAAAGAGGGGTCACTCGATTGGGTAAGGACACAATTGGAGAATGGAATTTTTGACACATTCTTGGTACATTCCAGCGTTGCTATGGAAAAATTCTTCCAAATATGGTCATGTGATATATCAAATTATCGGAAACTTTACTTGGAAACCGAATTCAAAAATAAAAATAAGAGATAACTTAATTTGAACAAGTTTTATGTGAAACAAGTCCGGTGAACACTATCGGACGTGTTAACGTTGACGAGCTGTCATGGGCGATGTAGACACTCTTTCAATTGCCTCAATATCCAAAAATGTTCTCATTACATCAAAGTACATGTGTACAAATTTTGGTGCTTTTATCAAAAAAATGAACAATCTGTTGAAATTTTATTTCTATGCCGCTGGACTAAGTATCACTACACTCCCCTACCAAAAGTATTCATACTCCATAAGCATTCCCATAGAAAATAGTAATATAGTGTGTCAATAATAATGTTTAATGTACACTAAATACATGGAATATTGCAATTTAGATTTCATATTCGTAATCTACGCATTCGAAATATACATTTAAAGAAGCTTTGAACTCTATTAGCTACTGATTAGGTTGAAAATTATAATCCTATGCCACCATGTGCCACTTATTCCCATCTTGTACCATGGGGACAAATGGAAGAAGTGGCACATGGTTACACCGGATGATAATTTTCAAACTAATAAATATGTAATTGAGTTGAAATCTGCTATAATGGTCAATTCGGTGGCGTAGAATACGATTCTGAAACCAAAGTGGCGACATCTCATAGAATTTGTACACATTGGCGATAAATATTAGAGCATAGCCTACTCTATAAAAGGCCAGACAGTAAAAGTACCAGGGATGAAGTAGTAAGTGGACTTTTTCTATATTACAATATAACAATATTGTATTTAAAGTTATGTTTCCCGATAGACATAACTGATATTATTTACCCCTTATTGAGAAACTATGAGAAACTATATCCGCGTATTTTAATCATAGTATAATACAAACACAAAATCAACAATTACAAATTAGAACGACACACACGATCATCTACAGTTGTCCAATGTAAATCTAACATACTCCCATCTTCTCTCTCTGACATTTGGACTTGATTGTCACCAATTTCTCCTATGAAGATTAATGTGAGTTGTACAAGAATCTCTCTAGATGAACCTTCTACAAGTTTAGTCAAGAGGTTGTCATCACTTTCAATTAGAACGAATATTTTCCACAGAATAATTACAACAGAAAGAAGCGGTTCAGATGGATACTTCAGTCGACCACGATCTGTTAAATGGAGGAGCTTAAACTCCGAAGGAAAGTCAAGATCGAATAGAAACTCTTTATCAAACGTCAAGGTATCAAGGCAGACATGACAAGGTTGGTGATGTTTCAAGTATTTGTGAACTGCATAACCTGCGATAAAGGCTAAAGATTGAAGAATTTGTGGATTACATTCGATGGATGATAAATCGCCTATATCTTCAAGGAACGGATCTAAAATTATAAAGTCATCATGATCAGGATTAATAAAATCTGGGGTAGAAAAGGATTTGACGAATGTCTGAATGGATAAGGAAGAGTCCGATTGCTGAGAAAAAATATTCAAGACAGTGGATAGCTTGAGACGACGTTCGGTTTCTAGAATTTGTAGATAAGATATATGGTAATTCGACCCCGACATCATACGATATAGTCCAAAATGATGTTCAAGCGGATCTGTTTGCAAAAAGGAAGATAGAACGTATGAAAACCCACAATTTTGAATTAAATGGTTAGTGATTTCGGGTAGTGCATTGCATGCGTGCTTAACACTAGTAAATGTTTGTTTGCTCAATTTTCCTAGTTTCCCAGGTAACGCTTCCCAAGCATCTAACCAAAATGCTAAACGAGTCAAGTATAAGAATCTTTTATCATTAAGGATCAAAGGGTTCGAGAGGCTATCGTTTAAACGGTGTATTAATGTTGAATATTTTCCATAATGAAAGAAGGATACATATGAAGTCAGAAGTATTCTTACGATATTCAGGTAACCGAGATTCGTCTCGAATTCTTAGAGCAGCTAGTGTTAATTCGTTAACGACCTTCAGAACCAATTTGACATTTTGTCGTTCTATAGCAGAAGGAAAACAAGCTTTCATGGTAAGATGGGGGGCTAGTTTAGCTAAACTTTGACTTTCCGAGTTATAAAGAAGACGTATATCTTGGAAGCAAGCTGAATGGACTTTAAGAGGATATTGGCAATAATCAACTGCAAAATTTTCGAGATTTGGATATTGAAATGTTTTCTCAAAATCTTTCTGATTTAGCCAATTGTTGCGAATACTCTTCAATATATGAACAAAGTCAAACGTAAGGAATAGAATTCTGTGATTGTCAACAGGGTGAGGCACTTTAATCTCCAGCTTATTATTGAGAGAAAACAATTTAAAGAGATTAACGTTCAACGGGTAGTTATCAGTTGCTATAACTTGAACGCTCAAACCACAATGCTCAATATCGATAATGCAAGATTTTATGATAGGAAATATTTTTTCGGCAGAGATAGATGCGCATGGTAGCAAACGAGAAATACAAGACCTCTTTTTATGAAGACTGGATACCATAACTGCGAAAACTGTTCTCGTTGGATCTTCAGGATTTAAGTTTGGGCCATATACCTTTCCACCTTTGTAAGATATTTCCGATTTGACATGTATCTCATCCATTTGAATAATTACATTCCGTTCCTGAGGAGTAAAGGACGAAGTAGCCTGTCTAAGATATGCACAAAAATCATTCTCGAGACCAAAAGAAGAATATAGCTTCTCCAATGTATGAACGTGTGGTAGAGATAGACAGTCTAAACCAGGGTTGTATCAACTCATTTTGAGTTGGCAGAATCAACTCATTTTCTTGAATGAGTTGAATGAGTTGGTGACAGCAAAATGAATGAGTTGAATGAGTTGGTAACAGAAAAATGAATGAGTTGAATGAGTTGGTAGACAAAAAATGAGTTGATACAACCCTACTTCCGACCATGGCCAGACAACTTTCACTTTGTCGTAACATTAATGCGTAGGGAGATCCAAATTTGGCCGGATCACTTTTGAGAGCCGACCGACGCTGCTATAAATGTATTATTAAACTGAAGATTTAAGATATACGTTAGTACAATTAGTTTAATAAAAAATGAGTTGGCAGAATCAACTCATTTTCTTGAATGAGTTGAATGAGTTGGTAACAGCAAAATGAATGAGTTGAATGAGTTGGTGAAGGAAATTTGAATGAGTTGGTAGACAAAAAATGAGTTGTTTTGCCAACTCAAAATGAGTTGATACAACCCTGGTCTAAACCTTGAAGATATCTATAGCTAGCAGGAGATATGAGATGAGTTTTAATAGCCATTATTTGTGTAATTACATTATACCTTCGTCTGTTTTTTGGGATAAGTGTATTTTCTAACTGACAAATGATAAATTGAAGCTTTTCTAAATCGGAAGAATGTATTTCAACCCCGTCATTTTGTTTTATATCAGAAATTGCCTCAATAATGTGTTCTTTGGCTCGATGTATATGATATTCATGACAGTTGTTAATATACTTAGAGGTGTATTTCGAGGATATTTCGCAAAGAATTGATTCAATTTCTCGGATATCAGTTATTGAGTTGGCAGTAATAGAAATATTTTGTCCATTCGCAAAAGCATTTGCGGATAGAAAACAATTAATTTCAAGATAGAGGTCGACTGATATATTCCGTTCTATCAGACTGGGGAGAATAAATGTGGCAAGATTATCACGGTACCATACTAACCAATTATTAGGTAAAGAAACGAGAGTCAACTTATCTTTTAGATCCTGTAGAGTATTGATCTTGTACTTATATGTTTCCTCTGTCTCAGTAATCAAACTCATCTGTATGGTTTTATTCAGCAATTCCTCTTCCTTTGAGTCGTATGACAAGCGAGTCCGCTTCGTTTTCGATGTTGTTGAATAATAAGATGGACATCCAGGCAGCAAACATGGAACAGCGCCTTCTCTCAACTTAGGCCTGTCACGAGGTACTTCTGTGAACGTTCCGTCTCCTTTGGGTACTTTATGCGTAGCTTCTATGTCTTCTTCCCTGAAATGTTTAATACACACTCGCACTACCTTCATGTCAGCAATATCATCACGACGTAGAGCCCGGATCCAAGCTTGTTTCAGTTCAGGTGGATTTGTTGGCATTTTGAAAACGGTAACTCGGTCGTCTGACTCGTAGTAGTTACTCTGGCAGCCCGGAGCTGAACAACTGTTCGGCATCTTGAACGTAAGAATTAGTATCTAATAGTTAGGAACCCAAAAGACTAATAATAGTAAGGAACAAGATAAAAATATGTATTATGCGCGTATATAATAGTAGGGCTGAAACGAATATACCGAATATTCGTTCGAAATGATTGAACGAATATTCGTTCGTTTGCAAACGAATATTCGTTACGAAACGAATATTCGTTTGGACGAATATTAGATTGAAACGGATATTCGTTGACTAGTTTGGGACAACAAAAAGACTTTTGTATAGCTTAGAGATATAGTAATTATAAATTCACACTTAAACTAGCTGATTATTAGTTAACTTGTATATAATACACTTCGTAACTGTTATTATACCATTGTAACATGATCAAAAACCTATTTTCCAATGTATTTTGTCTCTAGAAATTGATTTAATGCTTAGTCATCCAAACGAACGAATATTCGAATATTCGTTCGTTTAGAAAAAGGTTCGTTCGTTACATTTCGAATATTCGTTTCAGCCCTATATAATAGTATAATTATAAAGATAGGCATGTGAACAATTAATGAAACAAAGATTGCTAAAAATTATGGTTGGTTATAAATGCCCACTTACTACTGCATCCCTGGTACTATATTTCAACTTTACTGTCTGGCCTTTTATAGAGTAGGCTATGATTAGAGTTATATTATAGTATTATTTCCATAGGAAATTTTTGGGTGTACGAATACTTTTGGTAGGGGAGGGTATATCTATACAAACTCTAATTGAAATTAGTTCGTATATTGTGTAATAAAGACCCTGTACTGGTAAAATCGTTTCAAAGCTATAAAGGTAGATAAATACCCTACAAACTGCGTACAAGACACATTATACAATATTTCACTTATGGAAAGCTATCAATAAATGTCAATTCATACTATATAGTTACTGAATTATTTTGTATTAACTCCTAGGTATATTAACTTTGTTCTTGTTTCCATAAAAAATGTTAAGTTAAGATAAAGAATCTATTGCATTGTCATACATAGGGCGTAGCCTCGAGTTAAAGATTGGTATTATGGATTATGAGTCATCCTAGGTAGGGCCTTTTGGGACTATTTTGATTGTGTTTAATAGAAAATACTGATTCTGTGTAAATTATTGGTAGAGCCATGGCTCTACCAAACCTACCGAAGCCTACTCACATGATACTGATCTATTTACTGATTAGCATAAAATATACAGTGATAAATATTTGATTATTATTGACCCATATAAAAAATATTCAAAATAGATAAATGATGATGTCATTTTCACATATTTCTAGTTGAGTTAGAAAAAAATTATAAAATTTTTGGATTCTTCGGATCGATTTCCTACCTGTATTAATGCAACTTTTATGAGTATCATTAACATAAATACCTATTACCCCATAATCGCTATTTTTCCACACTGTGTTGAGGCTATGACCGCTATCCTGCTGCTTTACGCCTCGCCGTGCATGTCCCTGGAGGTCAGTTGGTACACTTCCAGGAAAGTGAAGCTTTGCAGACTACGCAAGCAGGGGAGCCTCACACTTAACTAATGGCATTCTTTGATGCAAACACCGATGCACACCCTGATCACGTAATTTCCCGACATCCACTTTTTCCAGGACTTCCCAGATATGAACCACTTCGGAAATAAATTTAAAATGTGGAGTCTGAGGCGTGAGGGACGTGGGAATCCGGCGGAACGATTGGTTGCATGTACAACGTGCATCCGAGCAAAGGAGAGCGCTTCTACTTGCGTATACTTCTCACGCACGTGCGTGGCGCAAAAAGTTTCATCGAGCCTCGGACTGTTGATGGTCATGCCCCATGTGAGACCTTCAAGGAATCCTGTCGTCTCCGCGGGCTGCTTTATGAAGACAGCGAGTGGGACAAGTGCCTTCAAGAAGCTGCTACTCACATCATTATAAGACAGTTGTTCGCATCAATACTCCTATTCTGCAAGCCAACTGATGTACCGATGTAGCAGCCCAGATTAACCCCCCACCAGTATATTCCCGGGTATGCTCTTGCCTAGGACAGAATATACCCCACGGTATATTCTGTCTTAGCCTAAAACATACCTGAGTATGAAGTGGTCTAGCCCAAACTACGCCCCTCTACCCCAGAATATATCCCTATCGTATTGGGTATGGCTAATTTTCGGGGCGGGACAGTAACGGTGGCATAGTAGGTTACCAATTATGTAGTACATATTTCGAATGTCGATTGATCAAAAAACCACCACAAGTTTATAATATGTGGTTTCAATTTTGATAACTAAATACGTACTAATTTATTGAAAAAATGGCAATAATTGTGAATAGATTATAAATTATTTAAATTAATTAGTATGTATTACGCAGTGAGCTAAGAACTGGGCCTCTATACTATACTATACTATAGTCTGCACAGTGAAAATGGCAAATAATTGTGAATAGATTATAAATTATTATTTTTGACTAATAATCCATTATAGAATGTTAAAACTATCAAGAGAACTAATATTTGAACAAATTCAATTTGCCAAAAAGTTAATAGTTCATGAATAATAAGTCATATTCTAGAATTATTCAACTTAGAGATGGGACATACGTTATTTGTTTATACACAAGGAAAATTATATACTAGTAGTGTGACGTAGAAGAGAATATTAATAGTATAGTTAGCTAGTACACAATTACAATAAATAACGTGAAATACATAAATAAGAAATGCCTATTGGTATAAATAATAACTAGAGATAGATAACCTATTGGTTGGTAAGTATACCTCCCACGTAGACTAACACGATACACCTATTGCTAAGCTAGTTACTACTACGCTATATCACATCACTCCCCCCTAAATAAACTACAACTTAATTCGTTTATCCCACTAAACGAAGCCTAATCCCATTCTCCAAACCAGTCCGGCTTCCTCGTTGATCGAGTAGATCTTCTGACACCTCCACTCTGGTCTGTCAGATCGCTACGACTTGGTGTGTTTTCCTCCTCCGTATTTTGAATGTGGACGATTACTTCTTCGGGGGAGGGTTCTTCTGATATTAGCGTTTCTCCATTTCCCCCTTGACTATTAAAAGAGCTTTCCGCTTCAAAAGCATCTCTGTTTCTGCTTCCCTGGGGGGTACTGTACGACAACCTCCCATTCCAATTAGACGGACAAACTTGTGAAGCCTTCTTACACCGATTTAAATGTACTATGTGCGTATCATTCCCTTCCGGACCTGTTAACTCAAGGTTAACTCCCCGCCTCTCAGCGACCAACCACGGGCCTCGAAACATGGGTGAGAGGCTATGTGGACGCGCCTCATTTCTGAGCCATACCCAATCTCCCGGCTCAATATCACTAGACTTTGTCCCACGATTATAGTTTCTTTCCATAGTTTGTCGAGAGTCCTGGAGATTGTTGTAAACTCTCCGCGCCACCTCACGCCTAGCCTCTTCGGCATGCTTGCAGAAACTCGAAATATTGGGAAAATCTCTCGGTCTACTGAGTGGAAAAATGACATCGGCTTTCGACCTTAAAGGGGCGCCATACATTACCTCATGGGGAGAACACCCTGTGCTTGCGTTGACGTATGAATTGCATGTAAAAGTGACTTCTTGTACTAGTGTTGGCCACTCAGTTTCGTTAAATTGTCTCTCTTCTAGTAAACATCGCATAGCTTGCTTAAACGTTTCCACACTTCTTTCTGCTTGGCCGTCCCCCTGGGGGTGATAGGGGGAAGAACGGAGTTTCTCGATTCCAAGTCTCTCACATAGGCCTTTAACCAGTGCTCCATCCACATTCCGACCCTGATCGGATAGCAAAGCGAGGGGATATCCGTGGCGCAGAAACCATCCTTGTTCGAGGGCCCTTACTACTGAATTAGCCTCTTGGTTCTTCATAGGGACAGCCTCAATAAACTTTGCAAATAGATCCGTGATTATGAGTACGTAACGGAATCCTCCAGATGACCAGGGAAGCGTTGCTATATCATAGGATACCACTGTCCTAGGGAAATTATACGGGAGCTTAATAGGAACCAATGGCTGTCTACGCGTACTTGATCTCTTGCTCTTTTGACAAACTTCGCAGGTAGAACAGAATCTTTCGACATCACCAAATAGGCCCCTCCAGTAAAATCTTCGCTTGAGCTCCTCAAACGTCCTCTGAACACCCCAGTGTGAATTATTGTGGACTATCCCAATTACCTTCTCAGTCATTGAAGCTGGAATTATCATGCGGCGACTTCGAAGAAGGATTCCATTTTCAATTTTCATTCCTCCGAATTTTCTAAAACGTCCCCGACTAATTTTTCCTCGTTCTCGAATTTGACTGCAGGCATCCGCTATGAGTAGGTCGGATAATTGTTCCTTCCTGAGTTCATTCAGAATCGATGAGCATTCCAGTTCGATCATATTACCTTCACCACTCTCATTTTCCGTTACCACGCAGACCTTCTTACTGTCTCTTTTTGAAGTCCGTACCGAGTAAATGTGTCGCTCCAAATTTTCAGTCTCGTCATTTACCTCAGTATCGTAACTAGTTGCGCTACGGCTAAGATAATCTGCTGCTAAATTCTCACTCCCTTTTCGATACCTTACCATATAGTTTAGTCCTTCGAGTTCGAGGAGCCACCGAGCGAATTTACCGCGAGGATCCCTTTTCTGTCTCAACCATATCAAAGGGTTGTGATCAGATGATATAATCACTCGCTCCGCCGCTTGTAGATACTTGGAAAATTTTCGAGAGGCTGCTACTATTGCCCAGGCTTCTTTTTCCCCGACACTATACTTTTTCTGAGCCCCGTCCAAAGTAGACGAAAAAAATGAAATGGGTTGAAGCTTCCCTTTGTGGTCCTCCTGTGCGAGCACACCGCCAATTGCACTGTCGGAGGCATCCACTTCTAAGTGGAACGGCTTTGCCCAGTCCGGATACGCGAGGGTAACGGGATTCTTCGTTAGAGCAAGGCACAGCTGTTGATAACTGCATTCACACTCTTCGTTCCAATTCCATGCGACCCCTTTCCTGGTTAAGTAATACAGTGGAGCAGCGAATCGAGACAGCTCCGGCTGAAAATCCCTATAATAGTTCACTAGTCCAAGAAAAGACCTCAACTGCTTTACATTTGTAGGCCGTGATTGCTGTTGAATGCGTAAAACGTTGGATGAGAGCGGTTTGTAACCGTCTTTCGTCAGAACATGACCTAGGAACTCTACTTCTGTATATCCAAAACGACACTTGTCCCTGCGTAGTTGAAGATTTGAGTCTCTGTAACAAGTAAGTACCGTTCTAAGATCGGCCAAATGATGATTGAATGTATCCGAGAAAGTCAGAGTATCGTCGATATAAGGTAAACTATGTGGCGCATCTCTTAAAGCGAGATCTATAATCCTCTGGTATGTTGACGGTGCATTACACAAGCCAAATGGCATAACGCAGAATTCGAATTGTCCCCTAGGCGAGACAAATGCGGTCTTCTCCTTGTCTTTCTCCACAATCGGCACACTCCAATAGGCGCTAGCACCATCCAGTGTAGAGAAATATTCACTTCCTTGAAGCTTGTCTAGAATATCCTTCATCTCCGGTATGGGATATGAGTCCTTCTTCGTTAGATCATTTAACGCGCGATAGTCCACCGCAAAACGTATAGTGCCATCCTTTTTCTTGACGAGGATTACTCTACTTGCCCACGGCGAATTAGATGGACGAATCACACTGTTTTCTAGCATTTGTTTAATCTGACCATTTATCTCCTGTTCAGCCCACGGTGACACTCTGGTGTATCTCGCTTTCGCGGGGAGTGCATCCCCAGTCTCTATACCGTGTTTCATGAGAGAAGTTGTGTTTGGTTTTTTGGGATTCGCGGCGAAAACATCGGGAAAATCGTCTAGTACGCTTTCAGTCGCTTCCTTCTGTATTATACTGAGTTCAGGATTGATATCCCACCTATCTCTTTGTATATGCCCCCCAGATTCCTCCAGAACACTTCTTACAGCTCCGGCTCTGGATAACGCCTGACCTCCCCATAACGAAACTTCCGTAGATATCCAACATCCCCCCAACCGAACACGACTATTTTCCCAATCAAATTCCGTAGTTCTGAACCGCTTTAGAAAGTCTCTGCCCAAAATAATCGTCTGTTCCGAACTGTCCAGTACTATGAATCTGTGTTTCAGACGGCAGGCTCCCCCAACATCTACATCTAAGTTGACGAGCCCCCTGGTTTTGATTGGCGTGGCACATACACCGTGCACCCGGCTGGGGTTTATCTGATAATTGACGTTTAAACTGTGCAATGACTGTGTATCAATTATAGAAGGTTGTGCGCCAGAATCTAGCATTACATTTGTTGCCTGTCCATTCAGCTTTACAGGGATCATGACTCCAGCTTCGCCAAGATAGTTGTTCCTGGTGCCCTCTCGGGTATCAACAGAAAATACCTGTTTCTTTGAGAAACAGTCGCGACGGTCATGCCCTTTCTTGCCGCATGTTTGACAATATTGAAGGGGGCAGGTTCTCTGGAGATGTTCCGTACTCTCACACACAAAACATCTTAGGGGGTAATTACGTGGTCGGCTATCCCATCTGGTGCTCCTAGGCCCGCCCCGGAAGCTTGAGCGTCCGCGTTTCTCCCACCTTTTCACAACTTTAACGCTTTCGTTCTCATTCTCGGGCAAGGGTGCCTGGATTATAGTGGCACCTTGGTTAGGCTGGAAGGTTTTCTCAGTAATATTGCTGTCACCAGACTCCTCGGCGCGAATTTCACATACTTGCCCAAAATCACGGTGGCCTTTATCAAGTGGGATATTCTTCTCCGCCAGTACTTTGCGGACTTTACCGATAAACACACGAGACAGAGCCGCAGTCATCTCTTCTTTGTCTGCTAACCAGTCGTTAATGGGCCCCTGGACGGATGGAGGCAATTGAGTGATGAGTACTACACATGCTATGCGTAGAGGTGCTTTCGCCCATACAGTTGCAGTCTTAAGTTCATAAAAATAGTCATCTATGAAGACTCCTGGTTCCCAGTCCTTATTCCGAATAGTTTGCATAGCTTTGATAGGATCAATTGGTGCATCCAAGTTGTCTCGTAAGGTCTCGAATGCTTCTGTAAGATTTGCGGTTTCGTTCACAACTTCTCTGACGAGTTCCCGTTCCGCAACACGTCGACACACGTACGCTGGTAGCAAGCTAATGGCCAAGCGTTCTCCTCCTTCTTGTAGAAGTAGTGGGGCCACAGATGCACGGAATAGTCTCTCCCAATTTTCTATGCGCTCACCGCTCTGAAGAGGTGGTATGTTCAGGCCACCCAAATGCGTTGCCATAATATGTATTGTAATTTATGTGACGTAGAAGAGAATATTAATAGTATAGTTAGCTAGTACACAATTACAATAAATAACGTGAAATACATAAATAAGAAATGCCTATTGGTATAAATAATAACTAGAGATAGATAACCTATTGGTTGGTAAGTATACCTCCCACGTAGACTAACACGATACACCTATTGCTAAGCTAGTTACTACTACGCTATATCACAGTAGAACAAAGTTGCATGTAAATTTGGAATGTTGCATACAAATTTGTTTTTGCGATATTTGATGCAAATTGTTCAGAGTTCGACATCATGCAAAAATGTTGCACCTTGTATGTTACAATGTTGCATGCAACAAAGTTGCATTGTGTATGATGGGATTTGTGTATACATATTACATACGCCACATTTTGCACATAATACAACATACGGTAGGCAGGGAGCAGTGGCGGCGCTAGCCGGCCGCCACTGGTGGGGCACAAATGCGTCACATGCAATTAAACTGGGGCACACTTACGTTAATTAGGTGAGGCACTCTAAATTATGGGGGGCACAGACCCCACCTGGCCCCACCCTAGTGCCGCCCCTCGCAAGGAGTATAATCTGTCCTAGCACAGAATATCCCGAGTATAATCTAGGCTAGTACACATTAACTCCGGATATAATTTGGGCTAGCCCAGATTATACCCCCAAAGGGGTATATTCATGACCAATTCACAGAAGAAGTCCTGGAGGCTGGAGCGCCTACGTGAGGAGGTAACCGCCAGGGAAGAGTCCATTACGCCCGACCTGCGTGTTGCATACGATATATTGAACGGCAAGAACGAACGGAACGAAGGCGGTATTATGTTTATTGACGCCCCCGGTGGCACCGGCAAGACGTGTCTGCTCAACCTGTTAATCATTAACTCCACGCTCAAAGGAAATTTTACACTGGCCACTACGAGCTCTGGGATTGCAGCCACTCTATTGAAAAGTGGCATTACAGCTCACACTGCTTTCAAGCTTCCGATTCCCGAAAATTGAATCTCAGTGTGCGGCTTTAAGCGGATTGATGCAGCCGGGAGGCATCTATCTTGGTGTGGGATGAATCTCCCATGCAGTACCGCTGGAATTTGGAGGTCTTAGACCGCTCTGTGAGCGATGCAATGAAGGAGTCGGGTCAACCCATGCTCATGCAGCCGTCCGGTGGGAGGCTGCTCATTCTTAGCGGTGACTTCCGTAAGCTTCTGTCTGTTGTGAAGCGTGGAGTGCGAGCCCAGATCTTCAACGCTTGCCTCACGAAGTCTGAGCGACTGTGGTCACAGACGCAGATTCTTCACTTGAAGACTAACATGAGGTGCGAACGTCTGCTGCTCGGCCAAGACGTGATCCTTCTAAATGCAGACTGTGCGGCTGAAACAGAACAACAGATGGCAATCCCCACAGAATTCCTCAACACTCCCACTCCATCCGGAATACCACCTCACTGTCTGCACAGCTGCAATTTTGGATTTTTATTGGCCCGTATCCTCTCGAAAGAACAGAGTTATATTTACTAAGAACTTAAGTCTTCAGGACAGGTGTCTCATGGGTTACAGATGTGCACCTGGGGTCACGATTTTTGATTGTTTTTTTTTTTGAGAAAAATTAATACTACACCTTTTCACAGTGCACGAATTTTAAAATTGGGTTTAGTTTGTGCCACAATTGAGTTGCAAATTCCCTTTGTTTACTAACACTTCAGTTCGATTGAAAATGTTAAATCTAATTCAATTGTTTCAACTTGTGATAATTATATTGATTCCACTTGTGAGATCGAGTAGGCTTCGATTTTCCAATTGAAAACTAAGATTTTACATTCCATAACAACGACAGATTATGTAATTATATTCACTTCTGCGAGAATATTCTTGCACAATGGATACACTGACATATTTATTTCTAATTAATTCGCTCTGTTTTTAAATTTTCGAGACGGTTCCAATTAGATTATTGGGGTTATCGAGTGCGCTGAATTCAAATATTATAGTGAAATTCAATTTAGATTAATAATCATTGCAAATAATTGTATTGAATTTATTTTGCTGTACTTAATATTGGTGTTAAAATATCAATGAATTAATTAATTATTTATACTAATTAGCTAAATTTCATTAATCTCAGAAACGATATCAGATAGAAACAAACTTTAAATTGATCAATTGATCCTTATGCCACGTAACACCTCTACAAATGGGTCTTGACACCTGGAGGTGATGGTGACATCGTCAAGAAATGTGTTTTACAATTTTGTGAATTCTATATTTCGAATGGGTTGGTTGGTGTTGGGTATTCACCCAACACGCAGATATAAAATGCTGACTCATCACTTATTATCTATACTATTAAAACAAAAGGCTGGGTGTATATGTGTATATGTATATCTATATTATTAAATCTCGATTGTTGTTTGTTTGTTTGTGTGTGTGTGTGTTTGTCCGGATTATATTAAATTGATGGGGGAATAGAAACCGCAATTAATATTGGGATATAAACTAACTTTCAAATGTTATAATAGGTAAACAATTCTTATAATAGGTAAACAAGTATGCTGAACACGAATTTCGCGTTTATAAATTTCTCATATGAATATTTGTTGTTGTTGTTTACACAAAATAGGTAAACAAATTAATGAAAATTCAAAATCAACCAAGAAGTTAGCTTCCAACGGATATTATAGGTAAACAAGTATGCTGAAGACGATTTTCGCGGTTATATTTTTCTAATATGAATATTTGTTGTTGTTGTTTACACAAAATAGGTAAACAAATTAATGAAAATTCAAAATCAACCTAGAAGTTAGCTTTCAACGGGTATTGTAGGTAAACAAGTATGCTGAACACGAATTTCGCGTCTATAAATTTATAATATGAATATTTATTGTTGTTGTTTACACAAAATAGGTAAACAAATTAATGAAATTCGAAATCAACCTAGAAGTTTGCTTTCAAAGGGTATTATAGGTAAACAAGTGTGCTGAACACGAATTTCGCATTTTTAATTTCTAATATGAATATTTGTTGTTGTTATGTTGTTTACCAAAAATATGTAAACAAATTAACGAAAAATTCAAAATCATTCTTGAAGTTTGCTTCCGACGGGAATTATTCGTAAACAAGTTAAAACTATGGAAATGGTAGAAAGAGTTGTATATAACTTCCTCTAACATTTTCCATGGTAGCAACGGTGGGGAGTAAGGCCGCATAGCGGCCGTTAACTTGAGGTACGTAGCACCGATCTGTCGCAAAGCGACCGAGACCGAAGGGCTCGTATATATATATATGTGTATATATTTGTTTGTATGTTACGAGTTGATTGAAGAAAGTGGACGGTTTCCAAATGTGATTTTTGGCATGTAGGGGTAACTTTTGGCGACCCGCCAACAAGTTGAGGTTTCCACTCAAAGTTTCTCACACCTCGACAAGTTATGACGTCATTGTCACATTTCGAGAAGAATGAAAATTCACTTAATCGCACACAATTCGCGCCATCTAAGAGATAAAAATCTGAAAATTTAATAGAACATGTACATTAATGATGCGGACACGTTGGTCACACCAGATCGCCACTATGCTAACTCATTATCGCATGATGACGTAATCATTAAAATTTCACATTGTTAAATTTGACTATTTAGGCCTATTTACGCTTTGTAATCAATATTAGGAGTATATAAACCACACACCAACCGCGAAGCTGTTGGTGTGTGGTTGTGATCTGCCGCGAAGCGACCTAGCAAGCGAAGCGCGCTAGTATTCTACTGAAACTTGAATATCTTTGAAATGAAGTGAGCTAAAACGAAACTTCCAACTTACTAAGGGTCGTTGCCTTTTTAAAAACCTTTCTGAAATATTTTAACACCTTGATAGTGATGATGACATGGCAAAAAAAATCAAAATTGCAGCTGTTGCGACAGCATTTCCTTTGGAGGCACTATCCATTAACCAGCCAGTAGCCACCAAAATATAGTGCCTACAAAGGGAATTGCGTCGGCACAGCTGCAATTTTGGATTTTTTTGTTTATCCGGATTGTATTAAAGCAGGGGTTCTCAACCGGGGGGGAAATCCTCCCTAGGGGGGAATTTGGAGGATTTTGGGGGGAAATTTTTTAAAATTTGGTCATACCTTATAATATCTCTACAAAGTAAAATTACTTAAATACTTACAAAGGTGACCAAAATATACAAGTAACCTATTTACTATACAACACGATAGGTTTACTACTGATTCTTATTCATATTTTCTCTTGTTTGTAATGAATAATATAATACAATTTACAGTTAACAATTATGGGGGGGGGGGGAATGTCTAGAAATTTCGAAAGGGGGGTAACATGATTGTTTCGGTTAAGAATCCCTGTATTAAAGTGATGGGGAAAAGAAACCGCATCCATATTTGAGATAGAGAAGTAACTTCTAAACGTTAAGAAAGGTAAGCAAGTTATGCTGATTTCAAATTTCATATTTATAAATTAGTAATATGAATATTTATTGGTGTTGTTTACCAAAAATAGGTAAATAAAATTATACAAAGTTCGAAATGAACCTAGAGGCTGGCTTCCAAAGAGTAGGTAAACAAGGTCCTAGTCGAGGGTCATCTGTATATATAACTTGCATGTGTCTGAAAATTAAATTAGAAAAGTGTTGGCAAAATGCGCGATAAAGTTATTCATTAAAAAATCCAAAATTGCAGCTGTGCCGACGCATTTCCCTTTGGAGGCACTATCTTTTGGTCGCTACTGGTTGGGTAATTGATATTGACTCCAAGGAAAATGCTGTCGGCACAGCTTAAATTTTTGATTTTTCGCCATGTCATCATCACTACCAAGGTGTTAAACCATTTTAGAAAGGTTGTTAAAGTTTGGGAATTAATGACTAAGAATAAGATTGAGATTTTAAATTATAAGTAAGTAAGCAAACAAGTATCATATAGTTACGTATATAGATTAATATTGAAGACTTGACAAAATGAATACGAGTCCTTTGTAAGTTAATTATATTGCATGGTAAAGTGTAAATTATGCATGATAATGAATTAAGGGGAATAGTTAAGTATTCCCTAGCAAAAGCGAACGAGATTATAGGCCGTAATAAATATTTATCCTAATCTACTCGCGAATTCAAACCATTTCACTAAAGCCACCAGTTTAATCTTCAATACATATAATTTTCAATACATTCACCATAAACATAACATAATTAATCTACACATTCTCAAATTAATGTTGAGTTTATTGATAAGCTGGTTGTGTTGTTAGTTGGTTTAATAACTGGTTTTTGCTGTTAAATCAGCTTATAAATAGCACTAAGTTGAGAATGTGTAGCGAGTAAATGAGTATTTATGTAGTAAGTGTGTTTAAATGTGCATCTATAAATTAACAATTACAAAGACGTAGGCTCTGGTATATTTGGTAGGGCCATGGCCATACAAAAAATTGCCAATTGAATCAGCAATGGGCATTGATCTCACAATGTCACCGTAATGGACTAACCTATGGGCCCTACTAATCCAATTCTGAGACTACGTCAAACTCCGTATGTGGGAATTCTCCGAATCTAAGATGTTGACATTTTTCAGACTACTTTCTCAATATTGGAAAAGTAGTCTAAAAATAACAATTGTTATAATATGCAACCAGAGATGGGGCCAAATCCCTATGGAATTAGAGTTTTAAAGATTTTAAGATTAATCCCAGTCCATTCAGAATGGGATTGGGAATTAATAAGAAAATCTCAAACTGAAGGTCAGTGTGTGTGAATTAAGGAACTTCTAAATGATATTATTTCCAAACTGCTCTGAATTGGTGAATGACAAAAAGGACATGTTAATCCAAGTTCTTTAAATTTAATGCGGCAATCTACACCAATTTGCATTTCTACAGGGTCTGAAAAGTAATTTCGTTTCTCGTACCTCCAAACAAACATACAAATGTGTATTGTAATTTGTAATCATTTTAATATAATTGATATTAATTAATTATTTAGAAGCTTCATTATACTTTCACTAAGTAATATAATATGAATTTACTTATACAGCGATCATCGGCGTTTGTATTAGAAAACCTGGCTAGTTTCTACCGATGATGTTTTTTATAAACATAAAAAAACAATCGGTAGAAACTAGGCAGGTTATTTAATACAAACGCCGATGATCGCTGTATAAGTAAATTCATATAATATTTGGACAGGTGCGAAGTCAGCCATAACTACACGTATAGTGGGTGTAAAGTGAGTAGGAGTAATATAGCCAGCGACCCTAATGGGGGCTCAGCAGAAAACCTCTTACACACTAAGAGGCCTTGCTAAATGTTAATTCAGGAGCACTTTCTATAAAAAAGGTGCTATGTAACGACTGAAAAAGAAATAGCACAGTAACATATATTGACTGTGAAAGCTAACTAATATGATTACATTATTGACTGAGCTTAGCTGTGGACGTAATTGCATCCATTACGAAAAAGAGCACAAGCCTTAGTAAATTCATTATCTTTCTTTTGGATACAAAAAACTTGTGACCTTCAGATGTTCTATATTTTGAACAGCGAATTTATTTGTATTGAGCCAAAGTAAAATCCATGTTAATCTAAATATCAATTACTAAATAGCATTAATCATAGCCTACGCTATATAAGGCCTACCATCAAATGTACCATGGATGAAGTAGTGTACGATGAGATTAATTTTAGAAATTAATCTGTTATAATAAATAATTATAGTAAATTAATAGATTTTCTCTATTGAGTCTTTATTGCTTACTTAACAACAATGATAAGAATACATAAATAATAATGTGGGTTCAACCCCCCCCCCCCCCCGCCCCCCCCTAAATGCAGCCCAGTATGGTCTCCTCAATATGTTCTTTTGCTTTAGAGATATGGGGAGGATGTTTCTTCTGAGGGGAAGAGCTAAGTTTAAGAGTAATCTCTGTAAACAGCGTTTAAATTTGTCGAATATCAGTGATAGAGATAAGAGAGAGAGAAATGGACTCCTCCCATATATATAATATTATATATCCGTTCACAGATAAAAAGAATTTATTTCAAGAGAAACATCTGCACAAATATTATTATTTTCCATCTTAGGCAAAAAATCTCACACAATTATCTGTTTGAATCCAAACTAACCAGTCAGTTGGGATTGTTATCAAAGCTAACTTATCTCGTATTTCTTGTATACAACCAACACGAAACTTCTCCATTTCTGTATTCTCTGATCTCAAGCTGTGATTAGTTGCTTGGTTCAATAAATCTTCCTCTTTTGGAGTCGTAAGAGAACCGAGTTCGTTTAATTCTAATTGAAGGGATAGAGGAATAATAAGACGGACAACCAGGAAGGAGAGGGGACAGCGCCCGGATTTTTTTTGGGTCTTCCTCGCGGGACCTCATATGATGCACCATCTCCTCTGGGTACCTTGTGAAAATATTGAATATCTTCCTTCGGAAAAGGCTTAGTACACACATACACCATTTTGAGGTAAAAAATATCCTCACGATGAAGAGCACGTATCCAGGCATGTCGTAACTCAGGTAAACCATCTGTAAGTTTAAAAACTGGGACGCCCTCTTCTGGGGTATAATTACCCCACAACCAGGGGCAGAACAGTTCGGCATTGAGAAAAATTAAATATCTAACTAAAAATTAACAAAAATCAGTAACAAGTTGATCCAACTAAATTTAAAATATTTCTAACTGTACAGAGATAAATGTAAATAGCTATGGGTCAATAATAATATCGTACACTACTTCATCCTTGGTGCAAAATATTAGCTTTGATGGTAGGCCTTATATAGAGTAGGCTATGAGTTGGATCAACTTGTTACTGATTTTTGTTAATTTTTAGTAATTAATTAATCCAATTCTCCTTCCACCGATATTTTAAGCACTTCCTAGTACTATATTTGACTTTGTTTCTTTTAAATAAATAGTTAGATATTTAATTTTTCTCAATGCCGAACTGTTCTGCCCCTGGTTGTGGGGTAATTATACCCCAGAAGAGGGCGTCCCAGTTTTTAAACTTCCAGATGGTTTACCTGAGTTACGACATGCCTGGATACGTGCTCTCCATCGTGAGGATATTTCTGACCTCAAAATGGTGTATGTGTGTGCTAAGCATTTTCCGAAGGAAGATATTCAATATTTTCACAAGGTACCCAGAGGAGATGGCGCATCATACGAGGTCCAGCGAGGAAGACCCAAAATAAATTCTGGCGCTGTCCCCTCTCCTTCCTGGTTGTCCGTCTTATTATTCCTCTATCCTTTCAATTAGAATCAAACGAACTCGGTTCTCTTACTACTCCAAAAGAGGAAGATTTATTGAACCAAGCAACTAATCTCAGCTTGAGATGGAGAAGTTTCGTGTTGGTTGTATACAAGAAATACGAGATAAGTTAGCTTTGATAACAATCCCAACTGACTGGTTAGTTTGGATTCAAACAGATAATTGTGTGAGATTTTTTGCCTAAGATGGAAAATAATAATATTTGTGCAGATGTTTCTCTTGAAATAAATTCTTTTTATCTGTGAACGGATTTATAATATTATATATATGGGAGGAGTCCATTTCTCTCTCTCTTATCTCTATCACTGATATTCGACAAATTTAAACGCTGTTTACAGAGATTACTCTTAAACTTAGCTCTTCCCCTCAGAAGAAACATCCTCCCCATATCTCTAAAGCAAAAGAACATATTGAGGAGACCATACTGGGCTGCATTTAGGGGGGGGCGGGGGGGGGGGGGTTGAACCCACATTATTATTTATGTATTCTTATCATTGTTGTTAAGTAAGCAATAAAGACTCAATAGAGAAAATCTATTAATTTACTATAATTATTTATTATAACAGATTAATTTCTAAAATTAATCTCATCGTACACTACTTCATCCATGGTACATTTGATGGTAGGTCTTATATAGAGTAGGCTATGATCCAACTAAATTTAAAATATTTCTAACTGTACAGAGATAAATGTAAATAGCTATGGGTCAATAATAATATCGTATACTACTTCATCCTTGGTGCAAAATATTAGCTTTGATGGTAGGCCTTATATAGAGTAGGCTATGCATTAATATATTTATTAATACGTATTCTATTATTAGCCAATATATCATTGTTATGTCCCAATTAGGATAACTAGTAGAGAATATACAAGTAGAGGATACTGAAATATCAACTTTAAGAGTGAACAATAGGTGAATAAATAAAGACTAAACTAAAAGAGTATATGGTTAATCTTACTTAGTATAGTTCTGTTGTATGACAGTTTTACTACCATGACAGACTTACTACCTCTATTACTAGTACCATGGATGTTCTCTATCCATGACAGATTTACTACCTTACATGACAGAATTACTACCCTTTGATCTTGACTTGACTATTACTATGCACTTTTAATGGTTTCTTTCTTTCTTTCTTCTACTTGACTAAATACAAACAGCATGTATTCAATATAGGAAATGGTAATTCATTTATATTATTTATTCTACTCATCGATTTGAGAAAGTACACAAATTATAGTCTTGATTCAAGAAATTACATTACAATAATGAATATCTCTGAATATTCAAAGCTTGTGAATTTCTTTCCCATGTGATTTTGCCGAGCGATTTATTGAACTCAACAAAATTCGCGAGACGAAATTTTAAAATGCCAGCCTCAGGCTATCAACTTAGTGAAGTTATTGACAGGATACATTGTCGTACTACAACTTTTTTTTACACAGACGGCTTCAGCAATGCAATGATCATTGAGTAGAGGCTGTAGAGCGATACGGTTTTTGTCAGCTAATATATTCTCAGATTCCCAATAGGTTATGTATTGTTAAATCCATTAAAAGGTCGTATCTCCGATGTTAGAATAATTATCTATACCGTTCACAATGCTATACATATTAATTAACCTAGTAAATAATGAATATAGGGAAGGCGGATGTGGAAATGTCAATTATATAGATGATTGAGCAAGTCATTAATTAACCTAGTAAATAATGAATACGGGGAAGGCGAATGTGGAAATGTCAATTATATAGATGATTGAGCAAGTCAAATTCAATAAAATTTTTAAAAGATACAAGTAAATACTTCCTATATTGAATACATGCTGTTTGTATTTAGTCAAGTAGAAGAAAGAAAGAAAGAAAGAAACCATTAAAAGTGCATAGTAATAGTCAAGTCAAGATCAAAGGGTAGTAATTCTGTCATGTAAGGTAGTAAATCTGTCATGGATAGAGAACATCCATGGTACTAGTAATAGAGGTAGTAAGTCTGTCATGGTAGTAAAACTGTCATACAACAGTTCTAATGATAGTGCCTATTCGGTAGTAATCGACTAGGGAGGTAATAATCACTTCACAACATCACCCCCTCCTCTACAAACTCTCGTCGTCAAAACTGTCATCAGAGAGGTCATCTAGCCATTCTGATTCGATCAGTTTCCTGGATGGCTTCCTTATCCTGTTTGATGTGCGAGGTCCTACGTCTGTTCTTCGAACTCTGGGTTCTGTACCGGGACGGTTGTGTACTCTTCCTCGCTAAGATCGTCTTCTGAACCGTATCCTTCCGGTAGGTCAATGTCTGCAGGTTTGGTCCTGTAGCAATTAGGGAAGTAGAGTTTTGGAAGGTAAGGTTTGCATCTATTTAGATGTATCCACTTTTCTAGGGACCTTTCCTTCCCTATTCTTTGTTTGAGCAAAACATTAGGTCCTTTTCTATGTATTACTGCATACGGCCCGTCAAACTTTTGGTCGAGACTACTCTTTCTATTCTGGTTCTTCAGTAGTACTAAATCTCCAATACCTATCTTGGAATCGACTTTTCCCTTATCGAAGTAATTTTTCATAGTGGCCCTAGATTGGGTAAGATTTTCTCCCACTTCGTCGTTGATCATATCTTCCATGAGTTCCAATTCCGTTACCCAATCGAGTATAGAATCATATCCCTCTCGAGTACTAGTTTCCAAAAAGGCGGTCGACAAAGGTTTGGGATCGATTCCATACATAACCCTGTAGGGTGTAAAACCTGTACTCTTATTAGGTATAGAGTTCATTATGTAACTCACTTCGGGGAGGATGGTCGGCCAACTATCTTTCGCCACCTGTCTCTCCTCAAGCATACACCGCATGATCTGTTTTATTGCCTGAATACCACGTTCGCTTTGGCCGTCCCCTTCTGGATGGTAAGGCGAAATTCTTTTCTTCTTAATTCCGTGCATTGCTAAGGCGGTCCTTATTTCGCTCCCGTCCACGTTAGGCCCCGAATCACTAAGTATGAAGTTTGGAGGACCATGCCTATAAACCCAACCATCGAGTATTCCTCTCACGATAGTGGACGACTCTTGGTCTGCCATGGGATACAATTCTACGAATTTGGAAAACAGGTCCACCATGAGTAAAAAATAACGGTGGTTGGATGATGCCCACGGTAAAGTGGCCACGTCGAAGGCAATCATCTCTCGAGGCCTCTTGGAAACATTAATTGAGATAAGCTTTTCTTTCGGGTTGCTGTTGGGTTTATTCTTGTGACATATGAGACACCCCCTGCAATATTCATCAATATCAGAATCCATTCGCTTCCAGAAGAATCGGGTTCTGACAAGGTGTGTCGTCTTGTCGACACCTGGGTGACCCATACTGTGCACTATCGAGATTGCTTCTTGTCTCATAGCCCTTGGTATAACGACTTTACTTCCTCTGCACAGTAATCCTTCCCTTAAGGTCATTCCAACTTGGTTCTTGAATTGGCCCTGAGTGACTTGGTTCGTTTCCCGGAGTTGACTAATCGCCGAAGATACAAGAGCATCTTCCTCTTGACATCTCTTCATTTTGTTGTGCCAATTAGGATCATAGCTAATCTGGTAAATGTGTCTTTCGAAATGTTCTTCCTCGTCGTTCACTTCCCAATCAATATCAGTACTAATCCTGGAAAGGAAATCAGCCGGCCCATTCTCGACACCCTTTACGTATTTGATCTCGTAAGCGAGGATCTCCAGTTCCTGTATCCATCTCGCGAACTTCCCCCGTGGGTCCTTTTGTCGTCGTAGCCACACGAGAGGGTTATGGTCAGAAAGGAACTGAATGCTAGGAGCTGCTTGTAAATACTTTCTGAATTTTCTACTGGCTGCAATTACCGCCCAGCACTCCAATTCTCCTGCTGAGTACTTTTTTGAGATGGGGTAACCGTTAGCCCTGATGAAAAGTATGCGATTGGTTTCAATCGCCCGTCTGTCCCCTCTTGGGATAATACGCCTCCAACGGCTATTGCAGAAGCGTCTACTTGTAATGTAAACTCAGAGTTCCAATCTGGGAACGCTAGCATTACAGGTGGCTTAATTAGCTTGTTTTTGAGGCTGTTGAAAGCGGTCTCAGCGGTTTCGTTCCAGATCCATTCTGCTGAATCACGTGTCAATATATATAATGGTTCTGCGATATCGGCGAATCCCTGGACATGCTCTCGGTAATAATTAACTAATCCCAGGAAACTTAATAACTCTTTCTTTGACCTTGGTCTCTCGGCTGTCTTGATGTTCTCTACGAGCCTTGGGGTGGGGTGGTGACCATCTGCTGTGATCATATGGCCGACGAATTCCCCTTCGGGATACCCGAAAGAGCATTTATCCCGCCTGAGTTGGACGTTCGCCTTACTCAATGCCTCCAAAGTGGATTTAAGGTCTGCAATGTGAGTGTCAAATTCTGATGAATGCACGCAAATATCGTCAACGTATGGGTCTGGGTGGATTACGGGTCTCAAAGTCTCGTCCATTAATCGCTGGTAGGTTGAACCACTATTTACTAACCCGAAAGGCATCCTATTAAATTCGTAAAGGCCCTTTGGGGTCGTAAACGCTGTCTTGAATTTATCTTCCTCCGATATTTCTATTGCCCAATAGGCCGAAGCTCCGTCCAAAAATGAAAAGTATGTATCACCAAACATCCGATCTAGAATATCTTTCGGATGGGGCATGGGATAAGAGTCGGTGCGCGTAACCTTGTTTAGTTCACGAAAGTCAACGCAAAACCTTCTGTTACCATCACGCTTGGACACCAATAAGACTCTGTCGCCCAAGGTGAGTTTGAAGGTCGACAAATCCCGTTAGATATCATATCCGTAACCTGACTCATAATTTCTTTTTCGACCGCCGGCGCCACTGGATAAATTCTCTGCTTAATAGGTTGTGCATCCCCTGTGTCAATCTTGTGTTTTACTCCCTTGGCGATACTCGGGCATTTTGGGTTGTCAGCAAATACGCCGGATAACTCTCTAAGCATAGTTGTCAATTTGTACTTTGTTGGTTAGATAGGCCTGGGTTAATGTTAAAGCCTGGTCCGGTACAATTATTTTCTCCTGCAACTGTACTGCTCGAGCTATTACAATCTTGGTAAGTTGGGAGAAACGATTCTGCCAAATAAGCTTTCACTAGTGGTTCAGCCCCTTCTATCGTAATGTGTGAATTCTTCCAAACGTCGCCTACGCGTACTTGATGGTTTATCCAGTCAAATTCCAAAGCCCCGAACTTAGAGAGTAAGTCTCTCCCTAAAATGCAAGTGTTTTGGACTCCGTTCAATACTTCGAAAGAGTGTTCACGGTTTGATCGTTTCCGAGGTCTAATAGAACCTCTAATCTCCCGACAACGTTTATCGGTTCTTGAGCTAAACCGAATATCTTGCTTGTAATGTTGCGCATGCGTGTTTCAAGTCCCAAATTCCGAACGGTTTGTAAATCTACGACTGAAGGACCGGCGCCGCTATCGAGTAACGCTGATACAGGTTCGCCATCTAACTTCACGGGTAAGACCACAGCCAGGTAGTCGAGTGACTGGGATTGACCAACACAAATACTTTTCGATTGTCTCCTGAAGGTTTCTTCGTAGAACAGTCCTTCAAAATGTGACCTTTCTGCCCACAGGAGGGGCACCTCTTTCAGGACAGAATCTCCACGCGTGTCTATCCCCACAAATATAGCATCCGCTGCCGCTTGCACGCCTCGATCTGCCTGTCTGTTTGGATCTCCAATTATTGGGCTGTCCCTTCAAGTAAGCGACTTGGTTTGCCGGTTCTAGACTATCGTCATTCCCTGCATCGTTTTGCTCTATAACTGCTACTTTCGTGATTGATTCAAAGTTGCGGTTTCCTCTATTCAGAGCATAGCCTTTCTCTGTTAGTTCAGCTTTAACTGACCGGATGAGTTTATGAGCGTCTGCGTGTTCTAGACTGTCGTTTATTCCGACTACCTCCGCTTTAATTCTCGTTTGGACATCTCTTGGTACTTGCGCGGCCAATAAGGAAGCGACGTGTTTCAACCCTAATTTGGCGTAGGTAGCCTTTCGTTTCAGGAGGAAGAAATATTCCCCTATGTCTTGGCCAGGTTGCCAATGTAATCGACTGACTTCCTGCATGGCTATGAAGGTGTCCATCGGGGGGTCTAGTACCAGGGTTGCCAACCTCTGAAAACAAAAAAGCGGGAGATTTTGCCAATTTTGGCGGGAGTTTTACCAAAAAGCGGGAGGTCGAAGATGAAAAAGCGGGAGAAAAGCGGGAGACTCAATATATATGCTATTTTTAAAAATCTATCATGAATAGAACGATTAATATGATTATTTACTATGTTTTGATATCTACAATTAGGAAAAAACTTGGTACTCGAAAAAAAACTGAAAATTAAAAACTACAACTAAAAAAACTTGAAAAAAAACTAAAAAGAAGAAACTTGTTGCTCGTAGGTTGACTAATTTACTTGAATAATTAAAACAAATCCCGTTATTTTACTTAATTATCATAAAATCTAAATATATAAACAATTTCCAAAAAGCGGGAGTTTTAAAAGTTTGGCGGGAGGTCGGGAGGATGAGAGAAAAAAAAGGCAAAAAAGCGGGGTGCAACTTCAGTAATAAACAACTCCAAGATTTCGTGAAGTTAGGCTAAAACACTGTATGCACACGTCTAGAACTCGATAAATGATGAAGATAGACCAAAAGAAACCCAAAATCGGACAATAATTGACAAAGTTACGGCCAAAATCAGTTATAAGCCAAACCCTATGGAGAAAATTGATTACATCACAGAAGCCTTTTATACTGTAAACAATGCTATTACAGTAGTTACTCTGATGCATACAAGCTAAATTAGACTATTACAGAACACATATCTTTATATGTGGCAATTTCAACTCTCTATTTTTAACTTTACAAATTTCTGAAGATATCAATTTGTTGACAATCATATCCTAATTATTGCCTACAACATTACTAGATATTTGAAATCAATTTTTGATTGCACCATCATCAGTTAGACTACCCGTATTTTAATAAGAATATTGATCACTTACCAAAGTAACTTCGACAAATAACTAGTACAATTATTTGATGGGGGTACGCTACCTAAACGTAACAATTAAATTAAAAGTTAACTGAGGTCGGCAAGCAAGCTAATCGTCTGTAATTAATAACTGTTGGAGCTGCTAATGGGCGTACTATCGTACATATGGATAAAATATACAAATTCCATATATTGGTATGCGCTGTCATATTGTGCTCAACCTCCTTGGAAGCGTTAATTAAGCTATAATTCTACATTAAAAATTATATTATAAATGCATTTCTAATGTAATACTTTTGGATGAATCAACTGCATTACATTTAACTCTCTCTAATAGACTAATAGTACACTTTCTAATACTCTAGTTCTCTACTGGTCCACTTCTATAATTTCTTACTTTTCTCATCGTGTTTATATGAATTTAGTGATTGTATGTGTATGCGAGATTATATTTGAATGTACTAATACTCTGACAATACCGTATATTAGTTATATTACCTTTGATGTTACTTAATTAAGACTAAATTCTTTATTAGTCCATGTTCTCTAATAGTCCACCTGTGTCGTTTTCCCACTGGTGGACTATTAGAGAGACAATACAGTACTGAAGTAAATAACTACTCTAGACAGTTGAGAATCTTGAGATATACGCAGTATTTCAGATAGCCTTTGCAAATCTGCTCACCTTTGGGTTCGCAAATTAAACTATTTCTTACCTAAACAATACTAAAATCCCTATTTGCCTAGCTGAATGGATATGGGAACGATAACAAATTTGTAGTTGATATATAGCGCACCCAGATGAAAGCCTGATAATATGATATAAATATATATATATATTCTATTATGTACTCACCCACCCTGTTTGCACTTGAATTGATATATAACTAGACAATTGTTGTAATTAATATTTTATTGATAAATTAACACATAATATATATACATATTTACAAATTTCCAACTGATTTCTTCTCTTGACCTGTATTTTCAAACATCAAACTACCAACACACAATTAACTGGTTACGGGATTATGGCCTTTTAGCTCGTGCTATGCAATGCAAATGTGGGAAGGAAATGTATGAGGGTGCCTACGCCAACTCCCAGGATGGTTACAAGTGGAAATGTCGCGCATGCAAGAGTTCCTGTTCAATCCGTTTTGGTTCCTTCTTTCATCCTTCCAAACTCTCGCTTACTTCGCTTCTCCAATTCATGTATCTCTGGTGTGAGGACATTCAGTCACATCATAAAAGGGATCCGAAACTTATATCCAGTGTTTTGACTCAGTATCTAAACGATTATATATATATTATTAAAATTCAAGTGCTGTGAGGTTGCTTGTTTGTTTGTCGGGTTGTATTAAAGTGATGAGGGAATTGAAACAGCATTTAAATAGAAACAAACTTATAAACATTACCTTATCTATCGTCTCGTCCTTGTAGTATAATTTCAAGCTATTTAGAGAATAACAAATTCCTTAAAGAATCTTAAATTATAGGATAAACCATCTAGATTTGATGACCGATTGAAGCAAGTGCAGGAGCAGTTGCTTCACTATTTGTAGATACAGTAGTGTCCGCCTAATATTAATGTCTATAAAAAGGAATGTTTCATTATTATCACCATATTTTTTATATAATTATTACTTCCAAACGGTCATTTATTGTTATAATATAAGGTATATATGTGAAAATAGCAAGTTTGCAGAGTCAAGCAGTAAAATTGTAGCAAAATAGAATTGATAAATTTGTGATTGCGTAATGAACAGTGTAATTGGAATTCATCATGAAACTTCAAAATCGTCACTTGTAGACGAATAAAGCTGTGTAGTCATTAGGAATAGCTTGTATGCATAAGAGTAACTACTGTAATAGCATTGTTTACAGTATAAAAGGCTTCTGTGATGTAATCAATTTTCTCCATAGGGTTTGGCTTATAACTGATTTTGGCCGTAACTTTGTCAATTATTGTCCGATTTTGGGTTTCTTTTGGTCTATCTTCATCATTTATCGAGTTCTAGACGTGTGCATACAGTGTTTTAGCCTAACTTCACGAAATCTTGGAGGTGTTTATTACTGAAGTTGCACCCAAAGTAGTCGGAAAATTCTAAACATTTGATATTTGGTATTTTGGACAAATGCCGACATAGGGAGTCGGACAAATGCAGGCCCCTAGTTAGTTTTTATCTCAAACAGAGATGCGTTTTTATCTCAGAATTACTTTAATGTAATCCGGATAAACACACACACACTCACAAAGAACTATTGTGCTTTTAATATATAGATTATTGTGGTCTGCTTAACCCACTGCCGGATTTGGTAGCCCGCGAGATAGGCGGGCTAACAATAGGCAATCTTAAGGATTAAGATTATCCACAAGTTGTAATTCTGGTAGTTCAATAATTGTTTTGCCATCGCGTAACGTTTCTTATTCAAGAGGTTTTGATCAAGCAGTCTATTAACGGCCACCCCAAACAATATTATGAGGGGCGAAATGATACCTATTTTAATTTGGACATACAGACTAGACTCAATTCACAGGTCTAGACTAAATTCGGTTCGCCGGGTGACCGCTTAACCGCTGCTATTATTGGTTAACTGTTACAGATTTAATTGAGTAGTTAACCGGTCTGTTAATCTAGTTAAATAATATCAATGTAATTGCGTATATAAAACACTAATTATATAAATTTTGTTAGAATATGGTAATCTTAAATCTATGCATTTCCATACGTAGTAAATTCCTATTAACCAAGGGTGGGGTTGTTAACCGTTCTGAGGCTACAAGTATGATTCATTTTGTTTATACTACAGTGTAGGACTCAGTAATCAGTGCCGGCTTAACTATGAGCGGGCCTGGCGCTAGGCGGGATTTTGGCCCCATATATGAGTGCAGGGCCGCCGAGAGGATTACCAGAGGCTTTGCGGGCCCCGGGGCAAAACAATAATGATGGGCCCCTCTGGAACCTTTCCCAAACCCAAATGTTCATTTTTACACGATTTCCTTATTTTCACGGGCCCCTCAGATCCACGGGCCCCGGGGCAACTGCCCCCCCTACCCCCCCCCTCTTGGCGCCCCTGTATGAGTGAAAATAATGAAGGAATAGATAAACATATTTAAATTGCGAGCATGAATTTAAATTATAGATTGTATATTATTTTGCCAAATCAATGAAATATAATATACCGCATATCAGAATTGTCGCCTATGTGACAATTTTGATATTTTTTTGTGTGGGCCCCCTAGAATTCATGGGCCTGGCGCATGTGCGCCAAATGCGCCATGGTTAATCAGCTACTGTCAGTAATATAAAGTATTACTCCATAATATAAGTACGTAGTACATTAACAAATACATTTCGCAATTTGGGCAAGTTAGAAACAGTGTAGTTACAGAAAATATATAATGTGGCAGGCCCGTCGTAGGCCAATTATTATTGGTGCGGCCAAGTGACGTCACTTAATTGATTCGCAGTGTATAACCCGAATTATGATGCGGGCACCTAAAATATTGGTGCGGCCTATGCCGCACCTGCCGCCCGTATTCCTACGGCCCTGTGTGGTCATTGTGGTGATGAGAAATTGATTTATGATCATCACTTCCAACAAAATTCAGATATTTTTAATTATTTATACTGTACTTCCTCGCTAATCCCAACAGAGGTGTTCCGATTCAAAGAAATTCTGTTCCGATTAGTGAAGTTATACATTTTCTATTGGCCTCTATTACATGAGATTCCGATAATTTGGATCAAACTTGTTCATACCTTTTTAAACCAAACTAAACATGTAGTAACTACCTAAATACTTGTCTGAGACTTATTAATTTATAATTCCATTGTAATATACATTGAATCTCCTGTTCGGACTAGCGAGGATGTACTGTAAGATAATTTCCAAATAATACTGCTGATTATCAACAGACCGGCTAACTGGTTAACGTTATCTGTAACCGCCAACCGATATTTAATAGCAACAGTTAAGCGGTTAGCCAGCCGGTTAACAAATCCAGCCTTGTATAAACAATAGTTAATCTGTAACCGCCAACCGATATTTAATAGCAACAGTTAAGCGGTTAGCCAGCCGGTTAACAAATCCAGCCTTGTATAAACAATAGTTAAGGGTGGGATTGGTTAATACGTACAAGTTTATCACTTCAGGTTACTTCTACACTGTTGTCACCAAAATATATCGTATTACTATGGGTAATAAGATAAACAATTATTATATACTGAACAAAATGCGTGCAAATTCACAATTTTATCCAAATATTTGTACTTCGAATTGTAATATTAACATATCGGTTAACTGATCACTAAAATCCGTAACAGTTAACCGGTATTAGCGGCGGTTAACCGAATCCAGCCTTGATTTAATATTTTCTGAAGGACGAAATGTAGCAGTAGTAAGGAATAAAAACAAAGCTGAACCTTACTAATTATGTAGTATAAATAATGTTCTACTGTGTTGATCAGCATGGGCGGTTAACCGGTTAACCGTGGCGAGAAATTGAATTGTAACCGTAGCCCTAGAATTTACAATTGAATAAATATTGGGAACAAGAAGATACTCTCCCTCCCCTCCCCCCGACTTGAGGGTGGGGACGACACCTCCCTCCTGACGCTATACAGTAAGTGGCTTAGAAATTAGTATGTATCTCAAATACAAGTTTCACTAAGTGTCTCTTTAACAACAAACAGCCCTTATTTGCAAGTAGTTAATTCTAAATTCGTGTTTAGCATATGCAATTACTTAAAATACCCGTCTAATCTCTAAGTAAATTCTAATATTGTACAAACTTGTTTACCTATATTGTCAATAACAACAATAAATATTTGTATTAGAAATTTGTGAGTGTGAAATTCGTATTCAGCATACTTGTTTACCTAGTAATCACATTTAGAAGTGAACAAATAACTGGATTCAACCTGGGATATAATTAATTTTTAACAACCCATAATATTTATTTACACATTTTCTATAAGTATGACTCAATCTCGCAAAGATGAAAATGAGACTCAATCTCGCCTAGATGAAAATGAGACTCAATCTCGCCTAGATGAAAATGAGACTCAATTTGGACTAGTCCAAAATGAGTCTCAATTTGGACTAGTCCAAAATGAGACTCAATCTCGCCTGGTACTCAATTTCGCCTGCGACATATATATCTCTATACAGGGCTCCAATTTCCCCCTGTACAATGGCCATAATCTCTACTCCTGTAGACTAGAGGAATTCCAAGAGGTATTTCCTCTAGTGTTACCAAGAGGAATTATACTAACCAAAAAGACATTGCATTCATGTGGACAATGTAGAATGCATGGCACATTATACTATCATCTCATTTATATTTATTTAAGGTTGACATAAATCAAAATAATCACTGTGGAAAGGAGAAAACATTTAATTATATAGACTGCACTGGGAATCCCTGAACGCTTGAATAGGATCTGTTAATTGTAATGGAACATTTCTAAGGGATAGACATTTTAGGACATTATTCGACTCACATTCAGTCATTTTGTCCCATCTAAAATCCCTTTACAAATGTAATAATTCCATGTTATTGTATGGCTGTATAGAGCGTCCGAAATGGTTAAAATCACTGTACTGTAATTACTGTACAGTTGGAAGGTATGTATTACAGTATTAGGGCCGTTTAACTGTGAATTATTTAATTAACCTACTGAAAATCTCTACATCACGCTTTTTGGCAATTTATAATAAACATAGCCTGACAGATTGGTATTCTTCTCGTTACTTAACGTTCGAAGGCTCCACAGACAGTTTGGTTATATTAGGGAAATAATATAGGAAATGTATTAGATTTTAGCTGTCCGCTTATCTGTTTTCAAATGACCGTTGTATCGAGTAACTTTAGCAAATTCTACTTTACAGCATACATATAAGTAGCCGAATAATAACATCATTGTTGTAGAGCAGAGAAACTTTTTGATCTGTGGCCCCCTAAGCCGTCTATTTATATCCTTGGACCCCATCTTTAGGTTTATATTAAGATAAAGTAAATTAATTGGAAATAAAATCTAGTAAACACCGGTATAATAATTTGAGCTGACAATTTCTCTATAATAGAGCTAGTCCGTGTGTAATACACCGACTCCAAATATGGGGAATTAGCCATCACTAAGGAATTGTCCAACTTCGTGGAACGCTAACATCTACAGTACCACTACTGTATTAATTGGTAATTATTGGATATCAAATTGATACAATGAAATGTTATAAATGTATGGCTAGACAGACGGAATATAATAACTGATCGGATGAATGAATTGACTCTCGAGTCCAGGGTTGATAAAAATCATGATTTTTTCAAAAGAAATCAAAAATATCCGATTTTTTTGATTTAAATCAGAGTTTTTGATTTTAATTGTTTTTTTGCAATCTATATCACACTGGCGTATATTATTTGGCTAATAGATTAACTACATTGATAATGACTCATTATCATTGTAATCTGACTCATTATCAATGTATTTCTTTTCTTTTCGCCCAAAAAACAATAGACATAAAAAATCTGATTAAAATCAAAAAAATCCGATTTTTTTAATTTAAATCAGACTTTTTTGATTTAAATCAAACAACCCTGCTCTTGACCAATTAAATTACAGTCTCAGTAGGCATTTTATAATGCACACTTACCAATTGAATGAGACACTAGTCCTTTTATACGAATTGATTGCTAGCTGCTAATCCACACTGGGATAACCCTCGAATTTAATTCTCAAAAGTATTGTCACCTTTCGGGAGGGAAAATGTGAATAATTTTCCTAGATATTAGAACTTGTTCTGAATACAGAATTATTTGCTAAATTTAAAATCTGTAGCTCTTGCTAGTTCCTCTAACAACTCTGAACAAACACACAAACAAAACCATTGCGATTTAATATATAAGATTACTCTCAAACTCCGAAATTCGGACCTCTCTTGTACTTGCACTTCCCTCAATCGGGCGTCCTTATAGATGTAATCCAGCTAATTATGTATGCATGTCGCCAATAATGGAGTTCAATGACAAATTATTATAAAAAACACAAACTAAAATTATCCACAACTCGTTAAAAGGTTTATGAATTCTGAATGATTATAGAAAATATTGATTAGTCACTTTGAAATTGCAAATGTAGTAGGCACTAGCACTTAGAAGATCCGGGAAAATTCCCAGGCACGGCACCCTCCTTAAGATAGTGCCCGGAAAGTGAGATTTGAGTTTATAGATTGCTATTATTACATGGGCACAAATTGTGTGATGATACATGCAGTGTATTATACAGCCAGTTGTAAATACGCTCATAATCCTGGTCTGATCCAATTTTCATTCCACAATAGTATATAAGAAATGGGATGCACGAATCCAAATGCGATAATAAAGATTACAGTGGTTTGTCATTTTGTACAAATACATTGTTGAGAGTAATCCCTGTACGCCTGGACAAAGGGCAAAATCTCTGGATTCCCTAGACAGTTTGCCGGTATTTTGAGAATGAATTTCATGATGTGATTAATATTAATATTAACTTCGATTCAGATTAAATGTAGAAAATCACCATTGATAAGTACTGTTTTGCCGGAAATGGCCCCCCCCTACAGATTTGGCCCGAGGGGTCCAAATCTGTAAATATCATTTTGCTTTACAGAAATGGACCCCCTTTACAGATTTGTCCCCGCTTTTCTATAATACTGCAAAGTCATTTACTTGAGTGTGTGAATACAAAATATGTCACAACCATTAGTTATTTCGTTTTAGTTTAAGATAAGTATAGGAATGTTTGTTTAGTGCATATGTTATGTCGATTTTGCCAAATGTTGATTTACTAAATCAACATGAATCAATGGAACTAAAACAAGTGTTCGACTTTGGCTATATTACTCGGATAAGCCTTATAGTAGCCTAGTAGGGCATATTAGCTAATGGATGTGGACATCCCGGACCAAAGCACCAAATTTTTTCCACGTACAGACCATTGCTTGGGCACTCGATTTTTGGTAGGATCCACTTCCGCCGGATACATTATGACCTCCATCAGGCATTTTCAAAATGGTCACTTTAATATATTCGGACAAAAGTCCGCATTCACAAACTCATGTCAAATGACTTCGTATAAGGTTATTGTATGCATAGTCGTTATCAGAACAGTGTGCGCTGTCGAAAGATGGGTCACTCGATAGGGTTGCTGTCATTTTTGAGAATGGAATGTTCAACATTCCACCGTTGTCAAGGAAACTTTTTTAATATAATATGGTCATGTGACCCCTCTAACTAAAGGAAATTCCATGCTGATTACGAATATCCTATTTCCTGATTGGATTAAGTATCACTATAAAAGTTATATTACATTTGGTGGTTCTCAGGAGCACCAAATAATCTGCTAGAGAAAAGAGTGGTAAAGCAAGGTTGAAACCTCTCGAACCGAATATCAGTATTCATGAATAGTTGCTCTACAGAATACGAATACTGATATTCGGTTGAGTAACCGAATACGAATACTGATATCAGGTTGAGTAACCGAATTTCAACTATTCGGCAAATAATATTTGGTACAACCAAATATATCAGTATTCGGTTTCAACCTTGAGGTAAAGGTATTCGAAGAAAGGTTGCAAGTAAGAATAAGCTCCCAAGAAATTGGACTGATTTCTTACTTGATCCAACTAATAATGAAGAACTGTTTGCATTTCTTTCCAACAAGATTGACAATGTGAATTGTCCCGGAGGCAAATAAATAATCATCACGACTGGTGCCACAGCTATTCTTCGAGCATTTGATCGTTCTATTGCACGATGTGATCATGGGGAAGATGACACCAGATTGATGATCCATTTACAGAATGCCCTTCTCAATAGCTGTACTAATTACTAAGTGTCTAGTGCTCACAATTGACACGGATGTAGTATTGGTGATCCTTGTTGGAAGGTTACACCACTTGATTACCATAAGCAAAGATGTGAACATTTTCGTTAGCTTTTTGGTACAGGAAAGAACTTTTACATACTATGATATCAATGCAATCTACGAAGAACTAGGAAGGGAGAAATCTATGGCCCTTCCTGTTTTCCATTGTTTCACGGGATGTGAAACTACATTTGCATTCTTTGGGAGAGGCAAGAAGTCAGCATGGGATGCATCGGACTGTTATCATGATGTGACAGTTGCCTTTACCTACATGGCACTCAACCCTTATACAAAAGTAGAATTCGATGTTCTTCATTTCAGCTGGTGGAACGCTTCACTGTTATTCTTTATGATAAAGCAAGTTATTTGCAGTATGTGGATGAAGCAAGAAAAGAAATGTTTTATCAGGAGAAAACTATGGAGAGAATACCGCTGGACCAGAGATGCAGCGGCCTGGAAATTGCATGGACCGGACCGGACAATCAGAATTTTTTTCTGGACAGTCAGGACCGGTCCAGACCGTATGATCAAAATATTGGATTGGAAATAGACCGGTCCAGATCGCACTTGAAAATAAGCGGACCAAACCGACATGAGACCGGTCGGTCCGGTCTTGATGATAAATCCCAATCATCGGTTCCTGTATGGAATAGTTTACCTGTGGTTTCAAAGGCATACAGTGAATTAGTAAAATGTAGTTTCAAGAGTAGAAGTGACTGTGGCGGTAGATGCGCATGCAGAAAAGCGCGTTGGAAATGTACAGAACTTTGTAGTTGTAACTGTGAAAAGAAATATTTTTAGTGACATGGTACGAACCATAATTTAGTATACCATTACAGTCTTCACACAATTCTCACTTTATTACTTTTAGTAGCTAATCAATAACCACTAAATGTAATATAACTTTTAAAGTGATACTTAATCGAATCAGGAAATAGGATATTCGTAATCAGCATGGAATTTGCGTTAGTTAGAGGGGTCACATAACCATATTAGATTAAAAAAGTTTCCTTGACAACGGTGGAAGGTTGAACATTCCATTCTCAAAAATGACAGCAACCCTATAGAGTGACCCATCATTCGACAGCGCACAATGTTCTGATAACGACTATGCATAAAATAACCTTATACAAAGTCATTTGACATGAGTTCGTGAATGCGGACTTTTGTCCGAATAATATTAAAGTGACCATTTTGAAAATGCATGGAGGTCATAATGTATCCGGCGGAAGTGGATCCTACCAAAAATCGAGTGCCCAAGCAATGGTCTGTACGTGGAAAAATTTGGTGCTTTGGTCCGGGATGTCCACAACCATCCAAAATATGGGCTTAAGCTGCCCTACTATTAGTTTTATTGCATTTTGTTAGAATTAGCTTCATCCAAGTATATACCTAAGTATACAACTTGTATGAAGTAAATTTACTAGAATTAAAAAATATTCCAGGGTGATTTTGCAAAATCAACGAATAAAATATGTCGATTTTATAAAATCAACATTTTTTATTAGTCGACTATTTGACAAAATCGACATGACACATACATAACATGACTAATAATAGTTAACTAATAACAAGTATAATATTTTAATTATCTAACAGTTTACACGCAGCTAAGATATATAATCAGTATGGGTACAAACATATACGATACCAGGGTTTCATCTAGGCGTACGCGATGCGCCTACAGGCGCGTAATTTTGGAAAGAAATTTTTCTAGGCGCGCGAAATTCGAGAGATGCTCCCATAGACGTAATACAAATTGAGTATTTTAGGCGCGTGTGAGCGAGCTCAAACTTAATCTAGGCGCGCAGAAAATTTTGCCTAGATGAAAGCCTGTACGATACAATTGATTCTTCCGACAAAGCTAGAGTTAATATTTGGGAGAACTTGCATTAGCTTGGGCTGTACTATACCATCATATGTTAACATTTATCATTCAACAATATATATTTTTGCAATTACGAGCCCTTCAGTCTCGGTCGCTTCGCGACGGTTCGGCGCTTCTCGCCTCAACTGACGGCCGCTACGCGACCTTTTATGCCATGAGATCAATTATTTATTTGTATAAATCTGCTTGGCGTATTAATATATATTCCCCACAAAGTCATCTTAGTGGCCTTAGTTCTTAGTTGATTCGTATCCGCGCGCCTAAAATTATGGACCATTTCAAATTATAAAATAGTAATTGAAATCTGTGGCTGGTAATTATACGTAATTAATTAATTCAGTAAATTGTATTGCAAAGTAATTTCCTAACCCTGGATTTAACTTCTGCATAATAATTAAATGTGACAAAATTTTGTGTCCACTGAATCAAAATTGTAAGAGCTGAAATAAAATTAGTTCCTACATGACTTTAGGATCCCATAATCGGTATACATGTGTCTCATTTTATGTTGTTTTGTCATTTAAAATTGTGGGCGAATCGGATAAAAACTGAAAGAGTTATTCCCAAATATGTGCTTTTATGACGTCATAATCCCATTATTTCGTTTAGAAAACCAATAGATCGTTGTCAGCGTGTAAAATTACCCCTGCATGCAAATTTTTATATCTCTAGAGTATATGCTCTTTCCTATTAATTCTGGACAAACACACAAACAAAGGACAATTGTGTTTCAATATAGAGATAGATAGATAGATAGTAGATAGATAGATAGATAGATAGATAGATAGATAGATAGATAAGTAATTCAACTTTGTTACTGTAACAATGTTGCACAATGTATGTTTGGTTTGGTGCAATTTAGTTGCAACAAGTGAATGAATTTGCAGTATTATAGAAAAGGGGGGGTCCATTTCTGTAAAGGGGGTCCATTTCTGTAAAGAAAAATGATATTTTACAGATTTGGATCCCCCGGGCCAAATCTGTATGGGGGGGCCATTTCCGACAAAACAGTATACATAAGAGATTATACAATTAATGCATTCAGTATTAATTGGAGTGTAAATAGTATGCCTGCAGATCAGGCTTGTCAAAAGGTCCCGCATTGTCAGGTCAGGTCAGGTCAGGTCTTATATACAATATTTACGGTCAGGTCAGGTCAGGTCTTATATACAATATTTACGGTCAGGTCAGGTCAGGTCTTGATGGAAAAAAATTCATACAGGTCAGGTCAGGTCAGGTCTTTCACATTCTCAGGTCATTTTCAGGTCATTTCAGGTCATTTTCAGGTCATTTCAGGTCATTTTCAGGTCATTTTCAGGTCATTTTCAGGTCAATTTCAGGTCAATTTCAGCAGGACTTTCATGAGTCACCGAGTCAACTGACTCGCGTCACCGAGAAATCTGACTCGTGACAAAATTCAGTGACTCGAGTCTGACTCGATGACTCGTAGTGACTCGCGAGTCATCGAGTCAATCAAATGAAAAGCCCTGAATTTCAGGTCAATTTCAGGTCAATTCAGGTCAATTTAAGGTCAATTTAAGGTCAATTCAGGTCAAAAAAGTTCAGGTCAGGTCAGGTCAGGTCAGGTCAAAATCATGCAAGATTAGGTTCAGGTCAGGTCAGGTCAGGTCAAGGCATTCAGAAAATAGGTTCAGGTCACTCAAAGGTCAGGTCAGGTCAGGTCATGACCTGACCTTTTGACAAGCCTGCTGCAGATAGCTTCCGAGATTTAAAGTGTATAAATTACAACACAATGATGATTTTTGTTTTTGTTTGTTCGGATTGATTGAGGAACTGGCAAGAGCTAAAGAATTGAAATTTGGCAGGAGAGTAGGGAATACTGTATCTAAAAACAATTTCTAATAGTATCTAAAAAAATATTCACATCTTCCCTCCCTAAAGGTGCCAAAACTTTAGCCAATTAAATTCGTGGGTTTTTCCAGTATGGATTAGCAGCTAGTATTCAATTAGTATGTAATTAAATACAACGGCATTTTATTTGAAAAGGCATGTATTTGAAATATAAGCGAGGGTTGTAAGAAGGCGCGTAGCTTTGACGAGCAGCTCGTTTAGTATAAAATAGAGTTTATATTATTAATTAAACTTACATCTAGCTCTTCTTTGAATTTAATCTAAAACGAAAGATAATTATAAACTCCGTTATGTTATCAGGAGTACAAGACATGTACAGTTAGACATATCATTTAAGGAAGTAAGAGGTTAAGATCAACTGAAATAATATTTGCAGGCGTATGGAATATTGAATCTATTTTTGAATCAATTTTTGAACAAATTTGAATATCTGAAGAAAATATTCACGTCTTCCCTTCTAAAAGATGACAAAACTTTAATAATTTCCAAGCTTTGTCCCAGCATGTATTAACAGCCAACATTCAATTAGTATCTATACCAGTCGTGCCGAATCTTTTTCAGCTGCAGCTACCCTATTGCTACACATACGATTCAGTGGCACACTAAATTTGAGATTGGGGAAGATTCAGTTGCGGATACAGGGTACTACTTATAGGGTGTCAAGAACAATAGGAGCTAGCGGTGGTTTTGTGGGGCTCTGGAGCCTACCCCAGAATTTTTTTAAATTTAAGACACTGAAATATCGACCTACAGCTTTTCTTGACATTTATATAACAACAGTTTTAACTATATAGTCTTAATTAGTCACATTATTATTTATTCATTTTGAGACAAAATTCAAGATACCAAATTAGAATGATAGATCTGAAATATAATTATAGTATTCCAGTATAAAATGTAACCCCTATTGTCGATAAATAAGAAATAATGTTTCCATTACGAGATTTAACATTTTCTGTATAAGATAGCATATTTACAATTATTATATGGATCTGATCAGAATGGAAAATCTCAACTCTCATTTCAAAAAAATATTAGGGATGCCATGCCACCTATCCCAACCGTGGATTTTCTCGGGGCAAACCGATTGGGAACCACTGATCTATACAGTCAACCCCATTATATCTAAGTCCAAAGGAACCTAGATATAAGCGACTTTCGATATACCGTATTACTTGAATAAGGGCTTCGGCGCACATTGTTTGGTGGGCCAATTTAATCCTGAAATATTTAGAAAATCCATCAAATAATATGTATTACGATGGGTTATAATGGTTGTATATACACTCCAGTTATGTACTAATGTCTGTTAATTTACCATACCAATGACATTTTTATTGATCTGGCGCTCATTCGAAGGAATACAGTATGCGGGTTTTCATTGTTGCACCTATGTCTAAATCGTACAATTCGCACAATCTCACGTGCTCAACTGCATTCTGTTCTGTACTTAACTCAAATGAATTTCGAAAAATTTGTATGTCGCTCAATTTCACTTTCTCTCAAATAAGTTAGCTTGAATTAGTGTTGATGGAGAGAGTTTCTCTCAAATGGGGAAAGGCCAATAATATTAGTTTGTTTATTATAGTTTACGACATTATGTCTACATAATTGACTCAATTATGTAGGCATATGGTCGTAAACTATAATAAATAAGGCAACACGAGAGTGTTGCATTATCTCTCGATTAAATTGAGAGATAATGCAGCACTCTCATGTTGCCTTAGATGCTCAGTTACATCCAATATGCACATTTAACTACAGCTGATTAACTAACCTAATATTCGTAATCATTTATGTCGCTGGAGTCCTAGAAGATTGATTGAAAATATTGTTAGGATCACATATCTTTAAAGCTTAATATGAATATTTCCCGATTATGAAAGGTTTGTAGCCCCAAATTAATCGTTGTAATCACAATTATATTAATTAAGGTTCTTTAAATTTGTGGTATGAAGGTGATTTTGGTCCCATCAGGGTTCATCATTTACGAACCTCGTAGGAATCTGACCCGCAAGTAGTAATTTTATTATTATGAGCACGTTTCACTTACTCGTGCTGCGCGCCTGCGGACACAAACTGTTCGCAACAAGCATCCTTTCGGACGCCTCGAGGGTCCAAATTAACTATTAACTGTTGTCGTATGCAAAAGCATACTCTATCATATGCAGTGATCCCAAATCTATTGCGGGGGAGAATATTTTCTATTACACAAAATGTAATTTATGAGATTAATTAGCGTATGGAAGGAATTAATATGGGGCAATCAATTTAGATACAGTCAACTCCGCTTAATAGAGCCACCTCGGGACCAGGTTGTTTTGACCCGATTAAGCGGAGAAACCGATCAACCGAAAATATTGTAAGCCAAACTGTAATTCTGTCCTATAAATCCTGTGAAATTAAGACCCAATAAATCGGAGAAACTGATTAACCTGTGGCTCTATTAAGTGGAGTTGACTGTATTTATGTTTCAAATGGCAGCTAAACATCCTTTGCCTTTCTTCTTTTTCGACTGATCAATTCTTTCTTTTCGAACATGCATATTATCACGCAGTGCATGCAGTGGCGTAGCTAAGGTTTCGGGGGCCCCGGTTCAAAAGTATGTGCTGGGGCCCCTGGCCTCACTAGTTCAAATTGGAGTAGTAAATCATAAGTAAATCTGGGTTCGGAAATGGCATTTCCAACATTTTCACGAAGTATGATTGAAGTATATCTGCATATGGAGAATTTTGGAACCATTGCATACCTTCTAACCGTTCAGGGATTCCCTGTACAGTACAGGAATTTTAACCATTTTGGCTTTCTGTACAGGCGTACAGGGATTTATTCCATTTGTACAGGAATTTTAATTTACTTATTATGATTCAAATAATGCCTATAAATGTCTATAGTGATGATAGTATATTCTGCCATGCATTCTGCATTGACTACATAAAGGCACAACTGGTTTATATATTTATTCAAGCGTACAGGGACACACGACAATAATTAACTGCCAGTGTTCCTTGAGTAGTACCGATGGAGTATGAAGATTCATCTCTACTCGTGGTACATCCAAGGATGTTGCGAGGACCCAATGGGTATATCTAATCATGGTGGGAGATAAGAATTAAGGTTGCAGTGTATTAGAGAACTTAGTGTGTTCGCGAACACACCATTACTAGTGTTTGGTGTGTTTGCGCAAGCATCAAATTATTTCGTGTCTTCATGAACACACAAAATTTAAACGGTATGTTAGAGTGCCACATATAATGTGGGTAGTTTTTAATGAAAATATTACACTGGTATACATATATTTTGATGAATTGTTATGTGCAATAATTTATTATTCTTTATATATTCTTGGCACATCCTACGCCATTTTTACCCTTCTCAAGGGTCTGTGAAAATCTTTACACAAAAAGTTGGTATTTTTCTATTTTCTCTTGAAATTTATATTTAAATTTTTTGTTGTAGAAAATGCACTTGCTATTGAACCTCCTATAATTATTTCTACATGCAACGAATATCTTTTACGCATTCACTGTTATTTTTCTTTAATTCTGTTATTCGTATTCATTGTTTCCTGCTTCATTAGATTTCTATTTTGTGGATTTTAGCCGTGTAATGCCTCGAAATTGCAGAAATTCTCCCGAATTTTTTTGCTATGTTTGTGGAAAGTATACCACTATTGATCAAAGGCAATGTAACACGAAATCCGTGAAGCGCTTTTATTTTGCGTACTTTGGCTACAATCTTGGTGATCAAGACAAGCTATGGGCTCCTCACAGTGCATTTAAAACATGTGTAGAAATTTACGCTTGTGGTATGCAGGGAAGCGAAATAAGATGTCATTTGCAGTTCCAATGAAATGGAGAGAATCGACATGCTGTGCCACAGATTGTTATTTCTGTCTTACTAATGTAGATGGTATCACGAAGAAAAACAAAGGGCAGTGTTGTATATCCTAATGTCCCGTCAGCAATGAGACCAGTTCCGCATTCAGAAAATTTGCCTGTCCCAGTTCCATCGGTGGAAATGTTTGATACAATCAGCGATAGTGATGGAAGTGGGGATGAGTTTGAGTTCATCCCACGACAAAATGAAAAGTTGCCTCAGCCTTTTGACCAAAATGATCTTGATGACCTAATCCGAGATCTTTATTTGTCGAAATCAACATCAGAGATTCTTGCTTCACGTCTGAAAGAGAGGAATCTGTTACTTCCAGGAACGAGGAATACAAAATATCGAAATAGAGAGCAAGAATTTCTTCAGTTTTTCAAAATACAGGATTCACTTGTATTCTGTGTAGATGTTCTTGGTCTTGTAGAAAATATTGGAGTCAAGTATGATCCAGTTGAATGGCGCTTATTCATTGATACATCGAAAAGAAGCTTGAAGGGAGTGTTGCTCCACAATGGAAACAAGCTAGCGTGCATTCCAGTAGCACATTCTGTCCAACTGAAGGAGAGCTACGACAACATGAAACTCCTCTTAAATGCTCTAAATCACTCCTTACTTCAATGGTTGATTTGTGGAGATCTCAGTCATTTCTTTACTTCTCGGACAGCAAGGTGGATACACAAAGTATCCATGTTTTATGTGTCTGTGGGATAGTCGCGCAGACGCAAGACATTACGTCCAGAAGATTTGGCCAACACGTGATGAATTGGCTCTTGGAGAACACAATGTTGTAAATGAGCCACTAGTTGAGCGAAAAAATGTGTTGTTGCCACCTCTTCACATAAAACTTGGACTAATGAAAACCTTTGTGAAAGCGTTAGCTAAAGATAGTGCAGGTTTTTTATACCTTGTCCAAAAATTCCCTGCAATTTCAGATGCGAAGATTAAAGGAGGTATCTTCGTTGGACCACAAATTGGAGAGTTGTTTAAAGATCATGTATTTGTTGCTAATCTAAATAATTTAGAAAGTAAAGCGTGGCTCAGCTTTCAAAACGTGGTTGAAACTTTCTGGGTAACCACAAAGCAGACAATTATGTTGATATAGTTGAGGAGCTTGTAGAGAATTATAGAAATATCGGCGCAAGAATGTCAATAAAAATTCACTTCCTTAATTCTCATTTGGACTATTTTCTCAACAATCTTGGCGCATTAAGCGAAGAACAAGGGGAGCGATTTCATCAGGACATCAGCGAGATGGAGATCAGATATCAAGGGAAATTGAATTGTAATATGATGGCGGACTAATGCTGGTGTTTAAAACGTTCAATACCAGATTTTGTGCACAAAAGAAAATCAAAGAAACGACAATTTATAGAAACTTGAATTTGTAGCTGTTGCTAACAATCATATGTTTGAAATGGATGTGATTACAATTAGGTAGATTGAACTATATTGTTAATTAAGTTATATTAATAAATGATTTTCTTTAAAATATTCAAACCTAAAAATATAAAAATTCATACCCGTTGTGAGAAAACGGCTTTTAGAATTGAAATCAGCTTCTCAAACTTTGTTAAATCCAGGTATTAGAACAAGATCATCATCAAAATATTTTTGTCTTGTATATCAGTGAATTATTAGAGTATACTACTAAAGACTGTTTTTCTGCTCAGGCGTTATACACTAGTGCTCTATTGTCATAATTAGGAAAAGTGCCACTGATCTGTACTGGGTTTAGTACATAAAAGGGTTCAATACCAAGTATTACAACTCATCATACTACAATCGGACTTGCACCTATTGAAGCCTCTACTACCATAAACCATCTCCAGGCCTTGCATCTAACCAACATCCAACCATCAGTGTTCGTTGGAAAAGATTCTCTTTTCTACTATAAATATATAGTTCACTTAATATAATTCCATCAAAACGACCCACATTATATTTGGTGTGTTCGGGAACACATCAAATATTTTGATGCGAACGCAAACACACCAAATAATAATGGTGTGTTCGCGAATACGCTAAGTTCCATAATACACTGCAACATTAATACGGAGTATGCGACTTCAACATGCTTGAATCTCTTCGAGTCAGCGTCCAGCATTCTGTCTTGTTGCTTCTCCTGACAGCGCTTGATACCATATCTCATCTTGTTGCACTCTTCTCTTCTGGATTAAAAGTCACATGCGAGACACACTACAATGCTTCCTATAATCCTTCTCGCTCATACCTTGTGGATGAAGCAAAAACAGAGTGGGCTGAGTGTGCACCAGGAGTTTCTTCTCCACAAACAACACAGTCGCGACTGAAAATCGATCAATTAGGTTGAATAGGATCTGATGAAGTAAACGGAGAACCAATAAATGCGTAATAATTGAAAGCAAGTAATTCATCTAGAAGCTGGTTTTCGGAGACAAAGGAATTTAATAGAGGTGCTGGAGCTAACTACCCTCGGTCCAGTAATATTATTATGTAAATTTTATTGTTTCTAATATTATCAAATACTAAAAAAACTAAATTACAGCTGTGCAGACAACATGTTCCTTTGAAGGCGCTATCTTTTGGTGGTGCCTCCTAAAGAAAATGCGTAGGAAAATCTGTATTTAAAATTTTCTGTCATGTCATCATCAATATAAAGATGTTAAATCCTTTGAGAGAGGTGTTTCGTAAGGTAACGATCCTAGTTGCGTAGAAGGTTTCCTTATACACTTAGTACAATTCATTTCATAATACGAGCCATTCGGTCTCGGTCGCTTTGAGACGGATCAATGCTACGCACCTGAAGTTAACGGCCGCTATGCAGCCTTACTCTTCACCCTTTCTGCTATGGAAAATGATCGAAAGGGACTTTATATACATCCCTTTATAAGATTTCTATAGTTTTACCTTATTTTTCATATTCTAAATTTATAAATGCTAAATTCGAGTTCAGCATATTTGTTTACCTATTATAACATTTAGAAGTTAGTTTCTCTCTCATATATATTGATGCGGTTTCTATTCCGAAACCATTTTAATACAATCCGGACAAACACACAGACACACACACACACACAAACAACAATTGAGTCTTAATTATACGAGCCCTTCGGTCTCGGTCGCTTTGCGACTGTTCGGCGCCTCAATTGACGACCGCTGCGCGGCCTTACTACAGCTTGAAACCATAGGCGTCGGAAATGGGCCCGCCGGCCCAATCGATTCTGGGGCCGCTACATTTAAGGCATCACTTATTAGCACAACTATGGGCCGGGTAGAGCCGGGTAGACCCTTCGGGCTGCCCTGCCCATGCCGGGTGGCCGGGTGGGTCCGACGCCTATGCTTGAAACTACTCATTACACGTCTATGTGGTGTAATAAATATATTCCTCAATCCTCATAATTCCCCTTAATTAAAATGAATGTTACGAAATTAATTTGTTTGGGAAATTCAAATTCTCATATTAATAGCTCAATAAATTTCAATTGCACGATAAGGAAGGATAGCTCGAAACCAAATAATACTAAAAGAAAAACATGCAATAGAAGAGACAAATGATTGATTGGTTAAATGAATTTATTTTCAATCAATCAAATTGCAGCCTCAGAAAATCTTTCTATTAAGCGCAATCTATTTATACTAATTGATGAAGTCTGCTATTTCATACTAACAAACCCTCGAATATAATTGGCTAACATATTTTGTCACCTTAAAATGTGAATATTTCTCTTAAAAAAACAATACATCGTTGTCGCAATACAAAATTACCCTGTATACAAATTTTCAGCTTTCTAGGACTCGTACTCTTTCCAGTTAATTCTGGACAAACAAATAATTTAGATTTAGGGATAAAATAATAGCTGAGTAGTCAACATTTTGACAGTACATGTTGATCTGAGATCTGAGTATATTTATTTAAGCTAATTAGTATAAATAATTATTTAATTTATTTATAATTTAACAAAACTTTCAATTTTATTAAGTTTAATTAGTATTTGAATAACTATTAATTTAAATTGGATAACCGCAATAAACAAAGTGGAATATATCTAATATTATTAAAACTCGATTGTTATGTGTTTGTGTGTTTGTGTGTTTGTGTGTTTGTGTGTTTGTGTGTTTGTGTGTTTGTGTGTTTGTGTGTTTGTGTGTTTGTGTGTTTGTGTGTTTGTGTGTTTGTGTGTTTGTGTGTTTCTGTATTTCTGTGTTTCTGTGTTTCTGTGTTTCTGTGTTTCTGTGTTTCTGTGTTTCTGTGTTTCTGTGTTTCTGTGTTTCTGTGTTTCTGTGTTTCTGTGTTTCTGTGTTTCTGTGTTTCTGTGTTTCTGTGTTTCTGTGTTTCTGTGTTTCTGTGTTTCTGTGATTCTGTGTTTCTGTGTTTCTGTGTTTCTGTTATAATAGGCAAACAAATGATATTATAATAGGTAAACAAGTATGCTGATTTCGAATTTCGTATTTATCAATTTTTCATATGAATTTTTTTAGTTTTGTTTACACAAATAGGTAAACAAACAAATGAAAATTCAAAAACAACCAAGAAGTTTGCTTTCAACGGGTTTTATTGGTAAACAAGTATGCTGAACACGGATTTAAACTATGGAAATCTTATAAAGGGATGCATATAACAGGAGCGGATCCAGGGGAGGGGTTTAGGGGGTTGCAACCCCCCCCTTTTGTGTTGAGTGGTAACTCTATCGCATTACTTTGTGAGTTTCCATTCTACCACAGATACTTGTGCTGCACCTCATGATAAGAAACATATACCATGCATTCGTACAGTCGAATCCAAGGCGACTGTTTCAAGCTTCAATGTTGTGAATAGATTTGTGCTAGAAACTAATAAGTAGTATCTAAACTAGTATTTGGATAAGATAACTAACTTTCGCAATAACGCTGTGATAGTAGTAAAAGAATCAATTGAACAACATAATAAAATTGGATAATAATAGTATGTTTGCTAGTCATAAAATGGCATCTAAAATCATCTCCAGATGTATAAGGGTCGATATTTTTCTGGGGAACACGCCCCCAGACCCCCCTTGGAAATGCTCGCTTATGTATTAACAACCCCCCCTTTTAAAAAAATCTGGATCCGCCCCTGTATAACGTCCCTTTCTACCATTTTCTATGGCACAAAGGATGAGGAGTAAGGCCGCATAGCGGCTGTTAACTTGCGTAGTACCGAATCGTCGAAAAGCGACCGAGGCCGAAGGGCTCGTCTATAGATTAAATACAAAGTGAATTAATTAGAATTAAAAAGGACTGTTTAACAAAATAATTCTCTCAGAAGGAAAGATGCTCACATAATCTGTCGTTATTATGGAAATAAAATCTAAATTTTCAATAAGAAATTTGAAGGCTACTCGATATCACAAGTTGAAACAATCGAATTAGATTTACACTTTCGATTGAACTAAACTGTTGGTAAACAAACGAAATTTGCAACTCAATTATGACACAAACGAAACCCAAATTGAAAATTCGTGCACTATGAAAAGGTGTATAATTAAATTCTCTATCGAATGTATATAAATTCGGGCTCTATATATTGTTCTTGTTTCACATTAAATATGTGCAAAAATTTGTTCAAAAGATTTAATCAAACGTCGTGATCTGTAACCCATTAGACACCTATCCTGAAACTTTCATCAAATTCTGTTCTGTGCTGAGGATACGGACTAATAATAATACTATACCAAGGAAGTCGTTTCACTACTGGGCCACCATACTATAGTATAGTCGGCACAGCCGCACAGTAACACGTAATAAATAACCAAGGCACTCAATACAATACTGGGCCACTATACTTACGTTATCGCAGCCACGTACCACAAGTGGAACGTGGTACCGACACTTATGCCACTTGATGGATATTCGATAAAAATTACTTAAAATCATAATATTATGTAATTTAAAACTGTAGCAAGATATTTAGTCATTTCAGAGTAGTTTAGATGCCGTTATTAAGCTACAAGAAACATATTGTATCTGGAAACACTTTTTGGTCGATTAGTGCATAATTGAATTTAAAATAATGTAAATCAGTTGTATTTTTGTAATCTGGGGACCTTAGGGTATCTTATGAGACAAGTGACAACTCAATGGAAGCTGAAATTTCATTGGTTAAAATTATGCCTGTTTAGAAACATTTAATTGTTATTTTATTTGATACACAATTGAATTATACCAATAAAACTGGAGTCATGAAGATTGCGAAAACACTGCAATCTGATTGGTCATGGTCTGTACAATCGCAAAGTGTGAATTTATGCTTATGGTAAATTGAAAAATATGTATTCAATTGACTTAAAATACCATATTCGGATTCTTCATACACCAAATCCCAGATTAAACGTATTAACTGTATTTCTAACAGCACTGTAACCTTTGGTAATTCTCATTGAAATGTATTTGAAATTGCAAAAATCATATATTTCGTGTTAACTCCACGAGAAATGTAGATAGCTCTTAAAAACTCCTTATTTAGGGTGGTTGGATACTCCTAGGCGAAAAATGTTCTGGTTCAGATCTGTGGAGAACTCTCAGAGGACAGCCAATTAAATTCCTGTGCAACGCATTTCCCTTAGGAGGCACTACGTTTGATGGTTGGATAACTAGTAGTGCCTACAAAAGAAATACAGTAAATAACTGCTTGAAATAACTAATGGAACACAAATATCTGAATGGTTGCTTTAATATACTCTCGACCAATTAAATTAATTCCTCTGTTAGGGATTCTACAATGCACACTACAATTGATAGAAAATCATTTTATACAAATTAAGACTACGCGATAATCCATACTCTGCCAACCCTCGAATTTAATTGCTTAATGGTTTTGTCACCTTCTGGGATGGAATTGTGAATTATCAAAAATCGTAACCCCAGGGGAAAATTAGACGGTAACTCCGCACCTACAAGCCAAGTTACAGTCCTCAATATATAAAGGTGTGCCCAGGCACCGTCTAAGGAGAAAAAATCAAAATTGAAGCTGTGCCGACACATGTTCCTTTAGAGGCACTAAGATAAATAATAAATAACAACCTCACAGGGTGTTATCCAGGCGTGCTGGGCGCGCCTAAAGGAGCGTAATTTGGCAGGATTTTTATCTAGGCGTACAAAAATCGATTCTAGGCGTACAATATCGAGAGTTGCTCCCACAGACTTAATACAAGATGACTAATCTAGGCGTACAAAATTAAAACTGAACGAGCTCTAACAAAATCTAGGAGCGAGGTAATTTTTCCCTGGATGAAAGCCTGCAACCTCATCAATCGGGTCTGTTAAATCTTCAGGATTTTATGATATTAAACTTAAACTTAGTGACTTTGTAATCTTAATAAAATAAAAATACAATTACTAAATTCGCTCAACAAAAGTAATACAAACCAAAATTGGCCGAACAAAAGTTAGAGGCAATTGGCGTCACTCTTATAATGCACTACAAGGCCAAATGGATTTGTGCAGCAATAATCTGTGAACATACATTGAAGCTTCCAATAGCGAAATACCATGTTTTCATAAAACGATATGTTAAGTGTAATATAATTCTTAAACTTTTGAAATTACATTTTAATAGAAGTGTAATCTGTCGTTTTCATGGAATATAGAATCTTAGTTTCAATTAGTAAATAGAAGCCTACTCGATCTCAAAAGTTGAATCAACATAATTATCACAAGTTGCAACAATAGAATTAGAATTAACACTTTCAATTGAACAGAAGTGCTAGTAAAAATGGAATTTGCAACTCAATTCTGGCACAAACTAAGCCCAATTTGAAAATTCGTGCACTGTGAAAAGGTGTAGAATTAATTTATCTATCAAATGAATTACATTGAATATTCGGGCACTATTTATTGTTCCTATTGTACATTAAACAGGTGCGAAAATGTGTCCAAAAAAAATTAATCAAATACCGTGACCCCAGGTGCGCCTGTTATGATAGTTTTAGTTCTTAGTTAATTTAATAGAAGTGTTTAACTCATTAACTATTACTATATAACGAGCTAATTAATTTATAAAATTTCTGATCATTAGGAGGCAATCAGAATATGTATATACATTCTGATGACAGATTTGAATTTCTCATGATGGAAAGTCCAAGTGCATAATTTCAAATCATTACTATCATTTCCTACTGAAATACAGTCACATACTCGTATGTGTCACTAATGCCACAAGTGGCACATGGCAGAGTCATTATACCCCTCATGGACATTAGCTAAAATGACTTGAAATTCTCAATATCTTTCAATTTATGACTATAGTAAGATATTAACATGGCGAATAATTCAGAAGTATGGTATAGAGAGGGCGATCTCGCGAAATGTAACATTTGTAATGCAGTAGCAATCAGGGTTGTATCAACTCATTTTGAGTTGGCAGAATCAACTCATTTTCTTGAATGAGTTGAATGAGTTGGTGACAGCAAAATGAATGAGTTGAATGAGTTGGTAACAGAAAAATGAATGAGTTGAATGAGTTGGTAGACAAAAAATGAGTTGATACAACCCTACTTCCGACCATGGCCAGACAACTTTCACTTTGTCGTAACATTAATGCGTAGGGAGATCCAAATTTGGCCGGATCACTTTTGAGAGCCGACCGACGCAGCTGTAAATGTATTATTAAACTGAAGATTTAAGATATACGTTAGTTACAATTAGTTTAATAAAAATGAGTTGGCAGAATCAACTCATTTTCTTGAATGAGTTGAATGAGTTGGTAACAGCAAAATGAATGAGTTGAATGAGTTGGTGAAGGAAATTTGAATGAGTTGGTAGACAAAAAATGAGTTGTTTTGCCAACTCAAAATGAGTTGATACAACCCTGGTAGCAATACAACACGAAATCATTGCCGTTCTAAGCGACAAGTTAGTTTCAACGAGACTATCGAAACAGTTAGTAAGAAACGCCGAATACAGCCAGATATTGCACATTACAGTCAACTCTCTTTATATCGATGTCTAGGGTACTCTATACAGACTATACTCCTTCGGTATAACCGTGAATTAGTTATAATCAGATGAAAATAGATTCATTTTGTACGCTGGGTGAAGCATCAAATTTCGCTGTAAACGGGCATATCGATAGATCCGACTTCGATATCACGGGAGCTGACTAATGGAATTAGCAATGATAGCTTTCTCAATATCACAAGTTCCGTTCCTGCATCTGAATTTAACGATAATTGAATCAACGAAAATACATTTATTTATCCACTATGTGGCGCGAAGTTATGGGAGAGCGAAAAGCTTTCCAGTAGCACTAAGAAATATTACAAGTTATCCCTCTGTTATGCACAGGGGAAGGAGGTTCTACCCCTCTTAGCCTCACCGCCTGAGATGCTACTGTATCTGCTGACTACTGCTGACAAACGAGGGAGAGAGTTCAGGGATCAAATTCGAGGGCTACAACTCAGCTCTGGCCTTTGCTTCGCTGGGAGTAAACCTCGATAAGGAACTTGCTAACGCGAGACGTGGCGTGTACACCTTCCGTATCTTGGGAGTTGTACACCATTACATCGTTCATTTGACACCAAGAGAAGGGAGAGGCTCCCTCATTTTCCAAGATATACATCCATGATGGGACAGCTGAGGGCGAGATAGAAAACCGCCAGCGGCATCTGGGAGAGGCATCTCTGCTAGAACTGAAAGCTCTACAGGCGTAATACACGAGGTCAATCCTTATGTGCAGTACTTCAGGCACGTGATAGAGCTAATGAGAGCGCAAGGAGGAACTGACGTTAGGATGAATATCCGGGCTGATGGTGTCCCTGATCCCAGACGCTATAACGCCTCTGCTGCCCCCGAGGTACTGTTATCATGCTCGGAGACGGGTATTCAGAAGGCGTAGCCAGCAGAGACATATGCTACATGCACGTACAGGGGGTTTACAGCATATAACTGAGGGCAATTGCGCGTATGATTGTTTTCCTTATGAACTTTTGTTCCCCTCAGGAGATAATGACTGGCATCTGAAAATCCCTCACAGCATAGGGAAAGGAGATGTGACTGCATTGGAGTATTACTCTTCCCGTCTGATAGTTAGAAGTGATTTGAGCGATCTACACATGTTTGGCAGACTCTTTCATCAGTAGTTGGTGGATATGTTTGCTAAAGTGGAGCATAGTACCATCAGCTGTTTGCAGGGGCGGATCCAAAAATTTCTGGTGGGAAGGATCTAGAGTGAGCGTAGCGAGCGATCAATAGGGAGCTCCAGGGGGTTATGCCCCCGGAATTTTTTGACTCAGATGGGCTCAAATATCGATATATAGAGTTCGATATAAACCTTCAATAGGTCTAGTTCGAATAATATCTGCTTTGTATTGAGTTTATTGATTAATTTTACCTATCTGATCCACTAGCTTTGTGGAATAAGCATAAAATCTTACTGTCTCAGGACTATCTATTTAAAGCGAGTATTAGCTCCCAATCTCGAATTAAACGAGTACTTGACTAACAAGGCATTAAGAAATATTCAATATCGACTAGAACAACAGGGTAAATCACTATAAGGCTTTCCCTGGAATGACACTTCCGTATCTTGCTAAGAGTCCCTATGATCAACCTAGCATCATTCGATATGAACTAGATTATAATGCAACTGAACAATTAGCTGTTGCTGAGGAAAATATCCGGGGCTTAACCCTGATCAAACCGGCGTATATGAATGCACATAGGAGGAAATCAATGATCCAATGATTGTTAAGAGAGCATTTTTATTGATGGACTCGGAGGCACTGGCAAAAGCTTTCTGTACAACACGATATCAGCTAAAGTCCGATCACAGGGTCAGATCGCACTAGCGATGGCTTCTTCTGGGATAGCAGTTCTCCTGCTGCAAGGCGGGAGGACTGTTCATTCTAGGCTAAAGATTCCTTTTCCTGTGAATGAGTTATCCGTGTGTAACATTTCTAAACAGAGTGCCTTAGCTAAACTAATACAATATTAGTATGGGATGAAGCCCCAATGATACATAGGCATGCTGCTGAGTGTATAGATCGGAGTTTGAGAGACCTTTGTTCGTGTGACCGACCTTTTGGTGGAAAGGTTATCGTATTTGGAGGTGACTTTCGTAAAATTCTACCAGTAATTAGGCACGGAACTAGATCAGAAGTTGTATCTGCATGTTTAAATAGGTCACCACTTTGGCGTTGTGTTAAAGTGATGAAGTTAACTATCACCATGCGTCTCCAGCGATATCTTCCCAGGATTCTGTTGAAGTCAGCGAGTTATCAGACTTTTTACTGTGCCGACTATACTAGAGTATAGTGGCCCAGTATTGAAATCACTGCCTTTATTATCGATATTATTATTATTATTACTGTGCCGACTATACTTTAGTATAGTGGCCCAGTATTGGAATCACTTCCTATATTATTATTAAGTGCCGAGTATACTATAGTATAGTGGCCCAGTATTGAAATCACTGCCTTTATTATTTTTATTTTTATTTTTATTTCTCCGTAGCAGGTGCCCTGGCCACACCTGTATACATTGAGGGCTGAAACTTGGCATGTAGTTGCGGAGTGACCGTATAATTTGCACCTGGTGCTACGATTTTTTAACAAATAATTTTAACACCTATTTAAACTAATTATGGCTCATAACATGAATTAATTAATAGTGAACTTGATAATATTTACATATTTGGATAGAGAATTAAATTCTACACCTTTTCACAGTGCACGAATTTTCAATTTGGGATTAGATTGTGCCACAATTGAGTTGCAAATTTCTTTTGTTTACTCACGCTTCAATTACAGTAAAACTGTTAAATCTAATTCCATTGTTTCAACTTGTAATAATTATATAGATCTGACTTGTTAAATCTTATTCTATTGTTTCAACTTGCGATAAATATATTGATTTAACTTATAAATTCCAGCTGGCTTCTATTTAATTGTAGTATTACTATACAATAGATTAAATTAAATATAATTAGATAAGGAATTTATTGACTTTACTCAACTCACCGTGGATAACATTGCTAAAATAAATAACTAATAATTTAATTTATTATCAATACATAATGAATGAATGGCATTAAACTCAAGATGGTTTATGATAGAAACAAACTTCAAATTTATCTACTGTTCCTTGTGACTCGGACCGATTAACAAATGGTTCTTGTCACGTTGAGGCGTTGATGACTTGGCGAAAAAAAATCCAAAATTGCAGCTTGTGCCGACTGCATGTTCCTTTGGAGGCACTATCAATAAACAACCAACAAATATAGTGCCACCAAAGGAACATGCTGTCGGCACAGGCTGCAATTTTGGATTTTTTATTACTATCAATTAAATCAAATATTTTACAACCCTGGATTTAACCTCTGCATAATAATGGTTTAATGGTGAGAATAAGACCGCGAAGCGGTCTTATTCTCATTATTAAACCATTATTATGCAGAGATTAAATCCAGGTAAGTAAATAACTTTGCAATATAATATACTGAAATAAATAATTGCGTATAATTTATCAGCCACGGTTTCAATTTATTTGAGCTAACAAGCTAACCTTTTAATCGAGCTGAAATGAGCTACCTTAATTAAGAATTATTGAGCCAACATCATATATTATTAACTAATAATTAATAACTAATATGTAATGAGAATAACATACATAACACATCATTTCCCAAACAGATTACATCAACAAATCACAACCCAGAATGAATTTAAGCGAGCGTTAAGTAGTGTGTGTAATTTACTAGCCACAGGTTAACTTATTTATTATTAATATTACTGTCTTTTAGAGGAGGGAAAGGCCGCGAAGCGGCCGTAATTGCATCGCGTAGTGCCTAACACGAACGAACAAAGGTCGCGATGCGACCGAGACCGAAGGGCTCGTGGCATTAAACTCAAGATGGTTTATGATAGAAACAAACTTTGTAACATGTTTTAATTTTAACATGTTTTAATTTAAACATCCCTCACAACCCGCTGGAGACTAGACACGAAGCAGGGACTGAATATCGGCAAAAAGTCTAACGGGAATTCCTTCACGTCTGTATCTACCGACTCTAGAGCTATACTGTTATCCGACTGGTCAGCAGTGTCAGTAATGAAGTCAGGCAGAGAGAGCTCACGTGGGGCTTCTACACCAGTACGTAACATCGTGCACGGAAACACAGGTTACCTTATGGCTCAGTCCGTACACCTCCATGACCTGTTCGTACTGGTGCTGTACAACCTCCTTGCTACATGGGCAGTGGTGTTTTGCCAAAAAAAGAAGTGGTGGGGGGGCGCTCGCTTTTAGAATTTAGCATTTTCTTAGAAAACATAGCTGAAAACGGCCCCCAATAATGAAGTGGGGAGCCATGTACATGCATAAGTTGATGCCAAAGCCAAAATCTAGGAACTTTGTTCATGATCTGTCAACACTGCTCAAATTTCACAAATATACAATTATAGGATGATAGGAAATTTCGAAATTTTCAAAAAATCATCGTAATCTGTTATAATAGATCCATAGAGATCTATGATGATATTAAATGAGGGTAAGTTAAAATGGCGACAAAAACTTTTAACTGGATGTTACATTCTATAGATAACTGATAGGAAGGAGCGCGCCCCCTGGGATATAAGCGCCCCCCTAGCGAAATAAGTGGGGGGGCGCGCCCCCCGAGCCCCCCCCCAAAAAAAACATCACTATACATGGGCCCTCCTGTTGTGTGAAGGAGAGCAGCATCGAGTGAAGTTGCCAGTCTACAATGCTGTGAGCTGTCATTCCTATGAGAGTCCGCATATCCTGACTGGAGTGGGTGAGAGACAAACTGATGCACACCGTGTGAGCTCTCTGGAGACTCAGCTTTATGAAGCTCTGTATTGACGCGGACATCTCCGTTAGGAGGCGAGTCGACACCAACTCCTGAGTGGGCAGTTGGTAGTGCGGGTCTAGCGTACACACGAACCTGCGGAAGTTCTCACTCTCCACAATGGAGAGAGGCAACCCGTCTCCTGCGATGAGCTGTATTAATGTGTCCGTGGGTTGTAATGGTAGTGGTTTGATGTGGAATTGCTCTACAGCGGCTTTACTCGCTCTACCGACAGTACAACGAATTCCCGCTACCTGTCTCTGATACATAATTGCAGCCTGTGCTGACAGCATGTTCCTTTGGAGGCACTATCAATAAACCACAATCAAAATATAATGCCACCAAAGGAACATGCGTCGGCACAGGCTGCAATTTTGGATTTTTTCTATATTATTATTTTTTCTCCATAGAAGGTGTCCTGGCCAGAGCTTTATAGTTGATGGTCTGAAACTTGGCATGTAGGTGCGATGGGACCGTCTAATTTGCACCTGGGGTTACGATTTTTGATTAACAAATTTTGAACACATTTTTAACACCTTCCAAAATTTGTCTGGTCCATAACTCCACAAATGTTTTACTAAACCCCAAATTTTTATTTCACCATGGATTCATCTTCAAATTCTGCATCTGATGGGAGAAGAATATTTTTAATAATGGGTTTAATTTCTGCCATAAATGGGAGTTGAAATTTATTTGTTTACTCACACTTCAATTTGAATAAAAACTGTTAAATCTAATTCCATTGTTTCAACTTGCGATTATTATTTTGAGAGCATCCTTATATGTAGACGGTCTATTTCTATACGGTCTATAACAGCCCATACAAATAAGCCAAAAATTTATAGACCGTCTATAAATTCTGTAGACCAAAAACCCTGCTGTTTATGTGTAATACTAATGTATATGTAAGAAAACCTGGTCTAGAAATAGACGGTCTACATATAAGTTATCTCTTATATTGATTCATTACACCGTAACTCCATATATCACAATTAGAAAAGCAATTCTTTTCACTATAATTCATACCTTCACACTTAAAAGGACCTGCTTTTATCCCTGATCCATATATCACAATTAGAAAAGCGTACTTTTTCAATATAATCCTTATCACACTTTGTAAGGCGATTATTTTACTATAATCAATACAAGTCAATTAGAAGGATAATTCTTTTCTCCAGTATCCATAATAGTCATTTAGAAAGCGATCCTTTTCACCTTTTTCCATTCTAAGAAGGCTGAATTCACCCATTTCTTCAGGCCGAATTCACTCATAGGCCAAATTTGTTCTAGGCCGAATCCTCCTATATTCCGTGGCTATCGCTTCTGTTATTAGAAAGCTGATCTTAGTTGATTGCTCAGAACTTAATTTAACAGCTTTGAAGAAAGATTGTTGACTGATTATGCTATTTTTCAACAGATTCACCCGATCAATACTCACCTGCTCTGTAAGCTTGTCAAATTTTTCTGCATGCTTAGTAGAATAGTGTCGTTTGACATTAAATTCTTTAAATACAGCTATCTTCTCCTGACATATCAAGCACAATAAGCCCGCGTTGTCTTCTACAACGAAAAAGTTGAATGTCCATGAGGATTTGAAAACTCGACATTCACTATCAATTTTCCTTTTCTTTCCATTAATTACGGGAGTGGCATATTTGTTTTTAAATATTTGAATATTGTTTGAGTTGGTTTACTTGTATTTGGAATTTATGGAATTTATATGAGTTATTCCAGTTGAGAGAACACCTTATGTGCAAGATAAATATTTGATCAAAACCCAATAAAAAGGTTATACAAGGAGTTTATTAGTTATGTAAATCACACCATTGTTGAAAAAGGTTCCATTCAATTTTGTTTTGAAGAATTAAGTTTCTCTTTATTGGGTTCGCTCAAATAGATTTCAATCAATAAGTATCACCCGAAACTGGGAAAGTTCCCTAACATGTCGGCGGGCCGGATTGTGGCCCGCGGCCCGTAGGTTGGACAAGCCTGATCTAACACCAATTTCAATGTCAACATAAATTTCTTAAATTATTTGTCATAAATAGTAATTTTAAATAAACTTGATTACATTATTTTAATTAAATAGGTATTTGATTGAAGCGGTTTAAACCTTGATAAATTGTCTGTTATTGATACAGAATCGAGCTATTCTTATGGCGCAGCTGAATTTTATTGAGCTATTAATATGAGCATTGTAATTCCCCAAACAAATTACATTGTGTAGCATATTTTTTATTATGAATTTATGAGTGATATTTTGAGAAAGGTAAGGCCGCAAAGCGGCCGTTAATTGTGTTGTGAGCGAGTGATGCGTCGCGAAGCGACCGAGACCAAGGGCTCGTAAGATAAAAGACTTCTCAATGAGATTACTGTAAAGATAAAAGAATGTTCAAGAGGTGATAAGTATAGTTTACAAATTTATAGATTCATCTTTTCTTAGTATGCAATTTCTAATATGCATAAAATCTTGAAAATTAGTTCTACATAATTCAGAGTAAGATATAATAATTTGGAGATAATTAAAATATATTTTTATTGATAATAATGCAGAAGTTAAAACGCCATTGGATTTTTGTTGAGCTCGTATATTTAATATTACTAGCACTTCCTGCCGCAATAGAATGCTTCTCAGAGGGACTGCAAATGAAATTGAGTAATGTGTTCATTGGACGAGCATCAGGTAAGAATATAGCATTGGTATTAAGCGCACTATTTATGGGACAGACAACCAATGTATTAATAGCTTATCCAATCGCAGAGGGATTTGGTTCTTATGTGAATATCCTATGCTCACAGGCATATGGAGCAAAACAGTACAAACTAGTGGGATTGTACTTCTACAGAGCTCTATTCATGGCAGCTCTCACTTGCTTTCCAGTATTCACAGTCTTCATTAGTGTCCGCGCTATCGTCTACTTCCTATTCCAAGATTGGGAATTGGCTCAGTACACTGGTAGCTTCACAGATGTTCTATGTTTCGGCTATCCTGCCTATTTGTACTATAAAATTGGTATTCGTTTCCTTCAGTCATTGAACATAGTGTGGGGTCTTGTGTTGTATCTTATCATTGGGAACATTTTGAATGGAATAATACAGTATATTCTGATATTCCGATACAACACGAATATTGAAGGAGCAGCTGCTGGTTACGTCATCAGTAATTACCTAGTTGCACTATTAGTATTTACACAAATACAACTCTCTCACGTGCACACTATTATAGCACAGAAGTGGACTATTGAATATATCACCAACTGGTTACATACAGCTAAGTATGCTATTGTGACAATTAGCCAATTCATAATAGGTATAGGTCCAGCAACAATTAATCCTATACTATGCATTGGTTTGATGTCTCATGATAAGAGAGAACTCGCTATATACTCAATCCTCTTTTCCATATGGTGGGTGTGTACTATAGGTACGATGGGATTCGCTAGTGCTATCACAGTGCGAGTTGGAAATCTGTTAGGAGCAAACCAACCCATAAAAGCAAAAAGAGCAGCGATAATAGGTATCATATGTGGGCAATTAACGACAGTGTTGTGTAATATAGTTATATTTACGATTAGTGAGCCTTTGAGTAATCTATTTACCACAGATCCATTATTCGCAAGGTAATTAACATGGAATATCCGACTTTTCTCATTTCTTCTCAATACTGATGTTAAACTTGTGGTACAGGGAGTTATGAATGCCTGCTGTAAGCAAGGAATACAATTGACATTGAAATTTGTATTTCAAATTATTATTGGTACTGTTGCCACAGTTTTGTTGGTACATTTCGTGCATTGGAAAGCCCTTAGTGTTTTGGTGCAGTTTTCGATTACCAGTATAATTTGTTGCATAATCGCTCTTTCAATCCTCTTTGGCAGTAAGTGGGAAAACATTGCGCTTTCCGTCTTCGGAAATACACAATTGAAAAATGCCAATCTTAATGAGGATCAACCAAATCTTACAGGGATTAGAGATGTTTACCAGACAAAAGCATTCCAATTGGCTAGGTACTCCTTTTGCCAAACATTATGTGTTTGTATTTTCGCTACTGGTGTGACAATCATTAATATGAATGGTTATTAATTTTATGCTAGTAAATGCTTTATATTCTTGTATTGGAATATCTCAGTTTACAATAAAACAAATAAATAGTATATTAGTTATTAGTAAAATTAGCTCAGTATATAGCCTAAAACAAGTGGGGACAGTCGTCCCCGATGCCCCCCCCTTATATACGTCACTGCCCATATCTGATGTCAACTCTCATGGAAAGGTAGTTTATCTAGAATTGCATGCGATATTAGTTTATTTTAAAATTAGTTCAAGTATCAGAATAAACAATACAAGAGTTGCCCAACAGAATGTCTTTCACGATCTTATTATCAGTAGACTATATAAATTAGGAATTAATTCTATATCGGCCATCTTTTCTGATGTAATTTTCAGGCACTGACAAGGCCATTTTTAACATCAAAAATAATTCACCTTTGCGTACCCGGGTTTTTGATTGAAAAGGTGTTGACTGATATCATATATAAGTAAGTCCTAAATTTGCATCTATACAAAAGGTGCCCCATCTAAAAAACAACTTGAATATGCCATCCTTAATAGGCCACCTAGATACCTTATACATACAGGTACACTGGATGACCGTTATAAGAACATAGTCGTTAATATAACGGTCTTATAACCGGCATATAATATAGGGGTCCACCTGTACTTTGTATTGAGGTGCACCACTGGCACTTTTGGCTACAGGTCAAAAGTTTGCGCCTATGCAAAGAACTACAATATAGTATATGTTTACAAAGCAGAATAGATATATTTTTTATTTAATATAATAATTATTAAACAGTGTTAATTCAAGAAGTAACGTATACTAAATGGTCTAGAGTGGATACATTTAATTAGTTATTTAATTTAATTTTTAATGCGCTCGTGTAGTGCATCTATTATCTAACGCGCATGTGTAGTTGTGCTTTAATATATGGAGGCTAATGCAAGAGATATAAATAATGCGCCTGAAAGATCAAAGAGCAAATTATTAGCAAAGAGCACGAGGTTGTAAAATCGTTTCAAAAGTTAAATATTAAAAGACAAGTTCAAATAACAAAAGTCTTCTCTGCTACATCTCTCAAGTGAGATTGGGTGTCAGGTTCTAACTGAGACACTAATTTACTGAGACTGCTATTCTCATCACACAGCATCAAGTGGGGAAGATCAGCAGCTACGATCCTCCCCTTATCCAGAACAACAATTCTATCCGAGTCAATTATTGTTTCAATCCTGTGTGCTATGGTAAGTACAGAGCAGTCTGACAAGTGAGACCGTATTGCCTGTTGCACCAGAGCGTCTGTGTGCATGTCGACATTAGCAGTGGCTTATCTATCAGGATTATCTTGTTGTTCCTGAGTATGGCTCTAGCCAGACACAACAGCTGGCGCTCTCCCGTGGAGAAGTTCAATCCGTCTTCCTCCACACGAGCCATCAGCTGGTCAGGGAGAGATTCCACAATTCTCTTCAGATGTGCCTTCTCAAGTGCACTCCACAGCTCAGCGGCACTGAACTCATCGAAAGGATCCAAGTTGTACCGGAGGGTGCCTGAGAAAAGAAATGGGTCCTGTGGGATTACAGACAGTCTTTTGCGATGTTCATACAGATTCAAACATGATATGTCACGACCTTCGATATAGATACTCCCGCTCTGATAGGATTAATGCGTAGCAATCAGTTCAGGAGAGAAGTCTTACCAGCGCCAGTCCTACCAACAATGCCAATCTTCTCACCAGAGGACACTCGTAGAGAGACATCCGAGAGGGAGTAAGGAAGATCCTCTGAGTATCTGAAATGTACATTCTTAAACTCAATAACACCGCTATCCCCACTGCTCATGGAAGGATCCGATTGGACATTTTGGATAGATACCAGTTCTTGTAGGCAGTCTACAGTAGTTGAGAATTCTACCGACAGATACCATTAACACCTCCACCTCTCCACTCTGTCTAATCATGTACTGGAAAGTAACAGCTAGAGAAAGGAGCAATGGGATGGAGAAGCCTACCAACTCATCTGTTAAGAAGATACAGCGGGTAAAGAACGAATAAAACACTCCAAACACAACTACAATAGAAGTCATTAGATCAAGTCGAATACCAAACCACCTGTGACAACAGGTATAGTAGTACTAGTACCAGTTACAAGAGTGTCGGTCCTGCAACAGGTGTAGATCCTGTGTTACTCGCTTCTCAATGCCGAGAGCATGTTTGGTGGAGAGGCCTTGTAGCGTGAGAGAAATGTGGGAGTAGAGGGAACTGCGAGCAACACTTTCCAGCTGTTTCACCTGTGTAGAAGTTCTAAGGTAGTAATACCTCAGAGCTAGCATAGATACGAGCAGGACGAAGAATGGGATTATCAAATAATACTGCACCACACATGTAGCAATAATAATGGTAAAGTTGAAGGAAAAATGTTGCCAGAAGTCATAGAATGCCATAGGCAGCTGCTCATCAAGAAATCCGATGTCTTTGGCGAACCGATTTAGAATCCTACCACTGGGATTTGTATCAAAGAAGTGCATAGGAGTGTATATCAGTCTCCATAGCATCCTATTGTGCAGTCTCCTGCCTGCCTGGAGCACAATATAGTAGAAGTTAAACCCACGGAGAAACAGAAATACAGATCCAGAGAACGTAATTACCGCTAACAACATAAGAGCCCCTGGACTGCAAAAGTTGTAATACTTGGGAGATAGAGATGTGCCATTGGTCATTCCAATTGAGTAATTGGTTACTAATTGCGAGCATTCAGCCATAGACTGCATCCACCAGTAAGCTAGGATTATGCCTCCATTTCCCAAGACGGTTAGGAGTAGCATAACAAGTGTAGCCATGAAACCTCCTGTCCAGAAGTAACGCAGGTAAGTAACTAGGCCGATAGCATTGGGACGATAGTCTTCTGAAGTCATTGCAGAGGATAGCGGCTGAACAGCTGTAGAGTCTTCGTTATTTTCATCAAGGCTGGTTAGGAAGGAATCTTTCTCAAGTTTTGAAGAGCTGACCGACTTTGTAACTCTGAATGACGAGTCTTTGGTTTCTGTAGTAACATTCTTCTCCTTTTTCTTCTGGAGACTAAGAAGAAATCTTTCAGAGAACTCATCCTCTGCGACAATATTTTCAAATGTCCCACAGGAAACAATTGTACCTTCATTCATCATGACAATAAGATCAGATTGCGAAACGTAATTGATCTGGTGAGTCACCATCAGGATCAGTTTTTGCTTGAGAAAGCCCCTCAAACAGTTCTCAAATATTTCTCTACCCACTCTCACGTCTACAGCACTGAGAGGATCGTCAAACAAATAAATATCAGCTTCATGGTAGACAGCCCGTGCTAGAGAAATTCTAGCTTTCTGTCCCCCACTCAACGTCACACCTCTCTCTCCTATCATCGTCATGTCACCTTCTTCATAGCAGTCAATGTCCTCCTTCAGACTACAAGCCAGTACCACTTTCTGGTAGCGGGCTGGCTCCAGTGTCTTCCCGAATATGATATTATCTCTGATGGTGCCGGAGAATATCCATGGAACCTGAGCAGCGTATGAAAGGACTCCAGTGATGGATACACGACCAGAAAGTCCAGGCAGCTCATTGGTTATACTCAAAAGAAGGCTGGACTTCCCAGCACCGATAGGACCAGCAACAGCTACCAACTGAGGACGATCCAATCTCAGGCTGATACACTTCAGAACTAAATTATCAAAATGTTCATTCTCGGTTCCTTTCCATGAAGCACAGAAATTAACAAACGCAACAGACGGATTTGAATCTTCAGATGAAGGCTTCTGAACTAAACAGTTTTCTATGTTCTCAGGTAGCAGCAACACACGCTGTATTCTTCTCAGAGCAATAACACACTACCTGAATCCAAATATAGTGTGTCCTAAGAATAACACATTTATTAAACGTAAAGCATTGATATGAGAAATGCCAGAGCCAGATTGGCACAGTGGGAATTTAGGTGGAAATAGGATAAAATTATCATTCTCTTGAAACTTGAATTCGTGGTTACCACTGAATTCAGAATATCAAATAACCTAGTAATGCATAATTTCATTCCGATCTAAGAAATATTTTGGTTGTTATGACTATTCAAAGTATTAGATTTTTGACAATTGGAATTTCTATTTTGCGGTTATAGAAAGTTACTAATGCTTCATTGCAGATTTTGAGAACTCTGTTCTTGAGAAACTCTGTTCTCTTTTGAATATTCTGATATACATGGATTAATTAGATATATTAGATATCATAATAACATCTCATTATATATTGATTGTGGGGTCGGACAATACATTCTTGCTTAGTCCCCCTCCTTCAAGGTGATGGGAAATATCGTGTCCAGGCTAACGCGGGGTTTTTTCTGTTTTTAATATAAAGTAGACATATTTAACTTCAATATAAACCAAATTCCAGATGCGCTAAATTTGGCCCACAGATATTTTCCTTTAATATTAATAAATTTATTAAGATAAGTGAAATTATACACCTTCAATTAAAATTATTTCTTATGCATAACAAGGAAGCTTTTGAATTTCCTAACTCGAATCCAGTGAGTTATGGATTACAATGAATTAGAATCTGACTAATATCAAACAATTCGGTGTCAATTTGATGAATTAAAGTTTAGCAGGGAGCTGAACTGTCGGCAAATTAGTGGAACATACTTTTTACATACTGAGATCTCAACAATATTGTCAAAACTAGGTTCTACTAGCTCTAAAACCTGGGTGATGTAATATTCTTATAAAATAGTTTCTAAATTGATTGGCTTTGATCGGCTGAAACTTGGCATGTAGGTGCGGAAGGACCGTCTAATTTGCACCTGGGGTTACGATTTTTATTTAAAAGATTTGGACACATTTTTAACACCTTTTAAAATTTGTCTGGTCCATAACTAAAAAAATCTAATACTAAACCCCCAATTTTTATTTCACCATTGGATTCACCATAAAATTATGCGTGTGATGGGAGAAGCATTTTTTAAATAATGGGTATAATTTCTGCCATAAATGGGGGTTGAAATTTGTTTGTTTACTCACACTTCAATTTCTGTAAAAGTGTTAAATCTGATTCCATTGTTTCAACTTGTAATAATTATATTGATTAAACTTGTTAAATCTTACTCTATTGTTTCAACTTGCGATAAATATATTGATTCAACTTATAAATTCCAGCTGGCTTCTATTTAATTGTAGTATTACTGTACAATGGATAAAATAATAAAATATAAATAATTTGTTGACATAACTCAACCAACCGTGGATACCATTGCTAAAATAAATAACTAATAATATAATTTATTATAAATACATAATGAATGAATGGCAATAAACTCCAGATGGTTTATGATAGAAACAAACTTCAAATTTATCTACCGTTCCCTGTGACTCGGACCAAATAACAAATGGTTCCTGACACGCGTCGGCACAGGCTGCAATTTTGGATTTTTTTTCTAATAGTAGGCGATGGTACTGAACCTTCATATAAATGAGAAATTTATAGTATGTGGTGAAACTTTCGCAGACTTGGCCACAACTATCTACTCTGATATTAAGGAAAATTATCAAAATCGTGATTATATCACTTCCCGCATAATTATGTGTCCTAAGAACGACACAACAGATCAAATTAATGAGTTTGTGATGAAAGTAATCTCCTGTCAGGCTAAAGTATTATTGAGTGTGGATTCTGTAGATTCTAATCTGGCTGCCATGTATCCAACAGAGTTTTTAAATTCCATTACGCTTGCTACTTTACCTCCGCATTGCCTCTACCTTAAGCATTACGCCTCAGTAATAATTTTGCGTTGTCTCGATCCCACTCAAGCAATGTGTAATGGCTCTCGCTTAACAATTATAGAAATCTCAAGCCATGTTATTGATGCTGAAATTGCAACTGGCACACATCTTGGTAAACGAGTGTTCATACCTCCAGGGCCGGACTAAGGTATGTTGAGGCCCCTAAGCTAAATGAGTGTCGGAGGCCCTACCCAATTCATTTTATAGGGTATAAGTAAAATCCCGGTTAGAGGAACCAAGGATAGTAAGCGAATACAACAGAAAGTGGAGGCTAAGCACTGAAAAGAGAGAATGAACACCTCGGCATAAATACAAGTTAGTTTCGCCAAGTCACCCATACTATAAGAAAGCAATAATATGTACAGCTACACAGAATCAATTAAGTGGGATCGGACATCAACACAGTTACTTAAGACTTTGCATGCTCACAAATTTCATTTTCCGAACTTTTGGCGACCAAATTTTCCTATTATGTCATAATATGTGCCAACCCTAAAGGAATATTCTATAATAACATAGAGATCATAAAGCCAATATCATCGGAAGCTCCTAAAAGTGGGGCTGCCAAGGCCTCTCCTACTCCGATGGTCTTGACAACAATTGAGGTCCCAACTTGTGAGGCCCCCAAGCTATAGCTTTTTAGTTAGCTTATAGGGTAATCCGGCCCTGCATACCTCGCATAGTGATGATACCTTCTGAGACAGACTTCCCATTTGTTTTCAGGCGAAAACAATTTCCAATTCGGCCTGCATTTTGTATTACTATTAACAAAGGTCAAGGACAGAGTTTAGAATCAGTTGGGATATTTTTACCTACTCCGGAGGCTATATTTAGTCATGGACAATTATATGTTGCTCTTACCAATGTACAGAACCTCGCGGCTTGAAAGTAATGATATGTGGAGGAACATACTCTGCTTTTGGTCGAGTTTCGGTACTGAATGTAGTTTATAAGGAGGTATTTCAATATCACCTGGGAAACATTTCTCCCTCCAACCAAAATTATGGATATTGTTCTCCAATGGATTTGTCATTCGATGCATTTTCTGATTCTGAGCCAGACTCGGTTGCAAGTGATACTGAAAAATAGGGAAGTTTTTCTTTCTCTCAAGTTCGACTAACTGAATTGATAGAATCTCTAACAGGTTCTGTTGAACAATTTTCCCTACTCATGCGTAACCATATAGCAATGACTCTTAATATGGAAATACAACCAATACTATCTATCCGAAATAATGGAATGGCAATTGTCGATAGCACTTTAAAAGATTACTACGCATCGCTTGAAGCAAGGCTATCACATTTGTTTGTTACAATTTTGAATTATTCCGGTAATTGAAGATGGTAATTGTCTATACCGAGCCTTAGCGCATATTATTTTTGGTTCAGAGGCACTGTATGAACATTTTAGATTTCAAATGATTCCTCAATTTTGAAATATCTCTCAACACTGTTATAATGTAATTAAAATGTTACAATATAGCTGTGAAGAGGATTTTAACTATAATTTAGATCTCATAAGCAATCCAAATGAATGGGTACTGATGTAGTATTAGCTATAATATTGAGCTCTTTAGCGAAGATAGATGTATTAGTTATCAATGCCAGTAGACACTATCTTTGCCATGACACATTGTCATCTACAACACAGATTAATCCTGTGTTCAGCTGCCAGAAACATGATGTAGTGCTGCACCGACTACACAATGTCGAAAAGCTCTATCACTTCGATCCATTTTATTATAAGTAGCTCCTAGGAATCTATGTTGGCTACACTTTAAGAACTCTCTCGGGGTATTGCTTCGGTATACTACTCCAAGATCTTAGCTAATTATTTATAGATATATTTCAGTCAATGCATCGTCATTAATATAGACTACCGCCAACCTTGGACAGAAGTTGGGATTAGTCTAACAATGACTAATTATTTCAGGTAGTGAACATTTTGATCCGATTTACTAAATAGTTCAATATGGTGTATACGTATTTAGAGGAGATCTTGACAGTTTCCCTCTATCGTGACCTACGTAATATAAGGCCTAGGCACTAAAATAAATATTGGGACCAGGGATGTGTAACAAGGGTAATAGTGATATTATATTAAGGGTTCAATTTTCATCATTTTATTTCTCAATCGAGAATTTAATCAAGCCTATGGAGGACCATTAATAAAAATAGTACATCAGTTAGATGTAATTTGAGTTTATTTGTACTATTGTACAAGTTACAATATCATCTGCATAAGTAAAGATACATAATGGAGTTCTACAAATTACAAACAATCAATGTGATAATATGTTTAAGCTATTTTGAATTTCTTTAATTTACGTTTATCTTCGCCTCTTGATCTGATTAGAGCGTTCACGTTCTTTACCTTGTTAGATAGTAAGCAATTTGTTGTTGATTTAAGTAATATCTGTAACACATCCCATCCCAATCTCTTACACACTAGACATTTCTCTCGCCAATCTTCACTTTCATTTTCAGCAATAAAATGTAAAGCAAGCTGAATAAGAATTATTCTAGAAGGTCCAGCTATCAAGTTTCCCATTAATGTGGGATGTTGTTCAATTTTGACGAATATTCTCCAGAGGTAAATAGTGGCTTCAAGTACGCGATCAGAAGGCCAAGTAAGAGATCCTCTATCAAGCAATGATATTAAAACGAATTTACTTTCTGTAGTCTCTTCGAATTCAAAGGTTTTGGGCTCAGATAATACTTGAAGGCATGCCTCGCATTTTGAATGTTTGAAATAGGAGTGTACTGTATAGCCAGCAACAAAAGCCAAACTTTGTAAAGTTGTCAAATCAAGTTGTATAAAAGATATATCCTTTAGTTCAATTATGTAGTCGGTCAGATTCAAGTTGGAGTCAGAATGTTCTTTTACAGAAGAAGAAAATGAAGCAAGAAATTCTTTTAAGCCTATTTCAGGAGTACCAGTAGTATTGAATAACTTCAAAATACTTGATAGTTTCAATCTGTGCTCAGTCTCAAGTATCTGGCAATAAGTGATATGATAGTGTCCACCAGCCATCATTCGGTATAGACCAAAATGATGCTCTAACGGATCATTTTGAAGAAAAGAAGTTAGAACATATTCGAATCCGCAAGTTTCAGTTAGATAATTAACTATTCTCATTAGAGCAACTGATGAATGTTTGAAACTTGTGAACGTTTGCTTGCTTAACTTTCCACTTTCTGGAGAATCTTTCCAATTATCAAGCCATGTCACAACATTACTGAGGAAACAAAATCTTGGATCATTGTTTGTAAGTGGTAGGGAATAAGGGTCCTTTAGGCGTATTCCTTTGAAGGGGGTATTAACATTAAATATCTTCCATACGTTACATATGTTTTTTATAAAATCCGAAGTTTCTGTTTGATATTTCGGATTACTTTTCGAAGAATTCTGAATAGCTAGAGCTGCTACCAACATTTTGACGTTCTAAAGTTGAGGGCCAGCAGGATTTTGCTGTGAGACGTGGAGCTAATTTAATAATCTTATTTTGATCAGATCTATACAGTTGACGAATTTCTTCAAATGACGCAATGTTGATCATGTCCATGTTATCAAACTGAGGGTATCGAAAAGTTTTATTGAAGTCTTTTAGATTGAGCCAGTTATTTCGTATAGATTTCAGTATGTGAACGAAATCAAACATGAGAAACAATAATCGATTAGAATCACAAGGATGCGGGACAGCACAATCCAGAGTTTTTTCTGGAGAGAATTGTTTGAAGATACTAACGTTCAAAGGATAGTTATCCGTGCACAAAACCTGAACTTGTAGACCACAAAGTTCAATATCACGAATAATCCTCTCAATTGTAGGAAACAATGATTCGGCAGTTGTTGTAGAGCAAGGAATAAGTCGAATGATAGTAGACCACTTCTTGTACAAGCTAGAAACCATTAAGGCTAAAACAGTACGAGTTGGTTCATTGAGACTTCCGGATGACCCAATCACCTTCCCACCCTTGTAAGTTAGATCAGATTTCACGTGAATCTCATCCATCTGAACAATCACATTACGTTGTTGAAGAGTAAAATTTACTGTTGCTTGCTTGAGGAATGTAATATAGTCACTATCTATCCCAACATTTGTGTACAATTTCTGTATATTTCTGTGATGTGGAAGCGAAAGACAATCTAGAGATTGTAAATAATGATAGCAAATAGGAGAGATGAGATGAGATTTCAAGGCGATAACTTGTGTGATAACGTTATATCTACGTCTCTTCTTATGAACAGTTACGTTCTCTAACTGGCACAAAATGAATTGTAAACGAGCAATTTGTGGAAATGTTTCAGAATATTCATCAGCAGATTGAGAATTAGATTCTGGCTCAGAAGTGAGATGTGGGTTGGAAATTTCTTCAAGTAACTCTATAGACTGCTTAAGGAGTTCTGTAGCTTTGGAAATCTTTTCGTGAATGCTGTTGGGGAGGTCAGTAACTGTATCCTTGCCAGAAATTTCACCGATAATGGTCTCAATTTGTCTGATATCACTGATAATGCCAAGAGATAATTCGATACTTTCACCATTAAGGAAAGCTCTGACACCAAGTGAACTACTGATAACTATAGACGAGGCAACTGAAACATTATGTCCATTTCCTGAGAGTTGTAACAGGTAAACAGTGTCACTATCAGAATTCCATCGAATGTAGTTGTCAGGTAAAGTCATCCTATGGAGCCTTTCGGTCAGGTTCTTGAAGTCAATTATCTTGAACATTTCCTCTTCAGCAATTTGTTCGGCAATACTCAGTTTTAATGCCTTATCGAACAGTTCTTGTTCCTTAGATTCATAAGATAGCCGAGTGGGCTTTGAGATACTGGTAGAGAGGTATGACGGACAACGAGGTAGAATACAAGGAATAGCATTGTCAACAAGTTTAGCCTTTGAACGAGCAATGTGTTGTATAGAGCCATCAGCTTGATGTATTTCAAAGGTTCGTAAAATATCTCCTTCACGAAAATGCTTCATACAAACGTACACGGAATTTAAGTCAGAAGTACCCTCCCTGCATATTGCTCGTAGCCACTTGTTCGCCAAGTCTGGAGATGTAGGTATTGAAAATACTGGTGTATACTCTTCACCTTTGTAATTAGACCTGCAATGAGGGACAGAACATGTATTGGGCATTATTAGACTATGAGTTAGATAGCAACCAAAGTGAGCTAATATTGAAAAAAAATAAAAAATGTAAAGGAGATATATAATTAGAATATCATGAAAAAACATGAGAAGATAAACGAACAGTAAAGAAGACAATTGCTAATAATATAATCAGTAGCGTGACCTACGTAAGTAGTAAAATAGACTAATAGTTAGAACAAGTAACGAAGAAAAGTGGTAAACAATATTTTTCTGAAAATTATGGTTTGATAAAAATATACCCTTGATGTCTATCCATGGTTTTTGTGTGCCTAGGCCTTATATTACGTAGGTCACGCCTCTATGTATTATTATTCTATACTATATCTGTGATTTATATCACTTACTAATGATAGCTCTTACGAATCATGTATGAATGCTTTCGGGTAGTGTCTCTGTTGGGTGTGATTCCTGAGTAATTGCATTCTAAAAGATTATATTTTGAGCTTCTACTTCTTTCCATGATGTATGTATAATCTATACGTATATCGATTTCATTATATTTATACAAAAACGTGTTTATTTGTTTCTATATTTTCTTTTGAGTAACTCGCACCTCACAAAGCGAAAAACTCCTCATTATACCCACCTCTACGGACTGAACTAGATCAATATCTCCAAATCAATAGAAATATACGTAGCGCAACAAACAAGATCACTATAACTATTAAGAAAGAGGTAAAGAAAGTTTAAGTCGACGATCGGTTCATACGGTATAGAGCGAAATGGTGTTCCAAGGGATCCGTCTGTAGAAAGGAAGACAACACATATGTAAAACCACAAGATTGAGTCAAATGGTTTGTAATTTGTGGTAAGGTAATACAAGCATGTCTAAAACTGGTGTATGTTTGTTTACTCAGTTTGCCAATTTTTTCTGGTGAAGTTTGCCAAGCATCTAACCAAAAAACTACACGAGTCAAAAATAGAAATCGCTCGTCATTCAAAGTCAAAGGTCTAGACTCTAGAGAACATTGTGACGCTCTATGACAGTTTTACGCTCTATGCTAGACGGAAAACATTACTCCATAGTCAAATGAGGAGCTGACTTGGCTAAACTTGTTCTTTCTGAATTATATAATTTACATACATCTTGAAAGGATGCACAACCGAACTTAAGGGGATAATAAAATAATCTACTTTGAAATTTACCAAATTTGGAAAATGAAATGTTTTATCAAAATCTTTTTGATTTAACCAGTTATTACGAATACTTTTTAATATGTGTACAAAATCAAATGTCAGAAACAGTATTCTATTGCTGTCAAATGGGTGATATCATATACATTGGTCTCCAACTTTCCATTAGAGGAAAATAATTTTAACAGATTCACATAAAGGATAATTATCATTGGAAATGACTTGCACCTTTAGACCGCAATGCTCGATTTCTATTATGCAAGATTTAATGATTGGGAATATCTTTTCAGCAGAGATGGATGCACAGGGTAATAAACGAGAGATACAAGACCATTTTTTATGTAAACTAGAGACCATAATCGCGAATACAGTTCTCGTTGGATCAATAGGATTTAAGTTTGGTTAAACCAAGTTCCTGCAAAACAGATTCAATTTCTCGGATGTCACTAATTGCAGCAATGGGAACGGATATACTCTGTTCATTAAAATAGGCTGAGGTGGATAAATAAGCATTGATTTCAAGGTACAAATCTACTGAGATATTTTTTCAGCCATTTTAGCGAGAACAAACGTTATGTTGCTCTCATTACGGAACCACACCAACCAACTATTAGGTAAAGAAATCATGGTTAACTTATCTTTCAAGTCCTGTAGAGAGTTGACCACAAACTTCTCTTTCTCTTGACTCATCAAGGTTCCTCTTTTGCATCGTATGACAAGCGAATCAGTAGGTTTGGTTGAATAATATGCCGGGAAGCTCTGCAGTAAACTTTGTACAGCGCCTTCCTTCAGCTCTGGCTTCGCCCGCGGTACTTCAGTAAAAGTACCATCTCCTTTTGGGACCTTGAAAGTATACAGTCGAAATCGGATTTTTTTGCCACGGGTTTTTTTGCTTATTGGGTTTTTTTGCCTCCTTTTGTCGTGCAAAAATGTGATATCTTAATGTGTTTTCCATCGGGTTTTTTCGCTTATTGGGTTTTTTTTAGGCCTGAAACGAATATTCGAAATGTAACGAACGAACCTTTTTCTAAACGAACGAATATTCGAATGTTCGTTCGTTTGGATGACAAAGCATTAAATCTATTTCTAGAGACAAAATACATACATTGGAAAATAGGTTTTTGATCATGTTACAATGGTATAAATATAGTTACGAAGTGTATTATACACAAATTAACTAATAATCAGCTAGTTTAAGCGGGAATTTATAATTACGATATCTCTAAGCTATACAAAAGTCTTGTTGTTGTCCAAAATTAGTCAACGAATATCCGTTTCATTCTAATATTCGTTTGCAAACGAACGAATATTCGTTCAATTATTTCGAACGAATATTCGAATATTCGGTATATTCGTTTCAGCCCTAGTTTTTTTGCCTCCTTTTGTCGTGCATTTTGGGGTGCAAAAAATCCCGATTTCGACTGTAGTCTATGTCATCTTTCTGAAAATGGTTGATACATACATACATAGATCACCTTTAGGTCACCAATATCCTCGCGACGAAGAGGGCATGTCCAGGCATGATTCAGGTGGACTTTGAGGAATCTTGAAAACAGGAACATGGTCATCCGGGATGTAGTTGCTCTTGCATCCGGGAACAGAACAAGAGTTAGGCATGAATAGAATAAAATACCAGAGCGAAATAAATAAAAATCCAAAATTGCAGTCTGTGCCGACGCATTTCCCTTTGGAGGCAGTATCTTTGGTGGCTACTGGTTGGGTAATTGATAGTGCCTCTAAGGAAAATGCTGTCGGCACAGCTGCAATTTAGGAATTTTTTCGCCATGTCATCATCACTATCAAGGTTTTAAATTATTTCAGAAAGTTGTTTCAAAAGGCAACGACCATTAGTGAGTTGGAAGTTTCGTTTTAGCTCACTTCATTTCAAAGATATTCAAGTTTCAGTACAATATAAAAAGTCATGAGTCAGCATTTTTTATGTGCGAGTTGGGTGATCACCCAACACCCACGGGCGACGAACTTTTGATAAAATATACTCGGGGCCGGCGGCCCCATAATTTGAACCCCCTACTGACAACTTTTGGGGCCCTAGAAGCAACTTTGAGAATACCAAAAATACTGTCATAATACAATCAATGTAAGTTTAATTAAATAAAACACCAAATAGTTATCAAACTCTTATACCTGTGTTATTTCCCAAACTGAATAACTCAGGGTTCCGCAAACTTTTATTTATATCAGAACACATAATCTTAACAAAATTTTCCTCAGCCGCAAACAATATAGAGAGATATTTTATAAATTTATAACAAAACTATTATCTTGTTGTAATACCAGAACTATACTTCTAAGCAAAAAAGTGCATAAAGGACTGTTGTATCGTATTTTGAGGCGCTATCGTATATTGAGGCACTGTATGATACACTAATATAAACCATGGTTATGCTATTACAAATTATACTGTGTTATTTTGAGGCGCTCTGGTACATTGAGACGCTACTATAAATTTAGATTTAAGATCATTTAACGAGATAATTTATCGTAGTGTCGAAAATTTAAGATAACTAATTAATTTACATTAAATTAACTGAATTCTCTTGATGAAAATTGTTTACAACGCGCCTCAAAATATTACAGTATAATTTTTATAGCGCATCCTTGGTTCACTTATACAGAGTCTAGAGTTCATGATATAATGCAAAATGTTAGGAAATAAAATTTATAGTAGGGTCTCAATCTTTCAGAGCGCCTCAAATTACCCAGTATAATTTGTAATAGCATATCCATGGTTTATTTTAGTGTATCATACAGCGCCTCAATATACGATACAACAGGACTCTAGTCAAAAGGTAATAGTTAGAAATGTCTCTCAGGCCACACATGATACAAATTTCCATTGGGCTATCAGGCCACCAAGGTTGTTTCAGGCCGCATGCGGCCTGAAAAACCTAGTTTGCGGAACCCTGAACTAACTAAACTATTTTGAAGATTCTCTAAAAGTTTAAGAATATGAGAAAATATGGTATGATAATTGTTTGATTACTTCAAATAAAAAAATGTATTCTCCCGAACCTAGCTCTTTTGATGACCCCATTTACCACTTTTTTCAGGTCAATATTATCTACCAATTCTTTATTGATATTAAATAGTGCCAAATATGTCAAACGCTGTTCTCCCATATTGCTTCTCAACTATGACTTCAGCCTGCGAAGGTAGCTAAATGTTCTCTCAGCAGTACACGAAGTTGCAGGGAGAACCAGTAAAAACCGGGCAGCCATGGTGTAGTTCGGAAGTATATCCTTCAAGGTTTTGTCCTCACTTAACACATTCTGAATGCCTTTTAATCACTTGACATTTTCGGAGAGATTTTGGCGGGTCACATAGAAGAAAAAAATTGCAGCCTGTGCCGACGCATGTTCCTTTGGTGGCATTATATTTTGTTGGTTGTTTATTGATAGTGCCTCCAAAGGAACATGCTGTCGGCACTGGCTGCAATTTTGGATTTTTTTCCCGCCAAGTCATCAACGCCTCAAGGTGTCAAGAACCATTTGTTAATTGGTCCGAGTCACAAGGAACGGAAGATAAATTTGGAATTTGTTTCTATCATAAACCATCTTGAGTTTAATGCCATTCATTCATTATATATTGATAATAAATTATATTATTAGTTAATTATTTAGCAATTTTCTCCACCGTAAGTTGAATAAGTTAACAAATTCCTTATATTTTATTATTTTATTTTATCCACTGTACAGTAATACTACAATTAAATAGAAGCCAGCTGGAATTTATCAGTTAAATCAATATATTTATCGCAAGTTGAAACAATAGAGTAAGATTTAACAAGTTAAATCAATATAATTATTACAAGTTGAAACAATAGAATTAGATTCAATATAATTATTACAAGTTGAAACAATGGAAATTGTTTTAGAAGTTTACTGAATCTGAAGTGTGAGGAAACACAGGAGATTGGTACCCCAATTATGGCACAAACCTAGGCCAAATTGAACATTTGTGATTTGCCAAAAGGTGTAAAATTTAATTCTCTATCCGTACATGTAAATTTTATCAAGCTCAATATTAATTATTTCATGTTATGAGCCACAATTAGTTTAAATAGGTGTTAAAATTATTTGATCAAAAATCTTAACCCCAGGTGCAAATTAGACGGTCAATTTGCACCTACATGCCAAGTTTCTGCTCTTTATCTATAGAGGTGTGGGCAGGGCACCTTCTACGGAGAAAGAATAAAAATCCAAAATTGCAGCCTGTGCCGACGCATGTTCCTTTGGTGGCACTATATTTTGGTGGTGGTTTATTGATAGTGCCTCCAAAGGAACATGCTGTCGGCACAAGCTGCAATTTTGGATTTTTTTTCGTTAAGTCATCAACGCCCAAGGTGTGAAGAACCATTTGTTAATTGGTCGGAGTCACAAGGAACGGTAGATAAATTTGAAGTAAGTTTCTATCATAAACTATCTTGAGTTTAATGCCATTCATTCATTATGTATTGATAATAAGTTATATTATTAGTTATTTATTTTAGCAATGTTATCCATGGTTGGTTTGAGTTGAGTCAACAAATTCCTTATATTATATTATTTAATTTAATCAATTGTATAGTAATACTAGAATTAAATAGAAGCCAGCTGGAATTTATAAGTTAAATCATAGCATTCTATACATAAGGCAATGGCGCGCTTATAAATTTTTGGACCAGGGATTGGTTAGTTACTTATAGAATCTACTATTACTATTGTGGTTTTATAATGTTTATGCTGAATATTCCATAATAATATCTAGGTTTCTAATGCATAGTATTGCATACGATTAGTTTAGACTATTTAGAATCAAATAAGAGACAGTATAATGTATTTCTAAACACTTACAAGAAATGAAGAATAAAATAAATATCTATAATAATAAAACAAGTAGTAACAAAGATGTAGTATGTAGTAAAATATACAAGTAATACTGTCTTGAAATAGAAATTAGCGTTCCTTTGCCTAGCAGTGAGAGCTGCGTCTTAACTGGCTGGTGTCACCGCTCCTCGTCTCCTCGTCTCCTCGTCTAGTTGTTATAGTAAATCTGTGAGAGCTGCGTCTTAACTGGTTGGTGTCACCGCTCCTCGTATCCTCGTCTCCTCGTCTAGTTGTTATAGTAAATCTGTGAGAGCTGCGTCTTAACTGGCTGGTGTCACCGCTCCTCGTCTCCTCGTCTAGTTGTTATAGTAAATCTGTGAGAGCTGCGTCTTAACTGGTTGGTGTCACCGCTCCTCGTCTCCTCGTCTCCTCGTCTAGTTGTTATAGTAAATCTGTGAGAGCTGCGTCTTAACTGGCTGGTGTCACCGCTCCTCGTCTCCTCGTCTAGTTGTTATAGTAAATCTGTGAGAGCTGCGTCTTAACTGGCTGGTGTCACCGCTCCTCGTCTCCTCGTCTAGTTGTTATAGTAAATCTGTGAGAGCTGCGTCTTAACTGGCTGGTGTCACCGCTCCTCGTCTCCTCGTCTAGTTGTTATAGTAAATCTGTGAGAGCTGCGTCTTAACTGGCTGGTGTCACCGCTCCTCGTCTCCTCGTCTAGTTGTTATAGTAAATCTGTGAGAGCTGCGTCTTAACTGGCTGGTGTCACCGCTCCTCGTCTCCTCATCTAGTTGTTATAGTAAATCTGTGAGAGCTGCGTCTTAACTGGCTGGTGTCACCGCTCCTCGTCTAGTTGTTATAGTAATGATGCAAACTTCTGGAGTAATTTTAGTTGAATTTCTAGAAGGTTAAGAAGTATTAGGAAGAAAATTTCTGAAGTTTTGAATTATCGCGACCAACTACAATGTTATTAAAATTTTTAACTTTCTTAGATAAAATGCAATTAGCCACTGTTGTTAACAATTTCTTAAGAATATCCCATTTTGATGCCATACATATACACCACCCCCTCCATATTTCACTGGAATTTCTTTCAATTTCGAGCAATGAAATGTCGACTAATTTTCTACGGCAAGGTCCCTCATAAAATCGACGACTTAAATTAGGATGATTATCGATCTTAATAAATATTTCGTACATTGTTACGACAGATTGATAAACATTTTCTGATGGATATTTAAGGGAACCTCTATCGAGCAGATTAATTAATGAAAACCCTGTATCGTTATTAATTTGAATATCTTTTGGAGAAGTCAAAAAATCATGGCAGACTGAACATTCAGAGGTTTGTTTAAAATAAGAAAATACTGCATACCCGGAAATATAGTTAAGGCATTCAATTTGAGAGTTATCAAATATAGGGTTAGTAATGTAAAGCAACTCATCTGTAAAATATTCTAAATCAATTTCTGAATGTCTTTCTTCGACATTATCATCTGCAAAACTTTTTAAATATTCTTTAATACATATCGTATCGGTACCAGCTTGTTCAACAAATAGAAACTTAAGAAGGTTAGATAACTGAAGTTTACGCTCACTTTCTAAAATTTGACAATATGATATGTTATAGTGGGACCCAGACATTTGGCGATAAAGTCCAAAGTGATGTTCTAATGCGTCGTTTTGTATTCGGGATGTCAGCAAATATTCATAACCACATTCTAAGGTTAATCTATTAATTAAGAATGGAAGAGCCAGACAAGTGTGTCTAAAACTGGTAAACGTTTGAGGTGTAAGCTTACCCCTAGTTGATGGAATAGCTCTCCAACAATCTAGCCATTTAACAACATTTACCAAAAACACTAATCTTTCGTCGTTATAGTGGAGTGGGGCTAGATATGGATTATTGAAACGTATGTCTTTCCCGACCCAATTAACATTGAAGATGCTCCAAATATGATTTATGAAGTTAAGAAAATCAACAGTTTGAAGGGAGTTACCAATGTTAGCATGGTTAATGAAACTAGAAAGACCTGCAGCTGTAGATTCATGAAAAATTCTCAAAGCCAAGTTCACATTCTGTCGCTCTAACTGAGATGGCCAACATGCTTTTGATGTTAATTTTGGGGCCCTCTTGATAATAGAAAATTTGTCAGCTTTGAACAGGGTCCGAAGATCGTCAAATGCTGCATAACATATTGTAGGATATCTAGACCCCGTCAGCTGGCTGGGATTCAAAATAATGTTGGCAGTAGGTATAGAAATTCTTAACTGAGTGCAAGGTAGATTTAGGGATTTAGAGGTTTCAGTTGTACATTCATCAAACTTGGGATATATAAAAGTCTTTTCAAAATCTTTTAAATTCAGCCAATTATTACGAATTGACTTGATAATATGAACAATGTCAAAAAATAATACAAGATTACGATCTGGATTACAAGGATGTACAACCTTAGGATGTAATGTTTTCCCGTCATCTGAAAATAACTTATAAAGGTTAACATTTAATGGATAGTTGTCAGTACAAATAGCTTCGACAAAGAGACCACAAGTCTCGATATCAAATATAGCTTTGGTAATTATTGGATGTAAATAAGCAGCAGTAGAAGAACCCAAAGGAATGAGGCGCACGATGGTTGAAAACTTTCTCATTAAACTTGAAACCATCAGCGAAAAGACGGTTGTTGCAGGATCTCTAGGATTATCAATTGCGCCCAAAATCCTACCTCCTTTATATGATACATCACTACGTATATGAACTTCATCCATTTGAAGTATCACATGACGTTCCCTGTCACTAAACTTAGAGGTTATTTCCTTAAGAATTCGAAAATAGTCACCATCTATCCCCAGAGTGTTTTTAATATGAAGCAAGTTTCGCTCATGTGGCAAAATTAAACAACTAGATGACTGGATATTTCTATAACATGCTGGTGATAATCCGTGAATTTTAAGTGAAAATACTTGAGTTAATATATCATACCGCCGGTTATTTTTTGAATGGATCAAATTTGTCAGTTGTCCTACAATAAAATACAACAAAATTTTTATGGATTCAGTACAGGTGAATAGATTGTCAGTTACGTCTAGATCTAGTGTGTCACATTCAACGAGGTTAATTGCGTTTTGTAGCTCATTGATAGCTAATTTGACATAATTGTTTATCGAATGTTCAGATGCGTGTTCACTATGAGTTGGTGTGGAAAAGTTATCTACCTCATAAAGTGAACTTTCAATTTGGCGGGTGTCATTAATTGAAATTCTTGAAATACAAATCGGAATATTGTTAATGCCAAATGCTTTGATAAACAAATCATGGTCAATTAAAACTGAACGTTCAACTATAGGTCCGGAATCAGTAATAAGAATTTTTAAAAAGTGCAAAGAATTGTCCTCGGAATGGTGAGAAATCCAACCGTTCCTGAGATCAATCAAATGCAACTTAGAAAGAAGGTCAGAAAATGAATGAATAAGAAACTTATCTACTGTTTCTTCGTTATCAGCTAAGCTCTGAGTGTAGGCACTTTCCATCATCAATCGTTCCTTGTCATCTTTTGAAAGTCTCTTCGGTTTTGAATTCAAATCAGATAGGTAGGAAGGACAGTTAGGAAATATGCTTGGAACCGCACCTTTCTTTAGAGACACTCTATCGCGGGGAACAGTCATAGTTCGCTGTCCATCAAAATATTGGTGTGATCTCTCGATGTCTCCTTCTCTGAAATGGTGTATGCATACCTAAATATAAAAATGAAATTGAGTATATTTAAGGATGTGAAATTTCCAATTGAATACCTTCATGTGTTTGTTGGCTTCATAATCCTTCCTTGGTCTAGGAATGGCTCTGAACCATTGTTCGCGTAATTGCTCATCTTTGGGAAAATTGAAAGTTGAAGTAGTTTCTTCGCCTAAATAGTTCGACCTGCAGCCTGGGACAAGACAGGACATCCGAATAGTCAAAATAAGTGGTAGTAGGTGATGTAGGTAGTGGAAATTGAAAGTTACACTGAAAAGTGAACTTCTATGGTATTCGTATAAATTTTGTATACAACAATTATGGGTGGATATAAAAATTTAACAAATTCAAAGGTGCAATTTGATTGAATCAATGATTGTGTATCTCTAAAAATAGACCTTATTTATTTGGCATTTACATCGTACTATATACATATCATCTCCTGACGGATGATTACTAAACTTATTATATCGTATTGGCATAAATTTCTGAAATATTAGTGGAATATTAGAAAGCTATAAAAACGTAAATGTGAGACATTCGAGGATGGATTCAGAAATATTATAGTCTTAAGATGCTTTAAAAGGGTATAAGGGGTGGGGTAAATGAATCACATATCCAAATTTCCAATTAGCGAAGAAGAAATTGGAAAAACATATTTTACTAAATCTAAGTAACTAACCAATCCCTGGTCCAAAAATTTATAAGCGCGCCATTGCCTTATGTATAGAATGCTATGGTTAAATCAATATAATTATCGCAAGTTGAATCACTAGAGTAGGATTTAACAAGTTAAATCAATATAATTATTACAAGTTGAAACAATAGAATTAGATTTAACACTTTACTGAAATTGAAGTGTGAGTAAACAAAGAGATTTCAACCCCCATTTATGGCAGAAATTGACCCCTTTATTGAAAAATTAGTTCTCCCATCAGACGCAGAATTTTATGGCGAATCCAAATGTGAAATAAAATTTGGGGATTTAGTAAAACATATTTTGAGTTATGGACCAGACAAAATTTGAAAGGTGTTAAAGATGTGTCAAAAAGTCTTAATCAAAAATCGTAACCCCAGATGCAAATTAGACGGTCCCATCGCCCCTTCATGCCAAGTTTAAGCCCATCAACTATAAAGCTCTGGCCAGGGCACCGTCTACGGAGAAAAATAGAAAAAATAATAATAATATTAAAGGCAGTAAGATTAGAACTGGGCCACTATACTATAGTATAGTCGGCACAGTAATAATAAAGGCAGTGATTTCAATACTGGGCCACTATACTATAGTATAGTCGGCACAGTAAAAATATATTGCTCCGTAGTGAGTCTATCAGCGTCTAGATCTACTGGATAAAAGGCTGCTACATCATTGATAAATGTGGATTCGCCTAGAAGCACCACAGATTCAAGTTTTTCAAGAGGATCCATTCACTCTAGCTTATACCGATTACTCAAAGACTTGGCCGCATCTGTGAACAAAGTTGTGAACATATCTAAGTAGTAAGCTTGAACTTCACTTTCAGACGGACAGAGATTCACAGAACCATGATTACGAGCACCTCGACCAGTACTGCGAGGTATGTTTGGAGGGTAAATTTTGAACTGCAATGCATCCTTTTTAATTGTCTCATAATAGCTTGTCATATACACAGTGTCTTTTCCTCTTGTGTTAAGGAGGTTTTCAAGAGCTCTGAGTTTAGCTTTAACCTCTGTAATTGAAATCTCTGGGGACTCTATGATGGTATGAATAGGGTGAACAAAGCTAAAAAGCCTTTGGAGGATTCTAACCATATAGTAAGTTCTAAATTTCTCCATAGACTTTAGAGTTGATAAAGCCTTGCTTCTATCGTCAGATGTGAGATCACCATCGTACATTCGTGCTTTAAACCAATCCATCAGCTGCTCGTAGTTTTCGACAAACGATGTGACTGCCGGATACTGACAAACCCAGCGTGTGGTGGATAGCGGTCTTAATGCTGATGAACCTTCTGCCTGGAATACTTTGAAAGATGCCAAACGCATTGGAGAATCCTTTACATAGTTAACGACGAAGGATCAATTACCCAACCACCAAAATATAGTGCCTCCAAAGGAAAATGCTGTCTGCACATCTGCAATTTTGGATTTTAATTGGCCCGTATCCTCTCCACAAAACAGAGTTATATTTACTAAGAACTTAAGTTTTCAGGACAGGTGTCTCATGGGTACAGATGTGCACGGGGTCACGATTTTTGATTGTTTTTTTTATGAGAAAAATTAATACTACACCTTTTCACAGTGCACGAATTTTAAAATTGGGTTTAGTTTGTGCCACAATTGAGTTGCAAATTCCCTTTGTTTACTAACACTTCAGTTCGATTGAAAATGTTAAATCTAATTCAATTGTTTCAACTTGTGATAATTATATTGATTCCACTTATGAGATCGAGTAGGCTTCGATTTTCCAATTGAAAACTAAGAATTTACATTCCATAACAACGACAAATTATGTGATATATTTATTTCCGCGATTATATTCTTGTTCTTACATATTTAATTCTAATTAATTCGCTCTGTTTTTAACCTACAGAGATGGTTCCAATTAGATTATTGGGGTTATCGAGTGAGCTGAATTCAAATATTATACTGAAATTCATTTTAAATAGATAATTATTGCAAATAATTGAACTTAATTTATTTTGCTGTACATAATTAAGGTGTTAAATTATTAATAAGTTAATTAAATATTTATACTAATTAGCTTAATTTCATTAATCTCAGAAATGATATCAGATTGAAACAAACTTTCAATATATCAATTGGTCCTTATACCACATACCACCTATACAAGTGGGTCTTGACACCTTGAGGTGATGATGACATCGTAAAAAAATGTGTTCTTACAATTTTGTGAAATTTCAAGGGTAGGGTTGGTTAACCGACTAGAGGCTACGGTTACAATTCGATTTCTCGCCACGGTTAACCGGTTAACCGCCCATCCTACTCGATACAATAAATTCTTTATATAAATTTGATTATACTACAGAATAAGAAACAGCTGCATATAGCATAACCGCATAAGTATATTAACTGATACATTTCGTGCTTTAGGTGAATTTAAATCAATGTTCTCTAAGAGAATTTATTAAGTGGTGATGAGAAATGGATTTAGGATTAAAATATTCTGAAAGAATTCAAAAAATCTTAATACTTTATATATTAATATCCCAATAACTCTGCTGATATTCAACAGACCGGCTAACTGCTTAATAAAATCTCCAACCGTTAACGGTTAACTGGTTAGCCAGTCAACCGAATCCAGCCTTGTGTGAATTATATATTTCGAATGGGTTGGTTGGTGTTGGGTGAAGACCCAACACGCACATGAAAAATGCTAACTCGTCACCTATTATATTGACTGAAACTTGAATAACTTTGAAATGAAGTGAGCTAAAACGAAACTTCCAACTCACTAATGGTCGTTGCCTTTTGAAACAACTTTCTGAAATAATTTAAAACCTTGATAGTGATGATGACATGGCGAAAAAATTCCTAAATTGCAGCTGTGCCGACAGCATTTTCCTTAGAGGCACTATCAATTACCCAACCAGTAGCCACCAAAGATACTGCCTCCAAAGGGAAATGCGTCGGCACAGACTGCAATTTTGGATTTTTATTTATTTCGCTCTGGTATTTTATTCTATTCATGCCTAACTCTTGTTCTGTTCCCGGATGCAAGAGCAACTACATCCCGGATGACCATGTTCCTGTTTTCAAGATTCCTCAAAGTCCACCTGAATCATGCCTGGACATGCCCTCTTCGTCGCGAGGATATTGGTGACCTAAAGGTGATCTATGTATGTATGTATCAACCATTTTCAGAAAGATGACATAGACTACAGTCGAAATCGGGATTTTTTGCCCCCCAAAATGCACGACAAAAGGAGGCAAAAAAACTAGGGCTGAAACGAATATACCGAATATTCGAATATTCGTTCGAAATAATTGAACGAATATTCGTTCGTTTGCAAACGAATATTCGTTACGAAACGAATATTCGTTTGGACGAATATTAGAATGAAACGGATATTCGTTGACTAATTTTGGACAACAACAAGACTTTTGTATAGCTTAGAGATATCGTAATTATAAATTCCCGCTTAAACTAGCTGATTATTAGTTAATTTGTGTATAATACACTTCGTAACTATATTTATACCATTGTAACATGATCAAAAACCAATTTTCCAATGTACAGTACCCGGACAAAAGAATTCGACCACCCAACATTTTCCCATTAAAAGTAGTATTATAGTAGGCCTGTTGCATGATATTCTGAGACGCGTGAGATTCTGAGACATTGTATTAGCAAACCATGGATGTGCTATGAGAAATTATACAGTGATATTCTGAGACGCTATAAAAGGAAATTTTGGCTTATTTTTACTTTTTATTATGAATTTAATTTAAGTTTGAGATGCGTGAGATTTTGAGACATTGTATTAGCAAACCATGGATGTGCTATTAGAAATTAAACTATGATATTTTGAGACACTATAAAAGGAAATTTTGGCTTATTTTTACTTTTTATTATGAATTTAATTAAAAATACTATGATTTTCATATCATAATATAGATAAACCCTATACTATTATCAAATTTACTATATAAACATTTAATATATGCATTAATTGTCTTATTCGTTTACAACAAACAAACAAACAAACAAATCTATTCTTATTTCGAAATGAATCCAAATGAATATGACGAAATCATTCACTTTCTTCGTGAAGAAAAATATCCTGAAGCATCTCAAGCTTCACGTCAGACAAAATGGAACTACAAAAGAAGAGTGTCTTCCTATTTTATTGGAGATACCAACAGACTTTACAAGGTAATATTGACTTCCTTATTCCCCTAGACCATTTTTATATATTCCATGGTTTAATTGAATTCTCCCTTTAGAGAGTAAAACTGGAAGGCACAGAAGCAGATTTGGCAGTTCCATTGCAGTCTGAGTTGGACAGCATCTATGAGAAGTTCCATGACGAAGTCGGTCATCCCGGAATAAATACTACCCTACATTCAGTTCAGCAAAGATACACATGGGCAGGCGTTTCCCAAGACGTTAAAGAATATGTTAGTTAAATTATCCGGTATACTTTCCTATGTAGCACGTGGTTCGGTCATTGGCCGGTTTACTTCTGTATTTTGTTCGTAGCTTCTAAGATTTACCTACCTATCTCGTTTCAATTGAACATTCTTATTTATATTATTCAATTGGGGTATTTTAATTTTGAATCATTTCAAAGGATATGATGCATTCTAACTTAATGTATACTAAGCAGTGCACTAGATGTTTAGTTCGGATTAACAAGGTTTGTACAAGTTTGGTTCGGATTATCGAGATTCTCATTTATAGATGCCCATAGAAAATGCATTACTTCACTAATCCGAACGAATTCACTAATCGGAACAGAATTTTTGAATCGGAACACCTCTGTTCGGATTAGCGAGGGTGCACTGTATTATAGTTTGAACCAGACATTTGACGAAATAGCCCGAAATGATGTTCTAGTGGGTCATTTTGTATTCGAGACATCAGCAAATATTCAAAACCGCATTCAAGGGTCAATCTTTGTACTAAGAGAGGGAGGGCAATACAAGTATGTCTAAAACTAGTGAATCTTTGTGGAGTAAGCTTCCCTCTAGACGTGGGAAGCAATTTCCAACAATCTAGCCATTTAACTACATGGTCCAAAAAGGATAATCTCGGATCGTTCAAGCGAAGCGGTGCAAAATTTGGATTGTTGAAGCGAATATCTTTTCCGACCCAATTAACATTAAAAATGTCCCAGATTTTATTTATCACATGTATGAATTTGACGATATGACGATTTTCATTTGTTGTATTCTCATTATAGAAACTAGAGAGGCCCGCTGCTGTTGATTCATGAAAGATCTTAAGAGCTAAGTTTACATTTTGTCGCTCTAAATGAGATGGCCAACATGCTTTTGATGTTAGTTTGGGGCTCTCTTAATTATGGAAATTTGTCAGCTTTGAATAAGGTTCTGAGGTCGTCAAATGCTGCAAAGCATATTGGAGGGTATTTTGACTTAGTCAATTCCCTCGGATCCAAAGTAATATTAGCAACAGGTATAGAAACTTTAAGCTGAGTAGATGGTATGATTACTGGTAGTGGAATATCATCGGTGCAAGTCTCAAAATCAGGATAAATAAAAGTTTTCTCAAAGTCTTTTAAATTTAACCAGTTATTACGAATTGATTTCATAATGTGGACTATGTCAAAGAATAAAATAAGGTGGTTGCGCGTTGGGTTACATGGATGTACAACTCGCGGTTGCAATATTTTCGCGTCATATGAAAATAATTTAAATATACTGACATTTAAAGGATAATTATCGGTACATATTGCCTCAACAAATTAATCACAACTCTCTATATCACCAATTGTTTTTGTAATAATTTGATATAAATCAGCCGCGGAGGAAGACCCTAACGGAATCAGATGAACAATGGTGGAAAACTTTTTCATAAGACTGGAAATCATCATTGAAAACACAGTTGTGGGTGGGTCGCGCGCTATGAGTTTCGATGGCGCCCAAAACTTTACCTCCTTTTTATGAAGCATCACTATGGATGTGAACTTCGTACATTTGAAGTATCACATGGCGTTCCCTATGGCTAAATTTGGAAGTTATTTCCTTTAGAATTTGAAAGTAATCACCTTCAATACCCAGAGTGTTTTTTATACCAATCAAATTTCTCTCGTGAGGCAAGATTAAGCAATTGGATGATTGAATAAGTCGCCAACATGCAGGTGATATTCCACGAATTTTAGTGAAAATACTTGAGTTAAAATATTATACCGTCGACGACTTTTAGCATTTATTAAATTTCTCAATTACCCAACTAAAAAGTGGAATGAATACTCAGAGATTCGCTACTACAAAGTAAATCAACTATGTCTAGGTCTATCGAGTCACCATCAACAAGCTTAATTGCACTTTCGAGTTCATGGATAGCAAGTTTTATATGGTTGCTAATAGAACATTTACTTTGAGAGTTAATAGTTTGAAGTAAGAGTGAAAATGTATCTACTTCATCGAGGATGGTCTCAATTTGGCGAGTGTCATTAATAAAAATTCGCGAGATCGGATTGGTGACGTTTTTATTATCAAATGCTTTGATGTACAAATCATCGTTAACTAATACAGATCGGTCGATGAAAGGTCCGGTTTCTAAAATAACGATTTTTATAAAAAAATAAAGGGGTGTTATCAGACACATTAGTTATTCAGCCGTTTGGTAGGTCGATTAAATTTAGCTTAGAAAGAAGATCAGAATATGAATTAACTAGGAACTTATCCACCGTTTCTTCGTTATCAGTTATGCTCTTGGAGTATGCAGATTCCATCAGCAGTCGTTCTTTGTCATCTAGGCATAGTCTCTTTGGCTTGGAATTGAATTCAGAAAGATAGGAAGGACAGTTGGGAAAAATCCTGGGTACTGCTGTCTTCTTCAGAGCTATTCTCTCTCTGGAAACTGTAACAGTATGAACCCCGTCATTGTAGGATATGGTCCTTTCGATGTCAGGTTGACATTAAAATATAAACAAAAAATCCAAAATTGCAGCCTGTGCCGACGCATGTTCCTTTGGTGGCACTGTATTTTGATGGTGGTTTATTGATAGTGCCTCCAAAGGAACATGCTGTCGGCACGGCTGCAATTTTGGATTTTTTTCGCCATGTTATCATCACTATGAAGGTGTTAAATTATTTCAGAAAGGTGTTTCAAAAGGCAACGACCCTTAGTGAGTTGGAAGTTTCGTTTTAGCTCACTTCATTTCAAAGATATTCAAGTTTCAGTAGATTATAACAAGTGATGAGTCAGCATTTTTTATGTTCGCGTTGGGTGATCACCCAACACCAACCTACCCATTCGAAATATAGAATTCACAAAATTGTCAAAACTCATTTTTTGACGATGTCATCATCACCTCAAGGTGTCAAGACCCATTTGTTGAGGTGTTACGTGGCATAAGAATCAATTGATAAATTGGTGTCATCTCTGAGATTTATGATATTTAATTAATTAGTATAAATAATTCTAATTATTATTTATAATATAACACCGATTTCAATGTCAACTTACAATTATTAAGTTAAATTATTTTGTCAATAATAATTAATTAATTAATTTGGTCATCAAATTTCAATTCCGCACACATAACCCCTAATAAACAAATTGGAAGCATCTATATAAGTCATATTACTGGTGAATTAATTATAATTAATTACTTCAGTTTATTTATAGGGCAACAGTATTCCTGCAGTAAATATAATCACATAATTTGTCGTTGTTAAGGAATGTAAAATCTTAGTTTTCAATTAGAAAATAGAAGCCTACTCGATCTCACAAGTTGAATCAATATAATAATCACAAGTTGAAACAATATAATTAGATTTAACACTTTCAATTGAACTGAAGTGTTAGTAAACAAAGGAAATTACCAACTCAATAGTGGCACAAACGAAGCGCAATTTGAAAATTCGTGCACTGTGAAAAGGTGTAGAATTTAATTCTCTATCGAATGCATATATATTGAATATTCGGGTACTATTTATTGTTTGGGTACTATTTATTGTCTTCCATGTCCCCTTTAGGTCCGCCAGGTGTGTGACCATAGCGAAAAGTCAATTTTTTTCATCAAAATTGGGCAATTTTCGACAAACCGGACGGTTTTCTCACAATTGTGCCACATTTTTGCTCCCAAAGGTGTCCAGATTGTTATTAAGGACAAATTTGGACAATCGGGGATGTAACAGGTCTTAGTTTACTTATTATAGTGATATATTCCAAATCTCAGCGATATAACTTCAGAAAGTGCCCCAGAACTAAGCTTTAAAAATTGTGGCATGCTATAATTAGATAAGGTGGTTTTCAGGTGGCAGAGAGGATTTTCGATACGTCTACAGCGAAGAATATTTATTCGGGAAGGAATTAAAATTGGCCATCAAGCTGGAATTCAATCACTGATAGTGTCTGAAAGTTAGAACTAAGCTCCAGTTCACTTTTGAATTTGGATTTTCTCTCTTTTTCATGGTCACATGACACTCCATATATGGGCATTCGAGATTATTAGCAAGGTAACCATTTGGTTTTGAGTGATTTTTGACTTTGCAATGATTTAGAAATGATATATCAATGTGATTAGTAATTTAGAGCTAAGCTCTAGAGTCCCTCGTTTAGAAGTTTCAAATTTGCATTTATCATCAAAATTGGTCACATTCACACTACCATATAGGACATTTTCGAAAACGGTGCGTCCTAGATCATAAAATGTATTATTTACACTAGCCAAGTGACCCGTCGCCTTGCGACGAATTAGTCTGCATAAATAGTTGGAATGCAACCCCCATTTATAGCCTCTTACAATGCTACGGTTGCAGCTTAGCTGTTAAATACTTCCCGATATACAATATTAGTCGTATAGAGCCATTCCAGAGCTTTCTAGCCAAACTGTATGACACTCTTCCCTGCATATCCCTTCCTCCATGCTTCTGCCATCAGCGGTAGTTTTTATGCTTCCTGGTTTATGACAAAAAGGATTGCCTCGGGTCACCAACGCGGGATCCAACCACGTTATTGTAAGCCCCTCGAGGGACAACATGCATTTTGGAATCTGCATTCGTTTTGCCTTGCAGACTTATTACATTGCAGGATTCAGGGTTGTTATCAATCCGGCCGGCAACGGAGTGTGGGTGAACTGTCTGACTGGATTACGTTGCATGATGTAGTAAATGAATAAGTAAATTTAACAAAATGATTTATTTTAGGCACCGCAATTGGTATACACAATAGGAATAATATCCCAGTTAGCTGTAACCAATAGGATTTGTATCCCAGTTAGCAGCAGGGTTGCCAATCCAATCCAATCGAGAATATTTTCGATTGCCGATTGCTGCATTTTTCATCGATTGGATTGTCGATTGGATTGCTTCATTTTTCTCGATTGGATTGTCGATTGGATTGCTGCATTTTTCATCGATTGGATTATCGATTGGATTGCAATCGATGAATTTCATCGATTTTTTCCGATTGTTTGTTTTTTCAATATCTAAATAATGCCAAAATTTAAAATGCTCAATTGCTCGTCAATTAAACCCAATAATATATGTTTTAAGTTTGAACATATGATGAAACATAACTCTTTTTGATATAATACTGAGCAGTAAACGATCGAAAAAAATCGGAGAAACAATCCAAAAGAATCGATGATATTTTGGATTGTCGATTGCGATTGGATTGTCATCCGAATAATCGATTGTCCAAATTTGGATTGCCGATTGTCCAAATTTGGCTCGATTGGATTGGATTGTCGATTGGATTGGATTGGATTGGCAACCCTGAGTTAGCAGTAACCAATAGGATTAGACCTTTAACAATAGGCTTATATATGCACATTAGCACGTAAAAACAAAATGCCGTGTAATTCTGGAACTAACACCTTTTAGTGGAACCCAGTATATTTCCCGAGGTCTCACTTCGAAGAGCTTTCGATTGATATTTATTTCGTCAGGATCGGGTAATGTAGCAAAGAGTTACAGGGGCGGACGGACGGACGGACGGACCAAGCTCTCTTAATAATATAGATATGGGAAACCATGTGTGCTGATCATTTTTCACTAGTGAAAATTTAATTTATCTCTATTCCTCTCTGAGTTACAAATTAGTCAAGAATCTGTACCCTAAAGTTCGCCGAAAGGCTATAACTTTTGCAATATACACTTTTACCTAAATTTTTGTTGAGTTTTGCAAAAATTTCCTCAGACTATCATATGTCTGAATATTGAAACAATGTTATCACAATTACTAGTTAATATACGGTGTTCAAGACCTTTGTTGTTATAAAACCGAGTTAGAAAATGAAAGGCCGCTCCACTAAAACGTTCATATCTCTGGAAATAATCGTCGAATCGATGAAAACCAAATTCCCATCGATAGATAACATCCTTCCGCAGTGTCTGTAAAAATATTGTAAAAATTGGCACATTTCGAATTTCACTTATTTTACATGCGGAACTTTGGCGGTAGAAGCGTTACTTAATAACTTCTTTCTTTCTTTGTCAATTGAGTATTCCTATTTATTCAAACTCTTGTCAACACTGTTACATAAATAAGTTATTATCCAAATTATTGACTCGACGAAATGGCGACCGCCCCTATCTCAGTACCTCTTCTATAAAAAGGAGATAGAATATCCGATTGGCGCATCCTTTTGAGAGTGGGACGGAGCATATTCGTACAGACAAAGCTGGGGAGAAGAAGGTCATACATCTCCTCCCTAATTATGTAAACCGATCAATTACGGATACGGAGGCTGTGAAAATTGTGATGAAAAAGGCAACTACGCTAAATGAAGCTCTAGATGATTTGGTCGGAGTAGTGGACAGCCCAATAGATCCATTTACTGCCATGCAAGAACTGGTGAAATTACAATGGCAGCCTGGACAGGATATTGGGGATTATTTTTTCCTAACAAGACGGAAGGCAGCACACGCAGGAACCACATTGAGATCTCCCAAAAGAAGTACAAAATCGGATTAGGGTACAGTAACTAGCGTTAACGAAGACCTAGACCCATTCCGACGTTTTCAAATTAGTCGCAGAAATAAAGGAGTCACTCACAGAGAAAGGATTTGCTCTCAACGTAGGGATTAAACATGACTCACACACACCCAGAATCTCTACAATCAAAGACTTCGATGGTGACAACAGAACAGAGCCAGGGACGTCGCCACGGGGGGGCATAGGGGGGCAATGCCCCCCCTGGTAGAAATCCTCGCCCCGGGGCAATGCCCCCCCTGGTAAAATATATTTTGAACTATTTATTTCTCTGATTAATTGATGCTATTGAATTCAATTTAATGAGTTCACATTTTCCAATCCATTTGAGTCATATACCTGTACGAGGCTCCAATTTTCCCCTGTACATTGGTCAAGATCCCTAGACACCTCAAAAAATTTTCTCGCTTGCTTCGCTCGCTCGTCTAAAATGTAATTCTACACTTATATTGAAACGAATTACACTAACCAAAGCATTTTCATACTTTGTAGGACATTAAACTAGAAAGCTTCATCATACTCGCACAGTTTTTGGTAACGTCAACAGATCTAACACCAATATAATGTTTGCCCCCCCTGGAAATTTCTGTGCCCCCCCCCTAGGTGAAAGATCCTGGCAACGTCCCTGAACAGAGCAGGACCTCGCAAAGGATTCCGAAAATAAAATAGCATACACTAGAAGTAAACCTGGATGGCGGAGACAAACATTTACAAGGGAACCAGAACAACAAGAGAAGAGAAACTGCTTCATATGTGGTAAAAAGCATTTCTGGAGATTCTGCCCTGACAAATGCTGCCCAGCATGTGGCCAGAAGGGCCACGTACTGAAGGACTGCTCGACGCGCAAAGGCAAGGATAATCGGATGGTATTTGCGACAAATACCGAAGAGTTAAGCACAGGAATGTCAGTCCTCATCTCTATTAAGCTGAATGGGATGCAAACAAACGCGCTTGTCGACAGCGGTGCAGGACCGACCATCAGCAGGGTTGCCAACCCTTAATGGATGAAACGCTCAAGCATGTTGATCGAGCGGATCCTTTCGTGGATGACACTTGCATACATTCTAAGAACTTTGAACAACACCTCGGTGATTTGGAGCTAACATTATCCGCATTGTTAGCAGCGCACATGCAATTAAGGAAGGATAAATGCTCTTTTGGCTATCCGAATGGAGAGTTCCTTGGACATAAAGTTTCGTCAAATGGACATTGCCCAATACCCCGGTTGAAGGACTCGATTCGTCACGCACAAAGACCGAGTAGTAAAAAGTAAGTGCAGCGATTTTTAGGACTAGCAAACTTTTACCGAAAATATATTCAAAGGTTTGCCGTGATCGCAGAGCCACTGTACACATAGACGCGCGAGAAGCAAGAATGGGTTTGGGGAATACGAGAAGAAGCGTTCGAAACTTTAAAGGACAAGTTGACGGAACCTCCCACTACGCTAGCATTCCCAAATTGGGGAAAGGAATTTGTCCTCCAAACGGATGCTTCAGCTATCGCTATAGGGGCGATCCTATCCCAGAGTGATTCGAAAAACGATCTACATCCTATAGCATACTTTTCTTCCGGATTAAATGACACCCAGATGAAATACGCGGCCGGTGAACTCGAATGCTGGGCCATTATTGCAGCTTGTCGGAAATTTATGAAGTACCTATGCGCTGCTCCTCACGTTAAAATCATAACTGACCATAATCCATTAGTGTGGCTGAGAGGACAAAAGGACCCCAGGGGCAAATTTTCTAGTTGGATTATGGAGCTGGAGTCTATTAATTATTCGATAGAGTTCATCAAAGGAACTGAAAACGTGTGCGCAGACTACTTGTCTAGGGAAAAAGTCTGAAATCGACCAGGAAGTCAATGATGAAGATCAGCATTTCGAAAGATATTTGTATTCGTTCGACGGTAGCTCAATTCGCGCAGAATTTGAAAAAGCCCAAAAGGGAGACTTCATAGTATCATCCGCGATAAACCAATTAGAAAAGGCACAAAAGATCAGCTATGGACCATTCAAGACACAGGCTGGAATGAAAGTGGTCAATAGATTACTTTACAGAGGTAGAAAAGTTGTCGTTCCCAGATCGATGGAAGAAAGAGTAATGGCCTAGTACACAATGAATGCCACGTTGGGTACGATAAAAACTGTATTACTCACTCGGAATCGGTTCTACTGGAGAAAAATGGGGAACGACATATAAGACTTCGGCAGAAAATGGGCTATATGTGCCCAGGGGCGCTGGACTTTTAAAAAAGTCCAAAACTGTGGGTGGGCTCGAAACCTTTATTAAAACTTTATAGAAGTTTTAATAACAACAATGCATAATCGATGCTAAGACTAAAATTATGCACTGTATTTTTCTTCAAATAATAACCGGGAACATCATTGATTTTCCGAGGGTATTGATCATTCATAGGATACAGCTATAAATGCTAAATACTGTGAGATATAAACGCTGAAAAATTCTTAAAATAATAAATTATATACATATTAACAAATCAGCATACTGGACCCGTATTCACTAAGAAGTTAAGTACGTACTTAAGTACTAAGTATGTACTTAAGTCGTATTCACTAAGATTGGTATTCACTAAGATTTAAGTGTGTACTTAAGTACATACTTAAGTACAAAACTTAATTAACCTACTAAGTTAACTTAACTTATAAGAATTTGCTTTTACTGACTCTTTAGACGTTGGTGTTTAATTAGAACATCGTAATAGATTTCTAGTAGTACTTGCTTTACTTTAGGGGAAGTTTATGATTCTATTTTCAACATTTATTACTATTGGTTGTTATTTTCTAAAAGTTCTGTTTTTTCTCAAGCACACAAATCACAGGAACTTCATTGAGAATATTCTTTTTAAAGTTAAAAGAATACACCAAGCTATTACAATAGCATTCCATACACTAATATGCTATGCTATTAAATAAAATTGAATAAATATAATTCAATTTCGTACTTAAGTACGTACTTAAGTATGTACTTAAGTACAACAATATTTCTTAGTGAATACGACTTAAGTATGTACTTAACTAAGTACGTACTTAGTACTTAAGTATATACTTAGTACTTAAGTACTAAGTAATCTTAGTGAATACGGGGTTTTGAATTAAAAAAGTTCACAAAATGGGTAATTTGCCAATTTGTTTATTTAAAATTCCTTAAAATTTTCTATGGAGTTTTGGGTTAATTGTCAAAGTTAGGTGCTCCTCCAGCAGGGTAACCAGATGAGTGAGATGACTACTTTAAAAGAAGGACACGTTTAAAATTAAAGAGATCGCAGGTTGAGAAACCCAGTATAGTAGAACATTTGAGAATAAAGGCTTTTGACAAGGACATGGCTAGTATACTTTAATAATTCTGAGTATGGTTGAACAACAAAGTGGATTATTAGACTGAACAGACTGCAAACAATTTTTTAAAAGATACAAAAGGACACAGTGTAAGAAAGCAGTTAGCATGACTGCCTGAGAAGGACTGTCCTTCTAAAAATAGGACATTTGGTCACCCTGCTCGTCAGGTCCTTTGACCAAAACCCTCCACCCCCTGGCCCACCCTCAAGAGCCCCTCTCGCCCTCCCTCAAGAGCCCCCCCTCGCCCCCCCGGATTTGACACGAGGGGGGGCTCGGGCCCCCCCTGCCCCCCCGGGTTCGGCGCTTATGTATGTGCCCGAAGCAAGCCGAAGAATACGCCACCCGAAACACTTGTTCCGAACGTGCAATCAACTCGACCGAGAGAAGCCATCGCATTCGACGTCGCTACACTACCGTATGCGAACACGAATCACAGGCACTTCCTATTGCTCATCGACACATTCTCCAAATTCATTGAGCTAGTTCCCCTCATGGATCAAGAAGCCCACTCAATCATCCAAGGGATTAGTGATGGGTGGATATTTCGACATGGACCACCGGTGTCTATGTTGATCGACCAAGGTCCATACGTAGATGGAGTTGAGATTAGGTCTTTTCTAGCGCAATTTAACATAATAAAGAAGCACAGCTCGCCCTACCACCCGGAAGGGGAACGGACAGGCAGAGAGAGGAATCCGGGCTGTTAATTGAAAATTATTCATAACCAAAGTCATAACTGAAATTTGGGTTATTATAAATGCGATGTTAAAGTCGCTATAGTTAGTACTAAGTAAATGCTTGGGGGCGATAGGAAGCATAATATGATCTAATGTTTACTTTTCACACTACGTGGGTGATCAGTCGGAATTTTCAGAACTCAGAAGATCTATAACCCTCCCAAATGGTTGCAACACGATGCATTGTCTGAGAACTTTTCGGACGAAGTACCCGATGACCTACGCAGAGGCGGCGCCAGAATTTTCAGGTAGTGGAGCTCAGGGGGGGGCCACACTGTAGAACAATGTTATTCTAGGGGGGGCCAGCCTCAAAAGAGGGGGGGCCATGCCCCCCCCTGCCGCCGCCACTGGACCTACGATAGACAAGGAGGTTTTCAAAGAGGGTGTGATGTAACAAGTTACTAGTTTAGTATAGGCAAGAGACCACCCAACTAGCGAACAATAGCAATATATATATATACTCTTTAGTAGCTTTGACTGTAGTCCCTTAGCTTACTTAATAACTTATTTCTTTCTTTGTCAATTGAGTATTCCTATTTATTCAAACTCTTGTCAACACTGTTACATTAGATTTCAACGAGTATTCTAGGTTAACATATTGCTAAATTTGTCAACGCTTAAATGATGCGCATGACAAGATTCGTGCTTTTTAAATTTTTCCACGGCTTTCTTCCAATTTTTGAAACCTGATGAAATAAAAGTATCTTCACTCTTGCTGTTGCTGCCCTAGCTGAATCAACTAAAAAGATTTGCCGACATGGATGACAAAAAGCTGCACTTACTTTATCATCCCATTCAAGCCAAGGGAAACTTTTAAACCATATGAGAAGAAATTTTCTATTGTTTTTTTCGTCAAGGGGAAAACTAATTTGTTTAGGTTGGTTTGGTACTTGCTGGATTTCAAGTTTCTGCTTCTTTGCTATAATATGATCTTCAAGCGAATCATTTGAAGTTGAATGTGCCATCTAAGAAAATCAAAAATACGAAATGTGAATATGGATTCTCGCATTCATTCTTTTATAAGAGTACACTAAATTTTTGAAACCATATAATAAATGTTTATGGTAAACATCAATTTTGTAATAGCAGTGTGCAATATTCAACACTATTTCACTTAGTTGATGTCGATAATAAATATTTAATGGGGGCGATTTAGATATTATTGGGGGGGCGAAAAGATACCTTCGCTCCCTTTAGATATTATTGGGGGGGCAATCGCCCCCCCTGCCCCCCCAGGATCGCCGCCTATGGCAACATCTATACTATAAAACACAAGGATGGGTGTATATAGATATTTGTTTGTATGCAGAGTTGATTGAAGAAACTGGACGGTTTCCAAATGTGATTTTTGACATATAGGGGTAACTTTTGGCACCCGCCAACAAGTTGAGGTTTCCACTCGAAATTTCTCACACCTCGACAAGTTATGACGTCATTGTCACATTTCGAGAACCCTGAAAATTCACTTAATCGCACATAATTCCCGCCCTCTAAGAGATAGAAATCTGAAAATTTAATAGAATACGTATGCACATTAATGATGGGTCACCCCAGATTGCCAATATGCTAAACCATTATCGCATGATGACTTAATTACTAACATTTCACATTGTAAATTGGCCTAATATAACCACACACCAATCGCTAAGCGGTTGGTGTGTGGTTGTGATCTGCTGCGAAGCGACCTAGCAAGCGAAGCGCGCTAGTTATAAAATCTATTTCCTATTACTTTTTGGATTCAGCATCATCCAAAACCTCTAAACTAAATTTTAAAGTCCCATAATGTATTCAGAACCATGAATACTGTGAAAAAGAATGAGGAGTGTAATACTCATTTTCAAAATATAATTTTGTGGTTTTGGGGCACACTAAGTGAATTTTTTTCCCGAATATGATAAAGTTAAAATAGCCATTAATTTTCTCTACAGCTAAGTAGTTTCTATGCATAATATTAGAAGTTAAGAGGTCAAAATATTGCTGTAATGTTAAGTGACCAATTTGCTACAGAGAGAAAGGTTGCTACTGAGTGTCTTGAACGCATCTTCACAACTATTCGTTATTGAGCAAGACAAGGCCTACCAATTCGCGGCCATTCAGACTCTGATTCAAACTTCAGACAAACAATTGGGGCTACAAAGGAAGACAACATGAACTTCAAAAGATATACAGGAAGAGATAATTGACTTAATGTATTGTGATGTAGTGCGTAATTTCGCAAAACAAATCCGTTACCGAAAGTATTTTGGGGTAATAGCAGATGAAACAGCAGACATTTCTCAGATTGAACAACTCAGCATCTGTTTACGGACAGTAGATAATGAGTTAAATCCAGAAGAACAGGTATTTGGGTTCTATGCTCTGGATAAATGTGATGGCGAGTCTATTTTTAAAGCAGTCGAAGATGTTCTATTGCGTCTTGATATAAATATAAAGAACTGTTTCGGAATGACATTTGATGGAGCTTCTTCCTTTAATAGCAATTCAGTTGGTGTTGGTGCACGCATTAACGACTTAGCACCATCAGCAATCAGAACTCATTGTCACATGCATTGTGTGAATTTGGCTGTCCAAGATGTTGTAAAAAATGTAAGCATGATGCGTGATTTCCTCCATTTTGCAAATGATCTCATTGTTTTCCTTCGTAACTCTCCTAAACGATGTACAATTATACGAAATACCGCAATTCTACTTGAAAACCCACAAACTCACATCAGACCCCTCTGCCCAACACGGTTCACTATGAAGTATCACGCTTTAAATGGACTTAGTAAACAGTTGGACATAATAATTGAATCTTTGTCTATTATAGAAACGCAATCGTTTGACAGCAAAATAAAAGCAAAGGCAAGTGGCTTCCTTCGACGTTTGGGAGACTTTGATATATATTTTGCACTCTTAATTTCTTTGCAAGTTTTTGAATTGACTGACAGACTTAGCAAAGAACTACAAGGACGAGAAGTCTCTGTTGGAAGAGGAGTTAAGCTTGTTTCGTATGCTATAGTTGAACTAGAAAAAATGCATTCTGCAGAAAGATTTGTCCAGCTTTGGAAAGAAGCTGACGAACTTCGTAGGCAGCATGGGGCAGATCCTCCAAAGTTATTCCGACAGATAAAACCACCACATCGCTTCCAAATTGACTAACCTCACATATTTAATGAACCTCGAGACTATTATCTTGAAAAGTACCACGAAATAATTGACATTTCCTCTGCGAAACTAAAAACACGGATTAGTGACAAGGCATTACCTGTGTTGGGAGCAGTGGAATTACTACTAATTTCAGGCTGGAATGGGAATTTCAATCGAGAAGGAAAACATGCAGATTGTTTGTAAGCATTATGGTTACGATAAACTCGACTCTAGGCGCCTAGAAGCTGAACTCATCAGTTTACAGAATTTGAATGAAAACTGGCATAACCAGCGTACATGAAATAATAAAGCATATTGGACAGAGTGAAATGAAAAATATGCTTCCTATGGGGTTAACAATGATCAAATATTATTTAGTTTGTCCTGCTTCAACTGCTAATGCAGAACGATCATTTAGTCATCTTCGACGGCTGAAGACTTATCTTCGTAGCACCATGACTCAAACAAGGCTAAATTCGCTTTTGATTTTGTCAACTTATAAAGAAGAACTTGATCTTCTTGATATGAAGAAAATATTGAATGAATTTACCAGTCGAAATGAAGTGAGACAAAATATATTTGAAACTTCATTATAAAGCTAAAATATTTAAGATGTTGATCCTTGATAAATTTCTATTTACCATTATACATTAAGGCTAAATGTCCCCGGTGTTTTCCAATGGTCCGATTGATTGTAGCGAATTTTATATGTATAGAGTAATGTATTAGCTATCTACTGAAAAAAAGAAATCGACTCTAGCTCTTATACTTTTCTTAATATATAATTATTTGTGAAACTGGAACTATTAACACGATTAATGCATGTCAGTTAATTGAAAATTCGGTTGGTCATTCAGCTATATGTCCAGAAGACCAATATTATGCTATATGACTTGGCAACTATGTTAATTAACTGAATACTTCTTCTGGCAATGTACTATTTATATTTGTTGGTACTAGTAATATGATAAATAAGAGTAATTTTTGAGTAAACTTTATTTAGCCATAATTATTCGAAATTAGCCATTTTAATGACAAATAAGAGTTAGAGCTTCAATATTAATAGTTCCAAGTATGTTTTCTGGTCATTTTGTATAATTGTCACTACATCATTGTTTTGTTCAAGTAGTCTTTACATTATTGCAATGACAATGCGGAAATTTATGGGGGGGTCATTTTCTCACGGGGCTTGCATAAAGAAATGACCCCCGTGAGAAAATGACCCCCTAAACGGTATCCATTTTTCATATGAAGAGGGGGTCATTTTCTCATGGGGGTCAATTTCTCATGCAACAGTACTATATGGCTCCATGCTTTGATATTAACATTATCTGACTATAGAGCATGCATCAGCTTGTTTTGAGTAGGGACACGTGAATTTGTATAGTTGATTACTACTTTCATTTCTATGTTAGAGCAATGACCAAGCATAATTTTTTGGTCAATCAACAATTTCTGAAAATTATGCTTGGTCATATGTATATATTCCAGTTTCACATATTTGGCTATATCAAGAAAACTGTAAAAGCTAGACACTGACTCTCTTTTGTTAATATACTGCTATTACATTGATCTATATAACAGAGGTACTCTATAAGTATAATATTGGTCGTCTGGACATATAGCTGAATGACCAACCGAATTTTCAATTAACTGACATGCATTAATCGTGTTAATAAACTCATATGTTACTTGATACACAGTAAAATATCGTTATATCTAAGTATTTGGGAACTGTGAATTCCTTCGTTATATCCGGATATTCATTATAGTAAGTCGATAATAATTAAAATGCATTTAGTGCTCTGGGAAAAATCCTCATTTAGTTATAAGCGGGATTTCGTTATATCCGACTTCTTAACAATGGGAGTTCAATGAACTATAATAATAGAGAATAAATCTCTGATGATTTAAAAAAAATCTCGCCCCCCCAATAATTTCCACAAATCGCCGCCTATGGATGTTGCAAACTTACACTATTTCCCCTGGTTTGCCCACTGTGAACAGTAATACTATTGTTTCTGAATCAGAGTAGGGTTGTGTCGCCATGATGTCTATTTATATCCGTGAACCCCAGTCATAGGTAAATATAAGGACAGGCCAAAAACTTTGCAAGTCTACTCAATTCCTATTGGATTCCCATACCAGTTGACTAATTTGTGAATACGCATAATCTCGTGTGAGCGGGGTTTGATTTCTATTGAACAACAGCATTATCCGTCATAATCTCGTTTAGTTACCTATAGTGTTACAATCGGGGTGGTCAGACCAATCTATGATTGTAGTTTGAATGTGAATTTTTGTACGCTTTACCATTAGACTCCTATGGAGGAGTTGTTCTCTCAAGAACTTTCTATCCTAACTAAACTGAGCTCTGAGGAGCGTTTCGCTCGCATCAGAATATCTGTCTTTTCCAAGAACTCCACCTCCTCTGCATCCCCTTTCTCCCGAGAACTCGTCTTGAGACTAACAGACGACACAGACCCATTCTTCCTGCACACCCTAGCCCTGACAGAGGAGGAGTATTCCGAGCTGAAGAGCCAGCAGGGACTGCTCATTGACTTCTCTTCGTTTCCGCACAAGCTGATAGAGCTGCTGACTCTGTGCAGATCCCAGCCCTCGGGGGACCAGCCGAAGTTCGTGCTGCAGCTGGTGCAGATTGGAGAGACTGGCCGGACTCTGTTCGAAGTTGTGGAGACTAACCCTTTCAAACATCTGACACACCTCTCTCTCCGCGTCCTACCCGGGACAGACAGGACCCTGAAGGAGTACCTGGCCGAGTGTTTGCGGGGCTACAAGGCGGACAATAGCAGACTCAGCGATGAGCTGGCTGTGTGCAAGGACCAGCTAACCCGACACATGTCTGCGTCCAGAGCAGCGGCTGCTCATCAAGAGGTGTCTTTTATATTATGTTGTTTACATTTGGTTGTGGCTAGTTTGGTATCTAATTTACGTAACGTTTTCAAGGGGAGCCGGGATTTATTTTCCTATATGTGAGAGACATCTTTGAATTCAAAATGGTAAATAGTAAATACTCATGTGACAATGGGGTGTATCTGGATTTTTTGTTAATTAATTGATTTTCGTTTTTAAAGGCCCTTAGTTTCAAAAATTATAATATATACAGTTGAAACCGGATATTTTTAACACATTCTTTTCACGAAAATTTGTTAAAAATATCCGATTGTTAAAAATACCCGATTTTACAACAACAACAATAATTAATTATTTACAAGAAAATGTGTTAAAAATATCCGATTGTTAAAAATATCCGGTGTTAAAAATATCCGGTTTCAACTGTATACCGTATATACCGTGATTCCCCGAGTAAGCGCCGGGTCAATAAAAACGACATTGATATTATAAAATTTAAACACATTAGTTGATCACTTGAGTGTAATTCCATTGATTTTGATAACTTCAGTATGTATACTGTAGGCTAGAACCATTAAAACCGACCTAAATATTATATTCTGGATTTTTCAAAACAAATTCAGGACAACGAGTTAAAATCAGAAGGTACATATAACAGTATCCATGGTATAGCAATAGTAACGAGTTAAAACCAGACGGTATAACAGTATCCATGGTATAGCTATAGTAACGAGTTAAGATCAGACGCGAGTTAAATTCAGACGCAACTTTACTCCCTTGCAGTATTCCCTTAGCCTGAAGAGAAGTTATTAGAAGAGGTTAGCCACCCATAATAATACATTGCTCTCGGGTGGGGATATGAAATACGTAGTTCCTATCCTTGATTAAGGTTTCTGGAACAATAGATTGCAAATTCTCTACTATACCTACCGTAACATTGATATGGTAGCACATTTTAATTTATTGCTGAATTATATATTGGAAGATCTTTATTGTATTTATTTCCATTATTAGCACTTAATTCTTTATCTGGTAATATACTCATTATCTCAAAGATTATTGAAGTTAGGCCTAGAAGATGTATTATCAACGAATAGGAAGCTACCTATTTCGGATAGATCAGTACTAGCATAGTTTACATAATATCGATAGTTTTTGAGTTATGGCTCATTTAGGAAATTTGCATTTCCCTGGCAACCGAGGAATGCGTCAACATTCCATTTGTAATTTCGATATATTTCATTCAACGAGTTATGGACATCCTCGTGTTCCAATTTTGAACATTTATAACGCGTTTAACTATGTTAAAATAAGGCTATAAAAACACGATAATTCCCACGAAAAAATAGCGATTATGTAATCAAATGATGATATATCACAATTCTAAAGGGTGTTATGTATGCCTTGATATCATGTTCCTAACTTCCTATATAATTATAATGCATTTCTCCGGTCTGTCATTACTAGCTATTGAGATAAAGATATGTTAGCTAATAATCAATTGCCTTTAAGTAATCCATGGTCCAGCAAAATCTACTCAGTAGTAAGGCACAGTGGTTTAAAATAGCAGTTAGTAAAGAATAGGTATCCTGGTTGCAGATAGACATATGAAATGTATTAAATGCATATGGGTTATTGATAGCTGCGAATTGAATGGCATCATCAAAAATGATGTATTCACTCTTTTAAGTTTAGTTCTGGGCGATTTGTTGTAAATCAATGAAACACAAATTTTTTGGTTTGTTAACAATCTTTCAATACTCACCCACAGTTATTGTTAAAATATCTTGAACATGGGGAATATTTCGTAAAAGTTCGGCCCCCATAGGATATAAGGATTTGTACACTCATGTAAAGGGGGTAGATGGTTATTGAATGTAATTATAATGTGTATTAGAACTCATATAAACCCTAGATGACTTTTTCTAGCATAGCTGTCACTTGCGCATCACACTAAATAACCTCCGAACTGTGCAAAACTAACTTCCTTCAATATCAAAATCCCAATATGAGTTCATAGTTCGCTGCTCTCATTGATGAAATTGTACTTAAGTGCTCAGTTGTTCTTAATATACAATATTTACATACATTTGGGTAACCAAATAAGATATACTACTGAATAGTAGCGAATAATTAGTTTTAGCATTTTCATAGCAACACAAAGTGACAATGGAATTCGCTAAAATATTTAAAGTTGCGCACTGTTTCGGGGCGTGTCAGTTTAAACTATGAATTTAGATATAATTAAGGATATCTTGTATCAATATCTAATTGAAGTTTTGTGAAGTTTACTTTTATGGGCACTTTTGAGTTTTTATCAATTAAAATTTGATGCAAATGTAACAACAGATATAGAATTTGATTTCTCAAACGAAATATTGAAAATACATTAATGAAAACAGGCTATTCTGTTTCAGCATACTTGAAGTGTATAAACTAAACTTAATTTGTCGTAATGAATAGTTATAAAATGTTCTCGCTTGTATTTGAAGTGAAGCTAAATTTAGAATTATCTAGAACTACAATTTCAGCTAAAATGATCATGCATATTTGGAGTGCAATTGTATTGCTTCTAGGCACTCAATTGCTTAGAAATTTGAAATGAGCTTTATTCAAACAATAAGTAATCAATTGAATCGCTTAGAAACGAATTCTATTTTTTTCCTATTCTTTGGTTCTAAACCACTGTGTAAGGCCTTATATAACGAAGGTCACGGGCCAACTAAATTCTCAGTGCCCAAAGACTTGTACGTATAATCATATTATTAGTGAAATACAATAAACTAAACTTAATATTTTCATATTACAGATATAAAATCTGTTTTCCAACCACAATTGTTATCTGTATAAATATCCGGTCGGTTATTGTCGACTTCATGTCCGGCCGAAACCGGATATCCGGTACAGCTCTACTAACAAATCGATAATATTAAAACTCGATTGTTGCGTGTTTGTGTGTTTGTTTGTCCAGATTGTCCAGACTCCAGATTGTATTAAAGTGATGGGGGAATAGAAACCGAATTTATATATAAGATATAAATAAAGTTATAATAGGTAAACAATATGCTGAACATGAATTTTGCATTTTTATACATTTCTAATGTGAATACAGTGGAAGCCGCTTAATCGGGACTCCTCGGGAGTAGGAATTTAGTCCCGTTTATCCGGTTCTCCCGATTAACCGATATATTTATACTATTGATACGAATTGGTTTCCAAAGCCTTGTCCCGAATAACCGAATTTCCCGATTAACCGTCTCCCGATTAAGCGGCTTCCACTGTATTTGTTGTTGTTGTTTACACAAATAGGTAAAGAGGAATTCCATGTCAAATCAACCAGTCATTTCACCACTATCAATCGATTTGTCTGTAAATTGCTTTGTAACAAGCTACTAGCAAGTCTTTACTTTCTCAAAATCTTAGACCAATCGGTTGAGTGGTTTTTGATTTATGACGTCACAAAATTACCTTTATTTGTTGATTATCCAAACATTTTTCAAAATGTTGAAGTACCATCTCACTTCAAACTCGTATAACTTTTGATATAATTATCCAATTCTTTTACTAATATACTTATGTTTTAATATATGGAGAATTCCAATCAGATGGATATATTAAGTTATTAATTGTTTTATTAGTGAAAATTAGAACTGAAACCAATCCCGGAAGTAGAACCGGAACCATGACGTAGCAAAAATGTATATTTTCAGATCTCTTTATTTTTTGGTAATTTATTGTATGTAGTTCTTAATAAGTCATTGTGTAGAAAATTTCACTATGGTTTCCATATCGAGTTATTCACATTTTTGTTCCTCTAAACGCATTTTATGTGATACTACAATTTATTAATGTTTTTATAAAAATATAATACTGGCTAAAACCATCCTCTAAACCAGTGGTTTTCAACCTTTTTTGTACTACGGAACCCCTAAATTGTTTGTGGCAGCACGCGGAACCCTACACTTCTATTCATCTACGAATATTTTATAACAAATTTAATTACATTTATTTATTAACTGGTATTGTCAGATACAGTTTCAATGTGAGATCTGTGATTGTTTACTTTTGCATATTTCTTTTATTCGTGGTCTGGACTATTCTGAGTCTCTGATCTATTTACATCGATTTGCCAATAGTCCCTCGGAACCCCGGTTGAAAACCACTGCTCTAAACCAATTAATTAAAATTCAAAAACAACCTGCAACGGGTATTATTGGTACAAAGTTAAAACTATGGAAAATGGTAGCAGGGCAGTATATAATATCCTCCGTGGTAGAAAGGTTGAGAAGTAAGGCAGCATAGCGGCCGTTAGTCTGAGATGCGTAGTTCCAATACGTCGCATAGCGACCGAGAGCAAAGGGCTCGTATAGAGTGAAACCTCGGGGATCCGGACCTCTCAGATACGGGCACTTCCCTCAACCGGGCACGCTTATTGGTGTTAAGCAAAGCTTATTATGGTAATACCGTATGGTGGAAATGGTTCGAAAAACCAAAACCGGAAATTGTTCGAAAAACCAAAATAGAAAATAGTTCGAATTTTTTAGTGTTGCTACACCATGGATTTGAGAAAAACCCGGCATGAATCCATGGTCCTACAATACAAAAATGAAAGTCGAACTATTTCCTATTTTGGTTCGAACTATTTCCTATTTTGAAAAATCAAACCATTTCCGCATTACCCTTATTATGTATTACGATTTTACGAATAATGGAGTTTAATGACTAAATTACATAACAGATACATATCTTAAATTATCGACAATCCGTTAAAAAGTTCAGTTTTTGATTTCTGAATGAATCTAGAATTATTGATTGGACACTGGGATTGTGCATGTAGTGCCATGTACCGGCAATTGTATTCAGAGATACGGGCAAATACCCAGTACGCGCGCTCCAGACGAAAGTGCCCGGGTAAAGGAGTTTGAGTGGGGGAGCTGCATTTGTCCGAATTTCTAAGTCGTCATTTGTCCGAAATTTCAGAGTTTAGATTATTGTCATTTGTCCGAATCGATTTTTAGATTATTGTCATTTGTCCGAATCGATTTTTAGAATATTGTCATTTGTCCGAATCAATTTTTAGATTATTGTCATTTGTCCGAATCGATTTTTAGATTATTGTCATTTGTCCGAATCGATTTTTAGATTATTGTCACTTGTCCGAATCGATTTTTAGATTATTGTCATTTGTCCGAATCGATTTTTAGATTATTGTCATTTGTCCGAATCGATTTTTAGATTATTGTCATTTGTCCGAATCGATTTTTAGATTATTGTCACTTGTCCGAATCGATTTTTAGATTATTGTCATTTGTCCGAATCGATTTTTAGATTATTGTCATTTGTCCGAATCGATTTTTAGAATATTGTCATTTGTCCGAATCAACTTTTAGATTATTGTCATTTGTCCGAATCGATTTTTAGATTATTGTCATTTGTCCGAATTGATTTTTAGAATTTTCTATGTCCGAATTTCTTTTATCCTTGCAAAATGCACAATACGAGAAAAATGAATTTGGGATCTAGACGCGTATTCAAATTGATTTTAATTTTGAACTAACACAAAGATTAATGCATTTATAAGATATAGGCGTGTGAACAGATGTGATGTACTATATATGAAAGAGAATATTTAAGAATAACTAATCAGTAAATATTTCGAACCGGCTCTCTATATTGGTCCGGCATATAGGACATCGTGAGTGACTCTAGTTCGATTACTTGTTGACTGCATACGTCGCAAAAACTCGCATGCCTACATGGCATGAAAATCCACGTTGTAGTTCTAGGCGAGAGACATACAACACATAAATGTTCGGGTGTATTGCTGTTTTGCTCTTCGGAGTCATCTTCTGAATCTTCTGAATCGCTTAATTGGGTATGTTGTATAGTAGACATGCAGCCAACAGTATGACTGATAGATTGCAAGAATTGCCATGGTGTAAACTCTCCAACACTAAGTTTCTGTTTAAGGAGCGCTCTATGTCCTTCATTTCGAATACTTGTTGTTTTTCTGGGCCGAGAAATTTCTCTTCCTAATCGTATCCGCCCGATGTCATTGTCTACATCAATAATTATTTCGTTTATGTAGGACATGAACGTCCATATTCTTGGATGTCTGGTCTTTATTCTTGCTTTCAATTTCGAATGATAGCTCTCTGCACCATTATTGGTAGCTATATTCAAGTTGTAAACTGACAATTCTTCTGAGGTTCTTTGAACCAGCCAATGTTTTCTCACATAATTCTTCAGTTTTGTTAACTTCTCTGTTTCTTCATTTTCTAAAGTTGGTGTAGAAATCAATGTGTATGTTGGATAAATTAGAGGTGCAGGCAAAAATGGTATGGCCATTAGTTGTCGTATGAATCTGGTTATCTCAGGATTATTCTTGAAACCATGACTTAGACCTAGTTTTTGGGTTTTCGCCCAAATGCATTGAGTATAATGAAACCAGCAGCCGTAAACATTAATTCCAGGAAATACATCTCTAATTGCGTTGCGAGGTGCCGATTCCCAATCAGACATAGATGCTAATGGCTTTAATTGAGGTATGTGAATAACGATATTTTCTAAAATTGCTTTGTATAACTCCTGTGTCTTCGCCGACAACAAAGAGTGGATAGCAGGAAGAGTATGTCCATCAACAGCAATAAATATAGTCCATAATTGATAATATTGATCTGGAACCGTTTGAAAAGTTCCATCAAACTGTAAATTTGTGATCTCTGGCAGTATAGTCTTCATCTCATTTGAAAAAAACACTACTCCAGTCTGTTCTCCGACTCTCACAGAAAATTTGAAATGAACCCCAAAACTAGTTGTAGGCAACATATCGACGAATTCACTAGGCGTTAATGGGACCTTTGGTTGTGTTTTTCTTCTGGCACGATACATTGACGACTCGCACTCAGGAAAAGAAATACCACGTGCACATATATCGTTCCTGGTAACGTCATCAAATACCTCCCTTAGACCCGTGGTTTCTACTTGTTTAGCCATGGTCTTACATTTGGTATTTAGCTTAAAGATGTCGGATTTATAATCATCAACACTATGATTATGTTCCTTCATGGGGGTTATCAAGTTTCTAGTTCGATTTATCTTACCAGTTCCCCTGCATCCACCCCTAAATATGGCACACTTAAGGTAGATATAATTCTCATTGACTTTGGATTGAACATACTTGTAACCGTCAGTAGTAGTCACAACGTTTCCTATACAGCGTTTATACTCTTCAGAAATGAACTCCATAATGTGATATAATTCCACGTGCAATTTTATACCCTTTTATACTGGTAAGATAAATTGAAATTTGTAATCGATAGATTCGCGAAAAGAAAATATTATGAACATTACAGTAATCTATAATGATTCTTAAGGTGTGATAAAAGACAGTTTGGATGTTTTAATAGTATCATAACCTATAGATATGGATTTGTTTATTAAATTCACTTTCGGACAAATGACAATAATCTAAAAATCGATTCGGACAAATGACAATAATCTAAAAATCGATTCGGACAAATGACAATATTCTAAAAATCGATTCGGACAATGTCGAGAAATTCGGGTGTCTGGGATTGTAAGCTTGAGTGTGTTGTATTGAAAATTGCTAGAGCAGCATATGTTGACGTGTCAAAAATTTTCAAGGCTAAGTTGACATTCTGTCTCTCTAACATAGTAGGCCAGCAAGCTTTGGAAGTTAATTTGTGTGCCTGTTTAATCAACGAAGACTGCTCTTTCTTGTACAATAACCTGATGTCTTGAAATCGAGCTGTACTTATCTTATTCACATCATCAGAATTAGGAATAATTAAAGGGTTTGGATAAGTGAAACTACGGTCATAATCTTTTAAATTTAGTCAATTGTTTCGAATTGATTTGATGATGTGTACAAAATCAAATAGCAGAAATAGTTTTCGATTTGGGTCATTAGGGTGAGAAACGGATGGAGTTAGAGTATTTCTATTCGAAGAGAATAGTTTAAAAAGGCTAACATTCAGTGGATAGTTGTCTGTACAAATGGCTTGTACTGTCAGGTCACAATGTTCTATATCTGAGATTACACACTTGACCGCTGTAAATAAATCATCAGATGAATTTGAAGAGCAGGGCAATAGACGAACAATTTGAGACCACTTTCTATATAGACTTGAAGCCATTATTGCAAAAACAGTCTTGATAGGTCGATCAGTCTCTAAAGAATACCCTACGATTCTTCCTCTTGTATAAGCTACAGTGGAGTTGACATGTATTTCATCCATATGCAAAATTAAATTTCGTTCTTTTGAGGTAAAGTCTGCTGTTAATTGCTTTAGGAATGCTGTAAAATCACTTTCTAAACCGATTTTAGAGTAGAGTAGTTGCAAAGTTTTAGGATGCGGGAGGGAGAGACAGTCTAATGATTGGAGGTATCTGTAACATGAAGGAGACATAAGATGTGATTTGAGAGCCAGAACTTGCGTAATAACATTAAACTTTCTTCGGTTTTTATGTACAAGAACATTATCCAGTTGGCACTGGATGAAGTGGAGACGTGCTAAAGAAGAAGATAAGTCTGAATCATTTTCAGTCGAAAGATCTGATAGTTGTGAATTTAGTTTATAAATTGAGATACAAAGGTGGTTAGAAGCTGATTTAACATGATGTTCAAATGTATCTAGTTCAGTTGAAAGTGAATCGGGGAAAGAATAAGATTCAATTTCTTTTAAAAGAAGAACAATTTGACGTGTATCAGTAATCATTTGTAGTGACAGAGGAATTTCAGAATTGTCGCGAAATCCTAAGACACCAAGATTTTGCTTTATCAATAAACGTATCTCAATTGTAAGAGCATGATCTTGGAATTTTGGCATAAAGATGTGGAGATTGCAGTCAGAATACCATACCATCCACTTTTTTGATATCGGTAGAGAGGACATATCTGTAACTAATGTTTGGAAATTGTGTACAGTAAACTTTTCAGTATCTTGTGCTTGCTGTTCTAAGCTTAATCTGATAGCCCGTGCAAAATTTTCTTCGTCCTTTGTTTCGCGGATAAATCGAGTGGGTCTTGGTAATTGCTCCGAAGAAAGATAACTAGGACAACCAGGTAAGATGGAAGGCACAGCATTTTGACAAAGTCTTGGTCTCGCGCGTGTTGTCTCCGTAAAATTTCCGTCAGCTTGCATAACTCTGTCAAGCGTGACAATATCTGTAGTGTTAAAGTGGTTTAAGCACACATAAATACTTTTCAAGTCATCAGTGTCGTCACGATGGAGTGCATTCAACCATTTAATGCGCAACTCTGGAGGGGCTGTAGGAAGCTTGAATACAGGTGTATAAGGTTCACTTCTGTAATTACTTCTGCATCTAGGAGCAGAGCAGTGATTTGGCATCCGAGCGACTTAGTATTATCAACTTAGGTGTCGAGTCTTAATTAATTAACGAAAAAAGATAACAAAAAAAGATTGAAAGAATCAAAAGTAGAAGTAAATGTAGTATATCATAAGGAGTGTAAAACAGGATCCCTAATTATAATTAGCTAAAGAAAAATGAATAAAATAAAACAGGTATACCACGATCATATGTCAACAATACAGTGGATGCCGGTTATAAGCACATCGTCGGGAACTGCACTTGATGTGCTTATAACCGGCATGTTCTTATAACCGACATAAATTATACAGGGTACATGGCAACCGTTATATCCGATATGTTCTTATAACCGGTGTGCTTATATCCGACATCTACTGTATTACAAAGAAGTGCAACTACATTGTAAAAAAATTTCGAATTATATTATGGTCGCATAATAAAGAAATTAATTTCTTAAAAAATAACCATAAATTGAAATTTTATTAATTATATAAAAGTATTATCTATTTATGATTGCTGTACTCAATTGTCATGGGACTTCTAACCAATCCATAGTACCAGTTTTTCATTGAGTACTCTCTCCTTTTATTTCGTACTCCACGATTCAACATACATATGTTGCAGTGCAAGTGCGAATTTGCTGTATTCGCGAATACACCAACAACTTGGTGTATTCGCGAATACACTGGTGTAAATCCGAATTTATGTTAACTTGGCACATGTGGTTGGATATTTTTGATTCCGTGTGCTGGAAAATTAATTAATTACAATTACGTCAATCAGTTGGGATTATAATCAAATTACTTTGTTCTCAACTGTAAATTACGCAAACGATTGACAGTGTAAGTGAGAGTTTGTTATTTTTCGAACCCTATAAATTCCGAAATATATGATATAATATTCTAACGTAATTATTTTGAACTACATTTTTCAACGAACTCTACTGATAGAACGTAATGGACCAAATAACAGCATTTTTTGAATCCTTATTACAAATTCGGCATGCTAGTCAATCTAGTTTTTTTACCCAAGACGATGTTAAAGATAAAATTGAAATATTATTAAATGGAATGCCGCCACAAGGAGTTGAACATTCTAAATGGTACCGATTGAAAAATAGGTATACCCTTGTTAAGTATCAAAACTCTTACATTCTCTATTCAAGAGGTAAAGGCGATGAACCCAACAAGAGGGTTGTAGCTCTTGAAGACCTCTATGATATAATTAAAGAAGTGCATAGTGAGAGAAATCATTGTGGGCGTACTGGACTCCATAAATTTTTATTAATGAATTATTGTGGAATTACAGAAAAGATTTGTCAAATATTTGTAAATCATTGTGAGATCTGCCAGCAAAAGAAATCTCGAAAATCGATGAAGTCTCTTGTGGTGAAACCAATTGCATCATCTTCGTATCTCTCCCGATCTCAAGTTGATCTGATCGACTTTTCTAGTACGTTTCCAACTGATAACCATCCGTACAAATGGCTCCTTGTATACCAGGACCATTTTACAAAATTTATTCGCCTTAGACCCCTCAAAAGAAAGTGTGCAGAAGAAGTAGCAGATGCACTAATGAATATATTCTGTGAACTCGGGCCACCATTAATTTTACAGTCCGATAATGGAAGAGAATTTAAAAATGATTTGCTCTTTAGGCTATTGAACGAAAAATGGCCCTCAACAAAAATTATTCATGGAAAGCCACGCCACCCTGAAACACAGGGATCTGTTGAGAGAACTAACCAAGACATTAAAAAACACTTGACAGTAATGATGTTGGAAAATAACAGAGACACCAACTGGGTAAAATATATCAGTTTGGTGCAGTATAGAAAAAATACCAATTATCATTCTACTATTGGTATGTCTCCATTTCAAGCAGTGTTTAACAGGAAGCCTCCACAAGGACTATCTGAGTTAGGCATACCCAATGATCTAGAAGCTCACATTTCCAACGAGTGTGATTTAGAAAATGAAATTAATAGATGCAACCAGGTTGAGGGTACAGATAATGTCCCCACTGAAGAGATGTCATCAGTTATCAATCTACCTATCTCGTCTACACAAATATGTGTCGATCCCTATTTGGAAGATTTGTCACAGCCTTTCCCCTCTGCATTCCGCGTTTTTGATGAATCTGAAAATTACTCATCGAATTTAGAGCATACGACATATCTTCCCGAATCCCCCTATTATTCAAAGTTTCCTCCAATTAATAATATCGCAAGAGAGACTATCCCGACCAACTTTTCTGATCATGGAGAGAATACGTCGCCTATATATAGCTATAGAGGAGTTAGTTTGCATTGTTTGTAACTGCGAGACTAGTGGAATCCATAGGTGTCCAGGATGCCACAAAAGTATACATGTAATTTGCCGTCGTACTGATGGAGAGGAGGGATACGGGAGTGCAGTATGGTGTTCTTACTGTGATCTAAAGCAGCAACAAGCACAACATGAAGTCCAGCGCAAAGGTATAAAACGTCGACAACAAACTCCACAATCGTATGCTGAAAGCGAGCAATAACAGTCTTCCTCCAGCCAGTGTAGGAGACAATATTTTATTGTCAATCGAAAAGCCTGATATGGTTACCACTCTTGGAAACAAAAACATGATGGGTGTTGTTGTCAGCAATAATGACCAGATGTATTCAATAGGAACTAGTTATGGTATTTTGGAGAAAAAATTTACTAGAAACCAATTTCAACTCTGCCCCTCTAAGTTTCTTAAGATAGATAATCTCCCTACAAGCATCATTCCACAAAGCACTGCAATGCGAAACGCATCGCAAGGAGTAAGCTATTCTTGCAAGTGTAGAAACTGCTCAAGTTCTCGCTGTCCTTGTCGGAAAGCAGTAACATTATGTAACTCACGATGTCATCAAGGGAAATATTGTTTAAACAAGTCCCAAGAATAGGATAGTTCATACGTATTTAGTCATTTACCCATACTTGAAGGAGTGTTTGTTAGAATATTCTCCTCATACTAGTAGATTTTGCTAATAATTTACGTGCAACTCTTATCTAAGATTGCAAATGCTACAATTTAAGGATGCCTAATTACAAGCGTGTACACCAGACACCAGAGATGGAATCGGTCAGGATTTTCATGACCCGAACCGACCGGTGCAGTTGGAAATTTGACCCGACCCGACCGGCCGGTCGACCAGTCAATCATAGCTTACAATAATTTATAAATAATAGAACAAATTATGATATTATGATATCGAATATATCATATAGAATCTCGACCTGTCGGTCGATCGGTCGACCGGTGCCGGTCAGATCCGACCAGTTCCGTCTCAGCCAGACACACCAATAAAATGCAACATTGATACCTTTCTTATGAATACTGAGAAGTGCTATAGCGTTGATGAATTCAAAACAATAATTAATGCCTTCAATTCAATGAGTCATGCATACAATGAGGTATTTTTAGAGTAACACAATGTAATTTAACCACGAAACTACATATTTCTAGGTTTTAGGTTATACTGAAGAGCGTGAAAGTATTTTTCAATTGATTTGAGAAATAAAAAAATTGCCCTAATTCCACTTGTAAAGCCACTGTGCTAGAGGGGTAACTCATGTGTGACAGACTATCCTAAATTTATTACAAAATGGTAAAAAAGTGTGACATAGCAGGGTGGCCAATAATAGACCACTAATTGAATAAATTGTATTAGAAAGACTCATTTTAGTTTCATTTCATTTGTTATATAAATACGGTCGAATCGGGTCGATGACTGTATTTATCAAAATAATATCCAACCACATGTGCCAAGTTAACATAAATTCGGATTTACACCAGTGTATTCGCGAATTAACCAAAGCATTGGTGTATTCGCAAATACACTGGTGTATTCGCGAATACATCAAATTCGCACATGCACTGCAACATATACATGCAGCCTTGTGTTTTAATATATTTCGAGCCCTTTGGTCTCGGTCGCTTTGCGACGGATCGGTGCTACGCACCTCAAGTTAACGGCAGCTATACGGCCTTACTCCTCACCCTTTCTACCATTTTCCATAGTTTTAACTTGTATACCTATAATAACCGTTGAAAGCTAGCTTCTAGGTTCATTTTGAATTTTCATTAATTTGTTTACTTATTTTTGTAAACAACAATAAATATTTTTAGAAATTTGTAAATGCGAATTTCGAAATCAGCATAAATGTTTACCGATTATAACATTTGGAACTTACTACTTAGTCCCTATCTCAATTATAAATGCAGTTTATATTCCCCCCTCACTTTAATACAATCCGGATAACACAACAAACACACAACAATCGAGTTTTAATAATATAGATTTATACCTATATAAATTGATTATCTGGGATTTTCTTAGCCGGCACTTTTTTAGTAAAAGTTAAATTTTTATAGCACCCTAAAAATTGTCAACCATAATACATAATCGGTATAATTCAATGATGAGGCAATATTTTAAGGAAGTAAAATATGTATTATATTCAAACGGATTTATCCGGGAATTTGTATGCCCAAAGATTTTGTAAGAAACCTCTGCCATATGCTCTGATCCCAACATAGCATTACATACCTGCCTCTCAAGGTTTTGGGAAACCTTCGAACCTCCGGCCGTGATGTGATTGATGTAATCACCGAGATTGCCCTAATCTGTTATTTCCTTCAAAAAACCCCTAAAGAACCTCCTTCTGACATAGATACATTAAACTACACCTACTCTGCCACCCGACCAACCATAAACCAACTACAACCCTTTGCCCTTCGCCCCTACCGCCTCGTTTCCATCTTACCATGTCGCCTCTCAAATCCCTACTCTCCTACGTTAATCCGTCTATCCTCTCTCAATTCACTCGCTGTCCTCGAACCACCTCTGCAGATGGTTGTACCGTCTGCGAATCTTACCACATTTTTTTGAGACCACCTTACACCACCCAATAATACCTTGCCTGATGTACAGGTGTGTTTACGCCATATTTGCCCCTCATCACCTTACCGTATATATAGGCCAGACTGCTGCCACTGCCCGAACCCTTAACCAACTTCACCACAACCATCGGTTTCTAAAGCACCTTGCTTTAGCCGATCATCCAAATCTGTCTTGGCAGATACTCCTTCTTTCCCTCCATTTCACCACTTCCACCCGGACATCCACAGAACCTGAAACCTGCTTCGTTGCGCGTCTGCGAAAAAAAACATCCCTTGGTCACCTTTACACAAGACACTGACCACTTCTATAGATCCTTCAAACCACCACGGAGCCTGCGAACAGGCAGTATACCTTCAGCTTTGAGTCAACCCTCCTAGATTTCTAACTAACCCATTACTTGTAATATTCTGATGTGCCTTAGACGAAAGTATAGTTATATTCACCATCTTATTATCAATTTCCTATTAAATCCTTCGAATACTTGTCTCCTATATACTGTATATATATCAAGGTTGTAACCGCTCGAACCGAATATCAGTATTCATGAATAGTTGCCCTACCGAATACGAATACTGATATTTGGTTGAGTAACCGAATACGAATCTTATATATTAAATCACAATGATTTGTTTAGATTTTTTTTGTTCGGAATTGATTGAGGAACTGGTAAGAGATACAGACTTGAAATTTGGCAGGGGGGTGGGAAATAATGTTTCTAGGAACAAGTTCTAATATCTAAGAAAAATATTCATGTCTTCCCTCTCAAAAGGTGTCAAAACTATCAGCTGTTAAGTATGCATTATAGAAAGCCAAACTGAGACTGCAATTTAATTGGCTGAAAAAATAAATACAAATAATTCTGGGTCAATACATTTGACCAATAAATTTTACCCTATATGTTAGTACTTCAATAGTCCCATTAATCGCATAAATAGTCTATTAAGTAAAGTTAAACTAAAACCTTTCATTCCACCTTATAAACTCTTCATTTCCAAACTTTTGATTAATTAATCAATTAGATGGCAGATTTGCTACTCATAAACCCGAAAAAAGATATATTTGTCAGTTAGGAATAATTTTCGTATCAATGACTTTTTTTAGCCAGAATTAATGTATTAATTTACCGAGGATCATGAGCATATATTATTATGATTGTCTAAAAGTTTGAGCTGTTTACTTTCTTTCTGAAATAACAAATTTGTCTACATATTCTAATTAAGGAATCAAAATTGTTGTAAATTCACGCGAGGGCCGAAGGCTCGAGAATAAGTTGTGAGAACGCGCGTAGCGTGGTCGGTCAGCTTAAATATACTGCTTAGGGGGCCACTACATACTGTAAAGTAGAATCTGCTAAAGGTTACTCTATACACGGTCATTTGTACTTAGGATAGCGGACAGCTATTATAATTCCTAAATGATTTCCCGTAATATAATTAACCTGCGTATGAGGCCTTCGAACGTTACGTAACGCTTTGGAGGGGGGAGTAGGATTACGAATGTCACAGATCGTACTTTTTATTCCAAAATGGCAAAAAATTGACGTAAGAAAGGGATGTATAATTTTCGTTAAATTTCCGTTACACTCCACAGTATCTAAATACAACAGGCATACATTTGAAAAGGTATTTGCCATGAATACAAGCGAGGGCCACAGGCCCGAGTGCAAGTTGTAAGAACGCGCGTAGCGCGGACGAGCAGCTTGTACTGATAATATTCGGTTGCTTCAACCGAATACGAATACTGATAATATTCGGTTGGGAGACCGAATATCGAATAGTGATATCAGGTTGCAACCGAATACCAAATACTGATATCAGGTTGGCAAACAAATATCAACTATTCGGCAAATAATATTCGGTTTCAACCTTGATATATATATACTATACGTATGTATATTTCTAGTTTAACGTGCATTATCCCTAGTCGGAGGTGCACAGACTGCAGGAGGATTTGAGGACGCGCATGAGTGAGCTATCGCTGCGCAACGAGCAGGAGCTGCGAGCGGAGAGAGAGGACAGTCATACGAAGCAGGAGCAGCTGCTGGAGAGAGCTGAGAACGACAAGAAGCAGCTGCAGCTCCGTTTGCAGAGGGAGGGGGTGGATCGTGCGGAGGAGAGGCGGGGGCTGGAGAGCAGACTTGTTGAGGCGCGGGAGCAGGTCCAAAGACTGGAGACATCTCGGGAGCAGACCAGGAAGGAGAGAGATACCTTTTCAACGAGGTTATTATTATAATAGGGAATTATTCATCTATCGGACAACACCTTTCTAACCAAATTTTCAGCCACTGGTAATATTATCATCAAAGATTTACCTTTTTTACTATACAATTTATATTTAAGAGGTCGCTTGGTGTTACTTTCTCTACTGAATATTTATTTGCTTCTTTTGTTCCTGGGAGTCTCTTTGGTTTCTTGATATTATGTACAATAACCTGATCTTCTTCAAATTCTGACCTAAAGCAGTACACTCAATGAATTGCACAATAAGAAGTTCTGAAGTTGCGCAATTGAACCATAACTTTCGCAATAACATACACATTCAAATACCTAAGGTTACTATTTTTAGACATCACATGATAGTACATTTATGTTTCGTAAGATGTTATCTCGGAAACAACAATAAACACTACATTTGAAATATGAAAGGAATTCTAAAAAAATGTTTTTTATTAGAATTACAATAGCAAAGTCAAACATAGTAAAATTGACGTATCAACACACCTATTGCGTTTTACTTTGCGGTCGTAAGTTTTCTTTTGGACTTTTTGCTCTTCTTTGATGTTTTGTCTGGCATTTTTCTTGTCCGTCTTACGAGTTGCAGCTATTGTTTCTACCAATTCGTCATCGTTATTTGGGAGTTCGTAAGGATCTGTAATTTCATCAATGTCCATTGGATTATAATATTCGGGTGGGCTAATTCTGTTTCTGTTTCAATAATTGTTTGTGATTTGAAGCCGGGGTTATTTGGAGAGTTGATAAGATTGAGTAGATTAGAGGAATCGAAATCTCTACCGAACATGAGATAAAATGGTGTGTAGCCTGTGGATCGTTTAGTCTGAGTATTGGCTGCTAGTACTGCTGGCTGTAATTTATCTACCCATCCTTTGTCCCCATTGCACATCATATAGTTAATTTTTCTAGAACAACGGACAAATTCAAATTCAAATTCAAGGCTTAATAATTGTAAGCATTGAATTTTAAGCGTTTGGAATAATATTGGAAATTTAAGCAATTTTAATAAAGTTAACTTAAGGCGTGACCTTCGATATACAAGGCCTGAGTGCTAAGCGAAAATTTGTGTACCATGGATACTTAAAGTGCATTGAAAAATGGAGAAATATCTTTATCCGAATAATTAGCAATGATAGAGCTGAAAAGTGTATTATAACTATATAGGAATATGGTATCCAGGTATACATAGCACCCTCCAGAATTGTGATATGTCATCATCTGATGACGTTATGGTAATTTTGGTTGCGAATTATCTTGTTTTTCTAGCATTCTTTTAGCATAGTTAAACAGGTTATAAATGTTCTAAATTGGAACATGGTTATACCCAGAATTAGAAGTAGTAGAAAAAAAATATCAAAGTTATAAATGGAATGTTACACATTCCTCGGTTGCCATCGAAAATGTATATTTCCTAAATGTGCCATAACTCAAAAACTATGAATGTTATGTAAACTAGGCTGGTACTGATCTATCCGGAATAGGTAACTTCCTATTCATCGATAATACATTTTCTATGCCTAACTTCAATAATCTTTGAGATAATGAGTCATTACCTATTAATGAATTAAGTGTTGATTATCTCACTAATAATCCACTCCTCTACCTGTCTAAATAACTTTGTTGTTCAACCATACTCAAGAATTTTTTTTTTTCATAAGTATACTCGGGTAGTTGAGCGGAGTCGAAAGAGGGGTCACTCGATTGGGTAAGGACACAATTGGAGAAAGGAATTTTTGACACATTCCTGATACATTCCAGCGTTGCTATGAAAAAATTCTTCCAAATATGGTCATGTGATATATCAAATTTTCGGAAATTTCACTTCGAAACCGAATTCAACAATAGAAAGACGATATAACCTAATTTGAACAAGTTTTTATGGGAAACACGTCCGGCGAACACTATCGGACGTGGTTACTTTGGCGAGCTGTCATGGCTGATATAGACATTCTTTCAATTGCCTCAATATCCAAAAATGTTCGCACTACATCAAAGTACATGTGTACAAATTTTGGTGCTTTTATCAAGAAAATGAACAATTATATGGTTGTGCCGCTGCACTATATTCACTTATTCTCCTTAACTTTATTGTACTGATACGTATTTTATATATGCGTGATTATACAGGTGTCAAGAGTTGCAGGAGTCATTGAACCAGACTCGTCTCCAGAACCTGAGCTCCCAGACCCGAGCAGAAGAGCAGTCGGACGAGCTGAGGCGTGCCACGACCCGACTAGCAGCTCAGGAGCACGATAGCGCAGAGAAGGAGCAGCAACTGATGAGGAGCTCCCAGTGCGTGGATGAGCTAACAGCTGAGCGCGCCCGTCTGGAGACAGCTGTGCAGCACAAACAAATAATGCTGGTTAAGCTGGAGCAGGCGGTGAAGACTGCATCGCAGGAAGTTAACAAGGGAAATGAGATTATACAGAAGCTACAGCAGGAGATGCACAACACAAAAACCCGCCTCAGGTTGAAGAGTACGGTTGCTATGGAGCAGGAGAAAGCTATTTCTGAGAGAGAGCTGGGAATGAAGCGAGTATCCAATGAACTCGAGATCACACAGAAGGAGTGCGCTAGAGCTAAGGAGGATTGCAAGACTGCTAGAGAGGATCTCGAGAAGGCCAGGAAAGAACTGTCTGATAATCAAGAGCAGCTCAAAACGAATGAGAATGTTATCTCCTGGCTTAACAAACAACTCAACGACAGAGCTCTCACTCGCACTCAGCCTCTCACTTCATTAATGAACCACTCACTCCCAGTCACGTCTCGCATTCCTATTCGCATCCCCACTGCTCTACCCCTCAACCCTCCTCTCTACAACGGGGTGCCCTCCCTCCCTCTCCCCTTACCCACTCAGTACCAGCTGCAGTACAAGAAGAAAGCAGTGCCTGGAGAGTTACCTAGCGCAACCATGGATGATTTCAGATCTCTGCAACCACCTGTCAACCCAGTCACTAACCCTAACCTCACTCCCCCACTCCCTAGAAATGCCACCTCTAGAGAGGACAGACCTAGCTCGGTAGAGATGTCACTGGATCCTAAATACCTCTCCAAGTCTATTCCTCAAATTCCTTTCAATCCTATGACTCCATTATCTCTCATTCGTCCTATGTTATAACTCACTTTCTCCTATTCACTTGTATTTCTGATTTGTATTGGTAAACATTTAATGCTTGTATGTGATGTGCACGTGTGTGTGTGTGATTCTTTCTTGCCAATATAACTTGTTCAGTTTCCTATAGTTGTACTCAAAATAAGTTCCACGCTTTATGGCGCATTTAATAGACTGCGATCAAAAGCACCAAAATTTTAAACGTAATTTTTATTAAAATTTTCGGTTAATCGGGACAAACTCGGCAATTGGGTTCAAAATTGGTGCTCGCTCAATGCAAAATTCATATTGATCAACACAAAGTCTAATAATCTTGATCAATTTTGACAAAGGTATAACAAAATTTCTAAATAGTGTCTATTTTCTTATTGATTACCGTAAAATCGCAATTTACCAGAGATTATGAGCTTGTGGTCGACGTATAATTCCAAACGGTTCACAAAATATTAAGGCTTATACTATGGAATTGAGTAGAATCAAGGGTCCGCAGGCATTGGAAGAATTGTTATAACAGCTTTAAAACTAAAATTGTTGTAAATCGCTGGTAGATCGCTACTCTACATAATTTTTTCGGTTAATTGGGATCTCCTCTTAATTGGGACAAGAGGCCTGGAACAGACGTGGCCTAATTAAGCGGAGTAGACTGTATATATATATATGCGGAGGTATTATTTCATAGAGACTATTAGAGAAATTTGCATATTTTTTATTTTTCATATTTGTGCAGGGCCATAGGCGTAGAGTATGACGGGGCGGCCGGGGCTCGCCCGTCAGCCCGTATGCATTACGGGGCGGAGGCCTCTTCGCCCCGTCAGCTTTCTGTTAAAGATTCCGGAAAATAGATATGTACAGAGTATGAAATCATGACTATTTCAATCAAGAATAATTATATTTCCGGATATTTTATCAAAATTTACTGTGCGAGTATACCAATTGTGGAATCCCGCTTAACGACCACCTCAGAATAACGATCATCCCGATATTGCTAGTACTTTTTATATTCTCGTTCAACAACTTATTAACATTAGTATTAATTGATTTTGGAATTACGACCACCCGCTATTCAAAATTTTGGCCATTGTTTATGAACGAAAAAATATTTTCAAACACAGAATCACGCCCCGTCAGCTTTTGGTAAAATAATTAATAACTCTACGCCATAGCCTACTATACATAAGGCCTCACAGTAACTTGTGGATTTTGGACCAGGGATGTCGGAGTCGACCTAACTATTTGTTACAAAATATATCGATATATGGTTTTAATAGGTTAATATAGGGCATAATAAGTTAATAACGTATTCTAGATAGTGAAGGGACAAAAATACTACTTTAATCTACTTTTTGAAATTTGTAATATTGGAATTTTAGTCAACCCATAAACTAGGGTGCGACCCGTACGGGCTTTATTGTAAATCACGGGCTGCGGGCCTTTTTCTACAGGCCGCGGGCCCAAAACGGGCCGAAAAGTGTCAAAAAGATCAATTGTTAATTTTTCAATAACAAATAAATCTATAAGTCTAGAACAGGGGTTTATCTAGGTACCTGGCCGGAACTTTAAGGTTCCAGCCAGGCATCAGTTGTGGTCAAAATGTTCGTGATTTGCGATTTAATCTAGGTGCCGGGTTGGCTCCTAAATAGTTCCCGGGTGTATGGCCAGATTTTCTGGTCCAGAAATCCTTGGATAAATAACTGTTCCTGCAACGTAGCAATTTACCTCCCTAAATAATGCCGAATCAATGAATTATACTGATTATGTAGTGTAGCTAATACCTTTAGAGTGCCGGAAAATTTCTACCTCCATAATAAAGTGCCAGCCACAAAAACCTAGATAAACCCCTGGTCTAGATGTACTAAAGCTACTATCTTCCACCATTAATAGAAAGAAAAAGGAAATAATTAACCAAACTATCTAAGTGTTGCCTATATTAAAATTTTATTATATACGTACACTATTTGCGTATACAATTTCCCGCCTCTTATAACGGGGAAATTTATATGAATTCACAATTCTTATTGAATATATTTACGAATTCAGCCAACGGTGCTAAAAAATAAACAAATTTCCTAAATCGCGGGCTGGCAAAATAAATAAGCGGGCCGCGGGCCGCGGGCTTTGATAGCGGGCCACGGGCCATGGGCTTTACGGCTCGCACCCTAGCAAATCTTATTTTTGGCATATAGGGGTAACCTTTGGCACCTGCCAACAAGTTGAGGTTTCCACTCAAAATTTGTTACACCTCGACAAGTTATGACGTCATTGTCACATTTCGAGAACCCTGAAAAGTCACTTAATCGCACATAATTCGCGCCCTCTAAGAGATAAAATCTGAAAATATAATGGAACATGTACATTAATGATGCGACACGTTGGTCACACCAAATTGTCACTATGCTTACTCATTGTCGCATGATGACGTGATCACTAAAATTAGACATTGTTAAATTTGACTATTTTAGGCAGTGGCGTAGCCTAGATTTTCGGGGGTCCCGGTTCAAATTATGTGCCGGGGGCCTGTCACGAAAAAATTGGTTCGGGCCAAAACTGGTCCGGGACCAATTTTGGCCTGCCATAATTGGTCCTAGCTTGCTAAAATAGGTCCGGCCTATACCTTTTGTTAGATCGCATTGTTAGATCGCACTAAAGTTGCTATAACAGACCTCCCACTAGTGCGAAATTGTATAGGACAATCAATTATTAAATTGAAAATGTATCTTTTTCTAATTGTCTACTATGGTTCAGGGAAAAAGGAGTCCCTTGTAAGTATGAAGGCATGAATAAAAGTGAAAATAATTGGTTTTGTAATTGTGATATATGGAGTTACGGTGTAAAGAATCAACTTTGTAATTGTGTATTATTGACTATTGTGAAAACATTTGCATCTCTATGTAGTATTCTTGTGTTGATGAATGATAAAAAGCTCTATAATTATTATCTTGGAATGGCTGCCAAAACTAGTCCGACCGGACCATTTATGGCCAGCAAAATAGGTCCCGGACCATTTTTGGCAGTCAAAAGTGGTCCGGCCGGACCAATTTTGGCGTGACAGGCCCCTGACCCCACTAGTTCAAATTGGAGTAGTAAATTTTAAGGAGATCGCGGCATGCATCTGGGTAAATTTGGGTTCTTCATATGGAGAATTTTGGAACCTTTCAGCATCAGGCCTTCATCTGGGTGCGTGATTTTAAGGAAAATGCTGGAAGGGTGCGTGAAATTGGAATTATTTGGGTGCGCTGTGCGCACCTAGAGTATTTTTAATACTAAATTTGGTATTTTTTTGGTAAATATACTATTTTTGGCCTATTTGGGTGCGCGATTGTAAAATAAACATTTCCTGGGGTGCGCGGATCTCTTAGGGCTAGATGAAGGCCTGTTCAGCATACCTGCCAACCGTACAGGGATTTTACCATTTTGGCTGTTCTGTACAGGAGTACAGGGATTTATTCCATTTGTACAGGGATTTTTAATTTACTAATTAGGAGTCAAATAACGTCTAAAAATGTCTAGTGATGATAGTATATTCTGCCATTAATTCATTGACCACATAAAAGCACAACTGGTTTATATATATATTCATTCAAGCGTACAGGGATTCCCTGTACAGTATATACCGTAATTCAATCTTTTTTCCTTTCCAAAGTGATAATTTTTATATGTAAGTGTATAGTAATTCCCTGGACAAGCGAGCTGCGCTCGAGAGAAAATCTTTTGGGAGGTGTATAGGGATTTTGGCCAATGTACAGGGGGAAATTGGAGCCCTGTACAGGGATATGACTTAAATAGGTTGGCAGGTATGCCTTTGGGGGGCCCCACGATATCGGGGGCCCTGGTTCAATGAACCGCCTATTGCTATGCCTCTGATTTTAGGCCTATTTACGCTTTATAATCATTGTAGATGATTATAAAGCGTAAATAGGCCTAAACTTAGAATTATATAAACCATAACCAACCGCAAAGCAGTTGGAGTGTGGTTGTATTCTGCCGCGAAGCGACGTAGCAAGCGAAGCGAGCTAGTTAATTATATAGCGCCGTGACCTTCGATATACAAAGCCTGATCACTACTTTGAACCATGGATTAATAAAGTGCATATAAAGACATGAAATAATGAGTTAAATCAAGTTTTTGATAATTCAATATGAAACTACTAGACTGAAACTAATATATTATTACACAACAACATCAATATTACAACTGACTACTAATTCTAATATCACACAGAGTGTTCTAGCTATTTTTATTTTATTTTATTGTATTTACGAGAGATATGCGAGCTATCACTTAATGTTCTTTTCAATGAATTCATATTCTTGATTTTATTCGCTAAGATACAATTGGTTTTCGAAATATTATTCATATTTAACATATTCCAGCCTAATGTGTTCCATGAAAGACACATATTTCTCCAAAACTCAGTTTCATCCCTCGATGCTATTTAATGTTAAAGAAACTAAGATCTTCCGAGATGGGCTCCTTATAAATAAATTGAAAATGCTCGAATCCATTTCGATCTTGGAGTATATCGTCCACAACTTGATACCTGCCTCAAGCACTGGGGCTGATGACCACTTAAGGCTCCTCGATCAATTGAAAATATTAGACCGTAGACAGGTTCAGTTATACCCACATTAAAAGTGTCTTCTTCAAAGGTTGGATAAACATTGAGAACAGATGCTGCTTATTTTCTCGTTAATGTTCATGTTAGAAGAGTCGAGGGTTTCATCCAGGCGTATGCAGCGCGCCTGGAGGCTAGTAAATTTGGAAGGAAACATTTCTAGGCGCGCGAAAATCGAGAGATGCTCCCATAGACGTAATACAAAATGAGTAATTTAGGCGCGTGTGAGCGAGCTCAAACTAAATCTCAATGCTCGCGGGAAATTTATTCTGGATGAAAAGCCTGGAAGAGTCAGTACAACTACCTCGCTTTCTGTACAGAGCAGTTTTGAAGATTGAATGAACACAATAACCGGCAATAAAGGCTAAAGATTGTAGGAGAGAGGTATCGAGTGTGATAGGTGTCTCCACTTCATCTATTATTATTTCAATATAAGGATCCAAACCAAATATAATGTCATCGTTGAATTCTTCAGAGGAAGAAAATGAGTGTAAAATTATTTCAGTGAGAGTGACCCTCCTTCCGTATTAGGGGAGAATAACTTGAGAATTGCAGAAATCTTAATTAGTCTCTCACTCTGGAAAATCTGACACACTGTCACGTTGTATTGGACCCCACAAATCATCGGTATATCCCAAAGTGATGTTCGATCGGATCGTTTTGGAGAAATGAACTCGGAACATAAGTAAAGCCACAATTTTTGGTGAGATGGTTGACTATCTGTTCAAGGACGATACATGAATGCCGAAAACTGGTGAAAGTTTGGGCAGTGAGTTTTCCGTGCTATTAGGTAAATATTTCCATTTTATCGAGCCACTTCGTTACTTCTGGAAGAAATTGAAAACGAACGTCACTATTCTGTAGTGGCATATAAAGTTCGTCATTTAGACGGATGCCTTTGTTTGGTGTATTTACTTTGAAAATCTTCCATATTTTACAAATTTAGTTAATGAACTGAGCTGCTTCAGAAACTTGATCATATTTCGAAGCATGTACAGTTAAAGCTGCAGCGGTTGAATCGTCAAAGTTCCGAAGTGCTAAATTGACATTTTATCTTTCAAGACTAGATGGCCAGCAAGATTTAGCTGTTAAGCGGTGAGCTGTTTTAAAGACAGAATTCTGTTCAAGGGTAAAAAGAATTCGAAGATCTTGAAACACAGCATTAAAAGAATTTTTGTAAATGTGAATGAAGGACAGGTAAATGTGCGATTAGAATCAATTTGATTTATCCAATTATTTCTCACTGTTTTAATAATGTGAACCAAGTTGAAAATTAGAAAGAGTTGTCTAGAACAGGGGTTTTTTTAAGGCCGATCTTAGTGTAAAATTTGCACCAAGATTTTTTGGAATTACACCACGATTAAGGGTCGGCCGCGGCCGACCCTTAATCGTGGTGTAACTCAACACTGCAGAGGCCGCTGCCGACCCGAATCGTGGTGTAATTCCAAAAAATCTTGGTGCAAATTTTACACCAAGATCGGCCTTAAAAAAAACCCTGGTCTAGAAGACTGTAATGGGTGGGGAACACAGGTTTACAGAATGGAGGTAGGAGATAGTAACTTTTAAACAGATTCACGTTGAGAGGATAGTTATCTGTACAGATCACTTGGATTTTAAGTTACAAATTTCTGCATCTCTGACCACTTCGAGTAAAATAGGTAATATTTGAGCTGAAGATTTTGCACAAGTTAAAAGTCGTACAACTGTAGACCACTTTTTCATAAACTTGATATCATGAATGAAAGAACAGTATTGGCTGCTTCAGTATGGGTAGTCGAAGATCCTAGTATTCTACTCCCATTATAAGAGAACTCTTGACGCGTATCTCATCCTATGTAGTGTAAAATTCCGTTCCTGGTTGTTGAACTTTGAAGTAGAGCATGGAGAAAGGTTTTCAATTCGCACTCTAAACCTATAGTCCCATAAAGACGACATAAAGTTGATGGATGGGGAATTATTATACAATTTAACGACTTTAAATAATTGTAGCAGGTAGAAGAAATCAAGTGAGATTTCAGAGCCAGCACCATTGAAACTACATTATATCTCCTTCGACTCTTAGAAATAAGGATGTTCTCGAGCTAACATAGCAAGAACTTTAACTGGGGTAACTAATCTGAATAATTCTCTAATAAATCAATTGAATTTTCGATCTTCGAAACTGTACTTTAATGTTAGTAGTCGCTTTGCTAATATTATTTTCAACAATATCCTTCGTAAATAGTGATACATCCCTGATAATAGTATCTATCTGTCTAATATCGCTGAGATGGTCGCTTGAGAGAGGAATCTGAATATTATGGTAGAAGCCTGTTGGTGTTAAGGAGTCGTTGATAGCAGAGGCGTCGACCATGCCGGGGCGGTCGGGGCGTGCCCCGGCATTAGAAAATCATGCCTGGGCGGCCACTGTTCCGCCTCGGAATAAATTCGATTGGATTCGAGTGGAACCCAAAGATTTTGGTTTCGGCTTAAACTATAAATTCTAAATCGATCCATATCATCTCTGTTCGAAAGGTAATTAATTAATCGGATCCCCTGGAATAGGGAAAGGGTCATACCGTCTCATACGCTTGCTAGATTGTTCCATTATCCTCTTACATATTAGCTATTATTCAAGACAAAGTTTGACTCTCTAGCTCATATACTTTCCAAGTTACAGTGAGTTATGTAAATATGGAACTAAATGACGTGTTATTATTATTTAGCATTTAATAATTGAAATTTTGCTATGCAAAGGATTTTATTAGAGAATTGGGCAGTTATCAATGCGATGACACTCACTATAAAAGTTAGTACTATATAGTAGCATAAGGGGAATAGAGAGCTTTTAGCGATTCATTGTTTACTTTCAATACTACTGGAGTGACTTGATGAAATTTTCTGGAATATTTAACAAACTTACCAAGTTTAAGCAAGTGTCCTCTGAAAACCATTTACCCCGAGAAGGCGGGAATTCAAATCCGTGAGCCTTGTCTTTAGCTCCGCTAATGACTGAACAGCGTACTTACTTTCCTCAGCCCTATTGAAATCAAGACTTTGTTCAATTGCTTGAAAAAACAAGTCTGTCTCAATCTTATGACGATCTAAACGCTAGGCTTAGTGGACTGTTCTGTACTCAGATACTTAGGACAATTGGGTAGAAGACAAGGTGTAGCACCGTCACGAAGAATGGGTCGCCTAGAAATCGTCTGTACTGATCCATCAAGTTGAGGCATATCCATTTCAGTAATTATATCATCGGGAAGAAAATGTTTGTTACAAACGAATATCGTATAAATCAATATCGTCCCTGTGATGAGCACGTACCAATTTCCCTGGTAGTTTGAAGTCTGGTGTATATGGCTCGCCAGAATAATTACTCCGGCAACCAGGTGCTGAGCAAGTGTTAAGCATCTAATAAATTATTAATAACGAATTAACATAGGCGTAGACTCCGGTAGGGCTGGTAGGGCCATGGCCCTACCAATAATTGTCTTTTCTCCATAGAAGCTAATTAGCACAAATATGCCAAGATGGTCCTACCAATCCTAACTCCAGCCTATAAGGGCACTACCAATCTCCAAAACGAGTCTAAGCCCCTGGAATAATCGAATTTAATTAAGATGATTGGAGAAAATAACATAAGTAAATAACAAAGACTAGAAAGAAGAGCAGTATTTAACAAAAAATTGTCTAAAAATACTGATGAAATACATATACAGTTGAAACCGGATATTTTTAACAATCGGATATTTTTAACACATTTTCTTGTAAATAATTAATTATTGTTATTGTTATAAAATCGGGTATTTTTAACAATCGGATATTTTTAACAAATTTTCTTGTAAAGAATGTGTTAAAAATATCCGGTTTCAACTGTATATACTTTAAATTTATGGGTAGATAACAAAATGCACTTTAAATAACCAATGGTACCAAGCTTTAGGCTCAGTAGTCACTAGTCCGGCCTTGTATATCGGAGGTCACGATAGCGCAAATATGCATAAAATAGTCAAATTTAATAGTATAAATTAGAAGTATGAACCACACACCAATCGGTTGGTGTGTGGTTGTGTGGAAGGAAGGAAAGGAAAAGTTGTTTAATTGTAGCCCTTGGGCTAAATTTCTCTTACAAAATTGTACACAATCATTATTTAAAAAGAAACAAATATGATCGCTCCAATTATTGAAAGTTATATAATCCATAAGGAATGAGAGTGAAGCGGGCTAGTACGTATAAATATATCAACTATATATAATTTTAATGATTTGTCAGTTTCGTATTAGCTGATAAATGGCCCTAATTGCCGCTAAACGCGCGGGTATTCGTCTCCCGCCTGAGGTTAACCGCATTCTCTACATACGGAACCTGCCTTGGAAGATAACCTCCGAGGAGCTCTACGACATTTTCGGAAAGTTCGGTCCAATTCGGCAAATTCGCTTAGGCAATTCTCCAGACACCAAAGGCACTGCCTATGTAGTATATGACGATATATTCGATGCCAAGGTAGCGTGTGAGCATCTGTCAGGCTTCAATGTGTGCAACAGGTACCTCATCGTACTGTACTACCAGCCACATAAGGCATTCAGTCGGATGGACCCAGAGAAGCGGAAGGAACACCTGGAGAAACTCAAGGAAAAATACGGAATTAATATCGACACTCCAAAGAGTAGTTGAATTCTATTTGATATATTTGTTGTCAACTAATTACTATATTGCAAAATAATATTTGTTTGAGGTTGATTTTTTAAACCCTCGTCTGGCTAGGAATGTGAAATTCAAACTGAAAGTTAAACATTTTCAATTGAAAGTGAAAGTAATTTCTCATTTATACCTTTACCCCACCACCAGAGGCGGCTGAGTTAAATTTCAATATTAAAATATTTATTTGTATTTCTTGTACAGGCAGAAAAAATTGGGATTAAATTAAAAAAAAGAAGAAGGCAACTATCCTTAGGGTGGTGGAAGTTTCCTTTTAGCTCACTTCATTTTAGAAATTCAAGTTACAGTAGAATATAATAGGTGATGAGTCATCATTTTTTATGTGTTTGTTGGTTACTCACCCAACGCCAACCAACACATTCGTAATATCAAATTCACAAAATTGTAAAATCACATTTTTTTGCCGATGTCATCATCACCTCAATGTGTCAAGACCCACTTGTATAGGTGGTACGTGGCATAAGGACCAATTGATTAATCGAAAGTTTGTTTCTATCTTGTATCATTTCCAGGGTTGCCAATCCAATCCAATCGAGAATATTTTCGATTGCCGAATGCTGCATTTTTCATCGATTGGATTGTCGATTGGATTGCTTCATTTTTCTCGATTGGATTGTCGATTGGATTGCTGCATTTTTCATCGATTGGATTGCAATCGATGAATTTCATCGATTTTTTCCGATTGTTTGTTTTTTCAATATCTAAATAATGCCAAAATTTAAAATGCTCAATTGCTCGTCAATTAAACCCAATAATATATGTTTTAAGTTTGAACATATGATGAAACATAACTCTTTTTGATATAATACTGAGCAGTAAACGATCGAAAAAAATCGGAGAAACAATCCAAAAGAATCGATGATATTTTGGATTGTCGATTGCGATTGGATTGTCATCCGAATAATCGATTGTCCAAATTTGGATTGCCGATTGTCCAAATTTGGCTCGATTGGATTGGATTGTCGATTGGATTGGATTGGATTGGCAACCCTGATCATTTCTGAGATTAATGAAATTTAGCTAATTAGTATAAATATTTAATTAATTTATTAATAATTTAACACCATTAATATGTACTGCAAAATACATTAAGTTCAATTATTTGCAATAATAATTAATCTAAATTGAATTTCACTATACAGGGGCGTCGCACGGCTCTGAAAAGTCTCCGGCCCAACAGTTAAAGTGGTCCGGCCAAAGCCGGATCTCTCCTATATATTATAGTACAAGAAAAGAAAAGTGGTCTGGCCAAAGCCGGACCTGCCGGACCGCGTGCTACGCCTGTGCTATAATATTTGAATTCAGCGAACTCGATAACCCCAATAATCTAATTGGAACCGTCTCTATAAGTTAAACACAGAGCGAATTAATTAGAATTAAATATGTCAGTGTATCTGTTGCATGTTGTAGGCGAAATTGAGTTTCAGGCGAGATTGAGTCTCATTTTCGCCTAGGTGAGATTGAGTCATACATACTTATAGAAAATGTTTACTAAATATTATGGGTTGTTAAAAATTCTTTATATCCCAGATCTAATCCAGTTATTTGTTCACTTCTAAATGTGAATACTAGGTAAACAAGTATGCTGAATACGAATTTTACACTCACAGATTTCTATTATGTCTATTTGTTGTTGTTATTGACAATATAGATAAACAAGTTTGTAAAATATTAGAACTTACCGGCCTAGAGACTAACTTTAGACGGTTATTTTAAGTAATTGCATATGCTAAATACGAATTTAGAATTATCTACTTGCAAATAAGCGCTGTTTGTTGTTAAAGTGACACTTCTATTTGAGATACATACAAATTTCTAAGCCACATACTGTCTAGCGTCAGGAGGGAGGAGTCGACCCAACCTCAAGTCAGGGGGAGGGGTAGAGAGTATCTTCTTGTTCCCAATATTTTATTCAATGGTAAATTCTGGGGCTACGGTTATGATTCAATTTCTCGCCACGGTTAACCGGTTAACCGCCCATGCTGATCATTGATACACAGTAAAACATTTATTTATACTACATAATTAGTAAGGTTCAGCTTTTCTTTTATTCCTTACTACTGCTACATTTCGTCCTTCAGAAAATATTAAATCAAGGCTGGATTCGGTTAACCGCCGCTAATACCGGTTAACTGTTACGGATTTTAGTGATCAGTTAACCGATATGTTAATATTACAATTCGAAGTACAAATATTTGGATAAAATTGTGAATTTGCACGCATTTTGTTCAGAATATAATAATTGTTTATCTTATTACCCATAGTAATACGATATATTTTGGTGACAACAGTGTAGAAGTAACCTGAAGTGATAAACTTGTACGTATTAACCAATCCCACCCTTAACTATTGTTTATACAAGGCTGGATTTGTTAACCGGCTGGCTAACCGCTTAACTGTGCTATTAAATATCGGTTGGCGGTTACAGATTAACTATTGTTTATACAAGGCTGGATTTGTTAACCGGCTGGCTAACCGCTTAACTGTTGCTATTAAATATCGGTTGGCGGTTACAGATAACGTTAACCAGTTAGCCGGTCTGTTGATAATCAGCAGTATTATTTGGAAATTATCTTACAGTACATCCTCGCTAGTCCGAACAGGAGATTCAATGTATATTACAATGGAATTGTAAATTAATAAGTCTCAGACAAGTATTTAGGTAGTTACTACATGTTTAGTTTGGTTTAAAAAGCTATGAACAAGTTTGATCCAAATTATCGGAATCTCATGTAATAGAGGCCAATAGAAAATGTATAACTTCACTAATCGGAACAGAATTTTTTTGAATCGGAACACCTCTGTTGGGATTAGCGAGGAAGTACAGTATAAATAATTAAAAATATCTGAATTTTGTTGGAAGTGATGATCATAAATCCATTTCTCATCACCACAATGACCACATTATATATTTTCTGTAACTACACTGTTTCTAACTTGCCCAAATTGCGAAATGTATTAGTTAATGTACTACGTACTTATATTATGGAGTAATACTTTATATTACTGAGTCCTACACTGTAGTATAAACAAAATGAATCATATTTGTAGCCTCAGAACGGTTAACAACCCCACCCTTGGTTAATAGGAATTTACTACGTATGGAAATGCATAGATTTAAGATTACCATATTCTAACAAAATTTATATAATTAGTGTTTTATATACGCAATTACATTGATATTATTTAACTAGATTAACAGACCGGTTAACTACTCAATTAAATCTGTAACAGTTAACCAATAATAGCAGCGGTTAAGCGGTCACCCGGCGAACCGAATTTAGTCTAGACCTGTGAATTGAGTCTAGTCTGTATGTCCAAATTAAAATAGGTATCATTTCGCCCCTCATAATATTGTTTGGGGTGGCCGTTAATAGACTGCCGGATCAAAACCTCTTGAATAAGAAACGTTACGCGATGGCAAAACAATTATTGAACTACCAGAATTACAACTTGTGGATAATCTTAATCCTTAAGATTGCCTATTGTTAGCCCGCCTATCTCGCGGGCTACCAAATCCGGCAGTGGGTTAAGCAGACCACAATAATCTATATATTAAAAGCACAATAGTTCTTTGTGAGTGTGTGTGTGTTTATCCGGATTACATTAAAGTAATTCTGAGATAAAAACGCATCTCTGTTTTAGATAAAAACTAACTAGGGGCCTGCATTTGTCCGACTCCCTATGTCGGCATTTGTCCAAAATTCCAAATATCAAATGTTTAGAATTTCCGACTACTTTGTCTCTATGTTTTATGCTGGCATTTCTCCGACTGTTTATTAATTATCGCAATGTGAGTATTCAATAACAGTTGTAATTTATTTATGTTTTCACTCAACACAATATTTGTTGATATTATATCTACTTTTCAGATATTGTGTTTAATTTAAACATGATATATTGGCTAATAATAGAATACGTATTAATAAATATATTAATGCTATTTAGTAATTGATATTTAGATTAACATGGATTTTACTTTGGCTCAATACAAATAAATTCGCTGTTCAAAATATAGAACATCTGAAGGTCACTAGTTTTTACTGTGCCGACTATACTAAAGTATAGTGGCCCAGTATTGGTCTTAGTGCCTTGGATTTTTTTTTTTACTGTGCCGACTATACTATAGTATAGTGGCCCAGTATTGGTCTTAGTGCCTTGGATTTTTTTTTTTTTTTTTTTCTCCGTGTCGCCTCCCCAGGCTAAACCATAAGTGCTAGAGCTCTGAGATTTTCAGAATAGGTGTCTGGTTGTTGATTAATGTGCACTTCGTGGCCTGATTTTTCAATTTCGACTTGTGAAATTTTTTAACGGGACTTTTAGCTTTTTTTGTCCCACAAGAAAATAAATGCAATAACAAGAAAATTTTTAGAATCATTAGTATCAGAAAAGTATTTTGCAACTGATAGCTCTTCACGATCTTTTTAATCCGTCCTCATTTTCCTGAGAATTAGGCTCAAAGTTGCCACAATTGACCCTTAACTTTCTAAAATCGTAAATTCATTAATATTCAATTATGCAATTATTTCGTGGTTTCGATGAATAACTACTATTTAATATTTATGAATAATTCAATTAGATTCAGTGTTATTTCGATTCAAGTTATTGTTGATATTATAATCACAATAAAGAATTCTAGTATATGTGAATAACTAATTTACATTCAATAGCTATTACTATACAAATCTATTTCTGATATCATAGTTACAATAATTTATTCTATTTATATGAATAATTCAATTTGATTCATTAGTATATAAATCGATTTCTAATACAATAGTTGTATTAAAGTTTTCTCCTATATGAAAATTCAATTTCACTCAACAGTTATTCAATTTCAGAACGATTTCTGATATTCAAACAATGGATTAATGAGATGGGATATCTATTTGTATAAATATTTGTCTATTTGTGTGCTTGGTGCCCGAAATGTATTAGAGTGTAAGGGGGGGGGGGGGGGGGGTTTATAAAGCATTTACGTATAATGGAAATATAAACTTAATCCCATATGTCATTCAAAGTAAGCGAGTATGCTGATTTCAATTTTAAAACGATGACTGATATACAAACAATGGATTAATGAAATGGAATATCTATTAAATGACTATTCGTCTGTGTGCGTGTTTGGTGGTCGAATTGTATTAGAGTGATAGGGGGTTATAATAGGAATATAAACTAGATCCCTTTTGTCATTCTAAGTAAACAAGTATGCTGATTTCCAATTTTAAACAGTATATTAATATTCAATGGATTAAAGCAAATTAAATTAAATTGGAAATTTGTTTACTTAACTCAACTCAACTCACATTGCTAAAATAATTAACTATTTATATCATTTATTATCTATACATAATGAATGAATGGCATTAAACTCAAGATGGTTTAAGATAGAAAGAAGCATGAAATTTATCAAACGTTCCTTTGTCCCGTAACAAATTGATAAATGGGTGTAAACACCATGTGACCAGGGGCGGATCCAGGGGGCCTGGGCCCACCCTTCAAAAATAAAATTGACTGAAATTTAGCTGAAAATGACAAAATAATTAAGAAACTTCAGCCTCAAGTTTGAATTATGGCTCATTATAAAGAAATTAGCGTTTAAGATGACTTCTGAGTGTATATAACCCAAAGAAAATCTGGGGGGGTTACCCGCCATACCCCCTTATAAGTTGCTCACTACGCTCGCATTATTTCTTGAGCCCCCCCCTTTTCAACATGTCTGGATCTGCCACTGGTGACGTTCAAGACATGGCGAAAAAAATCCAAAATTGCAGCTGTGCGACAGCATGTTGCATTGGAGGCACTATTAATAGACCACCACCAAAATATAGTGCCACCAAATAAACATGCGTCGGCACAGGCTGCAATTTTGGATTTTTTACTGTGCCGACTATACTATAGTATAGTGGCCCAGTTCTAATCTCACTGCCTTGGATGTTTTTACTGTGCCGACTATACTATAGTATAGTGGCCCAGTATTGGTCTTAGTGCTTTGGTTTGTTTGTTTTTTTTTTTCTCCGTGTCGCCTCCCCAGGCTAAACCATAAGTGCTAGAGCTCTGAGATTTTCAGAATAGGTGTCTGGTTGTTGATTAATGTGCACTTCGTGGCCTGATTTTTCAATTTCGACTTGTGAAATTTTTTAACGGGACTTTTAGCTTTTTTTGTCCCAAAGAGAAATAAATGCAATAACAAGAAAAATTTTAGAATCATTAGTATCAGAAAAGTATTTTGCAACTGATAGCTCTTCACGATTTTTTTAATCCGTCCTCATTTTCCTGAGAATTAGGCTCAAAGTTGCCACAATTGACCCTTAACTTTCTAAAATCGTAAATTCATTAATATTCAATTATGCAATTATTTCGTGGTTTCGATGAATAACTACTATTTAATATTTATGAATAATTCAATTAGATTCAGTGTTATTTCGATTCAAGTTATTGTTGATATTATAATCACAATAAAGAATTCTAGTATATATGAATAACTAATTTACATTCAATAGCTATTACTATACAAATCTATTTCTGATATCATAGTTACAATAATTTATTCTATTTATATGAATAATTCAATTTGATTCAGTAGTATATAAATCGATTTCTAATACAATAGTTGTATTAAAGTTTTCTCCTATATGAAAATTCAATTTCACTCAACAGTTATTCAATTTCAGAACGATTTCTGATATTCAAACAATGGATTAATGAGATGGGATATCTATTTGTATAAATATTTGTCTATTTGTGTGCTTGGTGCCCGAAATGTATTAGAGTATAAGGGGGGGTTTATAGCGCATTAATAATGGAAATATAAACTTAATCCCATATGTCATTCAAAGTAAGCGAGTATGCTGATTTCAATTTTAAAACGATGACTGATATACAAACAATGGATTAATGAAATGGAATATCTATTAAATGACTATTCGTCTGTGTGCGTGTTTGGTGGTCGAATTGTATTAGAGTGATAGGGGGTTATAATAGGAATATAAACTAGATCCCTTTTGTCATTCTAAGTAAACAAGTATGCTGATTTCCAATTTTAAACAGTATATTAATATTCAATGGATTAAAGCAAATTAAATTAAATTGGAAATTTGTTTACTTAACTCAACTCAACTCACATTGCTAAAATAATTAACTATTTATATCATTTATTATCTATACATAATGAATGAATGGCATTAAACCCAAGATGGTTCAAGATAGAAATAATTTAAAATCAACAATGGTTCCTTTGTCCCGTACAACTTGTTAAATGAGACTAAACACTATGAGGTGTTCATGACATGGCGAAAAAAATCCAAAATTGCAGCTGTGCCACAAGCGTGTTCCTTTGGAGGCACTATCAATAAACCACCACCAAAATATAGTGCCACAAAAGGAACATGCGTCGGCACAGCTGCAATTTTGGATTTTTTGTTTTCTCCGTGTCGCCTCCCCAGGCTAAACCATAAGTGCTAGAGCTCTGAGATTTTCAGGATAGGTGTCTGGTTGTTGATTAATGTGCACTTCGTGGCCTGATTTTTCAATTTCGACTTGGGAAAAATTTTAACGGGACTTTTAGCTTTTTTTGTCCCATAAGAAAATAAAAGCAATAACAAGAAAAAATTTCAAATCGTTAGCTTCAGAAAAGTATTTTGCAACTGATAGCTCTTCACGATTTTTTTAATCCGTCCTCATTTTCCTGAGAATTAGGCTCAAAGTTGCCACAATCCACCCTTAACTTTCTAAAATAGGAAATTCATTAATATTCAATTATGCAATTATTTCGTGGTTTCGATCAAGATCTACTATTTATGAATAATTCAATTGATTCACTGTTATTTCGATTCAAGTTATTGTTGATATCATAATTACAATAAAGAATTCTAGTATATATGAATAATTAATTTACATTCAATAGCTATTACTATACAAATCAATTTCTGATATCATAGTTACAATAATTTATTCTATTTATATGAATAATTCAATTTGATTCAATAGTATATAAATCGATTTCTAATACAATAGTTGTATTTAAAGTTTTCTCCTATATGAAAATTCAATTTCACTCAACAGTTATTCAATTTCAGAACGATTTCTGATATTCAAACAATGGATTAATGAGATGGAATATCTATTTGTATAAATATTTGTCTATTTGTGTGCTTGGTGCCCGAAATGTATTAGAGTGTAAGGGGGGGTTTATAAAGCATTTACGTATAATGGAAATATAAACTTGATCCCATGTGTCATTCAAAGTAAGCGAGTATGCTGATTTCAATTTTAAAACGATGACTGATATACAAACAATGGATTAATGAAATGGAATATCTATTAAATGACTATTCGTCTGTGTGCGTGTTTGGTGGTCGAATTGTATTAGAGTGATAGGGGGTTATAATAGGAATATAAACTAGATCCCTTTTGTCATTCTAAGTAAACAAGTATGCTGATTTCCAATTTTAAACAGTATATTAATATTCAATGGATTAAAGCAATTTAAATTAAATTGGAAATTTGTTTACTTAACTCAACTCAACTCACATTGCTAAAATAATTAACTATTTATATCATTTATTATCTATACATAATGAATGAATGACATTAAACCCAAGATGGTTCAAGATAGAAATAATTTAAAATCAACAATGGTTCCTTTATCCCGTACAACTTGTCAAATGAGACTAAACACTATGAGGCGTTCATGACATGGCGAAAAAAATCCAAAATTGCAGCTGTGCCGACAGCGTGTTCCTTTGGAGGCACTATCAATAAACCACCACCAAAATATAGTGCCACAAAATGAACATGCGTCGGCACAGCTGCAATTTTGGATTTTTTTTTATTTCTCCGTGTCGCCTCCCCAGGCTAAACCATAGGTGCTAGAGCTCTGAGATTTTCAGAATAGGTGTCTGGTTGTTGATTAATGTGCACTTCGTGGCCTGATTTTTCAATTTCGACTTGTGAAATTTTTTAACGGGACTTTTAGCTTTTTTTGTCCCAAAGAGAAATAAATGCAATAACAAGAAAAATTTTAGAATCATTAGTATCAGAAAAGTATTTTGCAACTGATAGCTCTTCACGATTTTTTTAATCCGTCCTCATTTTCCTGAGAATTAGGCTCAAAGTTGCCACAATTGACCCTTAACTTTCTAAAATCGTAAATTCATTAATATTCAATTATGCAATTATTTCGTGGTTTCGATGAATAACTACTATTTAATATTTATGAATAATTCAATTAGATTCAGTGTTATTTCGATTCAAGTTATTGTTGATATTATAATCACAATAAAGAATTCTAGTATATATGAATAACTAATTTACATTCAATAGCTATTACTATACAAATCTATTTCTGATATCATAGTTACAATAATTTATTCTATTTATATGAATAATTCAATTTGATTCATTAGTATATAAATCGATTTCTAATACAATAGTTGTATTAAAGTTTTCTCCTATATGAAAATTCAATTTCACTCAACAGTTATTCAATTTCAGAACGATTTCTGATATTCAAACAATGGATTAATGAGATGGGATATCTATTTGTATAAATAATTGTCTACTTGTGTGCTTGGTGCCCGAAATGTATTAGAGTGTAAGGGGGGTTTATAACGCATTTATTTCAAGTTGTAATAATTATATTGATTCAACTTGTGAGATCGAGTAGGCTTCGATTTTCTAATTGAAAATTATGATTATATATTCCATAACAACGACAAATTATGTGAATATATTTCGTTCTTCAAGAATACTCTTAATCAATATTAATATACTGATGTAATTAATTATAATTAATTAACTCAGACTATAATTGACATAATATTATATAGATGCTTCCAATTTGTTTATTAGGGATCATCGAGTGTGCGGAATTGAAATTTGGTTTCAACTTAATTTTACTTAGTAAATATGTGTTAAATTATCAACAATATTAATAAATATTTATACTAATTAGCTAAATATTATTAATCTCAGAGATGATGCAAGATAGAAACAAACTTACAATTTATCAATTGATCCTTATGCCACTTAACACCTCAACAAATGGGTCTTGACACCTTGAGGTGATGATGACATCGTCAAAAAAATGTGTTTCTACAATTTTGTGAATTCTATATTCGAATGGGTTGGTTGGTGTTGGGTAATCACCCAACACTCACATAAAAAATGCTGAGTCATCACCTATTATTTTCTACTGAAACTTGAATATCTTTGAAATGAAGTGAGCTAAAATGAAACTTCCAACTCACTAAGGGTCGTTACAATCCGAAACACTTATCTGAATTAATTTAACACCTTCATAGTGATAATGACATTTCGAAAAAAAAATCCAAAATTGCACCTGTGCGGACAGCATGTTCCATTGGAGGCACTATTAATAAACCACCACCAAAATATAGTGCCACCAAAGGAACATGCGTCGGCACAGGTGCAATTTTGGATTTTTTGTATCCAAAAGAAAGATAATGAATTTACTTAGGCTTGTGCTCTTTTTCGTAATGGATGCAATTACGTCCACAGCTAAGCTCAGTCAATAATGTAATCATATTAGTTAGCTTTCACAGTCAATATATGTTACTGTGCTATTTCTTTTTCAGTCGTTACATAGCACCTTTTTTATAGAAAGTGCTCCTGAATTAACATTTAGCAAGGCCTCTTAGTGTGTAAGAGGTTTTCTGCTGAGCCCCCATTAGGGTCGCTGGCTATATTACTCCTACTCACTTGACACCCACTATACGTGTAGTTATGGCTGACTTCGCACCTGTCCAAATATTATATGAATTTACTTATACAGCGATCATCGGCGTTTGTATTAAATAACCTGCCTAGTTTCTACCGATTGTTTTTTTATGTTTATAAAAAACACCATCGGTAGAAACTAGCCAGGTTTTCTAATACAAACGCCGATGATCGGTGCTACCGATGATCGCTGTATAAGTAAATTCATATTATATTACTTAGTGAAAGTATAATGAAGCTTCTAAATAATTAATTAATATCAATTATATTAAAATGATTACAAATTACAATACACATTTGTATGTTTGTTTGGAGGTACGAGAAACGAAATTACTTTTCAGACCCTGTAGAAATGCAAATTGGTGTAGATTGCCGCATTAAATTTAAAGAACTTGGATTAACATGTCCTTTTTGTCATTCACCAATTCAGAGCAGTTTGGAAATAATATCATTTAGAAGTTCCTTAATTCACACACACTGACCTTCAGTTTGAGATTTTCTTATTAATTCCCAATCCCATTCTGAATGGACTGGGATTAATCTTAAAATCTTTAAAACTCTAATTCCATAGGGATTTGGCCCCATCTCTGGTTGCATATTATAACAATTGTTATTTTTAGACTACTTTTCCAATATTGAGAAAGTAGTCTGAAAAATGTCAACATCTTAGATTCGGAGAATTCCCACATACGGAGTTTGACGTAGTCTCAGAATTGGATTAGTAGGGCCCATATGTTAGTCCATTACGGTGACATTGTGAGATCATTGCCCATAGGTGTTTATATTGGCAAATTTTTGTATGGCCATGGTCCTACCAACCATACCAGAACTTACGCCTTTGTATTGTTAATTTATAGATGCACATTTTAACACATTTACTACATAAATAGAACGTAATTACTCATTACTCGCTACACATTCTCAACTTAGTGATATTGATAAGCTGATTTAACAGCAAGACCAGCTATTAAACCAGCTTATCAATAAACTCAACATTAATTTGAGAATGAGCCGCGTATAATTATGTTCTGTTTATGGTGAATGTATTGAAAATTATATGTATTGAAGATTGAAATGGTGGCTTGAGTGAAATGGTTTGAATTCGCGAGTAGATTAGGATAAATATTTATTACGAGCCTATAATCTCGTTCGCTTTTGCTAGGGAATACTTAACTATTCACTTAATTCATTATCATGTATAATTTACACTTTTACCACGCAATATAATTAACTTACAAAAGGACTCGTATTCATTTTGTCAAGTCTTCAATATTAATCTATATACGTACTATACTACTGTATATGATACTAGTTTGCTTACTTACTTATAATTTAAAATCTCAATCTTATTCTTAGTCATTAATTCCCCAAATTTAACAACAATCAGCTCTTATTTGCAAGTAGATAATTCTAAATTCGTATTTAGCATATGCAATTACTTAAAATGACCGTATAAAACTATTCTCTAGGTAAATTCTAATATTTTACAAACTTGTTTACCTATATTGGCAATTACAACAACAACAAGAAGAACAACAACAACAATAAATATTTGTATATTATAAATTTGTAAATGGGTCAATCGTGTTCAGCATACTTGCGTATATATAACTCCCGTTGTAAGTTAGGCTCTATGTTAATTTGGAATATTCCTTAATTTGTTTACCTATATTGCCAATAACAACAACAAATAGTCATAGAGAGAAATTTGTAGAGTTCTCTCAAAGAGAAATTTGAGAGAAATTTGTGAGTGTAAAATTCGTATTCAGCATACTTGTTTACCTAGTATTCACATTTAGAAGTGAACAAATAACTGGATTAGATCTGGGATATAATTAATTTTTAACAACCCATTATATTTAGTTAAACATTTTCTATAAGTATGACTCAATCTCGCCTGAAACTCAATTTCGCCTACAACATATGCACTTTGAGAAGTCACTTTTAATTAAGTGCATATACACCAGTGTAAACGCACTGGAAGTATATATTTTAGATAATGGGCGGCTAAAATGTAAACTTTTGAACAATAACTTAATAACAATATGTCCAATCATATTTGTCAAATTTCTAGATTATAATCGGGTTATATTAATTTATTATTTGCAATTGTTAATATAGAAGTGCTCAGTCAAATATTCTTGTGACATGGAGCTCAACCCAGGAGGTCAATATCCCGTCTAAGTCTAAATATCTTTTCTCTAATCCCAATTTTTCAAAATGAAACGAAATATGTTTGTTAAAAGTTGATGCCCAAACAATTTCATTTATTGTTAACTAGTAATATAAGGGTACATATAGAAACACGCTATCTAGCTGCGCCCAAAACTATCTGTTTATTAATTGAAGCATGTTTTTCCTCAATGGCATTTTACTATTGCATTTTCGCTCTGCTTTTTTGCAAGGGCATCTGTTTGTTCTGCATATCTTGCATCTACAGGCAGAATCCGACTCAATGCCTAGTGAGGCCTTGCGCATCGTTTCTGTTTGCGATATTGTTTTGAGGGGTACATCTTCAGGTGAAATTAAATGAGAAGGACATATATTAAATTGACTCCTTAAGTACTTGTTTGAAAGAGTGCCCTCAACTGTTCCAATAGTGTAGAGATCATTGTCTTTTTGTGTAATACAGCCTGTTAAATTTCTAGGGCCAATTGAGCTCATCTTGTCAGGATAAGTTATAGGTATGAGAATTGAGTCACCTATCTGTGCTTGTTTGAATTTTTACTAGAATTACTCAGCATCCTAGTATGGAATTTTTCTTGGCTTCTCTTGAACCCTAATCTCAATTCATTGCACCTCTCATTCTTTTTTCTCATATCACAGGCTGGACACCAAACTGAACAACCAAATCCTTCTCCTTCAGCATCGGGCGACCACAAATGATGTGTATGTATCTGAAACATCCCGGACATTAATGTGCTTGACTCGTCTCTCCCCCACATACTGTACAGTTTATACTAGTTGTACTAGTTGATTCGAAATTCGGCCTATTCGAGTATGAATATCCTTTTGAACTCTGAGGTCCTGCGAGAAAGTTAGTTTCAAGAGTTGTGTCATATAAATTGGCAGTTGACGAACTAGTACTTGTAGGATGAGGACTAGAATATGGGGAACGTGAGTTATAAGTTACTACCTCTGAAGCTAGATAATCGTTGATTCATTTATGAAGTTATAGTCCGTTATGATAGTGCCCAGGGGAGGAGGGAGCGAAATTTGACTTTCGTAATCATCTACTATAGAGGGTCGTGGGAACTTGGAAAGTGGTGAGTAGTGCTCATGAGTTTCCGTCTGATATAAGTGCTCATCTATCAGTGGAGGTGTTGTTTCACGTGTTTGTACTGTATTCACCTAGTAATTATATACTATTAAATTATAGCATAAATATAGTACAGGTAAACCTCCCAAAGCGGCACCTCCGAGTTACGGCAACCTCCGAGAAGCGGCACAAAATCATTCTCCCGATGGGTGCCGCTATGGGAGTTTTACCTTACGAGAAACCTCCCAAAGCGGCAACCTCCGAGAAGCGACACAAAATCATTCTCCCGATGGGTGCCGCTTTGGGAGGTTTACCTGTATTTCCAAATCAACACAAGATGGAATTAAGAATATATTCTTCTTTAGGAGCTTACCTCTGATATGAAATTTATTAGCTCTTCTTCATGATTGATGTTAGACCAATATTCACTTGGAATAGACAATTGACTCAAACCGAAATAGGGTTCTTTGCAAAAACGGCCTCATACGGAGTCATTCTTATTGTAGTGTGGTAGCTCGTGTTATAATTCCACTTGACCCATCTCAAGTATTTAAACCAGCACTGGTAATTGTTATCCAGCATCATTGCAAATAGAGCATCTTTTACTTCCCTATTTAACCCTTTCTACTGCTCCCTGGCACTCAGGGTGTCGGGATTTCCCGTGTACAATTTTGGTGCTAGGCCACTTTTCAGCTAATGTGGAGAAAAGTAGTTGATTTTTAAACTCACGACCATTATCCGAGTGTAATATCTGCGGTGGTCCTTGCCTTCAGAAAATATCAAGTAAACATTCACCAACTTCACTTGCGGTTTTTTGTCGAAGAGAAGCTAAGCTAAGTTTCTTCGTGAAATGATCAATATACGTCAACAGAAACCTATAGGGTGTGACATTATCTGGTGACATATTTGCTGATAAATTCATATCACTTAAATCAATCAGATCCACTTGGCCTCGGGATAGATAGTTATGCAACGCAATAGGTTTAGTAACTACTGATTTGAGGGATTTCTTAGCTTTCTTTAGATGACAAGTCTTACATGTGCTTACATACAAGGAGTTGGATTTATTTGCCTTACTTGGAAGTCAAGTTAGTGGACACTCACCAGTCAGTGGCAGTTACCAACAGAATATCTTCAGAATTCTCAAATTAATTCTGGTCAGATTTTGTCAACCGATGTACAATTAGTGGATGATTCGTACTAATTATCATTTAAATATAATGAACACGTGGAGAAAACACCAGCCAAGCAATATAGTTAGCAAATTTTGATCACCATTTTCAGCCTGTTGCTGAACTCATAAATGGTCGTTAGCCTTCATATTTTATGAATTACAGTTTTAGCAATGTATGTATTTTCAATTTAGAATTTAGTTAGTAACTAAATAATACTAATTGTATTAGCAAAAGGAATTTATTCCACCTCAATATCACAATCAAACTCTTGTTATTCCATTATAAATTGGTTATTCATGTGGTTAACACTTAATTATATTGAGAATAGATATTGAGAAAACAGGTGAGAAAGAATAACAGTGGTAGTAGAAATCTCATGGTAGTAAGAATCTCATAGCAATGTAACATCCATGGTCCTTGTATACAAAGTAGTAAGAATCTCATGGTAGTAAGAATCTCATACAACAGTACTATATTATTCTCTATAGGAGTTTAAATCTAGAATTTCAAAAAAAATCTATGCTTAGAAGGCTATTATTAGAGCGCTGATAGTCTTAAAATTGGTTATACATATCTGCAGTCCCAAATTGAAAGAATTAGCTCCCGGATGTAGAAGCAATTATCATGATGACGAGCGAATCCCAGTGTTCAAGATGCCACACAAACCAGACGAACTTCGACACGCTTGGATTCGAGCACTCCACAGAGATGATATTCATGAACTCAAGACTGTGCACGTTTGTTCCTTGCATTTTAAGGAAGAAGAAATTGAACGCACTTACAAAGTACCGAATGGCGATGGGACATATCGAGAGATGCCACGAAAGTACCTAAAGCTTAAAGAATTTCAGAATTTGGAGTTACTGCACATCTAGTCAAGATAGACTCAGGAATAGCTGTGATTCAAGAGTGTGTATATGTATGTAACAAATGATTTCCACATTATACTCAGTTTTGAATCCATCTCCTATTCCCCTTCCTGACTACATATCCACAAGGTAATGCGGAAATGGTTCGATTTTTCAAAATTGGAAATAGTTCGACTTTCATTTTTGTATTGTTGGACCATGGATTCAAGCCGAGTTTTTCTCATATCCATGGTGTAGCAACACTAAAAAATGCGAACTATTTCCTATTTTGGTTTTTCGAACCATTTCCACCATACCGTTCTCAGCAGCTGGATGCAAATTGACTTCCTTAGACATGCTCACTAACCTCCCAAACTACTTTAGAAATGCGTCACACAACTACCATATCGAAGCAATCGAAGAGTTGATCAAGTTACGATTTTATCATCCCCGTCGGCGTCACTATCCTTCAGTAGTTTTAAGATTTTCTTTACTGCTCCGGTATACTTCTAATTCTGCTTACAAACTTATCAACAAATTTATGGGGCGCATGCATTAGGTCGAATTATGGTGTTGGCATTAGGTCGAATTTAAAATGTATGCATTAGGTCGAATTTAATGTGTTGGCATTAGGTCGAATTCCAAATGTCATATTCAGTAAGTGATTAATTTTTAAATATATGTGAGAATTGAAAGTTTAATGTGAAAATATGAAATCAAGTTATATTAGGTATGTATTGTAAAATGTGTAAGAGATGTTAATTAATTAAGAAAAATTTGAAATTTGGCTTCAATTATGTCTGCACGTTGGACAAGTCTGTTGAAGTTGTTCAATTGTGTCGCTACACTGTGTGCAACAATTTGCATGCTTGCAAGGCATGAATAGCCATGTGGTGCTTCTTGCTTGTAGGCAAACTACGCATTTATTTGTTTCAATACTGCCGAAAGTTTCAGGCTCCTCATGTATATCAGAATCATCTGAAATATTTGTGTCTTCTAATAAAGTAGCATTGCCTATATAGCAACTAATACTTTCTAGAAATTGTATGGGAACTCCTACTTAACAGTTTTTCTTTGCATCGCTTTCGACGTTCATTATTCATTACGTTCTTCTTTTTACTTGGTCTCGTTATCTCTCTTCCTTGCTGTATCCGGGCCATTTCACAGTCATAGTCAGCAATTATTTCGTTAATGACAGTCAGGAAATTCCAATTTCTTGGATGGCTTGATTTTATGATGCACTTTAATTTTGCATGGTAGCTTTCTGCTGCATTGTTTGTTACATTGTCAAGGTTAAAAATTGATAGTTCTTCGGGATCAATTTTAGTCAGCCACTGCTTCTTAAAATAATTCCAAAATACTTCAAGTTTGGTCATTTGACTCTGTTGCAATTTTGGAATTTGAAGAAGGGAGTATGTTGGAAGAATCAATTCAGCTGGAAGAAACGGAATTGCCATAATCTTCTTAACGAATGATGCACATTCGGAATTTCCTCGGTAAGTCGAAGCCAAACCACACTTTTGAGTTTTTCTCCAAATAGCTTGCGTATAATGGAACCAGCACCCGTTCATCCTGATTCCAGGATAAACTCGCTTGACAGCATTCCGAGCTGCATGTTCCCAATCTGACATTACGCAACCCGGTTCTAGCTGAGGTACAAGTTCTCGTATCTTCTGTAAAACTGCCACATATAACTCATCTTTATTGGTCAGCAAGCAGTGAATGGCTGGAATTGCATGTCTCCCGACTGTAAGAAAAAGAGTCCACAATTGGTAAAATTGTTTAGGTACGGTGTAGAATGTACCGTCAAATTGGATATTGGTAATATCTGCGAGCAGATCGTATAATTTGTCAGAAAAGAAAATGACAGCTATCCGACCATCTACAATTTAAACTAGAAATTCGACCTAATGCACACATTTTAAATTCGACCTAATGCATACATTTTAAATTCGACCTAATGCCAACACATTAAATTCGACCTAATGCCAACAACATAATTCGACCTAATGCAGCGCCTCCAAATTTATACCTTTGCCTAATGAACGTTTACTCAGCTTAACTCGCAAACAATCGATAGCAGTAAAGCTCTATGTACACTTAGAAATAAATCACTAATTGGAAATGACGTTGTTATCCTACTAGATGAGATGTACCTCCAAACTCAAGTCCAATTCGATGGAAAAAGTGTAATCGGTTGTGACGGTGACCTAAACATGTTCAAGAGTATATTGTGCTCCATGGTCGTTTCGTTGAAGAAAACTATTCCTTATGTTATAAAAGCAATACCTATTGTTAAGCTTACTTTCCTTGATGTTTACAATGGAATCTTGAACTGTATTTCAATCCTAAACGAAGGAAAATTTCACGTTCGAGGAGTAATTACAGACATTCATTCAACTAATAGTAAAGAATTTCCCTCTTGATAATAGAGAATATTGCATAAAGAACCCTTCTAATTCTGCTCAGCATATTTTCTTGATGTTCGATACAATACACTTAGTTAAGAATATTCGAAACAATCTTATATCTTCCCGATTTATCTTTAATCTACAAGATACAGTTTTCAACATTCCTCCAGGTTTCGTTATTTGGTCTCATCTTCACCAAGTACACACCCATGATTTAACCTTGAATGCTCATCTAAAGAAAGCGCCAAAGTTATCTTATTCTGTTCTCCATCCAGGAAACAATAAGCAATCAGTGCAACTTGCTCTCGCAGTATTTGAACCAACTACCAATTCCGCGATTCGTAGTTATTTCCCCGAAGAGTACACAACTATCGCCTTCCTCGAACTTATCCATGCCTGGTGGTTAGTAGTTAAGCTAAGGAACGCTTTCACCCAACGCGAAAAGGAAACGCTCTCGTATCGAATGATAAAATAGATTTTCTTCGAGCAATTAGTGATTGGCTTGAAACTTGGAATTCCAGTCAATTTATCGGACTTACCAAGCAAACTTTCAAAGCTTTACATTAACTAATCGTGCCATTGCTGACTTAAGCTCTGACCTACTATCAGCTGGATATCAGTATATACTCACAGGCAGATTGCAAACCGATCCTCTTGAGAGGAGATTTTCTCATTACAGACAGATTAGCGGTGGTCGATTTCTGGTTAGTTTAACTGAAGTTATGCGCTCCGAGTCGATAATTTCCTTAAAAACTATTCTTAAGAATGAATTGAGAGTAGAAGAACTAACCTCCTCTGAGGAATTGGAAGACGAAATTCATATCAGAAGCTCGCTTTGAGGACCATGACCATATTTTATTATCGAACGATACCGCAGAAGTTATCACTTATATTGCAGGGTATATTTCCTATTCTTTACTAAAAAAAAAAGTAAGTTGTACTAAATGTGTCGGAAAGCTGAAGCAGGATCCTATGACCAATAACTATGTACAATCACTACCCATGGCCTGACATTACCACCATCTGCTCTCAACCATTACACTTATACAGCTTTCGCTATATTGGACACTTATGAATCTCAAATTCGAAGTTTTAAAGTTCCATGTAAAATCTTGAGTCACAGGTTGCTCAATGAAATCTCACATAATTGGGATGCTCATTTTATTTGCCCTGCACACTCAAATAAATTTCGCTCGATGATTAATACTACTATCTCTAATGTATACTTCTCCAATCTAGCAAGGTGTCTCTCTGAAACCACGCGAAAAAAACAAACTGACGCTAAAAGAAAGGATGACGAATTGAAGCAATTCAAGACCCGCCAGCGAATTATTGAAAAAATTCACACGATTAATCTAAATTCCTTATTTCATGTGGTAATATTGCTATTATAAACATCGAAGTGAGTAATTTAACATAAGTAAGAATATCATTAAAAATAGAAACTGGCCTTCTATTTTGGCCTTGTATTCGGTAGGTTGCATAGCTGTATATATAGTAGGCTATGCATAAATATACTCTCGACCAATTAAATTACAGTTCCATCAGTTATTTCAATCGGTTATTTTGCAGCATTTTCCTTTGTAGACATCATAAATCAACCAACGACCAAAATATAGTGCCTTCTAATGACATGCTGTCGGCACAGTTGTAATTTTAGATTTTTTATTCTAAATTTAACTTGAAATTTTAAAGTGTAGTTATTCTTCGAAATGCAAGCCTCGATTAGGTTATTAATCTTATGGAGTTAATTAACTTGAAGTTATAAAATGTTACCATTAACATGAAAAATCCAGTATAGGTTAACTGATAACCAACCATAAGATATTTTACGCGTACGATTTATATCAGAATGCTAACTTGTTACTTTATCCAGTTTAAAAGGCATGAGTCTCTGCAGTCCGTTTGATGGGTACAAATCCTATTATGAGAAGATTCGTGCTCTGCTTTCGGATATATACGAGCTCAAGAGGGCAGGCAAGTCTCCTTCCTCCCTCAAGTTGCGACAGGACAACAGCATCTACCTAACCTTCCTGCTGGACATGAACAGAGCTGCTCACACTAAGGGAGTCTCTGCCAGAGAAGATCTCCAATTGTGCAAGGAGGCATTCAACAAACAACTGCTGCAGCTAGAGAACCTGCTGTACCACTCGCAACACCTGAAGAAGGAGATACAGTCCTGTCTCACTCTCTCCTCCATGCACGAACAGATAGAGATTGTGGGCGAGAGCGAGTTGGCTGATGACTCTCCCACTGGGGACCCCCACGAGCTGATGAAGCAGCGGCTGAACTGGGAACTGCGCACCAGGCAGCAACTGGCTGCTCAGGCTAAGAAACTCAAGGAAGAGAATGCCCTTAGACTGGAAGATAACTCTAAGAAAGGCAACATGATAGCAGAGCTGTCTCGAGTGGTAGAACGATTGTCTGCGAAGGCAGCTAGCAACGAGAATGACCTCGGAATGCACGTAATGCACGAAAATACAGAGAGAGTCCTGGCCAGGCGACTGGTCCCTCCCTTGTACATTCTCTTTATGGAGACCAAGTCCTACTGCGGCTGCAAGCATCTGAATGCAGAGCTGAAGCTGGTCGAGATACGGAAGTTGACCGAGGAGGAGGAGTACCTGCACCCCGTGCAGATACTCCTCAAACTGCACTCCCCGCCCAACTCAGTAGCTATTCGGTTTGCTTTCGACACTTACGACGATACAGTAATAGCCACAATAACAGAGCTAGTTCCGGCGCCGGAGCCCCCCAGGGACAGGTGGATGAGCAAGTCCAGTCTCCTCTCCAACCTGGTGGTGTCGAGCCTGGCACAGGACAGAAAGTCTGTATTCGAAAACCTGTGGGTCCAGTGTCTGGCAGGACTGAGGCCGGATAAAAATATTCTAGAGCCCCGCAGGGAGATAGCTCAGACGCACACCGGGCCTATCATAAGCAGCCTCTTCAAGCGGGTGGCTAGTCGCAGCTCGCTGGCACAACAGATAGAGGCCATCAACAAGTTGGGCGTGCACAGCAGCGCTAGGCTTACTGAGTGGAAGCAGGTTAGCAGCGAGGAGCTGAAAGAGAGTCTGCCGCGACTGAGTGGCGGGAAGGCGCTGGAGAGCTTCTCGCCTCGCGACGGACACTGCTACTCAGGGGAGCTGCAGTACGAGCAGTACAAGCTCTGCTTCATAGCAGCCGTGTACTTTGAGCATCCGGACACCCCGCCTCTCTTCCTGGCCTCGCTCTCTCCGCCACTATCCCGGGCAGAGGACAGACAGCAGGAGTGGCGCATGGAGAAAGAAGTAAACTGTACGGAGCCCGACAGGAGCAGTGATAGGGATACGCTGCTGACCAGACAGATCGGATTGTTAGCTCGGATGTTTGTGTCTCACTCGGAGCTCTACAGACTGCATCTCAAGGATATTCGTATTCAGCAGTACCACAACCTGTCTAACAACAATATATCTCAATTTTTCTAGCAGTACCCATTGGGTTATATTCGATATTTGATTAGAAAATACAAATTGGGCCGTTTACATATATTCCATATATAGAGGGCGACTTTTGAACCATCGAAAAATTTATTAAATACAGTGGAGTTCGCTTAATAGCAACCTGTGTTTGGCACTAAATCTGGTTGCTAATAGGGGAATTAAATTAACAGTATTATCACGCGTGGGATCTGAAAAGCGGTTGCTAATACAGCAATATACAGTAGAAGCTCGTTAGTACGAACACGTTTAATACGAACTTCCGGATAAGTCGAACAATAATTCACGAAATCAGGTCCCTACAATGATTAATCAATGGGTGTTACACCGGTTAACACGAACTCCTGATAAAGCGAACAAGTTTTTGCCGTCCGTTACTGTTCGTATTAACGAGGTCATACTGGATATTATATAAATTATTGTTAATAGGGGATTTGCTAATAAAGCAACTCCACTGTACACTGAAATCTACTTAATGTTATATAATAATAGGTGGTCATTTAGATCCATATTCACATATTTGGCTGTAACTCGGTAATAATTTAATCCAATTGAAACCAAATTATTCTAGTATTGTACGAGGCGCATGCAATTGATCGACTTTTTTAGGTTTGCAATTGATCGACTTTCCTAGGTTTGCAATTCATCGACTTTCCTAGGTTTGCAATTCATCGACTTTGTAAGGTTTGCAATTCATCGACTTTTTAAGGTTTGCAATTCATCGACTTTTAATTAAGTATTTAAATAAGAATGGAATTTCCCATGTTTTGTATTGACAGTAGTAGCATGAGGTTTCATTTATGTATCCAACTATATAAATAACTTTTCAATATCAAGTTAATATTCTTTCGAAATTGCTTTTATTGACTTACTTCATACAATATCATGGATTACACGAGCGGACATTACAAACATAAAAGAGGAACTATCATTACTCATCAGATGGTTTCAAATATAATCGCTATAAAGCCAAACATGGTATGAAATATTTACGATGTGTTTTATATCTGACACAAAAAGCATGTAGAGGATCCGCAAAGTTGGATTCTCACTCCGATACCATTACACCCTTAAAAGCACACAATCACCCGCTTTCAGATTATAGGGCCGAAGTTTACCTCTTAAAATCAAAGTGCTTAATCGCGGCGAGAACCTCACGTGACAGACTATCTAAGGTGTTTAAACAAGTGGTCCGTGATGATCCTGCTGCGACTACTTTATCATATAAAAATTTAGAATCAACAATGTATCGCGCACGTAGAGAAATTGAGCCACCTATTCCTGGAAGTCCTGCTGAATTTTGTCAAATGATTCCATCATCACAATTTGGTGTCCATTACAAAGGTGAGGTACATGTGGGAAATGATATCGGAGTAATTTTTTTCTCAGATAAGATGACTGCTACACTATCAGAAGTAGAAGACATTTATTTCGATGGAACATTTTACACAGTCCCTTCCCAATTCTATCAACTGTGGACAGTTTTTGCACGATTTGGGCGTCACGTACTCCCTGCGATTCATTGTCTGCTTACAGGCAAACAGGAAGAAATCTATACTGCTGTTCTAGCAAGAATTCATGAACTTCTTCCACAACTAACACCTATTAATGGGATGTCCGATTGGGAAAGGGGTGCTAGAAACGCTGTAAAAACACGATTTCCAGGTATTCTTCTTAGAGGATGTCATTTTCACTATTCTCAAAGTGTCTGGCGTAAGATTCAAAGGTTAGGCCTTTCCAATGCATATCACTCGAATTCGGAATTTAAAACAACAGTTAGGTGTTTTATGGCTCTTCCATTTCTTCCCGAAGATCATATTCGACCAATATATAATCACTTAAATTTGGAAGATGTCATTCTTACTGCTGAGAATATGGATAACTTTACCATTTTTAAAAATTATATCAGAAAGAAATGGATTGATGGCATTCCTAGCAACGAACTCTCTGTTTTTAACTGTCAATTCAGAACGAACAATGGAGCGGAAAACTACCATGGTAGATTGAAAAAGGACATCGTAGTCGCACATCCACGCATTTGGTTCTTTGTAGAAGTCTTAAATAACACAATCCAGGATACTGATCTAGATATTGAGCGTCTAAGCAGAGGCATTGATATCACTCGCACACGAAAATTGAAAGATATCCAGAAAGATTCATTCCTTAGTAACTGCAGAGAAAAGTTTGTGTCAGGTGAATATGATCTAGTCCAATATGTGAAATCAATTGCCAACTCGATTCAACCAGAAACCAATTCGATTGATATGATACATGGAGATCTTCAAAGCAATTCTTCAATCGATGACGATGATGAGCGTGAAACTCCTCAACAAATTGCTGCTTGCTGTGTGTGCCTATTACGTAGAGAAACAACCGTAGTATTTCTTCCCTGCAGGCATGCTAAATGTTGCGAGAATTGCAGCGTACACCTAGAACAATGCCCAATGTGCAGGTCTACTATCGAAGAACGATTCCAAATATATACTTGAATAATTTTATAATACTCTATTGTTTTTCTCATTTAGTTACTTTTATTTATTCATTTATTCATAAACAACTCTGATTGTTTACTCGGTATTAAAGTTCTTTGATTAAATACTAACCATACTACAGGGGCGTAGCCAGGATTTGGGTTGAAGGGGAGGCTTCTGGAGTCATAGCCCCCAGCGAAATGTTTAAAATTACTAACAAACGACATATTTTGTATATGAGAAATCCTTTGCAGTACATAGCCTTTATCCACTAACAATGAAACACTTTAAATATAACTTAAAACATTTGCCGCTTCACTCGTGACTAGTACAATGCTTTTGAAGCGGAAGTAGTCCTCCGTTCCTAATAAAATACTTGTCTGACAGGATTGGGGGATGGTAGGTCACCTAGGACCACCCCCCCTACGCCACTGTCACAGTAAAGTCGATAATTTGCTAACCATAGGAAAGTCAATAAATTGCAAACCTTGGAAAGTCGATGAATTGCAAACCTTTGGAAAGTCGATGAATTGCAAACCTTGGAAAGTCGATGAATTGCACACCTTAGAAAAAGTCGATGAATTGCAAACCTTGGAAAGTCGATGAATTGCAAAACTTTGGAAAGTCGATTAATTGCAAACCTTTGGAAAGTCGATGAATTGCAAACCTTGGAAAGTCGATGAATTGCAAACACTATGAGTCGATCAATTGACGCTTCTCCTATTGTACTACTGTAATTCTGTAATTCATTGTTCATCGTACATCTGTCATTCACTGCATGCACTAACATAACGCTAGCTCCGCACAAGATGTATTCCACACAAATTCAGAATGCTGTCTCGCATAACCAGCTCTTCTTCATCTGACCCTGTTGACGATTTGGTGCAGGCTAGACATAAAATAGCAGAGGGCATCCTAGCTGTCAACGTGCTCTCCTGTTCCCTAACAGCTTATCTACAGCTGCCCAGAGACCCAGTGCTGGAGCTGAGTATTGGGGAGAAGAAGAAGTCAGCTGACTTGTGCTTCAAGGAGGGAGACGAAACTGGAACTGACTACTCTAAGAAGATATTCCATTTCCAAGTAAGACCAGTTTTAATTTACATACTAATATTATGTCACTGTGCCCTGTCTATGCGTATAACGTCTTTGCGATAGGTAGAGGTACCACACTGCGCTCTTGACAGATCCAACCTGCTCTGCATCCGTCTGCTCGAGAGGGGACAGGAGACGGACTCCCTGGGGCTGCAGTACTTGCACCTGCATGACGTAATAAGAGACACCCCTCTGCAGGGCAAGCTGGACATACGATCAGCTGCTGGAGAAATTGTGGCTCAGACTAACGTAGCAGCTGCCTTCACTTACGGACTGTTCGGGTACTCGGAGAGTTACCATCTGGAAGATTTCCCCTCAGTGGCTGGGTACGGATCTTAGATACCTGTCCGGCACTTTTAGATGCTTGCAGTGTGATCCGATTTAGGTGGAGGGTTGGCATTAAATTTAAACTAACACATTTAGGGTACCGTACTATTTTACCTCTATTATAAAGTGCCGGTCCAGAATATCCTAGATAAAGGCCTGATCGAAGCAGTTGGTGTAAACCGTATTGCTTCTAATAACCACAGGGAGCTTCAGTGGCGTATCGTTACAAACGCCGCCTGGGACGAAACGGAATAATGCCACCCTCCCCCCGCCAATGAGCGAGAGTATATTTATTATTTAGCTACTTCGTTGAACATTTGTTTAAATAACTTTTCTTGAATTCATAGCCTCAAAGTCATTGATTATTTTATCAGAATTCGTAACATTGGTAATGTCTCTCTCTATGGATAAGATATCCAAACTTGTTGCCGAATTTACTCACTCATTGCACTTATCAGCTATGACAGAATTGCTAATTTTTAAAATAGTAATTTTGTCATAACTGATAAATCCACAGTGCAATATTCTCCCATTACAATCAATTTTCGCACAATTTTAAATTTTCGCACTATGTCAGGAGAATACTTTTATTATATTATTTTATTATTCAGCGTATTGTAGGTTTACCCTCTTCCCACGAATCCAGTCAGAGGACGCACGTTACAATCATTCCGGACGGGTCCTCAACCCCAAACAGACTTCTCCCATCTCTCTCATCCCTTCCTCCTCCCCGGAGAGCGGCAGCACCCGCGGCGAGTACCCACTGCTCACTGCGGCTATTGGCAGCTCAGTGCAGCAGTACAGAAGAACACTGGACACTGCTGACAGCAGGAGCGAGAGAATAGCTTTGCTGAAGAAGTGGGTCCGGGAGAAGTAATAGATAGATTATAGATTATATTATTTGGTGATTCCTTAAGGCCTATACGCTTTATAATCAATATTAGGTGTATATATACCACATCTAAGTTGTTTAATACGTCTTTTATTGGTTACGTATTACGTATAATACGTATAATGTATTACGTAATATACGTATACCTTGTATTACCGAGCTCATGGAATTTGCTTTGAACAACTTTTGGTTTAATCGTTAATATTTTGTTGTTAATCTACTCGTAGTATAGTTTGTATAGTACAAATATGATTATTTGCTAGATGTTGTCTTTACAACAAGGATTATAATATTCTACTTAATTTACTTCGAAAACATCCCAGGTTGATCATAGATTTAACGTATAATACGTACTGGTGGACAGGGCCGGATTAAGGTTGCGCGGGGCCCCCGGCATATTTTCAGCACGGGGCCCTTGAATACTCCGATGATATTGTTAGTAACTTACATTTACTTAAAATATATTCTAAGACCCAAAGATTTTTTGTCCTTTGATCCCCCTAAACCATTAAAAGCTACAATAATATTTTTACTGTGCCGACTATACTATAGTATAGTGGCCCAGTATTAGAATCACTGCCTTTATTACTGTGCCGACTATACTATAGTATAGTGGCCCAGTATTGGTCTTAGTGCTTTGGTTAGTTATTATTATTTATCCGTAGCCACTCCACAGAACAGAGTTTTACTAACTAAGAGCCCAAATTTTCAGGATATGTGTCTCATGGGTTACAGATGTGCACCTGGGGTCACGATTTTTGATAACACTTTTTTGGACACATTTTTACACCTGTTTAATGTTAGAAAAAGCACAATAAATAGTGCGAGAATATTAAATTTATATGCATTCGATAGAGAATCTAATTCTACACCTTTTCACAGTGCACGAATTTTTAAATTGGGTTCCATTTGTGCCACAATTGAGTTGCAAGTTTCCTTTGTTTACTAACACTTCAGTTCAATTGAAAGTGTTAAATCTAATACTATTGTTTCAACTTGTAATAATTATATTGATTCCACTTGCGAGATCGAGTAGGCTTCTATTTTCTAATTGAAAACTAAGATTATATATTTCATAACAACGACAGATTATGTGATTATATTTATTTCTGCTTAGAATATTCTTGCACAATGGATACATGACATATTTAATTCTAATTATTTCGCTTTGTGTTTAACTTATAGAGACGGTTCCAATTAGATTATTGGGGTTATCAAGTGAGCTGAATTCAAATATGATAGTGAAATTTAATTTAAATTAATAATAATTGCAAATAATTGAACTTCATTTATTTTGCTGTACATAATAATGGTGTAAAATTACTAATAAATTAATAATTATTTATACTAATTAATTAAATATCAAAAATCTCAGAGATTATACTAGATAGAAACAAACTTCCAATTTATCAATTGATCCTTATGCCAAGTAACACCTCTACAAATGGGTCTTGACACCTTAAAGTGATGATGAAATCGTCAAAAAAATGTATTTTTACAATTTTTTGAATAAAATAATTCGCATTGGTTAGTTGGAGTTGGGTGTAAACCCAACACCCACTTAAAAAATGCTGAGTCATTACAGATTATATTCTACTGAAACTTGAATATCTCTCAAATGAAGTGAGCAAAATGGAAACTTCCACCACTCTAAGGGTCGTTGCCTTCTGAAACACCTTTCTGAAATAAAATAACACCTTCAAAGTGATGATGACTTGGCGGAAAAAAATCCAAAATTGCAGCCTGTGCCGACAGCATGTTCCTTTGGAGGCACTATCAATAAAACACCACCAAAATATAGTGCCACCAAAGGAACATGCTATCGGCACAGGCTGCAATTTTGGATTTATTATTATTTTTATTATTTTTACTGTGCCGACTATACTATAGTATAGTGGCCCAGTATTGGAATCACTGCCTTTATTTTTATTATTATTTTTATTTTTTCTCCGTAGACGGTGCCCTGGCCTGAGCTTTATAGTTGATGGGCTGAAACTTGGCATGTAGGTGCGTATGGACCGTCTAATTTGCACCTGGGGTTTCGATTTTTTATTAACAAATTTTTGACACATCTTTAACACCTTTCAAAATTTGTCTGGTCCATAGCTAGAAAAATGTTTTACTAAACCCCCGAATTTTATTTCACATTTGGATTCACCATAAAATTCTGCGTCTGATGGGAGAAGAAAATTTGTTAAAATTGGTTTAATTTCTGCCATAAATGGGGGTTGAAATTCCTTTGTTTACTCAACACTTCTATTTCAATAAAACTGTGAAATCTAATTCCATTGTTTCAACTTGTAATAATTATATTGATTTCACTTGTTAAAGCTTTCACTAGTGTTTCAACTTGCGAAAATTAAATTGATTCAACTTATAAATTCCAGCTGGCTTCTATTTAATTCTAGTATTACTATACAATGGATTAAATAAAATATAATAATATAAGGAATTTGTTGACTAAACTCAAATCACCGTGGATAACATTGCTAAAATAACTAACTAATAATATAATTTATTATCAATACATAATGAATGAATGGCATTAAACTCTAGATGGTTTATGATAGAAACAAACTTCAAATTTATCTACTGTTCCTTGTGACTCGGACCAAATAACAAATGCTTCTTCACACCTTGGGCGTTGATGACTTGGCGAAAAAAAATCCAAAATTGCAGCCTGCGCCGACAGCATGTTCCTTTGGAGGCACTATCAATAAACCATCAACAAAATATAGTGCCACGAAAGGAACATGCGTCGGCACAGCTGCAATTTTGGATTTTTTTATTTTTTCTCCGTAGACGGTGCCCTGGCCAGAGCTTTATAGTTGATGGGCTGAAACTTGGCATGTAGGTGCGATGGGACCGTCTAATTTGCACCTGGGGTTACGATTTTTGATTAACAAATTTTTGACACATCTTTAACACCTTTCAAAATTTGTCTGGTCCATAACACAAAATATGTTTTACTAAACCCCCAAATTTTATTTCACATTTGGATTCACCATAAAATTCTGCGTCTGATGGGAGAAGAAAACTTTCAATAAAGAGTTTTATTTCTGCCATAAATGGGAGTTGAAATTTCTTTGTTTACTCACACTTCAGTTTCAGTATAACTGTTAAATCTAATTCCATTGTTTCAACTTGTAATAATTATATTGATTTAACTTGTTAAATCTTACTCTATTGATTCAACTTGCGATAATTAAATTGATTTAACTTATAAATTGCAGCTGGCTTCTATTTAATTTACCATACAATGGATTAAATAAAATATAATGATATAATGATATAAGGAATTTGTTGACTAAACTCAAATCACCGTGGATAACATTGCTAAAATAAATAACTAATAATTTAATTTATTATCAATAAGTAATGAATGAATGGCATTAAACTAAAGATGGTTTATGATAGAACCGTTAAGATTTTACATACCACAACAACGACAGATTAAGTGATTATATTTATTTCGGCGAGACTATTCTTGCACAATTAATGTATTGACATATTTAATTCTAATTTATTCGCTCTGTGTTTACCGTATAGAGATGGTTCCAAATAGATTATTGGGGTTATCGAGTGCGTGGAATTCAAATATTATAGTGAAATTCAATTTAAATTAATAATAATTGCAAATAATTGAACTTAATTTATTTTGCTGTATATAATAATGGTGTTAAATAATTAATAAATTAATTAAATATTTATACTAATTAGCTAAATTTCATTAATCTCAGAGATGATACAAGATAGAAACAAACTTTCAATTTATCAATTGGTCCTTATGCCAGGTACTACCTATATTAGTGGGTCTTGACACCTTGAGGTGATTATGACATCGTCAAAAAAATGTATTTTCACAATTTATGAATTAAATAATTCGCATGGGTTGGTAGGAGTTGGGTGAATACCCAAACGGCACCTAAAAAATGCTGACTCAGCACATATTATATTCTACTGAAACTTGAATATCTCTCAAATGAAGTGAGCTAAAACGAAACTTCCAACTCACTAAGGGTCGTTGCCTTTTGAATCACTTTTCTGAAATAGTTTAACACCTTCATAGTGATGATGACATGGCGAAAAAAAATCCAAAATTGCAGCCTGTGCCGACAGCATGTTCCATTGGAGGCACTATCAATAAACCACCACCAAAATATAGTGCCACCAAAGGAACATGCGTCGGCACAGCTGCAATTTTGGATTTTTTTATTGCTTGTAAAGTATATGCCTACGCGATTTCAGAATTGAAAAATCGTTAATTATTGACGCCAAGTCAATGTTTCGTAGAAGCTCATGTTCCACGCTGAGGAGAGTAAGGCTATTTAGTCGCCTTTGTGTCATTGACGATCTCAAGTGGTTCTTTATGAGTTGAAGTTTTGAGAATGATCTTTCGCCAGTACAGTTCGAAACCACACAGTGGCTTAACACATGGAAATAGGAAAATATTTGTGGTTATCAAAATGCCTCTAAATGGTATTAAATTAAAGTTAGATAGTATACTAACATTCATATGAAATTTCAATTGATTTGAAGACAAACTACGCCGATAAACATATTTTTGAATTATATCAAATGTATAGTTCCATTTGCGGTTTTCAGGATTCTAAAAATACATCATATTTCATTTCACTCTGAACTACATTGTATAAGGAATCGTGGTTATTTTGTATACAAATATATACAAAATGAGTATGCTAAATATATATTTCTATACTGATTTAATGTTACACTGTAGCATTTTAATTTTAACAGGGGGTAAAAGCTCTTATGTCCAAAATTCTTCAAAACTTTCAAAATCAAAATCTCAGGTAAGCGCAAAAAAAAAGTACATCAAAGATCAACTAGAAATTTTGACAAGTTTTAGATTAATGTTGTAAGAATTAATTATGGGAATCTTAGCTTCCGAAACAGTGCGCAACTTTGAATATTTTAGCGAATTCCATTGTCTCTTTGTGTTGCTATGAAAATGCAAAAAATAATTATTCGCTACTATTCAGTAGTATATCTTATTGGTTACCAAAATGTATGGAAATTATTGTATTTTAAGAACAATTGAGCCCATAAGGACAATTCATCAATCAGAGCAGCGAACTATGAACTCATATTGGGTTTTTGATATTGAAGGCTGTTAGTTTTGCACAATTCGGAGGTTATTTAGTGTGATGCACAATTGACCGCTATGCTAGAAAAAGTCATCTAGGGTATTATGAGTTCTAATCATAGACTCCTTAAGTAAAGGACTGGAACGTCGCGATCTCGGGGGTTTTAACTTGAGTCTGAGAGTCTCCAATTATAAAAATTGATAAAGCATTAAGTTTCCGGCCTCCAAATGTGATTTTTGGCATATAGGGGTAACTTTTGGCACCCGTCAACAATTTGAGGTTTTCACTCAAAATTTCTCACACCTCGACAAGTTATGACGTCATTGTCACATTTCGAGAACCCTGAAAAGTCACTTAATCGCACATAATTCGCGCACTCTAAGAGATAAAAATCTGAAAATTTAATAGAACATGCACATTAATGATGCGGGCACTTTGGTTTGGTAATTTCACATTTTTAAATTTGACTATTTAGGCCTATTTAGGGCAAACCATACACCACCCGCTAACGGTTGGTATGTGGTTGGGTTCTTCCGCAAAGCACGCTAGTATCTATATAGATTGATTCTACAGTATATCTATATATACTAGTGCGCTTCGCTTGCTAAGTTGCTAGGTCGCTTTGCGGCAGAACCCAACCACATACCAACCGCTTTGCGGTTGGTATATGGTTTATACACTTATAACATTGATTATAAAGCGTAAATAGGCCTAAATAGTCAAATTTAAAAATGTGAAATTTTAGTGATTACGTCATCATGTGATAATGAGTAAGCATATTGGCAATCTGGTGTTACCAAAGTGTCCGCATCATTAATGTGCATGTTCTATTAAATTTTCAGATTTTTATCTCTTAGAGTGCGCGAATTATGTGCGATTAAGTGACTTTTCAGGGTTCTCGAAATGTGACAATGACGTCATAACTTGTCGAGGTGTGAGAAATTTTGAGTGAAAACCTCAAATTGTTGACGGGTGCCAAAAGTTACCCCTATATGCCAAAAATCACATTTGGAGGCCGGAAACTTAATGCTTTATCAATTTTTATAATTGGAGCCTCTCAGACTCAAGTTAAAACCCCCGAGATCGCGACGTTCCAGTCCTTTCTTAAGGAGTCTATGGTTCTAATACACGTTATAATTACATTTTTTAACCATCTTCTCCCTTTACATGAGTGTACAAATCCTTATATCCCTTGGGAACTGGACTTTTACGAAATATTCCCCATGTTTAAGATATTTGAACAATAATTATGGGTGAGTATTAAAAGATTGTTGACAAACCAAAAAAATTGTGTTTCATTGATTACAACAAATCGCCAAGAACTATACTTAAAAGAGTGGATAGATCATTTTTGATGATGCCATTCAATTCGCAGCTATCAATAACCTATATGTCAATAATACTTCACTTTTGAGTACCTGCAACCTAAATGCCTATTTCCTATCAACTACAGTTTAAGCCACTGTGGACCATGAGGCACAAGTAAATGCGGAATACAATTGCTGTGTTAGGAAAAACAGTTTCCAGATTGTTTTCAACAAGAAGCCTGTACATTCTCAATTCCGGTGACTCCACGTTTGAACAGACATCGTCGTATTCTTCAGTGACCACATCAACGTCATCAGGAGACAACTCATTAACTGTGATGGAAGAAGTTGCAGTGATTGCTGTAGATGCAGTCGTATCTAATGATTTCTTTCCAAAATCTGTGTTGAGAAAACTAGAAAACTGTAATAATTCGTCAGGCAGACTAGCTTCAAGATCTGTGGGGTATGCCATTTGAAGGTTCTCCGCACACTCGACCACTTGAACGTCTGTCAAGTCCTTGAGCTTTCGCAAGAACCCAAATTTCGCAGCAATATTTGCGTACGCGGCCAATCTTTTCTGCAATTCGCTATTGATACTATCTATAATCACCAGGAACGTGCCCGTACGAAACTTTTCGGATGGTGTCTGTGGTAATTCATTAGCTAATCCCAGCTCATCATAACGGCGATTTCGTTGACGCACGCGTCTAACTTCCTCTGTATAATGGTCACATTCACTGAGGTTCTTCCCTTGAGCCTCAAAATCTTCAAATCTCGTCCGCAGCTTATGTTATTATAATTATTATTTATACTAATTTGCTAAATTCCATTAATCTGAGTGATGATACAAGATAGAAAGAAACTTCAAATTGATCAATTGATCCTTATGCCACATAACACCTCAACAAATGGGTCTTGACACCTAGAGGTGTTGATGACATCGTCAATAAAATGTGTTTTTACAAATTTGTGAAATATATAATTCGAATAGGTTGGTTGATGTTGGGTGATCACCCAACACGCACATAAAAAATGCTGAGTCATCACCTGTTATATTATATTGAAACTTGAAAATCTTTGAATTAAAGTGCGCTAATACGAAACTTCCAACTCACTAAGGGTCGTAACATTCCGAAACACCTTTCTGAATTAATTTAACACCTTCATAGTGATGATGACATTTCGAAAAAAATCAAAAATTGCAGCTGTGCAGACAGCATTTTCCTTTGGAGGCACTATCAATTAACCAACCAATTGCCATCAAAAGATAGTGCCTCCAAAGGAACATGCGTCGGCACAGCTGCAATTTTGGATTTTTTATTTTTTATCCGTAGCCACTCCACTGAACAGAGTTTTATCAACTAAGAGCCCAAATTTTTAGAATGGGTGTCTAATGGGTTACAGATGTGCACCTGGGGTTACGATTTTTGATTAACAAATTTTGGACACATCTTTGACACCTTTGAAAATTTGTCTGGTCCATAACTCAAAAGATGTTTTACTAAACCCCCAAATTTTATTTCACATTTGGATTCAACATAAAATTGTGCGTCTGTTGGGAGAAGAAAACTTTAAAAATGTGTTTAATTTTTGCCATAAATGGGGGCTGAAATTTCTTTGTTTACTCACACTTCAATTTCTGTAAAAGTGTTAAATCTAATTCCATTGTTTTAACTTGTAATAATTATATTGATTTAACTTAAAAATCCTACTCTATTGATTCAACTTGCGATAATTAAATTGATTCAACATATAAATTCCAGCTGGCTTCTATTTAATTGTAGCATTACTATACAATGGATTAAATTAAATTAATTTATATAAGGAATTTGTTGACTTAACTCACTCACCGTGGATAACATTGCTAAAATATATAACTAATAATAAAATTTATTATCAATACATAACAGGGTTGGGTTCAAGTACATTTGAAAGTACTTAAGTACAAGTACTACTACTTTTCAGATATTCAAGTACAATACAAGTACAAGTACAGGTAAACTTAGAGTACTTAAGTACAAGTACAAGTACAATGAAAAAATTAGGAAAATACTTAAGTACAAGTACAAGTACTTCCCAAGCTCTTATGATAAATCTCTCGTACTAATAGTAGAAATTGCTAAATACATAGTTTATATAGTATCATCCAAATCTATTTAATTGATTTAGCAGTAGTCCTTGACACGAACACAATTCCTAATATACTAAGTATTAAGTAACACTACTTGATTTGAGATGGGATTTGAGGAACATCAATGATGTGTGTTGGAAATATATTGAATGATAAAAAAGTCACGAGTAACAAGTACTCAAGTACAAGTGCAAGTACTTTAGAAAAATGAGGAAAGTAATTAAGTACAAGTACAAGTACAACGGAAAAATGGTGAAAGTACTTAAGTACAAGTACAAGTACTCAAAAAATGTACTTAATTACAGAAGTACTTAAGTAAATTGTACTTGAACCCAACCCTGATACATAATGAATGAATGGCATTAAACTCAAGATGGTTTATGATAGAAACAAACTTCAAATTTATCTACCGTTCCTTGTGACTCGAAACAATTAACAAATGGTTCTTGACACCTTGAGTCGTTGATGACTTGGCGAAAAAATCCAAAATTGCAGCTGTGCCGACAGCATGTTCCTTTGGAGGCACTATCAATTAACGAGTGCATGCCGGGTGGCCACTGTTTCGCTCCGGCATAAATCTGCCGAAATTCGGTGATTTTTTGGTGGTATTTCGTGATAATTTGGATGTATTTATCATGGATTGCTATTTTTTATTGTTTCTAAACTCGTTTGAGCAAATTTACTGCTTGTTTGGACCCATTTCGGAAATAGCTGGAAAAGTTTCATACGTTTTTTTTTACACGAACCTATTTGGTTCGGGTGACATATTTAGACTAAGTAATCCGAGTGGAACCCAACTAATTCTGTTCGGCTGAACTAAAAATTCTAAATCGATCCATATCATCTCTGCTCGATGGTAATTAATTTACATAAATCGGTGACAGTCGAAATTCACCCGCGGGAAAGTTTTTTGCGCCTAATTCTGCACGAACCTATTTGATTCGGATGAACCTATTTAGTTCATCTAGAACAGTGGTTCTCAAACTGTGGTACGCGTACCACTGGTGGTACGCGAGCTCCTTCTAGTGGTACGCGGAGCTATAGGCGGAGGGAGGAGGAGTCAGGGGAAGGGGGGGACTCTTGCTCCTCCCCTAATTCAGCCATTTGAATTTCTGGCAGTTTATTGTTGATATTATTCAACACCGTCAATACCTTCAATTCTCTAATGTTGCTAGAGTACACATTCTAAATCATTTGTATTTTGTTTTTGTTAGCAAATTATGCTGCAGGTAGATTAGTAGTTAACATTAACTCTGCAAAAAAATCCTGGCGGTATACTCCCCAAACCCCCTTCGGTCGCTCGCTGCTACGCTCGCAGCATTTCGTTTTAAAGTACATTTCCATTGTATTTAATAACATTTCAATTTTGATGTATTTTTAAAGTACAGTAGATGTCGGATATAAGCACACCGGTTATAAGAACATATCGGATATAAGCACACTATGTTGGAAAACGGTTGCCATATACCCTGTATAATTTATGTCGGTTATAAGAACATGCCGGTTATAAGCACCTTATGTGCAGTTCCCGATGATGTGCTTATAACCGGCATCCACTGTATCATGATCTACCCCCTCTCAAGGGCGTATCTAGGAGAAAGTCTCTGCGCGGTCAAATGTACAACGGTGTTGAATAATATCAACAATAAACTGCCAACAATTCAAATGGCTGAATTAGGGGAGGAGCAAGTGTCCCCCCCCCCTTCCCCTGACTCCTCCTCCCTCCGCCTATAACTCCGCGTACCACTAGAAGGAGCTCGCGTACCACCAGTGGTACGCGTACCACAGTTTGAGAACCACTGTTCTAGATGAACTAAATAGGTTCATCCGAATCAAATAGGTTCGTGCAGAACTAGGCGCAAAAAGACTTTCCCGCGGGTGAATTTCGACTGTCACCGATTTATGTTAATTAATTACCTTTCGAGCAGAGATGATATGGATCGATTTAGAATTTTTAGTTCAGCCGAACCAAATTTGTTGGGTTCACTCAAATTACTTAGTCTAAATATGTTCACCCGAACCAAATAAGTTCGTGTCAAACAAAACGTAAGAAACTTTTACAGCTATTTCCGCAGTGGGTCCAAACATGCAGTAAATTTGCTCAAACGAGTTCAGAAACAATAAAAAATAGCAATCCATGATAAATACATCCAAATTATCACGAAACACCACCAAAAAATCACCGAATTTCGGCAGATTTATGCCGGGGCGAAACAGTGGACGCCCGGCATGATTCTTTGATGCCGGGGCACGCCCCGTCCGAGCCGGCATGGTTGACGCCTATACTCACCAACAGAATATCTTCAGAATTCTCAAATGAATTCTGGTCAGATTTTGGCAACCAATGTATAATTAGTGGATGATTCGTGCTAATTATTATTTATATATAATGAACACGTGGAGAAAACACCAGCCAAGCAATATAGTTAGCAAATTTTTATCACCATTTCCAGCCTGTTGCTGAACTCATAAATGGTCGTTAGCCTTCATATTTTACGAATTACAGTTTAGCAATGTATGTAATTTGCAATCTAGAATTTAGTTAGTAACTAAATAATACTAATTCTATTAGCAAATGGAATTTATTCCATTACAATATCAAAATCAAACTCTTGTTATTCCTTTATAGATTGGTTATTCATGTGGTTAACACTTAATTATATTGATTTAGATCTTGAGAAAACAGGTGAGAAAGAATAACAGTGGTAGTAGAAATCACATGGTAGTAAGAATCTCATAGCAATGTAACATCCATGGTCCTTTTATACAAAGTAGTAGAAATCTCATGGTAGTAAGAATCTCATAGCAATTAACATCCATGGTCCTTTTATACAAAGTAGTAAGAATCTCATGGTAGTAAGAATCTATACAACAGTACGTATATTCGACGAAAACTAAATACAAATTGCCTGTGTACAGAAAAAAGTTACCCGGGCTTCTGGCTACGCTAATGACACAGTCATAGCTATAATATATATAAGGACAGAACAAAAACTTGTTAAGAAAAACTAGTGATGATAACTCCAATTGAATGCTATAAGAGCAGGAGTGGAAAAGAAAATTGCAATTTAGTAATGTATTTGTTTTAAATATTCAACAATTTTTTAACTATCATTAAACTACGTAATACGAAATCAGGAAGTGATAAAATAATTTATAAGCCCCATGGCAAAACCGCAGGTCCTATGAAGGCCCAGTCAGCAAAACCTGGCTAGTTATTATGAGTGGCTACGCCACTGTAAGGAGAGTATACATAATTATCCCGTATTTTAATTCGTATTTTAATTTTAATTTCAAATAATTATTAAAGAAAAAACATGCAATAAAATAGGCAAATGATTGGTTAGATTAATATATTTTTACTTTTTACTCAATCAAATTGCAGCTTCAGAAAGTCTTTCTATGCGCAGTCTATTTATACTAACTGAAAGAAGTCTAGCTAGTAGCTAATCCATACTAGCAAACCCTTTAATTAAATTGGCTTACATATTTTGTCACCTTTGGATGAAAATGCCAGTATTTCTCTTCATAAACCAATATACGGGGAATCTGACAGAAAAATCTTGCAATTTCGCATTCAAGTTTTTCTCTTCAGATTATTATTATTCATCATCTCAAGTAAAATGGAACCTGGTACCTTGTTCAGGGCCGGCGAGAGGGGGGGTTGCTTGGGGTAAAACCGGGGGGCCCAGGATAACTAGGGGCCCCGGATCGGCATCTGAATGTTTCTTTAGGACTTTATAATATTGAGTCTGCAAAATAGTTATTGTGCCTTATAAGTTATAATACATCTTTCACCACAATATGAATTCCTTCGTTGCACCATGGCCTACTATTAATACGGCTAGATAAGTAAAGTATTTGCTCATTTAATTTCCAGGCCAGTGTTTACTTTATAATTGCTCGTAAAATGAATTACTTATCGTCATGGAATAAACTAAACTTAGGTTTTCAAATACGCCAGAAACATCTAAATACTTTTGAGAATGATTTCTCATCGGATTAGACCACAATGACGTAATCAAATATACATACCCATATATGGTAATGATGTTAAATAAATGTTATTTTTTTAGATAATTTGAGAATCTAACTTCGCCGTTTTTATCCTAATGCATTTTAAAAACTAACTACAGTAACAAATTATGTCATTCCTTTCACTCAAATTCTTTTCAACGTCAATGTAAGTAAATAATTAACTATTGTTATCGAACCATATTTTTGTATTTTTTGAAATGTATAGTTAGATTTTAATCTAAGTCTTAAAAGTGCTGTTTGACGATGTACATGTTGTCCAGTCAGTTTAATGACCGTTTTTGTGACTTATTTAGCTAATGTTCACTGAATCTCTACTTCAAATCTCTACTTCATAATTAGTATTAATTACCATATATGTGTATGTATATTTGATTTCGTCATTGTGGTTAAATCCGATGAGAAATCATTCTCAAAAGTATTTTATATGTTTCTGGCGTATTTGAAAACCTAAGTTTAGTTTATTCCATGACGATAGGTAATTCATTACGAGCAATTAGAAAGTAAACACTGGCCTGGAAATGAAATGAGCAAATACTTGACTTATCTAGCCGGATAATAAAGTAGGCCATGGTTGCACTAATAACTGTTATCATCAATATAAAGTATATCACAAAGGATCCAATGTGTCACTAATAAATTGTTACGTATTTCATTGATTTAAACCATATTATATGTTTTTGCGAAGCTTGACTCATTGAGAAATCCTATATTTTTTCTAAACAAAAATTTCATTTACTTGACCAATTATATTATTTTACAATTATATAATCTTTGTTTTATCTTCACTAAATTTTCGTCTAATTGGGAATTTGTTTCGAGTTGCAAATTATTTTTGTCTAATGTTTCGGGAATTATAAAAATTCAATCCTGTCGGAGGATGTGGAGGGGCCTGGCCAGAAATCTTACCAGGGGCCCCATAATTTCTGTCGCCGACCCTGACCTTGTTAAAATTCACCGACGACGTCCTATTTAACAAAAATCGATGACGTCATATTTAACGGTGATAAAAAATTCAATTTGATCGTATACTTAAGAGATACCTTATTATTAAACAACTAAGTTGAACAATTAGTATATTAGGCGAGAAGTTAATTTATTAGTCTTACTAATGGGATAACTGTTACAATATTAGTATGAATAATTCAGATTCTGAGGGAGAGTCAACCGCTCCTAAGAGGAAGAGAGGGCCAGTTGAAATACCAAAGAGTTTTTCTGACTCGCAACGCATTAAGATAGACAGGTTAATGGTTGATCTAGACAAACCAGTCAACATTCCATCATCCACCAAGGAGCGTACTCTCCCTCCCCCTCCTGAGTTTAACCGCCACGTAATGGGCTCTACCGCTGGGGCTGGCAGTGGCGACTTTCACACCTACAGACACTTACGTAGGCGGACAAAGGCTAGAGAGGAGTTGAGTCATAGAAAGGCTCGCCGGGAAGAGGCTCAGGAAGAGTTCGAGGAGAAACTTAGATTAAACTTTATAGAATCTGAGAGCAAGACCGCCAAGAGTCGTGCTAAGAGACAGAAACAGAAGGAGAGATTCAAGAAACGGAGAGAATCGCAGAAAGAGTGTGGTAAAGACCATGGACTGTCCACTAACAGCGAGGAGCTTCATATTCAAAATGAACAATCACCTAATACTATTTTATCGGATACAAATACCGAAGTACAGGATGAGAAAGATATGTTATGTAAATTAAATAATTGTTTCAATTAATTAATGTTCTTAAAAATATACTTTGCAGGCGCAGAGACTAGTTATAGATTAGTTTAGAACATTATCTCAAACACGAACATTACTACTCTCTTAGATAAACAAGGCAACGGCTATATTGTTCTGTAAACACCTTTATTTTTTGTATCATAAATTCATAATCATATTAGTAAACATTGTGTTCAAATGGGAATAGTCCACATTATTTAAAGATAATATTAAAATCAGGTTCATACAAACGTATCACGATATGATAGATTAATTCAACTGAGTTAACACTAGTCTATCATCATGTCTCACTCGGATTCAAGAGATAGTTTGACCTCAATAGTTACTACTGACTCCCCAGTAGAGAAAAGTGGTGCCCCTCTTACAGAGGCCAGTAGGATAGAGTCAATACACCAGTTGGAGTCTCATATATTAGAAGACGTGTTAAATTCCCAAAAGCTAGTTTCTCTGCTAGACTTCTCAAATGATTCAGTAGACGGTGTTAGGTTTGAAGCTCTACAAACTATGGCACGTATTTCCCTAAACTTCCTAGAGTCAGGGGATCTCATGCCTCAAAATAAATCCAGAAAGACTAAACAGGCGTCTCAACCTGTTGTCCAGTCCCAGGCCTTGCTATTAGATAAGTATCTCTTATATCGTAGTAAATTAGTGCATTCCATTTGCCATTCTGAGTATCACCTGGCTGAGCTACATGATACAGCAAAACAATTAATGCTTAGAGAATCAGCTGTTACAGGCAATTTGAATTCATTACTTTATGACAAGTTGGTAACCAGGTTGATTTCACAAACGTCGTACACAGCTACTTTGTATGAATTGTTTGAAAAGGATTTAGAGTTTTGTGACGTTATTCATTGTTGCCTATGTACACTGAGACGTATCCTAACTGCCAGTAGGGCTAAAAGGTATTCTAACAATAATATTCTAAAACTCATCTTGTCTCTTCAGAAGCAAATTTCGCTGAACAAAAGTGAGTTTAAATATCTTGTCCAAAATCGGATCGCAGAGAAGAGAGAAAGGAAAGATTTTTCAAAACTTATATCAAAAGTATGGTTACAGTACCTGTCCTTTGGTATGTCACACGAAACGTTAGTGCGAGTACTGAAAGTAATGGACACAGATATTATACCCAACTTAACGGACCCTAAAGTCTTACTGGACTTCCTGGCGTCATCACTCGACTCGGGAGGAGTACTCAGCATTCTCTCTCTGAAGAGTCTCGTTATTCTCATTCACAAGCACAAGTTAGAGTACCCAGGCCTCTACACCAAGCTCTATACACTGCTGACTGTTGAACTAACTTACTCAGAGCATTTTGGAGACTTCTTAGTATTGTTTGACTTGGTTACTACCTCAACTCATCTGCCTCAATACATAGTAGCTGCCTATATGAAGCGACTAGCTAGGATCGCAGTGCTCGCTCCTGCTCACTCGATACGGCCGATCCTCATTCTTATCTCCAATCTGGTTGCTAGGCATCCTAACTGTTCAATCATGTTACACCAGACGGACAGAGAGTACCCGGGCGGAGATCCGTATCTTGCCAAAGAGGAGGACCCTATGCGGTCTAACGCTATTGACAGCTGTATGTGGGAACTGGAGACACTCAAGTCCCACTACTGTAGCGACACAGCTGGGCTGGTGGGCAGACTGTTCAGAGCCCCGCTAAAGAGGAAGGAAAGGAGCATCACGCCCTATCTCGGGTCTTACGAACAGACCACTGATCAGCTGGAAAAGCAGTGTATGGGGGGTATCGAGGACGATAAGTTTGTTTTCAAAAAGCCTAATATTACTATACCCGTTGAAGAAATTAATTAATTTGTTATGCGTACGTCAATATTACGGTGATGACTCAATATTTTTATGTACATTCCAAATGGTATCTAAAATATATTGGATCGTAAACTTTACGATTGAATTATTCAAATTCGAGAAATTAATTTTTTTCAAGATTAGCAGAAAGTGTATATGCCAATTTAGAAATATTGTTTGTTACTTACCCAATGATTCTACGTATTAGCTTGTAGCTTGACATCTCGTTAATTGTAAACATCCATGTTAAGCTCTACTAATGTTATTATGCTTTTAGAACCTTGGATGTATGAGTACAAATTGTTGTTGTTTAATTATTTTGTCGGTTAGTGTATTTCGCTTGTAGCTTGATTGATAGTGCGCTCAAAGAAAATGCTGTAGGCCCAGCTGTAATTGTAGATTTTTTCGTATGTCATAATCACTTTAATTCTATACACCGACAAATACTTTGGAAATCGTGATATTCCAAATAATAAAAACATGTTTTTGACGATGTCATCATCACCTTAGGTGTTAAGAGATGTTAAGGTGTTACGTTCGATCAGGATCAATTGGAAGTTTCTATCTTATTTCCTCTCTGAGATTAATGATATTTAGCTAATTAGTAAAATTAAATCTGAAATTACAGCTATGTCGACAGCATGTTCCTTTGAAGGCACTATATTTTGGTGGTTGGTCGTTTGATAGTGCCTCCAATAGAACCTGATATCGGCAAAGCTGTAATTTTTGATTTTTGTAATGTCATTGTCACTATAAAACTGTTAAACCACTTCAGAAAGGTGTTTCGGATGCAAACCACCCTTAGTGTGTTGTAAGTTTTCTTTTAGCCTCTTCATTTCAGAGATACAAGACACCCTCGCTAATCCGAACAGAGGTGTTCCGATTCAAAGAATTCTGTTCCGTTAGTGAATTCGTTCGGATTAGTGAAATAATGCATTTACAATGGGCATCTATAAATGAGAATATCGATAATCCGAACCAAACTTGTACAAACCTTGTTACTAAACATCTAGTGTACTCCTTAAAATACTTGCCTGAGACTTTTTTAAATCACTTCCATTGCAATAATCCTATATTTACGATTTTTACCACTATTATTAGAAAAATATATTGGTATCTCCTGTTCGGATTAGCGAGGGTGTACTGTATTCATGGTGAGTCAGAATTTCCTGTGCATGTTGGGTTTTCACCAGCATTCGAAATATATAATTCACAAAATTCTAAAAACATATTTCTTTGACGATGTCATCATCACCTCAAGGTGTCAAGACCCATTTGTAGAGTTGTTACGTGCGTAAGGATCAATTGATATACCCGTATTGGAAGTTTGTTTCTATTTTGTATCATCTCGGAGAATTATGATATTTAGCTATTTGGTATAAATAATTGTTATCAAATTAATTACTTAACACCAAATTCAATGTCAACTTAATTAATGTCTACACAAAAACATGAAGTTGTGTTTGACTTAGCTAACTAAAATTTAGACCTCACACTGTCTGCAAACCTTAATTTGTATCCATATGCTATGTATAATGTTATATCTACTAATTAGAATAGGTACTTAGTTATATCTATATGTGCTAAATTCGCATATCAAATGACTTTTTGAGGGAGAGTCGCCGCTCGGGGTACCCCCTATTTTATCCCAGATCTCCGGACCAATGTTTTTGCTGCTTCACTTCGATAGAAATTGATCCACCAGTCCGATTTTCAAAAATCGGCTGTTTTCTGTATATCTCAAAAGGCACTCGCGCGATCGCGATTGAGCTTGGCGTATTTCCTCAATAGATAAAACTTACTTACCAATGATCCATAATTTTTTAATTATATAATATTGGGTGTATTTCAATCCTAAGTTTAGGAACCTGAATAATTTTTCATTTTAGAGATATCATTGATTTGTCAAGCTCAATCGCGCATTTGACTGTCAAATAAGCCATTTTTAAAACATTAAACACTATTAAAGACAAAATATTATTTTTCTTAACATTGTCATAGTATACTATACTATGAAAAGTTGAAATTTTACTGAGTAGTTTTGTTATATTTTATTGCACCTTTGGCTATTTCTCTGCTGTGCGAATAAACACAGTAAATTTCAAGTCTTAATGTTCAGTAGTTTTGGTAGAAGTGACCCTTCCGGACTCAATGGATTGTTAACAAACCAATATAAAATACTTGATGAAATTGTTAGAGAATGTCCGGAATTCCATTTATAATACTAGATACACATTTTTACTTGTGCCATTCAATATGAAGCTATCTATAACCTATAGATCAATAATACTTCACGAGTAGGTATCTGCTAACAAAATGCCTATTTCCACTAAAATCTATATTATTAAATCTCGATTGGTTGTGTGTGTGTTTGTGTGTTTGTCCGGATTGTGTTAAAGTGACGGAGGGAAAGAAACCGCATTAATATATGAGATATAAACTAACTGTCAAATGTTATAATTGGTAACAAATGTTATAATAGGTAAACAATTATGCTGAACACGAATTTCGCATTTATAAATTTATAATATGAATATTTGTTGTTGTTGTTGACACAAATAAGTAAACAAATTAATGAAAATTCAAAATCAACCTAGAAGTTTGCTCTCAACGGGGATTATAGGTAAACAATTATGCTGAACACGAATTTCGCATTTATAAATTTATAATATGAATATTTGTTGTTGTTGTTGACACAAATAAGTAAACAAATTAATGAAAATTCAAAATCAACCTAGAAGTTTGCTCTCAACGGGGATTATAGGTAAAAAATTATGCTGAACACGAATTTCGCATTTATAAATTTATAATATGAATATTTGTTGTTGTTGTTGACACAAATAAGTAAACAAATTAATGAAAATTCAAAATCAACCAAGAAGTTTGCTCTCAACGGGGATTATAGGTAAAAAATTATGCTGAACACGAATTTCGCATTTATAAATTTATAATATGAATATTTGTTGTTGTTGTTGACACAAATAAGTAAACAAATTAATGAAAATTCAAAATCAACCTAGAAGTTTGCTCTCAACGGGTATTATAGATAAACAAGTGTGCTGAACACGAATTTCGCATTTTTTTATTTATAATATGAATATTTGTTGTTATGTTGTTTACCAAAAATAGGTAAACAAATTAACGAAAAATTCAAAATCATTCTAGAAGTTTGCTTCCGACGGGAATTATTCGTAAACAAGTCAAAACTATGGAAATGGTAGAAAGGGTTGTATTAACTTCCTCTAACATTTTCCATGGTAGCAACGGTGGGGAGTAAGGCCGCATAGCGGCCGTTAACTTGAGGTGCGTAGCACCGATCTGTCGCAAAGCGACCGAGACCGAAGGGCTCGTGACATGTAAAGCCACTGTGTCACGCGATGTGTTTTAATTAGGCTTTACATTTTTATTAATTCCAGAGGCAAAATTACAGTCATAAATTAGAAAATTGGCTCAAAGGTATAACACAGTTAGTTCTAAAAAGTGATAAATTTTGGGAGCGATTGAGTGAAAGCTGTTGGAGTTATTATTTACTTTGTTATTTCGTGACATCATATACCCACAATATGTAAAGAGTTGTTTCACGTTATATTGATCTGTTCAATGAAATCTAGAGTCAATCCGATCAATTTGAAGGAGTTATGCCAAAAATACCTAGCTAATCACAGTGGGCAAACCAGGGGAAATAGTGTAAGTTTGCAACATTTTAAATCTATTTCCTATTATGTACTTTTTACTGTGCCGACTATACTATAGTATAGTGGCCCAGTATTGGTCTTAGTGCTTTGGTTATTATTATTATTACAGTGCCGACTATACTATAGTATAGTGGCCCAGTTCTAATCTTAGTGCTTTGGTTAGTTATTACTGTGCCGACTATACTATAGTATAGTGGCCCAGGTCTAATCTTACTGCCTTTAATATTATTATTATTACTGTGCCGACTATACTATAGTATAGTGGCCCAGTTCTAATCTTACTGCCTTTAATATTATTATTATTACTGTGCCGACTATACTATAGTATAAAGGCCCAGTATTTGTCTTAGTGCTTTGGTATATTATTACTGTGCCGACTATACTATAGTATAGTGGCCCAGTTCTAATCTTAGTGCTTTGGTATATTATTACTGTGCCGACTATACTATAGTATAGTGGCCCAGTATTGGTCTTAGTGCTTTGGTATATTATTATTATTACTGTGCCGACTATACTATAGTATAGTGGCCCAGTATTGGAATCACTGCCTTTATTATTTTTATTATTATTACTGTGCCGACTATACTATAGTATAGTGGCCCAGTATTGGAATCACTGCCTTTATTATTACTGTGCCGACTATACTATAGTATAGTGGCCCAGTATTAGAATCACTGCCTTTATTTTTATTTTTATTATTTTTTCTCCGTAGACGGTGCCCTGGCCAGAGCTTTATAGTTGATGGGCTTAAACTTTGCATGTAGGTGCGATGGGACCGTCTAATTTGCACCTGGGGTTACGATTTTTGATTAACAAATTTTGGACACATCTTTAACACCTTTCAAAATTTGTCTGGTCCATAACTCAAAATATGTTTTACTATATTTGGATTCGCCATAAAATTCTGCGTCTGATGGGAGAATAAATTTTCCAATAAAAGGGTCAATTTCTGCCATAAATGGGGGTTGAAATTTCTTTGTTTACTCACACTTCAATTTCAGTAAAGTGTTAAATCTAATTCCATTGTTTCAACTTGTAATAATTATATTGATTTAACTTGTTAAATCCTACTCTAGTGATTCAACTTGCTATAATTATATTGATTTAACTTCTGAATTCAAGCTGGCTTCTATTTTGCAATTGAAAATTAAGATTATATATTTCATAACAACGACATATTATGTGAATATATTTACTTCTGCGAGAATATAATTGCACTGTTAATATACTGACGTAATTAATTATAAATAATTCAGTTTGTATTTAACTTATATAGAAGCTTCCAATTTGTATATTAGAGGTTATCGAGTGTGCGGAATTGAAATTTGATAGATAAATAAATTAATTAATTATTTATGACAAAATAATTGAACTTAATAATTGTATGTTGACATTGAAATTGGTGTCATATTATAAATAATATTAATAATTATTTATACTAATTAATTAAATATCATAAATCTCAGAGATCATAGAAGATAGAAACAAACTTTCAATATATCAATTGGTCCTTATGACACGTGCCACCTATACAAGTGGGTCTTGACACCTTGAGGTGATGATGACATCGTTAAAAAAATGTGTTTTTACAATTTTGTTAATTCGATATTTAAAATGGGTTAGTTAATGTTGGTTGATGACCCAACACCCACTTAAAAAATGCTGAGTCATTACAGATTATATTCTACTGAAACTTGAATATCTCTTTAATGAAGTGAGCTGAATGGAAACTTCCACCACTCTAAAGGGTCGTTGCCTTCTGAAACACCTTTCTGAAATAATTTAACACCTTCATAGTGATGATGACATGGCGAAAAAAAAAATCCAAAATTGCAGCCTGTGCCGACAGCATGTTCCTTTGGAGGCACTATCAATAAACCAACAACAAAATATAGTGCCACCAAAGGATCATGCGTCGGCACAGGCTGCAATTTTGGATTTTTTTTTATTATTATTATTTCTCCGTGGCAGGTGCCCTGGCCACACCTGTATACATTATGGGCTGAAATTTGGCATGTAGTTGCGAAGTGACCGTCTAATTTGCACCTGGGGTTACGATTTTTGATCAAATGCTTTCAACACCTATTTAAACTAATTATGGCTCATAACATGAAATAATTAATATTGAGCTTGATAAATTTTACATGTACGGATAGAGAATTAAATTCATCACCTTTTAGCAAATCAAAAATGTTCAATTTGGCCTAGATTTGTGCCTTAATTGGGGTACCAATCTCCTGTATTTCCTCACAGTTCAGATTCAATAAAACTGTTAAATCAATTTCCATTGTTTCAACTTGTAATAATTATATTGAATCTAATTCCATTGTTTTATCTTGTAATAATTATATTGATTTAACTTGTTAAATCCTACTCTATTGATTCAACTTGGAATAATTAAATTGATTAAACTTATAAATTCCAGCTGGCTTCTATTTAATTGTAGCATTACTATACAATGGATTAAATTAAATTAATTTATATAAGGAATTTGTTGACTTTACTCAACTCACCGTGGATAACATTGCTAAAATAAATAACTAATAATATAATTTATTATTAATACATAATGAATGAATGGCATTTAACTAAAGATGGTTTATGATATAAACAAACTTCAAATTCAACAATCGTTCCTTGTGACTCCGACCAATTAACAAATGGTTCTTCACACCTTGGGCGTTGATGACTTGGCGGAAAAAATCCAAAATTGCAGCCTGCGCCGACAGCATGTTCCTTTGGAGGCACTATCAATAAACAACCAACAAAATATAGTGCCACCAAAGGAACATGCGTCGGCACAGGCTGCAATTTTGGATTTTTTATTATTATTATTATTATTATTATTTCTCCGTAGACAAGTTAAATCAATATAATTATTACAAGTTGAAACAATGGAATTAGATTTCACAGTTTTACAGAAATTGAAGTGTGAGTAAACAAAGAAATTTCAACCCCCAATTATGGGAGAAATTAAACCATTTATTGAAAATCTTCTTCACTCATCAGACGCAGATTTTTATGGTGAATCTAAATATGAAATACAATTTGGGGGTTTAGTAAAACATCTTTTAGTTATGGACCAGACAAATTTTGAAAGGTGTCAAAAATGTGTCCAAAATTTGTTAATTAAAAATCGTATCCCCAGGTGCAAATTAGACGGTCCAACCGCACCTACATGCCAAGTATTAGCCCATCAACTCCAAAGCTCTGGCCAGGGCACCGTCTACGGAGAAATAATAATAATAATAATAAAAAAATCCAAAATTGCAGCCTGTGGAAGCATGTTCCTTTGGTGGCACTATATTTTGTTGGTTGTTTATTGATAGTGCCTCCAAAGGAACATGCTGTCGGCGCAGGCTGCAATTTTGGATTTTTTTTCGCCAAGTCATCAACGCCCAAGGTGTGAAGAACCATTTGTTAATTGGTCCGAGTCACAAGGAACGGTAGATAAATTTGAAATTTGTTTCTATCATAAACCATCTTGAGTTTAATGCCATTCATTCATTATGTATTGTTAATAAGTTATTTTATTAGTTATTTATTTTAGCAATGTTATCCACGGTGAGTTGAGTAGAGTCAACAAATTCCTTAAATTATATTATTTTAGTTAACCCATTGTATAGTAATACTAGAATTAAATAGAAGCCAGCTGGAATTTATAAGTTAATCAATATAATTATCGCAAGTTGAAACAATAGAGTAAGATTTAACAGGTTAAATCAATATAATTATTACAAGTTGAAACAATAGAATTAGATTTAACACTTTCAATTGAACTGAAGTGTTAGTAAACAAAGAAATTTCAACTCCCATTTATGGCAGAAATAAAACTCTTTATTGAAGGTTTTCTTCTCCCATCAGACGCAGAATTTTATGGTGAATCCAAATGTGAAAAAAAATTTGGGGGTTTAGTAAAACATTTTCCTAGTTATGGACCAGACAAATTTTGAAAGGTGTTCAAAATGTGTCCAAAATTTGTTAATTAAAAATCGTAACCCCAGGTGCAAATTAGAAGGACCTTCCACATCTACATGCCAAGTTTCAGCCCTCAATGTATAAAGGTGTGGCCAGGGCACCTGCTACGGAGAAAAAATAATAAAAATAATAATAAAGGCAGTGATTCCAATACTGGGCCACTATACTATAGTATAGTCGGCACAGTAAAAATATTAAAGGCAGTCATTTCAATACAGGGCCACTATACTAAAGTATAGTCGGCACAGTAAAAATCCAGAATTGCAGCCTGTGCCGACGCATGTTCCTTTGGTGGCACTATATTTTGTTGGATGTTTATTGATAGTACCTCCAAAGGAACATGCTGTCGGCACATACTGCAATTTTGGATTTTTTTTCTCGCCAAGTCATCATCACTTTGAAGGTGTTAAATTATTTCAGAAAGGTGTTTCAGAAGGCAACGACCCTTAGAGTTGTGGAAGTATCCATTTAGCTCACTTCATTTGAGAGATATTCAAGTTTCAGTATAATATAATAAGTGATGAGTCAGCATTTTTTATGTGAGTGTTTGGTGATCACCCAACACCAACCAACCCACTCGCAAAATATAATTCATAAAATTGTAAAAACACATTTTTTTGACGATGTCATCATCACTTCAAGGTGTCAAGACCCATTGGTAGAGGTGTTACGTGGCATAAGGATCAATTGATAAATTGGAAGTTTGTTTCTATCTCGTATAATCTCTGAGATTAATGATATTTAATTAATTAGTATAGATAATTATTAATTTATTAATAATTTGACACCATTATTATGTTCAGCAAAATAAATGAAGTTCAATTATTTGCAATAATTATTAATTTAAATTTATTTTCACCATCATATTTGAATTCAGCGCACTCGATAACCCCAATAATCTAATTGGAACCGTCTCTATAAGTTAAACACAGAGCGAATTAATTAGAATTAATTCTGTCATGTATCCATTGTGCAAGAATATTCGAAGCAGAAATAAATATAATCACATAATCTGTCGTTGTTATGAAATATATAATCTTAGTTTTCAATTAGAAAATAGAAGCCTACTCGATCTCACAAGTGGAATCAATATAGAAATTACCATAGCATTCTATACATAAGGCAATGGTGCTGATTGATGGACTTAGACCAGGGATTTGTTAGGTCAGTCAAATTAAATTTTGCGTAGAGCTTATTTACTGCTGGCATTTAGCATTGTACACCGTTAACTAACCATTATAATTCATTCTACATCAATTTGCACCAAAAATGGTACATAGGAAGGAATGTCGAAAACTTGTGATTATCTAATTTTTAACCAACCATAATATTTATATATTATTTTACTACTTAGTTAAAAAAGTTTTTATAAACACTGTTAAATTCATTTCACGACACTTATCTCATCAGAAACGTTCCCCAACAATACAATTCATTTGAAACCTCTACTAGCATGTCTTGTGTTGTCCCAGGCTGCAAATCTAATTATAAAAGCCAAGATGAGTCTATCTCCGCTTTTCATTTCCCAAGAGACCCGAAGTTACTTGAAGAATGGTTCAGGGCAATTCCACGGACACGCAAGGACTATGAAACCAACAAGCAGATGAGGGTAAGTATCTATAATTTCCATTTATTGATTGCCATATTTACATTAGTTTCTTTAGGTATGCATTCGTCATTTCAAAGAAGATGACATTGAAAGGACCATATCCTACAATGACGGGATTCATACTGTTACAGTTTCCAGAGAGAGAATAGCTCTGAAGAAGACAGCAGTACCCAGCATTTTCCCCAACTGTCCTTCCTATCTTTCTGAATTCAATTCCAAGCCAAAGAGACTATGCCTAGATGATAAAGAACGACTGCTGATGGAATCTGCATACTCCAAGAGCATAACTGACAACGAAGAAACGGTGGATAAGTTCCTAGTTAATTCATATTCTGATCTTCTTTCTAAGCTAAATTTTATCGACCTACCAAACGGCTGGATAACTAATGTGTCTAACAACACCCCTTTATTTTTTATAAAAATCGTTATTTTAGAAACCGGACCTTTCATCGACCGATCTGTATTAGTTAACGATGATTTATACATCAAAGCATTTGATAATAAAAACGTCACCATTCCGATCTCGCGAATTTTTATTAATGACACTCGCCAAGTTGAGACCATCCTCGATGAAGTAGATACATTTTCATTCTTACTTGAAACTATTAACTCTCAAACTGAATGTTCTATTAACAACCATATAAAACTTGCTATCCATGAACTCGAAAGTGCAATTAAGCTTGTTGATGGTGACTCGATAGACCTAGACATAGATGATTTACATTGCAGTAGCGAATCTCTGAGTATTTCATTCCACTTTTTAGTGGGACAACTGAGAAATTTGATAAATGCTAAAAGTCGTCGACGGTATAATATTTTAACTCGAGTATTTTCACTAAAAATTCATGGAATATCACCTGCATGTTACCGACTTATTCAATCATCCAATTGCTTAATCTTGCCTCACGAGAGAAATTTGATTGGTATAAAAAACACTCTGGGTATTGAAGGTGATTATTTTCAAATTCTAAAGGAAATAACTTCAAAATTTAGCCATAGGGAACGCCATGTGATACTTCAAATGGACGAAGTTCACATCCGTAGTGATGCTTCATATAAAGGAGGTAAAGTTTTTGGCGCCATTGACAACCCTAGCGACCCCCCCACAACTGTGTTTTCAATGATGATTTCCAGTCTTATGAAAAAGTTTTCCACCATTGTTCGTCTGATTCCGTTAGGGTCTTCCTCCGCGGCTGATTTATATCCAATTATTACAAAAACAATTTGTGATATAGAGAGTTGTGATCTATTTGTTGAGGCAATATGTACCGATAATTATCCTTTAAATGTCAGTGTATTTAAATTATTTTCATATGACGCGAAAATATTGCAACCGCGAGTTGTACATCCATGTAATCCAACGCGCAACCTTATTTTATTCTTTGACATAGTCCACATTATGAAATCAATTCGTAATAACTGGTTAAATTTAAAAGACTTTGAGAAAACTTTTATTTATCCTGATTTTGAGACTTGCACCGATGATATTCCACTAGCAGTAACCATACCATCTACTCAGCTTAAAGTTTCTATACCGGTTGCTAACATTATTTTGGATCCGAGGGAATTGACTAAGTCAAAATACCCTCCAATATGCTTTGCAGCATTTGACGACCTCAGAACCTTATTTAAAGCTGACAAATTTTCCATAATTAAGAGAGCCCCCAAACTAACATCAAAAGCATGTTGGCCATCTCATTTAGAGCGACAAAATGTAAACTTAGCTCTTAAGATCTTTCATGAATCAACAGCAGCGGGGCTCTCTAGTTTCTATAATGAGAATACAACAAATGAAAATCGCCATATCGTCAAATTCATACATTTGATAAATAAAATCTGGAACATTTTCAATGTTAATTGGGTCGGAAAAGATATTCGCTTCAACAATCCAAATTTTGCTCCGCTTCGCTTGAACGATCCGAGATTATCCTTTTTGGACCATGTAGTTAAATGGCTGGATTGTTGGAAATTACTTCCCACGTCTAGAGGGAAGCTTACACCACAAACATTCACTAGTTTTAGACATACTTGTATTGCCCTCCCTCTCTTAGTACAGAGATTGACCCTTGAATGCGGTTTTGAATATTTGCTGACTTCTCGAATACAAAATGACCCATTAGAACATCATTTCGGTCTATATCGTCAAATGTCTGGTTCAAACTATAATATATCCTACTGTCAAATTTTGGAGAGTGAACGTCGACTTCAATTATCTAATCTCCTCAAATTTTTTAACATAAATCAACAGTCTGATAAAATATCTCTTAAAGAATATTTGAAAAGATTTACACAGGAGGACGATGAAGAAATGCACCCAGAGTTTGATTTTGAGTATGTTACAAGTGAAATACTTAACATTCCTAACCCTCTATTTGATAATTCGCAAATTGAATGCCTAAATTACGTTGCTGGGTATGCAATCTTTTCGTACCTTAAAAATTCTAAAGAATGTCGAGACTGCAAAGATTTTTTAACATCTCCCAAAGATATTCAAGTTATTAACGACACCGGATTTTCAATGATTGAATTCCTTGATAGAGGCTCATTTAAGTATCCATCTGAAATTGTCTACCAATCTCTCATCATAATGTATGAAATATTTTTGAAAATCGATAACCATTCACATTTAAGTAAACTATTTTACGAGGGATCCTGCCGTCGAAATTTGGTTCAGTTGTCACTTATTATTGTTGAAGAAAAGTATAGTGAAATATGGAGGCAATGGTGTGTTTGTATGATTCCAAAATGGGAAATTCTTAAAAATTTTTATACTACTGTAGCTAATTGTATTTTATCGAAGAAAGTTAGAAACTTTAATTCGATAGTTATTGGTCGAGATAATAGCAAACTTAAAAAATTCAGTACATAATTCTTCTAATCTTCTAGATAGCTTCCTGACATGCCGATATACCAGTGCGCATCTACTATACTACCATCATTTGACTGTATTCTCTACATTACTATCATTTAGACGAGGAGCTCCACTAACACCAACAATTCATCCGCTCATTCAGGACACCGACACATCGTAACCACACTCCCTCCCCCTGTCGTCATAGATGTACTACTGCTTAACTGCTCTTCTAGTAGAACTCAGATCACTATTCTATTAATTTACCTACATACTATGTATTATCTTTGATTGTTGCTTTTATACTTATTTTATGTTATAATTAGTATATTTATATATATAAATTACATTCAATAAAAAATATATCCCTACAATTCGTAATTTTCTTAGAAGGGTGGTGGATTATCAATTATTTCCCTTCACATTGATAGTCTACATTAATTTAGAGCTGTATTGGGATTTAGATCTAAAACCAAAGTAACTGACCTAACAAATCCCTGGTCCAAGTCCATCAATCAGCACCATTGCCTTATGTATAGAATGCTATGAAATTACTTATATAGAGCTGAGCTTTGTAGAGTTCAGTTTTTCACTATGTGTATTCATGCACTGAGAAAGGTCAGTTTTTTTCCAGAGTTCGAAATTGACCTTTAGAAAGTAAGCCTGGGCTTTTAGTATGGGATAAAATCTGAACTCTACAAAGCTCAGCTCTATATAAGGATTCCCATCAATATAATTATCACAAGTTGAAACATTTGAATTAAATTTAACACTTTCAATTGAACTGAAGTGTTAGTAAACAAAGGGAATTTGCAACTCAATAGTGGCACAAATGAAAGGCAATTTGAAAATTCGTGCACTGTGACAAGGTGTAGAATTTAATTCTCTATCGAATGCATATAATTTGAATATTCTCGCACAATTTATTGTTCTTTTTCTAACATTAAACACCTGTCCTGAAAATTTCAGTTCTTAGTAATTACAACTCTGTTCTGTGGAGACAATACGGACCAATAATAATAATAATAAAATAATAACCAAGGCAGTAAGATTAGAACTTGGCCACTATACTAAGTATAGTCGGCACATTAATAATAATAATAAAAATAAAGGCAGTGATTTCAATACTGGGCCACTATACTATAGTATAGTCGGCACAGTAATAAAGGCAGTGATTTCAATACTAGGCCACTATACTATAGTATAGTCGGCATAGTAATAACTAACCAAGGCACTGAGATTAGTACTGGGCCACTATACTATAGTATGGTTGGCACAGTATTATAATAACTAATCAAGGCACTGTGATTAGAACTGGGCCACTATACTATGGTATAGCATTGCCGGCGCCACGTGTTATTAGGTGTGGGTGGGGTGGGTGTCCACTGTATAGTCTAGTGGGTGTCACCGCTTCATTTCCTTGAGGCAGTGTGTGTCCGGACACCCCCGGTGGCGCCGGCCCTGTTATAATAGTCGGCACAGTAATATCCAATGCAGTGAGATTAGAACTGGTCACTATACATTAGCATAGTCGGCACAGTAAGGAATTGTTGATTAAACTCAACTCACCTCGGATAACATTGCTAAAATAATTAACATATTTATGTATTTTATTGTCTATACTTAATTAATTAATAACATTAAACTCATAATGATTTAAGATTGAAACAAACTTCAAATTGATCCAAACTTCAAATTGATCGATCTTTCCTCGTTGTTCGTCACCACTTGGAAAATGGGTGTTGAGACCGTGAGGCGTTGATGACATCGCGAAAAAATCCAAAATTTCAGCCTGTGCCGAAAATTCTTCCCATTTCAGGCCCTACTAGTTACCCAACCACCATATGTAATGCCTCCAAAGAGAAATGCGTCGGCACAGGATGCAATTTTGGATTTTTTTCCCGTAGCAGGTGCCCTGGCCACACCTGTATACATAGATGGCTGAAACTTGGCATGTAGGTTCGGAGTCGACGTCTAATTTGCACCTGGGGTTACGATTTTGTATTAACATATTTTGGGGGATACGGACATATGACTACATGGACAATTGGGTACATGGACAAATAGGTACACTCAGAGGCGTAGCTAGGCCTGCATGAAGGTGCGGCACTGGTAGATTATGGTTGCGGCATTTCCGCACTATAGTATTATACTAATGGGCATTTTTGTGGGCACAAATTTTAGGGTGCGGCCTGTGCCCCAAGTGCCGCACCCTGGCTACGCCTCTGGGTACACTAATAGTAGATAAGTCACAGTATCAGTCTGTTGATAATGTTTTAATTCAGTGATTATATAATTGATTACACTAGTATGAAGTAACATAATTGCATAATAGATACGTATAAATGGAGAAAATGTATGAAAAAGAATAACTTATTCTTAGAAAGTTAACTAAGTGTAAATCTATGAGCAACTCCTTTCAAAAATTCCATAGGGGATCGATGGAAATATCCTAAAACAAGAGTAGATAATGCTTCTTCATTGGAGGAATTTTTAGTACGTTTCGTTGGCTTTTCCCCTGATAAAAACTTTGCTTGTTTTATTTCTACTAATCCTTGTTCTTTTTTAAGCGCACTAATAAACTTCCAAATATTTGGATGATGGCAACCAATTGTGGCTGTATACGATCTGTGCCATGCCTCTACAGCATTATTTGTACGAGGGATGCCCTGAGGAACATCGTGGTGGTGATTCCAGATGTTAATAGGAAATAGTGGTGCTACCTGCCCTCCGCCTGGCAATGACCTGCCAATGTAGGTATTCTCAAAGTAGAGCGCTAGTTCAGCAGAATTTGGTATGTTCAATTCTGCTATCACCTGAGGGAAGAGATCTGGTACATCAAATGGAGATGCAAACGCAAGAGCAGGGAGCATTCTAAGTTGAAGAGCCAAATGTTCATCATGTATATACTGATGCTGCAGACCTAAGGCTTGCAGTTTTCGCCATATATTTTGCGTAAAGTGAAAGAAACAGCCCTTCACAGTGGTTGTTGGCCATTCTGCTTGAAATGCATTAATCGCAGCTTTTTCAAAATCCATTATAATGTGTGTGGGGGCTGCTGTCGGACAAAGAGCGCTAATTTGTTCCCACATATGGTTATAGGTCAGCTCTGTCTTATTAGGCAATAAAACAAAGAGACTGGGTAGAAGATGGCCATCCTGGAGAGGATTTGGACCTCCACGCAGACCGTGAATAGTGTACACTTGTGCGAACAACGGAGGAGCGGTTTTAAATGTCCCATCTGCAAGCCAAATCTGGGAACTGGTTAAAATGTCAAGATTTTTCTGTGTGCCAAATATTAGGATTCTCATTTGTCCAGGTCCTGAATCAAACAATAAAAAGTTGTCCCCTTTAGCAGTAACCATATATTCTGGAGGTATAACAAGCTCTTGAAGGTTCACTGGTTGGATAGGAGCGCTATCAGTTTCTTGTCTTTCTCTGCGGATCGTACGCTTCATACTCTCAATCTTAGGTAGTTTTACAGCTGTTGGTCCATTGGTTGTTTCCAACTCATTTCCAATGATATGATGGGTAGAATCGTGGGTGTCACGTGCTTTTCGCTTTATTCCTGCCTTTATTTCCAAGCAGTTTACACCCGAGGTATCGATACCATGAAGATGCTCTCCCGTCCGCTTTACAATTTCACTTCCTTTTGTGTGGAGTCTTGCTTTACAAATACCTTTCCTCTCACATTGCCAGTGTGTGGTTTCACCGATTATCCTTTGCTTATTGTAGATAAACCCACTTTCTACTAATTTAAAACAACATTTTTTGCTGGATGATGACCTGATCAACCTAAATTGCCCACCTTCTGTATTAGCCATGAGTGAAAATATTATAAATTGTAATGATTTGGAATGATTGATTTGTGATCCCATGTATTTATATATCTCACAACATTCCATATCACACCAATTTGTTTTGTTTATGACTGAAATGTAATCTTATTTCTTAACCAAGAATGATCATTCTTATTCATACCTCCTATTTTAGAATCAGTAGAAGTTAATTGATAGTTTCAGTAGTGATGATAACACCTTGATCATTAGAAAATAGGATACGTTAATATTTGATTTTACTTAATATGTATGTGTACCCATTTGTCCATGTACCTATTTGTCCATGTACCCAATTGTCCATGTACCCAATTGTCCTGTAGCCATTTGTCCATGTACCCATTTGTCTGTAGCCATTTGTCCGTAGTCATTTGTCCATGTAGTCATATGTCCGTATCCCATATTTTGGACACATCTTTAACACCTTTCAAGATTTGTCTGGTCTATAACTCAAAATATGTTTTACTAAACCCCAAAATTTTATTTCATATTTAGATTCTTCTTAAAATTCTGCGTCTGATGGGATAAGAAAATCTTCAAAAAAGGGTTTAATTTCTGCCATAAATGGGGGTTGAAATTTCTTTGTTTACTCACACTTCAATTTCAATAAAACTGTTAAATCTAATTCTATTGTTTCAACTTGTAATAATTATATTGATTCAACTTGTGCGATCGAGTAGGCTTCTATTTTCTAATTGAAACCTAAGATTTTACATTAAACAACAACGACAGATTAAGTGATTATATTTATTTCTGCGAGAATATTCTTGCACAATTAATGTACTGACGTAATTAATTATAATTCATTCATTCTGTATTTAACTTATAGAGACGGTTCCAATTAGATTATTGGGGTTATCGAGTGCGTGGAATTCAAAGATTATAGTGAAATTCAATTTAAATTATTATTAATTGCAAATATTTGAACTTAATTTATTTTGCTGTATATAATAATGGTGTTAAATAATTAATACATTAATTAAATTTATATACTAATTAGCTAAATATCATAAATCTCAGAGATCATAGAAGATAGAAACAAACTTTCAATTTATCAATTGGTCCTTATGGCACGTGCCACCTATACAAGTGGGCCTTGACACCTTGAGGTGATGATGAATGACATCGCTAAAAAAATGTGTTTTTACAATTTTGTTAATTCGATATTTAAAATGGGTTAGTTGGTGTTGAGTGATGACCCAACACTCACATAAAAAATGCTGAGTCATCAGCTATTATATTCTACTCAAACTTGAATATCTCTAAAATGAAGTGAACTAAATGGAAACTTCCACCACTCTAAGGGTCGATGCCTTGTGTAACACCTTTTTGAAATAATTTGACACCAACATAGTGATGATGACATGGCGAAAAAAAATCCAAAATTGCAGCCTGTGCCGACAGCATGTTCCTTTGGAGGCACTATCAATAAACCACCACCAAAATATAGTGCCACCAAAGGAACATGCGTCGGCACAGGCTGCAATTTTGTTATTGGTCCGTAGCCTCTCTACTGAACAGAGTTTAATTAACTAAGAACCCAAAATTTCAGGACAGGTGTCTCATGGGTTACAGATTGTTTCAACTTGTAATAATTATATTGATTTAACTTGTCTACGGAGAAATAATAATAATAATAATAATAATAAAAAATCCAAAATTGCAGCCTGTGCCGACGCATGTTCCTTTGGTGGCACTATATTTTGGTGGTTGGTCTATTGATAGTGCCTCCAAAGGAACATGCTGTCGGCACAGCTGCAATTTTGGATTTTTTTGCCAAGTCATCAACGCCTCAAGGTGTTCGTTAGACCCATTTATCAATTGTTGCCGGACAAAGGAAGGATTGATAAATTTGAAGTTTGTTTCTATCTTAAACCATCTTGAGTTTATTGCCATTAATTCATTATGTATTGAATTATATTAGTTAATTATTTTAGCAATGTTATCCACTGTGAGTTGAGTTAAGTAAACAAATTCCCAATTTAATTTAATTTGCTTTAATCCATTGAATATTAAATTATTAATATACTGTTAAAAATTGGAAATCAGCATACATGTTTACTTAGAATGACAAAAGGGATTAAGTTTATATTCCCATTATAAATGCGTTATAACTTTACACCCATTTATCAATTTGTTACGGGACAAAGGAACGTTTGATAGATTTCATGCTTCTTTCTATCTTAAACCATCTTGAGTTTAAGTTTATATTTCCATTAGAAGACCCCCCTATCACCACGGTTGCCTTGGAGATAAAATTTCCGTTCCCATTCCCATAGGAATCCTGTGGGAATCCCCATAAGGAATCCTCATGGGTTATTCAAACTGAATAGGGGAGTATAATATATACATAAAAACGAATTTAATTACTAAAGCAGATTCGTATCAATAGTAAAGCCTATATTAATTAAGGATGACCTAATGAAACCATATTCGAATATCCCATGGGGATTCCTATGGGGATTCCCACAGGGGAAAATCTGATTCCCATTCCCATTCCCATGGGTATGGGGATCCCCATGGGAATTCCCATACCCACGGCAACCCTGCCTATCACTCTAATACAATTCGGGCACCAAACAAGCACACAAACGAATAGTCATAAACTAGAATTCCATCTCAATAATCCATTGTTTATATATCAGTTATCGTTTTGAAATTGAAATCAGCATACTTGTTCACTTAGAATGACAAAAGGGATTAAGTTTATATTCCCATTATAAATGCGTTATAAACCCCCCTTACACTCTAATACATTTTGGGCACCAAGCACACACATAGACAAATATTTAAACAAATAGAAATCCCATCTCATTAATCCATTGTTTGAATATCAGAAATCGTTCTGAAATTGAATAACTGTTGAGTTAAATTGAATTTTCATATAGGAGAAAACTTTAATACAACTATGTATTAGAAATCGATTTATATAGTAGCAGCTATTGAATCAAATTGAATTATTCATTTACAACATAATACTTATTGTAACTATGATATCAGAAATTGATTTGTATACTAATAGCTATTGAATGTAAATTAATTATTCATATATACTAGAATTCTTTATTGTGATTATAATATCAACAATAACTTGAATCGAAATAACACTGAATCATTTGAATTATTCATAAATAGTAGATCTTCATCGAAACCACGAAATAATTGCATAATTGAATATTAATGAATTTACGATTTTAGAAAGTTAAGGGTGAATTGTGGCAACTTTGAGCCTAATTATCAGGAAAATGAGGACGGATTAAAAAAATTGTGAAGAGCTATCAGTTGCAAAATACTTTTCTGATACTAATGATTCAAAAATTTTTCTTGTTATTGCATTTATTTTCTTGTGGGACAAAAAAAGCTAAAAGTCCCGTTAAAAATTTTCCCAAGTCGAAATTGAAAAATCAGGCCACCAAGTGCGCATTAATCAACAACCAGACACCTATCCTAAAAATCTCAGAGCTCTAGCACTTATGGTTTAGCCTGGGGAGGCGACACGGATAAAACAAAAAAAACATCCAAGGCAGTAAGATTAGAACTGGGCCACTATACTATAGTATAGTCGGCACAGTAAAAAAATACAGGCAGTGATTCTAATACTGGGCCACTATACTATAGTATAGTTGGCACAGTAAAAATGTTATATTAAGCCACAATTTTTTTCACTATTGGATTCACTATAAAATTCTGCGTCTGATGGGAAAAAATGCAAATTTTTAGAATTGATAATTCATGCCATAAATGGGGGTTGGAATTTCTTTGTTTCCTAACACTTCAGATCAATTGAAAGTGTTAAATCTAATTCTATTGTTTCAACTTGTGATTATTATATTGATTCAACTTGTGAGATGGAGTAGGCTTCTATTTTCCAATTGAAAACTAAGATTCTACATTCCATAACAAAGACAGATTATTTGATTATATTTATTTCTGCTTAGAATATTCTTGAACAATGGATACATGACATATTTAATTCTAATTAATTTGCTCTGTGTTTAACGTATAGAGATGGTTCCAAATTGATTATTGGGGTTATCGAGTGCGCTGAATTCAAATATGATAGTGAAATTCAATTTAGATTAATAATTATTGCAAATAATTGAACTTGATGATATAAGATAGAAACAAACTTTAAATTATCAATTGGTCCTTATGGCACGTACCATCTATACAAGTGGATCTTGACACCATGAAGTGATAATGACATCGTCAAAAAAATGTATTTTTACAATTTTGTGAATTAAATAATTCGCATGGGTTGGTTGGAGTTGGGCGAACACCCAACACGCACTTTAAAAATGCTGAGAGCATCACAGATTATATTCGACTGAAAGTTGAATATCTCTCAAATAAAGTGAGCTAAATGGAGACTTCCAACTCACTAAGGGTCGTTGCCTTTTGAAACACCTTTCTGAAACAATTTAACACCTTCATAGTGATGATGACATGGCGAAAAAAAATCCAAAATTGCAGCCTGTGCCGACAGCATGTTCCTTTGGAGGCACTATCAATAAACAACCAACAAATATAGTGCCACCAAAAGAACATGCGTCGGCACAGGCTGCAATTTTGGATTTTATTAGTCCGTAGATCCTTCACACAACAGAGTTTTATTAACTAAGAACTGAAATTTTCAGGATAGGTGTCTCATGGGTTACAGATGTGCACCTGGGGTCACGATTTATTAATTTCGACTTGGGAAAATTTTTAACGGGACTTTCAGCTTTTTTGTCCCATAAGATAATAAATGCAATAACAAGAAAAGATTTAGAATCATTAGTATCAGAAAAGTATTTTGCAACTGATAGCTCTTCACGATTTTGTAAATCTGTCCTCATTTCCTGATAGTTAGGCTCAAAGTTGCCACAATTCATCCTTAACTTTCTAAAATCGTAAATCATTAATATTCAATTATGCAATTATTTCGTGGTTTCGATGAAGATCTACTATTTATGAATAATTCAATTAGATTCAGTGTTATTTCAATTCAAGTTATTGTTGATATCATAATTACAATAAAGAATTCTAGTACTATATATGAATAATTCATTTATATTTAATAGCTATTACTATACAAACCAATTTCTGACATCATAGTTACTATAAAGTATTCTATTTATATGAATAATTCAATTTGATTCAATAGCTGCTACAATATAAATCGATTTCTATTACAATAGTTGTATGAAAGTTTTCTCCTATATGAAAATTCAATTTCACTCAACAGTTATTCAATTTTAGAACGATTTCTGATATTCAAACAATGGATTAATGAGATGGAATATCTATTTGTATAAATATTTGTCTATGGTGCCCGAAATGTATTAGAGTGTAAGGGGGGGTTTATAACGCATTAATAATGGAAATATAAACTTAATCCCATATGTCATTCTAAGTAAACAAGTATGCTGATTTCAATTTCAAAACGATGACTGATATATAAACAATGGATTATTGAGATGGAATTTCTAGTTTATGACTATTCGTTTGTGTGCTTGTTTGGTGCCCGAATTGTATTAGAGTGATAGGGGGGATCTAAAACGCATTTATAATGGAAATATAAACTTAAACTCAAGATTGTTTAAGATAGAAAGAAGCATGAAATTTATCAAACGTTCCTTTGTCCCGTAACAAATTGATAAATGGGTGTAAAACCATGTGACGTTCATGCCATGGCGAAAAAAATCCAAAATTGCAGCCTGTGTCGACAGCATGTTCCATTGGAGGCACTATCAAAGACCACCACCAAAATATAGTGCCACCAAAGGAACATGCGTCGGCACAGCTGCAATTTTGGATTTTTTTTATTCAGCACAAGCTATGACCTCTAAACTTAATTTTCAAGTCCTACAATGTATTAGAGTTAGAACCATGAATACTGTGAATAAGAATGAGTTGTGTAATTCTCATTTTCAAAATAGAATTTTGTTGTAGGAAAACATAAAATTGTATTCAAATCTGAAGACGCAATAGCAGTTTTATCTTACTAGTGTTCCTACTCAATATGTAGCCAAGTAAGATAAATTTGATTTTGATTGAGTCATGAAGTTGACTATATTATTGAGAGAGATTATTTAATGATCGGACACTATTTGATTTTCACATTCGGTTCAAAAACTTGGGGTGGTCCATACTGGTCACTTATTTCAATGACTCTAATTAGTCTAAATGCTTATTGACTTGAATCTATAATAAATTTTAGAACCCCCCAAGCTCCCCCCTCTACTTATTTTTTCAATTTACCATCGTTCCCTCAGAAAATTCACATATTTTAAATACTATTACTCCACTATTTATCACATTATTTAGTTTTATTCTTCCGTAAGTGATAGTAATAATGAATAACAAAGCAGCTTATGATATTTTAATGTAAAATCTCAGTCAGCATATAAACTTATAGATTCATCCATGTTTTGAAATTTCAGTAAGATAATTTTATGAGAGTCGGAAGAAATTTAGGCGCAAGCAATGTTCCATATTATAAAACTATGCTACCAAAAATTATATCAGGTTCCTAAGAGTAATTACACCTGCGATGTTTATACTCAACATCCATCTACCCTCTATAAATTCAATGCAATATTCAAATACTCTGGGATAAGACTAACATTTGAATTATTTTTCCCCATGTTTAAGATTTATTATCAATGATCATGGGTGAATAATGAACAATTGTTACAAAACCAAAAATATAATTAATCTGAAATTAACCTTAATCGTCCCAAACTACTGTTATGAGATTAAACACATTATTTTTGATGATGCCATTCGGTTTGCAGCTGTCATAACCAGAGTGGACCATGGGTCGATGGGTCATGGGTCATGGGTCAGATGGGTCACCTAAATCGATGGGTCAGATGGGTCATGGGTCACGGCTCCGTGACCCATGACCCATGACCCATTAGGAATTTCAATGTATTATTCAGTTAAATACGAATCACTCATCATCATCATTATTATTATAACATTTAAGTGCATTGAAAGACTAAACATATTCAACATTGCAACAAGTAGGTTTGTTGAGGTAATTTACACTGTTATTCTGTTATTCTGTTAATGTTACAGTATAGTATATAGATATTTAAAATTGTGTGATGGGTCAATGGGTCACTCGATGGGTCATGGGTCAATGGGTCAATGGGTCATGGGTCAGAAATGGGATGGGTCAGATGGGTCATGGGTCACCAATGTTGACCCATGGTCCACTCTGGTCATAACCTATATGTCAATAATACTTCATCTGTGGCTACTGGCTATCTGCTACCAAAATGTCTATTTCCCCCTAAAATGTCCTTTATTCCCACTGTGCTAATTTCGCCAGAATCCCAAAATTCCGCTTCAAAAACCAATAGATCGTTGTCGCAGTGCAAAATAACCCATGGATGCAAATTTTCAGCTTTCTCGGGATCGTCGTCTTTCCAATTAATTCTGGACAAACAAACAAACAAACACATCCAGAACAATTGTGTTTTTCAATTAACGAGCCCTTCGGTTTCGGTCGCTTCGCGACGGATCTGTACTCCACACCTCAAGTTAACGGCCGATATGCGGCCTTACTCCTCACCATTTCCACCACTGAGGATGTTATATACATCCCTTTATAACATTTTCAATAGTTTTAGGTTGTTTACCATTTATAGCCTTTGAAAGCCAACTTTAGGTTCATTTTGAATTTTCATCAATTTGTTTACCTATTTTTAGTAAACAACAAAAATAAATATTCATATTAGAAATGTATAAATGCGAAATTCGAAATCAGCACACTTGTTTACCCATAATACCCGTTGAAAGCTAACTTCTGGGTTGATTTTGAATTTTCATTAATTTGTTTACTAATTTGTATAATCAACAACAACAAAATTCATAATTGAAATTTCTAAATGCGAAATTCGTGTCTAGCATACTTGTTTACCAATAATATCCGTTGAAATCAAACTTCTAGGTTGATTTTGAATTTTCATTAATTTGTTTACTATTTGTGTAGTTTTAAATGCGAAATTCGAAATCAGCATACTTGTTTACCTATTATAACATTTGGAACTTAGTCTCTATCTCAATTATAAATGCGGTTTCTATTCCCCCATCACTTTAATACAATCCGGACAAACACATAAACAAACACACAACAATCGAGATTTAATAATATAGATATAGAGATAAATAGATAGATATGATATTTTGGAAGCACGACAATTGATCACGAACAATTCATCGTAGGTGATAATTCATCACTGGAAGCTTCGCAAGTGACAATTGGTCTTACAACCTTTCTTACCATTTAACATTGGCAAAGAGGAAAATTGTATAAAAGCTACGGGGAAACTCAGTGGTCATATAGTTGACTAAATGTTCGCAAACTATTGTCAGAGAAAGGGAAACTTAAAATAAAAAAATACGGCTTTTCTACACCAAAGATAGAAATTGTCTCTTCCTGGCACTACTAGCTGACTGACTTCGAAAAGGTGCCGAGCATTCCAAAAAGCGTTTCCCGGACTAAACTGCACAGCTGCTTTTCATCTTAGTCAGAGTGTTTGGCGACGAATACAAGCCGCAGGTTTGCAGCACGACTACCAAATAGGGGTTACAATCCCGAGATTCCCGATCCCGGGATCCCGTGATCCCGGTGTTTTTTTACTCCGGGATTGTTTCTCAAAATTCCGAATCCTGTCTTGCAAACCCGGGATTCCCTTCTCAATCCCGGGATCCCAAAATTTAATTGTTATGTCTATCGTACTCTATGTTTGAACAATAGATCAATTACCTTATAATTTATCTATTGTATAATCACACTACTTGGAAACAATAGCTTTTTACAAAGGTAACCTACAAATACATTATTCAGTGTTAAACAACAACAAGAATATACGATGATTCCAAGTATATTGTTTCACTAATCTATAAATAGGTATTCTCCAATAATCAAATGTTACGATACTCGCATTCTCTCTTAATTATTATGGCAGTAGTAAGTACATTACCGGTTTTTCAAGATTTTGTTGGTGCTGAAGTCTAGAAACATTTTCTTAGATCTATATGTGGCAAATTATGCAAAAAAGTATTAAAGTGCGAAGGTGGTCAACCAAAGGATTACATGTCCATCTCAAGTCGAGCCATCGGATTGATGTATTACTAAAACGCTAGAATTCGGAAACTCTTCATGAAGATTCTCGAGAAAAACGTCCGAAAATCACTACAATTGAACAGTTTGTCAACGATACCACCTACCAGCAGTGCTTGCGAGGATGACTGCATACGATGGCCTTACTTTCAGGGTTTTATTACTTCAATAGACCTATGGAAATCTTTGACAGCCTTGGGTTATTCTTTACCAAAGTCATTAACAACTATAAGAGAACATGTAATCAAGTATGGAACGTATATATTTGAAAGAATAAAACACGATTTGCTCCTTAGAAAATCAAAAGGTGAGAAATTTAGCCTTACACTGGATGAATGGACTTCATTGAGAAATAAGAGGTACCTAAACATCAATATACATGGTATTGGATATTTTGGGAATTTAGGATTAGTAAGAATCCTCGGAAGTTTTTCAGCAGAGAGATGTGTTGATGCAGCATAGGCGTCGAACTTTCCAATTTTTCTGAAAATCTGGCGGGGGCAGCCAGAGAACATTTAAAAGACATTTATTTTATTTTGCAATTAATACGCAAAAATCAGGCATAAATAGTAAATAAATAACGTAAGTGAGATGTAAATTTACTGAGAAAGCTTTATGCAACTTGAAATTTTTGGCAAATTAAAAAGCTGTTATCCTCCACTGTTTCAACTAATTTTCAAGAGAAACGCCAGCTGAGGGGACGAAATCATACTTGCCAAACCTACAGGGATTTAAACATTTTGGCGTTTCAGTACAGGCGTACAGGGATTTTTAATTTACTAATTATGTGTTAAAAATGCCTAAAAATGTCTACAGTGATGATAGTATATTCTGCCATGCATTCTGCATTGACCACATAAAGGCACAACTGGTTTATATATATATATATTCAAGCATTCAGGGATTCCCTATGCAATATATAATTCAATGCTTTCTCCTTTCCAAGTACTAATTTAGCAATGTAAGTGAATAGTAATTCCTTGGACGAGCGAGCGCAGCGAGCGAGAGATTTTTGGGAGGTGTACATGGATTTTGGCCAATGTACAGGGGAAAATTGGAGCCCTGTACAGGGACATGACTCAAATAGGTTGGCAGGTATGCGAAATCTGGGGGGGGCGAGACCTATGCTGCCCCCCCTGCAACGACGCCTATGTGATGCAGTATCTAATAAATTGAATGAATATGGAATAGAGTTTGGGGCTGATATTATTGCTGTTTCTACTGATGGCTGCTCAACTATGCAAAAATTTGGTCGATTAATTCCAACCCTCCATCAATTGTGCTACGCCCACGGGCTTCAACTCGTAATACATGACGTATTTTATCAAAAAAATACTGTTTGTCATGAGAAAATATCCCACTATTCAGTTGAAACAGACGAATGTGAAAATAATGAAACAGTAGATGAAATGGAAGACTCAGATGGATTAACTATGGTTGGTAGTGAGCAGGAAAATGCTCTGATGTTAAATCTTGACATTTCTCACATAGTCAATAAAGTTCGTCTAGTTGCAAAACTATTCAAGCGTTCTCCTCTTAAAAACGAAATTTTGCAAAATTATTTTAAAGAAAAACACTCAAATGGTTTGCAGCTAATCCTTGATTGCAAAACTCGCTGGAGTTCACTCTTGAACATGCTGAGAGGATTGTTGAGATAGAGATATCAGTTCAAAAGACACTTCTTGATCTGAATTCTGATATTAAAATAAGTGATGAGGAATTTAGCCAAATTTCATATATTCTACAAGCATTGGACCCTATCAATATAGCAGTTGAGGCTTTGTGTAGAAGAGATGCAAATTTTATCACTCCAGAAGCAACGATATAGTTTTACTTGATGAAATGCAAAATTACCCTCCTTCAGAGTACAACAATAGGATTATTGAAGCAATTACTCAAAGGAGTATTCAGGAACGCTATATCGAAGCTTCAATAATAATTGCATACTTACACAACCCTTTGGCCAAATTAGAGAAAGGCTGTTGTAAGGGAATTTTGTTGCAAATTATTATCCAGGGTAAGCCAGTACCAGGATCCAGATAGGAATACCGTTAATGAAATGGATCAAGTGATATGCAATTCAGATACATAAATTAATGACACAGAAGCGCTGCCTGTAGCAATGAAGTTACAATTGGCTATTGATGCTTTCTTAAAGACACTTCAAGAAATACCACCGTCTGATGACTCTTTATCGTCTTCATTGAAATATGAGTTGAACATAGCGAGCATACTGGCAAGAGAAGGGTATAATTATCTAACTTATATAATGCTAGAAAAAGTATACCAAATGTTGCTGACAGTACCACCTACTTCTGTTGAATCAGAGAGAATCTTCTCATCTTGCGCTTATATCTGCTGGGCTTCATTTAGGGGATGGCGAGGGATGGCTCTCGCCATCCTTTGGTTCTAACTCGCCACCCATTTCACCCCCTGACTTACAGCGTACTTCCGCGCAGGGTCACATCCTCGCCATCCCTTAATACTGAAAATCATAATTTTGCCATCCCTTATGTCAATGTCTAAATAGGATCCTGATCTGCAATAAGTTTAGGAGTCGCTGAGCGACACAACATTAAATACTCTTTGCTTAATTAGGAACAATAAAAATAGTTATTCATATTTATATTACTAAATCAGAAATTCAGAATATTATGTTTGTGTTTGCCAAGAATCAAATTAAATACATATCTTCCTTCTCTAAATTTCCAAATTGACATTCACAAAAATTTTGTTCACAAGATACAATCCCGAAAAATCCCGGGATTGGAAATATCTGGAATCCCGAAATCCCGGGAGTAGATAAATATCAATCTCGAAATCCCGGGATTAAAAAATATGCCCGGGATTGTAACCCCTACTACCAAACCGATCCTGATTTCGCTTCATGGCTGCGTTGCATTCCAGCTTTTGCATTCTTACCTCCTGGTGAAGTAGAACAGGCATTTGGCGATCTACTCTCAGCAGACGGATTTGATCCCCGAGGACTGGAAATTGCGAACTACTTCGAGGTTCCCAATAGATCTTTGGAACGTGCATCAGCGTACAGTTGAGGATGAAGCTAGCTATATATATACAGTGGTTCAACCTATGGAAATAGGAAAATTCATGTTTTATTTTGACCTCAATTGGAGTGAAATATAATGTAGAGATCCTAATAAGATTGTTCTAATTAACTAATATCCTGACATTTCTTTTTGATTGGATTATGAGACTTTGAATTTTAGCATAATAATGTTTTTCCATCAGCCTACAAAATGGTATCAGAGTATAGTCCTGTTTGTTGCCATTAACTTTCCTCAGGGAATACAATGTATGTACTTTATTTGATATTTCACTTAACCAATTTTTTCTCAGCTATTTAATGGAAGAAACTATAAGTAGATAATTGTAGTCGTTTTTATGTTAAACCTATTTTCTCGCCCTGTCCTCTTTCAATTGTTCTCCCTGTCCGATCTCGTATTCTCTATTACCGCAATTTCGATGCGTTAGGTTGCGTGTAATAACACCGGTTACATTTGAAAGCTTATTCAATATAGAATCGAATAGTCTTAATTCCAGATTGCCACAGGTTGACCCAAGTGTAAATTTTGACTCTTTTAATCCGCCGGTTTCTATAATGAATTTCCACAAATATTAACGTAAATTTATGTTTCCATGTCCAGGATTTATTCAATAGCCTATAACACTCCCTAAGCATATTTATTGTATATAGGGTAATTTTACGTGCCTCGGGAAAAAATTCTAGTTTTTGGAAAGGATTCACACCATTTATGGGGCTATGAGGCAATTTCACCTTTATAAATCCGGAAATCGACTAATTTTGCACAACTCACCCAATATTTTTGTTAATTAGTTCTAAATTCAACCAGATGTGGAGAGAAATAATATCTCCCTGTCCCAAAAAATAAAATCAATTTATTTATTTATTGGGTACTTACTCTCATTGATCAAAAATACAAATATAAAGTTGAAATAATCCACCGCAATTTAGCTATCATTTTGCGTATAATGAATTCTAGCGAGAAAATTGATACAATCAAACTCGAAGTCTTTTGTAAAGATACATACGAATTCATAATTATTAGTTTCCCTTGGGTTAGCATAACTCCAACTTTACACAAGTTACTTGCACATCTAGTGGAGTTAATTAGAGATCATAACGAGGGTTATGGCTTAAAGAACTTCTCTGAGGAGACTTTGAAAGCAAGTAACAAATACATTCGCCGCTTTAGAGAGAATCTTGCCAGGAAAACATCTTACCAAGACAACATCAGAGACGTTATTGTTCGTCCAGGAGAGTTTAGTGATTATGGTAAACTTCACTATAGGTAGGGTGACCAGATGGCTTTGACCGAAAACCTGGACATTTTCCATTTTTTGGCCAAAAAAACTGGACATTCCTGGACACGTAAAATCCAAAACCTGGACAAAAAACTGGACAAATCTAAAACCGCGATAAATCTGATATTATGAGCGTAGGAGTGCTATAATTGTATATTCCATACTCTGATATATAAGAGTATATAATTTCATGTTAAAATTGTTCATTCAAATTCACGATAAGCCATTGTTTATACTCTATTCTACTTTAATAATATAGAAAATATACCTCAGTTTATAGGCACTCTCGTTAAGGATACAAATGTTGAAATGAAGTTGACAAATTTCTATGATAAATGAGGAATACAAATGAGACCAACTATGATTTTTTTTTTTTCGAGATTGGGAAAATAATATTTTCATATTACTCCAGGATTTATAATACGAAAAATAATGAACAAATAGACATGCAAGAAGTAATTTTGAGAATACTAATATGAAACTTGAAATTCAGGTTGGGTTATGGTTTCATATTAAATGACCAGTCCTGTACAAAATTATCGATAACCGAATATACCGCAATCACATGCAATTAGATTCATTACATAAAGGAATACAAGACAAAAATTAGTAATATTACTCATATAAAATGACTGGGTGGTCAAAAAAAGGACAAAAACTGGACAGATTCCAAATTTTGGGGTAAAAACTGGACAAATCACAAACCTGGACAATTTCTAAATTTTGCCCAAAAAACTGGACTGTCCAGGGCAAAAACTGGACAATGGTCACCCTAACTATAGGCTACTAACTCAAAACAAATGCAAGTCTCTCAAACCTCAAAGCACTCAGAAATCCGAACAAGATATAATTTTTAACAGCTTATTGTTGGATAGTGACTCACTACTCTAACTTACTTAATATTTATAGTTTCCACATACTATTTACTATATTTACGGATCTTTCTCGAAAGGAAATTACTATTTCCCATGATAATAAGATTTGCACAATTTTATGATGACGTCATAACCAATAAACCTGAAGCCATACAAATTATCTGACTTGACCAATCGGTGTATTAGGGGTCATATACTATACAGTTGAAACCGGATATTTTTAACAATCGGATATTTTTAACACATTTTCTTGTAAATAATTAATTATTGGTGTTGTTGTAAAATCGGGTATTTTTAACAATCGGATATTTTTACAAATTTTCGTGAAAAGAATGTGTTAAAAATATCCGGTTTCAACTGTACACCGATAATACATTTAGTGGGTCTAACTCGAAAGGAAATGCCTACTTCCCCTGAATTGACCATTTGAACCACTGTGTATATGAAGATCTTACTAATAACCAAATCGAGGGATTTCATCGCGGATTTCAGTCCCTTATTGGTGCTCAAGTACCAAACGTCTTTCGTTTCATCGCGGTTCTAGGGAAGCAGCAGATGTTAAAAGAGATAGAAGTGCAGCAGCTCATCGGAGGTCATGAGCCTCCGTCAAAAAGGAAAAATATCAATGTTGTGATGAACGAATTAAGAGTATCTTAAACAGTATTGCTGAAAGAACCAATTGCCAAGCTCAGAAAGGAATTTCATTTTGTTATAATTTCTAAGTATTTTCTACTTGGTACAGTAGATGTCGGATATAAGAACACTATGTTGGAAAACGGTTGCCATATACCCTGTATAATTTATGTCGGTTATAAGCACATTAAGTGCAGTTCCCGACGATGTGCTTATAACCAACATTCACTGTACTACCATTATTACTTTCCAGTTTTAGAAAAAATTCTTACATACTATTATTAAACCTGGGGATGAATTGTCGCCGTGATGAATTATTAATGGTGATCAATAGTTCGTGATTAATTGTCGTAACCCGATATTTTCTCCATTATCTCTGTTTGTCAATGGCCAAAAGTACTATAGGGACTATTTCCATCGGTACCTTTCCCTCATTGACACCAGACCACACTGGATTGTGTCTGTTCACATAGGATCTACGTTCATATACCTCGCACAAGCGACATAATCCAGCTCTGGTTGCTTTCAGCTGATTCAGAATAACTTATCTCTCTTGCCTCTGCTACAAGGACCACTTCATCCAGCTTTGCCACCAGTTGGAGGTATTTTACCACATAGCACTTGGAATTAATAGTTTAATTAGACAAGTATCTCTGTCATGCCATGTATGGTCCCCCTACGGTTAGTCCGGCCGCACCATCCATGGCGCCATGGATGGTGCGGGGGACCATATACGGCGCAATCGATGGTCCGACCGGACCAGTTATGGCGCCCTTCTTGGTCCCCCCGGATAATCTATGGCAGGTATATGGTCCCCCGGAACCATTCGGGGTGCTCTGTCTCTAATCTGCCGTGTAACGCACATACCTCCGGATTTTCTTTGGCGCCGCAAGTTCATCTCTAGACAATGCGTCTTGCTTAGCCTCATTTGTCAAATTATAGAAAACTAACAAGACTAACACGAAGTGAGAATTTTCAGGAAGGTTCTCCCAGTAAAATCTGAGTGAAGTTTTATATTCAATATTGATAAGGGGACCATTTACGACTGCCATGGATGGTCCGGCCGGACAAATTATGGCGGCGGACCATCTATGGCGTGACATATCTTCTTTCGCCATCACCAATACCTTTCGAATTCGTTCAGCTCTCTGCTAACTCAGGTCCGTTACAAACTCAGTTTCCGTTCTATACTAATTACAAAATAACTGTCCTATATAGGGGTTTGATATTTGGACATGCTACGGGGACGTTCAAACGTTACGTACCGACTCCAAGGAGGTAGGGCAATTTATGCAGACCAACCTTTTGACTGTGCCTTCGACCTTCTATACTACAGTGTAGTGGTCCAGTTCTAAAATGACTGCCTTGATTTTACTGTGCCGACTATGCTATGGTATAGTGGCCCTGGCCCAGTTCTAATCTTACTGCCTTGGGGTTTTTTTTTAGTCCCTTCCGCTCTACAGGCCAGAGTTAGATTGCCCCGGAGCTCAAATTTTTAGCATCGGTGTCCCATATGTTACAGATGTGCATCTCGAGCTAAATTTTTTATAAATCATTTTTTTATACCACTGTGACACCTTATAATGAATGAATGAAAGACTTTATTTTGAGAAGAAACCTAATCACATGAAGTGATCTTCCTTAGGGTCCTCTTTTCTACAGCAAATACAATAATACATAACTAAGACAAAAACAAACATAAAATACATTTAAACAAGATCAAATTAACAGCTAACAGAGAAAAGTGTTGAATGTTTTGTAGAGCGTTGAGTTCCAATTTGGTAGTCCAAGAAATGTTTAGAATTTTAGGTCTATTACCGAGATTTACATGGAGACATACTACATAGCGAGTTAAAAGGCTATTGCATGTATATAGGATAAGATGTGCTTCCAATCCCTTAAAAAAACTTTTTAAGAATGGACCTCCCATGGTGACAATTGACGTAGTAATCTTCAAAAGGCTATTACATTAAAAGTATAGTCCCGATTGAGTTGAAATTTTTAGTGCAGCTACTACTTATTGTATACTGTTCAAAAACTCTCTTATCTCAATTTATGAAATGTTCAGATAGGGGCCATAATTTTTCAAAACGATTGCCGGAGGCCCTTTGAATTTGTCGCTATAAAAAAGTTTGCCCAAACTTTCCAGAGCGGCATGGGAGCTTAAATCGCGAGATATATCCTAAAGTATCAGAATCAGGCATAAAACATAACTAGCCAGAGGTTGGTCACGGAATCTTAATTTTTGACCCCACTATCTATTTTCTAATTGAAAATTAAGATTATATATTCCATCAGGCTTGGACCGTATCACGGGTCAACCGGGTCACTTAATCTTGATTTGACCCGGTTCTTCCTAGTAATGCTAAGAAAATTTTATTGGTTTGTAGAATTATAAAACTTAGATAGATTCATCTAATATAGTAGGCGTTTAATAGTTATGAGACATAGTACTTCAATTGAAATTTCTTTGGTATCGCTGGTCACAGTATACTTACTTACCGGGTCATCCGGGTCACCGGGTCTGAGCTTACTGGGTCAACCGGGTCACCGGGTCGTGAAATCATGACCCGTTCCAAGCCTATATTCCATAGCAACGACAAATTATGTGATTATATTTCCTTCTGCAAGAATACTCTTAAACTGTTTTAATATACTGACGTAATTAATTAATATTAATTCAGTCTTTATTTGACTTTAAAGATGCTTCTTATTTGTTTATTAGGGGTCATCAGGTGTGCGGAATTGAAATTTAGTATCCAAATTTATTTTATTTACTCTTAATGAATAATAATTAAACTTAATAAATTTAAGTTGCCATTGAAATTGTTGTTAAAATTGAGTTAAATTATAAATAATTTTATAATTATTTATACCAATTTGATAAATAGCAATATTAGCATTAATCTCAGAGATGATACAAGATAGAAACAAACTTCCAATTTATCAATTGATCCTTGTGCCACGTAACACCTCTACAAATGGGTCTTGATACCTTGAGGTGATGATGACATCGTTAAAAATATGTGTTTTCACAATTTTGTAAATTATGTAATTCGAATGGGTTGGTTGATCACCCAACACGCACATAAAAAATGCTGACTCATCACTTATTATATTCTACTGAAACTTGAATATCTCTAAAATGAAGTGAGCTAAATGGAAACTTCCACCACTCTAAGGGTCGTTGCCTTCCGAAATACCTTTCTGAAATTATTTAATACCTTCATAGTGATGATGACTTGGCGAAAAAAATCCAAAATGCAGCTGCGCCGACAGCATTTTCCTTGGAGGCACTATCAATTACCCAACAAGTAGCCACCAAAAGATAGTGCCACCAAAGGGAAATGCGTCGGCACAGCTGCAATTTTGGATTTTTTTAGTCCGTGTCGGCTATACAGACCAGAGTTTGATTTTTTGAAACTAACTTCCAAATGTTATAATAGGTAAACAAGTATGCTGATCACGAATTTCGCATTTTTTAATTTCTAATGTGAATGTTTATTGTTGTTGTTTACAGAAATATGTAACAAATTATTCAAAATTCAAAATCGACCTAGAAGTTAGCTTTCAACGGGTATTATAGGTGTACAAGTATCCTGAACACGAATTTCGCGTTTAAAAATTTATAATATGAGTTTTATTGTTTTTGTTTATCAGTGAAAATTCATAATCAACCTAGAAGTTGGCTTTCAACCGGTATTATAACTTATAAGTATATAACTATGACAAATATTACTAATTATGTAATCAATTGTTTAGTGAGGAGTAAGGCCGCGTAGCGGTCGTTAACTTGTATTGCGCAGCACAGATCTGTCGCAAAGCGACCGAGACCGAAGGGCTCGTATTAATGAAATTTTCTGGATCACTTTGTCTCTCTGAATGATTTAATCACTAAGTAATTAAAATACCTAGTATTGATAATATTGACTGTTCTCATTGACAGTATTATTTATATTTTCACTTAGTTTTTCAGTTACCGTCTTTCAATACCAAAATTGTACATTGTAGTGCTGGGCGGAATTATAGCAAAAATATAGGTTAGGGGGTAATATTAATATCCTGACATTTTTTTGGAAAAGGTGGGAACCACTGGACTAATGCATCTGGTTCATTAGAGCCTGATAAGGATTTGCTATCAAGGGGTACAATAAGTCTTGTTGAATTTGAAATCTCATCGTTGAGTTGAGATTTTTGTTCCAAAAAGCTATCAAGTTTTATATGTTTGGTCGCCTCTTGTTTTTTTAGTTCTTCCCGCAGTTGGTGCTCTTTTCTCTTTGTAGCAACTGACTTATGCATTGAACTGAATTAGTAAAATATTTAACTATTCACGAAAAGAAAAGAAAATTTTATAAGCGAAATTGTGAATTCATGAGGTAAAGAAATTTATTTCAACTTATTTGAAAAATAACCACGCTTTATTATAGTGGGGTCAAAGATTAAGATGACCAACCTCTGGCTAGTTAAGTTTTATGCCTGATTCTGATACTTTAGGATATATCTCGCGATTTGAGCTCCCATGCCGCTCTGGAAAGTTTCCCCAAACTTACCAGAGCGGCATGGGAGTTTAAATCACGAGATATATCCTAAAGTATCAGAATCAGGCATAAAACTTAACTAGCCAGAGGTTGGTCACGGAATCTTAATTTTTGACCCCACTAACACTGTCAATGTAATTATATTATGTTTTAAAATTATTAGTTGATTTCTAATTAGGACTCAAATACAACCACACTATATAGCCCAAGAAGCACCTAGGATTTTATAAAAATAGAATATATTGCATGAAGTCAATTATTCCCCTAGGGCGGCCATTTTTAAAGTCTTAGATTGCTTTAGCAGCTCATTAGTTTAGACTTTAGTTTAGAATCATCAAGTAGCTAGTTATTTCTAGAATTTACCCCGAGATTTGATTTTTTTCTTACTAGTAATAGGGATTTCCTTTATCAATTTGTATGGGGCCCCTTTAAGCCTGGGCCCCGGGCGGCCGCCCTATCCGCCCGTGCCTTAATCCGTCACTGCAAGCAACAACTCAACATTTAGGTATATATAATAATTTTTCCATATCAAATTTCCGGAACTTTGGGATTATTTTGGCAATTTCCGGAAATTTCCCGACCTTACAACACTAGTAGTAGCGCATGCGCCCGGTACTTTTAAATAGCTCTTTTATAGCCTAGATCACTTGTAAATGCAGTGGACAGTTCAATAATCGGGGCACTTTAGTTTTATCTACAAGTGTACCAACTGAATAGTGTCCACTGTAGTTTGAAATGAACTGTTGATCATTGGATATACAACAATACGTATAATATCAAGGCATTACATACAACCGTCACTTCTGATTGAAATCACTTTTAGCTAGACATCGATAGGGCAGGATATAAATAGATTAGTTGATTAGCTATAATATCAGACACACAGTATCGCATGAGATAATGTCTGCAGCAGGGCAGCAGAAGATGTCCAAGGAGGGCTGGCGGAAGCAGAAGGAGCTGGAGGAGGCCAGGAAGGCGGGGACAGCCCCGGCCGAAGTTGACGAGTCGGGGAGAGACATAAACCCTCACATCCCCCAGTACATCAAGTCAGCTCCGTGGTACGTCTCCACTGGGCAGCCCACACTCAAGCACCAGCGGCCCCAGCCTGACAAACAGCAGGTAACACCTGCACTGACTAATTACTGTGCAATACATACCTCTATTAATCTGTATGCTAGCAATTCAATGGAATAGTGGACTGGTACACGAGGGGAGTAGACAGCAGCAAGAGGAGCAATAAGTACAAGAAGGGATCCTGCGAAAACTGCGGAGCCACCACGCACGAGAAGAGACACTGCATGGAGAGGCCGCGCAAGGTGGGAGCCAGATACACCGGAGGTGACATAGCCTGCGACGAGTTCGAACAGCCGGAGCTTAATCTGGATTATGACGGGAAGAGAGACAGGTGGAATGGATTCACTGCTAAGGACTATGATAAGGTAGCCTATTCCATTAGCTAGCTTCTATATGCACATCCTATTGTAGATAGTAACAAGTTATACATGCCCAGCACAGATCTGTTCACTTATGTGCTGTAGAAATTCCTGGCACGTACACAACGGACATTCAAATGCATCTACTTTTTACCGAGTAAAGATTTATACTCTTTATTAATTAAAGTCCAATGTAGTCATTGTACATTTTTTACAGTCAACTCCCGTTTTATTGGTATCGAAATAATAATGTTTCTAAGAAAAGTACTTAGAGTCTATTATATACTCGCTTGGTACGGTACGACTAATATGAACAATCCGCTAATCCTGCTACTCAGTTATAATATGATCAGTATTAATAAGCTGGCAGTTTTAGGTATTTTCTAAGGATACGAACATTCAATCCTAGGATTCAATGATAAAATGAGTGTTTATGTTACACTTATGTGTCCAATCAGGTAATGGAGGAGCATGCACTAGTAGAGAAGGCAAAGCAGCAGCTGAAAGCAGAAACTCTGGAAACAGAACTGGCCAATAACGCTAAAGAGGAGGCTGGCGACAGCGCTGAGTGCGCAGAGAGCGGAGCGAAGAAAGAGTGCAGGAGCGAGGGCGATGGAGAGTCGGAGAACGAGGAGATGTACGCGGAGAAGATAGACATGCCCGGACAGAAGTTTGACTCTAAGCTGAGAACAACCGTTAGGAACCTACGCATTAGGGAAGACACTGCGAAGTACTTGCTAAACCTCAACCTGAACTCTGCCTACTACGACCCTAAGAGCAGGTCTATGCGGGATAATCCGTACCACAACTCAGGAAAAATTCCTTCCGAGGTTCCATTCGCGGGAGAGAACTTTGTGAGATCGTCAGGAGAGACCTCAGAGATGGCCAGAGCCCAGCTGTTCTCCTGGGAGGCGTTCGAGAGAGGAGTGGACCTACACCTGCAGGGGGAGCCCACCAAGGCAGAGCTGCTGTACAAAGAGGTGGGGTTTAATAATATTCGCTGTTACTTGCTAATTCCTGTATCATGTATTAAGTATTCTTGAATTGTTCATGTTTTAAGAATTAGTCATGTCAACTTAAGTACTCACAGTATCGATAGTTTCTGTTTCGAACTACTACTCAGGATTGGTTTTAATTAGCCAAATACTACTACTACCTCTACCTGTAGTTTTGAACATTCAGAAATTGATTATTCTTCATAGAGCATAATTCATGAATTTTGAATAATAAGGTTTACAGTCCCGATCCGGGATTGAATCCCAAAATTTGTTTTCAATCCCTAGGATCCCGAAATTTAACAAATAGTGCAGTGATGGACCTGATAAATGTATAATAGTTATATGCGTAGTAACATGGTATCAAAGTATACATGCAACCTTCAGAATTATGCTGTATCTGATTACTTAATGCTTTAATATAATCACTGATCAGGCACATTCTTCAATTGCAAGGGAAAAACTCAAAAAAAGTCCAATGTTATTTAATACAAGCTGGTATTAGTCTATCCGTAATAGGTAATCAGTGTTATATCTAGGATATTAGATTGGGGGGGGGGGAAGCTCTTAGACCATTTAATTTACTCAGTCTATTCATGAAGGTACTATTGCTACTAGTGTATTATACAGCCATTTGTAGATACGCTCCTAATCCTGGTCTGATCCAATTTTAATACGCCTAAATCTCAAATTAATGTTACGGTATAGGAGAGGATTTCAAATTTTCGAGCTCCTAAGTTCAAATTTTTCCAAAAATCATGCTCCAAAAGGAGCGTCTAGCGCTCCTGGATAATTCCTTGATTGCTACTAATGACAATATTTTGGGGAAGATTCCCCTCCACTCCCCCCCAGTAGATAGAGCCTGACAACTCCCATTCATTTATAATACATTTCCTTTACCTAGCATTAGTGATTTTTGAGTTAATGAGATAATTAACTCGCGTTGCCTTGTATGCATTATAATGAGCACATTATTCACAAAAATTCTAGGTGTATTATCAATGAATAGGAAGTGTATTATGTTACATGTGTAGGTTAATCAACGAAAAGACGCGTTTAACCACGAGATAAAGCAAGACATCCTGGACAGGTACGGGGGAGAAGAGTACCTGAAGCTACCACCGAAAGAGCTGATATACTCTCAAAACGAGAGCTACGTGGAATATTCTAGAACCGGGAGAGTGGTCAAGGGACAGGAGAGAGCACCAGTTAAGTCCAGATACGAGGAAGACCAGCTCCATAGCAACCATACTGCTGTGTGGGGATCATACTGGAAAGAAGGGAGGTGAGTTGTTCTCAGTGCATAATGTATTCAATCCTTCGGAAGCATTATGTTATTGGTACAGCAATGATATATCCGATCAATAATGTGTGTATGGTATTTGTAATATAAGTAGCTATAATTAACTGTGATGTTCTCCAAATATTGAAGCTATTGCTTTAGTAGCAAGCCTGCTCTATGTACAATGCAGTAGAACTTGGTTTGTACGTACAGTAAGTGTTAATCCAATTCCCTTTAGTAAGTGCTAATTGCACAAGCTATTATCAGACCCTTTATATAATAATTAATTTAACACACATGTATGTAGCTGGGGCTACAGCTGCTGCCACTCCCTGATTAAGTTCTCCTACTGCACAGGGGTGGCGGGACAAGATGCGGAGAGAGAGGCTGACAAGTACCTAGCCGCGGCTATTGACAGTTCAGACACTACTGCAAGCAAGTCTCTGGTAGAGTTACACAAAGAGAGAATGATTGAGAAGAAAAATAATAAGAAAAAGGTCAGTCAGGAGGAAATGGACAGAATAAGAGAGGAAAAGGTGAGTAGTTAGATAATAGGGGCCGGGAAATGGGGAGTGCATTAGCTCTTTCTCAAAATCTTGATTAGCCCTTCTGGGAAACAACGCCAATAGGGTATACATATACACTTTTTATCATTTTTTATTATATGAACCTTACTCTTTATAAGGAAATAATATAATAGACTAAACACTTTGTTAGTATACTCCCAATTTCATCTCACCAGCCAATGCTGGTCTCACCAGTGATTTAATTTAATGGTCCAGGTATACTGCAAAAAATAAAAAATACATCGGCACAGCTGCAATTTTGGATTTTTTCGCAATGTCATGAACGCCTCAAGGTGTTTCACTTATTTTTCAAGTTGTTACGGGACAAAGGAACGATTGATATATTTCAAGCTTCTTTCTATCTTATATCATCTTGAGTTTAATGCCATTCATCAATTGTGTATTTATGATATATTTTATAAATAGTTAATTATTTAGCAATGTTATCCACGGTGAGTTGAGTTAAGCCAACAAATTCCTTATTTTATATAATTTACTTTAATCCATTGTATACTAACACTACAATTAAATAGAAGCCAGCTCGAATTCACAAGTTAAATCTATATAATTATCGCAAGTTGAAACAATAGAATTAGATTTAACAGTTTTACTGAAACTGAAGTGTGAGTAAACAAAGAAATTTAAATCCCCATTTATGGCATGAATTAAACCCTTTATTAAAAAATTTCTTCTCCCATCAGACGCAGAATTTTATGATGAATCCAATGGTAAAATAAAAATTTGCTGTTTAGTATGACATTCTTTGAGTTATGGACCAGACAGATTTGGAAAGGTGTCAAAAGGTGTCCAAAATTTGTTAAACAAAAATTTTAACCACAGGTGCAAATTAAACGGTAATTCTTCACCTACATGCCAAGTTTCAGCCCTCTATGTACAGAGGTGTCAGGTGTGGCCAGGGCACCGTCCACGGAGAAAGAATAATAATAATAAAATCCAAAATTGCAGCTGTGCCGACATGCTCCTTTGGTGGTACTATATTTTGGTGGTGGTTTATTGATAGTGCCTCCAAAGGAACATATTGTCGGCACAGCTGCAATTTTGGATTCTTTTCGCCATGTCATCAACGCCTCATGGTGTCAAGAACCATTCGTTAATTGGTGCGAGCCACAAGGAAAGGTAGATAAATTTGAAGTTTGTTTCTATCATAAACCATGTTGAGTTTAATGCCGATCATTCATTATGTATTCATAATAAATTATATTATTACTGTGCCGACTATACTTTAGTATAGTGGCCCAGTATTGAAATGACTGCCTTTATTATTATTACTGTGCCGACTATACTATGGTATAGTGGCCCAGTTCTAATCTTACTGCCTTGGTTATTACTGTGCCGACTATACTATAGTATAGTGGCCCAGTATTGAAATCACTGCCTTTATTACTGTGCCGACTATAGTATAGTATAGTGGCCCAGTATTGGAATCACTGCCTTTATTATTATTATTTTTACTGTGCCGACTATACTATAGTATAGTGGCCCAGTATTGGAATCACTGCCTTTATTATTATTATTACTGTGCCGACTATACTATAGTATAGTGGCCCAGTATTGGAATCACTGCCTTTATTTTTATTTTTACTGTGCCGACTATACTATAGTATAGTGGCCCAGTATTAGAATCACTGCCTTTATTATTTTTACTGTGCCGACTATACTATAGTATAGTGGCCCAGTTCTAATCTTACTGCCTTTAATAATATTATTATTACTGTGCCGACTATACTATAGTATAGTGGCCCAGTATTGGAATCACTGCCTTTATTATTTTTACTGTGCCGACTATACTATAGTATAGTGGCCCAGTATTGATCTTACTGCCTTTAATATTTTACTGTGCCGACTATACTATAGTATAGTGGCCCAGTATTGGAATCACTGCCTTTATTATTTTTATTATTTTTACTGTGCCGACTATACTATAGTATAGTGGCCCAGTATTGGAATCACTGCCTTTATTATTTTTACTGTGCCGACTATACTATAGTATAGTGGCCCAGTTCTAATCTTACTGCCTTTAATATTATTATTATTATTATTTTTTACTGTGCCGACTATACTATAGTATAGTGGCCCAGTTCTAATCTTACTGCCTTTATTTTTACTGTGCCGACTATACTATAGTATATTATTTTTATTTTTATTATTTTTATTTCTCCGTAGCAGGTGCCCTGGCCACACCTGTATACATTGAGGGCAGAAACTTGGCATGTAGTTGCGGAGGGACCGTTTAATTTGCACCTGGGGTTACGATTTTTGATTACCCAATTTTTGACACATCTTTGACACCTTTCAAAATTTGTCTGGCCCATAGCTCAAAATATGTTTTAATAAACCCCCAAATTTTATTACATATTTGGATTCACCATAAAATTCTGCGTCTGATGGGAGAAGAAAATTTGTTAAAATTGGTTTAATTTCTGCCATAAATGGGGGTTGAAATTCCTTTGTTTACTCAACACTTCAATTTCAATAAAACTGTGAAATCTAATTCCATTGTTTCAACTTGTAATAATTATATTGATTTAACTTGTTAAATCTTTCACTATTGTTTCAACTTGCGATAATTAAATTGATTCAACTTATAAATTCCAGCTGGCTTCTATTTAATTCTAGTATTACTATACAATGGGTTAAATATAATATAATAATATAAGGAAATTGTGGACTAAACTCAAATCACCGTGGATAACATTGCTAAAATATATAACTAATAATATAATTTATTATCAATACATAATGAATGAATGGCATTAAACTCTAGATGGTTTATGATATAAACAAACTTCAAATTCAACAATCGTTCCTTGTGACTCCGACCACTTAACAAATGGTTCTTCACACCTTGGGCGTTGATGACTTGGCGAAAAAAATCCAAAATTGCAGCCTGCGCCCGACAGCATGTTCCTTTGGAGGCACTATCAATAAACCACCAACAAAATATAGTGTTCCGAAGGAACATGCGTCGGCACAGCTGCAATTTTGGATTTTGTATATTATTATTATTCCGTAGACGGTGCCCTGGTTTTTTCTCCGTAGACGGTGCCCTGGCCAGAGCTTTGGAGTTGATGGGCTAAAACTTGGCATGTAGGTGCGATTGGACCGTCTAATTTGCACCTGGGGTTACGATTTTTGATCAACAAATTTTGGACACATTTTTGACACCTTTCAAAATTTGTCTGGTCCATAACTAAAAAAATCCAAAATTGCAGACTGTGCCGACCATGTTCCTTTGGTGGCACTATATTTTGTTGTTTGTTTATTGATAGTGCCTCCAAAGGAACATGCTATCGGCACAGTCTGCAATTTTGGATTTTTTTTCGCCCAGTCATCAACGCCTCAAGGTGTCAAAAACCATTTGTTAATTGGTCCGAGTCACAAGGAATGGTAGATAAATTTGAAGTTTGTTTCTATCGTAAACCATCTATAGTTTACTGCCATTCATTCATTATACTATATCGATAATAAATTATATTATTAGTTATTTATTTTAGCAATGTTATCCACGGTTAAGTTTAATTAAGTCAACAAATTCCTTATATTATAATATTTTATTTAATCCATTGTATAGTAATACTACAATTAAATAGAAGCCAGCTGGAATTTATAAGTTAAATCAATATAATTATCGCAAGTTGAATCACTAGAGTAGGATTTAACAAGTTAAATCAATATAATTATTACAAGTTGAAACAATGGAATTAGATTTCACAGTTTTACTGAAATTGAAGTGTGAGTAAACAAAGAAATTTCAACCCCAATTTATGGCAGAAATTGACCCCTTTATTGAAATATTTTTTTTCCCATCAGACGCAGAATTTTATGGCGAATCCAAATGTGAAATAAAATTTGCGGGTTTAGTAAAACAATTTTTGAGTTATGGACCAGACAAAATTTAAAAGGTGTTAAAGATGTGTCAAAAATTTGTTAATAAAAAATCGTAACCCCAGGTGCAAATTAGACGGTCCCATCGCACCTACATGCCAAGTTTCAGCCCATCAACTCTAAAGCTCTGGCCAGGGCACCGTCTACGGAGAAAAAAATAATAATAATAATAAAGGCAGTGATTCCAATACTGGGCCACTATACTATAGTATAGTCGGCACAGTAAAAAGATGTTTTACTAAACCCCCAAATTTTATTTCATATTTTGATTCACCATAAAATTCTGCGTCTGATGGGAGAATAAATTTTTCAATAAAGGGGTCAATTTCTGCCATAAATGGGGGTTGAAATTTCTTTGTTTACTCACACTTCAATTGCAGTAAAGTGTTAAATCTAATTCTATTGTTTCAACTTGTAATAATTATATTGATTTAACTTGTTAAATCCTACTCTAGTGATTCAACTTGCGATAATTATATTGATTTAACTTGTTAAATCCTACTCTAGTGATTCAACTTGCGATAATTATATTGATTTAATTTATAAATTCCAGCTGGCTTCTATTTAATTCTACCATTACTATACAATGGATTAAATTAAATTAATTTATATAAGGAATTTGTTGACTTTACTCAACTCACCGTGGATAACATTGCTAAAATAAATAACTAATAAGTTAATTTATTATCAATAAGTAATGAATGGCATTAAACTAAAGATGGTTTATGATAGAACCGTTAACATTTTACATTCCACAACAACGACAGATTAAGTGATTATATTTATTTCGCGAGAATATTCTTGCACAATTCTTGTACTGACGTAATTTATTATAATTAATTCCTTTTGTATTGAACTTATAGACGGTTCCAATTGGATTATTGGGGTTATCGAGTGCGCTGAATTCAAATATGATAGTGAAATTCGATTTAAATTAATAATAAGTGCAAATAATTGAACTTAATTTATTTTGCTGTACATAATTATGGTGTTAAATTATTAATTTATTAATTAAAAATTTATATTGATTAGCTAAATTTCATTAATCTCAGAGATGATACAAGATAGAAACAAACTTTAAATTTATCAATTGGCCTGTTGTATGACGGTTTACTTACCATGACAGTTTACTTACCTCTATTACTATAACAATAATTAACCATGGATACTTTTTATCCATGACGGTTTACTTACCGTCTTTGCAATGGCTTCACACTTTATACTTCCTATTACGCATCTGCACTTATAAGGATTCACATCTCAAATTCTAATTGGAAAATGTCATTATGGCCCAAAATATCTATTGCTAATATGGAAATTATTAAATGCTATGTTGATGCATTGTCAAATTATGAAATTTTAATTAGAATTTGAGGTGTGAATCCTTATAAGTGCAGATGTGTAATAGGAAGTACAAAGTGCGAAGCCATAGCAAAGACGGTAAGTAAACCGTCATGGATAGAAAGTATCCATGGTTAATTATTGTTATAGTAATAAAGGTAAGTAAACTGTCATGGTAAGTAAACTGTCATACAACAGGTCCTTATGGCACGTACCACCTATACAAGTGGGTCTTGACACCTTGAGGTGATGATGACATCGTCAAAAAAATGTATTTTTACAATTTTGTGAATTATATATACCGAATGGGTTGGTTGGAGTTGGGTGAATACCCAACACGCACTTTAAAAATGCTGAGTCATCACAGATAATATTCTACTGAAACTTGAATATCTCTCAAATGAAGTGAGCTAAATGGAAACTTCCACCACTCTAAGGGTCGTTGCCTACTGAAACACCTTTCTGTAATAATTTAACACCTTCATAGTGATGATGACATGGCAAAAAAATCCAAAATTGCAGCAGTGCTGACAGCATGTTCCTTTGGAGGCACTATCAATAAACCACCACCAAAATATAGTGCCACCAAAGGAACTTGCGTCGGCACAGCTGCAATTTTGGATTTTTTGTTTTCTCCGTAGACGGTGCCCTGGCCAGAGCTTTATAGTTGATGGGCTGAAACTTGGCATGTAGTTGCGGAGGGACCGTCTAATTTGCACCTGGGGTCACGATTTTTGATTAAGAAATTTTTGACACATCTTTAACACCTTTCAAATTTTGTCTGGTCCATAACTCAAAAATTGTTTTACTAAACCCCCAAATTTTATTTCATATTTGGATTCACCATAAAATTTTGCGTTTGATGGGATAAGAAAACTTTTAATAAAGAGTTTTATTTCTGCCATAAATGGGGGTTGAAATTTCTTTGTTTACTCACACTTCAATTTCAGTAAAACTGTGAAATCTAATTCCATTGTTTCAACTTGTAATAATTATATTGATTTAACTTGTTAAATCTTTCACTATTGTTTTAACTTGCGATAATTAAATTGATTCAACTTATAAATTCCAGCTGGCTTCTATTTAATTGTAGCATTACTATACAATGGATTAAATTAAATTAATTTATATAAGGAATTTGTTGACTTTACTCAACTCACCGTGGATAACATTGCTAAAATAAATAACTAATAATTTAATTTATTATCAATAAGTAATGAATGAATGGCATTAAACTAAAGATGGTTTATGATAGAACCGTTAAAATTTTACATTCCACAACAACGACAGATTAAGTGATTATATTTATTTCGGCGAGAATATTCTTTTTGCACAATTAATGTACTGACGTAATTTATTATAATTAATTCCTTTTGTATTTAACTTATAGAATTTTCCAATTGGATTATTGGGGTTATCGAGTGCGCTGAATTCAAATATGATAGTGAAATTCGATTTAAATTAATAATAATTGCAAATAATTGAACTTAATTTATTTTGCTGTACATAATAATGTTGTTAAATTATTAATTTATTAATTAAATATTTATACTAATTAGCTAAATTTCATTAATCTCAGAGATGATACAAGATAGAAACAAACTTTCAATTTATCAATTGGTCCTTATGCCACGTACCACCTATACAAGTGGGTCTTGACACCATGAGGTGATGATGACATCGTCAAAAAAATGTATTTTTACAATTTTGTGAATTAAATAATTCGCATGGGTTGGTTGGAGTTGGGTGAATACCCAACACGGACTTTAAAAATGCTGAGTCATCACAGATTATATTCTACTGAAACTTGAATATCTCTCAAATGAAGTGAGCCAAATGGAAACTTCCACCACTCTAAGGGTCGTTGCCTACTGAAACACCTTTCTGTAATAATTATTTAACACCTTCATAGTGATGATGACTAGGCGAAAAAAAATCCAAAATTGCAGCTTGTGCCGACAGCATGTTCCTTTGGAGGCACTATCAATAAACCACCACCAAAATATAGTGCCACCTAAGGACATGCGTCGGCACAGGGTGCATTTTTGGATTTTATTATTATTATTATTTCTCCGTAGCAGGTGCCCTGGCCACACCTGTATACATAGAGGGCTGAAACTTGGCATGTAGATTCGGAGTCGACGTCTAATTTGCACCTGGGGTTACGATTTTGTATTAACAAATTTTTGACACATCTTTAACACCTTTCAAACTTTGTCTGGTCCATAACTCAAAAAATGTTTTACTAAACCCCAAAATTTTATTTCATCATTTGGATTCGCCATAAAATTCTGCGTCTGATGGGAGAAGAAATTTTTCAATAAAGGGGTCAATTTCTGCCATAAATGGGGGTTGAAATTTCTTTGTTTACTGACACTTCAATTTCAGTAAAGTGTTAAATCTAATTCTATTGTTTCAACTTGTAATAATTATATTGATTTAACTTGTTAAATCCTACTCTAGTGATTCAACTTGCGATAATTATATTGATTTAACTTATAAATTCCAGCTGGCTTCTATTTAATTTTAGTATTACTATACAATTGATTAAATTAAATAATATAATATAGGGAATTTGTTGACTCAACTCAACCAACCATGGATAACATTGCTAAAATAAATAACTAATAATATAATTTATTATCAATACATAATGAATGAATGGCATTAAACTAAAGATGGTTTATGATAGAACCGTTAAGATTTTACATTCCACAACAACGACAGATTAAGTGATTATATTTATTTCGGCGAGAATATTCTTGCACAATTAATGACTGACTTAATTAATTATAATCAATTCATTTTGTATTTAACTTATAGACGGTTCCAAATAGATTATTGGGGTTATCGAGTGCGTGGAATTAAAATATTATAGTGAAATTCAATTTAAATTAATAATAATTGCAAATAATTGAACTTAATCTATTTTGCTGTATATAATAATGGTGTTAAATAATAAATAAATAAATTAAATATTTATACTAATTAGATAAATTTCATTAATCTCAGAGATGATACAAGATAGAAACAAACTTTCAATTTATCAATTGGTCCTTATGCCAGGTACCACCTATACAAGTGGGTCTTGACACCTTGAGGTGATTATGACATCGTCAAAAAAATGTATTTTTACAATTTTGTTAATTCGATATTTAAAATGGGTTAGTTGATGTTGGGTGATGACCCAACACACACATAAAAAATGCTGAGTCATCAGCTATTATATTCTACTCAAACTTGAATATCTCTAAAATTATATGAACTAAATGGAAACTTCCACCACTCTAAGGGTCGATGCCTTCTGTAACACCTTTTTGAAATAATTTAACACCTTCATAGTGATGATGACATGGCGAAAAAAAAATGCAAAATTGCAGCCTGCGCCGACAGCATGTTCTTTTGGAGGCACTATAAATAAACAACCAACAAAATATAGTGCCTCCAAAGGAACATGCGTCGGCACAGGCTGCAATTTTGGATTTTATTATTATTGTTATTTCTCCGTAGCAGGTGCCCTGGCCACACCTGTATACATTGAGGGCTGAAAATTGGCATGTAGTTGCGGAGGGACCGTCTAATTTGCACCTGGGGTTACGAATTTTTGTTAAGAAATTTTTGACACATCTTTAACACCTTTCAAAATTTGTCTGGTCCATAACTCAAAATATGTTTTAATAACCCCAAAATTTTATTTCATATTTAGATTCATCTTAAAATTCTGCGTCTGATGGGAGAATAAAATTTTTATATATTGGTTTAATTTCTGCCATAAATGGGAGTTGAAATTCCTTTGTTTACTCAACACTTCAATTTCAATAAAACTGTGAAATCTAATACCATTGTTTCAACTTGTAATAATTATATTGATTTAACTTGTTAAATCTTTCACTATTGTTTCAACTTGCGATAATTAAATTGATTCAACTTATAAATTCCACTTGGCTTCTATTTAATTGTAGTATTACTATACAATGGATTAAATAAAATATAATAATATATGGAATTTGTTGACTGAACTCAAATCACCGTGGATAACATTGCTAAAATAAATAACTAATAATATAATTTATTATCAATACATATTGAATGAATGGCATTAAACTCAAGATGGTTTATGATAGAAACAAAATTTATCTACCGTTCCTTGGACTCGGACCAAATAACATATGGTTCTTCACACCTTGGGCGTTGATGACTTGGCGAAAAAAAATCCAAAATTGCAGCCTGTGCCGACAGCATGTTCCTTTGGAGGCACTATCAATAAACCACCACAAAAATATAGTGCCACCAAAGGAACATGCGTCGGCACAGGCTGCAATTTTGGATTTTTTTTTACTGTGCCGACTATACTATAGTATAGTGGCCCAGTATTGGTCTTAGTGCTTTGGTTGGTAATTATTATTATTACTGTGCCGACTATACTATAGTATAGTGGCCCAGTTCTAATCTCAGTGCCTTGGTTAGTTATTATTATTACTGTGCCGACTATACTATAGTATAGTGGCCCAGTTCTTATCTTACTGCCTTGGTTATTATTATTATTTTCCTTCCGTATCCCCTCCACAGAACAGAGTTATATAACTAAGAGCCCAAATTTTCAGGATATGTGTCTCATAGGTCACAAATGTGCACCTGCGGTCACGTTTTTTTAATCACATTTTTTGGCAACATTTTTGCACCTGTTTAATGCTAGAAAAAGAACAATAAATAGTCCGCGAATAACAAATTTATATGCATTCGATAGATAATTAAATTCTACACCTTTTCACAGTGCACGAATTTTTAATTTGGGTTTCGTTAGTGCCAGAATAGAGTTGCAAATTTCCTTTGTTTACTAACACTTCAGTTCAATTGAAAGTGTTAAAGCTAATTCTATTGTTTCAACTTGTGATTATTGTATTTAGGGCTGAAACGAATATTCGAAATGTAACGAACGAACCTTTTTCTAAACGAACGAATATTCGAATATTCGTTCGTTTGGATGACTAAGCATTAAATCAATTTCTAGAGACAAAATACATTGGAAAATAGGTTTTTGATAATGTTACAATGGTATAATAATAGTTACGAAGTGTATTATACACAAGTTAACTAATAATCAGCTAGTTTAAGTGGGAATTTATATTTACGATATCTCTAAGCTATACAAAAGTCTTGTTGTTGTCCAAAATTAGTCAACGAATATCCGTTTCAATCTAGTATTCGTCCAAACGAATATTCGTTTCGTAACGAATATTCGTTCAATCATTTCGAACGAATATTCGAATATTCGGTATATTCGTTTCAGCCCTAATTGTATTGATTCAACTTGTGAGATCGAGTAGGCTTCTATTTTCTAATTGAAAACTAAGATTCTACATTCCATAACAACGACAGATTATGTGATTATATTTATTTCTGCTTCGAATATTCGTGCACAATGGATACATGACAAATTTAATTCTAATTAATTCGCTCTGTGTTTAACTTATAGAGATGGTTCCAAATAGATTAGTGGGGTTATCGAGTACGCTGAATTCAAATATGATAGTGAAATTCAATTTAGATTAATAATACTTACAAATAATTGAACTTAATTTATTTTGATGACCATAATATTGGTGTTAAATTATTAATAGATTAATTAAATATTATACTAATTATCTAAATTTCATTAATCTCAGAAATGATATAAGATGGGAACAAACTTCCAATTTATCAATTGATCCTTATGCCACGTAACACCTCTACCAATGGGTCTTGACACCTTGAAGTGATGATGACATCGTCAAAAAAATGTGTTTTTACAATTTTGTTAATTCGATATTTAAAATGGGTTAGTTGATGTTGAGTGATGACCCAACACTCACATAAAAAATGCTGAGTCATCAGCTATTATATTCTACTCAAACTTGAATATCTCTAAAATGAAGTGAGCTAAATGGAAACTTCCACCACTCTAAGGGTCGATGCCTTCTGAAACACCTTTTTGGAATAATTTAACACATTCATAGTGATGATGACATGGCGAAAAAAAATAATCCAAAATTGCAGCCAGTGCCGACAGCATGTTCCTTTGGAGGCACTATCAATAAACCACCACCAAAATATAGTGCCACCAAAGGAACATGCGTCGGCACAGGCTGCAATTTTGGATTTTATTAGTCCGTAGCCTCTCCCCAGTACAGAGTATAATTAACTAAGAGCCCAAATTTTCAGGATAGGTGTCTCATGGGTTACAGATGTGCACCTGGGGTCACGATTTTTTATTACATTTTTTTGGACACATTTTTACACCTGTTTAATATTTGAAAAAGAACAATAAATAGTGCGGGAATATTTAATTTATATGCATTCGATAGAGAATTAAATTCTACACCTTTTCACAGTGCACGAATTTTTAAATTGTGTTTCGTTTGTGCCACAATTGAGTTGCAAGTTTCCTTTGTTTACTAACACTTCAGTTCAATTGAAAGTGTTAAATCTAATTCTATTGTTTCAACTCGTTATTATATATTGATTCAACTTGTGAGATCGAGTAGGCTTCAATTTTCCAATTGAAAAAAAATGATTAAATATTTCACAACGACAGATTATGTGATTATATTTACTTCTGCGAGAATATTATTGCACTGTTAATATACTGACGTAATTAATTATAATTAATTCAGTCAGTATATTACTTATATAGATGCTTATAATTTGTTTATTAGGGGTTATCGAGAGTGCGGAAATGAAATTTGATAACCAAATTAATTAATTAATTATTCATGACAAAATAATTTAACTTAATAATTGTAAGTTGACATTGAAATTGGTGTTAAATTATAAATAATATTAATTATTATTTATACTAATTAATTAAATATCATAAATCTCAGAGATGATACAAGATAGAAACAAACTTCCAATTTATCAATTGGGCCTTATGTTACGTAACACCTATACAAGTGGGTCTTGACACCTTGAGGTGATGATGACATCGTCAAAAAAATGTGTTTTCCAATTTTGTGAATTCTATATTTCGAACGGGTTGGTTGGTGTTAGGGGATCACACAACAAGCATATAAAAAATGCTGACTCATCACTTATTATATTCTACTGAAATTGAATATCTTTTAAATGAAGTGAGCTAAAACGAAACTTCCAACTCACTAAGGGTCATTGCATTTTGAAACCCCTTTCTTAAATAATTTAACACCTTCATAGTGATGACGACTTGTCGAAAAAAAAATCCAAAATTGCAGCCTGTGCCGACAGGATGTTCCCTTGGAGGCACTATCAATAAACCACCACCAAAATATAGTGCCACCAAAGGAACATGCGTCGGCACAGGCTGCAATTTTGGATTTTTTTATTTTTTCTCCGTAGACGGTGCCTTGGCCAGAGCTTTATAGTTGATGGGCTTAAACTTGGCAAGTAGGTGCGATGGGACCGTCTAATTTGCACCTGGGGTTACGATTTTTTATTAAGAAATTTTTGACACATCTTTAACACCTTTCAAATTTTGTCTGGTCCATAACTCAAAAATTGTTTTACTAAACCCCCAATTTTTATTTCACATTTGGATTCACCATAAAATTCTGCGTCTGATGGGAGAAGAAATTTTCCAATAAAGGGGTCAATTTCTGCCATAAATGGGGGTTGAAACTTCTTTGTTGACTCACACTTCAATTTCAGTAAAGTGTTAAATCTAATTCTATTGTTTCAACTTGTAATAATTATATTGATTTAACTTGTTAAATCCTACTCTAGTGATTCAACCTGCGATAATTATATTGATTTAACTTATAAATTCCAGCTGGCTTCTATTTAATTGTAGTATTACTATACAATTGATTAAATAAAATAATATAATATAAGGAATTTGTTGACTCAACTCAACCAACTATGGATAACATTGCTAAAATAAATAACTAATAATATAATTTATTATCAATACATAATGAATGAATGGCATTAAACTCTTGATGGTTTATGATAGAAACTAACTTTCAAATTAATCTACCATTCCTTGTGACTCGGACCAATTAACAAATGATTCTTGAAACCTTGAGGCGTTGATGACTTGGCGAAACAAAATCAAAAATTGCAGCCTGTGCCGACAGCATGAACCTTTTGAGGCACTATCAATAAACCACAAACAAAATATAGTGCCACCAAAGAAACATGCGTCGGCACAGGCTGCAATTTTGGATTATTTTTTTTTTTTCTCCGTAGACGGTGCACTGGCCAGAGCTTTATAGTTGATGGGCTGAAACTTGGCATGTAGGTGCGATGGGACCGTCTAATTTGCACCTGGGTTACGATTTTTGATTACCAAATTTTTGCCACATCTTTAACACCTTTCAAAATTTGTCTGGTCCATAACTCAAAAAATATTACTAAACCCCCAAATTTTATTTCACATTTGGATTCACCATAAAATTCTGCGTCTGATGGGAGAAGAAAACTTTTACAAAGAGTTTTATTTCTGCCATAAATGGGGGTTGAAATTTCTTTGTTTACTCACACTTCAATTTCAGTAAAACTGTGAAATCTAATTCCATTGTTTCAACTTGTAATAATTATATTGATTTAACTTGTTAAATCCTACTCTATTGTTTCAACTTTGCTCTAATTATATTGATTTAACTTAGAAATTGCAGCTGGCTTCTATTTAATTGTAGTATTACTATTTATTGAATTAAAACAAATTAAATTTAATACGAAATTTGTTGACTTAATTCAACTCAACCGTGGATCACATTGCTAAAATAAATAACAAATAATATAATTTATTATCAATACATAATGGATTAATGGCATTAAACTCAAGATGGTTTATGATATAAATAAACTTCAAATTTATCTACCGTTCCTTGTGACTCGGACCGATTAACAAATGGTTCTTGACTCCTTGAGGCGTTGATTACTTGGCGAAAAAAAATCCAAAATTGCTGCCTGCGCCGACAGCATGTACCTTTGGAGGCACTATCAATAAACCACCAACAAAATATAGTGCCACCAAAGGAACATGCCTCGGCACAGGCTGCAATTTTGGATTTTATTATTATTATTATTATTATTTTCTCCGTATACGGTGCCCTGGCCAGAGCTTTATAGTTGATGGGCTTAAACTTGGCATGTAGGTGCGGAGTGCCCTTCTAATTTGCACCTGGGGTTACGATTTTTGATTAACAAATTTTGGACACATCTTTAACACCTTTCAATATTTGTCTGGTCCATAACTCAAAAGATGTTTTATTAAACCCCCAATTTTTATTTCATATTTGGATTCACCATAAAATTCAGCGTCTGATGGGAGAAGAAACTTTTCAATAAAGTGTTTGATTTCTGCCATAAATGGTGGTTGAAATTTCTTTGTTTTCTCACACTTCAATTTCAGTAAAACTGTGAGACTTGCGATAATTAAATTGATTCAACTTATAAATTCCAGCTGGCTTCTATTTAATTGTAGCATTACTATACAATGGATTAAATTAAATTAATTTATATATGGAATTTTGTTGACTTTACTCAACTCACCGTGGATAACATTGCTAAAATAAATAACTAATAATTTAATTTTTATCAATTAGTAATGAATGAATGGCATTAAACTAAAGATGGTTTATGATAGAACCGTTAAGATTTTGCATTCCACAACAACGACAGATTAAGTGATTATATTTATTTCGGCGAGAATATTCTTGCACAATTAATGTACTGACGTAATTAATTATAATTAATTCCTTTTGTATTTAACTTATAGAAGTTTCCAATTGGATTATTGCGGTTATCGAGTGCGCTGAATTCAAATATGATAGTGAAATTCGATTTAAATTAATAATAAGTGCAAATAATTGAACTTTATTTATTTTGCTGTACATAATAATGGTGTTAAATTATTAATTTATTAATTAAATATTTATACTAATTAGCTAAATTTCATTAATCTCATAGATGATAGAAGATAGAAACAAACTTTCAATTTATCAATTGGTCCTTATGCCACGTACCACCTATACAAGTGGGTCTTGACACCTTGAGGTGATGATGACATCGTCAAAAAAATGTATTTTTACAATTTTGTGAATTCTATATTTCGAACGGGTTGAGTTGGTTGGAGTTGGGTAAACACCCAACACGCACTTAAAAAATGCTGAGTCATCACAGATTATTTTCCACTGAAACTTGAATATCTCTCAAATGAAGTGAGCTAAATGCAAACTTCCAACTCATTAAGGGTCGTTGCCTTTTGAAACACCTTTCTGAAATAATTCTACACCTTCATAGTGATGATGACTTGGCGAAAAAAAATCCAAAATTGCAGCCTGCGCCGACATCATGTTCCTTTGGAGGCACTATCAATAAACCACCAACAAAATATAGTGCCACCAAGGAACATGCGTCGGCACAGGCTGCAATTTTGGATTTATATTATTATTATTATTATTCTTCCGTAGCCACTCCACAGAACAGAGTTTAATTAACTAAGAGCCCAAATTTCAGGATATGTGTATCATGGGTTACAGATGTGCACCTGGGGTTACGATATTGTATTAACTAATTTTGGACACATCTTTGACACCTTTCAAAATTTGTCTGATCCATAACTCAAAAGATGTTTTACTAAACCCCAAAATTTTATTTCATATTTGGATTCACCATAAAATTCTGCGTCTGATGGGTGAAGAAAATTTTCAATAAATGGTTTAATTTCTGCCATAAATGGGGGTTGAAATTTCTTTGTTTACTCACACTTCAATTTCAGTAAAAGTGTTAAATCTAATTCCATTGTTTCAACTTGTAATAATTAATTATATTGATTTAACTTGTTAAATCCTACTCTAGTGATTCAACTTGCGATAATTAAATTGATTAACTTATAAATTCCAGCTGGCTTCTATTTATTGTAGTATTACGATACAATGGATTAAATAAAATATAATAATACGTGTATAAGGAATTTGTTGACTCCACTCATTCACCGTGGATAACATTGCGAAAATAAATACCTAATAATTAATTTATTATCAATAAGTATTGAATGAATTGGATTAAACTAAAGATTGTTTATGATAGAACCGTTAAGATTTTACATTCCACAACAACGACAGATTAAGTGATTATATATATTTCGGCGAGAATATTCTTGCACAATTAATGTACTGAAGTAATTAATTATAATTAATACCTTTTGTATTTAACTTATAGAGGTTCCAATTGGATTATTGGGGTTATCGCGTGCGTGGAATTCATAAATTATAGTGAAATTCAATTTAAATTACTAATAATTGCAAATAGTTGAACTTAATTTATTTTGCTGGATATAATAATGGAGTATAATAATTAATAAATTAATTAAATATTTATACTAATTGGCTAAATTTCATTAATCTCAGAGATGATTCAAGATAGAAACAAACTTTCAATTTATCAATTGGTCCTTATGCCAGGTACCACCTATACAAGTGGGTCTTGACACCTTGAGGTGGTTATGACATCGTCAAAAAAATGTATTTTACAATTTTGTGAATTACATAATTCGCATGTGTTGGTTGGAGTTGGGTGAATACCCAACACGCACCTAAAAAATGCTGACTCAGCACATATTATATTCTACTGAAACTTGAATATCTCTCAAATGAAGTGAGAAAGATGGAAACTTCTACCACTCTAAGGGTCGTAGCCTTCTGAAACACCTTTCTGAAATAATTTAACACCTTTATAGTGATGATGACTTGGCGAAAAAAAATCCAAAATTGCAGCCTGTGCCGACAGCATGTTCCATTGGAGGCACTATCAATAAACCAACAACAAAATATAGTGCCACCAAAGGAACATGCGTCGGCACAGGCTGCAATTTTGTTATTGTTGTTGTTGTTACTGTGCCGACTATACTATAGTATAGTGGCCCAGTATTGGTCTTAGTGCTTTGGTTGGTAATTATTATCCTTCCGTATCCTCTCCACAGAACAGAGTTTTATTAACTAAGAGCCCAAATTTTCAGGATATGTGTCTCATGGGTTACAGATGTGCACCTGGGGTCAGGATTTTTGATTACATTTTTTTGGCCACATTTTTGCACCTGTTTAATGCTAGAAAAAGAACAATAAATAGTCCGCGAATAAATAATTTATATGCATTCGATAGATAATTAAATTCTACACCTTTTCACAGTGCACGAATTTTTTAATTGGGTTTCGTTAGTGCCAGAATAGAGTTACAAATTTCCTTTGTTTACTAACACTGAGTTCAATTGAAAGTGTTAAAGCTAATTCTATTGTTTCAACTTGTGATTATTGTATTGATTCAACTTGTGAGATCGAGTAGGCTTCTATTTTCTAATTGAAAACTAAGATTTTACATTCCATAACAACGACAGATTATGTGATTATATTTACTTCTCCGTGAATATTCTTACACAATGGATACATCACATAATTAATTCTAATTAATTCGCTCTGTGTTTAACTTATAGAGACGGTTCCAATTAGATTATTGGGGTTATCGAGTGCGCTGAATTCAAATATTATAATGAAATTAAATTAAAATTAATAATAATTGCAAATAATTGAACTTCATTTATTTTGTTGTACCATAGATGACTCAATATAAGGATTAACCATTGACCTTGATAACCCAACCAGGGATAAGTTCGAAGGCCATTTTATTATCAAACCACAAGAAAGTTATGTAATTTATATTTAATATCTACCCATTAGTATTAATAACGCTAGTAGCTTGAAATACTAATACTTAGAATTGTTTATATTGGATTTAATTTACGTAGTAGAAGTGAAATTGCTAGACATTTATTTGTTTTTATTGAATTAGTGTTACTGATTTATATCTTATCTTCAATCATCTGTAATTAGCATACTAAATTGGAGCTCTGCCTACTTCTATGCCTAACAAATGTTCAGCTCCTGCCTGTAAAGGGAACTACAGTTCGACTGATGTGCACGTAACCGTGTTCAAACTCCCCAATGAACCGCCTGAACTGAGACAGAAATGGATTAGTGCGCTATATCTAGAAGATATTCACCCAAACACATTTGTATGTGAGAAGCATTTTCGTGATGAAGACATCTGTCGTTATTATTCTGTACCTTCTGGGCCTAGTGGATCCATTCAACAAATTCCTCGAAAAGTACCAGTGCTTCTTAAAGGCGCCATTCCTTGTATCTTACCTGGATGTCCTAAGTATCTTTCAATACCCTCATCGTCTACGTCGAGTAAACGTTTGAAAATGGACTCGAAAGAAGCTCAGTTTTTTGTTCAGGCAATTCAAGAGAGCCAGCAAACTGCTGAAGTTGCTCAGGAGAGGTTTAGTATAGATACTTTAGACGTATTAAAGGAAAAGCTTAATCTCAATTCTCTCAACAACTGGTTACTTTGGTCTACCTGTGATAATTTTGTTCATTTCATACTTCCACATATAGAAAATTCTAAGATCACAATCCAAGCCAGCCTAACAATTAATTCTCATTTGGGAACCAAAGCTTTTTGCCATAACCAACCTACCCCCCTATCCATCAAATGCTTGACAGATGTACGCCAAATTGAAGTCCTTCTCAGTGAATGTTACTCATACCTAAATGATGATCATCACACAGATATAGTGCAACATCACATTGATTCAGCGAAAAGCACATTATCAAGGCAATGGATAATATTGAGAAATTTAGTCTTGATGACACAGAATCAGAGTTAAAAGAGAAAGTTAGCGTTTCTACTTATCTCCCTCGACTCCAATTTATTTTATGTCAGATCGAGAATGCCACAGTCGCAAAGAATAGGCGAAGATACAATTTCCTAACGCAGGTATGCCAATTAATTAGTTTTTTTAACGATTTAATTGAGCACAAATATATTATAAACACGTGTTTACCGCAAACTTTGAACATTATATAATTGTATATTCACTACTTCCTTATGACATTGTTATTGATTTTTTTTACATCTACACTCAACTCCTATTATAACCAAGCCTGATATTCTGAAATACCTGGTTATATCGAAGTTGTCTCGAAGAGCCGAAAACTATTTTTGAATAAAATGCTCTCAACCAATTTGGATATACACGTAAATATTGAAATTCTTTTGTATATAATAAAATAATGGGGGGGGGGGTGGGGTCCTTGAGCTTCAGCATAGAGGAGTTGACTGTTGTAGTGATCATCCAGTTCTGAATTTACTTTATAGTTTATTTTAGATATTATCGCTCAAGGCTCATATTTATTCTCGCGCATGCTATAATTATTTACAGTCCCTTGACTGTCTATCTCTTCCACATTTTAACACACTAGAGAGATTATACCATCCTATTGGACTACAGAGCGAATACTTTCTTTTCTTGAAAAACGTGGCTTGTGAATTCTCAACTCAACAAAAGAATGTAATTATTCAAATAGATGAAGTCCATGTCAAATCCGATATAACTTATAAAGGAGGCAAAATTATTGCACCTTCTTTGGACACAGAAGATCCTATACGGACGGTTTTAGCAATTATGGTGTCAAGTCTGCACAAAAAATGGTCATCGATTGTTCGCCTAGTTCCCCTAGCATCTATCCAAGCAATGAATTTATATCTTACTATCAAATCTGTAATTTGCGACGTTGAAAAATGCGGTCTCTATGTCCATGTACTTTGTTCTGATAATTATCCTCAAAATGTTAAAATATATAAACAGTTTTCTCCCGATAAAAAACTCTCACTCCTATCGTTCCTCACCCGGTCGACATTACCAGGAACCTTTTCCTATTCTTTGATCCTGTTCATATTTTGAAAACTATTCGCAATAATTGGATTAATACAAAAGATTTCAACCACACTTTTGTTTTTCCTAATTTTGAAGAAATTTCTAACATCTCTACGAAATACCCTCTTACGAATTTCAAAGCTTGTTTTGAAGATGTACGATTACTTTGCAGACAAGAGCAACACTCTTTCGCCAAAATCGCACATCAATTGACAGCGAAAGCATGCTGGCCTTCAACTTTTGAGCGTCAGAATGTAAAACTTGCTCTAAAGATTTTTAGCGAGTCAACTAGCGCTGGTTTAAAAATTCAGAACAATTCGCGAATTGATAATTTTAAAACGCAATCAGCAGAATTTATCTCTATTAATGTTAACATCTGGAAAATTTTTAATGTTAGTACACCTCAGAAGGGCATCCGTTTGAAAGATGAAATTTCTAATCCTCTTGTAAATGCAGATCCTCGCTTCTTATTCTTAGAGCGAGTTGTATTTTGGCTTGAAGCTTGGGAAGCAAATTCAAAATCAAATAAATCATCCTTATCCCGCCAAACATTCACTAGTTTAAAGCATACATGTCAACAGTGCCGGATTAACCCATGGGCAACCGGGGCAACTGCCCCGGGGCCTCCACCACCAAAGTTGTACTTCATTTTCACTTGACAACTGTAGTTGTTGGCAGAGTGGATCATGGGTCAACATTGGTGACCCATGACCCATCTGACCCATCGCATTTGTGGCCCATGACCCATCGAGTGACCCATTGACCCATCAAGTAACGCATTTACCCAATGTGTTATCCATTGACCGTTTTAAATATCTATTTTTAATATCCAAACATTATGTAACACAATATATGTATGATGCTTGTCAATCAATTAATTTTTCTAGATTTATAATACTACCAAAGAAATACCCTGTAATATTCCTGGGTAAATTTATTCGTACTATAACTGGAATTCCAAATGGGATCAAAATTCCAAATGGGTCATGGGTCATGGGTCATGGGTCAGAGATCCGTGACCCATGACCGGAAGCTCGTGAGAGGTGGGGCGACCTTGTTTATGATGATAATTGTGAGGATTGCAGAGTCAAAAAACACGCCCGCGAAATTTCAGAGTATCAAAAAAATTACAGAAAAAGTGGTGCGGCCCAGGCCGCCCCAACCGCCCCTCTTCCGCCAGCCCTGCCCATGACCCATCGACCCATGGTCCACTCTGGTCGAAGGAGTTAGGGGCATCCACAACACTGGTTGCCCCAGGGCCTCCACATCTGTTAACCCGGCCCTGCATGCAAGCACTACCACATATAGTTAACCATCTAACAAATAATTGCGGATTTTCTTACGTATTAACTTCTTTTCTTCAGAATGACCCGTTAGAACATCATTTTGGACTATACAGACAGATGTCAGGTGCTAACTACCATATTTCCTACTGCCAAATTCTAGAGTCAGAGCGTAGACTCAAACTATCCAGTATACTTAAACTTTATCAAACTAGTGCAGAACAGATTTCTGTTAGGGACTTCATCAGAAAATTCTCAAATTGTCCTGATAAGTTAGTGTCTTCAACTGTTTCATCTGAAACCATAGAAGAATTGCTAAACCAACTTCCAGAATTAGAAACTATCATGTACGACTCCCAAACATTGCAAGCACTAATTTTTATGGCTGGTTATACTGTGCACAAATTTTATATGAGATCTACGAAATGTTCCACATGCCTGAATTTCCTCACAATCGACAAGGAATTTCTGTTCGAACAACTACCTGATTCAAAGTATACCTATCTGGAAATCGTTGACAGAGGATCACTCAAGTGGCCTTCAGATAGTATTATAGATGCAGTAGTTGTTTTATGGAGAATTTTTGTTACTATTGATGGAAATAACTCACTAATGACCGTATTGGTCCAAGGAGCTTCTCGACATATTTTGGTTTCTCTAGGTATTACATATATAGAAAATAATGATAGTGAAACATGGAGAAATACATGTCCCTCTTGTAGCACTGCTTATTGGGATATTTGAAGCACTTGTATTCCGTCATGGCGAATTGTTTGATATCAAACAAAGTTAAAAATTTCAATTCAGACATAGCTGCTCGTGGAGATAATTCGCGAAAGGCAAAGAAATTTACGCACAATTAAAATGTTCTATGTTATTTATTTATGTTTTACGCACGTATATATGCACTTATATTGGTAACCAATGTTTTAGAGAACCAAAAACAATCAATACGTGTATTTACTTTTACTTTCTTATATTATGAAACAGATTGAATGGCCTTCGCGCTTATCCATGGTCTTTTAATGGTTAATCCTTTTATTGAGTCATCTATGGTTGTACATAATAATGGTGTCAAATAATTAATAGATCATTTAAATATTTTAACTAATTATCTAAATTTCATTTATCTCCGAGATTATAAAAGATAGAGACAAACTTCCAGTTTATCAATTAATCCTTATGCCACGTAGCACCTCTACAAATGGGTCTTGACACTTTTAGGTGTTGATGACATCGTAAAAAAAATGTGTTTTCACAATTTTGTGAATTATATAATTCAAATGGGTCGGTTGGTATTGGGTCTGAAATGAAGTGAGCTAAAACGAAACTTCCACCACTCTAGGGGTCGATGCCTTCTGTAACACCTTTTTGAAATAATTTAACACCTTCATAGTGATGATGACATGGCGAAAAAAAATCCAAAATTGCAGCCTGTGCCGACAGCATTTTCCTTAGGAGGCACTATCAATAAACCACCACCAAAATATAGTGCCACCAAAGGAACATGCGTCGGCACAGGCTGCAATTTTGGATTTTATTATTAATTATTTTTTCTCCGTAGACGGTGCCCTGGCCACACGTGTATACATTGAGGGCTGAAATTTGGCATGCTGTTGCGGAGGGACCGTCTAATTTGCACCTGGGGTTACGATTTTCGATTAATAAATTTTGCACACATCTTTAACACCTTTCAATATTTGTCTGGTCCATAACTCAAAAGATGTTTTATTAAACCCCCAATTTTTATTACAAATTTGGATTCACCATAAAATTCTGTGTCGAATGGGAGAAGAAATTTTTCAATATAGGGGTCAATTTCTGCCATAAATGGGGGTTGAAATTTCTTTGTTTACTCACACTTCAATTTCAGTAAAGTGTTAAATCTAATTCTATTGTTTCAACTTGTAATAATTATATTGATTTAACTTGCTAAATCCTACTCTAGTGATTCAACTTGCGATAATTATTTTGATTTAACTTATAAATTCCAGCTGGCTTCTATTTAATTGTAGTATTACTATACAATGGATTTAATACAATAATATAATATAAGGAATTTGTTGACTAAACTCAACCAACCGTTGATAACATTGCTAAAATAAATAACTAATAATATAATTAATTATCAATATATAATGAATGAATGGCATTAAACTCTAGATGGTTTATGATAGAAACAAACTCCAAATTTATCTACATTTCCTTGTGACTCGGACCAATTAACAAATGGTTCTTGATATCCCGAGGCTTTGGTGACTTGGCGAAAAAAATCCATAATTGCAGCCTGCGCCAACAGCATGTTCCTTTGGAGGCACTATCAATACAACACCATCAAAATATAGTGCCACCAAAGGAACATGCGTCGGCACAGGCTGCAATTTTGGATTTTATTTTTTCTCCGTAGACGGTGCCCTGGGCACACCTTTATGCATAGAGAGCTTAAACTTGGCATGTAGGTGCGGAGTGCCCTTCTAATTTGCACCTGGGGTTACTATTTTTGAATAAAAAATTTTGACACATCTTTAATACCTTTCAAAATTTGTCTGGTCCATAACTCAAAAAATGTTTTACTAAACCCCCAAATTTTATTTCACATTTGGATTCACCATAAAATTCTGCGTCTTATGGGCGAAGAAACATTTCAATAAAGGGTTTAATTTCTGCCATAAATGCGTGTCCACCCATCTTGCCGAAAGCCATCTTGCCGAAAGCCATCTTGCCGAAAGGCCATCATGCCGAAAGCCATCTTGCCGAAAGCCATACTGACGATATTATTTATAATCCCAATGGTCTCAATGGTGTTGATACGATAATAAATAGTTTTGAATGGAGTGTAATGATGTAAACATCAGGATTATAGTGTAACTTGTAAACGACAATATAGATACCTCTTATAAATACTAGTTTTTTCATTTCACAATTAAAGGGAAAATGGAATTTTCATCAACAATATTCAGTGGAAGAAAGTTACTCTATAAAGGATACATCTATATTAAAGATAAAGACTCAATTGATTCTACTTACTGGCGCTGTGAGAAACGAGATTTATGCAATGGACGTATAACAACACACAGAGTTAGCGGATGCATAAAAAAGCCACCTTCTACCCACACTCATTCTCCTGATTTTGCCGCTATTGAAGCTGTCAAAACTATTGGAGACATAAAATTGCGATCTACTCTTACTGAGGAACCTACATCTTCTGTAATTCAGAATTCTACGAAATATATTTCGATTCCTGCAGCAGTCAAACTTCCCTCTAAAAACAGTTTGTCTAAAATCGTGCGGCGTAAGAGGAGAGCTCCAGATGATGATTTTTTTCGAGTCGGTGCATACTATATGAGGACAACAATTTTTGATCTCTAACAACCCAGAATTGGATTTGATTGTGCTCGGCACCCAGGAAAATATCCAAATGCTAACCAGGTACCCCAACTGGTTTTGTGATGGTACCTTCGATTCGGCGCCCGTGGGATATCAATTGTATACCATCCATGCTTTTCTTAATGAAACCGTCACTATTCCATTGGTATTTTGTATTTCCAATCTAAAACTGAGGTAGTGTATAAGGAAATTTTCTCAACTCTTAAGGAGAACTTTCCAATGCTCAATCCAGCAACAACGGTATCAAAATGACGATGAATTTGCTGTTATAATATAGCAGTTTCAGGCTCTAGCCTTCGTACCAACAGTCATAGGCGTAGGCTCCGGTAGGGTTGGTGAGGCCATGGCCCTACCAATAATTTGTCAAGAGCCATCATCTTCTATTAAGTATGATGCAAGTTAGCATAAATGGCCCTACCAATCCGGGCAATCCCCATCCCGAGTATACGCCCCTGCCAACAGTTGATGTTATTCCTTGCTATGATGAATTTTTATCCTCACTCAGTGATGAACTAGTGAATGATTTAAGCGAATTCCTTGATTATTTCGAAAGAACCTGGATTGATTTGGAGCATCATGGTAGACGCCGCCGCCCTTTATTCTCCATTGGACTGTGGAATGTAAGAGATAGGGTTGAGTGTGCACTGCCAAGAACCAACAATTCTGTTGAGGGTTGGCATAGAGCCTTTGATATCAGGATAAATATAACGCATCCTTCAATTTCCAAACTCATCCGTAAATTGTAGCGGAACAGAGTGGTAACGAGATAACGTTGGAAAAATTTCGAAGCGGTCACGAACTGGCCAAATCAAAGAAAAAATATATTCAGCTAAACAAAAGAATAGAGAAACTTGTTGATGAATATTTGTTTATTCCTCATCTCGAGTTTCTACGTGGCATATGACACATTTATCATACTAACTATTTTTTGTTATTTTCTATTTTGTTACTTTATTTATTAAAGATTCACTCATCTCTCTTTAGCTACTAAGTAATATGTATTTAGTTAATAATTACTTAATTAAGTTTTTCACTAACACAATATCAGTAAATTCGGAAAGATGGCTTTCGGCATGATGGCTTTCGGCATGATGGCCTTTCGGCAAGATGGCTTTCGGCAAGATGGGCTAGCACCCATAAATGGGGGTTGAAATTTCTTTGTTTACTCACACTTCAATTTCTGTAAAACTGTGAAATCTAATTCTATTGTTTCAACTTGTTATAAATCCATTGATTTACCTGGTTAAATCTTACACTATTGTTTCAACTTGCTATAATTATATTGATTTAATGTGAATCGAGCTGGCTTCTATTTTCCAATTGAAAACTAAGATTATATATTTCATAACAACGACAGATTATGTTATTATATTTACTTCTGCGAGAATATTATTGCACTGTTATTATACTGACGTAATTAATTATAATTAATTCAGCCATTATATGACTTATAAAAATGCTTCCAAATTGTTTATTAGGGGTTATCGAGTGTGCGGAGTTAAAATTTGATAGCCATATTAATTAATTTATTATTTATGTCAAATAATTTAACTTAATAAATGTAAGTTGACATTGAAATTGGTGTTATATTATAAATAATATTTAGAATTATATATACTAATTAATTAAATATCATAAATCTCAGCGATTATAGAAGATAGAAACAAACTTTCAATTTATCAATTGGTCCTTATGGCATGTACCACCTATACAAGTGGGACTTGATACCTTGAGGTGATGATGACATCGTCAAAAAAATGTGTTTTTACAATTTTGTGAATTCTATATTTCGAACGGGTTGGTTGGTGTTAGGGGATCACACAACAAGCACATAAAAAATGCTGACTCATCACTTATTATATTCTACTGAAACTTGAATATCTTTGAAATGAAGTGAGCTAAAACGAAACTTCCAACTCACTAAGGGTCGTTGCTTTTTGAAACACCTGGCTGAAATAATTTAACACCTTCATAGTGATGATGACATGGCGAAAAAAAAGTGGAGGCACTGTCATTAAACCACCACCAAAATATAGTGCCACCAAATGAGCATGTGTCGGCACAGCTGCAATTTTGGAGTTTTTTTTTTCTCCGTAGCAGGTGCCCTCGCCAGAGCTTTATAGTTGATGGGCTGAAACTTGGCATGCAGGTGCGGAGTTACCTTCTAGTTTGCACCAGGGGTTACCAATCTTGATCAAATAATTTTAGCACGTATTTAATCTAATTATGGGTCATAACATGAAATAATAAATAGTGAGCTTGATTAAATTTGCATATTTGTTTAGTGAATTAAATTCTACACCTTTGGCAAATCGAAAATTTTAAATTTGGCTTAGGTTTGTGCCATAATTGGGGTGCCAATCTCCTTTATTTCCACACTTCAGATTCAGTAAAACTGTTAAATCAATCTCCATTGTTTCAACTTGTAATAATTATGTTGATTTAACTTGTTAAATCTTGCTCTATTGTTTCAACTTGCGATAAATATGGTGATTTATTTAACTTATAAATTCCAACTGGCTTCTATTTAATTGTAGTATTACTATACAAATTCAATGGATTAAATCAGTAGTTCTCAAACTTTTCACAGCCCGTACCACTTCATCAAATATTAGGGTGTCCGCGTACCACCATAATGATCGATATTTAAATAAACCCCTGAAAACGACGTACAGCAAATTGTACTAGAGTACATTTCCATTGTATTTAATAACATCTAAATTTTGATGCATTTTTAAAGTATAATGATCTACCCCCTCTCAAGGGCGTAGCTAGGAGAAAGTCTCTGCGCGGTCAAATGAACAAGGAGCGAGCGTAGCCTGCGACCTAAGGGGTTTGGGAGTATACCCCCAGGATTTTTTGCAGAGTTAATGTTAAATACTAATCTACATGCAGAAAGCAAAATTTGCTAACAAAAACAAAATACAATTGATTTAGAATGTGTAGTCTAGCAACATTAGAGAATTGAAGATATTGACGGTGTTGAATAATATCAACAATAAACTGCCAAAAATTCAAATGGCTGAAAAAAGTATTTCCCAGTTCCCCTGACTCCTCCTCCCTCCGCCTATAGCTCCGCGTACCACTAGAAAGGAGCTCGCGTACCACCAGTGGTACGCGTACCACAGTTTGAGAACCACTGGATTAAATAAAGAAATTTAATATAATAATTTGTTGACTTAACTCAATCACCGTGAATATCATTGCTAAATAATTAACTAATAATATAATGTATAATCAATACATTATGAATGAATGACATTTTTGAATACAAACAAACTTCAAACTCAACACTCGTTCCTTTGTCCCGTAACAACTTGTTAAATGAGTCTAAACATCATGAGACGTTCATGACATGGCGAAAAATTAAAAAATTGCAGCCAGTGTCAACAGCATGTTCCATTGGAGGTGTTGCAGGCCAAATGCGTTTCCAGCCGATTCCAGGCGAAACGCGTTTCGCCTGAAAAACTACGCGAAACGCGTTCCGCCTAGTCCATGAGCGTTTCCATTTTAATATTATCTTCACGGGTGTCTATTATTAGATATTGAAATCACTATATGCTATTTATCGTTGATGTGGTAATATGAGGCTATTATTAAGCAGTTAATTAAGATCATCCAAGCTCTTACTTTTCATTCATTCATTCACGTATTTAATTAGTATTTATTTATACGAATTAACTTAACCTTCGTTATAGTAGTATAGTATTTTATTATTATTATTCATCATTAATTAAGGATCAATACAATTTACACAAATTCTAATACTGAGCAGCGAATTTTTATATCTAAGTGGCCGATTTTGTTATTCGTATCTTATGTGACTTATGTAACATTATTTACATACTGACAGTTAAGTTTAACTATTAATGTTAACTATGTTTAATTGACAATTAAAGTCAACTGAAACAATTTGCTATTGAAGCCAATTACAGAATTTCCATAACCATGGTTAACAATCTGTCATTAGTCTCATTACCCTATGTAGAACAATAGTAATTTTACCTTATCAATCGGGATGTAACTACGTATGTGTAGAACCGGTTATTTCCGTAGTTTTATCCCAGTGACCATGATTTTACCGTATCTGAACATTGTTATAAGTATGGTAGGTTCTGGTTATAACCATGGTTAGTTCCGGTGTCGGAGTTCCAGCGGTCCCCCCAGACATGTGGCTATAGGGTTAGATCTCCCCCTTGGGTCAGATGTACTCGGACTCCTCAACATTAGGATCCCAGAACAGTTAAATTTCACATTGCACATTACTAGTTTTATATTCTTTATTTAAGTGTTGCATATTTTCCCAATACTATACATTTCTATCACTTTAGTTTAGTAACTATGTTTCCTCCATCAAAAATGCCACGAAAAATGGGCTTAAAGAGATGGCATAGAATGATGCTAGTGAAATAGATTTCTAAGTAATACATGTAGTTATAGTAGCGATTCTATAGTTTTCAACATGAATCTGTGTCAGCTGTCAGGATATGGGATAATTGCTGTCGGGAGAACATCTGGCCCTAGGGTGAATAGTCCGAGTGGGGAACACCTGGCACTTAGGGGGACAGCTGGCCCTAGTGCAATAGGTCTGGGAGATATTATTTGGGGGGACCGCTGGAACCATTATTAATTTATTACCATGGTTGTTATAACCAGAACTAAATTTGCATATAACTAAGGGTAGATCCAATTATAACGATTGTAACTGGGATATAATACAAACTGCTTAACCGACCCCCTATAATCCGGAATTCGCCATAAATCCGATACAAATTTATTATCCCAACGAGTGTCGAATAGGCAGATTCTACTGTACGGTTATAACATGTTACACACATGAATTTACCTTCAGGTGTAGCGGCCCAGATTATACCCCCACCAGAATATACCCCGGTATAAACTAACCTAGCATAGTTTATACCAGGGGGTTAAACTGAGCTAGCCTAGATTATACCCCCCTAGCCCAGATTATACCCAATTGGTGGTATAATCTGGGCTAGGACAGAATAATGTTTGCACACGGATTGTTATACCATACTTGTGTATATACCGTAATGGTGGAAATATCTATGTTATTAAAACTCGATTGTTGTTTGTGTTTGTTGTCCGCATTGTATTAAAACGTTAGGATAATATAAACCGAATTTATATTGGAGATATAAACTAACTTCCAAAAGTTAGATAAGGTAAGCAAGTACAGTCAGGTTCTTTTATTTTGAACATTCAAGGGACCAAAATTGTGTTCATAATAGAGACTTCATAATAAACGAACACGACTTAATACAAACCCTATGTAAGTTGTTAAATTGGACCCATTACATAAGAGAAAGTTTTTCATATTAAAAAATTGTTCACAATAAGCAGACCTCACCTAACTGTATTATCCGCCGCAAAGCGACCGAGACAGAAGGGCTCTCAAAAAGAGAAACATAGAAATTATTTTGTGGTGATATGTCCAGTTGCAGATCCAAGTTAATTTACAGGGGGGATTGCATGGTTTGCGAGTAATACAAGAGGGATTTGGGGGCTTGTATACCATAATTATTTTAAACCTCTTACACGACACTTAAAATTAATAGTACTTTCTTGTTAATTAGCAATAAAATTAATCAACCGGTGAACAAATTAGAGAGGTATGTTGAATAGTTTTGACCGTGGTATAGAGACTGCTGTTAGGACTGATATACTTTCCTGCCCCCGCCCCATTGATTCGCACATGTTGTCTATCTATAAATGTGATACAAATATAAAGAGTAGCTGCTATGGATTTTATTAACTCTGAGGAGGTTTCTTATTTATGAAACAGTCTGTACTCTGTAACTCCTACAACATAATGCTATCATAGATTACACTAAATAATCTATATTTTGCACATGCTATTATAAACGAAGACAGGAGGAATATTCTGGGCTAGCCCAGTTTAACCCCCGGGGTACAAACTAGGCTAGGCTAGTTATACACCGGGTATATTCTGGTGGGGGGTATAATCTGGGCTGCTACACAGGGCGATGATCAGCTTTAAATCATGGTTACGTTAGTTGTGTATCCAGAACACAGCTATTAGATAAGTCTCAGTGTATCACCCATTAAATGTCATACTGTTGACAAAGAAATTACCCGAGGAGACACCCTGCAGTAACTATTCCTACAATTAGTTTTTAACTTACATTCCATTCACTTAAAATTTGTGCCACATGTGGAACATGGTAGGAATATGCAGGCCACTTTTGAAATGTCGACGGCCCCAATTGTCCCAAACATTTAGCATAACAAGCAATCAACCAAACTTGGAAAATTCTGTTTTTCAGATTAGTTTGATAAGATACACATTAATTTCGCAACTCATTTCCGCCATTTGGAATTTGTGGTACAAATTATTGATTGGTACGAATACTATGGATAGGTATATCTAGAGAGAAATATTACTATTACTATTTAGTATTTAGTAATTTACTAATGTATTCAGACTCCGAACTAATAGATTGGCTTCAATAGCAATTGTTTCATGTTGACTTTAAATTGTCAATTAAACATAGTTAACATTAATAGTTAAACTTAACTTACAGTATGTAAATAAATTATTGTTACATAAGTCACATAAGATACTAATCACAAAATCGGCCACTTAGATATAAAAATTCGCTGCTCAGTATTAGAATTTGTGTAAATTGTATTCATCCTTAATTAATGATGAATTATAATAATAAAATACTATACTATGACGAAGGTTAAGTTAATTAGTATAAATAAATAATAATTAAATACGTGTATGCAGTGTTTTTTTTAATTTTTCCTCGCAGTGGCAGCAACCTACGCCGCATTGGCATTGTAATACGTCAAAGCAAATATACTAAATTAAATAATTTCCTACAGTATAAAACAATATTTCATCCAAATATCCGCACCTGCAGAGCAGAAATCGGCACCGGAAAATTGCCGGTGCCAAAGGCCTTAAAAAAACCCCTGCGTGTATGAATGATTGAAAAGGAAGAGCTTGGATGATCTTAATTAACTACTTAATAATTGCCTTTAATTACCACATCAACGATAAATAGCATGGCATATAGTGATTTCAATATCTAATAATAGACACCCATGAAGTTTATATTAAAATGGAAACGCTCATGGCCTATGCGAAACCCGTTTGGCGTCTTTTCCCAGGCGAAACGCGTTTCGCCTGGAAACGCATTTGGCCTGCAACAGAGGCATTATCAATAAAACACCACCAAAATATAGTGCCACCAAAGGAACATGCGTCGGCACAGGCTGCAATTTTGGATTTTAGTTATTAATTTTAGCATGTTATCAACGGTGAGTTTGATTTAAGCTCACAAATTCCTTATTTAATTTAATTTGCTTTAATCCATTAAATAGTAAAACTACAATTAAATAGAAGCCAGCTCGAATTCAAAAGTTAAATCAATATAATTATTGCAAGTTGAATCAATAGAATTAGATTTAACAATTTATTGAATCTGAAGTATCAGGAAATACAGAAGATAGACACCCCAATTATGGCACAAACCTACGCCAAATTGAACATTTGTGATTTGCCAAAAGGTGTAGAATTTAATTCTCTATCCACATATCTAAATTTTAGTAAGCTCACTAATATTTATTTATGTTATGAGCCACAATTAGTTTAAATAGGTGTTGTAATTCTTTGATAAAAAATCGTGACCTCAGGTGCAAATTAGTGCAAATTTCACTCCGCACCTACATGCCATGTTTCAGCCCTCAATGTATAAAGGTGTGGCCAGAGCACCGTCTACGGAGAAATATAAATAATAGTAAAAATAAAGGCAATGATTTCAATACCGGGCCACTATTATAGTCGGCACAGTAAAAAAAAAAACGCTTTAAGATTAGAACTGGGCCACTATACTATGGTATAGTTAGCTCAGTAAAAATAAAAATAATATTAAAGGCAGTGATTTCAATACTGAGCCACTATACTAAAGTATAGTCGGCACAGTAATAATTATATACCAAGGTAGTCATTTCAATACTGGGCCACTATACTATAGTTTAGTCGGCACAGTAAAAATACTTTCAAAACATGTCATCACATTATTGTTACTATTTATATAAGCTATCCTAGAGATTGAATGAGAAAATGGTATTTTTACCAACTTAAATTTAAACCAACAAGTTGATATCATATCTATGACTTCAGTTAGGTGAAATTGGAATGTACAGTCGACTCCGCTTAATAGAGTCACCTCGGACCAGGTTGCTTTGAACCGATTAAGCGGAGAAATCTATTAACCGGAAATATTTTAAGCCGAAATGTAATTCCGTCCTATAAATCCGGTGGAATTTTGACCCGATTAAGCACTGAAATCTATTAACCGGTTGCTCTATTAAGCGGAGTCGACTGTAGTATCTCTAATAATCTCCACTGCTGAAACGTTTTTCTAGGTTTTCTAATCTTACAGTCTTGTTTTAGCAACCTTAATTTTCTCAATTTTTCTCCTGCTTCCTGCTTTTTCGGATCGTTCTGATGGAGTTCCGGCCAGCCGGCCTTACGCGATAGCTTGACTAGACCATTGGTGGTAGAGATTTGAGATTTAGACCGGGACATACATTTCCTGGGATGATCAGTGATCACTCGAAGCCCGAATTCTCAATTTTGTCTTTGTTCGTCAGTTATATCGAAATTTGTGTTCTGATCTAGTTACTCTTTGATAATTCGAATTAGCAATTGAAAATATACATAGAGGTTGTATTCTCCTAGGGATGTTCTTTCTATTATTCTATATATCAATTAAAGTGAATAGATCGCTAACCAATTCTACGTTTATTCAAATCTGAAATCAGAATTTGTATACAGGTAAACCTCCCAAAGCGGCACCTCCGAGTAGCGGCAACCTCCGAGAAGCGGCACAAAACCATTCTCCCGATGAGTGCCGCTTTGGGAGTTTTACCTTACGAGCAACCTCCCAAAGCGGCAACCTCCGAGAAGCGGCACAAAATCATTCTCCCGATGGGTGCCGCTTTGGGAGGTTTACCTGTATTCTAATTTCCCCATTGTGATTATATATTATATATTTAATTACTTAATTATATAGTAGTTAATGAGTTCTCTAACCAAATGGTGCTGAATATGCCATATTGTTCCAGCACATTACAACATACGTATCCATACCTTGAAGAGTATATTCAATTGAGCCTATTCTTTGTTAAGGTCAGCTAAGTTAAACTCAAATCTAGTCACATATCCGTCCTTCGAGGCAGCAGTTATTGTAGTACATACAGTGAACTCCCGATATAACAAAGTCGGATATAACGAAATTGAGATTTTCCCACAGAGCACTAAATGCATTAGTTATTATCCGCTTATAGCGAATATCTGGATATAACGAAGGAATTTACAGGACCCAAGCACTTCGTTATTACGAGAGTTGACTGACTGTATATAGTATATTAAACTCGTATCAGACTGTATGTTGAGCTTACTCTAGGTACAAGAAGCTATCCGTGAGATCCAACAGGATATCAACGAGACACAAGAGGTCACTAGCGCATCGACTGAGCGTAAGAGAGCGTACCAGTCTATGCAAGCAGACCCCGTAGCTCCTTCTGAGGAGCAGATGGAAGCTTACCACAGAATAAAGAAGTTAAAGAATGATCCTATGAGTGAATTCATTGGAAAGGACTATTGATTGTATCATTTCATTATATAATTAAAATCTCTATTAATTATGTCATATATAAACAGAAGGTAAATTTTAAACCTTAGTATTTTAATCAAATAACCAAATATGTGACAGTTCATAGTCTCTTAGATACTCAGTGGCCTTATTCCAGCAAGCATTTGCTACTCGCTGAAATTAATATTTTTTCTAAGAAATAGATGGAATCTGTGACCATTAGTTTCATTTTAATATTTCAAAATAAGTTCCAACAACAGGGGCGGATCCAGGATTTATTCAAAGGGGGGGTTGTCATTTTTATAAAACAAAACACCACCAGCTGGAGACTTGGGGGGCGCTGTAAGCTCCCCAGTGGGGTCCAGGGGCGAACTCCCTGGAAGCAAGATACGATTTAATAATATTTGCCCAATTTTCAATGGAATACTACATACAATTTGTGACCATTCACAAACGAACAGACATTGGGTCAAATACATATGTATTTGTATTTGACAGTACGTATTTAAATACTTTTTAAAAAGTATTTGTACTGTATTTGTATTTTAACTTTTCTAAATGAGAGTATTTGTATTTATATTTAAATACTATCAAAAAGTATTTAGAATATTAAAATACTATATAAATACAATCAAATATTAATGATTCACCCATGATAAGTTCATGTTATCATATCGAGGTAGATGAATATAAGTTTTTACCCAATGGCAAAGTCCCACTCATTGATATCGATATTAATTATTGTTCTATTATTTAGAGACGGATACGGGGGGATTAAGAATTTTTATAATATAATAACCATGGCCTGGTCCAGGCGGATCGTATTAGAATATGTTAAATTAGCATCGGTTTTGCGAATTGTATTTGTATTTGTATTTAAATACATTGTCATTCAGGAGTATTTGTATTTGTAATTAAATACTTCAAAGTATTTGACCCCATGTCTGCAAACGGACATAGGTATTTTCAGCTATTATGCCGAAAAGTACGTTAATAATTTCAAGTATGTGTCAATTCGGAGGAAAATTGTTTCACATTATGTTAACTACAGTCAGTTCTATCTAATAGTTACCTTAATATTGTTCTTCAATCATTAAAATATTTATGTTATACTTTTTTTACATATAATATTCCGCTCTACTCCACATCTATGATAGGTTATTTCTTATCCTGTGTATATAAATTTAGATATTGTATATGCGAGATTGTTTCAATTGCACCGATATTATTTAAATTAACGTCCACATGGGGATCCTCTAACTACTACCATAAGCGTAGAATTCGGGGGGGCGAGGGGGGCGGTCCATACTACCGCCCCCCCACTATTTGTTCTTTTCTCTCCAATTTGTAGTAAAATATTAACACAAATCTTCAGTATTTGATGGAAACTAAAATAATCAAAAAAAGTAATTGATCCCAACCCATTAAAAATAGCCCAATTAAGTTGAAACCTTTTGAAGGAAGTTGTTTTGGAACAACCTAACTGGTTCTTTGTGAAATGTGTATTATGATTTATCCGAACATTTTTTAACCGGTCTCATAGTGCCAGCGGTCTCCCCGGACTTATTGCATTAGGGCCAGCTGGTCTGGGGGGACATCTGATCCTAGGGTGAGGAGTCCGAGGGGGGGGGGACATCTGACCCCGGGGCCACATTATCGGGGGGACCGCTGGCACTACGACACCGGTCCCAACGAAAATCGCGCACCCAAATTAATTTCAATTTCACACACGCTTCCGCATTTTTCCTTAAAATCACGCACCTCTGAGTGCGCGCCGCGCACCCAGATGAAGGCCTGCAGGTAACGAAGTACTGCTCGTAGCATATGTCCGCTTTATTCAGGAAGATAATTTGGTCGAAGAAATATTGTTTGCTAGACCTCTTATGACATACAAAAGGCGAATCCATCTCACACTTCGACAAGTTATGATGTCATTGTCACATTTCGAGAACCCTGAAAAGTCACTTAATCGCACAAAATTCGCGCACTCTAAAGAGATAAAAATCTGAAAATTTATTAGAACATGTACATTAATGATGCGGACACGTTGGTCACACCAGATTGTCAATATGCTTATTCATTATCGCATGATGACGTAATCACTAAATTTCACATTGTTAAATTTGACTATTTTAGGCCTATTTACGCTTTATAATCAATGTTAGATGTATGTATATAAACCAGATGCAATAAATACGATTATACCTTATACGTTCGGGGAGCGTATAATGGACCTTATATACGTTAAAATCGTTATACGTTATATGATGATTATACGTAACGTATGATGGCATTATACGTTCACCTATCGTATAATGGTACCATATATACATTATACGTTACGTATAATGCAACTATGATATAAACCACACACCAACCGCGAAGCTGTTGGTGTGTGGTTGTGTTCTGCCGCGAAGCGACCTAGCAAGCAAAGCTCGCTAGTTTCCGGGTTGGCACTTAATTAGGTGCCGTGTGTCTGGCCAGATTTTCTGGTTCTGAAATGCCTGGATAAACCCCTATTTGGGTACCGTCGCCAGTCTACAGGCGAAACACCCGGAACCACATCAAGACACCCTTATTCCAACAGCTCCGTCCGAAAATGATGTTTCCTCTTCGATTTTTGTCACGGAGGCCAATGTAGTTCAGGCGATTCAATCATTCCCAAACGGGTCTGCCGCTGGTTCAGACGGCCTACGTCCCCAACATCTCAAAGACATGACACATGCGTCAGCGGGGGAAGGAGGACTCCAGCTCCTCAAAGCCCTACATCTTTGACAAACCTAGTCCTAAATGGTTTTACTCCGCATTCAATCCGCCCTTTATTTTTCGGAGCCAACCTCATTGCCCTCGAGAAACCGGAAGGCGGGATAAGGCCAATTGCTGTTGGCTGTACTATCCGACTCTTATCAGCCAAACTCGCCATAATTTTATTTTATTTCTACCATTGGTCCGCTCCTTGCACCACAACAATTGGGGTTCGGTACTCCACATGGGGCTGAGGCGGCGGTACGTGCAGCTCGCTGTTACATGAGAGATATGCCAGATACACATATCCTTTTGAAGCTGGACTTCAAGAATGCCTTCAACAGCATCCGTAGAGACAAAATGCCGGCAGCAGTGAGGGATAAAATCCCAAACATTTTCCCTTCGTACACTTTAACTATCCCACCTATTTTGGGAAGATTAATATCTGGAATCGGCCGAGGGAGTGCAACAGGGGGACCCTCTGGGGCCTTTGATGTTCTGTTTATGCATCCACCATATTACATCAAAACTAAAATCTGAGTTATGCCTAGTAGACTACTTTATTTGGATGACTGGATGCTAGGAGGCGATGCTGAAAACATTGTCTCTGACCTATCAACCATCAAAGTGGCCGCAAATGAACTCGGATTACACCATAACAGAAAGAAGTCTGAAGCCATCTCTCATGAAAGAAATACGCTTGACTTATTAATCTCTAAAGTTCCAGAAATATAAATCACCCACCCAGATCAAGCTACACTACTCGGATCGCCCCTAGACAACCTGGGTAGTATTACCTTAGCATTTCAGAAGAAAGTGAGCAAACTAGAGATAATAGGAGAGTGGCTCAATTATTTCCATTCCCAGGATGCCCTATCTCTCCTCAGGCACTCTTTTGCTCTACATTATTCGGACCTCTCCCTGTTATGAATCTGATGACCTTTCTATCTACGACGACCTTTTGAAGTCATTAACCAGCAGGATATTGAATATATCCTTTCGAGATAACGAGTCTGCATGGACTCAGGCAAATCTTCCGGTTGGCTCTGGCGGGCTAGGAATCCGGAGTGCAGTGCAGCTTGCGCCGTCTGCTTTTATAGCCTCTGCTGCTGCCTCCTCCGAACTAGTCCAACAGATCTTGCTACCCAGATCACGCCACTTACACAGAGCTTGTCTCGACAATTTATACACCGATGGGAAAATATACATGAACACCCAGCACCGTTACCCCACTTAGTGCACATCCAGAAGTCATGGGATACCCTAGTTTCACTCAATAAAATTACTTCATTAATTACCAACGCGCCAGATGATCTCGCACGTGCACGTCTAAGGGCTGCATCTGCTAATGAAACTGGTGCATGGTTGAGTGCGCTCCCAATATCAAACCTAGGACTCCGCATGGACGACGAGACCATCAGAATCGCAACCGGACTACGCTTAGGCACCCCTCTCTGCCGCTCCCACTCATTCCGCCAATGTGGCATAAAGGTTGACCAACATGCCACCCATGGTGTCAGTTGCTGACACAGTGAAGGTCGCCATGACGCCACGCTGCAATCGATTCAATTATACATCGGTCTCTGTCAGCAGCCAAAATTTCATCAAGGCTCGAACCCAAAGGGTTGAGCAGAACGGACGGAAAAAGGCCAGACGGGGTATCTCTCATACCCTGGCAATCCGGGAAAAATCTAGTCTGGGATGCCACATGTCCCGACACATTCGCCCCCTCCCACAGAGCAGAAGCCATCAGGGGAACCGGGCTAGTGGCAGCTAAAGCTGAAATCATCAAAAGGTCCAAATATAACAACCTCGTATCGAGTCACTTTTCCGCACTAGTGGCGATTGAAACAACTGGTTGCTTTGGAGCTGAAACTGCGAGCTTTATTCGGGATGTAGGAAGTTAAGACTTGAGACAAAATAGACCAACTCTTATACATACCTAGTACAGCGACTCTCAGTGGCCATCCAAAGGGAAAATGCCGCGTCAGTGCTAGGCACCATGAGGGTACAGGTAGAGGAGGAGGATGACTGTTTCCACTAGATCTGGACTGTGGACACCTCTTAACATTAACTTTGAGCTTTTAAACAATACTTATTATTGTATATACAGTAGATGTCGGATATAAGCACACCGGTTATAAGAACATATCGGATATAAACACACTATGTTGGAAAACGGTTGCCATATACCCTGTATAATTTATGTCGGTTATAAGAACATGTCGGTTATGAGCACATTGAGTGCAGTTCCCGACGATGTGCTTATAACCGGCATCCACTGTATTGAGTAATTCAAAACATTTACTGAAATAATTAATTGCGCTATAATTTACCAAAATAAAATCCAAAATTGCAGCCTGTGCCGACGCATGTTCCTTTGGTGGTGGTCTATTGATAGTGCCTCCAATGGAAGATGCTGTCGACACAGGCTGCAATTTTATGTCTCCAATAGTTTTGACAGCTTCAATAGCGGCAAAATCAGGAGAATGAGTGTGGGTAGAAGGTGGCTTTTTTATGCATCCGCTAACTCTGTGTGTTGTTATACGTCCATTGCATAAATCTCGTTTCTCACAGCGCCAGTAAGTAGAATCAATTGAGTCTTTATCTTTAATATAGATGTATCCTTTATAGAGTAACTTTCTTCCACTGAATATTGTTGATGAAAATTCCATTTTCCCTTTAATTGTGAAATGAAAAAACTAGTATTTATAAGAGGTATCTATATTGTCGTTTACAAGTTACACTATAATCCTGATGTTTACATCATTAGACTCCATTCAAAACTATTTATTATCGTATCACACCAATGACACCATTGGGATTATAAATAATATCGTCAGTATGGCTTTTTATGGCAGAAATTAAACCCTTTATTGAAAATTCTCTTCTCCCATCAGACGCAGAATTTTATGGTGAATCCAAATGTGAAATAAAATTTGGGGGTTTAGTAAAACATTTTTTGAGTTATGGACCAGACAAATTTTGAAAGGTGTTAAAGATGTGTCCAAAATTTGTTAATCAAAGATCGTAACCCCAGGTGCAAATTAGACGGTCCCATCGCACCTACATGACAAGTTTCAGCCCATCAACTATAAAGCTCTGGCCAGGGCACCGTCTACGGAGAAAAAAATAATAATAATAAAAATAATAAAGGCAGTGATTCCAATACTGGGCCACTATACTATAGTATAGTCGGCACAGTAAATATAGAATAATATTAAAGGCAGTAAGATTAGAACTGGGCCACTATACTATAGTATAGTCGGCACAGTAAAAAGAGGAATTGTTACTGTGCCGACTATACTATAGTATAGTGGCCCAGTATAGGAATCACTGCCTTTATTACTGTGCCGACTATACTATAGTATAGTGGCCCAGTATTGGTCTTAGTGCTTTGGTTGGTAATTATCCTTCCGTATCCTCCCCACAGAACAGAGTTATATTTACTAAGAACTGAAATTTTCAGGACAGGTGTCTCATGGGTTACAGATGTGCACCTTTAATATTTAAACACGTACAATAAATAGTACCCGAATATTCAATTTATATGCATTCGATAGAGAATTAAATTCTACACCTTGTTCGTTAGTGCCACAATTGAGTTACAAATTCCCTTTGTTTACTAACACTTCAATTCAATTGAAACTTTTGAACGTGTTAAATCTAATTCCATTGTTTCAACTTGTAATAATTATATTGATTCAACTTGTGAGATCGAGTAGGCTTCTATTTAATAATTGAAACCTAAGATTTTACATTCCACAACAACGACAGATTAAGTGATTATATTTATTTCATGCGAGAATATTATTCCAATGTAAATATAATGACGTCATTAATTATAATTAATTCAGTCAGTATATGACTTATAAAGATGCTTCCAATGTGTTTATTAGGGGTTATCGAGTGTGCGGAATTGAAATTTGATAGCCAAATTAATTAATTAATTATTTATGCAAAATAATTTAACTTAATAAATATAAGTTGACATGGTGCTAAATTATATATAATATTAATAATTATTTATACTAATTAATTAAATATCATAAATCTCAGAGATCATAGAAGATAGAAACAAACTTTCAATTTATCAATTGGTCCTTATGGCACGTACCACCTATACAAGTGGGTCTTGACACCTTGAGGCGATGATGACTTCGTTAAAAAAATGTGTTTTTACAATTTTGTTAATTCGATATTTAAAATGGGTTAGTTGATGTTGGGTGATGACCCAACACTCACATAAAAAATGCTGAGTCATCAGCTATTATATTCTACTCAAACTTGAATATCTCTAAAATGAAGTGAACTAAATGGAAACTTCCACCACTCTAAGGGTCGATGCCTTCTGAAACACCTTTTTGAAATAATTTAACACCTTCATAATGATGATGACATGGCAAAAAAATAAATCCAAAATTGCAGCCTGTGCCGACAGCATGTTCCTTTGGAGGCACTATCAATAAACCAACAACAAAATATAGTGCCACCAAAGGAACATGCGTCGGCACAGGCTGCAATTTTGGATTTTTACTGTGCCGACTATACTATAGTATAGTGGCCCAGTTCTAATCTTACTGCCTTGGTTATGATTATTAGTCCGTAGATCGTCCACAGAACAGAGTTTCATTAACTAAGAGCCCAAATTTTCAGGATATGTGTCTCATGGGTTACAGATGTGCACCTGGGGTCACGATTTTTTATTACATTTTTTTGGACACATTTTTAAACCTGTTTAATGTTAGAAAAGTAACAATAAATGGTGCCCAAATATTTAATTTATTTGCATTCGATAGAGAATTAAATTTACACCTTTTCACAATGCAATAATTTTCAAAATGGGTTTCGTTAGTGCCACAATTGAGTTGCAAATTTCCTTTGTTTACTAACACTTTAGTTCAAATTAAAGTGTTAATTATAATTCTATTGTTTCAACTTGTAATAATTCTAGTGATTCAACTTGTGAGATCGTGTAGGCTTCTATTTTATAATTGAAAACTAGGATTCTACATTCCATAACAACGACAGATTATGTGATTATATTTATTTCTGCTTCGAATGTTCTTGCACAATGGATACATGACAAATTTAATTCTAATTAATTCGCTCTGTGTTTAACTCATAGAGATGGTTCCAAATTGATTAGTGGGGTTATCGAGTGCGCTGAATTCAAATATAATAGTGAAATTCAATTTAGATTAATAATACGTGCTTACAAATAATTGAACTCAATTTATTTTGATGACCATAATATTGGTGTTAAATTATCAATAGATTAATTAAATATTATACTAATTATCTAAATTTCATTAATCTCAGAAATGATATAAGATGGAAACAAACTTTCAATTTATCAATTAGTCCTTATGGCAACGTGCCACCTATACAAGTGGGTCTTGAGACTCTTGACACCTTGAGGTGATGATGACATCGTTAAAAAAATGTGTTTTTACAATTTTGTTAATTCGATATTTAAAATGGGTTAGTTGATGTTGGGTGATGACCCAACACTCACATAAAATATGCTGAGTCATCAGCTATTATATTCTACTCAAACTTAAATATCTCTGAAATGAAGTGAACTAAATGGAAACTTCCACCACTCTAAGGGTCGATGCCTTCTGAAACACCTTTTTGAAATAATTTAACACCTTCATAATGATGATGACATGGCAAAAAAATAAATCCAAAATTGCAGCCTGTGCCGACAGCATGTTCCTTTGGAGGCACTATCAATAAACCAACAACAAAATATAGTGCCACCAAAGGAACATGCGTCGGCACAGGCTGCAATTTTGGATTTTTACTGTGCCGACTATACTATAGTATAGTGGCCCAGTTCTAATCTTACTGCCTTGGTTATGATTATTAGTCCGTAGATCGTCCACAGAACAGAGTTTCATTAACTAAGAGCCCAAATTTTCAGGATATGTGTCTCATGGGTTACAGATGTGCACCTGGGGTCACGATTTTTTATTACATTTTTTTGGACACATTTTTAAACCTGTTTAATGTTAGAAAAGTAACAATAAATGGTGCCCAAATATTTAATTTATTTGCATTCGATAGAGAATTAAATTTACACCTTTTCACAATGCAATAATTTTCAAAATGGGTTTCGTTAGTGCCACAATTGAGTTGCAAATTTCCTTTGTTTACTAACACTTTAGTTCAAATTAAAGTGTTAATTATAATTCTATTGTTTCAACTTGTAATAATTCTAGTGATTCAACTTGTGAGATCGTGTAGGCTTCTATTTTATAATTGAAAACTAGGATTCTACATTCCATAACAACGACAGATTATGTGATTATATTTATTTCTGCTTCGAATGTTCTTGCACAATGGATACATGACAAATTTAATTCTAATTAATTCGCTCTGTGTTTAACTCATAGAGATGGTTCCAAATTGATTAGTGGGGTTATCGAGTGCGCTGAATTCAAATATAATAGTGAAATTCAATTTAGATTAATAATACGTGCTTACAAATAATTGAACTCAATTTATTTTGATGACCATAATATTGGTGTTAAATTATCAATAGATTAATTAAATATTATACTAATTATCTAAATTTCATTAATCTCAGAAATGATATAAGATGGAAACAAACTTTCAATTTATCAATTAGTCCTTATGGCAACGTGCCACCTATACAAGTGGGTCTTGAGACTCTTGACACCTTGAGGTGATGATGACATCGTTAAAAAAATGTGTTTTTACAATTTTGTTAATTCGATATTTAAAATGGGTTAGTTGATGTTGGGTGATGACCCAACACTCACATAAAATATGCTGAGTCATCAGCTATTATATTCTACTCAAACTTAAATATCTCTGAAATGAAGTGAACTAAATGGAAACTTCCACCACTCTAAGGGTCGATGCCTTCTGAAACACCTTTTTGAAATAATTTAACACCTTCATAGTGATGATGACATGGCGAAAAAAAAAATCCAAAATTACAGCCTGTGCCGACAGCATGTTCCTTTGGAGGCACTATAAATAAACCACCACCGAAATATAGTGCCACCAAAGGAACATGCGTCGGCACAGGCTGCAATTTTGGATTTTATTATTATTATTATTATTATTATTTCTCCGTAGACGGTACCCTGCCCTCACCTTTATACATTAAGGGCTAATATTTGGCATGTAGGTGTGGAGTGACCGTCTAATTTGCACCTGGGGTTACGATTTCCGTTTAAAATTTCTTAACCCCTATTTAATCTAATTAAACCTCATAACATTAAATAATAAATAGTGAGCTTGATAAAATTTGCATATTTGGATAGATAATTAAATTCTACACCTTTTCACAGTGCACGAATTTTCAAATTGGGCTTAATTTGTGCCACAATTGAGTTGAAAATTTCTTTTGTTTACTCACTTCAATTTCAGTAAACTGTTAAATCTAATTCTATTGTTTCAACTTGTAGCAATTATATTGATTTAACTTGTTAAATCTTACTCTATTGATTCAACTCGCGATAATTATATTGATTCAACTTATAAATTCCAGCTGGCTTCTATTTAATTGTAGTATTACTATACAATGGATTAAATAAAATCTAATAATATAAGGAATTTATTGACTTTACTCAAATCACCGTGGATAACATTGCTAAAATAAATAACTAATAATATAATTTATTATCAATACAAAATGAATGAATGACATTAAACTCAAGATGGTTTGTGATATAAACTAACTTCAAATTAATCTACCATTCCTTGTGGCTCGGATCAATTAACAAATGGATCATGACACCTTGAGGCGTTGATGCCATGGCGAAAAAAATCCAAAATTGCAGATGTGCTGACAGCATGTTCCTTTGGAGGCACTTTCAATAAAACACCAACAAGATATAGTGCCACCAAAGGAACATGCGTCGGCACAGCTGCAATTTTGGATTTTTTGTTTGTTTGTGTGTTTGTTTGTTTGTTTGTTTGTTTGTTTGTTTGTCCAGAATTAATTGGAAAGACTACGAGTCCCAGAAAGCTGAAAATTTGTATACAGGGGTAATTTTGTACTGCGACAACGATCTATTGGTTTTTGAAGAGAAATATTCACATTTGAAGGTGACAAAATATGTTAGCCAATTAAATTCGAGGGATGGTTAGTATGAATTAGCAGATTTCATCAATTAGTATAAATAGATTGTGCATAATAGAAATATTTTCTGAGGCTCCAATTTGATTGATTGAAAATTATTTTATTTAACCAATCAATCATTTGTCTATTCTATTGCCTGTTTTTCTTTTAGTATTATTTTGATTCGAGCTTTCTTATCGTGCAACTGAAATTTGTTGGCTACTAGCCGAAAAACCGCCCTCCAGGCGGCATTTTTCTGCTAGTTTACTATGCTTTACTAGGCTTTGTATTTGGTGGTAAGTTTCATTTTCACGTTTTAATCGCTTTCTCGCTGTATTGGGCGTTTGTTTACAATCATTACCAACACGCGAACGTTTTTTAAGTGGCATACGTATAGTTGATAACAGGTTTGGATTTTGTATGTAAATTATGACTGAAGTTGGCAAAATATGTCAACCCGATCTATATATTGTCAGGTTCTTTTATGATAAACATTCAAGGGACAAAAATTGTGCATAATAGAGAGAATTCATAATAAGCGAACTCAACTTAGTACAAACCCTATGTAAGTTGTTAAATTGGGACCATAAGGCTTGTTCATAATAAAGCAGACGAAATCTTGTTCATAATAAGCAGACCTGACTGTATAGCAATAGGTATGACTATTAAATTGTCCAACAACACAAATGTAAGGTTGAATTTTATTGGTCTATATGTATATTCAATTGTTGTTTATATTATGGGAAATCATAATGGAATACTGAACACAAATAACTGATTGGATGAATTAATTTACTCTCGCCCAATTAAATCACAGTCTCCGTTAGGCATTCTATACTGCACACTTAACAATTGATAGAGACATAAAAATCCTTTTATACTATTTGAATGCTAGATGCTAATCCATACTGGAAACCCCTCGAATTTAATAGGCTAAAGGTTTTGTCACATTTAAGGAGGGAAGATGTGAATATTTTTCTTAAAAATTCCTTATCTGGAGTGGTCACGTAATTCCTAGATAATATGCAAAATTTGGTACAGATCGGTTCAGGAATCTCAGAGGAGATGTGAGGACAGACAGACAGACATTGTATTTTATATATATATAGATTAAAACTCATTATTAATGTGATTGCTTTTGGGGAGGGAAAGGCCGCGAAGCGGCCGTTAATTGTATTGCGTAGTGCCTAACACGAACAAACAAAAGTCGCGAAGCGACTTTTGTGAGAGAGTGATCCGTCGCGAAGCGACCGAGACCGAAGGGCTCGTATATTAAAAGAGGAATTGTTGTGTGTTTGTGTGTTTGTTTGTTTGTGTGTTTGTGTGTTTGTGTGTGTGTTTGTCCAGAATTAATAGGAAAGACTACGAGTCCTAGAAAGCTGAAAATTGGCATGCAGGGGTAACTTTGTACTGCGACAACGTCATAAACGCACATATTTGGGAATAACTCTTTCAGTTCTTATCCGATTCGGCCACAATTTTAGATAGCAAGACAACATGAAATGAGACACACGTATACCGATTTATGGGATTGTGACGTCACGTACGAACTAATTTGGATTCAGCTCTTACATTTTTGATTCAATCGTCAAACAATTTTGTCACGTTATAAAACAGAATGTGTTGCATGTCTCTAGAAATATTTATAATTTTCGCATTTAATCTGAGCCAGGCAATAACAAAAATGTAACCTACAATTGCTGCCAGTGGCGTCAGGTACTGGGGGGGCGGGGGGGCTCGCCCCCCCTGTTTTGAAATGAGCCAAAAACCGGGGGGGCCGCCCCCCCAGTTTATTTTCAAAAATTATGCTCACTTTAAAGCTATTTTGATCGTAGTTTACTCAATGTGCTGTGAATCAATATGCAGTGCGTGATTGCAATACTAGATACTACTGATTATATATTATTTAGTTATGTATTTGAAATGTATACGTGTAATATAAGCCAATTAACATTATCATAAACAAATTAATGTCATTATCTTATTTTAAGAATTCCTCAAGCTATCTTCACTTAGCTTGAGGAAATGCAGACATTGAACGCAGACATGAAGGATTCAAAAGATAATTGATATTTCTATTCATTTTAATTTGTGTATTTGACATATTGAATGAACTAGTACAACGGCCCGGGTCGGCCCCCCCAGCTTTTTGGTCAACCTGACTCCCCTGATTGCTGCGTCATTGCACATATTGAGGTTTGATGATTTAATCTCACCTACATTATTTCCGAAATTGCATACTTGATTTAATCCAGTTTGGCTTCCATCAGTTTATTTCTATTCGTGATGTATTTAGCTTACGTCAATCACATAAGCATAATATTACTATCAAAGTAATTCAACTATTTACAAACAATTTACTCTATGCTGTTAAAATCCTGGGTTAGTAAATAAGATGAATTAATTAATTAATTACTTGACATACTGGGGTCCCAAATAGCAGCATACTGAATTGAGTACGTGTAATTTACCAGTCACAGGCTTAACTTATTTAATATGAGTTAGATTTGAGGAGAGTAAGGCCGCGAAGCGGCCGTTAATTGTTTTGCGTAGTGTCTAATACGAACGAACAAAGGTCGCGAAGCGACCGAGACCGAAGGGCTCGTATTAATAAAGGCAGTAAGATTAGAACTGGGCCACTATACTATAGTATAGTCGGTACAGTAAAAATAATAATATAGATTAAGCATATTTAATTGTATATACTTTGCAACAAAAAAAACTACTACAGTACAAATTATTGGTTAAACATTTCTAAACTTTATGGCTTGGTCCTTTCGTTCACGAACACTTATTTCCTTCGATAATCCTTTCAGATATAAGTTTATAATACGTAGTTGAATTTACCTGATTTCTACCAGACTGATAATGGTCATTACAAAAGAAGGTGTCATTTTCAATATTCAAGAGTAGATGCATAGATAAGGTCTTGAAACAGATCTTTGTGATAAGAATATTTTCTTCGAATAACTCTAATACATAAAAGGCAGTTTTAACATATTCGTAAAGAATCTTAAATGGCAATTTTAGCCCACCTTTGTTCAAACGATTTGTCCATTCGATATATGTTAAGTCTTTTTGAAGTAAGCGAATGCAATCGTGACAATTTGTACGAAGGAGGAGTCGGTGAGTTATATAGCCAGAAATAACCAACTACGTGTTCTGTATTTTCTGAGATTTCAATATTTTCAAGATTCACATTTTCCATAAAATCTTCGATATGATGCTCTATATCAGTATTTCTCAATCTATTTTAGCACACCGCCCCCTAATCAGGATTTTACTGTCGACACCGCCCCCTCCCCTTCACCTAACCGATTTTTTTTCAATTTTGTATTAGTTTTAATAATAGAATAAGTGTGCTAATATAGAATGTAAATCTATGCGAAGAGGCACTTGTATGTGATGCTCTTCAATAATCTTTTTACGTTTGGCCTGTTGTATGAGATTTCTACTACTTTGTATACATGGACCATGGATGATTTATTACTACGAGATTTTTACTACCATGAGATTTCTACTACCACTGTTATTCTTTCTCACCTTATTTCTCGAGATATATTGGAACTATGTAATCGTGTTACCCACATATATGTTCATACGCTAATATCAATATTATGACAGTGCCTCTATAAGTAGGAGAAATATTACACAAGTGAAGAGTTTAATTGGAATGTTGTAATGGAATAATTCAATCGTCATCTATTATAAACACATCACTGAAGCTGTCGTTAGTAAAATAAGATTGATAGCGACCATTAATCAGATCAGTTACAAGCTCGAAGTGATTATTAAAATTCGCTAGATAGATTGCTGGAGTGGTGAAATTTATGTGGTTAGAGTGATACCGATACCATCTAATTTCTCTCCAGGTGTTCTTAGAATTGAAATGATAATTTGTGACAAACAGGTCCACGTCTAACATCAGTGACACAGCTACCAATTCTACATCTGTTGCCCAAATGTGATCGGCGTCCATTTGAGATCTCAGAAGATACTCTGTTGGTGTCTGTTCATTAAACTTGACTTGCAAGTAACGTTAAATAAATCCAGCGCCTTGAATTCCAATGGACCTATATATTTCACCTCTAAGTTTTGCGAAATAACTCTGCGAACCTGTCAATACAGCTGATAATGCTCGGAAAAAACAGTTACCATCTGGTTCAATAGGCTCCTGTTCGAGTGGAACAAAACTTGACAATGGTTGTTGGATGTAATATTCTGCATGGCTTAATGGTTTCTCAAATGGAAGACCAAGCAAATTGCATTTTGAAATTTGCCACTCCATAGATACTGGTGTGTAGCTAGGGACATTTTCAGAGGTGTCAACTTGCTGAAGAGTATAAGGAATAGATTTAAGGTCATCTTTGGTCCTTCTAATTATAAGTTGTTCTGCAAGGTAATCAATAACCTATAACATACAAATAAATAAAATTTACTCGATTCTAAATCTAAATCATTATGGAATACTTACGGTAGGGCAGGGGAGTAGCTAGGGGGGGCGGGGGGGGCGGACCGCCCCGGGCGGCACTATTAAGGGGCGGCAATATTGAGGGGCGGCATAAAGCGGCATTAAATGTATCCGCCCCGGGCGGCATAGGTGCAAGCTACGCCTCTGCGGTGGGGTAAAGAATTTGATAGACATAGTCAAATGTATTCACTGATCGCGGTGGGTCTATCTCGGAAAAAGCTATTTCAGTCCATGAGACAGTTGACCAATTATTTCCTCTCTCTAAAATTTTAAGTAAACTCTAGAGTACCTATCTTTTAAGATAGTATTTAATACCTATGTACAATACTACCTATAAGTTATCAAAATATAGCAGAAAAAGTAGGATCTCGCAGTAATTACCATATCAAATGAACTTGCATCCTTCATGACAGTTAGTAAAATTGAGTTGGGCTGGTTAATAGTCTTCTTCGTGGAGTTGGACAACTCTTCGTGTAATGGCGATAAATAAGTATTCTTCTTAATATGCCCAATATTCTCCTCCTAAAATGCAAAGGGACGACATAAACGAATTGTATAGTTAGGCACGAATATCTACCTCTGCGCATTTTAACTAAACAGGAATACGTTGTATTCTCACCAATTAATCAAAAACCAATTCAAATTAAACAAGGAGGAAGTGGGCATACCTTTAGACAATAGAAGGAGCCTAAGATTACTCTGCTAGGAATTCCATATGTAAAATTTGAGCTGACAGCATTTTTTTTCCCCTAGAAATAAGCATTTGAAGTAACGTTCTGACAAATGTCATTTGTTGTCTCTCCACTGGTATCCGGGATACGCATTATACTATCGCATTTTACATTACCTCAACATTCTTTATTCCAGTTGATGGATATGAACTTTGAGGCTGTTCGATTGATTTGTCCACGTGGCTACTATCGACATCCTAATATCAGATAAATAAATAAACTCACTATCGTAAGGTAAATTATTAGTTATGGTCACTCACTTCTCCTAATCAGGGAAAGTATTTTCTACTTAGATGGATAGGATACTTCGTCACTTTTTCTCCCTTGTTTGTTAGTAAGTGGCTGTCTGTTATGCTCGAAATGACAAAAGGCCCCTTGTAAATAGGTTTATTCTTTGTCCCAGGCATTTTCTTTTGTTTAGCCATATCGAGAACCAAGAAAAGTTCTCCTACCTCCATTTTTTGTCTAGACATGCGTTTATGATCAATTTAGTTTTTAGGTAATAAAAACTTAAGCCATAAACAACCTTTTGGTTTCCACTTTGAGGTTATACAACCTTTTCTGTTTTGCCTGCTCAAAGTGGATGTTACATCTAGCATTGTCACGATCTTTAGCTCTACTCTGTTCCAATTCAACTGTCCATGAATTGCTATCTTCTACTAATTGGTCTGCATCTTTTTCATCTACGGACATAGTTGTAGTGTCATTCGAGTTTAAATATCGAAGGAGTGGGAGGTGGTTAAATTCACGTCCGAACATCAGGTAAAATGAACTAAAACCAGTAACACGTTTTCGATTACTATTTGCTGATAAAACAGCAGATTGCAACATTGTAGGCCACTCTACACCAGCTTCAGCTATCATTTTAGCAAGTTTCCTATATAATAGAGATGAATTGTCTTACTTATAATAATCTCCTAAAATGTTCATTACTCACGTCTTAATAATCTTGTTGTGTGCCTCTACAAGGCCATTCCCTTGAGGTCGGTAAGCAGTCGTTGCACGATTGTCAACTTCAAGATTTTCGTGAAAATGTTTGAATTCCTACATGTAGAGAGAATAAATATTATTGCATAATGTCAGTGTATTGTTTATCATAAGCTTATGAGAGACTCACTTTGCTTGTAAATTATTTACCCTGGTCATGTTGAATAATGTCCGGAACACCATAAATTAAGTATATTTGAGATAGTGCTTCGATTACTGACTTAGTTGTCTTTGAAATAATTTTAATAAGTGCCCGAGCTGCAACAAATTTGCTAAGATAGCAAACCACTACCAAGATATGTTTATAGCCCTCAGAATTGTTAGGTAAATCTGTTACTAAGTCAATACCCACATGAGGGTAGTTTGGGTGGAGGGATGGGTGTCAATTTTCGATTCGGATGTGGAAGGAGGGGAGATGTCATTTGACATAAGTGACATGTTTGAATCTATAAAATAAAGCTATGAATTTTTGAATTGACACCTAATGTTTGCAAAGCAGAATGGTCACGACAATAATTATCCTGGATATAATTATTCTACAAATATAAACGTGATACAATTTTGCATGAAATTAATGCATTTTGATGCATCATATTGCTTGGTAAAAGTAATTACGTACTTGTACAAGATGCAACTTCGTGACAGGCAACATTGCAACATTTATGATCTAATGAAGTTGCGCTACTTGTTCAAATAAAATATTCATACAAAATAACAGTTGGATAGAACAAAAGTATATTGTGTATGATGGGCTTGAGCCTAAGTAAAATTCAGAAATTTATACTCGGACCTGCTAAAACAGGTATCCCGTTAAAGCGTTGTCTAACTTACATAGTTTCGAATGTCATTATGCATTCCTTCCATCTATATTTAGCCTGGATAATTTCGGTGGTCTGATTTATACCAGAATGTTCTGTAATATGGTGTAAACGAATGATATTTTGCACTTCAGCCTTAGTCGGGTAACGGATGAGTACGCTTTTCTTGTTTTTTTGGTGAATATATCTGAAAAAAATAAAAATAAATGAGGCAAATGACAAACATTAATGCTATACATATATTTTACCAAAACTAGGTCACGAATTAAATATTTACCTTGGTACGATTATTGTCTTCTCCCAACTGAAACAATGAAGCACCCTTCTTATAATTGAGTCTTGCACATTTCGTAGATGCCAGCAATCGAGGAGGTAGCACTTTTGCTGACAAATACTGAATCAACTCTTCGTAATCTGATGTGTCCATTTGTATTTTATTAAACATTTGAAACAATACATCTTTATATAAGTACCACAGTAAGCACGACGGTTCTATGTGGTTAATGACAAATTTATGCGTATACCATTAGAACATTACAACTTACAAGTAACCTTTCACGTCATAATATTGTTATTAGCGTATGAACATATATGTGGTTAACACGATTACATAGTTCCAATCGTGACCTAAGTTATATAAGGCCTATGCACCAACTTTGTGAAACTGGACCATGGATTAAAGGAAGGCTAATGATAAATAGGTTATTTATCGTTATCTAAATAACTAGTAGTGATAGACCTCATAAATGTTCTATAACTATATAGGAACATGACATCAAGGTATACATAGCACCCTTCAGAATTGAGCTATGTCATCATTTGATTGCGTAATCGCTATTTTTGGTGGGTATTATCGTGTTTTTATAGCCTGCTTTTAACATAGTTAGACGCGTTATAAATGTTCAAAATTTGAACATGATGATGCCCATAACTAGTTAGATGAAATTTATCGAAATTATCAATGGGATGTTGACACATTCCTCGGTTGCCAAGGAAATGTATATTTCCTAAAATGAGCCATATCTCAATAACTATCTATCTTACGTAAACTAGGCTAGTGCTGTTCTATCCGCAATAGGTAACTTCCTATTCATTGATAATACATTTTCTAGGCCTAACTACAATAATCTTTGAGATAATGAGTATATTACCTCCTAAGGAATTAAGTGCTAATTATTTTATATAGTTATAGAACATTTATGAGGTCTATCACTACTAGTTATTTAGATAACGATAAATAACCTATTTATCATTAGCCTTCCTTTAATCCATGGTCCAGTTTCACAAAGTTGGTGCATAGGCCTTATATAACGTAGGTCACGTTCCAATATATTATATATCTCGAGAAATAAGGTGAGAAGAATAACAGTGGTAGTAGAAATCTCATGGTAGTAAAGATCTCATAGTAATAAATCATCCATGGTCCATGTATACAAAGTAGTAGAAATCTCATACAACAGGCCTCATATCTGTTAGAAGCAATCGTAAATCACTACTCTTTGGAATATCCAGCCTGTTTCTATGTTTCGTTAACAGTTGGGTAACGTCGCTAAAACCCCTCTCCACGAAGTATGATGTGGGGAAAGCCAAAGTCCGAAATTTCGCCACCTTCCACATATTTGGGAACTTGTTTCGTGTTGACATTTCCTGCCAAAACTGTTCATATCCCATCATTTTAAAAGTAACTTTATTTTCACTTAATTCTTCTTGCAATTCTTGTGAAATTTCATCAATGTCCACCCTAAATGGGTCAATAATCCAATCAGGTGGTTCAAGTTCCAGCAAATCTGTAAATCTCTTAATCATATCCTCTTTAAGGACTTCGAGATGTTCGCAGTATGCTAGTAAGTCATCATCTGTAAGCTTGAGCTCTGCTAAACGAGGGAACTGATAATATTCTCGTCTACCAATGTTTTGTTAAATAACTTTAGCTTCCCAATAAATGAGCTAACAACGGTTTTGCATGCTTCCCGTCCCAAGGAATTGGCTACAAGACCCCTGACAAAAAAAATCTATTTAATATTGATTAATCTTATTTAACATATAAGCTATATTTTTGTAACAGACAGCTTGGCTCTAGCTATCCTACTTTTCTTATTTCAGCAGTTATTGTGTAATTGGAACCAAAATGCTTCAATGAGAAAACAATATTGAACTTCAAATCTGGAGATTTATATAGATCAATACACTATACTTTGAAATGCGTTGATTTGAAGTTGATTTGAGCCTATACTAACTTAGTACATACTATTGCACATTCATTGCGATAAACTTCTCATATAAATCAGTCAAGTAAGCGATATCAAGATTTTGTTGCTAGAACAAGCTGCATTAATTAATTATAAAACCGGCAGAGACATTTTCCTTTTGAAAGCCATCTCACTTCGGTGTGTAGAAGCAGACGTTCGAATTAAAACTGTGGAATCTAATTCTATTGTTTCAACTTGTAAAATTAAATTGATTCAACTTTTTAGATCAAGTAGGCTTCGATTTTCTAATTGAAAATTAAGATTATATATTCCATAACAACCAGTGTATTATATAGCCATTTGTAAATGCGCTCCTAATCCAGGTCTAATCCAATTTTCATACGTCTAAAACACAAATTAATGTTACGGTATAGGAAAAGATTCCAATTTTTCGCGCTCCTAATTATTTTTTCTCCAAAAATCATTCTCCAAAAGGAGCGTCTCACGCTCCTGGATAATTCCTTGATAACAACGATAAATTAAGATTATATTTCCTTCTGCAAGAATACTCTTAAACTATTTTAATTAATTGTAATTAATTCAGTCTTTATTTGACTTATATAGATGCTTCCAATTTGTTTATTAGGGGTCATCGAGTGTGCGGAATTGAAATTTTGTTCCAAATTAATTTTAATTACTCTTTATAACAAATAATTAAACTTGTAAATTTAAGTTGACATTGAAATTGGTGTTAAATTATTAATAATATTAATAGGTATTTATACTAATTTGATAAATAGCATTAATCCGAAAGATGATACAAGATATAAACAAACTTCCAATTTATCAATTGATCCTTACACCTTTACAAATGGGTCTCTTGTTGTGATGATCATAGATGCATTATACGTAACGTATAACGTATATATGGTGCCATTATACGTTAGGTGAACGTATAATGCCATCATACGTTAGAGGATCATATGGTCAAAACGTATAATCATCATACGACGTATAACGTATAATGATTTTATACGATTTTCATTATACGTTCATTATACGTTCATTATACGTTACCATACGTTCATTATACGTTCATTATACGTTACCATACGTTCATCATACGTTCATTATACGTTACCATACGTTATGTATCGAAGAAACCTGTCTTCCTTAGCATCACTAATAGTCACGTTTTAGTTTTTACTAAATTGACTAAATTCAGTTTCATCGTATGATGGTATCATACGTTGGCCATTTGTTATACGTTGATTATACGCTCGAACGTATATATGATCCATTATACGTATATATGATCCATTATACGCTCCCCGAACGTATAACGTATGATCGTATAATGCATCTATGGTGATGATGACATCGTCAAAAAAATGTGCTTTCACAATTTTGTAAATTATATAATTCGAATGGGTTGGTTGGTGTTGGGTGAACACCCAACACGCGCGCGCGCACATAAAAATGCTGATTCATCACCTATTACATTTATCATTCGACTTAAACTTGAATAACTCTGAAATGAAGTGAGCTAAAACGAAACTTCCAACTCAATAAGGGTCGTTGCATTCTGAAAAACCTTTCAAATTTTTTTTAACACCTTCATAGTGATGATGACATGGCGAAAAAATCCAAAATTGCAGCTGTGCTGACAGCATTTTCCTTTGGAGGCACTATCAATTAACCAATCAGTAGCCACCAAATGATAGTGCCTCCAAAGGAACATGCGTCGGCACAGCTGCAATTTTGGATTTTTATATTAGTGTTTAGTGTTTAAATGGCTCATTTAACAGACAAATGAGCGATTAAGTGTAACATCAAATTGATATCTTTAAAATTAAAAATTTCACAGGTTCCTGAACCTATGATAGAAATAATCCTAAATTTGAGATTTGTGGATAATTACTAAGTAAGTTTTATCATAGCATTCTATACTCTAAGGCAGGTGTGTGCAACCTCTTTTAACCCTGGCCCGCATTGTGCTTCTCAGATCTGTTCACGGGCCGCGATTCGGATAGTTTTCGAATCTTCAGATTTAGATTAGATCATTAGAAGAAAACATTGTTTAAGTTTTGAATAATTACAATAATTAAGTGTTTTGACTAAGAGAAATAATGTCACAAAATTATAATAATTGTCACAAGGTCACATATGTGTTCCTTAGTGAAGGATCTGTGATTGTTCAGGATTGCTTCGCGGGCCGCAGCACAGAGCGTTGCGGGCCGCATATGGCCCGCGGGCCGCAGGTTGCACACCCCTGCTCTAAGGTAATGCTGCGGTTGAATGGACTTGGACCATGGACAAGGATTTATCCAGGAGCGCGAGACGCTCCTTTTGGAGTATGATTCTTTGCAAAATTTTAATTAGGAGCGCTAAAATTTTCAATCTTCTCCTATACCGTAACATTAATTTGTGATTTAGGCGTATGCAAATTGCATCAGACCAGGATTAGGAGCGTATTTACAAATGGCTGTATAATACACTGACCATGGATGAACTAGTATAGTCAACTAAATATATGCAATGCAATTATTCTTCGAAATAAGTAATCCAGGGTGCTTCTACTTATGTAATTGTTTTATATAAAGGTGTTCATGTACAAGACGCATATTTTTGAGCTACCACTTGGTCGAAATGACGTCACCGTATTATCTAATAGGCAAAATATGCCAAAACTTTGAACGCATGTAAAATGTTCAATTTCGCTTTTTGATTATTGTAATATACATTCAAATGATTATACACATTTTGCATAAAATTGGTTGGAGATAGAGCATCGAAATGTATTATCATTGAATAGGAAGTTAAGGACGGGGGGGCCTTTAAACCGGCCCCGCCGCATATAGCATTATACATAGCATATTGCCACAAATTAAAGTTTTTCAGACCGTGTGAGGTCAAATTAATTCCCAAGAGCCTCAAGATTTAGGGGAAAGGTCATTTTTTGTGGGGAGGGTCTTTTCAATAATTTTTTTAAAATCGGCGTAGTTTAACATTTAAATCAGTATCAGGTATTTTACATAAGGAATAAATACACCAAATATAATGGAAATCGACAAAATTTGGTGTTTTATCTGATTTCCTAGTAAAGTCACCCCTTAGTAGTTAGTACTATACTCAACCCTTAAAAGAAAATGGAGAATATTCCTCATTAGTTTAGTATCCAGCGATCGGCATTGTTATTGATATATGTATTTGGATTATACGTAGTACGTACAGTTGTTATTATGAACAAGGAGGCGGAAATCTGTTAAGGATTAGTAACATGGTTTAATTCCCAAGCCTATAAATAATAACGCATGCAATAATTTCGGTTAATACAAACGAATATCGACTGTCCCTTGGTTTTGTACTTAGACATAGTACTCTACTTAGAGTCTACTACATTTTTCTATTTTGAGCAGGGAAATTTCCTCGATTCTGAGGCTGTATAGTGTATACCATACCACTTATGGGAAAAATCACAATTATTCGTATATTACATACACACAAGGAATTTCCAGGAGCACAAAACGCTCCTGTTGGCGTATGTAGGACATGGGGAATTACATATTTTGAATCTTTGTTATACTATACATTAATTTGTATTAAAATTTGTCGGATCGGTTTAAGGGCGTATTCTTAAATGGCTGTAGACACTGAGTACCAGAAAATTATGTCTTAATGTAAATTAACAACTGTGCTAGGATAAGTTAAACTATCAAAATGATATATTCCTATCATTTACAATTCAGTCCAGAAAGATGTGGCAGTTAGAATAAACTAAGGAGAAATGCAAAAAAATGCCAAATTAATTATCTAAAATAATTTTACTGAATTTACAAATGAATTAGAAAAATAATTATAAATTATGCCATTATAAAGCATAGTGAAAATTCAATATAACTACGAAATATTATACGTAGGACATCATATGTCTCGTTAGACGTTTAGTTGTTAATTGGTATGTGAATATTATTCGAGATTCTGTGTTCTTGTTTGGCTAATACAGCCCATGCAGCAGCACACTGAGCTAGCTTTATTATTTCAGGGAAATGAGAGAAGAATCCAGTAGGAAGCTTCCACTCCTTCTCATCGGCATATTCATTTATACTCTCTTTCAGTCTATGAGAGAATAATATTACAATCAGGTTCTTTTATTATGGACATTTAAGTGGTCAAAAATTGTGTTCATAATAAAGAGACTTCATAATAAGCGAATTCAACTTAACTTAATACAAACCCTATGTAAGTTGTTAATTTGGGACCATATGGCTTGTTCATAATAAAAGTTTTTCATATGAATATTAAGCAGACAAAACTGTTCACAATAAGCTGAATGTAGTTAAACACACATCATAGTATTTAAGTTAGAATTTAAGCCTTTGGCTCATAGGCTACTTACCCATAATCCTTCTCTTCATCTCCTCTCTCTCGCAGAAAGAAGAGGATGAACTCGTGGAGATACACCAGTACCTTCTCAACTGGAAAGTGATCACAGCTCTGTTCTATCTGTCTTCTCTCCTCCTCACTAACAGCTTCCCGAAACTCGTCTCTCAGAGATGAGAATGGAATCTGTAGAATATTAATTACATACCTACAGATGTACAGTAGGGAATACAAAGTACATACCTGACCGAGGAGAGAAAGCTTACGAGCTTTCTCAACAGACAGGAAACTCCAGAAGCTGAGTACGTGTTTTAGTCTTAACACACCTTCTGCCTGTAGAACAACAGTTAACGACAAAATAATACAAATAAGATGAGCACGTACTCTTCTGCTCTGCAGAGGACCAGCTCCCTGGGTACCATGAGGATACCTGAGAACGTCATGTAGATAGGAGCAGACTCTCTGCTCCGGGTCTCCTCCTGCTGAGGATAAGAATCCAATCACCACATCCAGCACAAGGAGAACATCACTCACGGACTCAAGAGACTCCAAATCTTCTCGTATTGCTCTCCACAGCATTTCCTTCAACTCAGTCTGAGAGAGAGAGAGAGAGAGAGAGAGAGAGAGATAGAGAAAGTTAACAGATGAATTAGACCAGCAATGCTATCTGAATAACACAAGTCACTCACCTGCTGGACCTTGTGTCGCACCTGTTCAAACACACCTAGGTTGTAGGCCTCACGAGTGTACTCGAAGCGCAGATGTTCTGCCAGAATCAGAGGTCTGTTCTGGAACAACTGTTCCATCAGTTGCTTCTCCACTCCCTCAAAGTCGTAACTCACGAGGCTTCCTTGTCCGAGAGCTAGTGAGTAGTGAGCGTGTGACAGCAGCAGAGGCTGGAGCTGCTCCTCGTACTCAATCACGTGACGACCTTTCAACTCACGGAGTGGCACCTTGTCGCTGCGGGACCTGATACAATACAAACTAAACACTCAACTGTCTACAGCACACATGTCAGCAGTCACTGATAGGAGTATACCTACCCTTTCACTCTGTCTCTGTAGGCGTGAACAAATGAGTTGTGCACCAGCACTAGGTAGTCAGTGAGTGAGGTGATCAGCACGCCCTCTCCTGTTGAGGATGCCAGCAGGTAGGCTAGAGAGGTAGCAGGAGTTATTTGTTGTTCAAGAGCTTCTTCCATTCTGAGACGACCATTCCTCTTCACCTCATCTCCTATCAATCTCCATGCTGTAGACATACTCTCCACCAGTCGAGCGAACTCTGCTGATTCTTCTTGATTTTCTACAATAAAACACAGTACGCATTTATATAACATTAACATACTACTCTGCAACACAAGTCGTAACGCTCCGACAAAGTTATTGAATTAGTGTATAGAAATAAAAAATTACTGGAGTGGAAATAATCAAAGAGTTCTCGAATATACATTAATGAATTCGGTGAAACTAAATGGATCGTGAATCGATTCATAGAAACAGAAGTGGGCCAAGTTAACATTTTTTGCTGGTAAACGAGTCTAACTTTGGACCAGTCAAGTTTATCCGCTAACCATGATATAGACCCCGAAGATTTCATGTTGGCCGGACTAATCAAAAATTATTTCCGCTGTTCCTGCTGACCGTTTAAATATTATATATTTATGCGCAAATGAGGACAATACAGCAAATGAAAATTACGTATTACAGAATGATCAACACTCAACAGGGCGTTTTAACATTGAAGTACCTCTCCTAATTTGTGCTAAGAACTGCTTAATAGTTGTGTTAGCAGCCTCTCTCCTGTTCAGTCTGTATTGGAACCTATCTCCCACTCGTCTCTGCAGCTGTACAATATCTGGTAAGTAACGAGTCACAAACAATCGGCTTTCTTCTTTCAAAAACTTGGAGACTAGAGGACAGTTCTCTTTCGTTGTGAGATTAGTTGTACTGAAGCTCTGAGAGAAATGCTCCAGACTCACAATAGTCCTGTAGCGCCACAGGTGAGGCAAGGGGTTATCTGGTTCTGGTTCGTCTCTCTCGTACACGATTCTAAGTTGAGATATATTAAAGAGATAGTCATTAACGAGTTGTGTTTCTAACAGCAACGTATTAACCTGAGTAGTGGATTGTTAGCAATCCTCTTCTCACTCAGCACCTGCTGCATCTGTCTCTGTACATCTGTGTCTAGAGAGGTGAGTATCGGCTGAATGAACTTCTTGTCAAACTCCTTCTCCCACTGCTCTCTCAGCTCACGCTGTGTCAGCTCAGTAGGAATACCACCTGTAGCATAGCAGTCCGTCACAGCAGCTAATAGCACTAGACTGCTATAGAATGTGTTGGAGAGTTTAACTCACATGGCTCTCCTGCTGTCTGCATAAGAGACCTGATGACCAGATGGAGAAGGAATGTAGCTTCTTCAAAGTTCTTTCCTATCAGTCCAGCTAAATCCCTCACGTCTCTCTCCAGGTGTTGGTAGAAGAAGGTAGGCAGGTCTCTGGGGTCTTCTAATCCTCCTTTCACTAGAGAAGGTAGCGCTTGACTCCTGTCAGTGGGATGTTTGGAACAAGATGACCAGATGAAGCAGATGTCCATTAGGATACGAATTAGAGATACGGATGCAGGAGAGAGTGATCTAGTTTTAAGTATTGATTGTTAATAGTGATTTTAGAACTGGTCCACTACATAGTAGTCGGCACAGTAAAAAACATCAGTAAATGAAAAGATTTTAATTGTAATGCTTGAATAATTCTACCTTTCAGAACTTGGAATATTCTGTCTCTGATCAACCCTCCCCAGAACATAGCCGGATTTAGTAGCATCAGCAGCAGTGTTGAGTACAGTGCCGACTTGTGTCACCCTTCCGTCCTGTTTTCCCACCCAGGAACCACAGTCTGGGCATATCTGAGCTTGAGTAGGCTTGCCGCACTATAAAAGTCCCATGATTGAAACAGTTTAAGTCTCATTTAGTCTTACTTAAACAGTTAAGAACAGTATATTAGTTACCTCTCCAACGAAGTAGGCGTGTCCTTTATTGCAGTGGTACCATTGTCCCCTACCCTCTGTCTGCTGCACAACTTGTCTTACATGTAACTGATCATCCATCATTGTAGGAAACAGCTTATTAACAAGGGCGTTAGGATTCTGGTATAACAGAGAGATGGGGGAGAACAGCTGAGGGAAAGCATTAGTGGATAGCATTATGGCCATGTGGTATATTGCTCGAGAGAGGGCCAATTGGTTGTTGTTGGATTGAGGAAAGAAATGCAAACTTTGGAGAATCCCATCTCCCAAATTATTTGACAACATTTCAAGACCGATTTGTAGTAATTCATTTTGAATATTGCTCAGATTTGTATTGAAGAGTTCTCTCAAAGCCAGATACTTCTATTGTAATAAATATAGGGCTGAAACGAATATACCGAATATTCGGATATTCGTTCGAAATGATTGAACGAATATTCGTTTGACGAATATTAGATTGAAACGGATATTCGTTGTCTAATTCTGGACAACAACAAGACTTTTGTATAGCTTAGAGATATCGAAAATATAAATTCCCACTTAAACTAGCTGATTATTAGTTAACTTATGTATAATACACTTTGTAACTATTATTATCCATTCTAACATTATCAAAAACCTATTTTCCAATGTATTTTGTCTCTAGAAATTGATTTAATGCTTAGTCATCCAAACGAACGAATATTCGAATATTCGTTCGTTTAGAAAAAGGTTCGTTCGTTACATTTCGAATATTCGTTTCAGCCCTAAATAAATATATAATAAATAATTTAACGGACGAGTAGTATCGAATTATATCAATTTATATGTACACGTATAAATAACTTTACTACATTATACCTCGGTTTGACGGACATCCCCTCTCGTTGCCGACTTAGATACAACTTGGAAGATCGAGTATAGATAATATTCGACGTTAGTATCCATTTCCTGTAAAACAAAGTATTAATTGTCAATCAATAAGTCAATTAGTTCTCTTCAGTTTAAACCTACGCACATACCTGTGGACCAACTACGTCACTATCAAAGTAGTGCTGGAGGGCTTCCTTCCTCTGACTGACATTAGCCTGCTCAGCAGAATACTTCAACTTCGCATAATTGTCTCCATATATTATGAAATAGTCTGGTGATACGTACTGTGACTAGATGAAGAAAGGTAGATATTCAAACATTACTTAATTAGCTTAAGCATTGATGCTATTTATATGCATGCAAATTGAATTAATATTATACCTCGACCATCCTCTCCAAAACTTGTTTTGGTATAACCCATGAGCAGGTACGGTTAGGAGTGATCAGAAGCAGCGTATCACTCCCTAACTGACGGTATACGTTCTTAAGTAGGAATACATGGAGATCTTCATACCCCTGCATCAAACAAATGTCTTTAAAAATAAAGATTAACCTCTGTCTCTCTCTCAATATATGATCAGGTGTATCCGATCGTGTTCTTAGAAGGTCATAGCACTCAATGATCCAGTGAGATATGTGGATACAGATAAATCTCAGAGTAGCTATCTTCTCTAGTAACTCATAAGATAAAATGGTTCGTTTAGAGATTCCATGTATACCAGTGCATAATATTTTTTCCGTAATAAATATCTTTTCTAATATATTATGTTGTTCTTCAGAGTTTTGCTGTTTAAAATGCTGGTGATGTGAATCCTAAGTAACATATTTACATTAAGCTTTCAATGTCATCTGAATTCATAAGGTTAATAAGTTCATTCATACCTCTATTGATTGTATTATTATCATGTAGAGTTCCTGATTTGTTTCTAAGTTTTCTAAATCTGGAAGAGGTCTGGAGAGGTAGTGAGAAATGATCTCTGTGAAGACATCTCTCCTAGAGAACATTAGTGAATAAAATAGGAAATTGGTTATATAAATATGAAATAAAGTGCATACCTATGTTTGATCATAATCTGTAGTAGAAATGTTTTGAATGAAAGAGAGGGGTTGAGTCCATTCTTCTTAAACATGGTGATAGAACTCCTCTCATTCCTTTCCAGCTCCTTCATATTATTCTCATCCAGCACTACAAGTCCCACCAGTAGCTCTATAAGGTCTGCACTGGAGTGGCCTTCTGGCAGACATCTGAATGTTAAGCTTGTAAGGATGTCAATGAAGAATCTCGTTGCGCATTCTCTCATCTTCTGCTTACGCGAAATTTCACTTCTATGTAATACATAATTATTAATTACGTATTTAATTATCTGAGCACAAAAACAAATATGCCAATAAAGTCGCTCCCGCTTAAATTGATTTACTTTGGTTGAGGATAATTTGACCCAATTAACCGAAAATATTGCAAGCCAAACTGTGCAGCTGTGATTCTATTCAGTAAATCCTATAAAATGCTGGTCCATTTAATTAACACGCAACAATTTCGCTCAATGAACTAAAATGACGTGATTAATGAATCAGGACTAAGTTAAATTGTAAAAGTAGAAATCAGACGAACCTTTGACCTCCAGGTATATTTTTCAAACAATTTGATAGGATATCAAGTATGTCTTGAATTGTCTGAACAGAAGTGAAGTCCGGTGTTTCAGTTAAAATCTAAGAAAATTATAAAGAATGAATATGAATCAGTTATTAATTATAATTGCAATATAGTTACCATAAATATTCTGTTGATACTACTCTCTGTACAACTTAATCCTACTGACAGGCTACAATGTGATACGAACAGCTGCACTGCGATTATTCTGTTCCATTTAGATCTATAATATATGTGCATACAGTAAAATAACGCATCTTGGAATAAGTAGTAAACAAAACAAACTAGCCTACGAGTGTACAATAAAACGTACTTAAGTTTATCGACAGTTGTCTTGTATTCATGGTCATTTCGTCTATTAAAACTCAATCCCTTCTCCACAATTGGTTGCCATTGTCTGATCTCAGTCACATACTTCTCAGCTAACTCCTCTCCAGCAGTACGCTCTTTCCTATGGTAACACAATGTTATTATCTCTTCTAACAGAACTAGTTCTAAACAAGTCAGCTTTATGTCCTTTATCTTTCTCATTTCTGTGATACTTTTAAATATTTTGTCCTCCAAAGTGCTCTCCAACAAGAATGCCTCTTGCAAGAGATCCAACAGCTGTTTCGATTCTTCATAAGCACAGTATATTTTAGGAATTGTAAGCTCTCGTTTTAAACAGTTCTCGCTTCGTTCTCCATCATCCACTTCGTATGTTGGGAAGTATTCAATACACAACAGAAGCACAGACTCATATACCTAGCAAAGTATAGTATAATTGTTGTAAATTAGTAAGTAAAATATATAGAAATATAATGTCATGTTGTTGATAGAGTAAATGTAATAATATAATTACAGTACATATTGGATATAGTGATAATGGTGGGGACATCTGATTTGTGGCCAAATTATCACTATATCCAATATATCACTATATCCAATATATCACTATATCCAATATATCACTATATCCAATATATCATTATATCCAATATATCATTATATCCAATATATCACTATACCCATTATATCACTATATCCACTGTATCACCGCATCTAATATATGACTGTATACATTGTCAATACTTATATTCTGAAAAGAATAATCAAATTCCTTTTCAAATTCAAGTGGTAACGATATTTATACTGTAAAATATGAAATTATGGGGTCCAAGGAAGGTCAAAAATCCAATATTCTTGTGTAATCTGTACACAAATTATCACTATATCCAATAATGATATCACTATAACCAATAAAATTTGTATGAGATTTGCTCGGGGACGCACCTAAAGCTGCAAAATTATCACTATATCCAATATATCACTATATCCAATACAGGGTTTTATCCAGGCGTATGCGACGCGCCTCAGGCGCGTAATTTCAAAAGAAAACTTTTCTAGGCGAGCGAAAATTGAGAGATTCTCCCATAGACGTAATACAAATTGAGCATTTTAGACGCGTGTGAGCGAGCTCAATCTTAATCTAGGCGCGGGGGAAATTTTTCCTGTATGAAGCCTGATCCAATATCACTATATCCATTATGTACTGTAATAATTAAAGATCATAAAAGAACTACAATGATTTTGATGTGTAAAATTAAAACATTACGTTAGTTATAGATTTTTTACTAAAACTGATCTTTTGAGATTACGCATTGAACTAGCTTTGAAATGAAATTAAATTAATTAATAGTTCCACACTTGTTATAATGGTAGAAGAGAGTGGTTGGAAACGACTAAATTCAGACGGCGAACTACAAACAAATTGGCAGGTTCGAAAATGGAGACGTCGTTAATTTTTGGATGATTTCGAAATTTGCTGTTTAGCTAAAGAATGGTTAAACGAAAGAGAATGCTCTGATATTCGGTACTTTCCTTAAGGGCGAAACACTCGAGGTATACAAGTCTCGTAACTGGGTGAGTATAGTATACAATCCTGTAAAGAAAACGTATATACTAATTATTACTTTCAAATCGGAGGATATCGAATTCACTTTTAAGTGAATTTCTTGAGCGTTCGATTTATCCGGGAGAGACGCCTTCTAAAATATCTTAATGAACTGTAATGCCATATAAAAGAGCTTTTCCAGGAATGGCTGATGAAGCGAAAACAACTACTTTTTGAACAATATATACGGGGGCTTCCAAAAGAGTAAACTAAATTATTTGTCCATCGCCTAATGTTAGAACAACAGATGAAGCTATGAAGAGAGCTCAAGTGGTTTTACGCATGCATGAATTACAGCAACAGCAGACTTCAGAGAACGTGCTACAGTGAAAAAAATAAGTGATAATATTGACTTTGCTAGAGTGATTATTAGACCTACACTTGAGAGAATAAAAAAATATCTCCTGACATGGCCTACTTAATATACGGCTATATATGTTCCCGAGTAGGCCAAGAAAGAAGAAGGCCAGTTTCTAATTTTCATTTTAGGATAAACTATGCCTCCTATTGTTGTTATTTGGGTTGTATATGTGGTAATCAACCATTGCGAGTCCAATGGAACCACTTTTGAGAATCTCAGATTTGTGGTTAAGCTGTTTAGGCGCAATTTAAGTATTGAGTACCAGATAACATTACGGAATTTACAAATTCCTAGTATTGAGTACCAGATAACATTACGGAATTTACAAATTCGAGCCCTTCGGTCTCGGTCACTTCGCGACGGATCACCTCTTACAAAAGTCGAGAAGCGACTTTTGTTCGTTCGTGTTAGACACTACGCAACACAATTAATTAACGGAAGCTTTGCGGCCTTACTCTCCTCAAATATCACTCATATTAAATAAGTTAAACCTGTGACTTGTAAATTACACTACTCAATTCAGTATGCTGCTATTTGGGACCCCAGTGTGTCAATATATTAGTTAATTAATAAATTCATGGTATTTACAAGTTCAACCATGATTTACTGCATAGTAAATTGTTTGTAAATAGTTGAATTACTTTGATAGTAATATTATGCATGCTTATGGAAGCCAAACTGGATTAATCAAGTATGCAATTTCGAAATAATGTAGCTGAAGATTAAATCATCAAACCTCAATATGTGCAATGACGCAGCAATTGGAGGTTACATTTTTGTTATTGCCTGGCTCAAATTTAGGGGCGCCGAGAGGTTTTGCGGGCCCCAGGGGAAACAATAATGATGGATCTGTCACGAAAAATTGGTCCGAGGGGACCAAATTTTTCATGAAATTTGGTCCTTCTGTGGAAAATTGGTCCCTCTGAGGTTTGTGTTTATTTAGTTTCCGTATTTTCTAGATAGTAGCCTAGGCGATTTTTGGCCATAATGGGACCCAAAACTTTATGAATAAGCCTGTCACTGGAAAATTGTTCCCCGAAAATTGATCCTGGACCAAAATTGCATGGAAAACTGGTCCTAGAACCATTTTCCATGGAATATTGCCCCAGGACCAATTTTTCCTGAAAAAATGGTCCGGGAATCAATATTCCATGGAAAAATGGTCCTAAGGACCAATTTTTTCGGGGCCAATTTTCCATTGACAGGCCTGTTGCATGGGAAATGGACCCCCTAATTAAGTGACCATGGATATGTTCAGGGGGGTCCATTTCCCAGACGAATGCGTGGGATTTGGACCCCCCTTGATATGAAAATACATTAGTCATATCCTGTTATGAAAATGTATTCAGGGCCGGCGCCGCCACCTGGGGTGTCCGGACACCCACTGCCTCAAGGAAATGAAGCGGTGCTTGGACAGTGACACCCACTAGACTATACAGTGACAACCACTACACCCACACCTCATAATACGTGGCACCGGCAATGGTATTACTAGTCATATCCTGTTATGAAATACAATTATCACCTGTTATTTAAGAACGGAATTTGTTGACTTTCAATAAATACATTATAATTGAGCACACAATTTGGTGCGTCTACCTTTAGTTGAGTTGAATTGTGAATTTTCTGCCTAATAGTTACTGCATATTTACCAATTTGGATTGTCGTTTTTGAGTATACTTATTAGCTCATTCACGGTTCCTGATTTGATGGAATCAACTTCTTCAAGAACTAGTTGATTGAGAACTAGTAAACATCAATATGTACAAAGTATTTCATAACAGGATGACTAGTAATACATTTTCATAACAGGATATGACTAATGTATTTTCATATCAAGGGGGGTCCAAATCCCACGCATACGTCTGGGAAATGGACCCCCTGAACATATCCATGGTCACTTAATTAGGGGGGTCCATTTCCCACGGGGGTCCATTTCCCATGCAACAGGCCCCTCTGGAACCTTTCCCAAACCCAAATGTTCATGTTACACGATTTCCTTCTCTTTATAATTAAAGTTTCAGTTAACTATATTTCATACAATTATATTATCTGAAAGCAGCATTTGGCGTAACATTATACTTACATTCTTAAACTAATAACTTTGTTTAGGAACTTTCACGGGGCCCCCTAGACCCACGGGCCCCGGGGCAACTGTCCCCCCTGCCCCACCCCCTCTTGGCGGCCAGGCTCAGATTAAATGCGAAAATTATAAAAAATTCTAGAGACATGCAATACATTATGTTTATAATGTGACAAAGTTATTTGTCGATTGAACCAAAAGTGTAAGAGCTGAATCCAAATTAGTTCCTACGTGACGTCACATTCCCATAAATTGGTATACGTGTGTCTCATTGTATGTTGTGTTATCATCTAAATTGTGGGCGAATCGAATAAAAACTGAAAGAGCTATTCCCAAATATGTGCGTTAATGACGTCATAATCCCGTTATTTTGTTTCAAAAACCAATAGATCGTTGTCGCAGTACAAAATTACCCCTGTATACAAATTTTCAGCTTTCTGCGACTCGTTGTCTTTCCAATTAATTCTGGACAAACACACACACAAACAAACAGACAACAATTCCGCTTTTAATATACGAGCCCTTCGGTCTCGGTCGCATCGCGACGGATCACTCTCTCACAAAAGTCGCGAAGCGACTTTTGTTCGTTCGTGTTAGGCACAACGCGATACAATTAACGGCCGCTTCGCGGCCTTTCCCTCCCCAAAAAACGAGTGTGAAGTTGGCGCAGTATTCAACTGAGCACAGATCAAAATGAAAGTTGAGGCCCTTCCCATTATTGGATTTGGATAAAAATTACACATATTAAAGAGGAGATACGGACGTTTATGATTTTGGATTTAAATTTTATTTATTTATTTATATTTATATTTTACATTATGAATTTATGAGTGAGCATTAAAAAAATTTTATTTTGACAACATTTTTTGTAAATTGAATTTAAAACTTTGCATACATCTTTGTGACTATGGGACGTTTCTTATGCCAAAATATTTCAAATAAATATCAACATTCCTATGAGATATAGCTTGGCAAAGTTGAACATGTGTTTTCTTCAGATTATATACTATTTCTTTTATTATCGAGTGAACAGCACAAGAGTTTAACACAATACAATTGCTAGATTACAACCACCAGATTGTGTGTTTATGTCACAGCTTATATATAACAGCCACAACCAATTACAATTGGATGAAACCTGAAACGTAAACTAAATAAATATCACACACTATTTTTGTTTGCATCTCTGTTCGGCACATATTATGCATCAAATAAGCTAGGAATTGGATAAGAAGTATAAAATAGACAAAAAGGTAAAATGCTTAGTGCTTCATGCATTTGGTGCTATGGTAAAAAGTAGCAATATGGAAGAAATAAATCTTGTTTTTGAATCTTTGTGTATTGTTCTGAACACTGAATTAATGTTGCCTCAGGTTACTAAGAGCTTATTAGACTTAGAAGAATTAGTTAAGGGAAATCTCAAAATCTATAGTACAGAATGCTATTTTATTGATGATTACCCTGAAAATATTGAAAGTGATACTTATAGAAAAACGTCTCCTTTTGGTAAATACTTTGAAGAATTGTACTTAATAATAATAATAATAATAATAATAATAATAATTAGTGCAGGGTAATAAAAGTACAGACAGTAATGTGTTCTGCCTAATAAAAGGCCTAAAGCACGTCAAGAATCAGTTCAATCTAGTTTAAAAAGTTAAGTTAAATGTACAGGTATACAAAATCCGTGGGGAGTGTCACATGAGCAACTGGGTAGATTTCTTTCATCCGTCCAGTACTGGTCTAGTCTTCCTTTGAAGGTAGATATTGATGGAGCTAAAACAATATTATTAGGCAATTTGTTCCATATTCTTAATGTCCTCTCTGTAAAAAAATTTGATCTAATTCTAGACTTGGGTGGTTTCTCAGTTGGAGGCAGCAAGACTAAAGAGTGTCCTCTAGACCGATCTAAGGATAAAGATCTTAGTGTGGGCGGTAAAATAAAATTACACGAAGTCATCCCATTTAGTAACTTCCATATGAATATTAAGTCACCTCTTCTTCTTCTATTTTCTAAACAGATCAAACACAGCTTGAGTATTCTCTCTCTGTATGGAAGATGGGACAACGTTTTCACACATCTAGTAGCCCTTATATGAATGTTCTCAAGCTTCAGGATATCCGATTTTAAAAAGGGGGACCATATAATACTTGCGTATTCAAGCTTTGGCCTTATAAAAGTCTTGTAAAAAGTTTTAAAAATGTCCGGTGTTATAAGAATATATGTTCTTTGGAACAAGCCAATTAGTCTGTTTGCGCTGAACGAAACTTTTGCTACGTGATCAGAGAAAGAAAGTCTGTTGTCTATCCACACGCCCAAATCTTTGACTAAATTACTCCCTTCAATTTCATTTGAGTTGATGAAGTAAGGCAACTTGGGATTTGATTTTCCAATATACAAGGCTTGACATTTATCAAGGTTTACAGACATAAAATTTAACTCAGACCAAGTAACGATATCAACTAAGCTATTTGATAACGATGCATGGCCTTGAGAAAAAAGTGAGTTGCAGTATAACTTGGTATCGTCGGCAAAGGATGAAATATGTGTGAAATCATCCAACTTAAACAAACTGTAATCTGAATTAGAAGGAAAATCATACATATACACCAGAAATAATAAAGGGCCCAGTACCGATCCTTGCGGAACGCCACTCGAGACTCTGGACCAGTTTGAAAAAGAACCACCAATTCTAACACGTTGTTTCCTTCCAGATAAATATGATTCAAACCAATTTAAAAGATTTCCTCTTATACCAATGCATTCCAGCTTGTCAATTAAAATACTATGTTGAACTTTATCGAAAGCTTTCTCAAAGTCGATATATACAACGTCTGTGGGCCGCCCCATGTCAATTGCTAGTGTCCACTCATCAATTACTTCTAATAAACTGGTTACGCATGATTTCTTAGGCAAAAATCCATGCTGCTTGTCATGAATTATGTTGTTGGAAAGCAGGTGATTAAGAATAGTAGGTTTGATTATGGTTTCTAATAATTTGACCACAACAGAGGTTAGGGAAACAGGTCTATAATTCTTGGCAAGAACTCGTGACCCTGTTTTATGAATAGGTACAATATCTGCCAACTTCCAATCCTCAGGTAGTATACCAGATTTAATGCTTCCGGAAAAAATAATGAATAATGGACGGACAAAAATATTTGAAAACATTTTAAGCAATTTTGGATGAATACCATCTGGACCATGAGACTTAGACACGACTAATAATTCCAACTGCTGCCGTATCACTTCTTCTGTTAGTACTATATCAGATATTTGGTTATAAGTGTCTAATAAAGGAGCTTTATACATACCCCTCTCTACTGGAGAGTTGTAAACAGATGAGAAATGCTTAGAAAACAAATTAGCCGATTGGCGTTCACTTGTTAATTCGCCAAAAGAATCCTTCAAAGAAATATTAATATTTGTATCAGACATCTGCTGCTTAGCATAACGAAAGAATTTCTTGATATTATGAGGTGTGTTGAAATTTTGAGTTAGTTTATACTCATAAGTAAGTCTCAAATTGAACGCCAATTCGGCAACTCTATCCCTTGCCTTGGTATAGGCACAATAAGATTCTTGGGAGGGAACGTTAACGTACTTTATCCAAAGCTTGTACTTATTTCTCCTAGCCAATTTAAACGACAAACTATTTAGGTACTGGAAACCTTTGCTAATTTTAGTCTTCTTCTTTGGAACACACAAGAGAATAGATTTATACAAGCCTACGAAATCCTCCCATAACTCAATAACAGATCTATTGGTATTAATGTTAAAATTTGTGCTCCATTTTTCCCATATGTCATCAACAAGTCTAAGATTTATTTTTTGATATAGATACAGAATTTCGTACTCTCTCTTGTAAAAAGTTAAGTTATAATCAAAGAGTACAATACCGTGATCACTTCCTTTCAATGGAGGCCTAACGATAAGACCAGTAATAGATGATTCCTCATTTGTAAAAATAAGATCCAATATATAGTTGGTTTGAGAACTAAATCTTGTAGGCTCGTTTACATGTTGGTATAAAAATAGGTCGTCGATTACTTGTAAAATTTCAGACACCTCTGAGATTGAGTGAGGATGGATAATATGATGAGAAGACCAATCAATTCCTTTAAGATTAAAATCACCCATTAATAATATCTTCTTTCCAGAGAGTGATCTAATAATATCACACATAATAGCAGTTTCATGTAAGGATAGGTTAGGCGGACGATAAAAAACAGCGACAAACAAAACCTTGTTAGGTAAACTCAGTTTTACAATAAGTGCATCGAACCCATAAACAGAGTTCGATACAATTAGTTGTGACCTGCTAAATATACTATTGTCAAGATAGATAGCTACTCCACCTCCTATCGGGACGTTCTTGAACTAAAAAATCCTCCATATCCATCCATCTTTAATTCAGTACTTTGTTTAAACCATGTTTCTGAAATAGCAACGATATTAACCTTATCCAGTGCTATAGATTGCTCAAATTCTGTTACTTTATTACATAGAGAGCGACTGTTAGTATAAAAAACTTTAAAAGATGAAAGATTAACTGAGATATCAAATTTATCAGAACTACCTGCGGTAAGTTTGGAGATGGGCCTCTCTTCTACTTGACAAATAAAATCAGTAGTATTTAAGGAATTCATATGAGACCCCATCCCCATTATACCTCATTCTTTTTGTTCTGAGATAACCTCAATCACAGAATTTCCTTTCCTTATCCACCTTTTGTGAGGTTCCTCAGACCATATACCATTAGAATGGTTGGCAGAACAAAAATGTGTTGGACGTGTCCACTACATGAGTTTCACCGTTCCAGCTCATGTATGGTCGAGATTCTCCCATTATGGTTCTCGAACGAGGAAACATATTGATGATACCAGTCATGATGATTATCAAATTTGCAGAAGGCGTATTTGTTATAAGTACAAGGACTGTTTACTGAAAATTAAGTAGTTTGAGATGGTAAATACTAAATATAATACGGAAGCCCATTGGCGTAACCGTTTCCTCCGGGCCAATCTGTTGGTCCTGACTCACTCGCTAATTAGTGATAAACTAGCAAAGTTAAAGTTTACCACAATAAATATTCATCAGTCAACTCCCGTTATAACGAAGTGCTCGGGACCGTAGTTTCATTTCGTTATAAGCGGAGTTTGTATATCCGGAGTTCGAGCTTAAAAGAGTTCATTACAAGTTGAATTTCGTTGTAACCGGAGTTCATTATAAATGGATTTCGTCATAAGCAGAATTCGAGCAAGATATCATTTCAGAGCAGGGGGGGTCAATCGACAGATACTTGACCCATAGCCAGGTGGTGGATCCCATTAAAAAATATTTCATGAAGTACCTGGTACTTCATGAAGGGTACGAATCAATATTATTGCTAAATTTTGCAGCAAATTATCAAGAATTTACACTAAGGGTAATTTTTTTAAATCTTATCACACCTAAAGGTGAGAATTGCTGACTAATTAAAAATGTAAAAAAATTAAAAAAGTGTGTTTTGGGTAAAAATGCTCATAGGAGGACTTCAGGGACCAGATGTAATTAACTTCGTCTCAATTTATGCTAATCTGACACAGGTGACAACTTCAGAGTGTCACTTGTGGCAAATACTGAATGGGTGTAGGGGTCCAAAAGCAATAAATTCGTTAAGTACTTGGTACTTCGTGAGGGGGGTGGGTGGGTATGCCCTAAAAATATATTTTTCCATGAAGTCACCTATGGGTTAGTATTCTTAAGATTGACCCCCCCTGTTCAGAGTCGTTTTAGTTTAAGCGCGTCAATGCCTGCCAGAATTCAGAAGAATATTGTGTCTTCCTGTTGTTCAAATACTTTTGGTAGGTTAGTGTCTATCAAAAGTACCCTTTTAGCCAATTTTGTCTAAAATCTGATCAAATTCAATTAAAATCTGCACTTTGAGAATTGATTTTAGAACCCAGTAAATCTTTGTGGATACCGGTGATATTTACATTAAGTATGAACTTGATATAAATAACATAAAAAGTAGTGGGACATGTGTTGTTTCCGTTAAAAGGGACAATTGATGCACACTAAGCCATAGTTATCATTATACTTAGAAAAATGTTTGCGAATGTACTCGATAATACTAGTTATTATCGATGTCATCGATCAACTGCGGTACTGATATTTATCCTATTCAATTTCGAACGATGATTTCGCTACAAAGAAAAAACTATCGGTGAATAGTAGATACTAGATAGGAACAATAACAGTACTCCTGGGCGAGTATTCTAAATTAAACAGCATATTATTTATTAGTTCTATATACATCAATGAATTATTATTTATATCTAAGTAGTACTTGTATTTGCCAACAAGCAGCTAAAGAAAAAGTTAGGAATAATTGGCACATGCACTCTATATAATTTAAGGTAAATGTACATACAAATTATAAATAATCTACACCAATTCCAACTTACATTGAATTGTAGTTGACTTGAAGTAAGGATGTTCATTTGTATAAAATCCATCAGAAACTCAAGCAGACAATCAAAATAAGTATCATTGGACATAAAATTGCGGTTAATTAACTCTCCTAGCGGAGTTTGATTGAAAAGGGATTCGAAATGGTACCAGACAGGTCCTGAAGTGTTTGCTAGAAATAAATAAAACAATTAAAGTAGTAATATTATATATACCGCATTTTTTTGAGGCACAGGCAGCACCCAATTTCTTTTGATATCCACCAAATATTCATTTATGACAAGCGGGGAATTGCATAAGTATTATATACTGAGCTGTGCCTTCATGTAGGCCTAACTACGGTTATGGCTCAGCCCAATTTTCAATAAGGACAATTTGAGAATTGGTAAAAATAGATTGTCCCCAGTGAAAATTAACTTAAGCACTTATGTCATTATATAATATTCTACAATTAGTATTCACATACGTTTAATCGCAGCAAACTTCCGCCATAGTTCTTCCATTAATGTTCTGATGAGGAATGAGAACGGAAATCTAGACTCGAAGTATTTACCACCAGCTCCATTACTCAACACAGGTACTCTCCTTCTAGGCAGCAGAGTGAGAGGAGATACTGTATCTTTGTACTGCAGTACAAACAGACGCTCATCTCTGAATATATCTTGCCAGAGATTGTGTAAACACTCTTGCACTTTTTCATTACGGAGAGCTAGTTCTAGATTCCCGTTTCTATCCAGAGAAGCAATCAGCTCTGACAGGAGAGGAGTAATTGTATTGTTAATACGGAGATTAACAGCCTTACGGAATGTACCACAAGATTGTATGTCTTCTTCACAGTTAGCTGTCTGTAGTAACCAGTCACAGCTGATGTCCATTGAAGATTCATATTGGTCTTTCAATAGAACTGTCAATCTCGGACACAGTGTTTGGAAGAACACATCTATATACGTATAAATAAATAATAAGTAAACAAATTAAAAATGCACCTAGAGGTTTACGGGGACAGACAGAAAGAAAAAAAGTACATATGTTGATTTCAAATTTTTTATAATTACTGCACTCAAATCTCCATTAACAGGGCAATGTCGTCCAGAGGGTGCCCGCAACTGGGAATTTGCCCGAATCTCAGAAATACAATAGCAAGGTATATATGAATCCCGAAGCGTCTAATCCATATTTTCTAGATTAATGTAAAAATCAAGCTTTATAGCTTAAATGAATACATATTTAGTTTGGTTTACACCAATAAGGGTGCCCGGTTGAGGGAGGTGCCCGTATCTGAGAGGTCCGGATCTCGGAGGTTTGAGTGTATATTATAATTTAGGTTATTATTGAATTACTAAATAATTGTTTGTAACAGGTAGGCTTTATCTAATAAATAAATTACTAATTATAATAATTAAAGCGAAAACCGGGTTATAGTTGAGTGGTGCGCCGCGAAACGACCGAGGAGAATCATAGTTAAGTAATCCTATATAAATGTAAAAGTTTTTAGGATGCATGACATAGAGAACTTACAATTATCGTTTTGCCCCTCAATTAGCTTAATAAAATCTTGCATTCTAACAAGAGTCCTCTTCTCACTTCCATCTTTATCAACAAGTCTTGAAACTGCAGACTGTATGCAATTTAGTAGTCTGGTCTTCTGACAAATAGTGGGCGGAATTATTTCTCCAGATTCCTAAGCAAACAATAGACATAATTATGTGTTCTTCAGGTTAAATTGTAAAATGCTCTAAATTAAGACATTGGCAAAACTACAGACTAACCTCTTCATAACCCCCGAATACTTGGTAGATCTTTAATCCAATCAGCTGTGATATAGGAGGCAGCTCTGTATAGTCAAGAGAACGTATATCATCGATATGCACTGTGTACCAGTCTCCTCCACAGAAACTCATAAATTTACTCCCGTGTGCCTCTCTACTTAGTTGGACCAAGAATATTAGAAACACATCACACTTAAACTCTCCAATCTGTTCCTCTCTCCAGTCCTTCAACTCATCCACTGTCTTGTGACGAGCACAAGCAATTAGCTTAGCATTCTCTGCTCCTCTCTCACACTGGACAAGTAGTACCTTTTTCTCTCTCGTCTCACTCTCAGAGTCTCCTCTCAGGAACTTATGAATCTCTCTGATGTACTGCTGTTCTGTCTGGAACTGCTGTAAAGACAGACTCCGCATTTGTACTGAATCTGTATTTCTAGACATACGCTGTTGCAATTGATCTATGTCCCTCTCTGTTAGAAGTCGTGAGTGGGTTGTAGCAAGAGTGAGATGTGCTCCTGTCCCATTCCCACAGATACCACTCAGTACCTGACTCAGATACTCCTCTAGACTGCCTAACTGTAGCTTGAAATACTCTGATATAATCTGTTCCGACTGGATAGAGAGAAGACTGTTCTTACCACGCAGTATTGCATCTGTAGTAGCCATTCTAAGCAATAGAGTCTGACTTCTCTTCAAAACTGCTATCCTATCTACGCCAGGATCTGTAGCATGTAGATACATCTCTTTCATTACGTGGAATACAATGGAAGAAGGAGTATCAGTGTTATAACCAATAAAACAATCTCCGATTGTAAACTCTCCTCTCCTTTGCAATCCAATAGACTTAGCCCTATCGAGAGTCGAGAAATTCTGAGCCCACTCAGCCAGCTGTTTAGATACTATAACACCGTCTTCAGTTAGGACAGTGGACATGGTGAGGAAATGCTTCTCAAGTCGATTGATGAGAGGAGTAGGGAAGGTGGTGTACACTGTGTCTGAATCTGCAATTACGATAAGCTTAAAACTGTCATGGACTCTGCATTTCATTCTGTGCGTGCCTAAACCAAGGTCTACATACCTCTGGTTATATATCTTCATGTAATACTGGTTTAGAGCATCATACAAACTCTCGTACAAGTTCTCCAAGTTCAGAAGGATCACAGTTTTCCCAGACTCCATACAAACTTTAATTTTATTTATGTTCCTACATACCATCGAGTATTCTTGGTCTCTAGGGAAGTTTGAACCGAATATGACACGAATATCATCGAGCTTATATTCTGGCCATAAGTTGGTGGATTTAAGCAGAATGTTAAGAGCTGAATAATTCTCCGTAAGGAGCAGCAGGTAACGAGTCTCCCCGTAAAAAGAGGTGGAGAAGCTCGCCAGGTTAGCTCGAATGAGCCCCAGGGGTGAGCTATCAGGGCCTACGGCACTATCTATTGGCAGCTTAACTGTTTGTATGAACAACTGTAATGCCTGGTTATTAGACGCTCCCCCAAAGTTCCTATACACACAGTGCCTCAGTATAGATAGAGTTAGCGTTGTTTTATACTCATAGCATAGAAAGACCAACATTTTAATTAGACTGTAGAAGTCCCTCAAACCATAATACTCCCTGGATTTGTGCGTCTTGAGAATCAATTTAAGATACGCTTTGGACAAGTCAGGGATGCAGATTTCAATGCTGTCTACAATTCTTGGGTCGACTGAGTTAGAACGACAGATCTCTCTGGCACTTGATAGCAGCTCTTCTTCGCCAGGGTCTCCTCTCGATACCATAATCCCGCGGTTCATCTTAGCAGGATCAAGAGACCAGTTGGAAATCCCAATAAACGCCACCTCTTCAGTATTCTCGTCCCTCTTCTCCTCAGTTCCGTAACTACTGTCCTCTAATAGGGGGTGAAGTACCTTCAAGGGGAGGAGAGGAGAGTCTTCTGCCAGGCCCACCTCGTCCAGCACTACACAACAAACGAACTTACTGCTCTGGGTTTTCTTTTGCATCTTCTTGCAGTTATCGAACACTCCAATGATTCCTTCAGCAGTAGACAGCTGGCTGCACTGGTAAGACATTATATGAATTTCTTTGAAATTCCTGAGAATGGAGCCATCTTGGCATTTATTTCCTTGCATATTATTAGAAATTATTGTCTTAGCCAGGGACTTGGAACTTCCCGGCTTTCCGACTACGAAGAGTGGAATCTTTAGTTCTATGCTCACGAACATCATAAATACATTCTCTTTAAGAGCTGTGTTTTTCGCAATGTGTTCCCCTACAGTCATCTGATCTAGGATATTCTGTTGACACCTGTCTATCTCGATTTCTATCACCTCATAATTAGTTATGGGAGTAAGCGGATTCTTAAAATGTTTGGATATTCTCTTATCGAAATTTCTCCGTACTTGTAGCCGAGCTCGATAGCACACGGCAATCGCTAGAAGTAAACTGTAGCTTATTTTATCAATCCCTGAGATTTTGGGTACCCGTGGGAGCTGTGGGGACGTTGCAGGGAGCTCTAAGAGAGGAGCGACAGGTTGGGCATGTGCTATTGGTGGCTTAATTCGAGAACCTATTCTCAGAGGTGAAGTGGGGCTTGAGTGTTCGGAGGGAACTCTACATCTAGGAGGAGATGATGTTGGAGATTCTATTCTAGAACGAGAGTTTAACATCTCCAAAAGTGGAGTACATTTAACAGTTACGTTAGAAGTCAGAGCTCCTTGTACAGTTAGGGTATCATAAACTACAACCGGGTTAGATGGCTTTGCCTCTTCAAAATACTTTGGGACAATAAACTCAAGCTTAGCATAGAACCATAGCATCACCCTCATTGCTCTTTCCACGTCTCTCAAACTAACAAAGCTACACTCATCCTTTCTCTCTCTCATGTAACTCTGTGCACCAGCGAGAACCTCACTTATCACATCTATAATGTCATCTCGTGCTTCTATCGGGCTGTTAGAGTCTCGTAGATGTTTCGCTACTATCTCTCGAGTGTATGTCTTCTCTATGCTGTTACTCAACTGACCGAAATCCCACACCAATGGTCGTAAACTGGCAGGAAGCTCCATCACTCGATAGACCAACTCACGGAGAGGAATGTCTCCCAGTCTGTCTGTGGTCTCACTGGACTTGGTGAAGAACCCGAGACCAGCAGAACTCAGTTTGATCAGCATCTCCTCTGTGTGTTTGCGATAAGGATTACAAGCTGCTATGAACTGGAGTCCTATGTCAGTGCGGATGTGTCTGCCGTAAATTCTCTTGTCGCACATTATCTCTTTGATCAGTCCAATGGCTGGGCTCGTATTGGCTTCATCAAAAAACAATACAGTATCAACTTGGTGTTCAATATAATTCCTCTGTGCTAGCTTCTCAGCTTCCGCTACCTTGGACTTCACATCAGACTCTGTGGTACCGCCATGTACCTTCAGTATTAGCATGTTAGTAGCTCCAGTCTGTAGAGCTTGTAGGGAACACATGAACTGAATGAGGCGTGTCTTGCCACAGCCTGTCTCGCCCATTATAACAACGGGAATGTTACAACGGAATCTCATTAGAATTGCTAGAATCTTCCTCATATTGTCAAGAGTTAATACATAACCTGGATCTGGATCCGATAGCCATTCAAGTTCCATCACATTGCCCAATTTTTCTATCTTTCTACCTTTGTCTAACTGTTGATAGTCCTCATTAAAGTTAACTTTATTGAGCTCCAATATATTAAGTAATTTCGGATGTAGAATGTTAGCTTCAATGACATTAGTAGGATCTTCAGAATCGTATAGATGGCCTTGTTTGGATATATGGAAACCTATGAATGTCATACTGTGTCTATCCGGATTGAAGAATATGTAGGGATGTGAGGCGTTCTCCCATTTGCGTCTCTTAACAATTTCATAAACTTGTAGAAGGTCTTTGGTCACAGTATCAATTTCTTCCCTCAGAGATGGTGTAGCAAAATCTCGAGACATGTGAATAAGAAACTTAACTACAAAGGATTTGAATCCAAGCCATTCCTCGCCCATAATACCAGAAGTACAAAAATCAGAGTTATCACAATCAGAAAGTTGTTTACTTAAGAAGGTACCAAAGTTATTAATTTCTAACCAGGAAGGCTGCTGGATCCCGCAGTACTTTAACAATACCTGTAACACTTCAGGAGGACTCATCTTATGGAAGGTTGTGCTGTCAAAGATAAATTGATCAAGATTTTGACCTGCTTCCAGCTGTTTCAAGTAAGCGAAAGTTCTTTGGAATTCTTGCTTGTTCAATTCATTGATATTAATAGTTTGCATTCCTCGCGACTCCGAAATGTTTCGTATGTTTAGTGCCTGAATCGGCTGTATGCATTGCAAAGATGGGAAAAGCTGACTGAATTTCTCAAGTTGTTTAAATTTGGGGATAATGGTTGTTTCGATGACGTAATAGTCTTTACCATTTGAGTGCCATATCTCACCTGATCTCTTACAAATCCCGCCTAATATGAGCAGTTTGAATATAACCGGTTCTATTCCTATCTGTACAGTAGATGCTATATCCACGTGGTACATGACTCCATGCTTAATACCACTAACACTCCTCGTCAGCAGTTGTTCAGCTAGATGTTCCTCAGAAGCTTGTTTACCGTGAATAGCTACAGTCACAGCCGATTGTTCTCTCTCCTCCTCACTCACTATACCCTGACTCAACAGGTCTAATTTGAGATTATTAATATAGAGAGACTTACCTGCCCCTACGCTATCCGATACTACCAGTCTAACTCTCGATCTCTCTTTGTCTACCATCCAAGCGGATGCGCCACTACTATAGGAGATTTTTTGATAGAACTTTTGTTGCAAATACTCACTGATACTTTTAAATACGTTATCATTGGTGACATGACTGGGTCTCTTGTAGTTCTCCAGAGCAGCTGCCATATAGGACTGCTCCTCCCTCTCTTCAGAACAAATAATAACAAGTTTATAGCGAGATTTAGCTTCTAACTGCAAGTACCTCCTCAGAATGCTCACAGACTGCACAGCTACTTCGTACTGCAGATTCTCTACGGCAACCAAACAGTACAAGTATAAGTGATTATTGTTCGACTTGAAAATGACTCTTCTCCAGAAGATATCGATCTCTTCAACCGTTGTGAGATCAGAGCAGAGCAATACTTCACTGGAGTCGGGAAGAGGAAGTAGGGGAGACAGCTGGTAGAGAGAGAGGATGGATTCATAAATAAGATAATTTGGTATAAATATTAAATTTGGTTCTTGAGGCTTAAAAATAGTACAGAATGCCCTGTCTCCTCGAATCTTACTGTTTCCGCTGTTGTATACTACTTCCAGGAATGCACCCAGCTTCAAGATATCAATATACTCAATTTCTGTTGTTACAATCTCTTCTGGTATTTGTACAGGAGAGTGAGTAGGAAGTGAGGCGCCTCTCCTCTCCTCTGTATCATCCCAATCCATAGATTCGTCTCCAGAGCTGCAGTCCCTCTCGTCGTCTTTAATATTATTCTGCATACACCACCTCATAACTGATCGTTCAGTAACAACTTCTTTATGTCTCCTTATTGCATTGATGCCTTGAATACATAAATAGAGACTGAGTTCGCAATCTGACGACAATTTCTCTACAATCTCTTTTTCACTATGAGAAAAGCTATCAGGAATTTCAACCTCTTTACTCTTTTGTACCTGCTGCAGAGGTTTTGCTGGCTCCTTAACGGTCTCTGCACCAATAAATGAGTATTTACTGGTGCGTGCAGTTGAATGGAATCGAGTTTGCCTAGATAGAGCAGCAGTAGGATGTGAATGAGAGGGTCGAGTAGAAGTTACAAAGTTCGATTGCTTGAGAGCCAATTGTATCTCTTCACTGGTTATATCGGCATTAAGAGAACTGAGCAAATGGTAGAGCTGTTCTTCGCTCTGTGGGTTTGAATTTTCAATGAAAGCTCGTACGCCTTTCTGGAGTAAAACTATTTGTTTAATTGTAAAGTAATTCAAGAAATAACAATTCGTCCTAGCCTCTTCTAGCCTTTGTTCGCACTGTATCAGAGTATTTCGTGTTTTATGTATTTCTGATTCTACTTTCGGCGCTTGTTGTAAGTTGCAAGTAAATGAATAGTTGAAGAATTGCATATTTCCTATCTCGGCTAAACTGCTTACGATGGTTGCGAGTTCTGAGATTAGGTCGAAGAGCTGATTGAATTTGCTGGCATTTTTCTTGCTATCGATCTTAGATATAATGTCAGACTTCCCAACCACAAGTGTGAGTTTGCTCCTCAGATCTTTCAGTTGTTCCATAGTATAAGTCTTTGTAACTGTTTCTTTCTCAGTTGACAGAGAAACCATCTCATTCGCATTGTATGTGCTGTCTGTTGAGATGGTGAAGATACCAGAAGAGACAATCTTCTCAAGCTGCATGAGAGCTCCTTCTTCCAAAGAGCCTTGTGACTTCTTCAACTCCTCCCAGAATGAGACATTCTTGGAGACATACTCAAGCATTTCAATTAACTCTTTATTGGTGTTAACGACAGAGAATACCTCTATACACCTCTCAATGAGATAGTCATAGGTTGTATCTCTGTTAATGGGGAATATAATAGGAGCTAGATTAGTGCATACAGAATGCAGAATCATAATACGGTCTGTTTCAGCTCCGTCTCCACTGGAGGTAGTCAACGCTATTTCAACAAAAGTCTTCAAATCATTTAAATCACGCATATTCCTCTTAACCCATTTCAAGAATTCTACTCTATTCAATATCCTCTCTAATACTCCTAGATTCTCATTTGTAAAATATCGTAGGGATTGTGCCGTATTCAATAACTCTTCGTTAATGGATGAAAGCGGTTTATCTTTGAAATTAATTTTGAAGTTTGTAAGATTTATGATTAATGTAAAATCAGATTTGATAGAAAAAGCTTCTCTCAGCTGGAGTAACTTGTCTGCTGCCTCAGAACACTTGTATAAGTCAAAGTATAAAGTTATATTACTACTGCAATTAAGGAGCTCAGGAATTTCGGTAAATTGTTCCAACTTTGAAATTTGATTACCAAAAGTTAAATACTTCAATTCGTGTATTATAGAGCAACTATCAGTTTTGGATTGAAATAATTTTTGTACTTCTGATAGAAGAATGGTTTTATTACGCAAGGTTTTTAAAGTTTCTTCAATGAGAGTATAAGTTGGGAGCCAAACTTGTTCGTATAAGAGATTCAAGTCGAAACTTCCCTTTTTTAAAACTTCGGAAAGATGATATAAATTAGAAAAAGTGTTAGTAAAGATGAAAGAGTCTTTAAAATACATCGCGGAGTTAGACATGGACATAAAATGGTCGGAGTTAATAATTTCGTTTACTTCTGGGATGATTAAAAATTTAAAGTTCTCATCATTTATTTCTACAATTTCACAGAGATTAAAATTGACCCATAGGCCCAAATCAAGGAAATTTTGAATATATTCACATTTGAATTCTTGAATTTTAGCAAATAACAGCGCTAGATTCTCCAAATCTTTGTATTTAGTTTGTACCCAAGCAGTGGCTGTACGACAGTATTTAATTGCATCTTGAATATCTTTTAAAGATTTCTTGTTTTCTGAAACATATTGTTTGAGGACTAGCTTTATAAGAGAAAGGAATACTTCTTCATGTTGGCTGATGAATAAGAAACTATTAATATTGATTTGATAAGCACAGATGAAATTAATGTAATCTGAAATTGTCTTAAAAGCTTTTCCAATTAGATCCTTGTTTTCAACACTCATATTTTCATTGATTTCTGGAATAGAAATAAACTCAAAATAGTTAGCCCATGAGGGCCACTCTAACAAATGATGAATTGGATGTTCCAAAAAGGATTTTCGCTCTTCATATAGAATAGAACTAAAGACTATTTCAATATGCTTTAATTGATCACGATTTATACACTTCAAATGATGAACAACATTATTTCTGGCATTATGATCAACACTTTTCATTCTCCGAGTCATTTCTTTACGAAACAAAACCTTCAAATGTTCTCCCAGTTTGTTGTGAGCAAAAATGAACAAGTCTGTAAACGTTGACAGAATTATTCGTTCATCCTTTAGTGCTGATTCTAAAAAATTTATTGTAAGACTGGGCCATTGAATTGCAGCGGGAAAACTAAGAGCGGTTATTTTATCCCAAAATTTAATTTCTTTTTCATAATCAAGGTAATACTTGTGATATTTAGCTACTATTCTATTATTATAATACTTTTCAACGAATGTAATTATTTCTTGGATGTCCTGTTGGGCTATACTATTAGGAACTAGAGTTTCTAGAGTAGTGCACTCGTGAGCAAATAGCTCAATTATGAGAAAGAATGTCTCCTCACTAAGACGAAAAATTGGAAATAAAGACGACAACTTAAGTGTTAATAAGAATAAGCGCTTTATCTCGATAGGAATTGTTTCGGGAAAAGTATTTCCAGGAAATCTAGAAATTAAAAACCTTAGGATGGACCTGAAGAATTCCGAAGATAATAAGTTCCCTTTAAATAATTGCATTAAGATGAAACTCATGAATCCAGATATTGGGAGAACTTGAGGTTGCGATGAATGAATTTCATAAAATATATGTGAATTATAGAAATCGAGAGAATTATATAAAATGCTGTAGGGCAAGATTGGATCAAAGCGAGATAAACTGAATGATTTCTTTATTGCATCATTCGCGAGTTTAGGTGTCTTACAAGTCCAATTAGTTGGAAACCCCCAGTATTCATTAGTAGTGTAAGCCAAGGTGTCCAGAAGTTCAACATGACTCTCAGATAAGTTAAATACACAATGATAGAAAGCTAACATGTCAAAGAATTTGGCACTACATTTGGTAGAAACATGAGTGAAGATAAATGTACAAATTGCCTCTTGAACTTTAGCTTTCTGTTTGATATATTCTAAGGCAAAAGTTTTAGAATGTAGTGAGTCATAAAATACGCCTTCAAAAGCCTCAACAACTCTATTAACTATAGATAAAATATCTTGAGATTTCAACTTAAACTCGTGAACCAAATAACATGATGTGTAAATACGTAAGAGGATTTCTGTAATTTTCAATTGATTACTCTTCGAAAATAGAAATTCAATATAGCTTTGCAAAATCTTAACTGTTCCATCATCAATATATCTTAAATTCTCATCCCAATTTCGAAAATTGTTAAATTCATTCGATGGAGAGATAGATATATGCATAATTTCATTTACTCTTGATATGATAATAAGCAAGAAATCATCCAATGTATAACATCCTAGAGGATATGAAAAATATCCCATGTCCATAAAGGTAGGTGTAAAAGCTAGCAGTGACAAGAATCTACGAGTATGGATATCTTTAAATTGAACAAAATCGTCTGTTTTAAGGGGAAGATATGACTTAATATGACTTAAAATATCCCCTTTCTTTGGATAAGTTGGGAGTATCATCAAATCAAATTGTTTTATAGTTGTATTAATTATTTCGTTTGGATTCTCATGAAATTTCCATTGAAAATGGCGGTTAAAGATCATTTTAGAATAATGATTTAATTCTTCATACAGTCCTTGTTCTTCTCTCATATAAAAAAAGTATTTATAAGGAAATTGCACAGTTTGTTTCTTTATAAAATGAACCGGTATCCTAATAGAACCAGTAATGATGACGAATTCAAATTCTCTGGCGTTATGGAGTAGATTTATTGGATTTAAAACTCTAAAATGACAGTATAAAATACTGAAATTATCCTCTCCTATTCTGATACAAATAGCATCAGTTTTATCCCATACTTCCTTCATAAGAATCGTGTAAAATTGTAAAGTGAAACAGTTAAGACTGTTGGGTTCAATTTCGGACAAAATCGGAAGATTTGAAGAAGGCTTTCCATTACCACTAGCGAGAGAATTATATGGTCGTTTGTCAAGTTCCTCAGTGAATTCTACACCAGACTCCCCATTTCGAATAAAGGATGTTTCATGTTGTGTGGTATCCTCTTTGGGACGTGCAACTTCCTTGGCAGCTTGTTGTTTGGTATCCTCTTTGGGAGGTGTATCTTCATGGGCAGCTTGTTGTTGTGTAGTATCCTCTTTGGGAGCTGTATCTTCCTTGGCAGTTTGTTGTTTGGCATCCTCTTTGGGAGGTGTATCTTCATGGGCAGCTTGTTGTTGTGTAGTATCCTCTTTGGGAGCTGTATCTTCCTTGGCACCTTGTTGTTGTGTAGTATCCTCTTTGGGAGCTGTATCTTCCTTGGCAGCTTGTTTTTGTGTAGTATCCTCTTTGGGAGCTGTATCTTCCTTGGCAGTTTGTTGTTTGGCATCCTCTTTGGGAGGTGTATCTTCATGGGCAGCTTGTTGTTGTTTGATATCCTCTTTGGGAGCTGTATCCTCCTTGGCAGTTTGTTGTTTGGCATCCTCTTTGGGAGCTGAATCTTCATGGGCAGCTTGTTGTTGTTTGATATCCTCTTTGGGAGCTGTATCTTCCTTGGTAGCTTGTTGTTGTGTAGTATCCTCTTTGGGAGTTGTATCTTCCTTGGCACCTTGTTGTTGTGTAGTATCCTCTTTGGGAGGTGTATCTTCCTTGGCAGCTTGTTGTTGCTTGGTATCCTCTTTGGGAGGTGTATCTTCCTTGGCAGTTTGTTGTTTGGCATCCTCTTTGGGAGCTGTATCTTCCTTGGCAGTTTGTTGTTTGGTATCCTCTTTGGGAGGTGTATCTTCCTTGGTAGCTTGTTGTTTGGCATCCTCTTTGGGAGGTGTATCCTCCTTGGCAGCTTGTTGTTGCTTGGTATCCTCTTTGGGAGGTGTATCTTCCTTGGCAGTTTGTTGTTTGGCATCCTCTTTGGGAGCTGTATCTTCCTTGGCAGTTTGTTGTTTGGCATCCTCTTTGGGAGGTGTATCTTCATTGTCAGCTTGTTGTTGGTTTTTGTTAGGAAAATATATATCAAGTCCTTGGGAAGCGGAAGCTAGAGAAACATCTGTAACTTCTTTCCCATTCTCGTCAAGTGAATCGTGGTTGATCAGAGGACCATTACAGAACATACAATACATTGCAATATCTGGAAATGAGCCCCAATTTAGTGAACCCTTACATCTATTTGAACAAAACTTCGGCATTTAAAAAGCTAAATATATGTAGATAAATTTTTGTGTAAAATATTTCAATAAGATGCAAATAATGAAATTTAGGAATATACAGTAATTAGATGTTAACGTGATTCAAGTGGAGGAACATTCTAATATACGAAATAAAACCGAGTGTATATATAGAAACAATTTCTTGTTCCGAATTAGGATCCAAATTGACTGATAGATATGGAGTCCTCGTAAACCAGCAGCACATCGTAAAAGTGTCATTCTTGACTGTGAATTAAAGTATTTTAAAGCTAGAAATTAAAAATCGTTTATAAGGCCATATAAAATAAATTAAAACTTGTCATCATCCGTCCCAAATTAAACCCCCCGTACGGATATATTTTATTATGATATTATGAACATATTCGTACAGATATTAGCTATAAACTTGTCTAAAGTACTCCTTATGTATCAATTATTAGGATAGTCTTGTATTCATCGGCGGATAATTTTGCATCAAATCCTTAAAATCAGGGGTGGCGAGTACGATATAAGTTTCGAGTTAAATTGAGAATTGATCAGAATAGGAATACATTTACAGCAATAATAATTTTCCATCCATCCTTAAATCAGGAAAAACTGTTTTGAATGTCAAAAATTAAATTGAGAATTGATCAGAATAGGAATACGTTTACAGTAATAATAATTTTCATCCATCCTTAAATCAGGAAAAACTGTTTTGAATGTCAAAAACCTACTGGAAAAGCGAAAATCATATGCTACCTGCAATGCACGATTAGTTAATTATATATAGGTTCAACACTGACAACACATGTTATATGACAGACAGTAATGGTTTACTTGACAGTTGTGGTGTACTTAACATTTAACAGGTCAGATGGCTTCAATCAGTGCTCGACAAAATGAAATTTTGATGGTGGCTAATTAAGGGTAATCTGTATTGATATTCGGGCGTTCACGGTGAATCTCAGAATTGCATAATTTACTACTAGGAATACTCTAGATGAGATAGAGATTGACTTCTATGATTTTTTTTTTCTTAATTTTCTATCAAGATGGTGTTTTTTAATAAAATAAGACGTCGACTTCCTTATATGGGCATGACATTATTTCAAAAATTGTTGAATCTTTTTGAATTTTTGAACATATTATTATGAGACTATTTCCTCTGAGTAATAATTTTTATTTTTATTATTTTTGTAGAAGAAACGATGCTAAAGGGCATTTTTTCAAAATAATCATAAAACGCAGTCGTGCACTAAACTATCGTTATAAAATGTTAGAAGAAAAATTTTTCAATTCTAGTTCAAGGGTCTGAGGATGTATCATGTATTACCCCAGAGAAATTTTTTGACTTTCTGATAATTATTTTTGGTTTTATAAGCATTCTAAGGCTGCGGCCCACGAATTTTTCCGAATTTCAACATCAGAAGAGGTGATAAAATTCTACACTGCCATATATTGTTCCCAAAATTAAAAAATTCGGAATCTACAGGTCAAAATATACAGGTTCACGTCCAAAGGTTCAGGAATATGTCAAAAATTAGGAAATTAGGGGCATAAAAGAATATGAAGGGTATGCAAGTACCCGGTGATCATATAATACTGTGGGAAATTGGACAGCAGAATAATTCTGTTATTCTTCATAAAAATGCGCCAGCTTCTTATCTATGATTAGCATTTGTTTTCAACACTTTTACAATAATATATCATGAGTTATGACCAATTTATGACTATGGTTTTGTCTGTTTTGTCATATTTTCACACCTCAAGGCCCTCAAATATACAATAATGTATTTTATAAAGCACCAATTTGGTAATACAAATATAGAAATAGCATTTGCGCACAAAATGAGACGTTACACAACACGATCCAATCATTATTCGATAAGTTATGGACTTTTGGGCCACAGAAGGGGGCAAAAAATCTGACATTTCACACCTGTTGATATTTCAGAAACGCTTTGAGATAAAATGATCATAGGCATTAGAAAACACTGTAAATACCACTTTCTATACGTTTATAATACATTTTAGGACTCTAGGTGTCACACTTTTTAACATGACCATATATGGTAATTTGATGTGCCCAATTTTGATGACGAAGCAAATTTTGTAACTCTTGATCTCTGGACAGCAGAGACTAGCTGTAAAATTCTAGTCACATCATGATACTATTTCTTACTCATTGGATAAACTTTTGGGATTATATTATAATTCGAATGATGTGTTCTGATTTCAAATGCCCAAATATGGTGGTGTCAAAGTGGCAATATGTTAAAAGGGTGACAAAAATCCAACTTCTGATCCAAATGAGATAGAGCTTAGCTCTAAATTGCTAAAAATAGTCTAATTCAATTTCAAATGACATTATCTATTTTATGCAGTTTAGGAACTCCTTTTCTTCGCACTTTCATATTCTGGACTCAGCCACTTCGACACAAATTAATTAAATGCTAATTATGAAGGTGTAAAAAAAGACCATTTGGGCATATGGATGTAAAAAAGAGAATTTTTATTCTAGAAAGTCAAACTTTTTTTTAAAATGCTCAGTATATGTAGGCGCATGTTTTAAAAGCGGGCAGTTTTGGCAATATAATACAAAAAAATTGAATTAGTATACTTTTAATGAAAAATAGTGGGGTTTTTTTGACCAATTTCACAAAAATGACAATAACATAGAGTAGATTAAAGAAAAAGCATATTTCGGTTCGATTTAAAACATTGAGTATTGACTCAGGTATATTTTATAATTGACATGTTTCGCGCTAAAAACTAACATAAAAAATTTTTTTAAATATTTGGCTAGTATGGATTAGGCCTATATTGACATTGTCTAGTTCATAACTAAGGATATATACATAGTAGAACTCTAATATTTTCAGGGATATCTTAGATATATTAGTACTATCCAAAAACGCAATAAAAACATTAGGTCGTCGGGTGTCAAAATATCAGTACAGAGCACCCTTAAGCCACCACCTCACTTTTACAGGTGGTTAAAAAATAAACAACTGCCGGTTTAACAAACCACTGATGACTTATCAAAGTTAAGATGCCAAAAACAACTCTAATGTTAACAACAAATGATGCAACGAAAAATATAATCTACACAAAGTCAAATAATTCACAATTTATGGTAGATTAGTTAAGCCACCAAAAGAAAAATTTGGTGGCTTAAAGTCATGATTAGATGTATACGGTAATTCAAAAATAATCGCATCGTATATATGTATATTATGACTAATACGTGTATGTGCATATCTAGTGATGGGAGTAGAAACCGCATTTATAAACAGAGATATAAACTAACTTCCAAATGTTATAATATGTAAACAAATGTTATAATAGGTAAACAAGTATGCTGAACACGAATTTCGCATTTATAAATTTATAATATGAATATTTGTTGTTGTTGTTGTTTACACAAAATAGGTAAACAAATTAATGAAATTCAAAATCAACCTAGAAGTTTGCTCTCAACGGGTATTATAGGTAAACAAGTGAGCTGAACACGAATTTCGCATTTATAATTTTATAATATGAATACCGTATTTAATCGAATAGTAGCCTAGGCGATTATTGTTTTTACTCCATTTTTCGACCAATAATTTTGAGCAATTTTCTAGAATATCACATTTTATTACAATTTAATTATGATAATCGGTTGATAATCGTATTGTGAGTTATAGAAGATGTAAATGTTTACTCCGGGTAGCAGTAATAAATTTTTATTTGCTACTTTAGGGGGGCGATTATTGGAGGTAGGCGATTATTCGAATAGAGGCTACTATTCGAATAAATACGGTATTTGTTGTTGTTTACACAAATAGGTAAACAATTAATGAAAATTCAAAATCAATCCAGAAGTTTGCTTTCAACGGGTATTATATGTAAACAAGTGAGCTGATTTCGAATTTCGCATTTATAAATTTATAATATGAATATTTGTTGTTATTGTTGTTTACACAAAAATAGGTAAACAAATTAATGAAATTCAAAATCAACCTAGAAGTTAGCTTTCAACGGGTATTATAAGTATATAACTATGACAAATATTACTAACTATGTAATCAATTGTTTAGTGAGGAGTAAGGCCGCGTAGCGGCCGTTAACTTGAGGTGCGTAGCACCGATCTGTCGCAAAGCGACCGAGACCGAAGGGCTCGTCGTTAAGAAATGTAGTAGCAAAGCCAGAAATATTTATAAAATCTGGGGTGGCGCGCCACCCCTAACTCTCCGCCTATGCTTGTATTTAGGGAATTAATTTAATAATTTGGACATTGTCATATGCGATTTTCTAATTAAATCAAATATTAATATTTATTGTTTGGCATATGATTATGTTATTTTGATATTAATGGTAATAACATAAATAAATAAAATCCCGTCCGCCGTCCGTATTTTCAGATAAAATCTGGATGATAAACAATAAATTTATCTTACTTGGCCTAACATGTAAAATTAATACCTACGAGCCCTTCGATCTTTTGTACCAATCGAGTAAATTTGCAAAAGGTATGAAGGCTCTAATGACTCGCTCCTGGGAATTGAGATTGCAAGCATATATTGTTCTCTACAAAACAAATTTCAACACCTTCTGATACTTGGAATTCAAACTGGAACTACGTATTTTAAATTAATTTTTAATTAATAAATCAAGTATTTGGCAAACGCATTTTTCCTAATATCAAACAAATATTTAATTAATATGAAGCGACCGCGATCGACACAATGTTTGTTCATAATTTCGACCATGTTTCTGCGCCCCTGGCTGAAATGAACATATTTTGGAAGTGACGGAAACATGAGTATTTAAGAATCTGTTAGATAGTTCAATTAACCTAAATTATCGGATACATAAACCAGAACTAGTTTGACATGTCTCTTGTATAGTACAATTATACAATACAGTTGTATTTGGTGTATCAATTAAAAACTAATGACAAATTGATAACAAATATAGAGTGATACTTCTAGTGATAACTTATATAATTATCATAACTTATCACATATAATAAAGAGTAAGTAGGAAACTTATTAATTAGATATTTAGCAATTACTAATCAGAAGATTGAGTGTCATAGGGTATCCATCCATTCCTGTCGCTAGTACCCATATCTATAATTCCAAGTCTCTTTCTGACAGTCCCTTCTCTCTCATTCAGCCAGTAGTAGAGTGCCATCATACGAGGACACTCTGACAGCTCTCTCAGAGTGCAAGCACCCATCAAACACTCTGTGTCTCCATCTCTATTCCTGTCTCCTCTCTCTGTCTGCAGCAGCTTCAGGCTAGTCTGGGGGGGAGAGAGGAAGTTGTTGAGTTGAGTTGGATTCCTAGCTCGCAGTGTCTCCAGCATGTGGAGAGAAGCCACTAGAGTTATATTCCTGTTGTTAGTAGAGTTAATGAGAGACGTGACAGCTGTCAGAATGTTGTCACTGGTTCTCCCAGTAGCATAGCCTGCCGTAGAGTCTATGTAGAGTATATTGTATGAACTGAGGAGACTGTGTGCGTTTAGAGAAATAGGAATGTTGGTGAGAACTTCATGGAGACTAAATGAGCTGCTCCTTCTATTTATACTTCTGGCTGCTGTGGGTGGGGGAGGCGTGCGTGGAGTGGTGGTAGTTATGGAGATAACTGGTCCCTCGGTTCCGGGAGGGCCAGGCGGGCCAGAGGGACCAGGGACGCCGGTGGCTCCGGGAAGGCCTTGGGATCCTGGCGCCCCTGTCGCGCCTTCAGCCCCGGGGGCACCAGGGGAACCGATTCCAGGGGAGCCGGGGTCGCCATCAGACCCGTCTCTGCCAGGTGGTCCTGGGTCTCCAGGGCTGCCGGAAGGGCCTGGCTCACCGGAAGAGGGTCCCGGGGGGCCCGGAGGGCCGGGGGGGCCTCTCATGCCAGGAGGTCCGGGTATATATCCGTGGTGGTGATACCTAGAGTGGTGCCGGGGATGGTGTCCGTGGTTATGGTTGTGAGTAGAATTACCTTCCGGACCTGCTGCTCTATGTCCAGGGCCGGAGTGGGATGAGGTACCGCCACCTGTCTTACCGTGAGGACTCCTGGACTCCCTTACGTTTGAGTCTGTGTCACTGGTTTCCATCCTAGAGACACGTTCTAAATAGCTTATCATTTCAAAACAGTTTGGAGAACTTAATTGGAGACGATCAAGTTCTAGTGTGTCTCGAGGATCAGATAATTTCAAAATTTCTTCAATCTGCTCCAAAGTTTGCGGTTGAATTGTTATGGAGAATTGCCCCTCCTCTCCAAACACGTCCTTCATGACACTAACCCGTCCATCTCCTAACCACACCAACAGAGGACCAGAGCTGGCTCGGGAACTGAGAGTGGGTAAGTACCAGTAGAAGATAGCGGCGTTACCAGAGTCAAGTGGGTAGAGGCCACTCTCAGTTAGAGAGAAATCATACTCAATCGAATTACCAGTTAGTAATACCTTATTCCTGTTGATATTGATACTGTATGGATATATTGCAGCACTAAACAATACTATTAACAAAATGATATTAAGAAAATACATTTTAGGAAAGTATAGCGTTGTTTAACACCACCCAGTATTTATACATTTTATTCGCTAGAAAAGTCCTCTGTCCGTGAAATATTTTAAATCTTAATTGGCCACATAATAGTACAAATGGACTCATTGCCATTTAATTAACGATGAACTTATTCAGTAGTTAATTATAAGAATAAGAGTGCTGATAAAATCGGTTTAATCATTCGAGTTGTAGCATGACGAGTGGATCACCATTCTAAGAGCCAATAAATGAGATTATGAATAAAATGAAAAGAGATGATCTGAATCAGTACACATTGAGATAACAACTGATAATTCCTAATTGTTCTCACAAATACCAGTTCTAGTTGGATATCGTCTAACATTATGGTATCAGGACAATCTAGTTATGACTGAAGAATGAGTTAATATGAAAACGATTCTCTACATAGCTGTGTAAGGACTCGTAAAGCCATTTTCAAGAGTGAAAATTTTTATCCTGGGTAGTCAATTAGTCTATATTGAGAATCTAGACTATCAGTAAAAGCATTTAGAAACTAATACCGATATGTTAAAGTGAGGTCAGCGAATAACAAACTCCCTATTGGTCTTGGAAATCTCTAAATGGATACTAATATATTGAAATAATATATCAATCAATAACTCATGCTAATGTGCAGTTAATATTAATACAGTGGAAGCCGTTTAATCGGGAAACTTGATGAAACTCTTCTTATACAGTCGAAATGGGTTTTTCTAACCAATTCTTTGCATGAAAATAAAGTAAGAAAAATCCGTTAGTTAGAATAAACCGATTGAAATAAAACAAAATTGGAATTTCTTACAAATCTAGAATAAATACAGTCAACTCCCGTTATAACCAAGTCGGATATAAGTAACATATAACGAAGTATCTGCTTATAACGAAGTCATTCAATGGTCCGGAAATCCTTCTATCTTATTACATTATTAAAACTTCGGTTACAACGAAATGGATATAACGAAATTTCGCTTATAACGAAGTAATTTAAATCACATATAGCCTCTAAACTATTGATTTTACTCCGGATATAACGAAATCAGTTTATATAAAACTCCGGTTACAAAAAATTCTACCTGTAATGAACTCTTCTAAGATCGAACTCCGCTTATAACGAAAACTCCGGTTATAACAAACTCTGGTTATAACGAAATGAAACCACGGTCCCGAGCACTTCGTTATAACGGGAGTTGACTGTAGTTAGGAAAAACGATTAGTTAGTAAACCCGGTGTTAGATAAAACCGGTTTCGACTGTACAGTGTACGGTGACTACGATCGATTTAAACTACAACAATATATCCGACTAAAACGGACATTGCTGTTGCATTGGTGCAGCTATGTTTAAAACAACAATGTGAATCCCTGAATATTGGTACGTAACTGTATTCTGATAAAATATAAAATATAAACATTTTTTAAATCCCTGACTTAGTATAGGAGTGAAATATCAAAACATCTGTAGGCAATTAATGCTCTTGTCACAAACATTGACGATAACATTCTGATTAACAGCTAAGCCCTTCGATTGGTAGCAGAATGGCTTCATTGTCACCTCTTCTATCTCGTCACCTAGTCTCCCCATCAACTCTCCCTCTGGGGAGAGAATTATAATACTCCCGGACTTACTACTGTCGCTAATTAGAATGTTCCCCTTGTTGTCCAAACAGAAAAAACGTCCATTGGTTACGTGTTGGTTGCTGACAGTTCTCAGTAGATGTCCCTCTTCCAAAGTCAATACAAATATAGTGTTACAGTATTTTAATGGAGAGAACCAAGACATGCTAGATTTGCAGGTACCGAATACAAATAGCTCTTCTCCACGAACCTTAACGTCAGAAGGTTCTTCAATCAGCTGATGCCTGACTGTTTGAAGCCATTCCAATCGCTGATTAAACTTCTGCACGCGGTTGTTGCCTCTATCACACACATACACTGTATAGTTTGAGTCTGTTGTTATTCCTGAAGGTCTGCTAAACATTCCATGTACGTTGCCATGGGAACCGACTTTATGTACTTTGTTCCCCAACAAATCAAACTCTGTGAGGCAATCATTTCCCCATTCACTAACATAAACTGACTCATTACGCACATGTACAGAGTATGGCCTGTTAAGGATGTCCCTGCCAATCTCTCTGACAAATTCTCCGTTATTTGAGAATACCATTACTCGGTTGTTCCAGTGATCGCTTATGTATATTTTCAGATTCTTGTCAATATCCAATCCAAGCCCATACCGGAATATGTCACTGGTTCCAATCTCTCCGGGCCCCGTACCCCTCTTGCAGCCGGACCAGAAGGGCCTTTTCCTCTCCTCGTAGTCTGGAGCGGAGACATGCTCTATTTTCCGAACTGAGCACAGAGTGTCAACTAAAACACTCAGCCCTTCATCTCTCCATACGACCTTAACTCCCAGAGGGAGTACTACTCTCTTCTGTAGCTTGTGAATGTTGCTGTCTATCGTAGAGATAACCTCATCCAGAGATACACTGAGAGTATTCAGGCTGATTATTTGTATGTTCTCGTCTTTAGCTCTGCGCAACTGCTCCAGCTCCTGATTATTCACATACAAACTAGTCTCTAACTGCTCTAACAACTCATCTAACTGAGTTAGAATCGACTGCTCTTTCGTGTGGAGATAGCTGTGATAATCTGCGAATCTAAGACTCACCTCGGCTTTGCTCTGGTTGATTTCCTGTCTGAACCTTGATAAAGAATCTTTATTAACTTTCTCATCTTGCGTATCTACAGCAATACTGTCGGAGACAGGGTCATTCTTTTCAGAAGCCATAACCAACTAATAACCGGTTAATTAATTAATTATTAATAACGGAATTAAAGGATTTCTGTTAATTAATACCAATAAATTATGAATAAGCAAACTAGACATATGATATTATTAGGTATCAACAGGGACTTCTTTAATATAGGGACTGTAAACTTCGTTTTGCGGTAAAATTAGCGTAGGCCTAAAACAGTATTGTTACTTATTGATATCCCGTAATCCGCTAATGCTAGACATAGGAAATGTATTATTGTCGTATAGGAAGTCATATTTTGGGAGTCCAACGGTAATATTGGTTTATCGAAAATATTTGTGGAATGTAAGTTATGCGATTTTCACACCCTTCCATATATGGTAATTTTGTTAAAATCTCGAGATTACTTAACTTTATACATATGAAATGTATCATTTTCGTACAGGAAATCATATTTTGGGAGTCCAACGGTCATATTGGTTTATCGAAAATATTTGTGGAATGTAAGTTATACGATTCTCACACCTTTCCATATATGGTAATATTGTTAAAATCTCGAGATTATTTAGTTTTATACATATGAAATATATTATTGGCGAATGGGAAATGGGAATTCATATTTAGGGACTCAGTAGATCACATTGATTTACCTAAGGCGTTCCCATTAGCCTATATTATTATTTTGGCACTCTCCATAGGAGGATTGCCCCGACCCTGTTTTGTAGTTTAGCTAATACTTACATATCAGATATCTGTCATTATGTTGTTTATTAAAAAACAACAAGGCTGGATTCGGTTAACCGGTTACCGTTGCTGACATCGGTTAACGATTAGAGATTTTATTAACCAGTTAGCCGGTCTGTTGAATAACAGTAGAGTTATTGGGAAATTAATGTATAAAGTATCAAATTTTTTTGAATTTTATCAGAATATGTAGTCCTAAATCCATTTCTCATCACCACTTAATAAATTTTATTGGACAACATTGATTTAAATATAGATTTGAAAGAAACTTATCAAGATTTTTTAATAATGTAAGAATTAGCTAAACTACAAAACAGGGTCGGGGCAATGCTCCTATGGAGAGTGCCAAAAAAATTATATAGGCTAAGGGGAACGCCTTAGGTAAATCAATGTGATCTACAGAGTCCCTAAATATGAATTCCCATTTCCAATTCGCCAATAATATATTTCATATGTATAAAACTAACTAATCTCGAGATTTTAACAATATTACCATATATGGAAAGGTGTGAGAATCGTATAACTTACATTCCACAAATATTTTCGATAAACCAATATTACCGTTGGACTCCCAAAATATGATTTCCTGTACGAAAATGATACATTTCATATGTATAAAGTTAACTAAGGAAAAGCGCTAGTGAATTTTCAAACATTGAATTTGAAAAATTTGAAATAGCCATTAATTTGCTCTATAACCATCTAGTAAATATCCATAATATTAGAAGTTGCGAATTCATATATCCTCGGTTATAGCATATTCAAATTTCTATACTATACTGATCCATACTAGTCAATTATCGACAATTCACTATCTAGAATTATGATTTTGAATAGTAACCTCAATTATGAAATGTTCCTTACTCTATTTAGCGATCGATGTCTGTCCGGTTTAGAATTTTGATTTTAGAATTTAAATTAAATATATTTTATTTTTAGTAATTTTAGTAGAAAAATTGTATATATTTTGCACTAAAAAAATTATAGCTCAATAAAACTTAATAAAATTTGAAATTCTATTCCGGACAGACATCAGTTTAGGTACTTATACGCCTTTTTTACAAAGAATGTCCGTTTCAAAAATTTTAGTTTTCTTGCACCGTTATTAATGAAAAAGTGTCTTTATTAAATATTGAAATTTTTTATTTGTTTTCCCAAAATAATCAGAATGATCAAAATCAACAACAATTGTGGCAGAAATTTTTTTTTAATAATTTTAATTTTTTTTAAATTTTTTGATTTTTTCCCCCAAAAGTGACCTCAAAAGTGAAATTAAAAAAAAAAAATCGGATTCGTTTTCTTGACATATTTTCGGACTTTATCTATTGTATATTGGAAATTAAAATATTTCTTCCTTTTCACCGTGAGATAGCCTGAAATTCACCAGCGGTTTCCCTTAACCTTATAACTATTATTCATTAACAGATAGGAGTACAATTCTGTTTTATGACGAAAAGGATATATACTGTGTTAATTATGACTTAAAAGAGGGTGGTTGAAGTTGGTCACCAATTTAGTATTATCAATACGTTAGGTGCTTTATTGAATAATTAACAACTAAGTATAAGGCCATATAAAATAAATAACTTATTTATCATCCCCGTCCGTCCCAATTTTTACCCTCCGTCCGGATATATTTTATTTTATTTGCACTCGGCACTTCGTACCTCGCGAATGAATAAACTTTTTTCTTTTGGTAACATGGTGACGTCATATTTTGACAATGAGCATGCATATTTGAGATTTTGGGTGGGGGATAAATTGGTACAATTAATGCAATGCACATATTGTATTAAATTTTAACGTTTCTATCTCTCATGGATGATACGTGATCTTAGTAGCATTTTGTTATAAGATATAGTAAATATATCAGGGTTGCCGTGGGAGTGGAATTTCCATTCCCATTCCCACAGGATTTCTGTGGGAATTCCCATTTGGATCCCCTAATGGGAATTCCCATATGAATCACCAAATAAATCCTGTGGGAATAAGATGGGATTCATGGGAATAAAATAGAATTCCACAACAAATTATTACTTAATTCAGTTAATTGTAACATTTTGGCTATAACTCATGCCCCATTAAAGCTAGAAGGTTGACTGTGCGGTTATAATGCATACCAAATACTTAAACTCTGAGCAAATGTTATCAAGAACTGAATGGAAAGTTTTGAGACCAATTTTATATTGTGAGAATTCAAATTTTATAATCTCGGATCCTATCCTCAATATCATAGGCCCGGAGGGCCGGAGGGAACAAAATTAAACTTGTAAATCAATAATCCTAATGAGGGTCATGCAAGATTTGATGGCCATTTCAGTTGCAACATTGGTAGGCCATTTGCAACTTTCCACACATACGAATAGGCTACTATAACAATTCAGAAAAAGTAGGAGTGAAAATGTCGTAGCTGGTGTAACGGCCTTGTATCACTTGTATTGGTATCCATGACCATAAGGATGTCCTATGGGAATCCCCACAGGGGAAATTTGATTCCCATTCCCATCCCATTCCAATGTGTATGGGAATTACCATACCCACGGCAACCCTGGTTAGTATAGTAACCATTCAAAATAAAGATATGTTTATAAATAATATAATTGGGAAAGCAACGGAAATCATAGGACTCCAAAGTTGATAAGAGTTTAACCCAGTTTAACCCGGGTTAATTAATAAATCTCAAACCCTGATTGAAATAACTAAAAATGCGAATACCAATTCTATTTGTCCAGTTTTTGCTGAAGCTTTTTAGGATGTGGTGCACTCACAAATTTCACAAATAAAATGTACCCTACCTATTTTTATAATAAATATTATGTTTATTGATACCAGGGACTTCTTTAATATAGGGACTGTAAACTTCGTTTTACGGTAAAATTAGCGTAGGCCTAAAACAGTATTGTTACTTATTGATATCCCGTAATCCGCTAATGCTAGACATAGGAAATGTATTATTGTCGTATAGGAAGTCATATTTTGGGAGTCCAACGGTAATATTGGTTTATCGAAAATATTTGTGGAATGTAAGTTATGCGATTTTCACACCCTTCCATATATGGTAATTTTGTTAAAATCTCGAGATTACTTAATGTGTTTTCCATCGGGTTTTTTTGCTTATTGGGTTTTTTTGCCTCCTTTTGTCGTGCATTTTGGGGGGCAAAAAACCCCGATTTCGACTGTATATATTATTATTATTTTATTTATAATTAATCTTTAATTAATTTAAACATTTGAAGTCTTCACAATTCAAACATTAATTAAATTATATTACACTAAGATAAATGTAATTTTAATATTAAATTCTAGTTAAATTAAACATTGGGGAAGTGCAATCAGAAGGAGCACACTCCCATCCCGTCTGTGAGGGTTTTTTTTTTAGTTCTCACTTGAGTGAAATACAGTAGGATGGCGTTCCAACCACAAATATTTATTTGTATAGACGAAATATAACCGTTGTAAAACTTGAGTAGATCGGCGAATTTATTGAAATTTGAGCATACGTATTTGGAATAATCCAAAAAACTTGAGTATTTTGGAATTTTCCCAAAGTATATAATACAAGTATGGGTCCGATTTCTTCCGGACTAGTCAAAAATTGATTGGAAAAAGCCGGACAAATGGATCGGCTCCTAGACAAAAACTATACCGATTGAACATTCACTACAGCACCATTGAGACTTTTTGGTGCACCACTCCAAATCTGCCCAGGGATGGTCACGCACTGATCTTCCTCCACTTATCGAATTGGACCATCCTACCGTCCTAAGCGGTATATACAGAAGATCTCTTTTGTTTTAGCGCGTTAGACTTCAGTACCTTCCTCGGGGGTAAATCACCTTCCCTTGAGGCAAGTTGGTTCCTAATATATGCTGGATATCTAGACGCAGGGCATTTACCAGAACGAAGAGGCAGCCTCTGTTTCTCTTCTGATTGTATACAGCTCCAATGTCTTCGCAATGCCTCCTTGCGGATGACTTTCTTTCCATTGACACAGTGGGGTTACGTAAGCTAATCAGGCACTGGTAGTTTGGTACACGTCATGCATCAGCCATAACCAACAAGGGACTTTAAAACTAAGTTAGCTATATACTTTGTCAGCGGCGTAGCCAGCCCCGAGTGATTGCCCGGGCACAGAGATAAGTTGCCCGGGCCTGTGCCTCCCATGCCCGTGCCTGGCTACGCCACTGACCCCATTGAAAAAATATTGTCCGGGCACAGAGAGAAGTTTCCCGGGCCTGTGCCCCCCAGGCCCGGGCCTGGCTACGCCACTGTTAACTTTGTATTGATATTTACTAGGAGCAATTATATTATAGTCGATAAATATAGTAATTCAATCTAGTTCAATTCTAGATGCTATATTCCAGGTAAACTTCTACTACTTAGTAGTCCAAAAACGCTATCAAACTTGAAATCAATTAACGTCTTTTCGAAGGGGCTATCATCACCTTTAAGGTTATAATTCAACACTACTAGTTAATAGAACTGACTTGATAGGGCATCACTCCTATAAAATATATTGAGAATCCATAAGAGACTGAAACCAGATGTAAGTACTAATAAGAAACTGGAAGTACGTTGATTCTCCAGTAATACCATAAGACGAATGAATGAATTAATGATGACATTATTGGGCATTGTATAACCAAATAGTTACTCCATCGCATACATTTGAAGATACATAGACAACGAATTATTAAAAGGGAAATTATCTTCTCTTCTGCACCCATAGAACTTTAAAGGAAATTGTATTTATAGCCACATAATGATATCCTGATTGCTTTATAAAATTAATTAATTGTAGTAATTAAAAAATAGCATCACACTATATCTAAATATATTTATATATATACATGATACTTATTTTGTTAATAGTATTGTTTAGTGCTGCAATATATCCACACAGTATCAATATCTACAGGAATAAGGTATTACTAACTGGTAATTCGATTGAGTATGATTTCTCTCTAACTGAGAGTGGCCTCTACCCACTTGACTCTGGTAACGCCGCTATCTTCTACTGGTACTTACCCACTCTCAGTCCCCGAGCCAGCTCTGGTCCTCTGTTGGTGTGGTTAGGAGATGGACGGGTTAGTATCATGAAGGACGTGTTTGGAGAGGAGGGGCCATTCTCCATAACAATTCAACCGCAAACTTTGGAGCAGATACACAAGGTATTGGCTCAATTGGACATTCAGGAGGAGAGTACAAGAGATTTTTTACTCCCAAATATAAAATGTGGGGAAAATAACAATGTTAATTTGAGGAAGCTGCGACAGATAGATGAAAATGAAGAAGAGGAATTGTCTGGTGAAGAATTACTGGTACAATATTCACACTGTCATGGGCATCACAGATACCATCCTCACTGCAGAACGACCACACCACCATCCACTACGAAAATTATGACCACAACTGAAATCCAACCAACAACCACATCACCAATACCACCAACACCACCAACAACAACAACAACAACAACAACAACAACACCACCAACACCACCAACAACCACAACAACAACACCAGCTACAACAACAACAACAAATCCCCCGATTTCTACAACCACTACACAAACTTCTAAGCCTCCTATTACTGGCACAACACCCAGACCACCGCCTCCGCCTTCTAATACTACCCCGAGACCACCTCTCATGTCTATAGCCACTTCACCCAGGCCCCCGAAAAGAGTTAATATGCACAAGAGGAAGATTAGAGAAACGTCGAATAGCACGTTAAAACAGCTGCTCATCAACATTCCTATTTCTCTAAACGCACACAGTCTCCTCAGTTCATACAATATACTCTACATAGACTCTACGGCAGGCTATGCTACTGGGAGAACCAGTGACAACATTCTGACAGCTGTCACGTCTCTCATTAACTCTACTAACAACAGGAATATAACTCTAGTGGCTTCTCTCCACATGCTGGAGACACTGCGAGCTAGGAATCCAACTCAACTCAACAACTTCCTCTCTCCCCCCCAGACTAGCCTGAAGCTGCTGCAGACAGAGAGAGGAGACAGGAATAGAGATGGAGACACAGAGTGTTTGATGGGTGCTTGCACTCTGAGAGAGCTGTCAGAGTGTCCTCGTATGATGGCACTCTACTACTGGCTGAATGAGAGAGAAGGGACTGTCAGAAAGAGACTTGGAATTACAGACATGGGTACTAGCGACAGGAATGGATGGATACCCTATGACACTCAATTCCAACCGTATTCAACTCTGTCACTAGAGAGAACACAAGAACTTGCAAAGTCACTCATCAAGATTAATATATGATCACAAATTATTGAATAATATAATAAAATAAGTCAAATTATGTTACCAATATAATTCATCAAATATGTAAGGGGAAACTCAAACTAATGAGCAGTAAATTAATTTCATGTATTTGAAAAAATTTTTTACTCCAAATCCATTAATTTCTTTGACGCTAATTTTAATGGAGGGTTAATTTCCTATAATAAGGTATATTACATTTATTTTATAAAGATGTACGTAACTAAATTATTATTTATGTTATTTTATTTCTTTACACTAAGTCCCATTTAACGCGACAAGTAACTCGTCCGCGCTACGCGGGTTCTTACAACTTGCACCCTCGCTTGTATCAAACACATGCCTTTTCAAATTAAATGCCGTTTGTATTTAAATACATAATCAATAGACGTATTGCAAATTGAGTAATGTATGTGCATGATTGAGCTCAAACTGAATCTAGGCGCCCATTAAAAAAAATCCAAAATATCTTTTTGGTGGCTACTGGTTGGTTAATTGATAGTACCTCAAAGGAAATGCTGTCTGCACAGCTGCAATTTTAGTTTCTTTTCGCCATGTCATCATCACTATGAAGGTGTTAAACCATTTCAGAAAGGTGTTTCGGGAGGTAACGACCCTTCGGGAGTTGGAAGTCTCGCTTTAGCCCACTATATTCAGAGATATTCAAGTTACAGAAGAGATAATAATTAGTGATGAGTCACCATTTTTATGTGCGTGTTGGATATTCACCCAACACCAACCAACCCATTCGAAGTTTATAATTCACAAAATTGTAAAAACACATTTTTTGACGATGTATTCATCACCTCAAGGTGTAAAGAACCATTTGTAGAGGTGTGACGTAGCATAAGGATCAATTGATAAATAGGAAGTTTGTTTCTATCTTGTATCATCTCAGATATTTATGATATTTAAGAGGCTCTTCCATGCCGCTTTAGTCTTGTTGTTGTTGGGGCCAATAAAAATATATTTGTGTATAATGTTTGATAATTAAATTAAGATTTATTTTTTATACTTAGGGCGTGCCTATTTTAATAATAACAGGTGACTCGTACGCCTTTGAAAACTTTTGAAGTTTAAGAACAATACAATTTTAAGAACAATACAATTCAGCTGCTATACTTCCATCTCTATATCCTGTTTACTTTTCGAAAATATTATATCGATTCATAATTTACTTTATTCAAAGAGTCAACTGTAAACCTATATATCACCTTCCTGAGAACAATGCTTTCAAAGAGTGGCAAGTTAAATTTAGATTTTCGCAAATTAATTAAGTAAGAATCCATAATATAAAATTAAAATTGGGATTAAGTAGTTGGCCAATCAAATTAGGTGCGAATTGTCGTGGTGCGAATTGTCGTGGTGCGAATTGTCGTGGTGCGAATTGTCGGGTGCGAATTGTCGTGGTGCGAATTGTCGGACTTCCCCTTCTGATTGCACTTCCCGATTTAACTAGAATTTCAATATTCAAATTACATTTCATTTTAGTGTAATTTAATTTAATTAATGTTTGAATTGTGAAGACTTCAAATGTTTAAATTAATTAAAGATTAATTATTACAAATACGTAGAATTAGGAATACGTGTAGTATTTACGTTACTATTTGACTAATAGAATTCATTATTTGACATCATCAACAACAATGTTCCAACTTCCAAGTGTTTTCATTGCACTTGTATGAAACACATATTCACTTACAAACCAATTAATAACAGTCATTATCTAGCAGATAGTAGGCTTTATATGTAATACTATGTTCTATAATCTATAGTATTCAGTATACTATAGAGTAATTACAATATGGAGAAGATGGCTGATTTATGTAAATAATCGTTAATAAAACGTAGAATTGATTAGCGACCTAATAATTTTAATTGATAAATAGAAAGAACATCCTTAGGAGAATAAAACCCTATAATTTCAATTGATAATTCGAATTATTAAAGAGTCACTGGACCAGAATACAAATTTCGATATAACTGATGAACAAAAGCGAAATTGAGAATTCGGGCTTCGAGGTGATCATCTTCAGGGAATTCTATATCTCCTGTCCAAATTTTAAATCTCTATCACCAATGGTCTAGTCAGGCCATCGCGTACGGACGGCCGGCCGGAAGCCCGACAGCGACGGAGGTAAATTCAATAGTGTGCACCATGGCCTACTATATATATACGGCTACACATGCTGCCGAATCATAGTAGGAAATAAGAGTCCATTGATAAATAGGTTATTTATATTTATCTCCATAACTAGTAATGATAGACGTCATAAATGTACTATAACTATATAGGAACTTGGTATCAAGGTATACATAGCATCCTTCAGAATTGTGCTATGTCATCATATGATGACGTAATCGATATTTTGGGTGCGAAATATCGTGTTTTTATAACCTGCTTTTACCATAGTTAAACTCGTTATAAATGTTCAAGATCGGAATATGATGATGCCCATAACTAGTTGAATAAAATATATCGAAATTATAAATGGAATGTTGACACATTCCTCGGTTGCCAGGGAAATGCATATTGAGATTATTAGCACTTAATTCTTTTTATGGTAATACACTCATTATCTCAAATATTATTGAAGTTGGCCTAGAAAATGTAGTATTATCAATGAATAGGAAGTAACCAATTGCGGATAGATCAGTACTAGCATAGTTTACACCAAATCGATAGTTTTTGAGTTATGGCTCAATATTTCCCAAGCAACCGAAGAATGTGTCAACATTCAATATATAATTTCGATATAGTATTTCATTCAACGAGTCATGGACATCCTCATGTTCCAATTTTGAACATTTATAACGCGTTTAACTATGTTTTAAAAGCAGGCTATAAAAACACGATAATTTCCACGAAAAATAGCGATTACGTAATCAAATGGTGACATATCACAATTCTAAAGGGTGTTATGTCACAGTGGTTTATTTGGACCATTCACAGGAAGTAGGTATTTCCAGAGCAGATAGACCTATCAAATGTATTATATACCAATGGGTTATCTATACCTGTGAATCCATTTATGGACTCAGAAAATTAGTATGGCTTCAAATTTTTAAGTTATGACGTCATAGTATTTTTATTTATTCCCATAATTCCACAAATATTTGCTAAATTAGTATTTTCAAATAAACTAGAGCTAATTCATTTATATGCATCTCTAAATAAATGCATGGTGTAGACCTATTTAAGTTGATAATGTAATTCGAGAGCCTAGGCCAGTTAAATAACCAGCTTTTTTAACATCAACGATTCGACCAGTTTTTCTTGATCCAATTTTGGCATTTGATCACCCTTGCATTTTCTATTACATTTACAGCAACCCGTATAGTTTCCTTGGTTGAAAGGTAATCCCACGCTTCTAAATTATTCATTTAGTTTACTAATTGATGAAATTTTGAAAAAAATAATTAAAATCTTCGTATATAAATCTTCAAAGCCCCCGTATATAGACACGTAGATTTTGGTTTGCGCGCGGTTGCGCGGGGCTGGAAAGTGGTTAAAATCCAAGCTATATAGTTAAATTTTATATAAAAATAGGGCTAGTAAAACGACACGAGACGACACGACAGTTTACGCAATACCAATACATGGAATTTAGCAGTTCGGACACTTCCGGCTAATCATAATTTGCAATGATAATTATACTAAAGGACAAATAATTTTATGAAGAGTATTCAACAGTTTTAGGATGATTTAAACTATAATTAAACACTGTGAAAATATTAGCTGATTGTGATCGAAACCTAATGAGATACACGAGCATGAAATGATGCATAATAGTTAACCACAAAATTTCTTCAATTATATTTAGCCATTGAAACTATAGACACTGCATCATATTTCTAATTCTACTTGGAATTTTTAACTGTAAAAACAGTTACCTAGGTTCTCGATTATGCTGAACACGATAAAAACGTTTTTGAAGAGATCAGAATTGGTAAAAAATTGTCCAACTCCCTGTCAATAAACCACTGTGTATGTATGCGTTGATATCATGTTCCCAAATTCCTATATAATTATAATGCATTTCTCAGGTCTGTCATTACTAGCTATTGAGGTAAAGATAAGTCACCTATTTATCAATGGCCTTCAAGTAATCCATGGTTCGGAGTAGTGGTAAGGCCTAATATAACGAAGGTCACGACTGATACTATAGAATATTACATAGACTACTATACTGTTATTATTAATATGCTAGTTGTTTGTAGGTTTATATGTGTTCCATACAATTGCAATGAAACACATTGTTACATTGTTACATTTTACATTGTTGATTATGGCAATTATATTATTAAAAATCTAAAATTGCAGCCTGTGCCGATAGTATTTCCCTTTGGAGGCACTACATTTGGTGGTTGGGTAACTAGTATCGCCTCCAAAGGGAAATATTATCGGTACAGGCTGCAATTTTGGATTTTTTCGAATGTCATGAACGCCTCAAGGTGTTTAGACCTTGAGTTTATTGCCATTGCTTAATTTATATAATATGTATAGACAGTGCTGCCAACCCTCCCGCTTTCGGCGGGAGGGTCCCGCTTTTTGATGTTTCCTCCCGCTCTCCCGCCTCCCCTCTCAAACCTCCCGCTTTTTGGATGATTGTATATGTAAATATTAGGATCTTAATTTTATAATTACAAGCAATATATTTTAGAAGTCTTCACTTAACTAATTTACTCTAACCCCAGAAACAAATTTGTCTCTTTTAAAATACTATAATTCTGTATATTATCTTGTATTTCCAATTTTCCATTCTGACACATCATTTAGGAAATTTTTATAACACCCATTTAGGAAATTTTTATTTATTTATATATTTTATAATAATAATAAAATGCTCACTGCTACCTTATATTTCAAGAAATTACTTATATAGAGCTCAGCTCTAGTAGAGTTCAGTTTTTCAGTATGTGTATTCAGACACTGAGAAAGGTCAATTTTCCCAAGCTTTGAAATTGACCTTTAGAAAGTAAGCCTGGGCTTTTAGTATGGGTAAAAATCTGAACTCTACAAAGCTCAGCTCTTATATAAGCATTCTCATATTTCAATATGAGAGGGTAGAAACTAATTGATAGGTAGATAAATGTTTTTATAATGCCTTTTATTCAGGTATTCTTGCTAATTTAACTTAAATACTTTATAAATCTATATTATTAAATCTCGATTGTTGTGTGTTTGTGTGTGTGTGTGTGTTTGTTTGTCCGGATGTATTAATGTGATGTGGGAGTAGAAACCGCATTTATAACAGAGATATAAACTAACTTCCAAATGTTATTATATGTAAACAAATGTTATAATAGGTAAACAAGTATGCTGAACACGAATTTCGCATTTATAAATTTCTAATATGAATATTTGTTGTTGTTGTTGTTTACACAAAATAGGTAAACAAATTAATTAAAATTCAAAATCAACCTAGAAGTTAGCTTCCAACGGATATTATAAGTAAACAAGTATGCTGAACACGAATTTCGCGTTTATAAATTTATAATATGAATATTTGTTGTTGTTGTTTACACAAATAAGTAAACAAATTAATGGCAATTCAAAATCAACCTAGAAGTTAGCTTCCAACGGGTATTATAGATAAACAAGTATGCCGAACACGAATTTCGCGTTTATAAATTTATAATATGAATATTTGTTGTTGTTGTTTACACAAAATAGGTAGGTAAACAAATTAATTAAAATTCAAAATTAACCTAGAAGTTAGCTTACAACGGATATTATAGGTAAACAAGTATGCTGAACACGAATTTCGCATTTATAATTTAGAATATGAAAACAAGTTTAAAAAATGGAAATCTTATATAGGTATCTATATAATGTCCCTTTCTACCATTTTCCATAGCAGAAAGGGTGAGGAGTAAGGCCGCAGAGCGGCCGTTAACTTGAGGTACGTAGCACCGATCTGTCGCAAAGCGACCGAGACCGAAGGGCTCGTAGTTAATTATTTAGCAATGTTATCCACGGTGAGTTGAGTTAAATTAACAAATTCCTTATATTATATTATTTTATTTAATCCATTGTATAGTAATACTACAATTAAGATAAGGCCCCACTATACTCAAGAATGACTTTGAGATTCGTGTGTCTTTGGATAGTATCCTGTAAAGGATACCAGCATAGAAAATTTCAGGTGAATCTGACATCATCATCAAAAGGTCACTTTTCAAACGTAGTATAATGTTTTTTAGTCTAGATTTTGTAAATTTGTTCCAAATTGGTTAGAACAAAGTGGAAATAATTAAGTACATATTTAGTTTTATAGAAACACGAAAATTTAACATTTTGAATCTAACTTTCAGAGTTACAGCAGGCGTCGGAAGCAAAATAAAAGTGAGGCGGCCATAATTTTATTTTAACATAGTTAGTGAGCGACCAAAACGGGGCTGGCAATGGGTGACCGCTAGGCCGCTCCACTATTCGTCATAAGTATATTATTTGTTAATAGAAAGTGGTTCACGAAGAGTAGAAATTGATCTAAGGTGGCCGAGGACATCCTCAGCCAATATGCTGCATTTTTTAAATTTCAACAAAAAAGTGGGGTGGCCATGGCCGCCCCAGCCGCTGCAGCTCCGACGCCTATGTACAGCACTTTGAAGTCAGAATTCAACTGCAAAACGTCAACAATTCGAAATTTGGGAGTCGAAGTCTGACTTCAAAGGGCTGTAACTCTGAAAATTTACAAGTGAAATCTTAAAATTTTCGTGTTTCTATAAAAGTACATATGCACTCATTTGTTTACACTTGGTTTCAACCAAATTGGACCAAATTTTCGAAATCTAGACTAAAGAACATTTATATTTAATTCACATTTCCCACTACAATCGAAATCGGATTATTTTGTCCAATTATTTTCATGGATAATTCGACAAAATAATCCGATAAGACAAATAAACCCGGTGGGATATCCATGCAAAATGGTATATATATCATAATTTTCCTCGAATATTAGGACAAAATATTCCGATAAAACAAAATAATCCGATTTCGACTGTATTTTAAATATAATCAGGTAAATTTATAGGATTGCAACCATTAGGATAATGGATTAAATTATTCTGCCTATTACTTTGTAATAATATAAAGATGTGATTAGAAATTTAGTGCTAAGCTCTAGAGTTTATAGTTCTCGAGAAATAAATTTGCTAAATCATCAAAAATGGGCACATTTTATGCCCATATATGGTCAATTTGAAAACGGATCAAGTTAGGGTCACAAAAAGTATTATGAAAGGATAGTAAACCGGGTATTGCGAGCATTTTGCACTCAAAATTTTATTTATTGGTGTACGGGTGTCTGAGATTCAAAATAGAAAAGTGAAAGGACCAATGAGTTGAAGTCAGAAAGGTTTAAATTATTAAATACTATAGTGTTGACAGTTTATATCCAAATTGTTTGAAACCAAGTGTAAACAAAGGAATTTATATTTAATTTGGGAATGTTCCTTGATCTAAACTTTTCAATGCAACCTTTCAGAGTTACAGCCCTGTGAAGTCCGACTTGGCACCTTGACAGTCGAAATCTGAATTCAAATTACTATAAATCTGAATTTTAGCATTGGAATGTTGAAAATTTTGCTTTACACCCTAAGTATTTTTGCAAATATACTATTGTATGAATAACAACGAAATTGAAAGCAAATGATGGCAGTGCGAGCCTACAAACTTTTTAACCCATTTGAAAAAGTCACGGTCCATGATGTCCTTCACATTCCTGGATCTTATAATGGTCGCTACAGCAAAACCATTGGTCAGATTCATCTGTAGTTATACTTTATAGTGTTCTATCCAAAAACAATCTAATCTCAATTTTACTGACGAGCATTGTGGGGCCGTAATTTATACTTCCACTTGAAATTGGCTACATAACAGAGAAATCGTGGCTCACAGAGCCCTACTGAGTTCAAATCTACTCAGAATTAAAAAATCCAAAATTGCAGCTGTGCCGACGCATGTTCCTTTGGTGGCACTATATTTTGGTGGTGTTTTATTGATAGTGCCTCCAAAGTAACATGCTGTCGGCACAGCTGCAATTTTGGATTTTTTTCGCCATGTCATGAACGCCTCATAGTGTTTAGACTCATTTACAAAGTTGTTTGGGACAAAGGAACGATTGTTGATTTTAAATTATTTCTATCTTAAACCATCTTGAGTTTAAGTTTATATTTTCATTATAAATGCGTTTTATACCCCCCTATCACTCTAATACAATTAGGGTACCAAACAAGCACACAAACCAGTGGCGTATCCAGGGGGGGTGCTCAGGGTGCTAGAGCACCCCCCTTAGCTGGGTGATCAAGCACGGCTGTATTAATAGTCAGATGGGCTTCGGTGCAGGCCTAAGTTTCAACACCCATAGCACCCCCCTTATGAAAATCCTGGATACGCCACTGCAAACGAATAGTCATAAACTAGAAATTCCATCTCAATAATCCATTGTTTATATATCAGTTATCGTTTTGAAATTGAAATCTACATACTTGTTTACTTTGAATGACATATGGGATTAAGTCTATATTTCCATTATAAATGCGTTATAAACCCCCCCTTACACTCTAATACATTTCGGGCACCAAGCACACACATAGACAAATATTTATGCAAATAGATATTCCATCTCATGAATCCATTGTTTAAATATCATAAATCGTCTGAAATTGAATAACTTTTGAGTGAAATTGAATTTTCATATAGGAAAAACTTTAATACAACTATGTATTAGAAATCGATTTATATAGTAGCAGCTATTGAATCAAATTGAATTATTCATTTAAATAGAATACTTTACTTGTAAGTTGTAACTATGATATCAGAAATTGATTTGTATAGTAATAGTTATTGAATGTAAATTCATTTTCATATATACTAGAATTCATTATTGTGATTATAATATCAACAATAACTTGAATCGAATTAACACTGAATCAATTGAATTATTCATAAATAGTAGATTTTCATCGAAACCACGAAATAATTGCATAATTGAATATTAATGAATTTACGATTTTGGAAAGTTAAGGGTGAATTGTGGCAACTTTGAGCCTAATTATCAGGAAAATGAGGACAGATTAAAAAAGTCGTGAAGAGCTATCAGTTGCAAAATACTTCTTTGATACTAATGATTCTAAAAATTTTCTTGTTATTGCATTTATTTTCTTATGGGACAAAAAAAGCTAAAAGTCCCGTTAAAAATTTTCCCAAGTCGAAATTAATAAATCGTTACCCCAGGTGCACATCTGTAACCCATGAGACACCTATCCTGAAAATTTCAGTTCTTAGTTAATAAAACTCTGTTCTGTGGAGGATCTACGGACTAATAATATACCAAAGCAGTAAGATTAGAACTGGGCCACTATACTATAGTATAAAAGTGCCGTAGACACCAATTAAAAGTGGTCAGGTTAGACCGGGCTGGATACAGTACCAACAGGGCCAAGGGTTCAGGTTAACCTGTCCAACCAACTAAAAGTGGTCAGGTTGAAACCTGACCAACCTGACCAGTGGCTACGGCCCTGTATAATCGGCACAGTATAATATTAAAGGCAGTAAGATTAGAACTGGGCCACTATACTATAGTATAGTCGGCACAGTAAAAAAAAATTGCCAGATTATCTACCAGTGTGCTACTAATAGGAAAATGAATTAAACTCAATTTCCCGTTTGCAGTATAGTGGGGCCTTATTAAATACCACAAATCCAGGGACATACCTAATTTCCGGAACGGGACGGTAGTCACGGTACGGAACGGTACCATTCCGGAAATCAAAGTACCTAAATTACGGAATTCCGCGGAACGGTTCCGGAAAATATGAATACCTAATTTCCGGAACGAAATTATTCCGGAAATTCAAATGCCTATTACCCGGAATATTCAATTCCGGAAATTATAAATGCCTAATTTCCGGAACAAATTTATTCCGGAAATTTAAATGCCCAATTTCCGGAATATACGATTCCTTTAATTTTGATCCCTAATTCCAGAACAAAGATACCTCCTTTCACTTAACCCTCGATCGAAAGATATGTGCAATCCCGTGGATACCCTACCGAGAATCCGAGTAAACCAAAATAGTGATTCCAATTTCCAATTTTCCTTTCCTATTTTTTGTTCTTTAACCCCCGGCCCTAAATCATTAGCGTTTTAGGGCCCGCTTAGTCCGAAATCGCTAAATGTAGCGATTAGTCCAGTGATAGGGACTAGACCACTGCGCGGGATTATTATATAATAATTAATTAATTAATTAATTAATGCGGGACGCGGAACCCGCAACCCGCGGGTTCATGCGGGACAAATGATCTGAATATTTTTGCGGGGCAGGGGCGGCAGACCCGCACAGAGGACCCCTTAAAATATTACAATATTATTAGTCATACTAACTAAGGCCACATAAAATAAATTACTTGTTTATCATCCATATTTTTCGAGAAAATTGGGACGGCGGACGGGATTTTATTTTTATTTTTTATTCCCATTAATATGCAAATAACATCATCCTACGCCAAAAATAAATATAAATGTTTAATTTAATTAGAAAATAACATGACAATGCCCAAATAATTAAAGTAATGCTCTAAAACAGGGGTGGGAAAACTTTTTAGGCCGCGGACAAAATGGATAAATGTCATAGTGTTGCAAGCCTGAGAGTGAACATTTCTTATTTAACACATTTTTTATTTTATTTCAAGTAGCATTAATGGAGAAATAAACGATGATACTGAGGAAGTATAAACTAATCTAATCACATATTAGGAAGTATAAATAACTAGTGGGAGTTGTGCAGTTAATCCTGCGTTTTTATTAGCTTATCAAAATTTGGTTCTCTTGCTGAAGTAGCAATACACATAAGCTGAGAAATGTACTCATCTGTCAATGCTGATCTTGACATATTTTTGATAAACTTCATCATACCTGCCAATCGTACAGGGATCCCTGTCCTGTAAAAGAATATTAAACATTTTGGCCATTCTGTACAGGCGTACAGGGATTTTTAATTACTAATTATGTGTAAATATTGACTAAAATGCCTACAGATGTGATAGTAAATTCTGCCATGCATTCTGCATTGACTACATAAGGCACAACTTTGTTTCTATATTTATCCAAGTGTATAATAATTCCCTGGACGAGCGAGCGAAGCGAGCGAGATATTTTTGGGAGGAGATTGAACTGTAATCTCGTTTTCTGCTAGAACTCGCCATTTCAATTTAGGTTCTGCCTCCTACGTTTTCTAATAATATCTAATAATTGATAGAATTCGTAAATGCAAACTATAGTTACAAAATACTGTATTCAAACTAGGAACATTGATGCATTTGTAGAGTATATATAATTGAAAAGAAGCGAATTATCCGCGGGCCACAGCGAATGGTCTCGCGGGCCACGGTTTGAGCACCCTTGCTCTAAAATATAGGACTTATTAAAAATTTATGCATAGTAAGTACTTTACACAAGTTTATTGCTTATATTTTGTACTATTATGTTCATAAGATAATAATAAAATAGATCCGGACGGATAGTAAAAATTGGGGCGGGCGGGGATGATAAACAAGTTATTTATTACTGAACGGACTATACTATAGTATAGTGGCCCAGTTCTAATCTTACTGCCTTTATTACTGTGCCGACTATACTATAGTATAGTGGCCCAGTATTGGAATCACTGCCTTTATTACTGTGCCGACTATACTATACTATAGTGGCCCAGTATTGGAATCACTGCCTTTATTATTACTGTGCCGACTATACTATAGTATAGTGGCCCAGTATTGGAATCACTGCCTTTATTATTTTTATTTTTATTATTTTTTCTCCGTAGCAGGTGCCCTGGCCACACCTTTATACATTGAGGGCTGAAACTTGGCATGTAGATGTGGAAGGTCCTTCTAATTTGCACCTGGGGTTACGATTTTTTATTAACAAATTTTGGACACATTTTGAACACCTTTCAAAATTTGTCTGGTCCATAACTAGAAAAATGTTTTACTAAACCCCCAAATTCTTTTTGACATTTGGATTCACCATAAAATTCTGCGTCTGATGGGAGAAGAAAACTTTCAATAAAGAGTTTTATTTCTGCCATAAATGGGAGTTGAAATTTCTTTGTTTACTAACATTTCAGTTCAATTGAAAGTGTTAAATCTAATTTTATTGTTTCAACTCGTTATTATTATATTGATTCAACTTGTGAGATCGAGTAGGCTTCTATTTTCCAATTGAAAACTAAGATTCTACATTCCATAACAACGACAGATTATTTGATTATATTTATTTCTGCTTAGAATATTCTTGCACAATGGATACATGACATATTTAATTCTAATTAATTCGCTCTGTGTTTTACGTATAGAGATGGTTCCAAATAGATTATTGGGGTTATCGAGTGCGCTGAATTCAATATGATGGTGAAATTCAATTTAAATTAATAATTATTGCAAATAATTGAACTTAATTTATTTTGATGTACATAATATTGGTGTTAAATTATGAGATATCTTATATGTAGACCGTCTAGAAATAGACCAGGTTTTATTCCCTATACATTAGTATTACCCATAAAAAGCAGGGCAAGTGGTCTACAGAATTTATAGACGGTCTACAAATTTTTGGCTTATTTGTATGGGCTTTTATAGACCGTCTATTTCTAGACGGTCTACATATAAGGATGCTCTTAAATTATTAATAGATTAATTAAATATTTATACTAATTATCTAGATTTCACTAATCTCAGAAATGATATAAGATAGAAACAAACTTTAAATTTATCAATTGGTCCTTATGGCACGTACCACCTATACAAGTGGATCTTGACACCTTAAGGTGATGATGACATCGTCAAAAAAATGTATTTTTACAATTTTGTGAATTAAATAATTCGCATTTTTTGGTTGGAGTTGGGTGAACACCCAAAACCTTCTTAAAAAATGTTGAGTCATCACAGATTATATTCTACTGAAACTTGAATATCTCTCAAATAAAGTGAGCTAAATGGAGACTTCCAACTCACTAAGGGTCGTTGCCTTTTGAAACACATTTCTGAAATAATTTAACGCCTTCATAGTGATGATGACATGGCAAAAAAATCCAAAATTGCAGCCTGTGCCGACAGCATGTTCCTTTGGAGGCACTATCAATAAACAACCACAAAAATATAGTGCCACCAAAGGAACATGCTGTCGGCACAGGCTGCAATTTTGGACTTTTGTATATTATTATTATTATTCTTTCTCCGTAGACGGTGCCCTGGGCACACCTTTATACATTGAGTGCTGAAACTTGGCATGTAGGTGCGGATTGACCGTCTAATTTGCACCTGGGGTTACGATTTTTGATCAAATAATTTTAACACCTATTTAAACTAATTATGGCTCATAACTTTAAATAATTAATATTGAGCTTGATAAATTTTACATGTACGGATAGAGAATTAAATTCTACACCTTTTGGCAAATCACAAATGTTCAATTTGGACTAGGTTTGTGCCATAATTGGGGTACCATTCTCCTGTGTTTCCTCACACTTCAGATTCAGTAAAACTGTTAAATCTAATTCTATTGTTTCAACTTGTAATAATTATATTGACTCTAATTCTATTGTTTCAACTTGTAATAATAATATTGATTTAACTTGTTAAATCTTACTCTATTGATTCAACTCACGATAATTATATTGATTTAACTTAGAAATTGCAGCTGGCTTCCATTTAATTGTAGTATTACTATACAATGGATTAAATAAATATAACTATATAAGGAATTTATTGACTTAACTCACTCACCGTGGATAACATTGCTAAAATAAATAACTAATAATATAATTTATTATCAATACATAATGAATTAATGGCATTAAACTCAAGATGGTTTATGATAGAAACAAACTTCAAATTTATCTACCGTTCCTTGTGACTCGGACCAATTAACAAATGGTTCTTGACACCTTGGGGCGTTGATGACTGGGCAAAAAAAATCCAAAATTGCAGTCTGTGCCGACAGCATGTTCCTTTGGAGGCACTATCAATAAACAACCAACAAAATATAGTGCCACCAAAGGAACATGGGTCGGCACAGACTGCAATTTTGGATTTTTTATACGGCCTAAGTGTCGCACTCAGGAAGGAGGGCAGTGATACAAATGTGCATTTTACAACGAGAGTTATCATTAATTAAAAACGTATGTAAGTCCCTAAACACTAAGTGCACGTGTCGGACGTGTAGACTGTAGACAAGGTGGTGTAGAGCACCACCATCACCAAATGTTCTCACGCACGTACGCATTACATACTGATGAAATCTGAGTTCACTACCTAATTGAAAGTCCAACTAATACCACTCCTGTAATTTATTTATAGTGAGGGATCCGGTATTTAAATTGTTAATTTATGTACTTGAGCTGGGATAAATCAACTAAAGATTGATTAAACCTATAACAATATACTTAATCTATGCAAAACGCGGGTCCCCTAGAACACAATAGGTTAACTATTTCGGCCCCTGGGTCCCTAAACGCCCTTACACCGGTTTGTTTCAGTTTATCTTGATAATTCTAGCACATTTAGTATAAAATAGTATTCAGAATGCAAGACCAAATGTTGTTAAAGTCTATAATTACCAATACCTTGGGGGTCTAACCCGTTCCGTAATTTAGGTACTTAGATTTCCTGGAATGGTACCGTTCCGTAATTTAGGTACTTTGATTTTCCGGAATGGTACCGTTCCATACCGTCCCGTTCCGGAAATTAGGTATGTCCAAATGACAAATCATAGCTCTCAAATATAATTAGCTAATACAAATAATACAGTTCTCTCTAATAGCATGGAAGATCCCAGCTTAGACCGAAACTTCAAAGGACACAAGGATGCAGTTAGTTGCGTAGCATTCTCTCCCAACCTGAAGCAACTGGCCAGCGGCTCCTTCGACTCCTGTCTCATGGTCTGGCACCTCAAGCCACAGACGCGGGCTTACAGATTCGTTGGTCACTCAGACGCTATTCTCTCCATCGCCTTCTCCCCCGCTGGCAACCTCATCGCTTCCGGCAGTAGAGACAGGACTGTGCGTCTCTGGCTGCCGACTATAAAAGGAGAGAGCACTGTATTCCGCGCGCACGCAGGAAGTGTTAGGTCGGTTGACTTCTCCTCTGACGGACAATCTATCCTCACCGCGTCAGACGACAAGTCTATCAAAATTTGGACCGTGCACAGACAGAAGTTCCTCTACAGTCTCTGTGGTCACACAAACTGGATTCGAAAAGCCCGCTTCTCACCCGACGGACGCCTCATCGTCTCTGCCAGTGACGATAAGACGGTCTGCATATGGGACAGAGACAGCAAGGAAGTGGTGCAGACCTTCTCGGAACACAGCGGGTTCTCAAACTCCGTAGCCTTCCACCCCGACGGCAACTGCATAGCGGCCGGTACAACAGAGAATGTGGTTAAACTGTGGGACCTCAGGACCGGAAAGATCCTGCAGCACTACCAGGTGCACTCGGGACCCATTAACTCTGTCTCCTTCCACCCCTGCGGCTCCTACCTCCTCTCCGCCTCCGCAGACTCCACCATCAAGGTTCTGGACCTCCTCGAGGGCCGGCCTTTCTACACCCTGCACGGACACAAGGGGTCTGTGCTAGACGCGGCCTTCTCTCCGACCGGGGACTACTTCTCCAGCGCCGGGCAAGACGAGCACGTGCTGCTCTGGCGAACAAACTTTGATTCTAGAGACTTCAGTGAAGTCTTGCAGCACCCCCCGAGCTCATCTCCCGGCCGACACAGACACGACCCTGTTCCCGATCCTCCCTCAACTGAGCCCTCCGAAGTGCACCCTTCCCGAGCTCCCAGAGACATGGCACGCGACCAGCCCCCTGAAGTCGCTAACGTCGGTCCTGTCATGTTCTTCTCTGATCCCCTCAACGCACACACTGCGGACGCCTCTCTGCCCAATGGTACGGCGCGAGAGGGAACTATTTATGTCAGTGAGCACTCTGCCAAACCCACCACCGTTCCTCTGGAACAGTGGGATATGCCTCCCCAGCTGGTGGGGGCCCTGGAGCGACTGGCCGGACAGATGGACATACTAACTCAGACTGTCTCAATACTGGAGCAGAGACTCACCATGGTAGAGGATAAGCTGAAGGAGTGTATTGACAGCCAGCAGATGCTGTCTCTCAATATAAGGCCTCAAGCTAACTGATAACTCACTCCTTTTCTTATCCCTCTAGACTTCTGTTATTCTAATTTTGTTCGTTTATTTAACTGTGAAATGTGTGTGGGGCACTTTTGTACGAATTCTAAATCTACTCTAATCAATCTATTAACTGGATGTCTAAGTATTAAAAGTTTTAATAGTGTACAGGTAAACCTCCCAAAGCGGCACCCATCGGGAGAATGATTTTGTGCCGCTTCTCGGAGGTTGCCGCTACTCGGAGGTGCCGCTTTAGGAGGTTTACCTGTACATCATAGTACTTATTATGAATCTACCCAGTATAGGCGGAAAAACGGGAAATGTGGGGTTTAGAAAGGGGATATATAAGTTATCCTTCAGGTAATCAGTAAACTTAAGCAACTTCGGTAGCGGGGAATTTGAGCTCGAGACTCAGTAGCCAGCAGTTAATTCGTATCTTTAGCGTCGGATTTAGAATAACTAGCTAAGACGTTATTCGAGGTCGAGTTGTAATTTGAAGTCGCAACCGGATTTATTGATTGTGCTCATATATACATTTAGACTTTAGAGATTACTATTGTCTATTACTAATTTACTATATTATAAAATTATTGTTAGAATTTTGTCGATTATTCCTTGATTATTATACTACTAGTACAGTAAAACCTTCAGAAAGTGAACACTCTGACCAGCCAAAATATTCACTTTTGAGAGGTGTTCACTTTTCATGGTTATCATTATGTGTCCTGTCCTGTCCAGATTACACCCCCAATAGTAACTTATCACATATTGTCTAATGAATCCACATCATGAATTATCTGTGCATTCACAACAAGTGTGAAAACATATCTGTCAGTTAGCCTCCAGAAAGTCCATCTCAAGCAGATCAAATAACACCCCCCCTCCTCCAACATGGCTAAAAATCCTCCAAAAAATTATATGTTAACTTTTAAGAGGTCATATCCTATACAATTTGGACAATTGGGAAACATTAGGTGTTCACATTTCACTTTTCAGAGGTGTTTAGTAATTAGGGTAAACACATATTTTGGAGTTGTTTATTTATAGAAGTTGTTCACTTTGGAGGTTTAGAGTACGTGTATGCATGGCCATGGTGTATGTTATTAATACATTTCACGAGCTCTTTTGCTCAAATATTGGAACATCGTCAAACATAGACTTTTGTGTATAATTTATTGCGATTTGTACGACATTTGTATATAGAGAATATTGTTTGCAATGACGTTTGCACATAGAAATATGTGTACAGGCTACATAGCAGATATTTATACTACAATTAGTTTATAATCTATTTTGTGAATCTTTAGAATATTGTTACTTAATATATTGTTACTAATCCGATTTTTTAATATATTGTTACTTAATATATTATTACTGTGCCGACTATACTATAGTATAGTGGCCCAGTTCTAATCTTACTGCCTTGGTTAGTTATTATTATTATTATTACTGTGCCGACTATACTATAGTATAGTGGCCCAGTATTAGAATCACTGCCTTTATTACTGTGCCGACTATACTATAGTATAGTGGCCCAGTATTAGAATCACTGCCTTTATTACTGTGCCGACTATACTATAGTATAGTGGCCCAGTATTGGAATCACTGCCTTTATTTATATTATTACTGTGCCGACTATACTATAGTATAGTGGCCCAGTTCTAATCTTACTGCCTTGGTTATTACTGTGCCGACTATACTATAGTATAGTGGCCCAGTATTGGAATCACTGCCTTTATTTATTACTGTGCCGACTATACTATAGTATAGTGGCCCAGTTCTAATCTTACTGCCTTGGTTATTATTACTGTGCCGACTATACTATAGTATAGTGGCCCAGTATTGGAATCACTGCCTTTATTATTTTTTTTTTTTTACTGTGCCGACTATACTATAGTATAGTGGCCCAGTATTGGAATCACTGCCTTTATTATTATTTTTTTTTTTTTTCTCCGTAGACGGTGCCCTGGCCAGAGCTTTATAGTTGATGGGCTGAAACTTGGCATGTAGGTGCGTATGGACCGTCTAATTTGCACCTGGGGTTACGATTTTTGATTAACGAATTTTTGACACATCTTTAACACCTTTCAAAATTTGTCTGGTCAATAACTCAAAATATGTTTTACTAAACCCCCAAATTTTATTTCACATTTGGATTCACCATAAAATTCTGCGTCTGATGGGAGAGGAATATTTTCAAAAATATGTTTAATTTCTGCCATAAATGGGGGTTGAAATTTCTTTGTTTACTCACACTTCTGTTTCAGTATAACTGTTAAATCTAATTCCATTGTTTCAACTTGTAATAATTATATTGATTTAACTTGTTAAATCTTACTCTATTGATTCAACTTGCGATAATTAAATTGATTTAACTTATAAATTACAGCTGGCTTCTATTTAATTTACCATACAATGTATTAAATAAAATAATATAATATAAGGAATTTGTTGACTTAATTCAACTCAACCGTGGATAACAATGCTAATATAAATAACTAATAATATAATTTATTATCAATACATAATGAATGAATGGCATCAAACTCAAGATGGTTTAAGAAAGAAACAAACTTCAAATTTATCTACCGTTCCTTGTGACTCGGACCAATTAACAAATGCTTCTTCACACCTTGGGCGTTGATGACTTGGCGAAAAAAAATCCAAAATTGCAGCCTGCGCCGACAGCATGTTCCTTTGGAGGCACTATCAATAAACAACCACCAAAATATAGTGCCACCAAAGGAACATGCGTCGGCACAGCTGCAATTTTGGATTTTTTTTTTTTCTCCGTAGACGGTGCCCTGGCCAGAGCTTTATAGTTGATGGGCTGAAACTTGGCATGTAGGTGCGTATGGACCGTCTAATTTGCACCTGGGGTTACGATTTTTGATTAACGAATTTTTGACACATCTTTAACACCTTTCAAAATTTGTCTGGTCAATAACTCAAAATATGTTTTACTAAACCCCCAAATTTTATTTCACATTTGGATTCACCATAAAATTCTGCGTCTGATGGGAGAGGAATATTTTCAAAAATATGTTTAATTTCTGCCATAAATGGGGGTTGAAATTTCTTTGTTTACTCACACTTCAGTTTCAGTATAACTGTTAAATCTAATTCCATTGTTTCAACTTGTAATAATTATATTGATTCAACTTGCGATAATTAAATTGATTTAACTTATAAATTACAGCTGGCTTCTATTTAATTTACCATACAATGTATTAAATAAAATAATATAATATAAGGAATTTGTTGACTTAATTCAACTCAACCGTGGATAACAATGCTAATATAAATAACTAATAATATAATTTATTATCAATACATAATGAATGAATGGCATCAAACTCAAGATGGTTTAAGAAAGAAACAAACTTCAAATTTATCTACCGTTCCTTGTGACTCGGACCAATTAACAAATGCTTCTTCACACCTTGGGCGTTGATGACTTGGCGAAAAAAAATCCAAAATTGCAGCCTGCGCCGACAGCATGTTCCTTTGGAGGCACTATCAATAAACAACCAACAAAATATAGTGCCACCAAAGGAACATGCGTCGGCACAGGGTGCAATTTTGGATTTTATTATTATTATTATTATTATTATTATTGGTCCGTATTGTCTCCACAGAACAGAGTTGTAATTACTAAGAACTGAAGTTTTCAGGACAGGTGTCTCATGGGTTACATATGTGCACCTGGGGTCACGATTTTTTTATTATTATTATTATTATTGGTCCGTATTGTCTCCACAGAACAGAGTTGTAATTACTAAGAACTGAAATTTTCAGGACAGGTGTCTCATGGGTTACAGATGTGCACCTGGGGTCACGATATTATATCACATTTTTTTGGACACATTTTTGCACCTGTTTAATGTTAGAAAAAGAACAATAAATAGTGCGCGAATAATAAATTTATATGCATTCGATAGAGAATTAAATTCTACACCTTTTCACAGTGCACGAATTTTGAAATTGTACTTAGTTTGTGCCACAATTGAGTTGCAAGTTTCCTTTGTTTACTAACACTTCAGTTCAATTGAAAGTGTTAAATCTAATTCTATTGTTTCAACTCGTTATTATAATATTGATTCAACTTGTGAGATCGAGTAGGCTTCTATTTTCCAATTGGAAAAAAAGATTATATATTTCACAACAACGACAGATTATGTGATTATATTTACTTCTGCGAGAATATTATTGCACTCTTAATTAATATACTGACGTAATTAATTATAATTAATTCAGTCAGTATATTACTTATATAGATGCTTATAATTTGTTTATTAGGGGTTATCGAGAGTGCTTAATTGAAATTTGATAACAAAATAATTAATTAATTATTCATGACAAAATAATTTAATTTAATAATTGTAAGTTGACATTGAAATTGGTGTTAAATAATAAATAATATTAATTATTATTTATACTAATTAATTAAATATCATAAATCTCAGAAATCAAATAAGATAGAAACAAACTTCCAATTTATCAATTGATCCTTATGCCACGTAACACCTATAAAAGTGGGTCTTGACACCTTGAGGTGATGATGACATCGTAAAAAAAATGTGTTTTCACAATTTTGTGAATTATATAATTCAAATGGGTCGGTTCGTTTTGGGTGATGACCCAGAGCTCACATAAATAATGCTGAGTCATCAGCTATTATATTCTACTGAAACTTGAATATCTTTGAAATGAAGTGAGCATAAACGAAATTTACAACTCACTAAGGGTCGTTGCCTACAGAAACACCTTTTTGAAATAATTTAACACCTTCATAGTGATGATGACATGGGGATAAAAAAATCCAAAATTGCAGCTGTGCCGACAGCATGTTCCATTGGAGGCACTATCAATAAGCCACCACCAAAATATAGTGCCACCAAAGGAACATGCGTCGGCACAGCTGCAATTTTGGATTTTTATTATTATTATTTTTATTTTTTCTCCGTAGACGGTGCCCTGGCCTGAGCTTTATAGTTGATGGGCTGAAACTTGGCATGTAGGTGCGTATGGACCGTCTAATTTGCACCTGGGGTTACGATCTTTGATTAACGAATTTTTGACACATCTTTAACACCTTTCAAAATTTGTCTGGTCCATAACTCAAAATATGTTTTACTAAACCCCCAAATTTTATTTCACATTTGGATTCGCCATAAAATTCTGCGTCTGAAGGGATAAGAAATCTTTCAATAAAGGGGTCAATTTCTGCCATAAATGGGGCTTGAAATTTCTTTGTTTAGTCACACTTCAATTTCAGTAAAGTGTTAAATCTAATTCTATTGTTTCAACTTGTAATAATTATATTGATTTAACTTGTTAAATCCTACTCTATTGATTCAACTTGCGATAATTAAATTGATTCAACTTATAAATTCCAGCTGGCTTCTATTTAATTGTAGCATTACTATACAATGGATTAAATTAAATTAATTTATATAAGGAATTTGTTGACTTTACTCAACTCACCGTGGATAACATTGATAAAATAAATAACTAATAATTTAATTTATTATCAATAAGTAATGAATGAATGGCATTAAACTAAAGATGGTTTATGATAGAACCGTTAAGATTTTACATTCCACAACAACGACAGATTAAGTGATTATATTTATTTCGGCGAGAATATTCTTTTTGCACAATTAATGTACTGAGGTAATTTATTATAATTAATTCCTTTTGTTTTTAACTTATAGAATTTTCCAATTGGATTATTGGGGTTATCGAGTGCGCTGAATTCAAATATAATAGTGAAATTCGATTTAAATTAATAATAAGTGCAAATAATTGAACTTTATTTATTTTGCTGTACATAATAATGGTGTTAAATTATTAATTTATTAATTAAATATTTATACAAATTAGGTAAATTTCATTAATCTCAGAGATGATACAAGATAGAAACAAACTTTCAATTTATCAATTGGTCCTTATGCCAGGTACCACCTATACAAGTAGGTCTTGACACCTTGAGGTGATGATGACATCGTCAAAAAAATGTATTTTTACAATTTTGTGAATTCGATATTTAAAATGGGTTGGTTGGAGTTGGGTGAATACCCAACACGCACTTTAAAAATGCTGAGTCATCACAGATTATATTCTACTGAAACTTGAATATCTCTCAAATGAAGTGAGCTAAATGGAAACTTCCACCACTCTAAGGGTCGTTGCATACTGAAACACCTTTCTGAAATATTTTAACACCTTCATAGTGATGATGACTAGGCGGAAAAAAAATCCAAAATTGCAGCTGTGCCGACAGCATGTTCCTTTGGAGGCACTATCAATAAACAACCACCAAAATATAGTGCCACCAAAGGAACATGCGTCGGCACAGCTGCAATTTTGGATTTTTTTATTATTTTTTCTCCGTAGACGGTGCCCTGGCCAGAGCTTTATAGTTGATGGGCTTAAACTTTGCATGTAGGTGCGATGGGACCGTCTAATTTGCACCTGGGGTAACGATTTTTGATTAAGAAATTTTTGACACATCTTTAACACCTTTCAAATTTTGTCTGGTCCATAACTCAAAAATTGTTTTACTAAACCCCCAAATTTTATTTCATACTTGGATTCACCATAAAATTCTGCGTTTGATGGGTGAAGAAAATTTTCAATAAATGGTTTAATTTCTGCCATAAATGGGGGTTGAATTTTATTTGTTTACTCACACTTCAATTTCAGTAAAAGTGTTAAATCTAATTCCATTGTTTCAACTTGTAATAATTATATTGATTTAACTTGTTAAATCCTACTCTAGTGATTCAACTTGCTATAATTATATTGATTTAACTTGTGAATTCAAGCTGGCTTCTATTTTGCAATTGAAAATTAAGATTATATATTTCATAACAACGACATATTATGTGATTATATTTACTTCTGCGAGAATATAATTGCACTGTTAATATACTGACGTAATTAATTATAAATAATTCAGTTTGTATTTAACTTATATAGAAGCTTCCAATTTGTATATTAGAGGTTATCGAGTGTGCGGAATTGAAATTTGATAGATAAATTAATTAATTAATTATTTATGACAAAATAATTGAACTTAATAATTGTATGTTGACATTGAAATTGGTGTCATATTATAAATAATATTAATAATTATTTATACTAATTAATTAAATATCATAAATCTCAGATATCATAGAAGATAGAAACAAACTTTCAATATATCAATTGGTCCTTATGACACGTGCCACCTATACAAGTGGGTCTTGACACCTTGAGGTGATGATGACATCGTTAAAAAAATGTGTTTTTACAATTTTGTTAATTCGATATTTAAAATGGGTTAGTTAATGTTGGTTGATGACCCAACACCCACTTAAAAAATGCTGAGTCATTACAGATTATATTCTACTGAAACTTGAATATCTCTTTAATGAAGTGAGCTGAATGGAAACTTCCACCACTCTAAAGGGTCGTTGCCTTCTGAAACACCTTTCTGAAATAATTTAACACCTTCATAGTGATGATGACATGGCGAAAAAAAAAAATCCAAAATTGCAGCCTGTGCCGACAGCATGTTCCTTTGGAGGCACTATCAATAAACCAACAACAAAATATAGTGCCACCAAAGGATCATGCGTCGGCACAGGCTGCAATTTTGGATTTTATTATTATTATTACTGTGCCGACTATACTATAGTATAGTGGCCCAGTATTGGAATCACTGCCTTTATTATTACTGTGCCGACTATACTATAGTATAGTGGCCCAGTATTGGTCTTAGTGCCTTGGATGTTTTTTTTACTGTGCCGACTATACTATAGTATAGTGGCCCAGTATTGGTCTTAGTGCTTTGGTTTGTTACTGTGCCGACTATACTATAGTATAGTGGCCCAGTATTGGTCTTAGTGCCTTGGATTTTTTACTGTGCCGACTATACTATAGTATAGTGGCCCAGTATTGGTCTTAGTGCCTTGGATTTTTACTGTGCCGACTATACTATAGTATAGTGGCCCAGTATTGGTCTTAGTGCTTTGGTTTGTTTTTTTTTTTCTCCGTGTCGCCTCCCCAGGCTAAACCATAAGTGCTAGAGCTCTGAGATTTTCAGAATAGGTGTCTGGTTGATGATTAATGTGCACTTCGTGGCCTGATTTTTCAATTTCGACTTGTGAAATTTTTTAACGGGACTTTTAGCTTTTTTTGTCCCAAATTGAAATAAATGCAATAACAAGAAATTTTTTAGAATCATTAGTATCAGAAAAGTATTTTGCAACTGATAGCTCTTCACGATTTTTTTAATCCGTCCTCATTTTCCTGAGAATTAGGCTCAAAGTTGCCACAATTGACCCTTAACTTTCTAAAATCGTAAATTCATTAATATTCAATTATGCAATTATTTCGTGGTTTCGATGAATAACTACTATTTAATATTTATGAATAATTCAATTAGATTCAGTGTTATTTCGATTCAAGTTATTGTTGATATTATAATCACAATAAAGAATTCTAGTATATATGAATAACTAATTTACATTCAATAGCTATTACTATACAAATCTATTTCTGATATCGTAGTTACAATAATTTATTCTATTTATATGAATAATTCAATTTGATTCATTGGTATATAAATCGATTTCTAATACATAGTTGTATTAAAGTTTTCTCCTATATGAAAATTCAATTTAACTCAACAGTTATTCAATTTCAGAACGATTTCTGATATTCAAACAATGGATTAATGAGATGGGATTTCTATTTGTTTAAATATTTGTCTATGTGTGTGCTTGGTGCCCGAAATGTATTAGAGTGTAAGGGGGGGTTTATAACGCATTTATAATGGGAATATAAACTTAATCCCTTTTGTCATTCTAAGTGAACAAGTATGCTGATTTCAATTTCAAAACGATAACTGATATATAAACAATGGATTATTGAGATGGAATTCTAGTTTATGACTATTCGTTTGTGTGCTTGTTTGGTGCCCGAATTGTATTAGAGTGATAGGCAGGGTTGCCGTGGGTATGGGAATTCCCATGGGGATCCCCATACCCATGGGAATGGGAATGGGAAGCAGATTTTCCCCTGTGGGAATCCCCATAGGAATCCCCATGGGATATTCGAATATGGTTTCATTAGGTCATCCTTAATTAATATAGGCTTTACTATTGATACGAATCTGCTTTAGTAATTAAATTCGTTTTTATGTATATATTATACTCCCCTATTCAGTTTGAATAACCCATGAGGATTCCCTATGGGGATTCCCACAGGATTCCTATGGGAATGGGAACGGAAATTTTATCTCCAAGGCAACCGTGGTGATAGGGGGGTCTTCTAATGGAAATATAAACTTAAACTCTAGATGGTTTAAGATAGAAAGAAGCATGAAATTTATCAAACGTTCCTTTGTCCCGTAACATATTGATAAATGGGTGTAAACATCATGTGACCAGGGGCGGATCCAGGGGACCTGGGCCCACCCTTCAAAAATGAAATTGACTGAAATTTAGCTGAAAATGACAAAATAATTAAGAAACTTCAGCCTCAAGTTTGAATCATGGCTCATTATAAAGAAATTAGCGTTTAAAATGACTTCTGAGTGTATATAACCCAAAGAAAATCTGGGGGGTTACCCCCCATACCCCCTTATAAGTTGCTCACTACGCTCGCATTATTTCTTGAGCCCCCCCTTTTCAACATGTCTGGATCTGCCACTGGTGACGTTCGAGACATGGCGAAAAAATCCAAAATTGCAGCCTGTGTCGACTGCATGTTCTAGGCTTCTATTTTCTAATTGAAAACTAAGATTATATATTTCATAACAACGACAGATGCTGTGATTATATTTACTTCTGCGAGAATATTATTGCACTGTTAATATACTGACGTAATTAATTATAATTATTTCAGTCAGTATATGACTTATATAGATGCTCCCAATTTGTTTATTAGGGGTTATCGAGTGTGCGGAATTGAAATTTGATAGCCAAATTAATTAATTAATTATTTATGACAAAATAATTAAACTTAATAAATATAAGTTGACATTGAAATTAGTGTTAAATTATAAATAATATTAATTATTATTTATACTAATTAATTAAATATCATAAATCTCAGAGATCATAGAAGATAGAAACAAACTTTCAATTTATCAATTGGTCCTTATGGCACGTGCCACCTATACAAGTGGGTCTTGACACCTTGAAGTGATGATGAGATCGTTAAAAAAATGTGTTTTTACAATTTTGTTAATTCGATATTTAAAATGGGTTAGTTGATGTTGGGTGATGACCCAACACTCACATAAAAAATGCTGAGTCACAGCTATTATATTCTACTCAAACTTTAATATCTCTAAAATGAAGTGAACTAAATGGAAACTTCCACCACTCTAAGGGTCGATGCCTTCTGTAACACCTTTTTGAAATAATTTAACACCTTCATAGTGATGATGACATGGCGGAAAAAAAATCCGAAATTGCAGCCTGTGCCGACAGCATGTACTTTGGAGGCACTATCAATAAACCACCACCAAAATATAGTGCCACCAAAGGAACATGCGTCGGCACAGGCTGCAATTTTGGATTTTTTTATTTTATTTCTCCGTGTCGCCTCCCCAGGCTAAATCATAAGTGCTAGAGCTCTGAGATTTTCAGGATAGGTGTCTGGTTGTTGATTAATGTGCACTTCGTGGCCTGATTTTTCAATTTCGACTTGGGAAAATTTTTAACGGGACTTTTAGCTTTTTTTGTCCCACAAGAAAATAAATGCAATAACAGGAAAATTTTTAGAATCATTAGTATCAGAAAAGTATTTTGCAACTGATAGCTCTTCACGATCTTTTTAATCCGTCCTCATTTTCCTGAGAATTAGGCTCAAAGTTGCCACAATTGACCCTTAACTTTCTAAAATCGTAAATTCATTAATATTCAATTATGCAATTATTTCGTGGTTTCGATGAATAACTACTATTTAATATTTATGAATAATTCAATTAGATTCAGTGTTATTTCGATTCAAGTTATTGTTGATATTATAATCACAATAAAGAATTCTAGTATATATGAATAACTAATTTACATTCAATAGCTATTACTATACAAATCTATTTCTGATATCATAGTTACAATAATTTATTCTATTTATATGAATAATTCAATTTGATTCATTAGTATATAAATCGATTTCTAATACAATAGTTGTATTAAAGTTTTCTCCTATATGAAAATTCAATTTCACTCAACAGTTATTCAATTTCAGAACGATTTCTGATATTCAAACAATGGATTAATGAGATGGGATATCTATTTGTATAAATATTTGTCTATTTGTGTGCTTGGTGCCCGAAATGTATTAGAGTGTAAGGGGGGGGGTTTATAAAGCATTTACGTATAATGGGAATATAAACTCAATCCCTTTTGTCATTCTAAGTAAACAAGTATGCTGATTTCCAATTTTTAACAGTATATTAATATTCAATGGATTAAAGCAAATTAAATTAAATTGGGAATTTGTTTACTTATTAACTCAACTCACAGTGGATAACATTGCTAAAATAATTAACTATTTATATCATTTATTTCTATACATATTGAATGAATGGCATTAAACGCAAAATGGTTTAAGATAAAAACAAAATTCCAATTTATCAATCAATCCTTTGTCCCGTAATAACAGGTGCCCGAATTGTATTAGAGTGTTAGGGGGGTCTAAAACGCATTTATAATGGAAATATAAACTTAAACTCAAGATGGTTTAAGATAGAAAGAAGCATGAAAATTTATCAAACGTTCCTTTGTCCCGTAACAAATTGATAAATGGGTGTAAACACCATGTGACGTTCATGACATGGCGAAAAAAATCCAAAATTGCAGCCTGTGTCAACAGCATGTTCCATTGGAGGCACTATCAATAGACCACCACCAAAATATAGTGCCACCAAAGGAACATGCGTCGGCACAGCTGCAATTTTGGATTTTATTTTTCTCCGTAGACGGTGCCCTGGCCAGAGCTTAATTGTTGATGGGCTGAAACTTGGCATGTAGGTGCGATGGGACCGTCTAATTTGCACCTGGGGTTACGATTTTTCGTTAACAAATTTTTGACACATCTTTAACACCTTTAAAAATTTGTCTGGTCCATAACTCAAAATATGTTTTACTAAATCCCCAAATTTTATTTCATATTTGGATTCGCCATAAAATTCTGCGTCTGATGGGAGAATAAATTTTCCAATAAAGGGGTCAATTTCTGCCATAAATGGGGGTTGAAATTTCTGCCATAAATGGGGGTTGAAATTTCTTTGTTTACTCACACTTCAATTTCAGTAAAGTGTTAAATCTAATTCTATTGTTTCAACTTGTAATAATTATATTGATTTAACTTTTTAAATCCTACTCTAGTGATTCAACTTGCGATAATTATATTGATTTAACTTATAAATTCCAGCTGGCTTCTATTTAATTCTAGCATTACTATACAATGGATTAAATTAAATTAATTTATATAAGGAATTTGTTGACTTTACTCAACTCACCGTGGATAACATTGCTAAAATAAATAACTAATAATTTAATTTATTATCAATAAGTAATGAATGGCATTAAACTAAAGATGGTTTATGATAGAACCGTTAACATTTTACATTCCACAACAACGACAGATAAAGTGATTATATTTATTTCGCGAGAATATTCTTGCACAATTAATGTACTGACGTAATTTATTATAATTAATTCCTTTTGTATTTAACTTATAGACGGTTCCAATTGGATTATTGGGATTATCGAGTGGGCTGAATTCAAATATGATAGTGAAATTCGATTTAAATTAATAATAAGTGCAAATAATTGATCTTTATTTATTTTGCTGTACATAATAATGATGTTAAATTATTAATTTATTAATTAAATATTTATACTAATTAGCTAAATTTCATTAATCTCAGAGATGATACAAGATAGAAACAAACTTTCAATTTATCAATTGGTCCTTATGCCACGTACCACCTATACAAGTGAGTCTTGACACCTTGAGGTGATGATGACATCGTCAAAAAAATGTATTTTTACAATTTTTGTGAATTCGATATTTAAAATGGGTTATTTGAAGTTGGGTGAAGACCCAACACTCACATAAAAAATGCTGAGTCATCAGCTATTATATTCTACTCAAACTTGAATATCTCTAAAATGAAGTGAACTAAATGGAAACTTCCGCCACTCTAAGGGTCGATGCCTTCTGTAACACCTTTTGATATATTTTAACACCTTCATAGTGATGATGACATGGCGAAAAAAAATCCAAAATTGCAGCTGTGCTGACAGCATGTCCCATTGGAGGCACTATCAATAAACCACCACCAAAATATAGTGCCACCAAAGGAACATGCGTCGGCACAGCTGCAATTTTGGATTTTTTATTACTCATCCGATTATTGGTGTGCTTCTTCTAGTAAAAAACGTTATAGTAGGGTCCTACTATAGTTTTATACTATAAGTGCACACTATTGAATTTACCTCTGTCGGACTTCCGGCCGTACGCGATGGGCCGATATGCTTACTCATTATCGCATGATGACGTAATCACTAAAATTTCACATTGTTAATTTGACTATTTTAGGCCTATTTACGCATTATAATCAATATTAGGAGTGTATAAACCATACACCAACCGCGAAGCGGTTGGTGTGTGGTTGTGTTCTGCCGCGAAGCGACCTAGCAAGCGAAGCGCGCTAGTTCATAAGTAACGTAGATACTACAACGTATTCCTAATTCTATTTGTAATAATTAATCTTTAATTAATTTAAACATTTGAAGTCTTCACAAGTCAAACATTAATTAAATTATATTACACTAAGATGAAATGTAATTTTAATATTGAAATTCTAGTTAAATTAAACATTGGGGAAGTGCAATCAGAAGGAGCACACTCCCATCCCGTCTGTGAGGGGTTTTTAATATATTGTTACTAATCCGATTTGTCTCTCTTAAGATAGATCGTCACGGATAGATTTGTCGACTCTAAAGTAGCAGATTTTTAGGACTGGTGTAAATTGATAAAACGACAATTATATTATTCTCCTATTTTAGCCAATCTAATTAAAGTGACCCAATGGATCATGACCCATTCAATATTAAATATACGTATTAGTCCCATTCTGATTATGTTATTTATTAATGCTGGCGTTAATGCGCGTTAATCTAATAGACTCTCGTTAATAATTCTTTCTGAGGTTATGAGATTTAGCGTTACGGTTGAGACACGTTACGCTGAATGTTCAATCTGTTCAAGATCAATCCGTTTATATTCAATTAATTTACCCCAAGATACCTATTGATAAATAAGGCCCGATTGAATACAAACGTCGTGTATGCAACATTTACTACTACCGATGGTTTTAAATATATGTCCAATCTAAGATCACGGAAAATATGTCTACGTGCTAAAGTGTGCCATCTTTAGAAGTGGTTGTAAAGTAACAAGCAAATTGAATTCCACAAGAAATTGATAACATCTATGCTATGCATAGGCGTCATTAATGGGGGGGGGGGGCGAGTATCCCAGGCCCCCCCAGTTTATTAAAACTCGATGTTTCATAGAATGATTGTTTTTTTACAATGAATGCGACTATTCATTCTACAGATTCATTCGCAAGGTGTTACAAAAACAAATTGTTAATTTATTGTTAATTGTGTAATGAATATTAATAATGAGATAATATTAATAATTAAGTATAGAGATAAACTTTTTTTGGCCCCCCAGATTTTGAAAGGTTACCAAAAATATCGACGCCTATGATGCTATGCATCCATACAACAACGAAATATCTGAATACAAACCCGAAGTCCACCAGTTGAAACTACGTAAATACAAGACAGTTGGTAAGCGGATGCAATCCTGATATAACTAGAAACATTGAACAATCCTTGTGCTCGTGATATTTATATTTCGTTCGCAGTGTAAATCAGCTACCGTATTGCTTCGAATAAGCGCGGGGTCAAGAAAAATTACATTTGTATTATAAAATTAATACCCATTAGTTGATAACTGGAGTGTAATTAATATTTGCATTGATTTGGCAACTTCGGTATGTTTACTGTCTCGGAGACCCATCAGAATACTTCTAAATATTATTTCCTGGATTTTTCTAAAAAATTAGAATAAATTTTGACCAACGAAAACAATAAGCGCCGGGGCGCTTATTCGAAAGCAATAGCGTATTCAATCTACATCTATCACTATCATGAAGAGTAAACATTAAACATTACACACCTAGCTAATCTGGCTACAAAGTTATAAATTGCCGAAATACAAAAAAATTAAATTTGAACAAATGTATTATACTTACAAAAACCCATTCGGTCAGAGCTACATAGGTTTATTCTGACAAATGCAGAAGTTAGTAGGAAATTCGGACAAAGCATGCGCCCCCTGGAGTGTATACAAACGGCACTTAAACACAACTCTGTCATAAATGTCTCCCTCCGATCTGGCTCTCACATTATTCGTTATTTCCTATTAATTAAATTAGTATGCTGAAGTTCGCAGCTAACTTCAGCTTTCTGTTCCAAGAGGTAGACCTGCTGGAGAGGTTCTCGCTTGCAGGGAAGGCTGGGTTCAGAGCAGTGGAGACTAACTGGACAATATTAGACCACGACGTGGACACGCTGAATAGGATAAAGTCAGAGGCAGGAGTGGAGCTTATACAGTTCGTGGCTCAGTTAGGCATTAAAGAGGACGATGAAGGAATAATCGGTATACCAGGTAGAGAAGGAGACTTTATGGTAACAGCAGAGAGAGCATTCAATCACGCGGATGCTCTCAACTGCCGTAAGATACTATTCCCTCACGGATTTGCTCCGAAGAACCCTGAAGAGCTACCGAAGTACGAGCATACTATAGTGCACAACTTGAAGAAAGCAGGTGAGCTTGCTGCTCATAAGAATATAACTGTGTTACTGGAGCCCCTTAGTAGACCGGGAGTGTTCGTTGATTCTCTCAAGTTTGGAATGTCTATCTTGAAGCAGGTTAACCTGCCAAATGTACAATTGCAGTTTGACTTCTTTCACGCTCAGAAGTCGGACGGTAACCTCACTGAGTTCCTGAGGAACAACTTTGACTACGTGGACCATATTCAGTTTGGACAGGTACCCGGCAGACATGAGCCGGATAGTCCGGGAGAGTTGGATTTTGATTACTTATTCGGTTTGCTAACTGAGCTAAAGTATACAGGGTGGGTATCTGCTGAGTACTTCCCTATCGGTAAGACAGAGGATGGACTGGGATGGCTACAAAAGTACAACAAAAATTAATATTCTTCCATTCTGTGATTGACTATAAACCTTATTTTAAGGAATTTATCACTTATTAATACATTTTATTTATTTAATCCTAAATATTTACTAACTTGGACAACTTTTTAGTTTTATAATCTGATATATTCAGGCGTATCTCTGAATTGGACTTCGCTATAAACAGTGTTGTCATAATTTATAGCATTTTTATTATTAATTCACTAAAAATTTTTTATAAAATCATACAGAATCATATTCATATTAATTCTAGGAGAAATAATTATAAAATCAAGAAGATTGCATATATGGGCTATTCATTTGAAAGGTTAAATTCGTAACCAACCCAAATATCTGTGTAATCTAATTACCAAGGTGGAATTTCGTGTAAAAATGAGTATAATTCTAAGAATAATTCTAAGAATATGACGTCATGTTTAACTTAAATGGTGGCATTACTCTGAAGACATTTTGAGAATAGAACAAAATTTAGATTCCATGGTGTTTTCGTTATTTCGAACATTTAGGCAGGTACTTTAAATATTAAATATTATTTCGATTATTCTCTAATAATTTCAAGAATACAAAGTTAAGAATTGTTAGTGAATAAGGCCCCTGGTATGTAATTCTAATTGGCTCCAAGAAGATCCCACCTCCCGAATTAAATTATTTGGAATAAGACTAATTTTATAATTCTTGTATACTAGTTGTATAATTTATAAATACCTAGTTTTGTAAATACAGTAGAACCTCAGAATTACGACCACCCATGGGACCAAAAAATATGGCCGCAATTTCGGGGTGGTCGTATTTCTGAAACTTATTAAAATTTGTAGCCTATTAATTATGAAATATTTAATATTATCAATTTAATTATTTCATAAAGGAATCCAACTTAGATTGTTTACAATTTTCTGTGAATACCGACAAAGCCACCCATTAGATGCTTTAAATTCATTATAACCTAGAGATGTTGCAAATTCTAATGCTTTTTCTTGAATCATTGGTCCAGAGATCGGTATATTCATTGAACGAGCGCATTGAAACCAATCCCACATAGCAGTGTCTATAATATTACATTCGTTTGAATAGCAATGCCTCTTCCTGTCCCCTTTCCTATTTTCCTCAAAAGCAGCCAAGTATTCAGCTTTGCGAATATAGATGCTACTGGGGTTTACCAATTTTATATTTTTCTGTCAATTGACGCTGGGATAGACTAGAGTTCTTATAATTAGTTCAATTTTCTTCTGAAGATTGAGTTTATTTCGTAAAATAGGGTTTCGTTCCAGAACAATGGCCGTAATTCTGAATTTCGGGGTGGTCGTAATTCTGAAATTAATTAATACTAATGTCAATGAGTAGTTGAGCGGGACTTTAAAAAGTGGTCGGAATATCGGGGTGGTCGTTATTCTGAGGTGATCGTTTAGCGGCGTTCCACTGTATCAACAATTAATATTCATATTATAAATTTGTAAATGCGAAATTCGTGTTCAGCATTCTTGTTTACCTATAATACCCGTTGGGAGTTAATCTTTAGCTCAATTATAAATGCGGTCTCTATTCCCCTATCACTTTAATACAATCCGGACAAACAAACAAACAAACAAACACAAGTTGAAACAAAGGAATTAGATTTAACAGTTTTGCAGAATATGTGAGGAAATATAGGAGATTTGCACCCCATTTTTGGCAGAAACTACGGACCAATTAAAAATTCCTAACCTGCCAAATGTGTAAAATTAAATTATCTATCCATTTATTTAAATTTATCGAAGTCATCATTAATTATTTCATGTTATTGTTGAGCCATAATGAGTTTGAATAGGTGTTAAAATTCTTTGAAAAAAATCGTAATCCCAGGTGCAAATTAGACGGTCACTCCGCACCCACATGCCAAGTTTTAGCCCTCAATGTATATAGGCGTGGCCAAGGTCTACGGAGAAATATATAAAGGCAGTGATTTCAATACTGGCCCACTATGTACGGCACAGTAAAAACTTGGGTATTCCACTTATTAGTTAAAAATTTAATAAACTCATCCGTGCCTACGTTATAATAAGGCCTGTTCACTAGTGTTAAATTTTGGACCATGGATGTCGTTTAAGTCCATTGATATTTTTACAATAAATGTTATAGTCAGAGATAATTAACCAAGTACAGTCAGGTCTGCTTATTATGAACAAGATTTCGTCTGCTTAATGTGAAGATTTCTTATTATGAACAAGCCCTATGGTCCCAATTTAACAACTTACATAGGGTTTGTATTATGTTGGTTCGCTTATTATGAAGTCTCTCTATTATGAACACAATTTTTGGTCCCTTGAATGTTCATAATAAAAGAACCTGACTGTAGTAACCCAGAACGAAAAATATGAATGCCTTGCTAGTTGCTACCCTTGCAGTCGGTTCGTGTCGAAAATTCTCGAAAAATAAATAAAGTTAAACCCAATTAGTTGTTATTGTTCTTCAAATGTTTATTTGCTAAAAACTTATATTCACTTTTATGTTTTCTTTAATATTTTGTACTATTGCAACATTCATTTACTTCAAATGTGCTTGGTATTAAACCAAATAACTTCTTCTGGATTACTACTTGGTTAATTAAACTGTAAGACCACGTCAAAAAGCATTTCAGTGTGAAATTGTTCGTTTTGGCAGCATCGCAAATGTGATACAAATATCACACGTGAATGTTATCGGAGGGCGGTAAGGGGCGAAGAAGAATTACAGTGGCAATGCGTATCATGTTTGATGAACTTTCAAATAGAGTCTGATGAGTTGCCACTTTTTGAAAGCACACGGTTGTCAAATTTTTCTACTGGCAAAGATGATTATCCCCTTCCAAACGAAGAAGTGTCTTAAATTAATCTGTTTCGCATCCAAAATTCCAAATACCTCCTTTGTACATCCCTCAGTTGCTTTTCATGGGAAACCTGAATAAGACCGAATGGAATAAGACCGAAAAAAAATCAGTACTGGAATAAGACCGAATGGAATAAGACCGAATGGAATAAGCCCGAAAGGAAATCAGTACTGGAATAAGACCGAATGGAATAAGACCGAAAAAAAATCAGTACTGGAATAAGACCGAATGGAATAAGACCGAAAAAAAATCAATACTGGAATAAGACCGAATGGAATAAGACCGAAAAAAAATCAGTACTGGAATAAGACCGAATGGAATAAGACCGAAAAAAATCAGTACTGGAATAAGACCGAATGGAATAAGACCGAAAAAAAATCAATACTGGAATAAGACCGAATGGAATAAGACCGAAAAAATATAAGGGCTGCTTTTCACCCTGATCAATATTAGACACTTAGAAAGGCGAGCGTTTTAACCATTCTCCATAAAATACAATTAGAGTGGCCAGTGTTTTCTCCATGATACATATATCACACTTAAAAAGGCGAGTATTTTCTCCATTAATCACATAGTCGGGTGTTTTCTCAATGAACCATAATTCACGCTTAGAAAGTCGAGGTTTCACTTTTATTCTTACCAATAGATACGTATTTCAGAGTAGTCCTTATATTATTCGGTCTTATTCCAGTACTGATTTTTTTTCGGTCTTATTCCATTCGGTCTTATTCCAGTACTGATTTTTTTTCGGTCTTATTCCATTCGGTCTTATTCCAGTACTTATTTCCTTTCGGTCTTATTCCATTCGGTCTTATTCCAGTACTGATTTTTTTTCGGTCTTATTCCATTCGGTCTTATTCCAGTATTGATTTTTTTCCGGTCTTATTCCATTCGGTCTTATTCCAGTACTCATTATTTTCGGTCTTATTCCATTCGGTCTTATTCCAGTCCTGATTTTTTTTCGGTCTTATTCCATTCGGTCTTATTCCAGTCTTAGAAAATCAGATTTTCTGCCTAGATTTTCGGTCTAATTCAGTCAACTCCTTTTCATCCAGATCAAACTAATGACCTTAATTCATCAATTTTGTGAAACTATCGCATTAAGAAGTTAATAAATTGAATTGCCCGTTATCTTTCGAAAAATGTCCTCATCAAAAGTTGTTAAAATTCTTAACAGAATACTATATACCGTATTTCCCCGAATAAGCGCCGGGGGCCTGAATAAGCGCCGGGTCAATAAAAATGACATTGGTATGATAAAAATTTATACCATTAGTTGATCACTGTAATGTTATTCCATTAATTTTGGCAACTTCGGTAGGTATACTGTTGGTAGAGACCATTAGAATCGACCTAAAGAGTAGTATATTCTCGATTTTTCACAAAAAATTCTGTATAATTTTGGCCCACGAAAACAAAAAGCGCCGGGGCGCTTATTCAGGGAAATACGGTACTTAATATACATTCACTATACGTTGTGCTTGTATATGAAGTTCATAATTAGGTGGGGAATAGAGTGTCTGGGTAGACCAAAATAGAAATTACGCATAAAAAGTTAAACTACTGGTCTAAATAACCTCACCAAGTTTTTATATTTTTGTGGTCTACATTTAATCATCTGATTTTTAACTTGCATCCAGCAGTTGTAATAGATAATTTTTCAATTTGAGAATTGATCTTGTTCTCCATATGCCTCCGGCCTCCTATATCCTTCGAGGTTGGAAAAATTGTAAATTTACCCTCTTCAAGTCATTTATGTAGTATACGTATACGTATGTGTTCTCGGACTGATATTTCCTGATGAACTTGGGCGAACTTAGAAGCTCAGAGATATCGAGATGGGCCTAAGCAATCGCAAACACCCCATTATTGTTTCACAACATCGACAAATTTGAGTGTAGTAGTAGTTGACCTGTGTTAGTGTGCAAATAAAACTGGAAAAATCTATTTAGTTTACATCTAAACCAGGGTTTTATACAGGATTTTTCTTCAGGGGGGGGAAAGTCTGGTAGTACCAGGATCCACTAAATAATTGCTTCGCCAGCTGGGGGTCTGGGGGGCGCTGCTAGCCTCCCAGTAGGGTCCAGGGGCAAAGCCCCTGGAAGCCAGATACGATTTATAGTGCAAAGTATTATTGCTAACAATGGAAAGCTATTGCTGTAAAATAATCACATAGTATTTGAAACTGTGGTAACTAATGGAAGATAATTATAGCTTCTGGCACAATTTCATTAATGATTATGATAATTATCACTAGTAATGCTTGAATGGTATTGTGTGGGGAAGATACAGAACTTTTAACATACAATATTCTAGCCTAGAGAAGAATACGTCGATTTGTCTCTTTATAAAAGGCTAAAAACACCTAATTTTTACTGAAAATAAGAACTTAGCAGCATATTTCCAGGGAGGGGGGGGGGGGGGGAAACTCAAGCTAGGGGGGGGATCCCGGGGCGCGCCCCCCTCTGTATAATACCCTGTAAACTATACCAATTCGGCAATTCCAACTTCCCTTCTCTTTTGATTTACAGTTTTTTTCATATATGTATTAAAAAAGTTAACAATTTACACTAAGCGGCCAATAGTATTTGAACAAGAATAATTTGTATTCATAGATTAGAGCTTCTAGAAGCATAATAGATGCTTCAACATGGATGTTGACATAAAACGATTGGTTAACTAAAATAAAATAACATCATTTTTGAATATACATTCTTATATAATGTTGAACTCATTATAGCTAATTAAATCTATAATTTATGAGCCTTATGACTAAGTTATGAGGCAATTAGAATATACCACTTCTGATTTCAGATTTGAATACATGGCCGAATTACTATAGGTACTTATTATTTAATCAACACGATTATTTTCACTGAGAGATATTTGTAGCACGTGGCAGGGACACTTATGCCACTTCATGGACATTGGATATAAAATACTTAAAATCACAATGTTATGAAGTTTCAAAAAATTTCACCTTTGAGGCAGAGTAACCGCGTACGGCGTACTGTACGGTACGGTACGGACTTAGTACGCAGATTATCCTTCCGTACCGTACTTACGCACTCCGTACGTACTTATTTAATGACAGTATAGAATCCTATCTTTTAGCACTTGATTCTGTTTTTAAATCGAATAATAAGGTATGTAAAATTATCAAGATTAACTATCCATTCTTAGTAGAAAATTCAACTTGCCTTTGTATTGGTTTGAACTTTGTGGTATTTTTAATTTTTATTGGGTTCTGTATTTTCGAATTAGATCCTTGTTTATTAATTATTTTTCGAATTATAGAAATACTTGTATATATTGTTAATTTTCACAACGTATTATTGCGTACCGTACGACGTACCGTACGAAATCATACGGTACGGAGACTCTCCGTACCGTACCGTACGAACGTACGCGGTTACTCTGCTTTGAGGTCACTTTTGGGAAAATTTTTAAAAACAATTACAAAATTTAAAATTACAAAAAAATATTCTGCCACAAATGTTGTTGTTTTTGATCATTCTGAAGGTTTTACCAAAAAACTAAAAAAAATTGAAACGGACATATATTGTGAAAAAGGCATATAATTACGTCACAAGCGGCACCAGAATTTCGAATCTTTTTAATTTTTATTGAGAAATAATTTTTTTAGGGTAAAAATATTTATAATTTTGAACAAAAAATACTAAAAATTAAATTTTTACAAAATCTAATTGTAAAACCGCTTGTGACCGAATAATAGAGTAGAAAACATTTCATATAATTGAGGTTACTATTCGAAATCATAATTCTAGATAGTAAATAGTTGATTCTTGGCTAGTATGGATCAGTATAGTATAGAAATTTAATTAAGCTATAACCGATATATGAATTCGCAACTTCTAGTATTATGGATATTTACTAGATAGTTATAGAGCAAATTAATTGCTATTTCAACTTTCTCAAATTCGAATTTTGAAAATTCAATAAGTGTCCCCCTTAGTTTAACATTAGGGACCCACTCTCAAAAGTCCTAAATTTAACAATCGGTGAACTAGAAGTGTAGAATCTCTTTAGAAAATCTGTCTCTTGCATTTAGAAGCTGACCATTAATGGGCATGCAGTGTTGCCATATATGGTCATCAGTGGTTTTTCCAAATTTACTGCCCTTTTCCATGGGATTTTTTCCGGGGTGGTCTTTTCTGGCAAACACTGGTTAAATGAATGCATAATTAGCTTTGCCCCGTATCTGAGAGGTCCGGATCTCGGAGCCCGGCAGGAATGGTAAAATAGTGATTTTTTAAATAAAATCAAAATCAAAATCAATTGATTTAAAGTTGATTTTTACAATTTGAAAATGGTGAAACCTGGGATACAGACAATTCGTGACGGACAATTCGTGACAGGACAATTCGTGACAAATCTAATTAATTTCTACTGTGAAATTTACATAGTTCATCCATGAAGTTAGTGTCCATTGTTTAAATAATTAAGAAATATTATTTCGAATCATGTTAAATATTTATATAACATGTAAAAACGCGAATAAAACTAAATAAGTGATGATGCTAATATGAAGATAATAATATAAATGTCAATAAACATATGAAAGGAAGATTATAATATAAATTACGATAAACGTATAAAGATAATAATATTGAAGAACTTGGAAAGGGTTACATGAACTAACTACAAAATCCAAATCTGTATGCAATTCCTTTCAAGAATTCCAACTTGGGGCGACTCAAATAGCCATCTATCAAATTTTTCAAAGCTTTTTCGTTATCCGTATAACACTTTCTTTTTGGAGGATTTCTACCGCTAAGATAAAAGGCGTGCTTAATTTCAGTCAAACCTTGCTCCTTTTTCAAAACTTCAAGAAATTTCCATATAGAAGGATGTTGACAAGACATTAAGCTATTAAATCCTCTATGCCAAGCCTCTGCGTTAGTGGTTCGTGGGATTCCATGGTGAACTAGATTGTGATTATTCCACATTTCTATGGGAAACATACTTGGAATTGCAATAGAATTGGCAATATGGCGACCAGTATACGTCTATTCAAAAACTCGTATGCCTCAGGTGGGAGTTCATTGTTCAATGAATAATTCTGTAAATAATTTCGGGATATTTGTTGGAGTAGCAAATGCTAGTGCTGGTAGCATTCTGATTTTAGCAAATACAGAATCTTCTTGATAACGGGACTGGAGACCAAATTCTTGTACTTTCCGCCATATATTTTGGGTCAAATGAAAGAAGCACCCTTTGATTGTTGTGTCAGGAAAATATTCCATAAAAGCATTGATTGGGGCTTTTTCAAAATAAACAATCATGTGCGAAGGGCAAGCGGTTGGGCATAATTCCTTTATCTTTCTCCACATAGTTCTGTATATGTTCTCAGATTTGCATGGCAATAGCACAAATAGACTTGGCAGGCATAGGCGTCGAACTTTCCAATTTTTATGAAAATCTTGGGGGGGGGGCAGCCAGAGAACATTTAAAAAGACATTTATTACTGTGCCGACTATACTATAGTATAGTGGCCCAGTTCTAATCTTACTGCCTTTATTTTTATTTTTATTATTTTTACTGTGCCGACTATACTATAGTATAGTGGCCCAGTTCTAATCTTACTGCCTTTATTACTGTGCCGACTATACTATAGTATAGTGGCCCAGTATTGGAATCACTGCCTTTATTTTTATTATTATTTTTATTTTTTCTCCGTAGACGGTGCCCTGGCCTGAGCTTTATAGTTGATGGGCTGAAACTTGGCATGTAGGTGCGTATGGACCGTCTAATTTGCACCTGGGGTTTCGATTTTTTATTAACAAATTTTTGACACATCTTTAACACCTTTCAAAATTTGTCTGGTCCATAGCTAGAAAAATGTTTTACTAAACCCCCAAATTTTATTTCACATTTGGATTCACCATAAAATTCTGCGTCTGATGGGAGAAGAAAATTTGTTAAAATTGGTTTAATTTCTGCCATAAATGGGGGTTGAAATTGCTTTGTTTACTCAACACTTCTATTTCAATAAAACTGTGAAATCTAATTCCATTGTTTCAACTTGTAATAATTATATTGATTTAACTTGTTAAAGCTTTCACTAGTGTTTCAACTTGCGATAATTAAATTGATTCAACTTATAAATTCCAGCTGGCTTCTATTTAATTGTAGTATTACTATACAATGGATTAAATTTAATAATATAATATAAGGAATTTGTTGACTTAATTCAACTCAACCGTGGATAACATTGCTAAAATAACTAACTAATAATATAATTTATTATCAATACATAATGGATTAATGGCATTAAACTCTAGATGGTTTATGATAGAAACAAACTTCAAATTCAACAATCGTTCCTTATGACTCCAACCAAATAACAAATGGTTCTTGACACCTTGGGCGTTGATGACTTGGCGAAAAAAATCCAAAATTGCAGCTTGTGCCGACAGCATGTTCCTTTGGAGGCACTATCAATAAACAACCAACAAAATATAGTGCCACCAAAGGAACATGCGTCGGCACAGGCTGCAATTTTGGATTTTTTTTATTTTTATTATTACTGTGCCGACTATACTATAGTATAGTGGCCCAGTATTGGAATCACTGCCTTTATTACTGTGCCGACTATACTATAGTATAGTGGCCCAGTATTGGAATCACTGCCTTTATTTTTATTATTATTATTTTTATTTTTTCTCCGTAGACGGTGCCCTGGCCTGAGCTTTATAGTTGATGGGCTGAAACTTGGCATGTAGGTGCGTATGGACCGTCTAATTTGCACCTGGGGTTACGATTTTTTATTAACAAATTTTTGACACATCTTTAACACCTTTCAAAATTTGTCTGGTCCATAGCTAGAAAAATGTTTTACTAAACCCCCAAATTTTATTTCACATTTGGATTCACCATAAAATTCTGCGTCTGATGGGAGAAGAAAATTTGTTAAAATTGGTTTAATTTCTGCCATAGATGGGGGTTGAAATTCCTTTGTTTACTCAACACTTCAATTTCAATAAAACTGTGAAATCTAATTCCATTGTTTCAACTTGTAATAATTATATTGATTTAACTTGTTAAAGCTTTCACTATTGTTTCAACTTGCGATAATTAAATTGATTCAACTTATAAATTCCAGCTGGCTTCTATTTAATTCTAGTATTACTATACAATGGATTAAATAAAATAATATAATATAAGGAATTTGTTGACTCAACTCAACCAACCGTGGATAACATTGCTAAAATAAATAACTAATAATATAATTTATTATCAATACATAATGAATGAATGGCATTAAACTCACGATGGTTTATGATAGAAACAAACTTCAAATTTATCTACCGTTCCTTGTGACTCGGACCAAATAACAAATGCTTCTTCACACCTTGGACGTTGATGACTTGGCAAAAAAAATCCAAAATTGCAGCCTGTGGCGACAGCATGTTCCTTTGGAGGCACTATCAGTAAACCAACCACAAAATATAGTGCCACCAAAGGAACATGCGTCGGCACAGGCTGCAATTTTGGATTTTTATATTATTATTATTATTATTATTTTTATTTTTTCTCCGTAGACGGTGCCCTGGCCTGAGCTTTATAGTTGATGGGCTGAAACTTGGCATGTAGGTGCGTATGGACCGTCTAATTTGCACCTGGGGTTACGATTTTTTATTAACAAATTTTTGACACATCTTTAACACCTTTCAAAATTTGTCTGGTCCATAACTCAAAATATGTTTTACTAAACCCACAAATTTTATTTCACATTTGGATTCACCATAAAATTCTGCGTCTGATGGGAGAGGAATATTTTCAAAAATATGTTTAATTTCTGCCATAAATGGGGTTTGAAATTTCTTTGTTTACTCACACTTCAATTTCAGTAAAAGTGTTAAATCTAATTCTATTGTTTCAACTTGTAATAATTATATTGATTTAACTTGTTAAATCTTACTCTATTGTTTCAACTTGAGATAAATATATTGATTCAACTTATAAATTCCAGCTGGCTTCTATTTAATTTACCATACAATGGATTAAATTAAATAATATAATATAAGGAATTTGTTGACTTAATTCAACTCAACCATGGATAACAATGCTAATATAAATAACTAATAATATAATTTATTATCAATACATAATGAATGAGTGGCATTAAACTCAAGATGGTTCAAGATAGAAACAAACTTAACATTTATCTACCGTTCCTTGTGACTCTGACCAATTAACAAATGCTTCTTCACACCTTGGGCGTTGATGACTTGGCGAAAAAAAATCCAAAATTGCAGCCTGCGCCGACAGCATGTTCCTTTGGAGGCACTATCAATAAACAACCAACAAAATATAGTGCCACCAAAGGAACATGCGTCGGCACAGGGTGCAATTTTGGATTTTTTTTACTGTGCCGACTATACTATAGTATAGTGGCCCAGTATTGGAATCACTGCCTTTATTTATATTATTACTGTGCCGACTATACTATAGTATAGTGGCCCAGTATTGGAATCACTGCCTTTATTATTATTTTTTTTTTTTTTCTCCGTAGACGGTGCCCTGGCCAGAGCTTTATAGTTGATGGGCTGAAACTTGGCATGTAGGTGCGTATGGACCGTCTAATTTGCACCTGGGGTTACGATTTTTGATTAACGAATTTTTGACACATCTTTAACACCTTTCAAAATTTGTCTGGTCAATAACTCAAAATATGTTTTACTAAACCCCCAAATTTTATTTCACATTTGGATTCACCATAAAATTCTGCGTCTGATGGGAGAGGAATATTTTCAAAAATATGTTTAATTTCTGCCATAAATGGGGGTTGAAATTTCTTTGTTTACTCACACTTCAGTTTCAGTATAACTGTTAAATCTAATTCCATTGTTTCAACTTGTAATAATTATATTGATTTAACTTGTTAAATCTTACTCGATTGATTCAACTTGCGATAATTAAATTGATTTAACTTATAAATTACAGCTGGCTTCTATTTAATTTACCATACAATGTATTAAATAAAATAATATAATATAAGGAATTTGTTGACTTAATTCAACTCAACCGTGGATAACAATGCTAATATAAATAACTAATAATATAATTTATTATCAATACATAATGAATGAATGGCATCAAACTCAAGATGGTTTAAGAAAGAAACAAACTTCAAATTTATCTACCGTTCCTTGTGACTCGGACCAATTAACAAATGCTTCTTCACACCTTGGGCGTTGATGACTTGGCGAAAAAAAATCCAAAATTGCAGCCTGCGCCGACAGCATGTTCCTTTGGAGGCACTATCAATAAACAACCAACAAAATATAGTGCCACCAAAGGAACATGCGTCGGCACAGGGTGCAATTTTGGATTTTTTATTATTATTATTTTTATTTTTTCTCCGTAGACGGTGCCCTGGCCTGAGCTTTATAGTTGATGGGCTGAAACTTGGCATGTAGGTGCGTATGGACCGTCTAATTTGCACCTGGGGTTACGATTTTTGATTAACGAATTTTTGACACATCTTTAACACCTTTCAAAATTTGTCTGGTCCATAACTCAAAATATGTTTTACTAAACCCCCAAATTTTATTTCACATTTGGATTCACCATAAAATTCTGCGTCTGATGGGAGAGGAATATTTTCAAAAATAAGTTTAATTTCTGCCATAAATGGGGTTTGAAATTTCTTTGTTTACTCGCACTTCAATTTCAGTAAAAGTGTTAAATCTAATTCTATTGTTTCAACTTGTAATAATTATATTGATTTAACTTGTTAAATCTTACTCTATTGTTTCAACTTGAGATAAATATATTGATTCAACTTATAAATTCCAGCTGGCTTCTATTTAATTGTAGTATTACTATACAATGGATTAAATAAAATATAATGATATAAGGAATTTGTTGACTAAACTCAAATCACCGTGGATAACATTGCTAAAATAAATAACTAATAATTTAATTTATTATCAATAAGTAATGAATGAATGGCATTAAACTAAAGATGGTTTATGATAGAACCGTTAAGATTTTACATACCACAACAACGACAGATTATGTGATTATATTTACTTCTGCGTTAATATTATTGCACTGTTAATATACTGACGTAATTAATTATAATTAATTCAGTCAGTATATGACTTATATAGATGCTTCCAATTTGTTTATTAGGGGTTATCGAGTGTGCGGAATTGAAATTTGATGGACAAATTAATTTATTTATTATTTATGACAAAATAATTAAACTTAATAAATATAAGTTGACATTGAAATTGGTGTTAAATTATAAATAATATTAATAATTATATATACTAATTAATTAAATATCATAAATCTCAGAGATCATAGAAGATAGAAACAAACTTTCAATTTATCAATTGGTCCTTATGGCACGTGCCACCTATACAAGTGGGTCTTGACACCTTGAGGTGATGATGACATCGTTAAAAAAATGTGTTTTTACAATTTTGTTAATTCGATATTAAAAATGGGTTAGTTCATGTTGGGTGATGACCCAACACTCACATAAAAAATGCTGAGTCATCAGTTGTTATATTCTACTCAAACTTGAATATCGCTAAAAGGAAGTGAACTAAAACGAAACTTCCACCACTCTAAGGGTCGATGCCTTCTGTAACACCTTTTTGAAATGATTTAACACCTTTATAGTGTTGATGACTTGGCGAAAAAAAAATCCAAAATTGCATCCTGTGCCGACAGCATGTTCCATTGGAGGCACTATCAATAAACCACCAACAAAATATAGTGCCACCCAAGGAACATGCGTCGGCACAGGATGCAATTTTGGATTTTATTTCTCCGTAGCAGGTGCCCTGGCCACACCTATATACATAGAGGGCTAAAACTTGGAATGTTGGTTCGGAGTCGACGTCTGATTTGCACCTGGGGTTACAATTTTTTATTGACAAATTTTTGACACATCTTTAACACCTTTCAAAATTTGTCTGGTCCATAACACAAAATATGTTTTACTAAACCCCCAAATTTTATTTCACATTTGGATTCACCATAAAATTCTGCGTCTGATGGGAGAAGAAAGCTTTCAATAAAGAGTTTTATTTCTGCCATAAATGGGGGTTGAAATTTCTTTGTTTACTCACACTTCAGTTTCAGTATAACTGTTAAATCAAATTCCATTGTTTCAACTTGTAAAAATTATATTGACTTAACTTGTTAAATCTTACTCTATTGATTCAACTTGCGATAATTAAATTGATTTAACTTATAAATTGCAGCTGGCTTCTATTTAATTTACCATACAATGGATTAAATAAAATAATATAATATAAGGAATTTGTTGACTTAATTCAACTCAACCGTGGATAACAATGCTAATATAAATAACTAATAATATAATTTATTATCAATACATAATGAATGAATGGCATCAAACTCAAGATGGTTTAAGATAGAAACAAAGTTCAAATTTATCTACCGTTCCTTGTGACTCGGACCAATTAACAAATGCTTCTTCACACCTTGGGCGTTGATGACTTGGCTAAAAAAAATCCAAAATTGCAGCCTGCGCCGACAGCATGTTCATTTGGAGGCACTATCAATAAACAACCAACAAAATATAGTGCCACCAAAGGAACATGCGTCGGCACAGGGTGCAATTTTGGATTTTTTATTTCTCCGTAGCAGGTGCCCTGGCCACACCTGTATACATTTAGGGCAGAAACTTGGAATGTAGTTGCGGAGGGACCGTCTAATTTGCACCTGGGGTTACGATTTTTGATTACCCAATTTTTGACACATCTTTGACACCTTTCAAAATTTGTCTGGCCCATAGCTCAAAATATGTTTTAATAAACCCCCAAATTTTATTTCATATTTGGATTCACCATAAAATTCTGCGTCTGATGGGAGAAGAAAATTTGTTAAAATTGGTTTAATTTCTGCCATAAATGGGGGTTGAAATTCCTTTGTTTACTCAACACTTCAATTTCAATAAAACTGTGAAATCTAATTCCATTGTTTCAACTTGTAATAATTATATTGATTTAACTTGTTAAATCTTTCACTATTGTTTCAACTTGCGATAATTAAATTGATTCAACTTATAAATTCCAGCTGGCTTCTATTTAATTCTAGTATTACTATACAATAGATTAAATATAATATAATAATATAAGGAAATTGTTGACTAAACTCAAATCACCGTGGATAACATTGCTAAAATAACTAACTAATAATATAATTTATTATCAATACATAATGAATGAATGGCATTAAACTCTAGATGGTTTATGATAGAAACAAACTTCAAATTCAACAATCGTTCCTTGTGACTCCGACCACTTAACAAATGGTTCTTCACACCTTGGGCGTTGATGACTTGGCGAAAAAAATCCAAAATTGCAGCCTGCGCCCGACAGCATGTTCCTTTGGAGGCACTATCAATAAACCACCAACAAAATATAGTGCCACCGAAGGAACATGCGTCGGCACAGCTGCAATTTTGGATTTTTTTTATTTTACAATTAATACGCAAAAATCACGCATAAATAGTAAATAAATAACGTAAGTGAGATGTAAATTTACTGAGAAAGCTTTATGCAACTTGAAATTTTTGCAAATTAAAAAGCTGTTATCCTCCACTGTTTCAACTAATTTTCAAGAGAAACGCCAGCTGAGGGGACGAATTCATACTTGCCAAACCTACAGGGATTCCCTGTACACGACAGGGATTTAAACATTTTGGCGGTTCAGTACAGGCGCACAGGGATTTTTAATTTACTAATTATGTGTCAAATAATGCCTAAAAATGTCTACAGTGATGATAGTATATTCTGCCATGCATTCTGCATTGACCACATAAAGGCACAACTGGTTTATATATATATTCAAGCGTACAGGGATTCCCTGTACAATATATAATTCAATGCTTTCTCTTTTCCAAGTACTAATTTAGCAATGTAAGCGAATAGTAATTCCTTGGACGAGCGAGCGCAGCGAGCGAGAGATTTTTGGGAGGTGTACATGGATTTTGGACAATGTACAGGGGAAAATTGGTGCCCTGTACAGGGAAATGACTCAAATAGGTTGGCAGGTATGCGAAATCTGGGGGGGGGGGGGGGGGGGGGTGAGACCTATGCTGCCCCCCCCCGCCGCCCCAACAACGACGCCTATGTTGGCAGGAGATGTCCATTTTTTAAAGGTTCAGGGCCCCCTATCTAGTACATATATGTATAATTCATTAAAAAAATGTAATTTGTTGCAATCAAATTTTTTTGGGTGGGCAAGCCACCCAGAACCCCAAATAGTCGCTCGCTATACTGGCTCCGCCCCCCCCCCCCCCCCACATTTAACCTCAGACTTGTAAAACTTTGCGCCTATGGTTATTATCTCATAATTGCTGTGATTTCGGCTTCTGTACATATCTAAATATTTAACAATTATTATGCCTGTGCAGACAAAACGTTAAAAAACCAAAACAATATTTTCAGATAGTTTTGGAGTGAATAAATTGTGGTGTGACAGAACAATAAGAATCTCTAAGATTAATTAAAAATGATCATATTAGCATAAACTGAGAATTCTGAAAGCCATTAATGTATTTCCATGAAAAGTGTGAGATTGATAATATGTCTAGCATAATATACGCAAGCTTTTGACCTGTGACCATAAACCAATACAAGATGTAAATTATGAAGAAAATACTAGGAAAGGCCCAATTACCGATTATAAAAGCATTATAGTTTGTTGGAGTCCCGATGGGAAGTTTCTATTGGTAAAAATAATAATATACATTAATAATTAAGAACAACCAGAAACAACACAATATAGCATCTTTTAATTAAATTCTAAGAAATACAAAACATTTTAATAAAAGCATCATAATTACTCTATACACAAATGGGATAATTATACAAATTCAATTGATCGTATAAAAAGGAAATTCAATCCATGTTACCATAAATAATATCAGAAAGTTTGAGAGATATGTCAACAGCTTCTGTAGCAATGTCTTTTATTTCAACATTCCCATTCCCAGACTTTACAGCTTCTCTCAGTTGTGATTCGTTGTGATACAAGGACAGTTCACAGAATTCTCTTCCGACAACTAAGTTTTGTTGACAGTACTCAGTTCCCGTAGTTAACTTAGCAGTTGTGTTATTCAATTTATAAATTTCAGTTTCGTTGTAGTGTTTGATTAGTTTCAACTTCTCCGAAATGTTATCACTAACTGTAGGCAACCCTTTGTTATTAATGGTTAAAATTGATGGGTTATTTGCATCAGGGAATATAGTTTTGTAGATAAAAGAATTTTTATCTAAAGATGTGGAAGTTTCAACACGTAGCCTGATATCATGTGCCTTTTGGGGATCTAATTCATTTCTGTTTGCAATTATCGTAGCCAGCATCCAGACGAGAGGACTTTCACTGACATCAATCAACTGAAGATTTTCGTCGAGGATTATTCTAACAGAACGGGTTAAAGTAACTTGAATACAAATCATCCAGGTTATGGATTTGCTTGTCTGTTCATGCACAAAACCACATTGGTGTAATGATTTGGTGAAGATGGATTTAGTGTGTGACATACCATTAGTTGATTTGATTCCAGGACAATATGCACAGCTCAAAGCCTTTGTTAAGTTTGTACTTTTATCGTCAATTTTAGAGATTATTTCAGTCTGTTCTAACATCATTGGATATTTGGGCGTATTTATTTGAATACATTTGAAGTATTCAGATAAAGAATGAATGTCTTCTTCAATTGAATCAAATTTGCGATTATTTCTGTCTTTTAACAAACATTTTTCGAATTCGTCTAAGTAGAGGGACGTACAAATGAGATTGAATGAATCCAACCCTTCAAGGATATAGAAGTATCCGAACCGGGAAATTAGTTTAAGATTTCGGATCATATCAGGATTACTCCCTGGAAAATGTGAGAGCTGATTACAAAGTAACGATTGTATTTTGGTTTTTGCTTCTTTCTCCCAATCATCTAAGAGTTTTCCATTTGCTGATTTAATGACATTTTTGTTGCTGCGGTAATGATGTTCCCTGCATAAACCATGTTCAAAATTATCTAACAAAACCTTCGATTTTATTGGAAAACCAGACATTACCAATGCTAAACTACCTTCTAAAATGTAGTGATTGATGTGAGATCTGAAACTATTCGTAATAGCAGTACTCGACTCAATCTGTGATACTTCTTTGGCAAGCTTGTGAATAGCACCAGCTGAACCATGTGCGGTAAGATAAAGATATCGATCTCTCACGTCTATCTTAACTTGAGCGCCTGTGCTATTCGATAGTGTGTTTTCAAAAAAATTAGTTGAAGTACGAAGACAATTACTCATGAAACTTGAAAACCGTTTATTAAAGGATAATTGCAAACCCGTTTGTTCAAATAACTTGGCTACGTCTCTTGTAAATGCAAGACAATGCCAGCCTTGGAAAAGTAGACCTGAAATAGTATCCAGAGCTGCCTTTTCAATAGTATGAAAAGGTTCTCCGGCTATCGGCCACTTGTATACTATTTCACGTATATTTCTTGAAGTAACTTGATACCCGAGCCAAAAGAATTCTTCTAACATTAGTCCTAGTGGCTTACCTATATCAGGGTTCTTCAGCATATCTATAATTGACTCGAGATTGCTACTTAAATCATCACGTTGCATTGGCCCAGGCTTGCAATTTAATTTATTATAAATATGCAAGACCAAAGCCTCAAATTGTGCTGTTATCAACAAGCAGGTGCTGTTTGGTGAACTACTTTTCAAGATGCCCACATGTCTTGCCCAGTGAATTAGAATCCACAAAAACGCAAAGAAGAGCCCTCCAGTGGAATGATACAACTGTAAGATATAGTCAGCTTTGAGAACTCCGTCGCTATCAACAGTAATATCCACACTCATTTCAGTGCATCTCTCATCTGGTGAATCAACAGTGCAGTTAAGAAAAGGGAATCCTACATTAAACTTCTCAATTTTGTTATTTGCTATACAACAGAGCGGAGGAGAGATAAAAGATTTGAGGAGGTGTTTGCGTTGTTTTCTGATATCTAAAGATCTGAATTTTTCTATCTCTGGAATCGATTCATTTCCATAAGTAGTCAATGAAACACAGATATCTAAGTCAGATTGCAATTCGCATAGGTACTTAGATACAGAGCCGTACGCCTCTACCTTGAAAACGTCTTGAGTTTCAGAATCACTTTTCGCTTTACAGAACTTGGCCGCATATTGGTTGATAATTGATTCAATATTTGGTAGCAGACGCCTCTTTTTCTCGACAAGATTAATTATATTATCGCTGTGTTGTAGAATGTATTCTCGCGCTGAGTTTCCTATCAGCCAGTGAAAATCTTGTTCCTTGGGCATGGGTTGCTGGTAAATGGAAACAATTTCGCACAAGTGCTCTCCTACTAGCCAGGGGAAGGAGAGGGAAATTAGTTCGCCACTCTGCTGGAGCTGTCGCTGATATGCGGCGAGGTACCAAGCCGCGGCTTTCTGTTTATACTCAGTGGAATCTGTGTCTTTATAAAATATTTCTCGGAATTCTTGTATTAAGTGGGAAGTAGCTGTTTCAAGCACCCTCGTATTCCTACCCATATCTGCAGACAGGAGAGGATGGCACTTTATTATTAGACTCAGCATAACTTCAGCCTCCGTTTCGATACCAAGAGATAGCATTATTGTCCTTAGGGCGTTTGTATATTTAAAATATATTTTATTAGCATCTTCGATGTATACTTCATGACCTGATATCATGAACATATTGATAGGAACGTTTCCGGGTACCCTCTGTTTAAAGTCTCGTTTACTATAATAGTTTAAGATATTCTGCCATTCGGTTGCTCTGAAACAAACAGCTCTAGCCTCGTGATAGAACTCTCCTAATAACTTCCTCGAAGGATAAGAAGTATTTTCTGTTTTTTCCATGAAATCAGGGTAACCCTTATCTCTTATCAATTTGTTAGCTTTTTCAGGTATCGTTGGGAAAATTCCAGTTTTAGGGGCGTCCACTGCTAATGAAGCCAATTTGGCTAGCTCTATCGCCATGTCGTCCCTCGCTCCGTCTTCCTTCAGATCGCTTATGGCCACGTGGTAGTGAGATATAATACCCAGCAGCTGGTTGCTGATAACCTTACAATATGAATTGGCTAATATACTCTGTATATTCTCATCTAAATGGATTGGAACTTTTCTGTCAGCAACAATTTGTGTTCCATCTAAATTCTGCAAATCCAATCTTTCCACATTAAGTTTATCTGTATACTCTTCCAGCACTTGATTATAATTCAATGGATGGAAGGTAGCAGTTTCCGGCGGAATCAGGTCTTCGTCCCAAATAATCGCAAACTCATCACCATCAAGATCTCCACCCCCGCTACAAGCAGGAATAGATCTGCTGCCCTTAATAGGGAACACTATTACGTTATGGAGACTATGTAACTCCTCCTTATCCACAGCAGTGGGTGTAATTAAGTCTCCAGGATGAAGACAAGGGTTTTTATAAACCAAAATGCGTCCTGTTAGTCTCCGTATGAGAGTGCGTTCTGAAGGATATTCCTCATAAGTAATGAACACTTCTCCGTCTTCAAGTACTCCGATTGGATCAGGAATTCCCATCAAAATACAACCGTTCCTCATTGGAATGTGAAATCTCTTAATTAAATTCTTAATATTGTATGTATAAATGCATCGTAGTAATGAAATTAAATAAGGCTCAGTGAGAATATCAAAGTATTGACTTGTTTTCTGTGGGTAATTAAGGTATTGGGAAGTTAATGCAAAGTTTGCAGTCTCTAAATTGGTGAAGAGCTCTGCGTTGTATTCGAGTGTTTGCTTGAATATTGCCTTCAGTTTGATTTTAGGATCCCATTGCTGCATACTACTGTCCTTTAGACTAGTTAGAAGGGTCAGCATCTGTGTGTTGAGAAATAATTTGTTGTATTTGCCTACTTTTACAACACATAATGCAGAATCTGTCCATTCAATTTTCTTCATTGATTTTCTAAATAAAATATTGCACTTTGGATTTCCCTGTTTGAAATCAGGATCCGTCTCATCATCCACTACTGTCAATACACCTTTCAGACCGGCAAGTCTAATCTGTATTGCTGTAGTGTCAAGAATAGTCGGATTATTCTTTAAGGGAATATCTTCCAAGACCTTTTTAGCTAGAGATTTCCTAATTTTCCCATTGCCATCTGTCAGATTATCTCCATTAGCTGCAAACAAATCTGGCAGCATAAGCGTCTCACTCTCACCAATCTCACAAGCTGGAAAATCGGAGGTACAAAATAGACCTAGTCTGGTGAGATACTTTGTCTCATTATTGACAACCGAGTTTCCCATTAGTTGAGACCTGAAATATTTAATCTTATCATGAGCATTCTCGTCTTCTCCAATGTGTAAAAAGATAGCCTTCTTGCTTCTCAGCTGACTCCCACTGCTGACAAGGAAATGGTAACTAGAGCCGTTAATTACAATCCCCGACACGAGTGTTTTCTTAACGCGATCGATTACATCTGCATTCTTGAGGGGTTCTCCATGCTCCTCACAGAATGCTACGTTCAGGTATTTTTCGTTAGGGAATTTCCTATAGAGCCTGTTGCATTGAGTTAAGAAAGGGTGGAATGGAATAATGGTAGACGGAGTAACCATTGCAGTGTCTATGTAGCGGAAATTCCTTGGGGGATTTGTAGATTGGGTAAAGTCTGGTTGTTCCGCGACTTGTTCAAATTTATCATCGAAAGCTCTTTGCACATCAAAGAAATAATTGGTATTTGTACTTGAAATTAGTAAAAGAAGATGTGATAGTGTAAAATTAAAAGCATTAATATTTTCTAATTTAGCATGTGATAATCTCCATGAAATATTCGCAACAGTTTCCTCTGGAAAACAAATCGTTCTTCCGGATTTTAGTACAGAGAAATGCCATATACAATTTTGTAGTCGTTCGTCTCCAGACAACGAGTGTGTTATGAACTCATCTTTGTCTGATTGATGCACTTCTACGCGCGATTCAAATAATGGGACAGGGAAAATAGTAGAAGAGTGAAGAAAGGTCCATAACTGACTCCAGTTATGTTTTGTATACCTGAGCGAAATGGCAACCACAGGATAGTCGGCAAAATACGTTAAAAACACGCAATTATCACATGATCTTCTTTCACCACGGCTAGTTCGAATTAATGGACAATGGACAAGAGGTATATACAATGTTACATCAGTTTCTGTCCAGTTACAAAGTATAAAACGGTGAATTGAAGTTAAAGGAATATCTATTATCAGCTGAGGAGAAATAGGTAGAATGAGCTGCATCGAGTTGCTATGGAAAAATTCAAATGTTCCATCTATATCTGTTTCGAATGATTCCTTTAATTCAAATATTTGTTTGTCACTGAATATACCCCATGACAACATTCTCATTGGCCACCTCGAGTTAATTTCCAGTCCATGTTTTTGAGGTAGCACCACCCTGGTCCAGACACTTGACTGAATCTTATTAAGAAAAAAATACCAATCGGCACACATAAGTTTGTACCGCTGGTAGATATTAGGAGTTAGTGTTTTTAAGCCCAGTATTAATAGGGAATCTTCCTGTGGAAATATATTTCTAGATTTCCAGAGAGAATTACAGTTTGCCTGATCGATAAGTTTAACTCTCAGGAAATATTTGGTGAAGAGGAGGTCAGCGATTCTTTCTTGAACATAGAATAGTTCGTGAGAACCTGTCAAATAGAATTCTACTGCACACTCGGAAGACCTGAGAGTACAATCGAATTCTTGAATTGGCGGAGGTGAAGGTTTATTGAGTATTTCTTTCTGAATCCTCAGTGTAGTTTTAGAAGGAACCTCGTTATCATTGTATCTGTTTGTTAACACCTTTTTCACGATAGTATCGTGTTCTTGTATTTCTAGTAAGAATTTCTCTTCATCCTCTGACATTAATAATATAAATTGACTCTTCTCCCATTTCCTTGCCCTACCTTTACTCTGCGTGAATGATATTAAAGATTTTACTCCATCGAATCGTATTACAACGTCACAATCAGGGTTATCAATCCCCTCCTCCAGAACTGAGGTGCTAACTAGAAGATTACAGTTGCCGTGTCTAAACTTCTCAATAACTTCGTCCTGTTCATTCAACCAGCTCATGCCGAATGGACCACTTTGGCCAATTATCTTCAAAGGACAAAATTTTTTGTTGATTTCAGGATTCTCTTTAAGAATGTTGGTTAATAAGTGAGCAACACGACGGGTTTTCACAAAAACTAATATTTTCGAAGTCTGAGACAAGTCTTTTAGAATAGCGAATAGTTTTGATACCCTGGGTGATAATATTCTTTCAGAATTAAGTTTATCCAAGCCTTTTATACCACATAGCATATAATGAGCATCAGTGACTCCTAGCAATTCTGTAATGTCCAAAACCTTACAGATCTTCTTCATTGATTCCACACATTCTTCGATCTGTACGTTGCTGTTTAATTTCAAGTGGTATAACATGGTCATTAATTGTGTCCTATTCTTACTCTCAATCCAGTCGTTTTTAGTGATGCGTTCAACACCGTAGTAAGAATTAATTGCATCAGCTAGCAAGTATAGCTCTCTCTCGAGTATTTGGAGATAGCTACGAAGTTCCCATACTGGTTCATCAGAAATTATTTTCTTAGCTATTGTTGCATCAGCAAATTCGTAGTTGACCAAAGATAGGTCATGACAAATAGGGGCGTTGAAAAACTTTTTCTTAAATTCGTCCAGTAGTTCTTTAGTTAATTTTTCACTACCTTTAGTGGAAGGTGGAGAAGCTGTTAAGCCTAGAACACGCGGTCTATTCTGGTCATCAGGGGCACGGTCTCGGATTAATTTGAGTAATAAGACGTAATCGTGTGATTTGGTTGCATGGTGACACTCGTCAAAGATGACCAAACAAAAATTCTGAATATTAACATCTCTCTCTAATGCAAGGTATGCGCCCGCAGTTGATACCATTACGTCATAAAAGCCGTGATTTAACTGACGACGTTTTAGGTTAGTATTAGATTCGCTGGTAATCGGACATACTCTCAAATGTGTGTCTGTACTAATCGACTCGGCTTGTTGGAAAACCAAAGGAATTCTATCCACGAGAAATAGCACCATAGAGTCAGGATTCAACTTTTTCATTCGAGCAGCTACGAGACTAGCAACTAGCGTTTTCCCATAACCAGTAGGCAACACGAGCACGAAGTCTCTCTGTAGTGCTTCTATATAAGCCGTTATTTGATAGTCCCTGGGCACGACTTCTGACATTATAATGTCGTCGTATGTGAAGTTAGATACCTTCACAGGATCGGGCCATTTGATAGGGGCTGCTATCTTGTTTGCTTGGGGGGCACAGGATAGCATCTCAGTGAGTTTGTAGCCATAGAAGTTGTCAGTGTAACGAATGGGTATCACAATATAAGGTTTAGATTTATAGAGATGATACCAACGATCTTTTCCAGTTATTTTGCGGTCCAACACAGACACTCTTTGTCCAAAAGCCATTACTTCCGCATGATGAGGGCCAAACACGTGTTTTGTCCCAATTTTGAAATTGCAGTTCAGACAAAAGATATTAAATCGTTCACCCTTCTCAAGAATGAATTTGAATTTGTCCTCAAAAAACGTAGATTTTTCATGTTTAATCATTAGTTCAACCACCTTTTCCCGCTTATAATAGAAGCACAGGTCTTCTAAAGGTACCAATTGAATTTTGCACAGACCACAATCCATTATAAATAACTAATTGATAACACAATGAATAATCAGTGATACACATACGTCATACGAATTATCTTTCAATATTAAAATAATTACAAATATACTAAAGTGTATCCAGTTCCCCGCAAATACTGTTTCTCAGAACAAGATCCTAGGAAATCTTGTTCCCCTAGCCAAATAGACAATATTGGACCCCACAGTATTCACTAATAAATTATGTACAAATTTAAATTGACTAGGATTATTATAACATGTGGAAATTAATTAATGAGAGAAACAGATCAGTGGCGGCGCCAGGCGCCTAAAAGTGGGACGGACACGCGATCGGAGCGAGCATAAATTGGGGGTCTGGGGGACGCTCCCATAAATTTTTAGAAACATGCCCTCTAGAATTTCGGAAATGCCCCTCTGATAGCTGGAATGTATATTTAGACTCATTTACAAGCCCTAATAGAATCATTTATAAAAAAACTTGCTAATTGACAGTGACGTAAACACAACAAATATTGGTGGGGGGAGGAATTGATTTATATAACCGAGCGAGCGAAATTTTAGACTTTCAAGCCCTACAGAAATGTTTCCAGGTCATTATTGGCTTGCTTCCTGGGATTTGACTTGTATTTGTTCTTTCTTAAATATTTAATTAATAAGAAAAATTAGACGATAATTATCCAAGTATTAGTATACTCCCCGAGATTTACGCCCATATTAAGGACCCAGATCGCTATTGCATATTGGATCCTTAAATCCTTTGCAATTAGACGAACATCACTCTACTAGTCTACTTACATTATAGCTGATAATTTTCTAATATGTGAGGGTGGGACCTGGGGGTTGCTACCCAGAAACATTTTAGGATTTTTTTACATTCGAGCCAGGAACAAAATTGGGGGCAGCTGCCCAGGCTAGCACCCTAAAACTTCACTACCAAATATCTACTGTACTACTATGGAATAAGTTTATTGACTTTGTAATCAAAAATGAAATTATTTTCATTATTAGTATTTGGGTAAAAAAATAGAACTAAGGTATCAAAAGAAGAGAACATTAAAATACACCTTAGTATAAAACAGAGCAAATATTGCAGAGACAAATTAGAATAGATAAATTCTGAAACATAAAATAATTAACTAATACGTAATAACCTATAGCACTATTAGTAAAGTACTAATTATTGTGCACATTCATACTTTCGAAAGCAAATTTGTCCACACCAGGACAAAATGGTTTAAAACCCGGACACCGCCAAATGGTTCTAGCATCTAGACCCGGATTATCCGGGTCAAACCCGGATGTCTGGCTTAAATACTTAGATTTAATAACATTCTGAATTATTGGGGTATACTCCGGGACCCGGCGGAAGAATATTATTCTTTTGAGATGCTCTATATACAAAGCAAGATTTTTTGGAAATTTCGCATCAACTATTGGTGCTAAAAGAATTTTGAAACGCGCTCAAAAGATCAACAACACCTGTTAATTAATTAATTAATTAATAACAAAATTATGTGATCCGATCTGTACCACAGTTATTTGTATTCTAATTAGTCTAACTTTAATTAATGAAAATTTTATAATTTGGGAATAGTTACGAATGAGAACTAGAAATCATTATTTCTTTCAAATTAAATAATTAATGCATAAAAATTGTCATTATCTAAAATAAGTGAATATTTTCCTAAAGCATGGAATTTAAAACCTAAGTTTCAAACCAGATATACATAAAATTCTTATTCGATTTGCAAACTGAAAAGAAGGGTAGCGGGTTATTCCTATTTTAGATGAAAGCCTACAGTAGTATTCAAATAGGAAATAACTTATATGTAGACCGTCTATTTCTAGACCAGGTTTTCTTACATATACATTTGTATTACCCATAGACAGCAGGGCTTTTGGTCTACAAAATTTATAGACGGTCTACAAATTAATCAAGCATATCATTTACAGTCCATAAATAAATAATATGTTGTCTATGTTGCAGTTAATTAAATGACGGTAATTATAATCCATTAACCATATTGGAATACGTACGTAAATATTAAATAAATAAACACTAGCTGATACATTGGCGTACCGTTATAAATGCCGCCCGGGACGAAACGGGATTATGCCACGCCCCGCCCAGGCATGAGATAATAATTAGCTACTGCTTAATAAATTGAACATCTGTTTAAAATTTAAATAAATTTTCTTGATTTCATAGTCGCAAAGTTATTGATTATTTTATCAAAATTCGTAACATTGGTAATGTCTCTCAATGGATAGGATTGTCAAACTCGTTAATCGAATTTCACTCATTGTGCCAAGGTAAAATAAAGAATAAATTTATATATATACTATAAACTGTACGCCACTGAGTTAGTACATACTATTAATTCAGAAAAATACACAAAGGTTCTCTAATCATAATATCGACATAGTATAAGTTTTAATTAATTCTCACCTTGTTATTATACCTATATTTATATAATTAGACTCTAGGATTGTTAAACGGGTTTCAAATTACACTGTAAACTTGCTTGAATTGGTCTATGCAATATTACAATATAATTATAATCTATTCTAATACATAAAATAATTGTTTATTCCCGACAATAAGTATCAAATAAAGCAGAGGACATTTGACATAATCTTATTCATTCAATTTAATTTACAATATCAACATGTACTTAATATTAGTGAATTTGTCAACTTAGTGTTTGATAATGTTGTTCAATTTATATTCATTAATTCATTGCAACTTGTGGTGCATAATATGATGTAGGTACTAGATACTAGGTAGACTTAGTAAAGTGCATTGAAACCCAAGATTTATTAGATACCCTCTTAGGTACTGTTCAAATGTTACGTTACGCATAATTCCAAGAAAATTAGACACCCCTCCCTTATGACACGCTTTTTTGAATATTTTCTATTACAAAAAGGAAGATTTGTCAGACATTGGTTGACCACCTCCCCTTGAAAGCGTTACGTAATATTTGAACGGCCTCTTACCACGAGACTGTATATTTTGATCAGAAATGATGTATAATTTTGATCAGAAATTTGATGTAGAACTTTGATCAGAAAAGTAGAATTTTGATCAGAAAATTCATGTAGAATTTTGATCAGAAGAGTAGAACTTTGATCAGAAATAAAGAATTTTGATCAGAAATAAAGAATTTTGATCAGAATAGCTCATTTCTGATCAAATTTCTACCGACTCGCTAATTTTGATCAGAAGAGTAGAACTTTGATCAGAAATAACGAACTATGATCAGAAAAGTAGAATAGAACTGTTGTATCGTGTTTTGAGGAGCTATCGTATATTGAGGCGCTATATGATACACTAATATAAACCATGGATATGCTATTACCAATTATACTGTGGTATTTTGAGGGGCTCTAGTAGATTGAGACGCTACTATAAATGTGATTTCATATCATTTTGCATTATATCATGTACTCTAGACTCTGTATAAGTGAACCATAGATGCGCTATAAAAATTATATTGTAGTATTTTGAGGCGCGTAGTAAACAATTTTCCATTTCGAGAATTCAGTTAATTTAATGTAAAATTAATTAGTTATCTTAAATTTGCGACTAACTAAGATAAATTACCTCGTAAAATGATATGAAATCACATTTATAGTAGCGTCTCAATCTACTAGAGCGCCTCAAAATACCACTGTATAATTTGTAATAGCATATCCATGGTTTATATTAGTGTATCATACAGCGCCTCAATATACGATAGCGTATCAAAATACGATTCAACAGAACTTTGATTAGATATTGAAGTAGAATTTGATCAGAAAAGTAGAACTTTGATCAGAAAAGTAGAATTATGATCAGAAAAGTGGAACTGTGATCAGAAAAGTGGAACTGTGATCAGAAAAGTAGAATTGTGATCAGAAAAGTAGAATTGTGATCAGAAAAGTAGAATTGTGATCAGAAAATTATCTCCAATTTTGATCAGAATAGTAGAACTTTGATCAGAAAAGTAGAATTTTGATCATAAAAGTAGAATTTTGATAAGAGAACGTGGAACTTTGATCCGAAAAGATCATTAGGAGATACAATGGTAGATTTTCGACACCCGATAACCCCCAATTAGTATCGCGTTTTTGAACAGTACAAATTATTCTAAGAAGGACGTAGAAGCTCAGAATTTCTAAATTCGAAAAATTTCAATTAGATATCAATAGTTTAAAATCGGTTATAATTATCGGTCTAACAAATTTGATTAAAAGTCTACCAAAATTTGTTATAGGGTTATTCCATATGAAATCGACAGAAAAACTCTTAAAAATTATACAAGATCTCAGAATCGGTTCATAATTTATATGTGACATATATCACTATAGTTATATTAACCTATACAATATTAGCTCTTAATTGCACATAGTTTATGAGATACCGCCTGTTGAAAATTGTGCGATTTACAGAAAATTATGTCGGACATTTACATCTCAACTCTCCAAAATGATCACAATTTATACTATTTACTCACCAAGCGTACCAAACTTCTACACATGTATGAACACATATCAACTAGTAATTGGCGAAAATTTGGAAGAACATCTCCACATTTTCATGAAGATGAGGGATTAAACTTGCAGGAATATCTGTATTTTGCTGCTTGAGACAAACAAGAACAAATCTCGATGTCTCCTTGGGTTGAGAACCAAAACTTTAATGACATCTTATCATGGTATCTATGTTTCATAATTGAGTTGATTTATAGAATGTAGTTTAAGCTAATACCCATTTAATCAACGATTGTATGTAAGTGTCGGACAGGAGTCCCCTTTTAAAAAATTAATGTGTTGGATAAAATTGATAATCTGTACCTAAGAATGGTTGCACCAAGTGATTATTAACACCTTATAATTGCCTAAATCAAAATATGAGCTATTATTATACTGGGTAGTCAGAAGTGCTATTAGACATGTTTTAATATGTCGTCATAGTTATTGTACAAAAATTGAAAATTGGTCAAATTGCATGTTTCTTTGGCTTCATTTGTACTATGAGATATGGAGTGTTATATGGAGCCAGCAACGACCGCTTCGCGGTTATCGTATGCTACTATAAACCATTTTGTAATGGTTGCAATAATTTGATGACACCATATATATAATTCATTAGTGAATGACCCCAAAAAAATCCTGAGAATAGGTTGCTATCGATATCCATGCTTTCATATACAAAATTGACGAGCAACCTAACTTTGTTATAATTCATTGTATTTTGGGCCATTCTATGCCTAGTCGACCAGTAAATCTATGGTGTCAATGGAAACTCTTAATGTTTTATACCTTCAACAATTTAATGTATAACAAGTTAGAACAATTAAATGCATACATCCATACTTTTCTTTAAAGTAATTGTGGTTCCCCTGTTGTTCGGCTATTGATATTTGTTGGATATGCTTCTGATATTTTCTATGGATATTCAACAACGTATGAGTTAAGCTTCAGTGTGTATTTTATCATTTATTATTTAAATTCAAATGCATGAAAATTGTTGTTATACCTTACATATATATAACAATACACCAAACTGAATCTTTAAGTTTTTTACAAATTCAACTTTATTTAAAAATCTGTTATCACACTTTACTTAAGTTCATCAATTTGATAAAATTCTATTATCAATGTATGGTACTAGTCCACGGAAATGTTCGATTGGAAAAAGTCTTCAAGAAGAGTGTCACAAGCTGAAATATTCTAGAAAAGTAGGATTGGTTAGCATTGGGGAGCTTGAAGAACATGCGAGAGAGTTGCTTGAGATCAGGACTGATAAACGTTATGATGCAGATATTTCTACTATTTGTTTCCACCACAAACAAAAATATATCACCAAATACTCTGATTGGCAATTAAAATGTTGCAATCCGTGGAAGCTGCATACAAAGTCTGTAAGTTATCGCTCTGTTAAAACCATTGCTTTATCTGATACCGATAGATTTAACGCCATTTTCGAGAAGTCTTGTAATATATCAGTTAAGCCTGGTCAGAAAATGTGTTATGACTGCTATCAAAAGTTGGAGATACTATCCGAACAAATGGGTGAATCCAGATCAGATGAAGATTTATCGGAACTTGACAATAGTCACAATACTGACATTGAGGTTTACGAAAAAGAAATAGAAAAGGACCGTATTAATCAGGGTTTAATTCAGTTAGGTTGCACTCCAGTAAAACTGCCCAAGTTAACCATGAAGAAAAGAATTACTTATGGAAAACGAAAATTAGAGAAAATTCAGGATGTTTCTTCTAAGACCGTTTCAAACTTGATCGGCGTAAGTCAAGAAGATCTTATAGCACGATCATTCTGTCGGAAATGTACAGATCTTGACGAAATTTTACATGCTGTAAAAGCAAAAATAATGACAGCATCAAGTAATAGCGAAAAAGTTCAATTGCTCACTTTAATACCATCAAGTTGGACTGTTGAAAAGATAAAGAACGAGTTCAGTGTTTCAGTTCACATGATAAGGCAAGCTAGAATACTTAAGTCCGAAAATGGAATATTAGCAATGCCCCTACCTAAATCTGGAAGATCTTTACCTGATAATGTAACCGAGAGAGTCAGAGAGTTTTATGAAAATGAAGATTACTCTCGTATATTACCTGGAAAAAAAGATTTTATCTCTATTAGAGTTGATGGCAAACGTGTGCAAAAACAAAAAATATTATTGTTAATCAATTTAAATGAGCTTCATCTGGAATTTAAAAGGTGTCATCCAGATATGAAAATAGGAATATCTAAATTTTGCGATCTTCGGCCCAAGTACTGCATAACTGTTGGCTCAAAAGGTACACATTCTGTATGTGTATGCAAAACACATCAAAATGTCAAGCTCATCGTTGCAGCCTTACCATTCATTGAAAAACTAACTTATCATGATTTAATGGAACAACTCGTATGCTCCGTCTCCTCAAAAAAATGCATGCTACACAGATGTGAAAATTGCCCAGGTAGAAGTGCACTGGTATCATTTTTGGTTAATAAATTTGACAAAGTGACAATTGAAGGAGATCAAAATATCTTTTTCAAACAGTGGGTAAGCACAGATTATACCACATTGGAAGAACATGTTCTGCCATTATCAGAAATTACTGAAAAATTAATTTCTGAAATTGAAGTATTAACTACGCATCACTACATCGCAAAAAATCAATCCGCTTTTTTGAATTATTTGAAGCAAAATCTGGAACTCCATGAAGCTATAATAATACTAGACTTCTCTGAAAATTATAGTTTTGTGGTCCAAGATGCCGTCCAGGGTTTCCATTGGAATAATAACCAGTCTACCATTCACCCAATTGCAATATATTATAAAGAGCCTAACGAGGACGTTTGTAAAGTATGTTGCATGTGCGTGATTAGTGATTGTTTGACACATGACGCAATCACGGTACACAGCTTTATTAAAGTAACTCTTAAGTATTTAACCCAGATACATCCTCAATTGTCGAAGCTGTATTATTTCACTGATGGAGCTGCTTCACAATATAAGAACTTCAAAAACATTAACAATCTTCTCTATCATGAAAGAGATTTTGGTTTGAAGGCGGAGTGGCATTTTTTTGCGACGTCACATGGAAAAAATGCCTGTGACGGCATTGGTGGTACCGTAAAAAGAGAGGCTGCTAGAGCCAGTTTGAAAGCAGTTACATCTGGTCAAATCATAAATACAAAACAGCTTTTTGAATGGTGTAATTTACATATTAAAGGTATAAAGTTCTTCTATGTATTAAATGAAGAAGTCGAATCGCTAATATTCCAGCAAGAAGAAAGATTTAAAAAGGCCAAAAAGATACCAGGTATTAGAAGTCATCACTGTTATATTCCAAATGCTACAGGCGATATAACAGTTAAAAGAATCTCAGAATATTTGATTCCTCATGAACTAACGTCACCAAATGAACATAAAATTATTGACCCAATAGTATCTCTAAGGGACTGCAGTCCTGGAAGATTTGTGAGATGTTCCTATGATGACGATTGGTGGATTGGTATCATAAGAGAAACTTCGTTCGAGTTTCAAGATGTCTTAATTAAGTTTATGCACCCTAATGGACCATCAAAATACTTCAATTGGCCCCAAAGTGAAGATTTGTGTTGGATCCCTGTTGAAGATATTCATGGAATTATTCAGCCGCCGCAGATTTGCAAAAATGGAAGGGCATATCAGCTATCATAATTAATATAAATTAATATTATAGCCAATAAATATTGACAAATAACTGCTTTATCATATTAAAATTAAACTATCCAACTTCATTTACGGATAATTTTAAGTAAGATTAGATACCTTACAAGAGAATAGCACATAACGCATACAATTTTCGATTTTATCACGTGTTTGAGTGAATTTATAAAATGCCAAAGGGGGCAAAATATAAAAACAAATAAAAGTAATTACTAAATGGCTTATAGTAGCATACGATAACCGCGAAGCGGTCGTTGCTGGCTCCACATAACACTCCATATCTCATAGTACAAATGAGGCCAAAGAAACATGCAATTTGACCAATTTTCAATTTTTGTACAATAACTATGACGACATATTAAAACATGTCTAATAAGTTATCACTTCTGACTACCCAGTATAATAATAGCTCATATTTTGATTTAGGCAATTATAAGGTGTTAATAATCACTTGGTGCAACCATTCTTAGGTACAGATTATCAATTTTATCCAACACATTAATTTTTTAAAAGGGGACTCCTGTCCGACACTTACATACAATCGTTGATTAAATGGGTATTAGCTTAAACTACATTCTATAAATCAACTCAATTATGAAACATAGATACCATGATAAGATGTCATTAAAGTTTTGGTTCTCAACCCAAGGAGACATCGAGATTTGTTCTTGTTTGTCTCAAGCAGCAAAATACAGATATTCCTGCAAGTTTAATCCCTCATCTTCATGAAAATGTGGAGATGTTCTTCCAAATTTTCGCCAATTACTAGTTGATATGTGTTCATACATGTGTAGAAGTTTGGTACGCTTGGTGAGTAAATAGTATAAATTGTGATCATTTTGGAGAGTTGAGATGTAAATGTCCGACATAATTTTCTGTAAATCGCACAATTTTCAACAGGCGGTATCTCATAAACTATGTGCAATTAAGAGCTAATATTGTATAGGTTAATATAACTATAGTGATATATGTCACATATAAATTATGAACCGATTCTGAGATATTGAAGATTTGGACTTGTTCATTTCGCATGGAATAACCCTATACCTCTAACAAAATTTGTAAAATGTCTAACATATTTTCCATTACCAAACTACTAATAAGTCTAACAAAATCACTGAAAAGTCTAACAAAATTACTGCAAAGTCTGACAAAATAACTGAAAATACTTTTCATTAATTGTAGGATTAGGTTAATTAAAGCAGTTAGCTGTATCAGTAATTTTGTACTTTTCATTAATTTTGTTAGACTTTCCATTAATTTTGTTAGACTTTTCACTAAGTTTGTTAGACTTTCTACAATTTTGTTAGACCCCTCATTGGTTTTGATAAACTTTCTAGTAATTTTGGTAATGGCAAAAAATCACTCGATTTTATCAGAAATTTGGCATTATATAATTAGTAAGTCTATAACTTTGCATTACAGTTGAAAATCGACACGGCATTTGTACTTGTTCAACTGATAAGGATCATTTTTGAGGGATAGTTTTTTCTCTACGACTTATACTTTTTGAGATACACATAAGAATACAAAGGTCACTCTCAGGAAATCTTGCGGAATGTTCTTTTGTACAAAATAACGGCGACTTTGACCTTTAGTGACGTCAAAAAGGTCAAAATAGTGACAAATTTCCAATTTTTCTTTCAGAATCGGAAACCTAGCATGTCAGAGTATATTTGGAAATGCTAATAGAGGAAATATGATATTTAGTTATACAGTATTTGTATAAATGTACCATTGTATCCCTTAAGTGTAAGGGAAAGCGGAAGTGATCAAAGTTGCAATAGGTAAAAAATTAGGGAATGGCCATATTTAATATATATAGTACACTAATCTAGCAAGATTACGAATCCGAAAAAAAATTCCGAAAAATTCACCTTTGAGGTCACTTTTGGGAGGAAATTTAAAAAAAAAATTATAATAAAATTTTTTTTTCTTTTTTTTCTGCGCACTAATGTTGTTATTTATGATTATTATGAACTTATGGAAAAAAATAACAAAAAAGTAAAATTTTGAAAAAAGACTGCGCCAAAAGTGATAAAGGGGAAAAATATCATTTTTTGAACCGGACATTCATTGTAAAAAACATAGATAACTAGTGTTTGTCTAGTATAGAATTTCAAATGTTTTTAAGTTTTTATGAGCAATTAATTTTTTAGATGGAAAAATATGACTATTTTCGTGTATAACTTTTAAAAATCATTTTTAGAAAATTTTGATCCTAAAATCAAAATTCCCTACTACACAAACACAGCTAAATAGAGTAAGGAACATTTTATAATTGAGGTTACTATTCGAAAAAATAATTTTAGATAGTGAATTCACTTTTCCTGGCTAGTATGGATCAGTATAGTATAGAAACTTGATTAAGCTATAACCGAGGATATATGCATTCGCAACTTCTAATATTATGGATATTTACTAGATTGTTATAGAGCAAATTAATAGCTATTTCAACTTTCTCAAATTCGAATGTTGAAAATTCACTTGCGACGGCCCTAATAATCTCATTATATCAAAGGCCTTTAAGTAATCCATGGTTCGGAGTAGTAGTAAGGCCTTATATAACGAAGGTCACGCTCAGGTAAACTCACCCCTTTTAAACTGGAAGTCTCATAGATGTCTCTTGTATTTTTATATAATGAGCAGAATAAGAATAATTCTACTTTTCTGATCAAAGTTCGATATTTCCGATCAAAGTTTATTCTGATAAAAAATTGGAGATAACTTTCTGATCACAGTTCTACTATTCTAATCAAAATTGGAGATAATTTTCTGATCACAGTTCTACTTTTCTGATCACAGTTCTACTTTTCTGATCAAAGTTCTACTATTCTGATCAAAATTGGAGATAAATTTCTGATCACAATTCTACTTTTCTGATCACAGTTCCACTTTTCTGATCACAGTTCCACTTTTCTGATCATAATTCTACTTTTCTGATCAAAGTTCTACTTTTCTGATCAAATTCTACTTCAATATCTAAAAAATCCAAAATTGCAGCCATGTTCCTTTGGTGACACTATATTTTGTTGGTGGTTTATTGATAGTGCCTCCAAATGAGCATGTTGTCGGCACAGCTGCAATTTTGGATTTTTTTCGCAATGTCATCATCACCTCAAGGTGACAGGACCCATTTGTAGAGTGTTACGTGGCATAAGGATCAATTTATAAATTGAAAGTTTGTTTCTATCTTCTATAATCTCTGAGACTTATGATATTGAATTAATTAGTATAAATAATTATTAATATTATTTATAATATAACACCAATTTCAATGTCAACTTACAATTATTAAGTTAAATTATTTTGTCATAAATAATTAATTAATTAATTTGGCTATCAAATTTCAATTCCGCACACTCGATAACTCTAATAAACAAATTGGAAGCATCTGTTAAGTCATATACTGACTGAATTAATTATAATTAATTACGTCTGCATATTAACAGTGCAATAATATTAACGCAGAAGTAAATATAATCACATAATCTGTCGTTGTTGTGGTATGTAAAATCTTAACGGTTCTATCATAAACCATCTTTAGTTTAATGCCATTCATTCATTACTTATTGATAATAAATTAAATTATTAGTTATTTATTTTAGCAATGTTATCCACGGTGATTTGAGTTGAGTCAATAAATTCCTTATATTATATTATTTAATTTAATCCATTGTATAGTAATATTACAATTAAATAGAAGCCAGCTGGAATTTATAAGTTAAATCAATATAATTATCGCAAGTTGAATCACTAGAGTAGGATTTAACAAGTTAAATCAATATAATTATTAAAAGTTGAAACAATAGAATTAGATTTAACACTTTTAAAGAAATTGAAGTGTGAGTAAACAAAGAAATTTTTATCCCCATTTATGGCAGAAATTGACCCCTTTATTGAAAGTTTTCTTTCTCTCATCAGACGCAGAATTTTATGGTGAATCCAAATGTGAAATAAAATTTGGGGGTTTAGTAAAACATATTTTGTGTTATGGACCAGACAAATTTTGAAAGGTGTTAAAGATGTGTCAAAAATTTGTTAATCAAAAATCGTAACCCCAGGTGCAAATTAGACGGTCCCATCGCACCTACATGCCAAGTTTCAGCCCATCAACTATAAAGCTCAGGCCAGGGCACCGTCTACGGAGAAAAAAAAAAAAAAAATCCAAAATTGCAGCCTGTGCCGACGCATGTTCCTTTGGTGGCACTATATTTTGGTCTTGGTCTATTGATAGTGCCTCAAATGGAACATGCTGTCGACACAGGCTGCAATTTTGGATTTTTTTCGCCATGTCATGAACATCACATGGTGTTTAGACTCATTTAATAATTTGTACGGGACAAAGGAATTATTGTTGAATTTGAAGCTTATTTTTATCTTAAACCATCTTGAGTTTTAGTTTATACAGTAGAACTCGGTTAAGACGTACCACCTTGGGAGACAAGAAAAAGTACGTACTAACCGAGTACGTCTTATCCGTATGAATAATCCATAAGTCGAAATAATTACTTCTAGTGTACGTACTAACATAATTAAAATACATACATTTTATTTAATTGGGATTAAAAATTGGTGCGTCTTATCCGAGGTACGTCTTATCCGAGTACGTATTAACCGAATCATTTATAATGGATCAGATAGGAGGAAAAATCGGTTATTAGAGAACAGTACGTAATTCCCGAGAGTACGTCTTAAGCCGGTTACGTACTAAGCGAGTTCCACTGTATTTCCATTATAAATGCGTTTTAGAACCCCCTATCACACTAATACAATTCGGGCACCAAACAAGCACACAAACGAATAGTCATAAACTAGAAATTCCATCTCTTTTATCCATTGTTTATATATCAGTTATCGTTTTGAAATTGAAATCAGCATACTTATTACTTAGAATGACATATGGGATTAAGTTTATATTTCCATTATAAATGCGTTATAAACCCCCCCTTACACTCTAATACATTTCGGGCACCAAGCACACACATAGACAAATATTTATACAAATAGATATTCCATCTCATTAATCCATTGTTTGAATATCAGAAATCGTTCTGAAATTGAATAACTGTTGAGTTAAATTGAATTTTCATATAGGAGAAAACTTTAATACAACTATGTATTAGAAATCGATTTATATAGTAGCAGCTATTGAATCAAATTGAATTATTCATTTACAACATAATACTTATTGTAACTATGATATCAGAAATTGATTTGTATACTAATAGCTATTGAATGTAAATTAATTATTCATATATACTAGAATTCTTTATTGTGATTATAATATCAACAATAACTTGAATCGAAATAACACTGAATCAATTGAATTATTCAAAAATAGTAGATCTTCATCGAAACCACGAAATAATTGCATAATTGAATATTAATGAATTTACGATTTTAGAAAGTTAAGGGTGAATTGTGGCAACTTTGAGCCTAATTATCAGGAAAATGAGGACGGATTAAAAAAATTGTGAAGAGCTATCAGTTGCAAAATACTTTTCTGATACTAATGATTCAAAAATTTTTCTTGTTATTGCATTTATTTTCTTGTGGGACAAAAAAAGCTAAAAGTCCCGTTAAAAATTTTCCCAAGTCGAAATTGAAAAATCAGGCCACGAAGTGCACATTAATCAACAACCAGACACCTATCCTAAAAATCTCAGAGCTCTAGCACTTATGGTTTAGCCTGGGGAGGCGACACGGAGAAAACAAAAAAAAAACATCCAAGGCAGTAAGATTAGAACTGGGCCACTATACTATAGTATAGTCGGCACAGTAAAAATCCAAAATTGCAGCTGTGCGACAGAATGTTCCATTGGAGGCACTATCAATAGCAATAGACCACCACCAAAATATAGTGCCACCAAAGGAACATGCGTCGGCACAGGCTGCAATTTTGGATTTTTGTAATTATGATATCAACAATAACTTGAATAGAAATAACACTGAATCTAATTGAATTATTCATAAATAGTAGATCTTCATCGAAACCACGAAATGATTGCATAATTGAATATTAATGATCTTACGATTTTAGAAAGTTAAGGGTGAATTGTGGCAACTTTGAGCCTAATTATCAGGAAAATGAAAACTAATTTTTAAAATCGTGAAGAGCTATCAGCTCCAAAATACTTTTCTGAAGCTAATGATTTAAAAAATATTTTTGTTATTGCATTTATTTTCCTATGGGACAAAAAAGTCCCGTTAATAATTTTTCCATATCGAAATTAATAAATCGTGACCCCAGGTGCACATCTGTAACCCATGAGACACCTATCCTGAAAATTTGGGCTCTTAGTTGATAAAACTCTGTTCTGTGGAGAGGATACGGAAGGATAATAACCAAGGCACTAAGACCAATACTGGGCCACTATACTATAGTATAGTCGGCACAGTAAAATAATAATAATAAAGGCAGTGATTCTAATACTGGGCCACTATACTATAGTATAGTCGGCACAGTAATAATATAAATAAAGGCAGTGATTCCAATACTGGGCCACTATACTATAGTATAGTCGGCACAGTAAAAATAATAAAAATAATAAAGGCAGTGATTCCAATACTGGGCCACTATACTATAGTATAGTCGGCACAGTAATAATAATATTAATAACCAAAGCACTAAGACCAATACTGGGCCACTATACTATAGTATAGTCGGCACAGTAATAAAGGCAGTGATTCCAATACTGGGCCACTATACTATAGTATAGTCGGCACAGTAATAAACTGATGGAAGCCAAACTGGATTATTCAAGTATGCAATTTCGGATATATTGTAGGTGAAGATTAAATCATCAAACCTCAATATGTGCAATGATGCAGCAATTGGAGGTTACATTTTTGTTATTGCCTGGCTCAGCTTTAATGCGAAAATTATAAAAATTTCTAGGGACATGCAATACATTCTGTTTTATAATGTGACAAAATTATTTGTCGATTGAACCAAAAGTGTAAGAGCTGAATCCAAATTAGTTGCTACGTGACGTCACATTACCATAAATCGATATACGTGTGTCTCTTTGTATGTTGTGTTATTATCTAAAATTGTGGGCGAATCGAATAAAAACTGAATGAGTTATCCCCAAATATGTTCGTTTATGACGTCATAATCCCGTTATTTCGCTTAGAAACCCAATAGATCGTTGTCAGCGTGTAAAATTACCCATGCATGCCAATTTTCAGCTTTCTAGGACTCGTAGTCTTTCCTATTAATTCTGGACAAACACACACACAAACAAACACACAACAATTTTAGAGATAGATAATTAATTCAGTCAGTATATGACTTACGAGCCCTTCGGTCTCGGTCGCTTCGCGACGGATCACTCTCACACAAAAGTCGCTTCGCGACTTTTGTTCGTTCGTGTTAGGGACTACGCGATACAATTAACGGCCGCTTCGCGGCCTTTGCCTTCCCAAAAAGCTATAATATTACTAATGAGTTCACCTGTGGCTAGTGAATTACACGTACTCAATTCAGTATGCTTGCTATTTGGGACCCCAGTATATCAATATATTAATTAATTCATTCATTCATGTTATTATTTACTAACCATGAAATTTTACTGCATAGTAAATTGTTTGTAAATAGTTGAATTACTTTGATATGTAATATTATGCTTATGAGATTGACGTAAGCTAAATAATCATGAATAGAAATAAACTGATGGAAGCCAAACGGATTAATCAAGTATGCAATTTCGGAAATAATGTAGGTGAAGATTAAATCGTCAAACCTCAATATGCGCAATGACGCAGCAATTGGAGGTTACATTTTTGTTATTGCCTGGCTCAGATTAAATGCGAAAATTATAAAAATTTCCAGAGACATGCAATACATTCTGTTTTATAATGTGACAAAATTATTTGTCGATTGAACCAAAAGTGTAAGAGCTGAATCCAAATTAGTTCCCACGTGACGTCACATTCCCATAAATCGGAACACCTGTGTCTCATTGTATGTTGTGTTATCATCTAAAATTGTGGGCGAATCGAATAAAAACTGAAAGAGTTATTCCCAAATATGTGCCTTTATGACGTCATAATCCCGTTATTTTGTTTCAAAAACCAATAGATCGTTGTCGCAGTACAAAATTACCCCTGTATACAAATTTTCAGCTTTCTGGGACTCGTAGTCTTTCCAATTAATTCTGGACAAACACACACACAAACACATCCACAACAGTTCCGCTTTTAATATACAGATTATTATTACTGTGACGACTATACTATAGTATAGTGGCCCAGTTCTAATCTTACTGCCTTTAATATTATTACTGTGCCGACTATACTATAGTATAGTGGGCCAGTATTGGTCTTAGTGCTTTGGTTATTACTGTGCCGACTATACTATAGTATAGTGGCCCAGTATTGGTCTTAGTGCCTTGGATTTTTTACTGTGCCGACTATACTATAGTATAGTGGCCCAGTTTTGGTCTTAGTGCTTTGGTTGTTTTTACTGTGCCGACTATACTATAGTATAGTGGCCCAGTATTGGTCTTAGTGCCTTGGATGTTTTTTTGTTTTTACTGTGCCGACTATACTATAGTATAGTGGCCCAGTATTGGTCTTAGTGCCTTGGATGTTTTTTTTTACTGTGCCGACTATACTATAGTATAGTGGCCCAGTATTGGTCTTAGTGCCTTGGATGTTTTTTTACTGTGCCGACTATACTATAGTATAGTGGCCCAGTATTGGTCTTAGTGCTTTGGTTTGTTTTTTTTTTTCTCCGTGTCGCCTCCCCAGGCTAAACCATAAGTGCTAGAGCTCTGAGATTTTCAGGATAGGTGTCTGGTTGTTGATTAATGTGCACTTCGTGGCCTGATTTTTCAATTTCGACTTGGGAAAATTTTTAACGGGACTTTTAGCTTTTTTTGTCCCACAAGAAAATAAATGCAATAACAAGAAAAATTTTTCGAATCATTAGTATCAGAAAAGTATTTTGAAACTGATAGCTCTTCACGATTTTACAAATCCGTCCTCATTTTCCTGAGAATTAGGCTCAAAGTTTCCACAATTGACCCTTAACTTTCTAAAATCGTAAATTCATTAATATTCAATTATGCAATTATTTCGTGGTTTCGATGAATATCTACTATTTATGAATAATTCAATTGATTCAGTGTTATTTCGATTCAAGTTATTGTTGATATTATAATCACAATAAAGAATTCTAGTATATATGAATAATAAATTTACATTCAATAGCTATTACTATACAAATCAATTTCTGATATCATAGTTACAATAATTTATTCTATTTATATGAATAATTCAATTTGATTCAATAGTATATAAATCGATTTCTAGTACAATAGTTGTATTAAAGTTTTCTCCTATATGAAAATTCAATTTCACTCAACAGTTATTCAATTTCAGAACGATTTCTGATTTTCAAACAATGGATTAATGAGATGGAATATCTATTTGTATAAATATTTGTCTATTTGTGTGCTTGGTGCCCGAAATGTATTAGAGTGTAGGGGGGGGGTTATAAAGCATTTACGTATAATGGAAATATAAACTTAATCCCATATGTCATTCAAAGTAAGCGAGTATGTTGATTTAAATTTTAAAACGATGACTGATATACAAACAATGGATTAATGAAATGGAATATCTATTAAATGACTATTCGTCTGTGTGCGTGTTTGGTGGTCGAATTGTATTAGAGTGATAGGGGGTTATAATAGGAATATAAACTAGATCCCTTTTGTCATTCTAAGTAAACAAGTATGCTGATTTCCAATTTTAAACAGTATATTAATATTCAATGGATTAAAGCAAATTAAATTAAATTGGAAATTTGTTTACTTAACTTAACTCAACTCAACTCACATTGCTAAAATAATTAACTATTTATATCATTTATTATCTATACATAATGAATGAATGACATTAAACCCAAGATGGTTCAAGATAGAAATAATTTAAAATCAACAATGGTTCCTTTGTCCCCACAACTTGTTAAATGAGACTAAACACTATGAGGCGTTCATGACATGGCGAAAAAAATCCAAAATTGCAGCTGTGCCGACAACGTGTTCCTTTGGAGGCACTATCAATAAACCACCACCAAAATATAGTGCCACAAAAGGAACATGCGTCGGCACAGCTGCAATTTTGGATTTTTTTTTTTTTTTTTTTTTTTTTTTTTTTTTTTTCTCCGTGTCGCCTCCCCAAGCTAAACCATAAGTGCTAGAGCTCTGAGATTTTCAGGATAGGTGTCTGGTTGTTGATTAATGTGCACTTCGTGGCCTGATTTTTCAATTTCGACTTGGAAAATCTTTTAACGGGACTTTTAGCTTTTTTTGTCCCACAAGAAAATAAATGCAATAACAACAATTTTTTTTGAATCATTAGTATCAGAAAAGTATTTTGCAACTGATAGCTCTTCACGATTTTATTAATCCGTCCTCATTTTCCTGAGAATTAGGCTCAAAGTTGCCACAATTCACCCTTAACTTTCTAAAATCGTAAAATCATTAATATTCAATTATGCAATAATTTCGTGGTTTCGATGAATAACTACTATTTAATATTTATGAATAATTCAATTAGATTCAGTGTTATTTCGATTCAAGTTATTGTTGATATTATAATCACAATAAAGAATTCTAGTATATATGAATAACTAATTTACATTCAATAGCTATTACTATACAAATCTATTTCTGATATCATAGTTACAATAATTTATTCTATTTATATGAATAATTCAATTTGATTCATTAGTATATAAATCGATTTCTAATACAATAGTTGTATTAAAGTTTTCTCCTATATGAAAATTCAATTTCACTCAACAGTTATTCAATTTCAGAACGATTTCTGATATTCAAACAATGGATTAATGAGATGGGATATCTATTTGTATAAATATTTGTCTATTTGTGTGCTTGGTGCCCGAAACGTATTAGAGTGTAAGGGGGGGGGGGGGGGTTTATAAAGCATTTACGTATAATGGAAATATAAACTTAATCCCATATGTCATTCAAAGTAAGCGAGTATGCTGATTTCAATTTTAAAACGATGACTGATATACAAACAATGGATTAATGAAATGGAATATCTATTAAATGACTATTCGTCTGTGTGCGTGTTTGGTGGTCGAATTGTATTAGAGTGATAGGGGGTTATAATTGGAATATAAACTAGATCCCTTTTGTCATTCTAAGTAAACAAGTATGCTGATTTCCAATTTTGAACAGTATATTAATATTCAATGGATTAAAGCAAATTAAAATAAATTGGAAATTTGTTTACTTAACTCAACTCAACTCACATTGCTAAAATAATTAACTATTTATATCATTTATTATCTATACATAATGAATGAATGGCATTAAACCCAAGATGGTTCAAGATAGAAATAATTTAAAATCAACAATGGTTCCTTTGTCCCGTACAACTTGTTAAATGAGACTAAACACTATGAGGTGTTCATGACATGGCGAAAAAAATCCAAAATTGCAGCTGTGCCACAAGCGTGTTCCTTTGGAGGCACTATCAATAAACCACCACCAAAATATAGTGCCACAAAAGGAACATGCGTCGGCACAGCTGCAATTTTGGATTTTTTTTTTTCTCCGTGTCGCCTCCCCAGGCTAAACCATAAGTGCTAGAGCTCTGAGATTTTCAGGATAGGTGTCTGGTTGTTGATTAATGTACACTTCGTGGCCTGATTTTTCAATTTCGACTTGGGAAATTTTTTAACGGGACTTTTAGCTTTTTTTGTCCCATAGGAAAATAAAAGCAATAATAAGAAAAAATTTAGAATCATTAGTATCAGAAAAATATTTTGCAACTGATGGCTCTTCACGATTTTTTAAATCCGCCCTCATTTTCCTGAGAATTAGGCTCAAAGTTGCCACAATTCACCCTTAACTTCTAAAATAGAAATTTAATTAATATTCAATTATGCAATTATTTCGTGGTTTCGATTTTTAACTACTATTTATGAATAATTCAATTAGATTCAGTGTTATTTCGATTCAAGTTATTGTTGATATCATAATTACAATAAAAAATTCTTGTATATATGAATAACTAATTTACATTCAATAGCTATTACTATACAAATCAATTTCTGATATCATAGTTACAATAAAGTATTATATTGTAAATGATTAATTCAATTTGATTCAATAGCTGCTACTATATAAATCGATTTCTAATACATAGTTGTATTAAAGTTTTCTCCTATATGAAAATTCAATTTCACTCAACAGTTATTCAATTTCAGAACGATTTCTGATATTCAAACAATGGATTAATGAGATGGAATATATATTTGTATAAATATTTGTCTATGTGTGTGCTTGGTGCCCGAAATGTATTAGAGTATAAGGGGGGGTTATAACGCATTAATAATGGAAATATAAACTTAATCCCATATGTAATTCAAAGTAAGCGAGTATGCTGATTTCAATTTTAAAACGATGATTGATATACAAACAATGGATTAATGAATTGGAATATCTATTAAATGACTATTCGTCTGTGTGCGTGTTTGGTGCCCGAATTGTATTAGAGTGATAGGGGGGTCTAAAACGCATGTATAATGAAAATATAAACATAAACTCAAGATGGTTTAAGATAGAAAGAAGCATGAAATTTATCAAACGTTCCTTTGTCCCGTAAAAATTGATAAATGGGTGTAAACACCATGTGACCAGGGGCGGATCCAGGGGGCCTGGGCCCACCCTTCAAAAATGAAATTGACTGAAATTTAGCTGAAAATGACAAAATAATTAAGAAACTTCAGCCTCAAGTTTGATTTATGGCTCATTATAAAGAAATTAGCGTTTAAAATGACTTCTGAGTGTATATAACCCAAAGAAAATCTGGGGGGTTACCCCCCATACCCTCTTATAAGTTGCTCACTACGCTCGCATTATTTCTTGAGCCCCCCCCTTTTCAACATGTCTGGATCTGCCACTGGTGACGTTCAAGACATGGCGAAAAAAATCCAAAATTGCAGCCTGTGTCGACAGCATGTTCCATTGGAGGCACTATCAATAGACCACCACCAAAATATAGTGCCACAAAAGGAACATGCGCCGGCACAGGCTGCAATTTTGGATTTTTTACTGTGACGACTATACTATAGTATAGTGGCCCAGTATTGGAATCACTGCCTTTATTATTTTTATTATTACTGTGCCGACTATACAATAGTATAGTGGCCCAGTATTGGAATCACTGCCTTTATTTAAATTATTATTATTATTACTGTGCCGACTATACTATAGTATAGTGGCCCAGTATTAGAATCACTGCCTTTATTTTTTATAATATTTTATCTCCGTAGACGGTGCCCTGGCCAGAGCTTTATAGTTGATGGGCTTAAACTTTGCATGTAGGTGCGATGGGACCGTCTAATTTGCACCTGGGGTAACGATTTTTGATTAAGAAATTTTTGACACATCTTTAACACCTTTCAAATTTTGTCTGGTCCATAACTCAAAAATTGTTTTACTAAACCCCCAAATTTTATTTCATACTTGGATTCACCATAAAATTCTGCGTTTGATGGGTGAAGAAAATTTTCAATAAATGGTTTAATTTCTGCCATAAATGGGGGTTGAATTTTATTTGTTTACTCACACTTCAATTTCAGTAAAAGTGTTAAATCTAATTCCATTGTTTCAACTTGTAATAATTATATTGATTTAACTTGTTAAATCCTACTCTAGTGATTCAACTTGCTATAATTATATTGATTTAACTTCTGAATTCAAGCTGGCTTCTATTTTGCAATTGAAAATTAAGATTATATATTTCATAACAACGACATATTATGTGATTATATTTACTTCTGCGAGAATATAATTGCACTGTTAATATACTGACGTAATTAATTATAAATAATTCAGTTTGTATTTAACTTATATAGAAGCTTCCAATTTGTATATTAGAGGTTATCGAGTGTGCGGAATTGAAATTTGATAGATAAATTAATTAATTAATTATTTATGACAAAATAATTGAACTTAATAATTGTATGTTGACATTGAAATTGGTGTCATATTATAAATAATATTAATAATTATTTATACTAATTAATTAAATATCATAAATCTCAGATATCATAGAAGATAGAAACAAACTTTCAATATATCAATTTATGACACGTGCCACCTATACAAGTGGGTCTTGACACCTTGAGGTGATGATGACATCGTTAAAAAAATGTGTTTTTACAATTTTGTTAATTCGATATTTAAAATGGGTTAGTTAATGTTGGTTGATGACCCAACACCCACTTAAAAAATGCTGAGTCATCACAGATTATATTCTACTGAAACTTGAATATCTCTCAAATGAAGTGAGCTAAATGGAAACTTCCACCACTCTAAGGGTCGTTGCCTAATGAAACACCTTTCTGAAATAATTTAACACCTTCATAGTGATGATGACTAGGCGAAAAAAAAATCCAAAATTGCAGCTAGTGCCGACAGCATGTTCCTTTGGAGGCACTATCAATAAACCACCACCAAAATATAGTGCCACAAAAGGAACATGCGTCGGCACAGGCTGCAATTTTGTTTTTAATTTAACACCAATTTCAATGTCAACTTATATTTATTAAGTTTAATTATTTTGTCATAAATAATAAATTAATTAATTTGGCAAACAAATTTAAATTCCGCACACTCGATAACCCCTAATAAACAAATTGGGACCATCTATATAAGTCATAAACAGACTGAATTAATTATAATTAATTACGTCAGTATATTAACAGTGCAAGAGTATTCTTGCAGAAGGAAATATAATCACATAATCTGTCGTTGTTATGGAATGTAAAATCTTAGTTTTCAATTGGAAAATTGAAGCCTACTCGATCTCACAAGTTGAATCAATATAATAATGACGAGTTGAAACAATAGAATTAGATTTAACACTTTCAATTGAACTGAAGTGTCAGTATACAAAGGAAACTTGCAACTCAATTGTGGCACAAACTAAGTACAATTTGAAAATTCGTGCACTGTGAAAAGTTGTAGAATTTAATTCTCTATCGAATGCAAATAAATTTAATTTTCGGGTACTATTTATTGTTCCTGTTTCAATAATAAACAGGTGCAAAAATGTGTCCAAAAAAATGTAATAAAAAATCGTGACCCCAGGTGCACATCTGTAACCCATGAGACACATATCCTGAAAATTTGGGCTCTTAGTTAATAAAACTCTGTTCTGTGGAGAGGATACGGAAGGAAAATAATCTAGGATGCGACCCGTAAAGCCCGTGGCCCGTGGCCCGCTATTCGAAGCCCCCGGCCCGCGGCCCGCTTATTTAACCGCCAGCCCGCGATTTATGAAATTTGTTTATTTTATGGCACCGTTGGCTGAATTCGTGAAAATATTCTCTAAGAATTGAGAATTCGTATAATTCCCGAGGTTATAATATGCGGGAAATCGTATGCGCAAATAATATATTTATTAAACTTTTTATACGGGCGGCAACACTTTGATAGTTTCGTTAGTTGTTTCCTTTTCTTTCAATTAATGGTGGAAGTTAGTATCTTTAGTGCATCTAGACATTTACATTTATTTGTTATTGAAAAATTAAATATTGGACTTTTTGTCTCTTTTCGGCCCGTTTTGGGCCCGCGGCCTGTGGAAAATGGCCCACAGCCCGTGATTTACAATAAAGCCCGCACGGGTCGCACCCTAGAAATAATAATAAAAATCCAAAATTGCAGCCTGTGCCGATGCATGTTCCTTAGGTGGCACTATATTTTGATGGTGGTTTATTGATAGTGCCTCCAATGGAACATGCTGTCGCCACAGGCTGAATTTTGGATTTTTTTCGCCATGTCATCATCACTATGAAGGTGTTAAATTATTTCAGAAAGGTGTTTCAGAAGGCAACGACCCTTAGAGTGGTGGAAGTTCCCATTTTGCTCACTTCGTTTCAAAGATATTCAAGTTTCAGTACAAAATAATAAGTGATGAGTCAGCATTTTTTATGTGCTTGTTGGGTGATCACCCAAAACCAACCGACCCATTTGAATTTTATAATTCTCAAAATTGTAGAAATACATTTCTTTGACGATGTCATAATCACCTCAAGGTGTCAAGACCCACTTGTATAGGTGGTACGTGGCATAAGGACCTGTTGCATGATATTTTGAGACGCGTGAGATTTTGAGACGCCTATGTGATACACTAAATACACCATGGATGTGCTATTACAAATTATACAGTGATATTTTGAGACGCTATAAAAGGAAATTTTTCGCTTATTTTACTTTTTAATATGAATTTAAGAATACAGTCGAAATCGGGTTTTTTTGCCCCCCAAAATGCACGACAAAAGGAGGCAAAAAAACCCAATAAGCAAAAAACCCGATGGAAAACACATTAAGATATCACATTTTTGCACGACAAAAGGAGGCAAAAAAACCCAATAAGCAAAAAAACCCGTGGCAAAAAAACCCGATTTCAACTGTAATATAATTTGATTCGCGTGAGATTTTGAGACATTGTATTACCAAACCATGGATGTGCTATTAGAAATTATACAGTGATATTTTGAGACGCGTGAGATTTTGAGACATTGTATTAGCAAACCATGGATGTGCTATTAGAATTTATACAGTGATATTTTGAGACACTATAAAACTATTTTTTGGCTTATTTTTTCATTTTATTATGAATTAAAGATTCTAACAATTATGAGACGATAGCAAAGATAACCAGAGACATAGAAATGCTATTATATATTCTTTTGAGACGCTGGTATATAACAATTTCTGAGTGAATACCTGTTTTGAACGTCTCACTATATGTTATATTCTGCGATAAGTATCCCTTTTAAATTAATTTAAATTACTGATATTTATAGCAACTTAAACGCCCAATTTCCAATGTATATCTGATTTGACTAGTTTTCCTAATCTACTAATTTCCCAATTCACCATATGGTTATAATACTAACAATTGCAGAGACACAACTTTAATTAAGTAAAAACAAAAAACAACTATTACAAACAAACAGAATAAACATACTAAATTAATTTAAAACGAAACCTAATAATAAATACATAAACTAAATAAAAAAACCCAACATTAAAAAAATTATTATAATATCCCCTTCAATAGCCCCCTTCTCCTCCACAGCCTCCTCCTCCTATCCTCCCTTCTCCTCCACCTCCTGCTCCTCCTCTCCCGCAATAATCCCCTTAGGGTTAGTATTTCCCCCTTCTTCCAATACTTTTCCTCCTCCCATGCCCTTCTCTCCCCTTCCCAATCCCTCCTCTCCCCTTCCCACTTTCTTAAATAAAATAATAATAAATATAATAGTAACATTTAAATTATGTAGCTTTGTTAGCTATTACTTATAGACATTAAATTTTCATAGCCAACCTACGAAATTCTAATATACAGTGTCAATTACTTCAATTGCCAACACATACCTTATCTGATTACGATTAACAAAATAATACAAACAAAATATTTCTAACAAACTTTGTTGTTAAGTTAGGTAAGTTTGTTACCTATTACTTTAATTAAAATAAACTTTATATTGCCCACATACGGAATTATAATAGTGTCAATTACGTCAATTGCCAGCACTTACCTTATCTGATTACGATTAACAAAATAATACAAACAAAATATTTCTAACAAACTTTGTTGTTACGAATTAAAACGTTTTTTATAAAATGTTTAAACCTTTTTATTGCTCCTGAATTTCTATAATATATTCCTAGATTTCTGACGACTTATGGTTACTATACTAGCCTACCAATATAATAGCTAAAAGAAATAATCACAACGATTAACTTCTTTCTAAACGTATCATACTTAAATTTGTAGATGTCTAGAATATACATATATTTTTTACATAAATAAATGGTAAACTATTTTTACTGTGCCGACTATACTATAGTATAGTGGCCCAGTATTAGAATCACTGCCTTTATTATTTTTACTGTGCCGACTATACTATAGTATAGTGGCCCAGTATTGGAATCACTGCCTTTATTACTGTGCCGACTATACTATAGTATAGTGGCCCAGTATTGGAATCACTGCCTTTATTATTTATATTATTACTGTGCCGACTATACTATAGTATAGTGGCCCAGTATTGGAATCACTGCCTTTATTATTACTGTGCCGACTATACTATAGTATAGTGGCCCAGTTCTAATCTCACTGCCTTTATTTTTACTGTGCCGACTATACTATAGTATAGTGGCCCAGTATTGGAATCACTGCCTTTATTTATATTATTATTATTACTGTGCCGACTATACTATAGTATAGTGGCCCAGTATTGGAATCACTGCCTTTATTATTATTATTTTTATTATTTTTTTTTTTTTTCTCCGTAGACGGTGCAATGGCCAGAGCTTAATTGTTGATGGGCTGAAACTTGGCATGTAGGTGCGATGGGACCGTCTAATTTGCACCTGGGGTTACGATTTTTTATTAACAAATTTTGGACACATCTTTAACACCTTTCAAAATTTGTCTGGTCCATAACTCAAAATATGTTTTACTAAACCCGCAAATTTTATTTCACATTTGGATTCACCATAAAATTCTGCGTCTGATGGGAGAAGAAAATTTGTTAAAATTGGTTTAATTTCTGCCATAGATGGGGGTTGAAATTCCTTTGTTTACTCAACACTTCAATTTCAATAAAACTGTGAAATCTAATTCCATTGTTTCAACTTGTAATAATTATATTGATTTAACTTGTTAAAGCTTTCACTATTGTTTCAACTTGCGATAATTAAATTGATTCAACTTATAAATTCCAGCTGGCTTCTATTTAATTCTAGTATTACTATACAATGGATTAAATAAAATAATATAATATAAGGAATTTGTTGACTAAACTCAAATCACCGTGGATAACATTGCTAAAATAACTAACTAATAATATAATTCATTATCAATACATAATGAATGAATGGCATTAAACTCTAGATGGTTTATGATAGAAACAAACTTCAAATTTATCTACCGTTCCTTGTGACTCGGACCAAATAACAAATGCTTCTTCACACCTTGGGCGTTGATGACTTGGCGAAAAAAAATCCAAAATTGCAGCCTGCGCCGACAGCATGTTCCTTTGGAGGCACTATCAATAAACAACCAACAAAATATAGTGCCACCAAAGGAACATGCGTCGGCACAGGGTGCAATTTTGGATTTTATTTTTACTGTGCCGACTATACTATAGTATAGTGGCCCAGTATTAGAATCACTGCCTTTATTTATATTATTATTATTTCTCCGTAGCAGGTGCCCTGGCCACACCTGTATACATAGAGGGCTGAAACTTGGCATGTAGATTCGGAGTCGACGTCTAATTTGCACCTGGGGTTACGATTTTGTATTAACAAATTTTTGACACATCTTTAACACCTTTCAAAATTTGTCTGGTCCATAACTCAAAAAATGTTTTACTAAACCCCAAAATTTTATTTCACATTTGGATTCGCCATAAAATTCTGCGTCTGATGGGAGAAGAAATTTTTCAATAAAGGGGTCAATTTCTGCCATAAATGGGGGTTGAAACTTCTTTGTTTACTCACACTTCAATTTCAGTAAAACTGTGAAATCTAATTCCATTGTTTCAACTTGTAATAATTATATTGATTTAACTTGTTAAATCCTACTCTATTGTCTCAACTTGCAATAATTAAATTGATTTAACTTATAAATTCCAGCTGGCTTCTATTTAATTGTAGTATTACTATACAATGGATTAAATATAATAATATAATATAAGGAATTTGTTGACTTAATTCAACTCAACCGTGGATAACATTGCTAAGATAAATAACTAATAATATAATTTATTATCAATACATAATGAATGAATGGCATCAAACTCAAGATGGTTTAAGATAGAAACAAACTTCAAATTTATCTACCGTTCCTTGTGACTCGGACCAATTAACAAATGCTTCTTCACACCTTGGGCGTTGATGACTTGGCGAAAAAAAATCCAAAATTGCAGCCTGCGCCGACAGCATGTTCCTTTGGAGGCACTATCAATAAACAACCAACAAAATATAGTGCCACCAAAGGAACATGCGTCGGCACAGGCTGCAATTTTGGATTTTTATTTTTTCTCCGTAGACGGTGCCCTGGCCTGAGCTTTATAGTTGATGGGCTGAAACTTGGCATGTAGGTGCGTATGGACCGTCTAATTTGCACCTGGGGTTACGATTTTTTATTAACAAATTTTTGACACATCTTTAACACCTTTCAAAATTTGTCTGGTCCATAGCTAGAAAAATGTTTTACTAAACCCCCAAATTTTATTTCACATTTGGATCCACCATAAAATTCTGCGTCTGATGGGAGAAGAAAATTTGTTAAAATTGGTTTAATTTCTGCCATAAATGGGGGTTGAAATTCATTTGTTTACTCAACACTTCAATTTCAATAAAACTGTGAAATCTAATTCCATTGTTTCAACTTGTAATAATTATATTGATTTAACTTGTTAAAGCTTTCACTATTGTTTCAACTTGCGATAATTAAATTGATTCAACTTATAAATTCCAGCTGGCTTCTATTTAATTCTAGTATTACTATACAATGGATTAAATAAAATAATATAATATAAGGAATTTGTTGACTAAACTCAAATCACCGTGGATAACATTGCTAAAATAACTAACTAATAATATAATTCATTATCAATACATAATGAATGAATGGCATTGAACTCTAGATGGTTTATGATAGAAACAAACTTCAAATTTATCTACCGTTCCTTGTGACTCGGACCAAATAACAAATGCTTCTTCACACCTTGGGCGTTGATGACTTGGCAAAAAAAATCCAAAATTGCAGCCTGCGCCGACAGCATGTTCCTTTGGAGGCACTATCAATAAACAACACAAAAATAGAGTGCCACCTAAGGAACATGCGTCGGCACAGGGTGCAATTTTGGATTTTTTTTGCCAAGTCATCAACGCCCAAGGTGTGAAGAAGCATTTGTTATTTGTTTTTGTTTTTTTTTCTCCGTAGACGGTACCCTGGCCAGAGCTCTATAGTTGATGGGCTGAAACTTGGCATGTAGGTGCGGTGGGACCGTCTAATTTGCACCTGGGGTTACGATTTTTTATTAAGAAATTTTTGACACATCTTTAACACCTTTCAGATTTTGTCTGGTCCATAACTCAAAATATGTTTTACTAAACCCGAAAATTTTATTTCATAATTGGATTCCCCATAAAATTCTGCGTCTGATGGGAGAAGAAAACTTTCAATAAAGAGTTTTATTTCTGCCATAAATGGGGGTTGAAATTTCTTTGTTTACTCACACTTCAGTTTCAGTATAACTGTTAAATCTAATTCCATTGTTTCAACTTGTAATAATTATATTGATTTAACTTGTTAAATCTTACTCTATTGATTCAACTTGCGATAATTAAATTGATTTAACTTATAAATTCCAGCTGGTTTCTATTTAATTTACCATACAATGGATTAAATAAAATAATATAATATAAGGAATTTGTTGACTTAATTCAACTCAACCGTGGATAACAATGCTAATATAAATAACTAATAATATAATTTATTATCAATACATAATGAATGAATGGCATCAAACTCAAGATGGTTTAAGATAGAAACAAACTTCAAATTTATCTACCGTTCCTTGTGACTCGGACCAATTAACAAATGCTTCTTCACACCTTGGGCGTTGATGACTTGGCGAAAAAAAATCCAAAATTGCAGCCTGCGCCGACAGCATGTTCCTTTGGAGGCACTATCAATAAACAACCAACAAAATATAGTGCCACCAAAGGAACATGCGTCGGCACAGGGTGCAATTTTGGATTTTTTATTATTATTTTTTTTTCTCCGTAGCAGGTGCCCTGGCCACACCAATATACATAGAGGGCTGAAACTTGGCATGAAGGTTCGGAGTCGACGTCTAATTTGCACCTGGGGTTCCGATTTTGTATTAACATATTTTGGACACATCTTTAACACCTTTCAAAATTTGTCTGGTCCATAACTCAAAATATGTTTTAATAAACCCCAAAATTTTATTTCATATTTAGATTCATCTTAAAATTCTGCGTCTGATGGGAGAAGAAAATTTGTTAAAATTGGTTTAATTTCTGCCATAAATGGGGCCTGAAATTTCTTTGTTTACTCAACACTTCAATTTCAATAAAACTGTTAAATCTAATTCTATTGTTTCAACTTGTAATAATTATATTGATTTAACTTGTTAAATCTTACTCTATTGTTTCAACTTGCGATAAATATATTGATTCAACTTATAAATTCCAGCTGGCTTCTATTTAATTGTAGTATTACTATACAATGGATTAAATTTAATAATATAATATAAGGAATTTGTTGACTTAATTCAACTCAACCGTGGATAACATTGCTAAAATAAATTACTAATAATATAATTTATTATCAATACATAATGGATTAATGGCATTAAACTCTAGATGGTTTATGATAGAAACAAACTTCAAATTCAACAATCGTTCCTTGTGACTCCGACCAAATAACAAATGGTTCTTGACACCTTGGGCGTTGATGACTTGGCGAAAAAAATCCAAAATTGCAGCTTGTGCCGACAGCATGTTCCTTTGGAGGCACTATCAATAAACAACCAACAAAATATAGTGCCACCAAAGGAGCATGCGTCGGCACAGGCTGCAATTTTGGATTTTTTTTATTTTTTCTCCGTAGACGGTGCCCTGGCCACACCTTTATACATAGAGAGCTGAAACTTGGCATGTAGGTGCGATGGGACCGTCTAATTTGCACCTGGGGTTACGATTTTTTATTAACAAATTTTTGACACATCTTTAACACCTTACAAATTTTGTCTGGTCCATAACTAAAAAATTGTTTTACTAAACCCGCAAATTTTATTTCACATTTGGATTCGCCATAAAATTCTGCGTCTGATGGGGAAAAAAAAATTTCAATAAAGGGGTCAATTTCTGCCATAAATGGGGGTTGAAATTTCTTTGTTTACTCACACTTCAATTTCAGTAAAACTGTGAAATCTAATTCCATTATTTCAACTTCTAATAATTATATTGATTTAACTTATAAATTCCAGCTGGCTTATATTTAATTCTAGTTTTACTATACAATGGATTAAATAAAATAATATATTATAAGGAATTTGTTGATTTAATTCAACTCAACCGTGGATAACATTGCTAAAAAAATTAACTAATAATATAATTTATTATCAATACATAATGAATGAATGGCATTAAACTCAAGATGGTTTATGATAGAAACAAACTTCAAATTTATCTAAAGTTCCTTGTGGCTCGGATCAATTAACAAATGGATCATGACACCTTGAGGCGTTGATGACTTGGCGAAATAAAAATCCAAAATTGCAGATGTGCTGACAGCATGTTCTTTTGGAGGCACTATCAATAACCCACCAACAAAATATAGTGCCACCAAAGGAACATGCGTCGGCACAGCTGCAATTTTGGATTTTTTTTATTTTATTTTTTCTCCGTAGACGGTGCCCTGGCCAGAGCTTTATAGTTGATGGGCTGAAACTTGGCATGTAGTTGCGGAGGGACCGTCTAATTTGCACCTGGGGTCGCGATTTTTGATTAAGAAATTTTTGACACATCTTTAACACCTTTCAAATATTGTCTGGTCCATAACTCAAAATATGTTTTACTAAACCCCCAAATTTTATTTCATATTTGGATTCGCCATAAAATTCTGCGTCTGATGGGAGAATAAATTTTCCAATAAAGGGGTCAATTTCTGCCATAAATGGGGGTTGAAATTTCTTTGTTTACTCACACTTCAATTTCAGTAAAAGTGTTAAATCTAATTCCATTGTTTCAACTTGTAATAATTATATTGATTTAACTTGTTAAATCCTACTCTAGTGATTCAACTTGCTATAATTATATTGATTTAACTTCTGAATTCAAGCTGGCTTCTATTTTGCAATTGAAAATTAAGATTATATATTTCATAACAACGACATATTATGTGATTATATTTACTTCTGCGAGAATATAATTGCACTGTTAATATACTGACGTAATTAATTATAAATAATTCAGTTTGTATTTAACTTATATAGAAGCTTCCAATTTGTATATTAGAGGTTATCGAGTGTGCGGAATTGAAATTTGATAGATAAATTAATTAATTAATTATTTATGACAAAATAATTGAACTTAATAATTGTATGTTGACATTGAAATTGGTGTCATATTATAAATAATATTAATAATTATTTATACTAATTAATTAAATATCATAAATCTCAGATATCATAGAAGATAGAAACAAACTTTCAATATATCAATTGGTCCTTATGACACGTGCCACCTATACAAGTGGGTCTTGACACCTTGAGGTGATGATGACATCGTTAAAAAAATGTGTTTTTACAATTTTGTTAATTCGATATTTAAAATGGGTTAGTTAATGTTGGTTGATGACCCAACACCCACTTAAAAAATGCTGAGTCATTACAGATTATATTCTACTGAAACTTGAATATCTCTTTAATGAAGTGAGCTGAATGGAAACTTCCACCACTCTAAAGGGTCGTTGCCTTCTGAAACACCTTTCTGAAATAATTTAACACCTTCATAGTGATGATGACATGGCGAAAAAAAAAATCCAAAATTGCAGCCTGTGCCGACAGCATGTTCCTTTGGAGGCACTATCAATAAACCAACAACAAAATATAGTGCCACCAAAGGATCATGCGTCGGCACAGGCTGCAATTTTGGATTTTTTTTTTTTCTTTCTCCGTAGACGGTGCCCTGGCCTGAGCTTTATAGTTGATGGGCTGAAACTTGGCATGTAGGTGCGATGGGACCGTCTAATTTGCACCTGGGGTTACGATTTTTGATTAACGAATTTTTGACACATCTTTAACACCTTTCAAAATTTGTCTGGTCCATAACTCAAAATATGTTTTACTAAACCCCCAAATTTTATTTCACATTTGGATTCACCATAAAATTCTGCGTCTGATGGGAGAAGAATATTTTCAAAAATATGTTTAATTTCTGCCATAAATGGGGTTTGAAATTTCTTTGTTTACTCACACTTCAATTTCAGTAAAAGTGTTAAATCTAATTCTATTGTTTCAACTTGTAATAATTATATTGATTTAACTTGTTAAATCCTACTCTAGTGATTCAACTTGCTATAATTATATTGATTTAACTTATAAATTCCAGCTGGCTTCTATTTAATGAATTAAATCAAATTAAATTAAATAAGGAATTTGTTGACTTAATTCAACTCAACCGTGGATAACATTGCTTAAATATATAACTAGTAATATACTTTATTATCAATACATAATGGATTAATGGCATTAAACTCAAGATGGTTTAAGATAGAAACAAACTTCAAATTTATCTACCGTTCCTTGTGACTCGGAACAAATAATAAATGCTTCTTGACACCTTGGGCGTTGATGACTTGGCGAAAAAAAATCCAAAATCGCAGCCTGCGCCGACAGCATGTTCCTTTGGAGGCACTATCAATAAACAACACAAAAATATAGTGCCACCAAAGGAACATGCGTCGGCACAGGCTGCGATTTTGGATTTTTTTTCAATCAATTTTGATTGTATTAGCCAATTACTTTTGGGGGCCTCCTCCTTTTCCCCACACAGCCGCCCTATCCTCTCCATTCAAACCGCATATCTATATCCATTCAATCGGCCGCAATTTTTAAGTTAATTAGCCTTCGTTCGTATGTGTTGTAACGACATAACAGAATGAGCATCGCATTGATGCGCCCTGATAATGCGGTTCCCAGTGTACAAAAAAAACTCTCAAAGGAAAATAGGTTAAGTTACAGTAAATTACTCAAACTTGAAATGAAACATTATTACAGTGAACTCCAAGTCGGCTCTAAATCGGCTTATCACAAAGTTCAATGGTCCGGACATCTTATATTTGACTATACTATAGTCAAATAAATTGATATATGTAATCTCTTTATAACGAAGATATTTCTTACCCCATAAATTTCTGAGTAATTAATTTTAATCAGCTTATAACAAATTTGGTGTATACAAATATGAAATCGATGTCCGCAATTCGTTATAACGGGAGTTCACTGTACTTAATAATATACGACGTAACAACGTTACATCGTGTATGGTGGACTTACTAAATAGAAACTAATTAATTACTTAGTATAAAGTATATTAGTAGATAATTAAAAATGTTAACTCACTTGATTCCACAGATAATTTACCTACATACTAGTCGTCAGTCTTTTGCATCGTAGATCGTAGATAACAGCTCGTCTTTCGCCACTGGGGATATGCCGTTGCAGGTCACGTTTCCATATTCTGGGCTCACCATGATTGGGATTGCGTTGCCTGAATAACCTCGAGCAGAGGTCCCCACAAAGTTCGATGTACCTTGCCTTTGAGCGCTTTCGATAGAGTGTTGTGAGCTGTTATTCAATCGTTTGGACATCATCTGAAATAGTTCCATAAGTCTTGTAATTCGTGATCAGCATTGATACGACAGGTTGATAGTGGTCGAAGTAGTTTTGGATATAAAGGATGGCTGTAGGGTTATCTGTGGCTCTGTGTAAACTCCAACGCACCTCGCGAATTACTGATTCTTTCGTTGTGTAGCAGTTATTGGCAATGTAGACATCGGCATCAAGAATAGCAGAAGCAGCATAAATTTCCACATCTGTTCCCCAAATGGATTCACGATTCATAAGTCTTTGTGTGCTAAGGTATTCACACGGTGTCGTTCGTTTGGTTTTAAAATACCATCCTAGTTTCCTTGTTCCTTCACTGGCGATAAAGCGAGAGATGATGGAACGAAGATGTAGGTGGCTGTTTTCACTCCCAGTAATTAATTTGCATATGCATCGAAATAGACAATTACCATCTCCTTCGATATGTTCCGCTTCGCAAGGTTCAAAATCGCTAAGTAACTTCCCAACGCTATTAAATGGTTGTCTACAAACTGATTCAAATGATATCCCCAACATATCGCATTTACTTCGCTGCCAATTTTCATCTATCACTGTGATCCTTGGGTCCATCGGTATGTGGTAGGGATTACGAAGCGGAACTGCGGCGTGAAATGATTCCCATAGCATTGTGTTTAGATACTGCATTCCCTAAAATATTAATTTGTTTACAATTTAGTAAATATAAGAATTATTTTAATGTCACAACTTGCTTCGATATACTAAACAAACATACTGTACCAATTTAAATTGAATTGAGTTGTATGAGTGTATTGTTAGATTATTTTAACTTACCACGAAATACAGTACTTTGTGTGTGTATCTAGCACGTTGGGTATCTGTATAGCTGGGGTAGAGATCTGTTGTCCATCCGAGTATAATCTCCATAATATCTCTCTTCTACAATAAATGGGTAAAATGATAATTTGTAGTTATCGTATGAATCATTGTTAATTAACTTACAACTTCCTCTTCTTTTCCACCATCCAAATACTCGAATAACATCGTGTTGGGAGTGTAGCTGTGCGCTTTGTATAACAAGTGGTCCAGCTCTTCATGCAGAGGAGTCATGAAGGTCTGCCCACGTATATTCTGCTTTAGGATTTCCTACAAATGACAACATTGTAAGAAAAATATCACGGAATGTTACAAATAATCTGGATTGACGTCAAGTGAAGGTGTAAAGCGAAAATTACAATGAGTGTCAATAAAGATTACACTCAATGAATTATACTATAGATGTGAAAACGGGAAGCTTACTTTTAAGTTATTAAGGTGTTGAAATATAGATTCCGTAGAAAATCCGAAGAGATTCTGGTACATCTAAAAAAGGAATATTTTACTATTAACACTATTTTATCTTTTAAATAACAACTCAATCACAATGAATTTACATGTGAGGTGTTGATTCCGATGCTAGTATCGAGGCTTACTTTCTTCTTAGTATTCTTGGGACTTGAGGATCTTTCGAAATAAGGTCTTGTGATATGGATTGGAATCTTTTTGTCCTTCTTTGTTCCTAATTCTGTTTGAGAAATTATAACATGGCTTTCTGTTGCTTTCGACACCGTGTAAGGCCCGAGATGTTTCGTTTGCTTCTTTGTTTTAGGCATGTGTTTTAGTTTGGGCATGTTGGTATAGATGATCTTATCATCCTTCTTTAGAGGTGTACTAATTACAGAGAGAATAAGTATGAAAATAATTATAACCGAAGGAAGGAATCGAACATTAGTAACAAGATAGGCTGTGTGTTATGTATGAATTAAATATCGTCATCAGTTCAACTAACCGACTAGTGTTAACTTTCTTATCATATTGTATCTTCTGCTTGAGTTGTTCAAAACTGATGCAGTCCATAGCTGATTGGATTACAGGTCAAAACGGCTACAAACCAAAACGGCTACAACCAAAACGGCTACAAACCAAAACGGCTACAACCAAAACGGCTACAAAACCAAATATTGCCAATCGTTATAAAGAAAGTGTTGGTCGTTCGTTTGGGAAAAGTGATTTAGCAATTAGGAATTATGCAGATATATGTTGGATTATTTAATAAATAAGTAAAGGACAATGATAAATAATTAGTAAACTACAGCTAACAAAATAAAGAGATGTTTTATTTAGACGTACTAAATTTGCGGTCCATTTAGCCTGGAGCAAGCCCGCAACATATGGTTCACTGAAATTGTGCCATCAATATATTGTTCCCATAGTGCAAAAATTGCAGTCTGAATTTTCCTATAAGTTATTCTTTGATATCGTATTGTTCTGTGATACTAAATGTAATTGAAGTGAAACTAATTTAGCTTCTTGATGTAACAGTTTGATGAGTAGATACAGTTGAACTTGTCCTCGTCGTGCCCTAGTGTTGATTCTCATATGCCAACCTTCTACGTCGTTATTTGTACGGACGGATTGGTTAAAAACAGACCAGTCTCTTGGCTGCCATTGTCCAGTGATCCACGTATTCCCTATGTAAGTTGTCAATTCCTCTTCAACACTATTGCTAGATACTTCTTGGATTTTTCTGAATGCCGTTTCTATGTGTTCAGCTGGCAAAAAAGGTAGAGCCATTAACTTTCTACAAAAGTCATGCGTTGAACTATTGTTGATATACTGTTGCTGTAATCCCAAAAGTTGAATTTTCCTCCAGACTGCCTGGGTCCAATGAAATGAGCATCCTTTAAGGATTACATTTGGGTAAACCTTTGCAATGGCTTTCCATAAACCCGATTCAAAGTCAACTATTGCACGTCTGACAGCTGGCACTGCGGGAAGGGCTTTTAATACCTCAATTAGTACTCGTCTGTAGTCCCTTTTACGTTTCCCTGACATTAGAACAAATGTTAATGGTAATTGCTTTACAGTGCTTTCAGATTTCACGAATGCGTGAATTGAAAATAATTGGACAAACGGCTCTTTAACGATTTTGAAGGTTCCATCTAAATACCATGTTTTTGCTCGGCATAAAATGTTTAGCATTTGGTCAGTGGCAAATACTAGATGTCGTCGTCCATCAACTTTGATGTCTGCACGCAAAAAGTTATCAGGTGTATAGGCCATATCTAATTCAAAGTCCAAATCAGTGGGATCTTGTGGTCGAAGATTTTCTCTAGCGCGGTTAGCAGCTCGTGCCAGATTGGTGATGCTGGGAAGGCCTGGATTTATATTCTCTATGCGAGATATCATAGCATTTTCAACTATCTCAGCTGCAGGTACAAATATTTCACTTTTGGCTCTCTTTAAGATATGAACCTTTAGTTCTGGCTTAAAATTTACTTCAGGATTTGCTGAATGATTGTGACCGTTGACACCACGAGTAAACATATTGCCGCGCTGAGTAACCGTTGCTAAACATGTCACAGACGTATTTCGTACGCTACAACGCCAGTAAGTAGCAATATTTCTTTTAAGTCTTATGATGTAAGAATACCCAACATTTTCTATTAGCATATCTTTACCCTTCTGTGATGAATTAGAAACAATTCGAAATCTAGGGTAGTTATTTGTTATGGTGGCTCCAGTGTCAAGAATAGATCCATCGAGTGATGATTCTTGTAGATCTTCTGGAATTAGGAAAGTTGGAATGTTATTTGTATTTTCTGTTGGTATATTGGTAGTGTTACTTTCTTCTATATCATTGTAAGCAATATTAGTGAATGAAGGTAGAGGAGAATGCGTAATACTTTGGTTTGTATCTCCGACATAAAAGCTATCTTCATCTACTGTTGCATTATTATTTTGACTAGAAAGAGTTGATTGTCGCGTGCTTTCGTGAAGTGGTAGTTGTTCAGAGTGCAAAGCAAAGTTCAAACAAGTTGCGCACTCCCACTGTATTTCCTCTTCTCCCCTTACCACTTTCCGATAAATTTCACGCGTGATACCAGTATTACATATGCGATGCTGCCAAAATGAACAATTTTCGCACTGAATTGCTTCCTGCCTGGGTCTCACAGTTTGACCACATGCCAAACTGGGATCAACTACACCTACATATGACATATTATCTGACATAAGAATTTAAATGATGAATAATTTGTTAGAATTTAAATGATGAATAATTTGTTATGAATAATGAATAATTTGTTAGAATTGAATATTTATAGGATAGTTGTCAAATTTTAGAAAACCTATAGATTCAAGCCATCAATTGATAAATTGACACCTCTTGTTTTGCTAAATCACTTTATTCAAACGAAAGACGACACTTTCTTAAGTGTTAATTAATAACGGTATTTTCTTCAATTAATTTCAAAGCGCAATTCATTTAAAAAAATCGACAATATTTGGTTTTCTAGCCGTTTCAGTTTGTAGCCGTTTTGGTTTGTAGCCGTTTTGGTTTGTAGCCGTTTTGGTTTGTAGCCGTTTTGGTTGTAGCCGTTTTGGTTGTAGCCGTTTTGGTTTGTAGCCGTTTTGACCTGCGCCCGCTGATTGCTGTGTAGAAGTTCGAGATTCATCGATGTTGCTAACTGCTTCGAGGGGATTATCAGGAGGTGGGCAAAATATGTCGTTTATTCCTTCGGTATCATCTAGTGGATCTGTGAGTTCTGAGAAAATCGATTCTTCCAAATCAAAGTCTTCCTCATCGTTGGTATGCAGGTCGTTAATAGTGGACAAGAGATCTTGATGCCGGGACTCTCTTCCCCACATAACCTTGAATGGAGTTTGTCGGAGGGATCTTTTCATACATGAGTTCATTGCAAGCACAGCCTGTTTCAGCAGTTTGGACCAATGATCCCCTATCTGACTCTCCATTTTAATCAGTTTTCTATATGGATAATTCGTAAATGGGTCTTAAAATTATATTACAAAATACTAACTGTTTCAGAATCTTGTTGTGCGCTTCGACTAAGCCGTTAGCCATCGGGTGGTAAGCACGAGTGCTACGATTGTCGATACCCAATTTCTGGTTGAATTCCTTAAATATTTGTTAAATACAATAAATAAAAATACAATAAATAAATACAAATAATAATACATACTATAATGTTAGTGTGTAAAATTAGATAATTATGATAATTATATAAGTTATTTAATTTTAATTAATTAATTAACACTAATCTAACAAACAGTATTACATTATACTACTCACATTGCTTGTGAACTCTTTGCCCTGGTCGTGCTGGATAATATCAGGTAATCCCATATCGAGGTAGATGTCCTTCAGATTCTGAATAACTTCTTGTGAAGTCTTAGTCTTGAGAGGGCGTACTGCAACATATTTGCTCAGGTAGCAGACAGTGACTAGAATGTGTTTATAGCCGTCTTCACTCTCAGGGAGGTCGCATATAAGGTCCATTCCTATATGTCTCGACGTTTTAGAAGGAGGTGGTATTGGTTGGAGTTTCTTTTGCGGTTGAGGTGGCAAGGCCGCTGTCATCTGACATATATGGCAAGTCTTTACCTTTATAAATTATAATATAAGAAAGCCATTACTATTGTATGATTTAATATGTACTACGTACTATGTTACAAAGCTAAGTGAATAGTTTCTAATCATTATGAATTGGGATTATTTCCACTGAGATACAGCCACATATGCTTATGTGCCACTTGTCCCACAAGTAGCACGTGACATAGACACAGATGCCACTTCATGGATAATTATTGGATAAACATGACTTAATTAAAATCATAATGTTATGATATTTATAATTATATTACAAGATTAAGTCATTTGAGAGTAGTTTAATCCAGCAGAATTTATTACGCAAACGAGAAGTATATTGTAATTCAGCAATAAAAATTGAGTTCTTCAAATAGTTTTCGTGGGTTAGTATACATTTAGTTAGAATGCATCATAACATTTAAAATGATTCAAAATTAAATAGCCCATTTGAATGATAAAAATAATAATGGTTCAAATGAAACGAGATAGGTAGGAAATTTTTGAACAAATACAGAAGTGGTCCGAACAAAAGATGGACTATCCTTTATAATAATGTCACTGTAAATGGCAAGTGGTCCGGCCATGACCGAACCACGTGGTACCTAGGAAAGTATGCCGAATAATTAAACTCACATATTCTTTAACGTCTTGGGAAACGCCTGCCCATGTGTATCTTTGCTGAACTGAATGTAGGGTCGTGTTTATTCCGGGATGACCGACTTCGTCATGGAACTTCTCATAGATGCTGTCCAACTCAGACAGCAATGGAACTGCCAAATCTGTCTCTGTGCCTTCCAGTTTTACTCTCTAAAGGGAGAATTCAATTAAACAATGGCATATGTAAAAATGGTCTAGGGAAATAAGAAGTAAATATTACCTTGAAAAGTCTGTTGGTATCTCCAATAAAATAGGAAGACAATCTTCTTTTGTAGTTCCATTTTGTCTGACGTGAAGCTTGAGATGCTTCAGGATATTTTTCTTCGCGAATAAAGTGAATGATTTCGTCATATTCATTTGGATTCATTTCAAAATAATAAAGGATTTGATTGTTTGTTTGTTGTAATGAATAAGACAATTAATGTAGATATTAAGTTTCTTATATAGTTAATTAATTTGATAATAGTATAGGGTTTATGTATATTATGATGTCAAAATCATAGTATATTCTTAAATTCATAATAAAAAGTAAAATAAGCCAAAAATAGCTTTTATAGTAGTGTCTCAAAATATCACTGTATAAATTCTAATAGCACATCCATGGTTTGCTAATACAATGTCTCAAAATCTCACGCGTCTCATTCTTGAATTAAATTCATAATAAAAAGTAAAAATAAGCCAAAAATTACTTTTATAGTGTCTCAAAATATCACTGTATAATTTCTCATAGCACATCCATGGTTTGCTAATACAATGTCTCAGAATCTCACGCGTCTCAAAATATCATGCAACAGACCAATTGATAAATTGAAAGTTTGTTTCTATCTGCTATAATTTCTGAGATTAATGAAATTTAGATAATTAGTATAAATATTTAATTAATCTATTAATAATTTAACACCAATATTATGTACATAAAAATAAATTAAGTTCAATTATTTGCAATAATTATTAATCTAAATTGAATTTCATTATATTATTTAAATTCAGCGCACTCGATAACCCCAATAATCTAATTGGAATTTGGAACCGTCTCTATAAGTTAAACACAGAGCGAATTAATAAGAATTAAATATGTCATGTATTCATTGTGCAAAAATATTCTTGCAGAAGGAAATATAATCACATAAACTGTCGTTGTTATGAAATATATAATCTTAGTTTTCAATTGGAAAATAGAAGCCTACTCGATCTCACAAGTTGAATCAATATAATAATCACAAGTTGAAACAATAGAATTAGATATAACACTTTCAATTGAACTGAAGTGTTAGTAAACAAAGGAAATTTGCAACTCTATTGTGGCACTAATGAAACCCAATTTAGAAATTCGTGCACTGTGAAAAGGTGTAGAATTTAATTCTCTATCGAATGCATATAAATTTAATTTTCGGGTACTATTTATTGTTCCTGTTTCAATATTAAACAGGTGCAAAAATGTGTCCAAATAAATGTAATAAAATATCGTGACCCCAGGTGCACATCTGTAACCCATGAGACACATATCCTGAAATTTTGGGTTCTTAGTTAACTTTACTCTGTTCAGTGGATGAGCTACGGAAGAATAATAATAATAATAATAAATTGCAGCCTGTGCCGACGCATGTTCCTTTAGTGGCACTATATTTTGTTGGTTGTTTATTGATAGTGCCTCCAAAGGAACATGCTGTCGGCGCAGGCTGCAATTTTGGATTTCTTTCGCCAAGTCATCAACGCCCAAGGTGTGAAGAAGCATTTGTTATTTGGTCCGAGTCACAAGGAACGGTAGATATATTTGAAGTTTGTTTCTATCATAAACCATCTAGAGCAGTGGTTCTTAACCTTTTCTCTGCCATTTCCCACTTTGGAGTACCTAGTTACTCTATTCCCCACCTAAATATGAACTTAATTTAAGAAGTAAATGGTGCTCATATACTTTATGGGTACACTTAATAATATCCCTTTTAATATTATTGTTATTAGTCCAGTGTAATGGCGGCGCCAGCCAACCGCCACTGTCGGGGCACAATTGCGTCACAGGTGGGGCAAAGGCTGTTAAACTGGGGCACACTCACATCAATGATGTGGGGCACAGGCCCCACCTGGCCCCACCTCGCGCCGCCTCTGGTCCAGTGACACTTATAAATACATAACTATATATCAGGGTTGTAAATCAAGCCAAATATTTCAAATATTTGATTTAATTTGAATTGATTCACGCGAATATTGAGTGGTAAAACATTTGATATAAGAAAAGATAAATTTTTATTTACAGCCCTGCTTTATGTTCATTTAGTTTTTTTTTTCCCACAAGGGAAACTAAGGCTTTGGAAATTCTCCTGCCAAAGATTTCTGTAGTCCTGCCAAACTAGACCATATTATAATATATAACATAGTTACAGCAAATGAAACTAGTCCGACCATAGCCGGACCAGCAGAACAGAGTGTTATGCCTATGCCAAGGATATTTCTTGAAAAGGGCAATATAAATTTTCAAAGCAAATCAAGGCGATATTTGAATTTGATTCTATATGGATTTGAGCATCCCAGGTAACTCCGTTCGCACGGAGTTCCCAGAGGTGCTCAAATCCGTATAGAATCATATTAATTCGTGATTTCCACACTAAATTTTGATTGAGCATTTTGTTTTTTAATATTTGATAAGTCAAGGGAATCTCAAACTAATTCCCGTGTCAATGTTTATAATGAACAACGGCCGAGCGTAGCGAGCGTGCGATTTTTTTTGGGCGCTCGAACCCTCTAGAAGTCCAGATTTTGTCTGGACAACACTGCAGGTATGGTCTGGAAGCAGTGAATATCTGTTTAATATACGTACGAGTTCAACACAGAAATCTGAAAATAAGTACAAGTATAATTTAATACAATAAATTGAACAGGTTGAATTCCAAGAAAATATTCCAAACTACTGTTAATGATTTGTAAACTTTTAGCCTGAAGCTCCATTCCCCACCTGAGGATCCTCAATTCCCCACTAGTGGGTAATTCCCCACCGGTTAAGTACCACTGATCTAGAGTTTAATGCCATTCATTCATTATGTATTGATAATACATTATATTATTAGTTAGTTATTTTAGCAATGTTATCCACGGTGAGTGAGTTAAGTCAACAAATTCCTTATATTATATTATTTTATTTAATCCATTGTATAGTAAATTAAATAGAAGCCAGCTGGAATTTATAATTGAAATCAATATAATTATTGAAGTTGAATCAATAGAGTAGGATTTAACAAGTTAAATCAATATAATTATTACAAGTTGAAACAATGGAATTAAATTTCACAGTTTTAATGAAACAGAAGTGTGAGTAAACAAAGAAATTTCAACCCCCATTTATGGCAGAAATTAAACCCTTTTTTGAAGATTTTCTTCTCCCATCAGACGCAGAATTTTAAGAAGAATCTAAATATGAAATAAAATTTTGGGATTTAGTAAAACATATTTTGAGTTATAGACCAGACAAATCTTGAAAGGTGTTAAAGATGTGTCCAAAATATGTTAATACAAAATCGTAACCCCAGGTGCAAATTATACGTCGACTCCGAACCTACATGCCAAGTGTCAGCCATCTATGTATACAGGTGTGGCCAGGGCACCTGCTACGGAGGAAAGAAATCCAAAATTGCAGCCTGTGCCGACGCATATTCCTTTTGATGGCACTATATTTTGATTGTGGTTTATTGAAAGTGCCTCCAAAGGAACATGCTGTCGGCACAGGCTGCAATTTTGGATTTTTTTCGCCAAGTCACCAACGCCTCGGGGTATCAAGAACCATTTGTTAATTGGTCCGAGTCACAAGGAAATGTAGATAAATTTGAAGTTTGTTTCTATCATAAACCATCTAGAGTTTAATGCCATTCATTCATTATGTATTGATAATAAATTATATTATTAGTCATTTATTTTAGCAATGTTATCCACGGAGGGTGAGTTAAGTCAACAAATTCCTTATATTATATTATTATATTTAATCCATTGTATAGTAATACTATAATTAAATAGAAGCCAGCTGGAATTTATAAGTTAAATCAATATAATTATCGCGAGTTGAATCAATAGAGTAAGATTTAACAAGTTAAATCAATAAAATTATTACAAGTTGAAACAATAGAATTAGATTTAACAGTTTACTGAATCTGAAGTGTGAGGAAACACAGGAGATTGGCACCCCAATTATGGCACAAACCTAGGCTAAGTTGAACATTTGCGAATTGCCAAAAGGTGTAGAATTTAATTCTCTATCCGTATATGTAAAATTTATCAAGCTAACTATTAATTATTTAATGCTATAGCCATAATTAGTTTAAATAGGTGTTAAAATTATTTGATCAAAAATCGTAACCCCAGGTGCAAATTAGACGGTCACTCCGCAACTACATGCCAAATTTCAGCCCTTAATGTATACAAGTGTGGCCAGGGCACCTGCTACGGAGAAATAATAATAAAAAATCCAAAATTGCAGCCTGTGCCGACGCATGTTCCTTTGGTGGCACTATATTTTGATGGTAGTTTATTGATAGTGCCTCGAAAGGAACATGCTGTCGGCACAAGCTGCAATTTTGGATATTTTTTTTCTCCAAGTCATCATCACTATAAAGGTGTTAAATTCTTTCAGAAAGGTGTTTCAGAATGCTACTACCCTTAGAGTGGTGGAAGTTTCCATTTAGTTCACTTCATTTAGAGATATTCAAGTTTGAGTAGAATATAATAGCTAATGACTCAGCATATTTTATGTGAGTGTTGGGTCATCACCCAACATCAACTAACCTATTTTAAATATCAAATTAGCAAAATTGTAAAAACACATTTTTTTAACGATGTCATCATCACCTCAAGGTGTCAAGACCCACTTGTATAGGTGGCACGTGCCATAAGGACCAATTGATAAATTGAAAGTTTGTTTCTATCTTCTATGATCTCTGAGATTTATGATATTTAATTAATTAGTATAAATAATTATTAATAATATTTATAATTTAACACCAATTTCAATGTCAACTTATATTTATAAAGTTTGATTATTTTGTCATAAATAATAAATTAATTTATTGGCTATCAAATTTCAATTCCGCACACTCGATAACGCCTAATAAACAAATTGGGAGCATCTATATAAGTCATATACTGACTTAATTAATTATAATTAATTACGTCAGTATATTTACAGTGCAAGAGTATTCTTGCAGAAGTAAATATAATCACATAATCTGTCGTTGTTATTGAAATCTATAATCTTAGTTTTCAATTGGAAAATAGAAGCCTACTCGATCTCACAAGTTGAATCAATATAATAATCACAAGTTGAAACAATAGAATTAGATTTAACACTTTGAACTGAACTGAAGTGTTAGTAAACAAAGGAAATTTCCAACTCAATTGTGGAACAAACGAAGCCCAATTTAAAAATTCGTGCACTGTGAAAAGGTGTAGAATTTAATTCTCTATCGAATGCATATAAATTAAATATTCGCGGATATTTATTGTTCTTTTCTAATATTAAACAGGTGCAAAAATGTGGCCAAATAAATGTGATAAAAAAACGTGACCCCAGGAGCACATCTGTAACCCATGAGACACATATCCTGAAAATTTGGGCTCTTAGTTAATAAAACTCTGTTCTGTGGAGAGGATAGGATACGGAAGGAAAATAATAATAACCAAGGCACTAAGTCGGCACAGTAATAATTACCAACAAAAGCACTAAGACCAATACTGGGACACTATACTATAGTATAGTCGGCACAGTAATAATAATAATAATAAAGGCAGTGATTCCAATACTGGGCCACTATACTATAGTATAGTCGGCACAGTAATAATAAAAAATCCAAAATTGCAGCTGTGCCGACGCATGTTCCTTTGGTGGCACTATATTTTGGTGGTGGTTTATTGATAGTGCCTCCAATGGAACATGCTGTCGGCACAGGCTGCAATTTTGGATTTTTTTTCGCCATGTCATCATCACTATGAAGGTGTTAAACTATTTCAGAAAAGTGATTCAAAAGGCAACGACCCTTAGTGAGTTGGAAGTTTCGTTTTAGCTCACTTCATTTGAGAGATATTCAAGTTTCAGTAGAATATAATATGTGCTGAGTCAGCATTTTTAGGTGCCGTTTGGGTATTCACCCAACTCCTACCAACCCATGCGAATTATTTAATTCGCAAAATTGTAAAAATACATTTTTTTGACGATGTCATAATCACCTCAAGGTGTCAAGACCCACTTGTATAGGTGGTACCTGGCATAAGGACCAATTGATAAATTGAAAGTTTGTTTCTATCTTGTATCATCTCTGAGATTAATGAAATTTAGCTAATTAGTATAAATATTTAATTAATTTATTAATTATTTAACACCATTATTATATACAGCAAAATAAATTAAGTTCAATTATTTGCAATTATTATTAATTTAAATTGAATTTCACTATAATATTTGAATTCCACGCACTCGATAACCCCAATAATCTATTTGGAACCATCTCTATACGGTAAACACAGAGCGAATTAATTAGAATTAAATATGTCAGTACATTAATTGTGCAAGAATAGTCTCGCCGAAATAAATATAATCACTTAATCTGTCGTTGTTGTGGTATGTAAAATCTTAACGGTTCTATCATAAACCATCTTTAGTTTAATGCCATTCATTCATTACTTATTGATAATGAATTAAATTATTAGTTATTTATTTTAGCAATGTTATCCACGGTGATTTGAGTTTAGTCAACAAATTCCTTATATCATTATATTTTATTTAATCCATTGTATAGTAATATTACAATTAAATAGAAGCCAGCTGGAATTTATAAGTTGAATCAATATATTTATCTCAAGTTGAAACAATAGAGTAAGATTTAACAAGTTAAATCAATATAATTATTACAAGTTGAAACAATAGAATTAGATTTAACACTTTTACTGAAATTGAAGTGTGAGTAAACAAAGAAATTTCAAACCCCATTTATGGCAGAAATTAAACATATTTTTGAAAATATTCCTCTCCCATCAGACGCAGAATTTTATGGTGAATCCAAATGTGAAATAAAATTTGGGGGTTTAGTAAAACATATTTTGAGTTATGGACCAGACAAATTTTGAAAGGTGTTAAAGATGTGTCAAAATTTTGTTAACGAAAAATCGTAACCCCAGGTGCAAATTAGACGGTCCCATCGCACCTACATGCCAAGTTTCAGCCCATCAACTATAAAGCTCAGGCCAGGGCACCGTCTACGGATAAAAAGAAAAATCCAAAATTGCAGCCTGTGCCGACGCATGTTCCTTTGGTGGTGGTTTATTGATAGTGCCTCCATAGGAACATGCTGTCGGCGCAGGCTGCAATTTTGGATTTTTTTTCCGCCATGTCATCATCACTATGAAGGTGTTAAATTATTTCAGTAAGGTGTTTCAGAAGGCAACGACCCTTAGAGTCGTGGAAGTTTCCATTTTGCTCACTTCGTTTCAAAGATATTCAAGTTTCAGTAGAATATAATAAGTGATGAGTCTGCATTTTTTATGTGAGTGTTGGGTCATCACCCAACACCAACTAACCCATTTTAAATGTCGAATTAAAAAAATTGTAAAAATACATTTTTTTAACGATGTCATCATCACCTCAAGGTGTCAAGACCCACTTGTATAGGTGGTACCTGGCATAAGGACCAATTGATAAATTGAAAGTTTGTTTCTATCTTGTATCATCTCTGAGATTAATGAAATTTGCTAATTAGCATAAAAATTTAATTAATGTATTAATTATTTAACACCATTATTATATACAGCAAAATAAATTAAGTTCAATTATTTGCAATTATTCTGAATTTAAATTGAATTTCACTATAATGTTTGAATTCCACGCACTCGATAACCCCAATAATCCAATTGGAACCGTCTATAAGTTAAATACAAAAGGAATTAATTATAATTAATTACGTCAGTACATTAATTGTGCAAGAATATTCTCGCCGAAATAAATCTAATCACTTAATCTGTCGTTGTTGTGGAATGTAAAATCTTAACGGTTCTATCATAAACCATCTTGAGTTTAAAGCCATTCATTCATTATGTATTGATAATAAATTATATTATTAGTTATAAATTTTAGCAATGTTATCCACGGTTAAGTTGAATAAAGTCTACAAATTCCTTATATTATAATATTTTATTTAATCCATTGTATAGTAATACTACAATAAATAGAAGCCAGCTGGAATTTATAAGTTAAATCAATATAATTATCGAAAGTTGAATCACTAGAGTAGGATTTAGCAAGTTTAATCAATATAATTATTACAAGTTGAAACAATGGATTTAGATTTCACAGTTTTACTGAAATTGAAGTGTGAGTAAACAAAGAAATTTCAACCCCCATTTATGGCAGAAATTGACCACTTTATTGAAAAATTTCTTCTCCCATCAGACGCAGAATTTTATGGCGAATCCAAATGTGAAATAAAATTGGGGGTTTAGTAAACAATTTATGAGTTATGGACCAGACAAAATTTGTAAGGTGTTAAAGATGTGTCAAAAATTTGTTAATAAAAAACTTAACCCCAGGTGCAAATTAGACGGTCCCATCGCACCTACATGCCAAGTTTCAGCTCTCTATGTATGCAGGTGTGGCCAGGGCACCTGCTACGGAGAAATAAAAACCAGTGTAGTAGCACTGCTGATGAGGTCTAATCATATACTGACCGAAACCACGCCCGTATAACATTATGTAAAAAGCTAGTGTTCTCTATAGGGTGGTTTCGGATTAGATGCCATTTAGGTCTTGGAGGAGGCACCGTCATTGCGCTGGTTTACGTCGGGTATGTTTACTCTGCCCCTGGTCCCGTGGTCCAGTGTAGTAGCACTGCTGATGAGGTCTAATCATATACTGACCGAAACCACGCCCGTATAACATTATGTAAAATCCAAAATTGCAGCCTGTGCCGACGCAAGTTCCTTTGGTGGCACTATATTTTGGTGGTGGTTTATTGATAGTGCCTCCATAGGAACATGCTGTCGGCGCAGGATGCAATTTTGGATTTTTTTTCCGCCATGTCATCATCACTATGAAGGTGTTAAATTATTTCAGAAAGGTGTTTCAGAAGGCAACGACCCTTAGAGTCGTGGAAGTTTCCATTTTGCTTACTTCGTTTCAAAGATATTCAAGTTTCAGTAGAATATTATAAGTGATGAGTCAGCATTTTTTATGTGAGTGTTGGGTCATCACCCAACACCAACTAACCCATTTTATATGTCGAATTAAAAAAATTGTAAAAATACATTTTTTTAACGATGTCATCATCACCTCAAGGTGTCAAGACCCACTTGTATAGGTGGTACCTGGCATAAGGACCAATTGATAAATTGAAAGTTTGTTTATATCTTGTATCATCTCTGAGATTAATGAAATTAGCTAATTAACATAAAAATTAATTAATGCATTAATTATTTAACACCATTATTATATACAGCAAAATAAATTAAGTTCAATTATTTGCAATTATTATTATTTTAAATTGAATTTCACTATAATGTTTGAATTCCACGCACTCGATAACCCCAATAATCCAATTGGAACCGTCTATAAGTTAAATACAAAAGGAATTAATTAGAATAAATTACGTCAGTACATTAATTGTGCAAAAAGAATATTCTCGCCGAAATAAATATAATCACTTAATCTGTCGTTGTTGTGGAATGTAAAATCTTAACGGTTCTATAATAAACCATCTTTAGTTTAAAGCCATTCATTCATTACTTATTGATAATAAATTAAATTATTAGTTATTTATTTTAGCAATGTTATCCACGGTGAGTTGAGTAAAGTCAACAAATTCCTTATATAAATTAATTTAATTTAATCCATTGTATAGTAATGCTACAATTAAATAGAAGCCAGCTGGAATATATAAGTTGAATCAATATAATTATCGCAAGTTGATTCACTAGAGTAGGATTTAACAAGTTAAATCAATATAATTATTACAAGTTGAAACAATGGAATTAGATTTAACACTTTTACTGAAATTGAAGTGTGAGTAAACAAAGAAATTTCAACCCCCATTTATGGCAGAAATTAAACCATTTATTGAAAGTTTTCTTCACCCATCAGACGCAGGATTTTATGGTGAATCCAAATATGAAATAAAATTTGGGGGTTTAGTAAAACAATTTTTGAGTTATGGACCAGACAAAATTTGAAAGGTGTTAAAGATGTGTCAAAAATTTCTTAATCAAAAATCGTTACCCCAGGTGCAAATTATACGGTCCCTCCGCAACTACATGCCAAGTTTCAGCCCATCAACTATAAAGCTCTGGCCAGGGCACCGTCTACGGAGAAAAAATAAAAAAATCCAAAATTGCAGCCTGTGCCGACGCATGTTCCTTTGGTGGCACTATATTTTGTTGGTGGTTTATTGATAGTGCCTCCAAAGGAACATGCTGTCGGCGCAGGCTGCAATTTTGGATTTTTTTTCGCCAAGTCATCAACGCCCAAGGTGTGAAGAACCATTTGTTAAGTGGTCGGAGTCACAAGGAACGATTGTTGAATTTGAAGTTTGTTTCTATCATAAACCATCTAGAGTTTAATGGCATTCATTCATTTTGTATTGATAATAAAATATATTAGTAGTTATTTATTTTAGCAATGTTATCCACGGTGATTTGAGTTTAGTCAACAAATTCCTTATATTATTATATTTTATTTAATCCATTGTATAGTAATACTAGAATATATAAGTTAAATCAATATATTTATCGAAAGTTGAAACAATAGAGTAAGATTAACAAGTTAAATCAATATAATTACAGTCAGGTCTGCTTATTATGAACAAGATTTCGACTGCTTAATATGAAATTTTTTTATTATGAACAAACCCTACGGTCCCAATTTAAAATTTACATAGGGTTTGTATTAAGTTGAGTTCGCTTATTATGAAGTCACTCTATTATGAACACAATTTTTGGACCCTTGAATGTTCATAATAAAAGAACCTGACTGTATTACAAGTTGAAACAATAGAATTAGATTTAACAATTTTACTGTGAGTAATTAAACCACTATTTATGGCATGAATTAAACCGTTTATTAAAATTTGTCTTCTCCCATAAGACACACAATTTTAAGATGGATCCAATGGTGAAATAAAGATTGGGGATTTAGTATAAGCCCATAAACTATAAAGCTCTGGCCAGGGGGCCGTATGTTAGGAAGACCTGGTGTAGATAATTGAGAATCCTAATTAGTTCAGAACTTCTCTATTGAAACATTTGTGTAGTATAGATGATACCTTTGTGAGTTATCAATAATAACAAAGAATTCAATTCTTCAATTGTAGAGATAGAAACCTAAGAATAATATACTATTCAAACATGTTGTTCTTTTGAGTTGCGTGAGTTGTCAACAAGAGAACACAAATAGAATATAAAAGCCTTGATTATAATATATTACACAATAGAAATCCACGAATATTCTTTACAATTTATCATCATTTCCTATTCAATAATGGCTCAAAATTTGAATAATTGTACGATCACCAACTTGACTGTAAGTATAATGACGTTATTTATTATTACATCATAATAAATTACTAACGATCTTATCCATAGATTAGTAACAATTCCAAAAATGGATTCAAAAAACCAAGAAGGACATACATAAAAAACAAAAAAATCTACAGTATATTTAAAGAAAAAAAATTAGTTAATGAAGCAAAGAAATATCTAGTGAGTTTTGTTCCCCTATTTCTAATATATTTTGTACTACTTTATTATTTTGTATACAGGAAATTTGCAACTTACAAAATGAAAAGAATTTGGCAGACACACTAATAGAATTAAATAGACGAGATTTATTACAGAAACTAGGTTTGCATACGCCCCCCATTTATCCCCCACACGCCACGCCCCCCGTTTCTCCCCCACAAGCCACGCCCCCCGTTTCTCCCCCACAAGCCACGCCCCCCGTTTCTTCCCCACAAGCCACGCCCCCCGTTTCTCCCCCACAAGCCACGCCCCCCGTTCCTCCCCCACATGCCACGCCCCCCGTTTCTCCCCCACAAGCTACGCCCCTCGTTTCTCCCCCACTTCCTAGCTCTATAATTAACTTACTACAATCACAACCATTACACAAATAACATTATTATTAGCTTAATTCTTTTCTACTACTACATATGCCACGCCCCCCGTTTCTCCCTCACACGTCACGTCCCCCGTTTCTTTCTCCCTCACCTCCTAGCTCTATAATGAACTTACTACAGTGACAACCATTACATAAATAACATTATTATTAGATTAACTATTTTCTTATTACTACATACGTATACTATCTAATTAAAACTCTATTTACATCATGTTATCAATTGAAATTAGAATAATTTCGGATCAAATGGAATATACATATACCTTGTGATTGTGAAATAAGTATATTTCCTGGTATTTGCAAAAACCACCATAATTCATTATCAACCAATAATTTAACATCAATTAAGATGTATTACTTGAATTCACCTTTCACAATTACCCCCATATATAAGATAATTACAGAACACTGCTTTAAATCTATGGAGAATTTCAATTCGGTCCCTCAAGGCCTGCTGATAAGAATCAGTGGGTGCACTTGGGACACACCTCAGTACCTTTTCCCCGAAATTAACCCATAAATAAGATAATTACAGAATACTGCTATAAATTTATGGAGAATTTCAATTCGGTCCCTCAAGGGTTGCTGATAAGAATCAGTGGGTGCACTTGGGACACACCTCAGTACCTTTTCCCCGAAATTAACCCATAAATTACTAATTGCACCATGATCCCTGTTACATAAGCCATATGCAAATACGCACACTTATCATACAGACAAGCCATATGCCTAGCACACTTGCCAAAAAAGCAAGCCATATGAAATCTCGCACACCTCATAGAGGCCATATGCGTTGCACACTTAGTAACAGTTACATGTATTAATTAGTAAAGTATTATTAAACCTGATTGTACTCATAATGACAAACAATTATAGTACCAAGTCCAGGAAAATTTGGAATCTCATAAAGTTATGAAATAGCATAATCCATTATTTGTCAAGAAATTCTACATAAGAAAATAAACGCCAATAGCTAAAATACTATTAAATCATGTAGATTGCATCATAGTGGTTCGCACCACTTCCACAATGATTAATGGAATGAAATAGAACTATTAATGACTTTCCTTGATAGATAGGATCATTGGGTATACCTATCATATTTTCAGTATACACATCAGTTATAACCCATTTAGACGGGTCTGTATCAGGAGCATTAATATAACTTACATTAATGCGGGCTAAAATGCCTAACATAATAAGTTCATTCAAACTTCCCCAAGAGTAATTACGCCGCATATTACTCCAGTGTTGCTGAATAGTAACTGCATTATAGCCTTGGATGCCACATAAAGCAGCAACATAAGGACTTTGTTCAAATGTGTCTATTAGAGAACCACGGATATTATGATGCTCACTTTCATCACCGAAAATAATGTGAGACAATGTTCTAAAGAAACAATTCCCATCACTTATTACAGGAACTATCCTGAAATTAAACCGATCTCTTATATTTGTACGCATAAAATCGTAATAACTAGTAGCAGAGACTCTAGACCCAGTATAGTTAGTCGGTCTTAAAGGTATTCTCTGTAGATTAATGCATGCTGCTAATGACTGTCTCATCGCAAATGTGAATGAATTTGCATTGTCATATGTATTTACGGGAGGCAGCACAGGAGTAGGGATGTGTACATGACTAACAATTACATCCTGAATATCCTTGGTTGTATTATCATTTGATATTTGATCAATATCAATAATATCATGTTGACTAGTAGCATGTGATATAATTGGTTGATTATCCACATTACTACAGTCACTAACACCAGTTCCAAGAGAAATCAACATTGGCTTATGATCACTAAAGTATGATTCATAAAAACCAGATGAACAGGTCAAGTTTTTAGTGAATACACAATCCAGCTGAGATCCATAGTTAGTGGATACTCCAGACAAAGATTGCATTATACCTTTATTTGCAAAATACTTTATCAAGGTATCTCTCTCAAGAGATCGGGCAAATAAATCTATATTGAAGTCCCCAGTAACAATCAAGGAATCAGAGTTATCAATTTTACATAGAACCTGATCAAGTTCCGAGTAAAATTCCTTCATTGGGGATTGTGGTGATCGGTATATAGACATTACCACGATAGGGTTATCGATAATCATGGGATCATAGAACTGGATAATCAATATCTCGATCCTAGCGCCATTATGACAGCCTGAGTGTGCAACTAAAGACTTACACACCGCTGGATTTCGGGAGTATATGTGTGTACCAGAACCAGGAAGTCTAGCGCTACCATCAATTCTACCAATGAGAGTATGACCAGGGAAATTAAAGTTATCAGTGGCTAAAGTCATTGTCTCCTGCAAGATTAACACTTGGGATTGTACTATGAATGGATCTACGGTCAAGTCCTCCCAGTGTTTGTTCAATGAACGAACATTGTGTACATATATATCTGGGCTAGTTAGTGGAATAGACCAGATAATAGAACAGTGTTCTCTTAACCGCTTAAGTTCTAAGTGGACAGGATCTTTTTCAGATAACTTATTAGTTAGTTTTAGAATACCAACTACAAACAGACCAGATGCCGATTTAGCCCTACTGAGCGCGGTGTATAACGCATTACGTAGCAAACGTACTTCTATATGGACTACAACACAGTCGTAAGTATCGCCTTGACTCTTATGAATTGTAAGAGCTTCGGCTACTATGAAAGGAAACTGCTTCCTAACTATCTTATAGGAACTCACACTTTTCCCTCTCTGGAAACGTCGTGTTTCCAATCCAATAGGAGTCCAGTTCCTTGGAATTGCATTATCTCTAACATAACGATGCTGAGACTTCGCTCGTTTATCCTTTCCAACTGTAGGATCGTCAAACTCGATCCAGAGGATACAGGGAACTCGTTCCAGAGAATCGCTCTTGGTACCATAAACTATTTTCTTCAAGAGGCCAGTAGCTCCATTAACCAGACCATCTTGTATGTCGTTATTCACCGTCATGAGGTATCTAGCGCCCAGCTTCAAGAAGAGCTCATAGGGTAGTCCCTGGGTGTCACACACCTTTAGGTGTTTAATAAGGTTACTCAGCTTGTCAGTTATACCTCCAGCAGTGTCTCCTACTAAAGAATCAATAGCTATAAATCTAAAACCTTCAGTGGTTAATGCATTGAGAACAATCTCGTTATGAGCATTAACACTGGCGTTTGTACTAAACAGATGGATAGATTTTATGGGAAGATTCTCATAAGAATCTTTCGCAATAATTCTACTAGTAAATAGAGTTGTGTCATCATCAGTTAAACAACAGTTAGCAAAATTGTTCAATGCTAATGCAAACTTCTGATCATCTTTTTGTCTCATTATTTCCGTCAGTTCTATATATGAGAATTTTTCCCAAAGGTACGGACCAACCAGCCCGTCGTAATTATTGGCACTGGATACTGAAATTTGAAATACATAGCTATCCATAACCGGGCGTAACTGATGGAAATCCCCAACACAGATGATGGAGACACCACCAAAGTCCAGTGAATTGTCCATAATGGCTTTCAATCGCTTATTAACCTGAGACATAATTTTACTACCAACCATGGATATTTCATCTATTATGATAACTTTTAAACAGCTTAGCTTACTTCTTAATGTGTTACAAACATCAGAAGATAAGTTGGGCATTTCGCCGTTAAACTCCGTTACAGGTAAAGCAAATGCAGAATGGAGTGTCATACCACGGATATTAAAAGCAGCTTTACCTGTAGGAGCTGTTAGCAGTACCTTAATAGCATCAGGTTTAGTACCAGGTAGTGAATTCATAAATCTTACCAAACCTTCGTATAAGACTCGTACGACTGTACTCTTACCAACACCAGCACCTCCTCCTATATAGAGATACATGGGCAGCTGCTTCATAGTCTTAAAGCAGTGCAGAGTGTGGAGGAATACTGTACGCTGAACCTTGTTCAAGCTGCGACACATCTCAAGAAATACCTCCTCAGTATTCATGTTAGGAATAGTGAAGAATCCTCCTACAGATTTAGTTCCGGGGTCACTATTGGGATCTACAGTCCAGGGATTGTCGTTCCCTGGATTGTCTACCTGGAAGTCAGTATCCTCAATAACCACTGCACCCTCATTATTCATTATTTCCTCAATGGCAATCCCATCAAAGTTGAGCTCATCAGGGTCCAAGTCCTCGAGGATATTAATAGCCTCGTCAATTGAGGATTGGTCTCTACTTTCAAACAATTCCCTATTCTGAGTAATCAGATTAAGATTGTTAGCATACATAGACTTAAAGTCGATATTGTCAGTATCACTAGTGTCAGTTCTCCATGGTACAAACAGCATTAACTGTTCTCTATAAAAGTTAACTTCGTCCTGTATAATACTATACCTTCTAAATCGAATAATTTTAGCTTTACGACGAAGTCTCATAAAACCTGTATCTTTGAGAGGAAATAATCTCGGATTATCGACCAGGGACGCTGCCTCGTCTTCCATATTTTCCTCATCAAAGTCGGGATTAGTTTTACATATTCGCTTATTAGATTGGAATTCATACCAAGCGGCAAACTCTGCTAGGCATGTTTCCTCTAACTCATCAGGTCGTTGCATGTAGTGCTCAATTAGACCTGACAGAAGTATATCTACAGAATCCTGTTCCATACCCATTAGAACGGGTTTAGACTTGAGTATCCTAACCCGTTTATTAGCAGGATTGGTGTTAATATAGACATTAGCTCTACTGCACTTAGAGAGAGGGAGACTGAGGAGATGGTAAGAAACCTCCTGGGCTGATACCTCGCTACAGCTCTGAAATTTGTATGCAATTCCCCTCAGTCTCTCTTTGATAGTGGCATTGCCTGCTTTTAGATGCATTAAGGCATCTCTCAATAACTTAGACATCCCACGCTGGGACTTTCCGATATACGAAATAACATAAACAGCACAAGCATATGGATCCAATATGTATTGGAGATCCATATTAGCTTTCCAGAGATGCAATATAGTCTTATTATGAGCATTGATTCGTATCTCATTCAAATTTCGTTTCAGAAATATAGTAGGTCTATTCACACAAGATCTCAATGCAGTTATGTATTGCTCTTCGGTAACATAGAGTTCATTAAAGAAATCCTGTATCGTTATACTACTTAAGTCAGTATCGCTCTTATCATAGGTGTCAATTAGAGCATATATTTTCTTAGCAGTCTCCTTAAGAGCTGCATTAGCAGCTATCTCCTCCTTGGTAGCCGTACTGGCAGCAAACTCCAATGGCTCTAGAATTTTAGTTGATACCATTGGAGGGTACGGAATACCAAACCTACAGCGGCGAAACGACTTTTTCTTATAACACGTATTTGTGTGCTTATGTCGCTGTAACTTAATATCATCCTTAGTTATTATACTAGTCTCATCTGGCAATTTAACTGAGATAGTACGATCAATAAATTCTATTACTTCTGGTAACGAATTGTGGCCATACTTAGGTGCATCTTGTACCCAAAGTAACGAATGCACATGTGGTGACCCTCTTTGCTGAAATTCTATTCTCAAATAGTAATCAGTCAATTTACCAAGGGGACTAACCTCTGATCGAAGCACCTTAAATAGCTCCTTGGAGCGGTGATCAAAGTACCTAGCACAAGTGACAGGATCTCTCCTTATCAGATCTGCTCTCTCGCTCCACTGGAATTCCAGAACCTCTTCAACAGACAGCTTAACGTCATCGAGGATCTGTTTCAGTATCCTTAGTAGCTCTAGCCATTTAGTCTCAGCAGCAGACAGAGTTAGAAAGAACGTGGGACATCCCAGCTGTCTTATCATAGACATCAGTTCTCTCTGTTTCTGCTGCCAGAATGCAGGGGTAGACCGGACTTGCTTCAAGAACTTAAAAGCCTCATCGTCCTCAACCATTCTCTCCAGATTATCGTCATTGAGAACATCAGACACAGTTATAGCCTGTCCGTCATTAGACTTTGTTTTTCTCATACAAATACTGATAGCACTGTTAAGACTAGCCGTCTCCACCAGTTTGTACTTAAGAAACAGCAGAGGGATGTTAGTGCTACATCTCCTATCATATCTAGGGTATAAATTAAATAGGCTAATTAGCAGATTTGAAAATTATATTAATTATAACTTAGTTAATTGTAATTTAGATAACAAATATGTTTTTAACCATGGATTTAACATAATAATTTATACTTTAAGAATATCCATGGTTGAATAACAAATTAATTATGTATATAGTAGAGATTGAGATTATAAGTATTATTAGATAGTAACTAACCTCAAGATGTCAGACTTTGATTTCTTGAGGATCGACAGGTCCTCAGGTAAGTCTCTGCATTGACCAGCAAACACACAAGGGTATGCTAGTTCCTCTATAAACTTATCCGTGGTTAAGTACAGAGGCTTCCTCCCTTCTCCAGGAGCCAATTTCATTAAGAGGTTCTCATTAGACAGCAGCAGTGTGTCTAGAGAACCAGGGTTAATGGGGAGATCATCCTTGGTCTCATCCCAATCATCAATCTCCTTCAACAACTCCTCAAGGTTATCGAAGAGCTCCTCGATACCAGGAATAGTTTCAGAATCCTCTTGTTCTTCATCTACAACTATATCACAAGGCTCGTCATTCGGGTTAACAATAAAATTAATATTACCAGAACCAGTACGTGTAACAGAGTTAACCCAATTCTCTGACACTACTACCTTCTCTAGCTTGAAGAGTTCAGTGGTAGAGAGATAGCGAGATGCTTCTAACACTACATTCGGTCTTATCGTTTCGTATAAATAGGGTTTCGCGAACGATAACTTACGAAACAACTGTAACTGAATGGTTTGGGACTGTAGGAATGTCCTAGGTAACTGATTAACAGTCTTATCCATGTCAATGGGAACATTAACAACCATGCCATGCAGTCCGTGCTGTCTCTCCCTGCCCAGAGATCTGATGTTCATGAACTCGTGTCTGGGAGATACCAGTCTCTGTTCAATCACAGTCAGACCAGATAGCACAGGAGGGATCTCGGGAAAAGTTAAGCCACGGCACAACGCTATCTTAGGGACTCTGCCATCTTTGATGTTAATCAGACAGTTCTTACACACATACTCAATGTTAAGTGTTTCATAGAGAAAAACCTAATGGAGTATAACAGATAATAATAGGATAACGCGCATATTATATTTGAGTATGTCTTTGATTAACTAATTATCTCTAAAATTAACTAATATTTTAGTAAAGAAATTATTTAAATATAAAAGTATAAGAATATAATTACCTGTTTGACGAAATCAGAGTTGGAAAGATTCGTTGAAACAAGTTTCTCTCTCTTAAGAATAACAACTGTTTTCCTGAAATGGAGACATCCACAACAAGAACAAACAAAGGTTGGACCTTGAGATATTTGGGAGAAATAACCTTTAATAACAGAGTTAATCTCCTCTCTATTAGTTCTATACTTCTCCAGAACATGTTTGTTGTGCTTTTCACGCACATTAGGATCCTTCAACCTCTCTGCTACAGCGTCACTATTCATTGCACGCTTTTCAGGATCCTTCAACCTCTCTGCTACAGCGCTATTATGCTCAGCACGCATATCAGGATCCTTCAACCTCTCGGCCACAGCGTCACTATTCATAGCACGCTTTTCAAGATCCTTCAATCTCTCTGCTACAGCGTCATTATGCACAGCACGCTTTTCAGGATCCTTCAATCTCTCTGCTACAGCGCTATTATGCTCAGCACGCATATCAGGATCCTTCAATCTCTCTGCTACAGCGCTATTATGCTCAGCACGCATATCAGGATCCTTCAATCTCTCTGCTACAGCGATATTATGCTCAGCACGCTTCTCAGGATCTTTCAATCTCTTTGTAATGTCTCGTAATTGATTTTCTTTGTGCTTAGATAGAAAATCGTGATCATCACAATCCTCATTGAAACGCTCAAGACGAGCCTCATTCTCAGTTTTACAAAACTCTGAGTCATCAGTTCGTCTCTTCTTGATAGCAGCTCGATTTCTATCTTTTCTAGCTCTGTATCCTTTTCTCTTCCGAAACTTAGGGGTAGCGATACCCTTCTCAGGAGTCATTGGTACATCAGAATACTGGCTAGACAAATCGAGGTCGTTTAAAGGTACAATTTGAGACGATATCGGAGTCTGTTGTACCGTTTGAGAGGAGGGGAAAATAAACACATCTGGTTGGGAAGCTTCCTCTATCTCCATAGAACAAATTTCCTCCTCCGTTGTTGAACCAGGCCCAGGATTTATTTCAATCCCACCGATTATCAATAAAGCGCTGATGGTGTTAGCCTGTAGGCGGGTAGACATGCGCAACAATATGTCGAAACATAGACAAGACATTTTGACTATACACTGGGATAGTGGGGACTTAGCACGCCCACCCCAGCCACTTATTCTTGCTCTATAGAGCTCGATTGATATCATATCTAATTAGTAATTTAAAGTATAAAGCGAAATATAAATAGATTTACAGTAAATACAGCAGTGAAAAAGAAAGTTTAACTATATTATCATATTATTTTGTATTAATTAAAATTAAAATTGATTTAGAAATTCCGGTAGTAATTAATTAAACTTAATACGAATAAGTTCTGCCAGGAACAGTAAATATTGAGAACGAATTGTGAGAAAGAAAAAGAAAGTGTATTAATAAATAGAATAGGAAAAACATTACCTTCAAAAATAGAAGTTTACGACAATGATTCAAAAGAATAAAGGTAAAAAAGAATAAGTAAAAAGTCAAATAATGAGAAAGATAGAAATTATTAAATTTATACTTTTTGAAGAAACCTGTAAGTATATAGATGTTCAATAAATATAATTATCGCAAGTTGAAACAATAGATAAGATTTAACAATTTGAATCAATATAATTATTACAAGTTAAAACAATTAAATAGAAGCCAGCTAGAATTCACAAGTTAAATCAATATAATTGTAGCAAGTTGAAACAATAGTGTAAGATTTAACAACTTAAATCAATATAAATATTACAAGTTGAAACAATGGAATTAGATTTCACAGTTTTACTGAAATCGAAGTGTGAGTAAACAAAGAAATTTCAACCCCCATTTATGGCAGAAATAAAACTCTTTATTAAAAGTTTTCTTCTCCCATCAGACGCAAAATTTTATGGTGAATCCAAATATGAAATAAGATTTGGGGGTTTAGTAAAACAATTTTTGAGTTATGGACCAGACAAAATTTGAAAGGTGTTAAAGATGTGTCAAAAATTTCTTAATCAAAAATCGTGACCCCAGGTGCAAATTAGACGGTCCCTCCGCAACTACATGCCAAGTTTCAGCCCATCAACTATAAAGCTCTGGCCAGGGCACCGTCTACGGAGAAAAAATAATAATAAAAATAAAAATAAAGGCAGTGATTCCAATACTGGGCCACTATACTATAGTATAGTCGGCACAGTAAAAATAATAAAAATAATAAAAAAATCCAAAATTGCAGCTGTGCCGACGCATGTTCCTTTGGTGGCACTATATTTTGGTGGTGGTTTATTGATAGTGCCTCCAATGGAACATGCTGTCGGCACAGGCTGCAATTTTGGATTTTTTTTCGCCATTTCATCATCACTATGAAGGTGTTAAACTATTTCAGAAAAGTGATTCAAAAGGCAACGACCCTTAGTGAGTTGGAAGTTTCGTTTTAGCTCACTTCATTTGAGAGATATTCAAGTTTCAGTAGAATATAATATGTGCTGAGTCAGCATTTTTTAGGTGCCGTTTGGGTATTCACCCAACTCCTACCAACCCATGCGAATTATTTAATTCACAAAATTGTAAAAATACATTTTTTTTACGATGTCATAATCACCTCAAGGTGTCAAGACCCACTTGTATAGGTGGTACGTGCCATAAGGACCAATTGATAAATTGAAAGTTTGTTTATATCTGATATAATTTCTGAGATTAATGAAATTTAGCTAATTATTATGAATATTTAATTAATTTATTAATAATTTAACACCAATATTATGTATATCAAAATAAATTAAGTTCAATTAAATGCAATTATTATTAATTTAAATTGAATTTCACTATAATATTTGAATTCCACGCACTCGATAACCCCAATAATCTATTTGGAACCATATCTATACTGTAAACACAGAGCGAATTAATTAGAATTAAATATGTCAGTACATTAATTGTGCAAGAATAGTCTCGCCGAAATAAATATAATCACTTAATCTGTCGTTGTTGTGGTATGTAAAATCTTAACGGTTCTATCATAAACCATCTTTAGTTTAATGCCATTCATTCATTACTTATTGATAATAAATTAAATTATTAGTAATTTATTTTAGCAATGTTATCCACGGTGATTTGAGTTTAGTCAACAAATTCCTTATATCATTATATTTTATTTAATCCATTGTAATAGTAATACTACAATTAAATAGAAGCCAGCTGGAATTTATAAGTTGAATCAATATATTTATCTCAAGTTGAAACAATAGAGTAAGATTTAACAAGTTAAATCAATATAATTATTACAAGTTGAAACAATAGAATTAGATTTAACACTTTTACTGAAATTGAAGTGTGAGTAAACAAAGAAATTTCAAACCCCATTTATGGCAGAAATTAAACATAATTTTGAAAATATTCCTCTCCCATCAGACGCAGAATTTTATGGTGAATCCAAATGTGAAATAAAATTTGGGGATTTAGTAAAACATATTTTGAGTTATGGACCAGACAAATTTTGAAAGGTGTTAAAGATGTGTCAAAAATTTGTTAATCAAAAATCGTAACCCCAGGTGCAAATTAGACGGTCCATACGCACCTACATGCCAAGTTTCAGCCCATCAACTATAAATCTCAGGCCAGGGCACCGTCTACGGAGAAAAAATAAAAAAAATCCAAAATTGCAGCTGTGCCGACGCATGTTCCTTTCGTGGCACTATATTTTGTTGATGGTTTATTGATAGTGCCTCCAAAGGAACATGCTGTCGGCGCAGGCTGCAATTTTGTATTTTTTTTCGCCAAGTCATCAACGCCCAAGGTGTGAAGAAGCATTTGTTATTTGGTCCGAGTCACAAGGAACAGTAGATAAATTTGAAGTTTGTTTCTATCATAAACCATCTAGAGTTTAATGCCATTCATTCATTATGTATTGATAATAAATTATATTATTAGTTAGTTATTTTAGCAATGTTATCCACGGTGATTTGAGTTTAGTCAACAAATTCCTTATATTATTATATTTTATTTAATCCATTGTATAGTAATACTAGAATTAAATAGAAGCCAGCTGGAATTTATAAGTTGAATCAATTTAATTATCGCAAGTTGAAACACTAGTGAAAGCTTTAACAAGTTAAATCAATATAATTATTACAAGTTGAAACAATGGAATTAGATTTCACAGTTTTATTGAAATAGAAGTATTGAGTAAACAAAGGAATTTCAACCCCCATTTATGGCAGAAATTAAACCAATTTTAACAAATTTTCTTCTCCCATCAGACGCAGAATTTTATGGTGAATCCAAATGTGAAATAAAATTTGGGGGTTTAGTAAAACATTTTTCTAGCTATGGACCAGACAAATTTTGAAAGGTGTTAAAGATGTGTCAAAAATTTGTTAATAAAAAATCGAAACCCCAGGTGCAAATTAGACGGTCCATACGCACCTACATGCCAAGTTTCAGCCCATCAACTATAAAGCTCAGGCCAGGGCACCGTCTACGGAGAAAAAATAAAAATAATAATAATAAAAAAAAATCCAAAATTGCAGCCTGTGCCGACGCATGTTCCTTTGGTGGCACTATATTTTGGTGGTGGTTTATTGATAGTGCCTCCATAGGAACATGCTGTCGGCGCAGGCTGCAATTTTGGATTTTTTTTCCGCCATGTGATCATCACTATGAAGGTGTTAAATTATTTCAGTAAGGTGTTTCAGAAGGCAACGACCCTTAGAGTCGTGGAAGTTTCCATTTTGCTCACTTCGTTTCAAAGATATTCAAGTTTCAGTAGAATATAATAAGTGATGAGTCTGCATTTTTTATGTGAGTGTTGGGTCATCACCCAACACCAACTAACCCATTTTATATGTCGAATTAAAAAAATTGTAAAAATACATTTTTTTAACGATGTCATCATCACCTCAAGGTGTCAAGACCCACTTGTATAGGTGGTACCTGGCATAAGGACCAATTGATAAATTGAAAGTTTGTTTATATCTTGTATCATCTCTGAGATTAATGAAATTTAGCTAATTAGCATAAAAATTTAATTAATGTATTAATTATTTAACACCAATATTATATACAGCAAAATAAATTAAGTTCAATTATTTGCAATTATTATTAATTTAAATTGAATTTCACTATCATGTTTGAATTCCACGCACTCGATAAACCCAATAATCCAATTGGAACCGTCTATAAGTTAAATACAAAAGGAATTAATTATAATTAATTTCGTCAGTACATTAATTGTGCAATAATATTCTCGCCGAAATAAATATATTCACTTAATCTGTCGTTGTTGTGGAATGTAAAATCTTAACGGTTCTATCATAAACCATCTTGAGTTTAAAGCCATTCATTCATTATGTATTGATAATAAATTATATTATTAGTTATAAATTTTAGCAATGTTATCCACGGTTAAGTTGAATTAAGTCAACAAATTCCTTATATAAATTAATTTAATTTAATCCATTGTATAGTAATGCTACAATTAAATAGAAGCCAGCTGGAATTTATAAGTTGAATCAATATAATTATCGCAAGTTGAATCACTAGAGTAGGATTCAACAAGTTAAATCAATATAATTATTACAAGTTGAAACAATGGAATTAGATTTAACACTTTTACTGAAATTGAAGTGTGAGTAAACAAAGAAATTTCAACCCCCATTTATGGCAGAAATTAAACCATTTATTGAAAATCTTCTTCAACCATCAGACGCAGAATTTTATGGTGAATCCAAATATGAAATAAAATTTGGGGGTTTAGTAAAAGAATTTTTGAGTTATGGACCAGACAAAATTTGAAAGGTGTTAAAGATGTGTCAAAAATTTCTTAATCAGAAATCGTTACCCCAGGTGCAAATTAGACGGTCCCATCGCACCTACTTGCAAAGTTTAAGCCCATCAACTATAAAGCTGTGGCCAGGGCACCGTCTACGGAGAAAAAAAAAATAATAATAAAAATAAAGGCAGTGATTCTAATACTGGGCCACTATACTATAGTATAGTCGGCACAGTAAAAATAAAGGCAGTGATTCCAATACTGGGCCACTATACTATAGTATAGTCGGCACAGTAATAAAAAAAATAATAAAGGCAGTGATTCTAATACTGGGCCACTATACTATAGTATAGTCGGCACAGTAAAAATCCAAAATTGCAGCCTGTGCCGACGCATGTTCCTTAGGTGGCACTATATTTTGGTGGTGGTTTATTGATAGTGCCTCCAAAGGAACATGCTGTCGGCGCCGTCTGCAATTTTGGATTTTTTTTCCGCCTAGTCATCATCACTATAAAGGTGTTTCAAAAGGCAACGACCCTTAGAAAGTTGGAAGTTTCCATTTAGTTCACTTCATTTGAGAGATATTCAAGTTTCAGTAGAATATAATAGGTGATGACTCAGCATTTTTTATGTGAGTGTTGGGTCATCACCCAACATCAACTAACCTATTTTAAATATCAAATTAGCAAAATTGTAAAAACACATTTTTTTAACGATGTCATCATCACCTCAAGGTGTCAAGACCCACTTGTATAGGTGGCACGTGCCATAAGGACCAATTGATAAATTGAAAGTTTGTTTCTATCTTCTATGATCTCTGAGATTTATGATATTTAATTAATTAGTATAAATAATTATTAATAATATTTATAATTTAACACCAATTTCAATGTCAACTTATATTTATAAAGTTTGATTATTTTGTCATAAATAATAAATTAATTTATTGGCTATCAAATTTCAATTCCGCACACTCGATAACGCCTAATAAACAAATTGGGAGCATCTATATAAGTCATATACTGACTTAATTAATTATAATTAATTACGTCAGTATATTTACAGTGCAAGAGTATTCTTGCAGAAGTAAATATAATCACATAATCTGTCGTTGTTATTGAAATCTATAATCTTAGTTTTCAATTGGAAAATAGAAGCCTACTCGATCTCACAAGTTGAATCAATATAATAATCACAAGTTGAAACAATAGAATTAGATTTAACACTTTCAACTGAACTGAACTGTTAGTAAACAAAGGAAACTTGCAACTCAATTATGGCACAAACGAAACCCAATTTAAAAATTCGTGCACTGTGAAAAGGTGTAGAATTTAATTCTCTATCGAATGCATATAAATTAAATATACGCGCACTATTTATTGTTCTTTTTCTAATATTAAACAGGTGCAAAAATGTAGCCAAAAATTTGTAATAAAAAATCGTGACCCCAGGTGCACATCTGTAACCAATGAGACACATATCCTGAAAATTTGGGCTCTTAGTTAATAAAACTCTGTTCTGTGGAGAGGCTACGGATAAAAAATATACCAAGGCAGTGATTCCAATACTGGGCCACTATACTATAGTATAGTCGGCACAGTAATAATAAAGGCAGTGATTCTAATACTGGGCCACTATACTATAGTATAGTCGGCACAGTAAAAATAATAAAGGCAGTGATTCCAATACTGGGCCACTATACTATAGTATAGTCGGCACAGTAAAAATAATAAAGGCAGTGATTCCAATACTGGGCCACTATACTATAGTATAGTCGGCACAGTAATAATCGGTAACCAAAGCACTAAGACCAATACTGGGCCACTATACTATAGTATAGTCGGCACAGTAATAATAATAACCAAGGCAGTAAGATTAGAACTGGGCCACTATACTATAGTATAGTCGGCACAGTAATAATTACCAACCAAAGCACTAAGACCAATACTGGGCCACTATACTATAGTATAGTCGGCACAGTTAAAAAAAAATCCAAAATTGCAGCCTGTGCCGACGCATGTTCCTTTGGTGCACTACATTTTGTTGGTGTTTATTGATAGTGCCTCCAAAGGAACATGCTGTCGGCACAGGCTGCAATTTTGGATTTTTATTTCTCCGTAGACGGTGCCCTGGTCACACCTTTATACATAGAGGGCTGAAACTTGGCATGTAGGTTCGAAGTGACCGTCTAATTTGCACCTGGGGTTACGATTTTTTATCACATAATTTTAACACCTAATTAACTAATTATGGCTCTTACATGAAATCATACCTTGTGAACTTTATAAAATTTCATATTTGGATAGCTAATTTAATTCTACACCACAAAAAATAAACTGTCCGTTGTTTTATACCACAAATCGGGGTTTAAATTTCTTCGTTTACTCACACTCAGTTTCAGTAAACCTGTTAAATCAATTTCCATTGATTGAACTTATAATAAATATTTTGATTAAACTTGTTAAATCTTACACTATTGTTTAAACTTGCGATAATTATATTGATTCCACTTGTGAAATCGAGTAGGCTTCTATTTAATAATTGAATACTAAGATTTTACATTCCACAACAACGACAGATTAAGTGATTATATTTATTTCTGCGAGAATATTCTTGCACAATTAATGTACTGACGTAATTAATTATAATTCATTCATTCTGTGTTTAACTTATATAGACGGTTCCTATTATATTATTGGGGTTATCGAGTGCGTACAATTCAAATATTATAGTGAAATTCAATTTAAATTAATAATAATTGCAAATAATTGAAATAATTTATTTTGCTGTACATAATGGTGTTAATTAATTAAATTATTTAATAAATAAATTCATATTTATACTAATTTGCTAAATTTCATTAATCTCAGAGATGATACAAGATAGAAACAAACTTTCAATTGATCAATTGGTCCTTATGCCACGTACCACCTCTACAAATGGGTCTTGATACCTTGAGGTGATTATGACCAAGGGCGCCCGCAGGCATACGCACTATACGCACGTGCGTATAGTAAATTTTATCTGTTAATTAATTTTAACACTCTTTTGTGCTAAGATTTTTTAAAATTAGTCATAAGACTCATGAGTTCGGAAATTGGATACAGAAACTGTCTGAAAAAAATATTGTGCGTACATCATCTTTTAACCTGCGGGCGCCCCTGATTATGACATCGTCAAAAAAATGTGTTTCTACAATTTTGTGAATTCTATATTTCGAATGGGTTAGTTGGTGTTGGGTGATCACCCAACACGCACATAAAAAATGCTGACTCAGCACATATTATATTCTACTGAAACTTGAATATCTCTCAAATGAAGTGAGCTAAATGGAAACTTCCACCACTCTAAGGGTCGTAGCCTTCTGAAACACCATTCTGAAATAACGTGGTTGATGTCCGCCCCGGGCGGACATCAACCACGGGCCTTTAGGAGTTTATTTGAGGTTACCCCTGAATATAATCCTACAGGGTCCTTACAATTGTTTCTACAATCTTTTCTTCCTTTTTCTATCCAACAATTTCGTAAGTTTTCTGATATATTGTCCCACAACCCAATGTTATTCTCAAGTCGTATTTCTTTCGGAGTTAAAAGCGTGTTGCTCTTCTACAACCTCTGGAACTTGATACTCTGACTCGATAAAACTGGAGTCCCATACTGCAACTATTCGTTTGAATTATATACAAATGAATTGCCAACAGGTACAAAGGAAGATGTTGAAGTAGAAACCTCATAGTCTTCGGCTGACAATTCTTGGGATTGTGATTGTAAGTTAGAGAATGTGTCTAGTTTAGGAAGTTTAGACGTTTCTTGTTTACTTGTTCATCGCGAAGGTGACTTTCTTTTCTTTTAGTTGCCCCCGACTTGAGAATAGGATGCATTACTTAGAAGTGGAGAATATATTTAGACTCGAAAAATTCAATGTAAAAGTAGATCAGGACTAGGCTTTTTTACTTTACGGTGTGCTGTATATTAATTGTGTCATTGTTATTGCTTCACTATTCAAACTCAATTAAACTATCAATAACACGAGCCCTTCGGTCTCGGTCGCTTTGCGACAGATCGGTGCTATGCACCTCAAGTTAACGGCCGCTGTGCGGCCTTACTCCTCACACTTTCTAACATGGAAATGGTAGAAAGGGACGTTATGATTTTGAATTTTCATTAATTTGTTTACCTGTTTGTGTAAACAACAACAACAACAACAAACACTCATATTAGAATTTTATAAATGCGAAATTCGTGTTCAGCACACTTGTTTACCTATAATACCCGTTGAGAGCAAACTTCTAGATTGATTTTGAATTTTCATTAATTTGTTTACTTATTTGTGCCAACAACAACAACAAAAAATCATATTAGAATATTTTAAATGCGAAAATCGTGTTCAGCATAATTGTTTACCTATAATACCCGTTGAAAGCTAACTTCTAGGTTGATTTTGAATTTTCATTAATTTGTTTACCTATTTTGTGTAAACAACAACAACAAATATTCATATTATAAATTTTTAAACGCGAAATTCGTGTTCAGCATAATTGTTTACCTATAATACCCGTTGAAAGCTAACTTCTAGGTTGATTTTGAATTTTCATTAATTTGTTTACTTATTTGTGTCAACAACAACAACAAATATTCATATTATAAATTTATAAATGCGAAATTCGTGTTCAGCATACTTGTTTACCTATAATACCCGTTGAAAGCTAACTTCTAGGTTGATTTTGAATTTTCATTAATTTGTTTACCTTTTTGTGTAAACAACAACAACAAATATTCATATTATAAATTTATAAATGCGAAATTCGTGTTCAGCATACTTGTTTACCTATTATATCATTTGTTTACCAATTATAAGATTTGACAGTTAGTTTATATCTCATATATCAATGCGGTTTCTATTCCCCCATTACTTTAATACAATCCAGACAAACAAACAAACAAACAAACAAACACACAAATACACACACACACACAAACACACACACACACACACACACACACACACACACACAACAATCGAGATTTAATAATATAGATGTTATTGCTTCACTACTCAAACATTATAATGCAACACATTTCTCAATACAAATATTAACATCTTTGTATTGGGCCCCCTTTTGGCTCGGGCCCCGGGCGACCGCCCATCCGCCCCCCCCCCCCCCCTTAATACACCACCAGAGTGGACCACGTGATCATTAAAATTTCATATTGTTAAATTTGACTATTTAGGCCAATTTATGCTTTATAATCTATATTAGGAGTATATAAACCACACCAACCGCGAAGCGGTTGGTGTGTGGTTAGGTTCTGCCGCGAAGCGCGCTAGTATCTATTAATAAAGGGCGAGAATTATGTGCGATTAAGTGAATTTTCAGGGTTCTCGGAATGTGACAATGACGTCATAACTTGTCGAGGTGTGAGAAATTTTGAGTGGAAACCTAAACTTGTTGTCGGGTGCCAAAATTTACCCCTATATGCCAAAAATCGCATTTGAAAACAGTCCACTTTGTTCAATCAACTCGTAACATACAAACAAATATACCACACACCCACCCAGGCTTGTGTTTTAATAGTATAGATAAACAGATAATTTTCAACAAAGGGTCAACCAAGTCCAACATGCGCAGTCGTCACAAAAATATTATGAACTATTTAAAGATTTCAGTTCAAGGAATTATTGTAGTTACAGTGATACATAAATTATACAAGAATTATACGTTTCTGACACATTTTAAATTGTTGTAATTCTTTGAATTCAGAAAAATGCAATAATCATCATTCAAATAACTTGTTCTGAGTTTGAACCATTGAAAAATATTAATAAGCTTAAATACTTTATATATATAAACTAACATTAATAAGCACAAATATCTTTATCTTAAAAAATATTGATTCTGAGTACTTGAAACTTTCAGAGGCCCTAATATACACTAGAACTACAAACGCAAACTTATGTAAGGTACAATATAATGAATATATCAAACCCTTAGACCTCTTGAGGTGTCCAAAAATCAAGATTTTTGGGGTCTTTTACACCTTTTATCAGTTGTCATCAGGGTTTCATCCAGGCGTATGCAACGCGCCTGGAGGCGCGTAATTTGGATGAAAATTTTTCTAGGCGCGCGAAAATCGAGAGATGCTCCCATAGACTTAATACAAAATGAGTAATTTAGGCGCGTGGGAGCGATCTCAAACTGAATCTAGGCGCGCGGGAAATTTAGTCTGGATGAAAGCCTGGTTGTCATGCCACCATGGCAAAAGTACAATTCTTACATATCCTATAATGCTTCTGTCATGAGATAGGGCCACGCACTAGTATGAAGACTAGTCGTTCTAGTCGACCCTAACTCATGAAGATGTCATGAGTAGTGGTTTCGTCCCATTGCAGGGACTCATCAGGAGGGTAACCCTCGACCACCATGCGTACTGCCGGTCCTGTGCCCTTAGCACACCCGTACTGCCCATGTGTCCTTCCACATGGATACCAGTCGTACCGCCGGACCAAACCCTACAGACTTACTCATGTAGTGTCCCGTACTGCCAGTGCCACCTATAGTCTTTCCCAAGGACTATACCTGTAGGCTACAGGTAATGTCTATAACACTTCCACTTTTAAACGGCGATTTAGACTACTCTGAAATAACTATAAATATTTACTATAGTTGTAAATTTAAAAAATATTATGATTTATGCCATTTTAGCAAATATCCATTAAGTGGCATAAGTGTCTCTACCACGTGCCACTTCTGAAACAAGTGACACAAATGGGAATGTGGCTGCATCTCAGTAGAAAATAATCGTAATGATTTGAAATTAAGCACCTTGAGTAATTCGACCACGTGGAATTCAAATCTAAATCAGAATTTGTATATTCTAATTGCCTCCATTACGATCATAAATTATATATTTAAATTTTAAAGTTAATTATACAGTTAATGAGTTTAACACCTCCATAAAATTGTAAATTCAACAATTTTGCCATTTTAATATACTTAATTATTAATTAACAACAACTCTAATCATAATTTTATTTATCATATTTCATCATAACCCCTAGTAGCTGAGAATTATTCATTTGAATGTAGGAGTTGTATGCGATGAGAACAGGCAATTTCTCAAAGACCAGAGGAGCTCTGAGAGGACTTAATTACCTGTGCCGAGGCCGCAAGAAGCGTCTTGGTATGCTTTTTATAACCACCCTATTGATATTCCTCTGGGCAGTATTAATTATTACGATGTACATGGGAATACGGTTGATACGCTCTAGCCTGCATGGAATGTCTCACTCTGAGCAGGAGTCTCTCCGAGAGGTGCTCCCCGACCCTCTCCACGCCTTCCTGCTGCCGCCGCCTGCGCCGCGCGGCTCCGACATAGCCCCGGCGACTGAGGAGGAGAGACGCGAGTACGACCGAGGCCTGGAGAGGTACGGATTCAACAAGTTCAAGAGCGACCGTCTCCCCTGGCACCGGCCCCTCCCTGACTACCGCGACTCCCAGTGTGTCTCCCATCTAGCCCCCACTCACCAGGGAATGGGCACAGCCTCTATCGTCATCATATTCGTTAACGAGGCTTTCTCTGTGCTAATGCGCACGCTCACGAGCATAATGCGCACCACGCCCTCGGACCTACTCGCAGAGATTATTCTAGTGGACGACGCTAGTGACGACCCCACGGGGGAGCTGGCCAACCTCACTTCTACTCTCGACAGATATTTCCCCTCCGTCAGACTGCTGCGTCACGCGGCGAGGAGCGGGCTCATGCAGGCGAGACTGACAGGCGCGAAGGAGGCGACCGGGGGCGTCCTCGTGTTCCTGGACTCCCACGTAGAGTGCATGGAGGGGTGGATAGAGCCGCTGCTGGGCAGGATAGGGGAGCGCCCTTCTACCGTAGTCTGTCCCGTTATCGACATTATATCCTGGGAGACATTGGAGCTGGTGGGAACGCCAGGGACGCTGGAGCTACAGGGCAGCTTCTCCTGGAGTATGGAGTTCAGGTATGTTGCAATGATGTTCTGTTTTTAATAGTTACACTGATCCCGGTGTGACCAGGCAAACGTCAACTTTTTATACTAGTTTCTAGTTGACTAATACAAATATCCTTCCTCCGGCCTGTGATAATTATAACGTATTCCAAGGGATCCTTTCGTAACTTCGTTCTAAGCAGTTTGAAATAAATCACTTTATCTGCCTGGAGAAAATTTATATAAATAGTCCAGCGGCATAGACATAAAATTTCAACAGATTGTTCATTTTTGATAAAAGCACTAAAATTTGTACACATGTACTTTGATGCAGTGCGAACATTTTTGGATATTGAGGTAATTGAAAGAGTGTCTATATCGGCCATGACAGCTAGTCAAAGTTAACACGTCCGATAGTGTTCGCCGGACTTGTTTCCCATGAAAACTTGTTCAAATTAAGTTATATCGTCTTTTTATTGTTGAATTCGGTTTCAAAGTAAAATTTCCGATCATTTGATATATCACATGACCATATTTGGAAGAAATTGGATTTGACGAAATTATTCGAGATAAACCTAAAATTGAAGATTTTCAGATAAATCTCGTCAAATCCCATTTTAGAGGGTCGATATGTGTATAATTATACTAGTGGATTTGAACGAGGGGTCACTAGATTGGATAGGCACACAATTTTAGAATGGAATGTTTGCACATTCCTGACATATTTTTGATACATTCCAGCGTTGCTATGGAAAATCCTCCAAAATGGAAAATCCTCCAAATGTTGTCATGTGATATATCAAATTGCTGGAAATTTACGCTGAGTACAAATATGGTGATTATAAGTTGATTAGATTTGATTTGATAAAGTTAGTTACGAAAATGTCGGCGATTTACTATGAAATGGCCTACACTGCCACCCGTGTGAAAGATTTTCCCCAAAACGGATATTAGCGGATTTTGGATATGTTATTCTACGAAAAATTCCGCTTCTAATTACTAAAATACGCTTTGTATGAATTTTTTCTAGGTATGACCCATTTTGGGATTTCAACGACCAGATTAGTACTTAGACACAAGTTAGCTAATAATCAACTGGTTTAGGTAGGAATTCACTCCAAGGCCAAGCTAAACAAAATTCATGTTGTTGCCCAAAAGTAGTCAACGAATATTCTTTCAATCAATTCGAAAGAATAATCGGTATATTCGTTTCAGCTCCAGTGAATTCCCGTTATAACTTATAACGAATTTGGATAAAGTGAAATACCTGGTTAAATAGAAGTTCTATTTAACCGGGTTTTTCCCTGTATTCAAGTTCGTTATAATGGGAATTCACTGTACTATAAGTTAGTTAGTTATTTGTTATGAAGTTATTTTAACTTATTTATTTATTACACAGATGGAGAGGAATAACGCAGGCTTCCAAGGCCCTGCGGAGCTCTCCCATTGATCCTATTCGCAGCGAAGCTATGGCTGGCGGCCTGTTCGCTATTGGGAAACAGTACTTCTTTGAGCTGGGGGGGTACGACGAGGGAATGGAGATCTGGGGAGCTGAAAACCTGGAGATGTCCTTCCGCATCTGGTTGTGCGGCGGCGAGCTTGAGATCCTGCCTTGCTCTCGAGTGGCACACATATTCCGCGAGAGACACGCTTCTTACTCCTTTCCGCAGGGCTCCTCCGAGACCATCACGAAGAACACCCTGAGGACCATCCACGTGTGGATGGGGGAGTACAAGGAGGAGTACTTCAGACGGCGTCCCTACAACAGACATCTGCCGTACGGAGACATCTCCGAGAGGCTGGAGCTGAAGGAGAGACTGGGCTGCAAGTCCTTCGAGTGGTACCTCACACACATCGCCTCGGAGATACTAGTGCCAGGTAGGAATGTGCCCGCCGTGGGTCCGATTAAGAACCCCGAGACCTCGCAGTGCATCGACACGGAAGGCAGGACGAGTGGGGATGTCAAGCTGCACGCGTGCAGCGCTGAGACTCCCAATCAGTATGTCATGTTTACAAACAAGAACGAACTGCTGTGGGATGATGACACATGTCTAGACGTGTCCAGCTACAGCCCAGGGGCAGCCGTGACTCTGTACCGCTGTCACGGGCAGGGAGGGAACCAGCTATTTGAGTACGAACAGTCATCTGGTAAAATAAAGCATCAGATATCCGGGAACTGTCTGGCTGTGAAGGGTAGCGCTCTGATAATAGACGTGTGTGAGCCATACTCACCTCACACACAATGGGAGTTTGAGAAGACTTATTTCTAAGTACATGGATACGCATTTGAATGGTTTGGAATACTGAGAGTGGAATGTTCCTAGAATGCTTACTTCTCTAAACGTAATGTTGTAACACAGAGTAAAGTCACTCAAACCGTTTGTATAGATTCTACTCAGGTCAAACAGTGGACTCAAGTTGTGTTGCTTACTGCCGTTTGTATATGGTATTTCAGTTGTAACAATTCTGATCTTATTGAAGCTGTATTACTGCAGTAGATAAGTATTTATAGACCTTTATTGTGTTTCATAAATTATACTAATTCACTTTTCTGAATAAGGTTAGTTAATTTAATTTACTATTTAATTTCATTCATTTGTTTCGTATTTCTTAATCATAAATAAGTTATTAATACGTACACCCAATTCAAAAATATAAATTAATAAATTATAATTAAATATTAAATAATATTGCTTTGACACGCATTGTAAATCTAAGCTGTGATCGGATAATAATTTATTACTGAAAGTGTTAATTTCTATTAATTAATGTGTTTGTTCCATTGACAACTAGTGCCCTTATTAATTCAATAAATATATATTATAAAGCACTTGGGGTATAACGTATTACCAGATTGTAATTATGTATTAATTATTGATTGGAATTTCGGAAACGAGTCCTCATGGTAATTATTTCAATTATTATTAAAAAGTAACATGGTTTATTACCGCGCCAACTGCTACGTATTGGGCCACAGCAGGGTTCCGCAAACTAGGTTTTTCAGGCCGCATGCGGCCTGAAACAACCTTATGTGTGGCCTGATAGCCCGATGGCTTTCAGGCCACACATAAGGACAAATTCACCCTTCTCAAGTTCTCATTAAATATTATTGTAATTACTTTTATCATAACTGTATAACCTTTTGACTAGAATCCTTTGTGCACTTTTTGTATAGTAATTAGTATAGTTCTAGTATTGCAACAACATAATAGTTTTGTTATAAATTTCGAAAAATTTATCGATATTGTTTGCGGCCTGAGAAAAATTTTGTTAAGATTATGTGGCCTGATATAAATGAAAGTTTGCGGAACCCTGGGCCACAGGGACTGTATTCAATTTGCTTGTTTATTTTTATCAGTTTGCTTGTGACCATAATTCAAGCCGATACAATCGAACAATTTAGAACAGAATTAAATCCAATTTTCTAGACAAACTTTGCCTCTGCTGTCAAATTATTTATCTACTATTTCACCAACTGTTACTAGAAACTAGAAACAAAGGCGGCGGAAGCTATCAGGCCGGTCAGGTCATGGCCTGACCACTCTTACGTCATAGTTAGGCCGGTCAAGCCATGGCCTGACCACTTTATAACTGCTTCCACCGGCCCTGAGAAAGCATATATTTTAAACAAGTTCAACTCGCATGCATTATCTTTGATAATTGTGTTCCAATTCGAATACCAGAAGACATTAAACAAATTCACAACTTTTTGGTATTTGGGAAGGATCTGAATTATAATTTTGTGCAATATATTTATTACGGTAATTAAATTACATTATACGAGCCCTTTCGGTCTTGCTTTTACCAATTGTAAGCAGCAACTATCAATATTCATTTTATACATTTGTAAATGTGATATTCGTATTCAGATACTTGTCAACCTGGTATAACAATTGGAAGTTATTTTGACTTAATTTGAATTTAAACTCATTTATTTACATAATTTGTAATTAACAACAACAATATTCATTTTAAAACTTTGCAAACATTAATTTAGTAATCAGCAACGTGTTCACTATAACATTTTATATCATGTGAAAGTTAATTAAGCTAGTACAACAGAATAACAACAACAACAACAACAGAAATTCGTAAATCCCAAACTCGTGTTCAGTATACTTGTCTACGGGGGGTACCTATTATAATATTTTGAAGTTAGTTTCTATCAAAAGTATCATTTATTGGCACTACACTACAGTGGTGTTCGCATAATAGCATTTGAAACGAAATTTTTTTGCTAATAGGCGAACTTGCTACTAGAGGAACAAAATTAAGTTTAATTAAAGGCACACATGTGGAACTCAAAATAACTTACTAATAGAGCAGTATTGCTATTATTTGGTTATTTAATTCAAATTTAATATAAATTCAATCTCACTGATTCTATATTCTTTCGCTAGATCTCTCCTATGCACGGTCCCCGCAGGAAGTATGGTAGCGTGGCCACGAGCAATTCCTTCGGTAGTACTCAGTCCAATGATCCCGCTAGCAGAACTTCCGGTTTGGGTGTCACCGGTCTCCCGCCGATTAAGTCTACCGGCAATGTTCAGCAAGCAGCGCCGCAAGCCCCGGCGCAGAGCACGCACCTCCCGCACCTCTCTCCCGTGCGGGCCGGCAGCGGACAGGCCAATAGCGTGCAGGTAGAACAGCTGTTCGAGCCTGTCCCCGCCAAAGGCTCGCTCTCCATAACTCAGCCCAACCAGGTCTTCGCGGCCGCCAGGCCTCAGCACAAGGAATCTCGCGGCCGCCCTCCGTCCGAGGCCTCCAACGGGTCTGGCAGCACCGGCAACCGCCCCTCCACCTCCCGCGCCAAGGAGCGGGGACTCACCTCGGACCAGGCACTCAGGCTGTACGGCGGAAAGCTGACTGAGTACGAGCAGCAGGAGATTCTTAACTACCCGCAGATATACTTCGTGGGACAGAACGCAAAGAAGAGGCCCGGAGTTATAGGGGCTGCTCTTAACGGGGGCTACGACGACGAGCACGGGTCTTACATAGACGTGTCGCATGACCACGTTGGTTATAGGTTCGAGGTGTTGAAACTTCTTGGCAAAGGAAGCTTTGGACAGGTGATGAAGGTGTACGACCACAAGACTCAGACTCATATGGCGCTTAAAATGGTTCGAAATGAGAAGCGTTTCCACAGACAGGCTCAAGAGGAGATCCGGATCCTTGACCACCTGAGGAAGCACGATAAGGACTCCAGTCACAACCTGGTTCACATGCTAGACTCATTCCAGTTTAGGAATCATGTGTGTATGACATTTGAGCTGTTGTCAATGAATCTCTACGAGCTGATCAAGAAGAATAAGTTCCAGGGATTCAGTATCGGACTGGTCAGAAAATTCGCTCACTCGATCCTGCAGTGTCTGGATCTGCTGTTCAGACACCGAATAATACACTGCGACATGAAGCCAGAGAACGTGCTGCTCAAGCAGCCAGGGAGGAGCGGTATTAAGGTCAGTTAGGTCTAATTATATTATAAGGTCAGTTAGAGCTAATTATAAGGTGTAAGTTGGGCCACTGGGAGCAGGGATTGAAAATTTATGATTTTTTGATTTTTTTAGGGAAATTTTAAATCATTGATTGAATGAACATAACTCAAATTGTATAAAGCTATTCAATTGCTATTTGCGCAGTGAATATACTTTGCAATATTACGTCGAAATAACTACCATTAAATAGGTTTCGCCCTAATCAAATAGTAGAAATCAACATTATATCAATTTATTTTGATTTTGATTTGATTTTTTAAAATAGTTGTTTTACCATCCTTGTTAAATAAATATTATTATTATTATTATTAGTTTGACTGGGAGACTTTTTTATCTCCGTTCCAAGCAGTGACGTAAACTAAACTGTTTTAATCCGCATAAAGTATTGGTGTGAGGTAATTGATGTTTGCATAATTCCTGTTCTCGAACACGGACGAAATTGTCGGCATCCGTGACGAAGTGTTTTGTCGGCAATAATAAAATTTACCCCTAGAAGTTGACCCCCTCCACAAAGTAAATCAGAGTTTGGCAAGAATGTGGGTGAACTAGTAATTAGTTATAAGAATAAGTAGAAACTTAAATTTACAAATCAGTGATGTTGTTATTATCAACTAAAATAATTAAATATAATCCCAAATTGCAGCTGTACCGACAGCATGTTCCTTGGAGGCACTATCTTTGGTGACTACTGGCTAGTTAATTGATAGTTCCTACAAAGGAACATGCTGTCGGCACAGCTGTAATTTGGGATTTTTTTTCACCATGTCACCATCACGTCAGGGTGTTAGACCCATTTGTCAAGTGGTCACAAGCCAAAGGAACGATTGATAAATTGCCACAAGGAACGATTGATAAATTAACAATTATTTATATCTATATATAGTTATGTAGTTAATTGTTTCTGCGATATTATCCACATTTCATTTAATTACGTCTAAACGGGTTGACGCAATAGGGCCGAAATAATAGGTCAAAAATAACTAAATTGCTTATCTCGAATAAGGCCGAAAATTTACATTGGAATAAGGCCGAAAAATATGCACTACTGGAATAAGACCGAAAGTTCAGGTTGAGTGATGCTGCTAGCTGAAATATTGTTTATTTTTCATACCTAAACCATACTAGTTTGTGTATTTTCGCAACTCTGTTACACTAGTATGTGTCTGGATTCTTTTGACAGGTTTCTAGATTACTTAAGTATCAACTATACGTACATCGCTTGACCCACCTGGTTTCATTTATTTCAGATTGTATACATGTTCCCTCATACTATACGTACGTATCATTTGATGCCTTCGGCTATTGACGTATTTTAGATTGGGACCATTTGATCAGTGTATTATACAGCCATTTGTAAATAGCTCCTAACCCTGGTCTGACCCAATGTTCATATGCCTAAATCTCAAATAATGTTACGGTATAGGAAAAGATTTCAAATTTTCGCACTCCTAATTAAGATCCTAATTTTACATATTCATAATTCAAAAGGAGCGTCTCGCGCTCCTGAATAATTCCCTGATCTACCTCTTGCCTATGTTAATTGATATGACAATTCGGCATTTGAGTAACATCTTGCATGTCTAGAGTTAATTAATTTATAATTAACATGGTTGTTGTTTATCTTTACAATTGCAAATGGCATCAACAAAATATGTTACCTACTTGTTTTCTTTTTCTAGTTCAGTTTTTCAGATTTAAGTTCACGGTTTCCATTTAAATGCTCTCTTACTCTATTTCTTGTTTTTCCTCTTTTAGTTTTATGTTGGACTTGAACTTTGTGGAATATTAAGTATTCGTATTTAACATTTACAATTTCTACAATAGGTTTCTAAACCTGTGAAACTTATACTTATATTAAAATTTAAGCACATCTTCTTCTGGAGACTCAAAACGATTAGCCAACCACTCTTTATCAGTGTATTATGCAGCCATTTGTAAATACTACCCTCCTAATTCTGATCTAATCCAATTTTCATACGTCTAAATCACAAATGAATGTTACAGTATAGGATAAGATTCCAAATTTCGCCCTCTAAATTCAAATTTTCGAAAAATCATGCTCCATCAAGAGCGTCTCGCGCTCCTAGATAATGCCTTGCTCTTGATACCTGTTTAACTTATATTAATGGTTAGGAACAATTTAGAATAATCTTCTTGTCGCTTCCGTATGTCTTTCGTTTTTGAAATGTAGTACAGCATTTATTGTATTAAATCCAGTCTATTTTTGATATGGATATTGTTTGTTAAGTATTTAATCTCACCTTCGATCACAGTTCATTATTTTGTGTCATCAGAGTTTTCTAACTGCGCAACCTTGTTTAATACATGATTTTCATGCAGGGGGCCGAATAGGGGGCAGCTGCCAAAGTTTATTCTTACATGTGGAACGAGAGAGTTTTTTTATTCGGAGTTTTTTATTCTCAAAGTGAAAGGATTGTCCCAGTAAAATCCGTTTTAACTATAACGATTACGTAAGAACCATTACACATAAGAGTCTTAGATCAAACAATATTATTAGGTGCAGATGCAATTATTCTTTAGATTCTTTACTGTAAATTTTCACTTGTCGCGTATTTTTTCTTTTCCTTTAAGTGTATATATTCTTTCACTTATAAGTTATTAAACTTCATCGATATATATTCACTTTAATTTAAATTTATACATCCGACGAAAGAGAATTGATTTCTCATTATTAAGCAAACAAATACAACTTTCCATCTTTATTGTGTTAGTCATGAAACCTTGCTATGTCCAGCTCGAGATGTATTAATATTTATAGCAGGGTTGGGTTCAAGTACAATTTACTTAAGTACTTCTGTAATTAAGTACATTTTTTGAGTACTGTACTTGTACTTAAGTACTTTACCATTTTCCCGTTGTACTTGTACTTGTACTTAATTACTTTCCTCATTTTCTAAAGTACTTGCACTTGTACTTGAGTACTTGTTACTCGTGACTTTTTTATCATTCAATATATTTCCAACACACATCATTGATGTTCCTCAAATCCCATCTCAAATAAAGTAGTGTTACTTAATACTTAGTATATTAGGAATTGTGTTCGTGTCAAGGACTACTGCTACTTTAAATTAAATAAATTTGGATGATACTATATAAACTATGTATTTAGCAATTTCTACTATTATTACGAGAAATTTATCATAAGAGCTTGGGAAGTACTTGTACTTGTACTCAAGTATTTTCGTAAATTTTTCATTGTACTTGTACTTGTACTTAAGTACTTTAAGTTTACCTGTACTTGTACTTGTATTGTACTTGAATATCTGAAAAGTAGTAGTACTTGTACTTAAGTACTTTCAAATGTACTTGAACCCAACCCTGATTTATAGTCTTCTGTTGATCTTACTTACGCCGATTTTATATAATTCCTTTCCAGGTGATAGACTTTGGGAGTTCCTGCTTTGAGCACCAGCGAATCTACACTTATATCCAAAGCAGGTTCTACCGGGCGCCAGAGGTTATCCTGGGGGCTCGCTATGGGATGCCGATAGACATATGGAGCTTTGGCTGCATCTTAGCAGAGCTTCTAACCGGATACCCGCTCCTACCGGGAGAAGACGAAGGAGACCAACTGGCGCTGACGATGGAACTGTTCGGAATTCCTCCTCCCCTCATAACGGACAACTCCAAGCGCACACGGACCTTCTTCACATCTCGCGGGCACCCCCGCTACTGCTCCATCACTCAGCACCCAGACGGAACCGTCAGCTATGGGAGCGGCAGGTCTAGAAGGGGGAAGATACGAGGTCCGCCGAACTCCAAGGATCTTGTGAAGACGATGGGCGGGTGCGATGATCCTATTTTTATTGATTTCATCCGAAGATGTCTCACTTGGGATCCAAACGAGCGTATGACTCCTCCCCAGGCGCTCAGACACCCCTGGCTCCGCAAGAGGAACAACGTTAAGCAGATTGAGGGAGGGGAGATGGGCGGCACTAAGCCACTACTGAATGCTAAAAAAGGTGGGACTACTCAGGGACGCAAAATCTCTGAAGCTAACGCTTCTATAGTCGCTAACAGCAGCAAGACTCAGATCAACTCTAGGCCTGTTCTCCCTAAGATCGTAGGGAGATAGGCGGCACACCTATGACTGGTATACTATCTCTTCATCACTTCGTGCTTCCGTGAAGCTCTCTACCTTACAAACTATTCTTTTTACGCAACCACCTATTATATTGTGCCCTTCTTTTAGCTGCACATACTCCTTTATGCCCATACTATTATTATATTATTACTCTTCTTATCACTTCTATCTTGTTCTGTTCAATATACAAGTTTTATTCGACGACAGCTATATCATATAACAGTATACTGTATCTGCAAACATAGTGGAACTGTTTTACATGCGAAGAAGACTAGATGGGCCAGCAAAGGGTTCTAAAAACAAATAACTTTTCTTGAAAATAGGCCTCTGAGGGATCTACAATTAATACTCTACCCTGGATAAGATTCAGTAATATTTTACATAATTTGGTAAACAATTGATAAGTAATCCAGCTTCCATCTTGTATAATCGGCAATTCAAGTACAGAGGCTTATTACAAATTATTATTGGTTTTTGTTATTGTTGGTTGAGTGAACCGTCGCTAAGCGATTGTACCAACCGATGAAGTATTATTCATTATTAATGGCTCAGCAACAATTTAGACAGTATATTTAGCTTGTTTCCTTTGTAGTGTTTAGTTAGGACGTCTTACAAACCGCCAGTTGCAACATCTATCATCTAGCTTTTGATTTATAATTCAGTAATTGGTACTTTATAACAGGACTCCCACTCGGAATCATTCCACTTGAATACATACATTGTTTGATTTTACCAAAATTTCGAATTAGAGTATAGAAATTGAGAAAGTCGGTCTAAATATAAAGTGATATGGTGATTTCCCTACCAGCAGCAACCCCTATGTAAATGTGTTAATGAATAAGTTGCGTGTAATACTAAAATATTTGCCAAGACAAGCTTGAAAACCATTAAATCCCTATAAAGTTGGCTGGTATAAACACTACTGTTGTACCAATTCTAAAACTTAGTACAAACAAAATTATATTTGTATTGTTAAAAACCAGTTTCTTTGTTAGCACCCAAAGGTTTTAATTAATTAAATAATTAAAAAATTTCAATACATTTCTAAAAATAATCTAATATAATTATGATATTTTGATGTTTTCACATTTGCACTTTTATGCAGTTTCAGGTAAATATGTGTTTCCTGGTCAGACCTGGGGCTGATTACTAGTGAGTGATACGATTTCATTCTTCAAAAAAAGCTTTATTATGATTACGATTACGATTGTGATTACAGGAAATCAGGTACGGATCCACCGGGGGGGTGCGCACCCCCCAACTCTTCATGAGATTGGACTCTGAGACTGTCACATTTCACAGATAGCTAAATTAGAGTGATAATTACGCTATGGTTTAAATTTGCACCCCCACTATTTCTAACCTTGGATCCGTCCTTGCAGGAAATGTTATAATCGTAATCAGCCCCAAGCCTGTTCCTGGTTGCATTAGAAACCACAAATATTTCAATGCCCCAGTTAATGTGAAACTATAGGTAATTGGATACAATATTTGGCAGAAAATTTCATTGAAAATGTCTTAATTTTAATAGCCCAAAGTTGATAAAGGTGGGTTCTGACTGAATGGTGGAAAATGGTTGAAAACATCCAAGAATGGTGGAAATGGTGGAATTTCTGAATTTTCCTCGAAATGACTGAATGGTGGAAAGTGTGGAATTTCTAAAAATCGACTGAAAGGTGAATAATGGTGGAAAGTGTTGGAAAACGACTGAATGGTGGAAAATGGCTGAATGATGGAAAACGCATATAACAAAAAGTTACACAGAGCATGTTCATAGGGTACACAGAACATGCTCATAAGGTACATAGAGCATGCTCGTCAGTGCTCGACAAATTAGGTGGTTTGGTGGCGTTAGCCACCAAAGATCTTATTTAAGCCACCAAATTCAGGGGGGGGGGTCAATCTTAAGAATACTAACCCATATGTGACTTCATGGAAAAATATATTTTTAGGGCATATTTTAGGGGGGAAAATATATTTTTAGGGGCCCCCTCACGAAGTACCAACGAATTTATTGCTTTTGGACCCCTACACCCATTCAGTATTTGCCACAAGTTACTCTGGAGTTGTCACCTGTGTCAGATTAGCATGGGTTGATACGAAGTTAATTACATCTGGTCCCCGAAGTCCTATGAGCATTTTTACCCAAGACACACTTTTTAATTTTTTACAATTTTAATTAGTCAGCATTTCTCACCTTTAGGTGTATAAGATTTTTTAAAAATACCCTTTGTGTAAATTCTTGATAATTTGCTGCAAAATTTCGCAATAATATTGATTCGTACCATCCATGAAGTAAGTACCTGGTACTTCATGGATGTACCTTTCAAAATGGGACCCACCACCTGGCTATGGGTCAAGTATCTGCCGATTGACCCCCCCCCCCCCTGCCAAATTTTACCTTTGGTGGCTTAACTAATCGACCATAAATTGTGGACTATTTGACTTCGAGGAGATTTATTTTTCGTCGCATTGTTTGTTATTAATATTAGTGTTGTATAGTGTGTATCAAATTGGAATGTAATTCGTAATTAGTAAATATTATACTTGTGATTATTATACTAGGGTAAGATCAGGGTTTTATCCAGGCGCGCCATACGCCTAGAGGCGTATAAATTGGGATATGTTTGCGTTTAGGAGTGCGAAAACTGGCGAAAGTCCCCATAGAGTATTACAAAACTAACCTTTTAGGCGTACAAAATTCATACTCTAGTGACCTTAGGACAGTTAGGAGTGTTCAATTCTAGTCCTGTATAATACCCTGGGTAAGATCATTGATCTTTACGAGCATGAGCTATGTACCTTATGAGCTCATACGGTACATAGAGCATGTACCTTATGAGCTTGCACCTTGTATGTACCTTATGAGCTTTTCCATCATTCACCATTTTCCACCATTCAGTCGTTTTGCACCATTCAAACATTTTCCACATTTCAGTCGATTTTTAGAAATTCCACCACTTTCCACCATTCAATCATTTCGACGAAAATTAAGAAAATCCACCATTTTCCACTATTTTCCACCATTCTCGGATGTTTTCCACCATTCAGCCAGACCCATAAAGGTGTAAAAGAAGCGTTAAGTAAACATACACAGTACAACATGTTGCTTGGAAATAGAACAATGTTCTAAATGCAACAAGTTTAAATATACAAAGTTGTTGGATGACATATTCCAAAATATATGTTGCATTAAAATTAACATCGATGCAGTAGTTGCATCATATATGGGGCCTTTTTAGGTCCTTGAATTTTAATGTACGGAAATTTGTTGGTAAGTTTGCATCTGTAGATATTTCTGATTATTTAATCAATAGCGGGCAGAGAATCTCTAGCATGCTCCAAGCTTTCAGGAATTTATTTTCCTCACCTGCAAATGCTACCAATGTGGATGAAAACAACATAACAGTACGTTTGTGTGTGTGCAACTAAATAATTGGTATTGAGAATTCATTATAATTACAATACAGTGAACTCCCGTTATAACGAAGTCGGTACTAACGAAATACCCACATATAACGAAATGGAGATTTCCCACCAGAGCACTAATTGTATTAATTATTGTCCACTTATAACGAATATCCGGATATATCGAAGGAATTTACAGCTCCCAGCACTTCGTTTTAAAGAGAGTTGACTGTAGTAATTCACCTCTAATTGTGTGCTGTGTTGTAGCCACAGATAGCAGAAGACCGAGATAGCGTGGATCTATCTTCATTGGTTGAAAGCACAGAGGAGTTTGAGGATATTCTCGTGAGGCACTCTAATCCTAAAGTAATTACCAGACTCTCATTAACAGGTTAATACAGTTATAGTAGTTAGTTTGAAAAAACCGGTTTAGACTGTATTTTGATTACCAGCTGAGAGATTAAACAGATATATAGCTGGGTCACTTTGTTCCAAAGATAATTTGACCAGATTTAGGTGGAGAACCCAATTAACCGAAACTATACTATTTTGAGGGTACAGTAGATGTCGGATATAAGCACGCCGGTTATAAGAAATATCGGATATAAGAACACTATGTTGGAAAACAGTTGCCATATACCCTATATAATTTATGTCGGTTATAAGAACATGTCGGTTATAAGCACATTAAGTGCAGTTCCCCACGATTTGCTTATAACAGACATCTACTGTATAACTATATTTAATATACTACGTATAACTACATATTCTACTAGAATATGAATAGATAATGTATACTATTACTTCATTAGTTATATAATACTTTTGCACCCGTAATTTGACACAATTGACACAATATTTACACGATTAACCGAAAATATTTTATATTATCTTCTATTGGCATGATTCTGTTCCTTTGAAAAATGACCCCATTAAGCGGAGTTTACAGTATTTGTTAATTTCTCAATAGCTACTCCGGTAACCAAACTCCCTCCCGTCATTGGGAAGTTTCCCAACATCAGAGAGTTAGATCTCTCCAGTAACAGACTCTCTCTCCTGCCCTGGTCTATCTTCTATCTACAAGAACTGGAGAATTTTAACCTCTCCAATAACCAAATTGTGAGATCTAATTATTAATATATTTTTCTTACTCTAATCATTTACTAGAAGATAAATCATATTATTAATGGAAAAATCTAAAATGTATATTTTTAAACTTATAATCAGTATTATATACTAACTACTTGCTACTGTTAAATGCAGTCAACAGTTTACATCTGCTTAAAAAATGAAAAACTTTATTATGAACAAGCCCTATGCCCTATGGTCCCAATTTAACAACTTACATAGAGTTCGCTTATTATGAAGTCTCTCTATTATGAACACAATTTTGGTCAATGAATGTACATAATAGAAGAACCCGACTGTATTTGTATAAAAAAATATATAAATAAAATTTTAACTGTTTCCTTATAGGCGCTCAGAGAACTTAATAATTTTTTAAATTTACGTGTAGTATTCTAAACACAATTCTTATTTTTGAATTGTAAATTATTATTTAGTACATGCCAGTTAGTACGTTTTAAACGAACGGCTCCTTGAGAAATTACTTTATATTAGGTCGAACTTCCAAAGACACTGGGTTATCTAAAGAAACTCAAAATATTTGATCTCAGGTAATTCATCTAAAACTTTTTAATCAGGAATATTTCCAACTCCTATTCTACTAGAGATAATTTAATTGAGTTCGTTCCTTCTGAGCTGGCTAACTTGGATTGTCTGAAAAAGATTTATTTGGAGGACAATCCTAACTTGAAATCTCCTCCTAACGACAATCTCCCTGCCAACATAGGCGATTTCAAGAATTATCTCTCCTTAAGACTCAACAGATCGGATTCTTTTCTAACTTGTGTAAGTTAATCAGGTACAACCGTATTAATAGTTTAATACCAACTTTACTTTGTGCTAATATTTCCTTAGAAATACTACTACACTTTCAAAACACTTATTCCTTCTCTGTTAGAGTTGTCTGTTAGGTTAGTACTTACGTTTATACTTCAGTGTACGTAATATATTTTTATTCCATATTAATTGGTGTTAAATTAATTGATTGTGCACAGATTTCAATGCATAACTGGGCCATGTAGTCTATGGTTGTCTAATACTGTTCTGTTGTGTCTAGGTGCATAATGGATTGTGGCCTGGAGTACCTCGCTTGTACCTGGGTTCCGCCCACTCTGAAGCAGCACATAAATAAAGAGGCGAACGAAAGAGACTTACAGCTCCATGTTATGAAATGTAGCAAGTGTAAAAACTATTTTTCATCCAAAAGGACTTTTGAAGTACATCATTGCTAGAATATTGGTAATTACTTTGACTCGTTTATTGTAGTGATTTGTTAATTACTCAATTTGTACATATGTTTTTTCGAATATATTGTCCCTTTGTCAGGATTGAAAGTATATTTATTTACTATTTATAAATCCTACCTATCTTGTTGATTAGTGCGAATAATATCAGTCCTAAATATAATCTAGCAGGCTTATCAGGTCATTCATATAATCAGGTCTCAGACTTCAGGCTAAGTTGTATAATACGTATAATACGTGATTCCCCTTTTATTGGAAACAACACTTGTCACACTAGTTTTATGTCACGCAGATATGGCATATGCATGCATAATGTCATTTTCACTCGAACCCGAAAATATTTAATGGGCCTACATCTCAATTTTGTTTAAGTTTTAATGTTTAAATTTCTTTTTAGGGTAGGTACTAGGTAGGTATATATATAAAGCGTGATAAACAAATAAAGTTACTCCAGTTAGGCTTGGGTAAACATACTAAGCTTTCAGAAAATACTATGGCAATTGCCCCAAAAGTGTACCGATAGCCATATTTTATGGGTCCGACTCGTACACTATATTATTCCATTATTATGATGTAGTAATTTAAACAGTTCTTTTATTTCTTTAAAGTTTATATATTCTTAATGAATTATATCCGTGATAAGCTTAAGTCCCTGAAAACCGAAGTTCTGATAATCAATAGTAGAGTTTCCAATTGCTAGGATGGACCAAAAAGATATCCCTTCTCTATTGCAGGTGATTAACAGAGACCTTCTTATTCCCCTCAAACAGCTGAGAATGTCAGAGCAGACTCCTTCCACCTGTCACGCACTGCTTAGCAACAGATGGATGTCTCATCTGTCAGTCACGGGTGAGTACTCCACCCCTCCGGCTGTAGAGCTGGAGGCGGCAGCGATCAGCTGTTTTCTGATGCCTTCTGTCTTTACTAACCTACCGCAGGGCTGGAACAGCTTTACTATTGCTAATATCAACAAGCAGCAATTAGTAGCTCTGCAACACGCGTCTACAACTGAACCTGCAGATTCTATATTTCCTAACCTGATACAACTGAAGTGTAATTTCAAACTGAGAGATAGACAGCTGTTGGCTAGCTGCTATTCATCTGCCCCACCTACTTCATTCTCTCAGTATACTCACGTGGATAGAGAGTTCTTGGAGTCTCACTTCTGTTGCGATGTTATTCAGGTTCCAGCTGACATAAGGGACAGCGAGCTGAGTGTAGCCACGCCCCCCTCTCACCCCGCTACCTCTCCACATCTCTCCCACATCCTACCGACCTACTTTATCCTGGAAACAGAGGAACAGTTCTATCTGATCCGTCCTCACTCCAAGGTCACCCTGCTAGACGCGGTCCGCTACTCCTCTTCCCTCCTCTCTTCATCCAGGATACAAACTCTATTCCTCCTTTACCAGTTAAGGTATTGCTTGGAGAATCTCTCGGGACTTCTCACTCAGTGGGACTCTCTTAACCTGGCCAGTTTCTTCCTAGACCGAAACCTCTGGCTCTACAGCAGCGGCGTAACAGCCCCTCCTGCTGACCAGCTGATGGGCAGCCAGAAGAGAGACGAGGTTTCTAACAACCGAGCCAGTTTGCTACAGAACAGCACGCGTCTCTGGCAGGAGTGTCAGATGTCAAACCTCGACTATCTGATGCTCATCAACGAGTTTGCTGGTAGGAAGATGGGTGACCCTAACAACCATCCGTTCCTCCCCTGGGTGTCCGACTTCAAGAGTCCCGATTCTAACCTCCGAGACCTGACCAAGAGCAAGTACCGCCTCACCAAGGGAGACGCGCAGCTAGACTTCACATACACGTCTCCCACCTACAGTTCTGCCAACGTGGAGTCCCGACAGGAGCCCCACCACGTGACGGATACATTTTCAGAGATAACCTACTTCATCTACCTGGCCCGCCGCACGCCTCGCTCCATCCTCTGCAGATACGTGCGGCCCCGATGGGAGCCCTCCGAGTACCCCACCAGTGTCACTCGCATCCAGGAGTGGACCCCGGACGAGTGCATCCCCGAGTTCTTCCTAGACCCGAGCGCGTTCCGCTCTATCCACCCCGACCTCCCGGACCTGCAAGTGCCGGACTGGTGCGACTCCCCCGAGAGCTTCTTGGCCTGGCATAGAAACGCGCTGGAGAGTGACCACGTGTCTGGGAACCTGCATAACTGGATAGACTTATACTTCGGATATAAGCTGTCAGGCGAGGCTGCTTTGAAGGCAAAGAACGTTCCTCACTTCCTCACTAAAAAACATTGCGCCCCGTACAATTACGGAGTTAACCAGCTGTTCAAACAGCCTCATCCGCGCAGGAACGTGTCCAACTGCCTTCAGCAGTACTACGCAGGTGGAGACATGAAGTTCTCTTCGGAGCATGATCCAGACGCCCGCGGGGACTTCTCCACAGACGGACACAAATCTTCTCTCATCTCCATAGAGCTAAATAAGCAGCAGTACACGGCTAACTCATCCAGCGAGTTTGTAGATCCTGATGTTGTTGAGGATTTACGTGGCACTCTGTACGACTCATCTCAAATGGAGCACTTCGATGTGGTGCAAGCGCCCCCAGCTGACTTCACAGAGCCGCTCATAAAGAGGCCCGAGGACTCTAGGAAAGTCTTCTCGGATTTTGAGGGAGCTAAGATCAAACATTTTCAGTTCGCTAGCATATTTCGGGGAAAGTCTGACATCCTCGACGAAACTCATATGCTGAAATACCGGAGCAATATTTCTCTACCTCGTAATCTAGACCTAGGGAGATTGTTGGACGAGTTTGAAGTGGAGAACTTATTCTTCTCCAGTGCATCTACAGGGCAGCAGTCACCTGACTGTACTCCCGCGGCGAGAAATGAACCCTGCCTATTGTACCAGTCGTCCCATAACTCGCTGGATACTCAGATCGTACTTGTGGTGCTGAGTTTGGAGTTGCTAGCAAGCGACCAGCTGAAGTCCTATCCCTTCACTGCCCCCCTTCCCGAGAGGATCAGGCTGCTGCAGGCTCTGCTTAGGGAACAACAGACCCAGGATTCCAAGGGCCTTATTGCGTTGCTAGACACATACGTGAACAACTCTGCTCTACACAACTCTGTGACAATTGAGTATCCTATACGATTTCCTGCATACTTCGAGCGTTTGCACGTGTTCCTTTCTGAGATTAACTCTCACAAGAGCAGACTGCTAGCACTCTCTCATCTAGGAGCTCGCAGCATTTTCAAAATAAACGACTACTCCTCCCTCCTGGCCCTCGTCCAGTCAGATTACATTTCCTTGCTGAGTAGAGTCCCTAAGGAGGGACTCTACCTCATAGGAGATTACTGCAAGTGGCTTTTTACAGACTCGCTCCTCGCCCCTCTAGCATTCCTTGAAGTATTCTCATCAATTGCTGCACACCTACCCACCAGCTACCTACGCCAGCACTATATTAGCTGTTTACAGAAAGTCTACTGTGACTTAAAGGATCATTCATTGTATCCATTCCTCTTCCACAGATCTTTTATTTTCTCTCTTATCACCCTGTTTGGACCCCACAACTACTTTTCTGTTCTTCTCAAGTATCTCCTTAAAGCCATAATATCCCCCTATGGCTCCACGCCCACTGCGCTTTCTCTCGCCTCGGACTGTCTCTCTCAGCTGCGGCAGCAACACGACTCTGCTCCGGATAAGCTCCTAGAGAGACCTGACATATTCATCGGACAGTCAGACTCAGAAGAAATAGACCTTCTCAATGACACTGCCTCTTCTCTCCTTGCTTCGGATTCCTTCAAGTTCCTATTCACTTATTTTGGGATAGCGGTTTCTACCAAGTTCCTGCTGAGAGAGCTAATGGGACTCCTACCCGACTATTCGTGCAGAGTACTGGTCCACGTGACTTCCTTTGAGGTGTTGCATAGCGTGTTACTACACGACACGTGCTTTGTTACTATCCACTCTATCCTTCAACAAACAAACGATAAGTACGCAAACTTCGTCTGTTACCATTTCATTACTTCTTGGATAGCTCAAATACAGAAACGGGTGCTCAACTTAAGAACTGAGGGGTTCCTCTCCGCTGTGCTCTTCATCGCTCACATTTGGCTTATCTCAGTCACCAACGATAATATCCAAACTAAACTGTATCTCTTCTTTAAGGAAATAGTAGATGTTGTCTACCAGGTAATCTCCTCGGCTTCTTCGCTATTTACTCGAGGAGTCGAGTTCCGCTATCATTTGCACATAGCATTGCTCCATCTCGTCACTGAGGTGATCTCTAACGGCACTGAGCCGCACAACATGTCACTCGTTAAAACAGCGGTCCTCAAGATAATCGATGCTTTCTCCGCTTTTCAGCTCATTCGCGAGCAGGAGCCTGAGCCAAGCACAGAGAGCGCAGACAGTGCGGCCAACAGCAAGGATGCAAAAATTAATTCACAACTACTGATTACATTCAATACTGATTTGCTATCTCATTTCTGTAACTCCATCTATTGCTTCATACAAGACAATGACATCGAGGTTCCAGCATTTGTTACGCTTCATAAAAGCGATAATAAGATGGGTAGACCTGAAGTTAGCTACAGGACTGAGTATCAAGAGCTAGTCTCCCTCTTCTATCCTTCTACCACAGATATCTCCACTAACAGTGCTAACTCAGCTAAGTGTACTTGGTTTATCCCATCTCGTCACGCCTCCTCTGCCTTCTACGCAGACGAGCTCATAAGGCACAATAAGGCTCCTTCTCCCAATCAGAACCTCAACGCCAAGTCTAACTGGATAGACTACCTCAATCAGTCGAACGAGGTCTCCCAGGATCCCAAGGCATTCACCTATCTGCAGTCCCTCCACGGCTCCGAGGCTCCCATTGGCCTGCTGTGCCACACTCCCTGCGAGAACGTTATATTCGGATCCTGCAGGGAGCACGTGTTAGCCTGGAGACTGTCCGACTCCCTAATGCAGTCAGAAGTGCAGTCTAGTTCTGTGTACACTCAGCACAGCAAGCCAGTCAAATCTCTCTCCTACATGAACAGCTGTGACAGTGTAGTCTCTAACGACGGATGCATCCACGTGTGGAGCGCTGAGTCCTTCTGCAATACCTACAAACACGCACACATTTCCAGACAGCACCAGGTGCACTGCATCAGCCCTCAGACGCAGCGAGTCATCTACAGCGCCACCAACGAGAGCTCCCTCACTGTACTCGACACCAGGGTGCCCCGTCTGGTGTACGACTGGTTGATTCCCTCCTCCCAACCGCCTACATTCCATCACATCACCGTGACAACGGATGACCATACCATATACCTAGCTACCTCCAGCGGCAGTGTTATTATGGTGGAGACACGGATGGGTCACATCCTGGGCCAATGGTCCGTGTCGGATGCAGATATCTCCTGTTTGCTGCTTCATCAGAATCAGCTGTTCAGTGCTACCTCCGACTGCGCGCTAAAGATCCTCTCTCTGAAAGGCCAGCTGTACCAGACAATAAGCTGCAGGAGCGCAACAGACTATATGGAGTCTCTCACAGACACGTCAGTTATCTGCGGCATCTACAGCGAGACAGCCGTCACTCTCTTCCAGCGACAGGACACATGGGTCCCCACTCACAAGTGGACAATTCCTAAACTGTACTATTTATCTGTTCACTCCATGATGTTTCTGCCCCTGCAGCAGTTCCTGCTCGCCTCTGTTGACGCAGGACTCATTATGGTATACGGCACACATTTCACGCACATAGTATCTAATTTGAAATGAATAGATCCGCTATAATAGATATATATTTATATTTGGTATGTGTTTGTATATAGTATATAATAATGACATACGTCAACACAATACTTATTTGCTATCTTCTCGCCACATCGTGCATCCATCCCCTGAGCTGAGGTATGACCATAGGCGTCGTAACCCGCCCGGGTGCCCGGAAATGTCCGGGCGGCCCGGAAGGGTAGCCCCCATAGGCGTCGTAAATGCAAAGGTCAATCCTTCGGGCCGCCCGGAAATTCCGGGTAAACTCCGGGTATAGTATTAGTAGCATAGGGGCAACCCTTCCGGGCCGACGGACATTTCCGGGCACCCGGGCGGGTTACGACGCCTATGGTTGCCCCTATGCTACTAATACTATACCCGGAGTTTACCCGGAATTTCCGGGCGGCACGAAGGATTGACCTTTGAATTTACGACGCCTATGGGTATGACTATTCCACTACAATAAACATCGACTAGACGGGATTTTGGGACTTGATTAAAAATGCACTGTACAATATTTTTTGGAAAAAATAGTAATTAAATAGTGAAGGAATTAAAATGAATTGAAAATGGTAATATAGAATGAATAAGAAAATAGGGGGCATAAGAGAATAACTGAACCCATCCATACTGGAAAGAGAGAACAAAACGGGATATTGGGACCTGAACGGATATTTAAACCTGAACGGGGTATAATTATGACAATCGGGTCCTAGGGAATAACATAATCAATACTGGACAGATAGAACAAAACGGGATATTTGGACCTGAGCGGGATAATTAGACTTGAACGGGATATCTGGACCTGACTACTGAACGGGATATCTGGACCTGGCCGTTAATAGGACCTGAACGGGATATTGGGACCTGACCGGGATATCTGGACCTAAATGGATATTGGGACCTGAACGGATATTTAGACTTGCAGGGATGTTTGAAATGTATAAGAAAATCGGGTCTAAGGGAATAACATAATCAATACTGGACAGATAGAACAAAACGGGATATTGGGACCTGACCGGGTTATTTGGACCTGAGCGGGATAATTGGACTTGGAAAGGATGTTTGAAATGTATAAGAAAATCGGGTCTAAGGGAATAACAAAATCAATACTGGACAGATAGAACAAAACGGGATATCTGGACCTGACCGGGTTATTTGGACCTGAGCGGGATAATTGGACTTGGAAAGGATGTTTGAAAATGTGTAAGAAAATCGGGCCTAAGGAATAACATAATCAATACTGGAAAGATGGAATTAAACCGTGGTTCTGAAATGTTTAATTTATTTTTCTTAACAAAATGTATTTAAGTGTCTGAATGCTTTCTTTTTCCTACTTAAAATATTTTCCCCTTCTTTTTCTTCCCAGAATTCATCTATGTATCCTACCGCCCACTTCTTCATGGTGTTTGTACTTTTTTCTTTTTTCTTTTATAATATTTTCCATATATTCCTCCAGGGCCGTGCCACTAATGCAAACTGACCAGGTCAAACCTGGGTAGGATTTATCCAGACCAGGTTGACCTGGCCATATGACCAGGTCAACTTGGTCATTAAACCAGGTTCTCACTAACTGATGAGTTTCAAAACAATTATTATTGTTATATACGAATAAAGCGCTGAAAAGGGGACTCCATCGAGAATCTAGATATTACGTCAAATACGTACTATGTACATTTAATTAAATTTGTTATAATTATACCTGCCAACCTATATGAGTCAATTCCCAGTAAGTGGTTTCAATCTTACCCTGTACAGTGGCCTAAATACATGGATGCCCAAAATTTTCTTTTTCGCTAGCTCGTCCTGGGAATCCCTGTACCCTTATACTAAGAGGAATTAAGAGATTGCAGTATTAAGAAATGCATTCAAATACGTTTATTTCGGATCATTAATCAAAAAGTGCTGCGCACTAATAATAGAATCTTTTTGCTAATGTTTGCTAAAAGTATGTCAAGAGAAACTCATTAACTCATGGGGACAGATGTTTACTCTAATTAGGTTTGACCTGGTCAGGTAAAAATAGGCTCGCACGGGCCTGGGTCCTCTATATTTCTTATGTTCATTTGAATCAGGCTTGTCATGCATTTAGCAAATCTTTGCGATGTAGTGCTCTTCATCTTCTTTTTTGCTATGAGCCATTTCTTAAATTCTTTTTCCTTGTATCTTATTTCGTGTGTTTCTCCATAATTCTTTTCTGTTGCTGTTGCGAGCAAATCTTCCTCTGCTCTCGCTACTTCTGAAAATACCTCATGTTCATAGTCGTCTTGACATGGTAACGGATTTTGCTCATCTACTAACGGTATTTGAGATTCATCCTCATCTACTCTTGTTAACGAAGCTCCTTCTTCCGGAACAGCTTCTACTGCGGTATGAGAGTAATACTATTGAAGCTTCTAGATTTAGTTAGGAGTAATTTCCCTACTATAGTTTGAATGGAAATCTTGTGCATTCTCAGAATGTGATGTCTGTAATGTATCTAAACGTAAAGTTGCAAATAATTAATGCACTTCACTTAATAAGTATAAGTACCTTTGTATTTAAATAAACTGACTTACCCTCCTCAAGAACTATCGCATTGCAGACACTCTTGGTTACATCTTCGAATTTGCAACAAATAAGTTTATTTTCTTGATTGTTGGAAATTATTTTCTCTTGGATAATGATTTTGTTAATTTCCTCACGAGTGTTATCTTAGCGGCGGATTCATCGGCGGATTCGCAGACCTCACGTTTATGCTAATAACTCAAAAAGTTTACGCTGTACGTGAAAAATTTTCACATCAGCGGGAAGATGAAAGTTGTGACAACCCATATATAATCCCAAAATGTCAAAATTCCTTAAGATGACTCAGCAATTTTCGCTCAAATTTAGACCTCGGTTTTTCCATAATAACTCAAAAATTATCCATCAAATCAAATTTTCCTTTTAATCACATGTTTATCTCACCTATGACAACCTGTCATGCAAATTTCAAAACAAAATATTCATTTTTGAAAAAAAAAATTTGAACATAAATTTCATTAAATTAATTTCACGATCTTATCGGCGGATTCGCAGACCTCACGTTTATGCTAATAACTCAAAAAGTTTACGCTGTACGTGAATTTTTTTTACATCAGCGGAAAGATGAAAGTTGTGACAACCCATATATAATCCCAAAATGTCAAAATTCCTTAAGATGACTCAGCAATTTTCGCTCAAATTTAGACCTCGGTTTTTCCATAATAACTCAAAAATTATCCATCAAATCAAATTTTCCTTTTAATCACATGTTTATCTCACCTATGACAACCTGTCATGCAAATTTCAAAACAAAATATTCATTTTTGAAAAAAAAATTTTGAACATAAATTTCATTAAATTAATTTCACGATCTTATCGGCGGATTCGCAGACCTCACGTTTATGCTAATAACTCAAAAAGTTTACGCTGTACGTGAATTTTTTTTACATCAGCGGAAAGATGAAAGTTGTGACAACCCATATATAATCCCAAAATGTCAAAATTCCTTAAGATGACTCAGCAATTTTCGCTCAAATTTAGACCTCGGGTTTTCCATAATAACTCAAAAATTATTCATCAAATCAAATTTTCCTTTTAATCACATGTCTATCTCACCTATGACAACCTGTAATGCAAATTTCAAAACAAAATATTCATTTTTGAAAAAATATTATTAACATAAAATTTCACTAAAATCGGCTTACAATGATGATTTCCAATATCCATAATGTTGATATGTTGTCATTTAATAATACTATTGATAAGAATGTATTTGATTTGCGTCAGTGTTCACAGGAATTAAAGTTTTAGGTACCTCTGAAGAATAATTAATGACCGCATTCCTAATTATATCAGGCTTAGTGATTACTTTCTGTAAACAAGCTTACATAATACAAACAACTTCATATATACAAATATATTTGGAATGCAATATTCATTAAGAGAATAGAATCAGACATATAAACAATATTATGGTTACTACAACAATGTTAGGTATTTTAAGCATCTCCAGGTTTTTCCATTTCCATAATCTGCGTAACTTCTATCTGAATGATCTTACTTGTGGCCATGTTCCTTCTCTCCAAATATACGTACTATTTGCCTTTAAAGAGGGTGAATCTCATATAAATGTAAAGCAACATATTATCTCAGAATATGACTTACCAACGAGTGCATGTTATTAAAATGGTGACAAATATTAGTAATGCTTTATATAGAAAGATCGAGATAACCAAAGTTATTCTAAAAAAGTAAGAGAACTACTTAGTAGAACATGGAAATAAAGAGAGAACTAGTTTATTGGTTTAGGATTTAACACATTAATGATAATATGCATTAATTCTTTTCACTGATACGATATTAAAAGGGCGCCATTAAATATAACAGGAAAGTACATCTACAAATTGTGGTAAAACTATTGCAACTCTTCTAAAACTCTGCCTTGTTCAATTTAAAAAATAATTAACTATTATTTTCGAATTTAACAGAAATAATAGGTTCATAATGATTCCCAATATTTCGTATATATATCCCATTTGGGGTTGGCGCCTTCATTAACTCTTCAAAAGTTGATCCATTCCCTGAAAATCCAATCCAACGTGTTCCCAACGGACCCAAGAATACCCAGATATCTATATTAAATAACAAAGCAGTTGCAAAGAGTTCAAGATCAGTAGCCCATTTCCCACTCTTCCTCATTCCTGTTTTGTTGACCCAGTCTTGTACATTTCGATAATTACCCTGCGTATAAACATATTTTGTGCGTAAATATTTATTGCAACTCATACTTAGGTCACCTAGCATATTATCAATTATTAGCTCCCTAAACTCTGCATGGAAATCTTGACTACCAGTGATGAGATAAGAAATTGTCGAGAAATAGCAATTTCCATCGCCAATTATATATTGAGTCAAGTTTGGCGAATAACTAAATAAACTTTCTTCATTATCTACAATATCATTATAGGAGTACGGTAACTCCTCGCGAAAGTGAAACTTCCACTTTTTACATGTAGAAATCTGCCAGTCTGTATGTGGCGGACGAAAGCTTGGTAGTACATATCGTATTAGCCCCGTCTCAACTATTTCCTCATCTGTAATTATAGAGGCCACTCGCATTACCTTTGATGCAGTTGGCGTACGTAAACTAGATAACTTTTCGCATTTTCGTGGGACAAATTTACTCTTAATTTTACATATTTTATTTTTCTTCTCAACTTTTTTCTTCTTAAATGTTTGAAATTCATATGATTTAGGTTGTAAATAACCGCAATACACTTTCTTTTTTCGTAACCATTCTTCAACACTTTCCTCTTCCAAACTATTTCTTACTCTTTTATGACCTTTAAATACCTTATTCGCTCGCGGGTGAAAGGCAAATTGAAACGCTGATAACCTACTTACTATACCAGGATACAACAATTGTATCAAATCTCCAGGCCTCAAATTAGTTTTGGATTCCAAAATATTTAACTTCACAATACGCATCCAATTCTCCACAATAGCGTTGCTAAAGATGCTAGTCTTGTTCTTATCCGCTACACTAATAGGTCCTAAGATTATTCCACTCCATAAAGGTAATATAGGTAGGTAGAATGTTAACAAGTATTCTATAAGCTCCGGATTATAACAAGGATTTGGATCTGCATTTTTTCCTGGATTATTGTTGATCCAAGATTTGCAATTTTTTGCAATATTTACAAAATGTTTGCCGAAAGGGGATTTTTCTCTGTATGTTTTACTATCCTTGTTATCAATAGCAATATTATTATCGTCCATATGTTCTTCAACCAAATATTCATTAGTCTCTGAGGAGTTTACGGAATCATTACTAATGAATGTTTCTAGCAAATGAGTATGTGTCTTTACTATTGCACTTAAAGAACTACTCATAAATACAATGCATAAAGATTGGAATAATTATTGATACTTGTCATTTCAACAGCGCGTACAATAAATCCGATACTATGTAAAAACAGTTTTCTCACTTCTTTTTGTAGTTTAAATTTTTTATTTATATGAAATCCTATGCTGTGCATTAAATGAGCCGAACATAAGTGAAGAATTACTTTAAAGTCCGTCTCATTAACTGCAGAATTTACATCTACCATATTCCAACACTTATGGAGATAAGTATCTATATCACACTTGAGAAAAATACTACAAGAACTGTGAATCAAAACCCAGCTGAAATCTATTTCAACTTGTGAAATGTTTAGATCGCCCAGTATTTTCTTTGCATCAAGGGACCATTTGTGCAAAAAATAACTTATTTCAGCACTGGTGTGTCCTGAACTAATCATTTCTGCTAGTGGAATTGGACTAGTGGAGTAAGTAGGATGTCTTACAGTTAGAGCGTAATAGAATACTTTCTTTAGTGAGGGTTCTATTTTCCTAACAATTGATCCTGTGGCATCCAAGTGAAGAACAATTCTTGTATCTTTAAACAATTTCAATATTTTGATTTGATCTTCAGTGTACATATGTACAATAAAAGGATTATGACTTAGTGACTGTATGTAACCTCTAACATGAAGGCCAATAACACTATTTCTATAATACTGTTGTAAGCTAATTAACTCAGTCCAGTTATCATTAGAATACCTCTGTAAACTAGACAAATCAAATTTAGCTTTTCGCAGGACTGCAGAACTTCTAACCTTATTTAGGTTACCATAATTAAGCGCTAAGTTTGTGTTCTCTACAGAATCAAATTGATCATAGAAATAAGCATTTACAGATGTATCTGCTACCCCTCTAGCTACTTCTAACCTATGCGAATGTGATAAATTTCGTGAGTGCACAGTTGTATTATCGAAATGCTGTTCAGATAAGGTTCCATAAGCTACATACTCCACAATAATATTTTCATCAATTTTACACTCCAACAGCTCTTTCTTTATTACAAATGTAAATTCAAAACAATCTTTAAACTTACACACTGCTTTAGCTCTAAAAAAACAGCTATTTTGTTTTCTACTACTAAGTTTATTAACCTTTTTGTATTGAAAAGAAAGAACACATACAAAATTTCCCTCGATTTTTGAACTAAATAAATTGGTCCAATCTTTAGAAAATACTACAGAGTCTCCATGAATTAGTGTAATACTTTTCCATTCCATTCCACTTAGCAAAAATTCACCACAGATTTCCTCACTAAACATGGATTGTTCAACTATGATTTCATTACCCAGAGTACTGTCGTCATCTACTGATGGCACTAGCAATTTGGACTCAGGGATATTAGAGGTAATATCAATTTCAGGTTTCGGGTCATCGGTAGATGACAATACCGGGACTTGTTGATTTGAAGAAGAAGAAGAGGTATGATGCAATTTTAGGCACAGAGATTCATGAAATGAGCTTAAAGTATCTGAACTTTCTCGACAGGCTAGAATAAAGCTAGTGAATAAATCTAGTTGTTGCACTGTGATAGCTATATATGAATTCCCGAATAGCTCTAATATCCTACAACTAATGTTTTCAACTAAAATCCACGCTTCCACTAAGTTACAATTTCGCCTGATTAGTCGAATCCATTGCATTGACTCCATTAGACAGCAACTAAACTTTTTCGACTGGTCGTGGAGTTTGTCATCCACTAGCATGATCTCACCACTAACAAGCGGACACTCTAAGCTGAAAAATTTCATTGCATCTAACCATAGACTATTATTACAGTTTATGAATGACCAAAAATGGCTATCAGTCCTCCCTGTATGAGGAGGAGGAGAAGCTATCTTAGACATGAGACCGTAAAGCTGGCAGTCATCGCAACCAGATGCCAATAAACCTAGCAAACTGTTATTCGTTACGTCTCGCTGTAAACTAGGAAAACTGAAATCGATTTCATCCAAACTCCTCTTACTGAGTTCTACAGTGTCAGGATATGAGCTAGCAGATACTAACTGAGTACTGATATGCTCTACTGCCAATTGGGATACATCATTGGTAATGATAGACTTACGCGTACTGATCATTTGCTTTACGAGATGCTGAAAGTTTCCTCTATTCAATCTCCATTTGGAGCTGAGAGAATCGCGCTTAGTAGCCTTGTTTTTTCCAAAAAGAATAATTGATAATTTTCCCCAGACAGATTTTGGCTTATGTTTGTCTCCTTTGTTCAAAGCATCTCTTACGCACGGGTCTCTGAAATCATAATCTCGGTTAAAAAAATACGGACCTTACTAAATTAACAGGTTAGAAAGAGCATTTCATGTACTTTTTAAATTTGTTTTGAATAAAATATTTCCATCACACAATTTTTACCTAGTGTGAATTCATAATTTGGTGTCAAATATTTATCGAATTTTTATTTTTATTATCATAATTAACATAAAATAACATATTACAGGTTTATTTTTATCTCAAGTAAATAAATTTGCATATTAATTAGATTAACATATGGAGTAGTTGGTGAAATTAGCCTCGTAAACTGCGTTATAGAAGCATTTTGGATAACTTTCAACATCTTGATTGCATTTGTATCTATTCCAGACCTTCATAAAGCGTGAGTGAGAGGATTCAACTGCTTGTTCTGAAACACATCCAAGACCCTTTCCAGGAGGAAGGTATTTCTGTAGAAAAGGTACAATGTGGCGACAAATAATATGGACTTTTGTTGAACATGGTAGTCCTGTTCTATTAAAAGCCTCTTCAAATTGATGAATATGTTCAATATATTCAATTTCAATATTCGTCCCGAAGCACGATGTAACCACATCATTAAACCTCTTCATGGCGATGAAGGCGGAGTTTGAAGGAGGAAAAGCCAGTTCATCACACATTTTGAGCAGCTTGCGCATCGCATTTCCCTCAAATGCATTTCCATGGTAGGTACTCCGTTGTATATTGTTTATTTTAAGAAGATTTTCATGTGCGAGTGTTTCTTCTTCAGACATTGTCGTAAGTAGGGCATCATATAGCTTTTGTCCCACCCCTAACATTAAATGTAATTCAGGAATATTGAACCTATCCATTGTATCGGACATCCATATTCCTATTGAAGGGAGATCTTCCACGCCCATACAATCTATTGCATGTTTTTTGGCTTCACCGCTGTACACTGTAGAAAGCTTGTCGAACATCGTTGAGTGTAGAAGAGAAGATCTGGATATGATTTCAGAGACCCGTGTACGCTATCGAAGCTTTCATAGCCGAGTTTCTGGAGAGCTTCGACGAATTGCTCTATTGAAGTCATTACTAGATGAAATAATAATAATAATTATAATTAATCAATACATATAGTATACGAGCCCTTCGGTCTCGGTCGCTTTGCGACAGATCGGTGCTACGCACCTCAAGTTAACTTACTCCTCACACGTTATGATTTTGAATTTTCATTAATTTGTTTACCTATTTGTGTAAACAACAACAACAACAACAACAAATACTCATATTATAATTTTATAAATGCGAAATTCGTGTTCAGCACACTTGTTTACTTATAATACCCGTTGAAAGCTAACTTCTAGGTTGATTTTGAATTTTCATTAATTTGTTTACCTATTTTGTGTAAACAACAACAACAAATATTCATATTATAAATTATAAATGCGAAATTCGTGTTCAGCATAATTGTTTACCTATAATACCCGTTGAGAGCAAACTTCTAGGTTAATTTTGAATTTTCATTAATTTGTTTACTTATTTGTGTCAACAACAACAAATATTCATATTATAAATTTATAAATGCGAAATTCGTGTTCAGCATAATTGTTTACCTATAATACCAGTTGAAAGCTAACTTCTAGGTTGATTTTGAATTTTGATTAATTTGTTTACTTATTTGTGTAAACAACAACAACAAATATTCATATTATAAATTATAAATGCGAAATTCGTGTTCAGCATAATTGTTTACCTATAATACCCGTTGAGAGCAAACTTCTAGGTTAATTTTGAATTTTCATTAATTTGTTTACTTATCTGTGTCAACAACAACAAATATTCATATTATAAATTTATAAATGCGAAATTCGTGTTCAGCATAATTGTTTACCTATAATACCAGTTGAAAGCTAACTTCTAGGTTGATTTTGAATTTTGATTAATTTGTTTACTTATTTGTGTAAACAACAACAACAAATATTTATATTATAAATTTATAAATGCGAAATTCGTGTTTAGCATACTTGTTTACCTATAATACCCGTTGAAAGCTAACTTCTAGGTTGATTTTGAATTTTCATAAATTTGTTTACCTATTTTGTGTAAACAACAACAATAAATATTCATATTATAAATTTATAAACGCGAAATTCGTGTTCAGCATACTTGTTTACCCCTTATAACTTTTGTTTACCAATTATAACATTTGAAAGTTAGTTTATGTCTCATATATAAATGCGGTTTCTATTCCCCCATCACTTTAATACAATCCGGACAAACAAACAAACACACACACAAACACACAACAATCGAGATTTAATAATATAGATATATACTACTACAGTAGAACCTCGTTAGTACGAACACGGTTAATTAAGTCATTACTAGATGAAATAATAATAATTATTATAATTAATCAATACATATATATATACTACTACAGTAGAACCTCGTTAGTACGAACACGGTTAATTAATACGAATTTCCGGATAAGAAGAACAGTTCCACAAAATCAGGTCCTTACAATGGCGATTGAATGGGTATTACTCCGGTTAATACGAACTCCGGATAAAGCGAACAAATTTTTATTGTCCGTTGGTATCGACTGCATATAGTAATTATATTAGTATTCGAGGCCGGCGGTATTTCCTTCCGCCGGACTTGGGCATCCAAAGCTTGAAGGCCACGTTATTGCAAATTAAATTTTAGATCTGATCATTCAAAATGTAGTGGTAAAAATATCGGTCCGGCCATGGCCTGCCCTGGTATTATTAAAATAAATAACAAAGTAGCTAAAAGGCAAATAAAATAAAAAAACTCACTTGAATTGGAAGAATCGACTTGGAGGTATAAAGAAGAGAGCAGAAAATAAATGAGAAGAAAATGGAGATGAGAAATATGCTGTAAAGTCAAAAAGATCTTTGAAAAAAAAGTGAAAAGTGTGTTTGAAAAAAATGAAATAAATTCGAAGAAAATCAAGTACACGTAGAAGAAAGGCAGTGTACCATTTATAGTGAGAAATCATTGAATTATAAACAAAGGATATAATAAATTCTGATCAATAGTTATTAGACAACATATTCTACATTGTGGATATTGGATAGGTATTCAAATCATCATTGTAAGCCGATTTTAGAAAAATTTATGTTAATAATATTTTTTCAAAAATGAATATTTTGTTTTGAAATTTGCATGACAGGTTGTCATAGGTGAGATAGACATGTGATTAAAAGGAAAATTTGATTTGATGGATAATTTTTGAGTTATTATGGAAAAACCGAGGTCTAAATTTGAGCGAAAATTGCTGAGTCATCTTAAGGAATTTTGACATTTTGGGATTATATATGGGTTGTCACAACTTTCATCTTCCCGCTGATGTGAAAATTTTTCACGTACAGCGTAAACTTTTTGAGTTATTAGCATAAACGTGAGGTCTGCGAATCCGCCGATGAATCCGCCGCTAAGATAACACTCGTAATTTCCTCTTGATTTATGTCGTTATGACATTGTTTTAAATGGGATACGGACAGTTCGGTACAGGGACATTTCGGTACAGACAATTCGGTACGGACAGTTCGGTACACGGACAATTCGGTACAGGACAGTTCGGTACGAATTTTTTTTTGATATGTAATTAACGAGGGATAATCCAGTTTAATGAATGAAATATTGAGTAATAATATGAAGAATTATATAATGGTATAGATAATTATGAGTTGTTCATTCCAATCCTATGAGCCACACCCTGTAGAAACTCTATAGGTTGCCTATGAAAGTAACTCTGCTTGAAGTAAATGAGTTGTTATTGTAAAGTCGACTTACCCGGGGGTGTGAATTGATATTTGGATGTTATAACACCTTCAGTACACTGGAATTATGTTTCAGATTCCCGGTCTTCTAACAACAACAAGTTATTGTAAATGTAAAGATAGTTCTAGGAGAAATGCATAAATAGTAAATATTCTGTAGCTTTGTACGTACATATAAGCAAATTCAACCAATGGCAACAAATCAGGATATAGTTGAATTTAAGCTTATCAAGTCAAGCAGAGGAGGGCAAAAACTAATTGAAGGAGGTTTGTGTTCGACAAACAAAGAATCTGTAGTGATGTTACTCATTGGCAATGTGAGAAAAAAGGTGAGTGCAAAGCAAGATTGCACACTAAGGGTATGATTATAGTGAAGAGAACAAACGAGCACCTCCATGGACCGGATATGATCGCATTAAGTTGTCTCGAAACTAAAACAGGGATTAAACGGAAAGCACAGGAAACTTAGGATACCACACATCACATCATCGGTGAACATTTAATGACTGTTACTCAAGGGTCAGCTACTAAACTACCAAAAATTGATAGCATCAAGCGTACAATACGGCGTCAACGACAGATAGCGAACAATGTGCATCCACAACCCACTCTCGTGTTACCTGTGGAATATCAGCAAACTACCAAAGGAGATCAGTTTCTTCTTTATGACTCTGGTCAGGAACAGTCACAACGGTTTTTGATTTTCGGGACTATTCAGAATATAGAGATGCTACGGAATTCTCAAATTTGGCTAGCTGATGGCACATTCAAATCAGCCCCGGCGCTCTTTGCACAAGTGTATGTCATCCATTCACTCCGTGGCGGACCAAATGCTTATGAGGATGGTCATTTGATCCCTTGCTTGTTTATCTTACTTCCAAGTAAGACAGAGGCTATATACTCAAGAATGTGGGAGCAGATACAGACTCTTTGTCCGGATGCTCAGCCGACACATCTAATTATTGATTTCGAGAAAGCCGCCATCAATAGTTTCCGACTCATCTGGTATAACACTAACGTTAAAGGCTGCTTTTTTCACCTCACTCAAAACATATGGCGTAAAGTCCAAGCCGAAGGTCTACAATCAGATTATAATAACGACGAAGAACTTGCACTAAAAATCCGTCATTTGCCAGCTCTTGCGTTTGTCTCACCCTTCGACGTGCGGGAATACTTTGAGACTGCGATCGAGCACCTCCCCAATCCTGGGTTACAAGGCCTCGTCCTATACTTTGAACAAACATACATCGGGCGCACACTTGCAGGTGGTTTCCATCAAGAACCACTGTTTCCTATCCAGATGTGGAACCAACATCATGAAGTATCTCAGGGAATTCCAAGGACGACTAATGCAGTGGAGGCTTGGCATAGATCGTTTAATGCAACTGTAGGATGTTATCACCCTAACATCTGGCGTTTTATCGATGCACTCAAACCTGAGCAAGGGCTTGTTGAAGTCAAACAGGCGAAATTTATCGCTGGAGATAAGCCAACTAAACGTCGAAAAGACAACGCTAATGAAGAGGGTCTTAAAAATTTAATACAGAGTTACTTTCATAGGCAACCTATAGAGTTTCTACAGGGTGTGGCTCATAGGATTGGAATGAACAACTCATAATTATCTATACCATTATATAATTCTTCATATTATTACTCAATATTTCATTCATTAAACTGGATTATCCCTCGTTAATTACATATCAAAAAAAATTCGTCCCGAAATGTCCTGTACCGAACTGTCCTGTACCGAATTGTCCGTGTACCGAACTGTCCGTACCGAATTGTCTGTACCGAAATGTCCATGTACCGAACTGTCCGTATCCCGTTTTAAATGCCTTCTTAGTTTGATGAAGTCTTTTCCGAAAAGGGTACACGAAATTTTAGGAATTGTTGCCATGATGAAAAATATTATTTGAAGTTTACTTAATTGTTATTAACTTTTATAGTCTACAAAAGACATGTAGGGTTTCATTTGGGGGGTCCCCCCCAATTTTGGGAGGGACCCCCCCAAATTTGCCAACTTTCGTTTCATTTGCGGGGGACCCCCCAAGTCTGCGAATTATAAAATTCATTTGGGGGGGACCCCCCAAGTTTGGGGGTGACTTCCCCAAATCTATGAATTTTTCCAGTCCTTTTGGGACTTCGCATAACCGACGAAATTGCATTTATGATCCTACAAGCTTTCCGACTTGGTGCGCAGGGCGTTGACTGTATATAATATTGTTGATGATATTATTTTAAGTCAGTATACTCGATTCACAAGGCAGGATCAAGGGGAACTCAAGGGAAGTTCATTCTCTATCAAATTGAGAGTACAGGCGAAATCGTCCCCCCCCCCCCTAAATGCATGGGAAAAGAGGCAAAAACCCCGATAGGCAAAACAATTCGATTTCAACTGTACGTATATGGATTGTGTTATGGATAAACAAGTATGTGCAAGGGGGGGAAATAACCGGGGAGGAAAAAACACCCGATATCGACTTTACCTAAGGATCAAAGCTTTGGTATCAGTCAATGTACATTATTATAGATAAATTTATCCCACTCAAGGGCTGAAAGTTCTATGTGAACAACCCAGATAGTGGAAGCAAACGAATTGTGCAAATTGTGTATAAATCCCAGTACCGCTAAAGGAATGAATGCATACATAGAATGAATATTTATTATTGTAAAGGAATCTCATTATGAATGATTTGTCTCTACTCTCTAAATGATGATAGAATCTACTTTGACATCTCTTTTCTCACAACTGATATTATAGGTTCATAATGTGAGGCCTCATTTCCAAGATAAATTGCTTGGTCGCTTGGATTATTTCTTCCTACTTTGGGGTTAAATCCTTTGAAAGAAAATTGTGAAATATACAAAGCCATTTAATAGTGTGATAATTACTTGTTCACTTTAGTCATTTACTTCGAGTCATAATTCATTGAGCAATTAATTGGAAGTGTTGCAAGTCAGATTGACGAAATTATATGAAGTCTTACATAATCCAGGCCCGTGCGAGCCTATTTTTACCTGACCAGGTCAAACCTAATTAGAGTAAACATCTGTCCCCATGAGTTAATGAGTTTCTCATTGACATACTTTTAGCAAACATTAGCAAAAAAATTCTATTATTAGTGCGCAGCACTTTTTGATTAATGATCCGAAATAAACGTATTTGAATGCATTTCTTAATACTGCAATCTCTTAATTCCTCTTAGTATAAGGGTACAGGGATTCCCAGGACGAGCTAGCGAAAAAGAAAATTTTGGGCATCCATGTATTTAGGCCACTGTACAGGGTAAGATTGAAACCACTTACTGGGAATTGACTCATATAGGTTGGCAGGTATAATTATAACAAATTTAATTAAATGTACATAGTACGTATTTGACGTAATATCTAGATTCTCGATGGAGTCCCCTTTTCAGCGCTTTATTCGTATATAACAATAATAATTGTTTTGAAACTCATCAGTTAGTGAGAACCTGGTTTAATGACCAAGTTGACCTGGTCATATGGCCAGGTCAACCTGGTCAGAACCTGGTCTGGATAAATCCTACCCAGGTTTGACCTGGTCAGTTTGCATTAGTGGCACGGCCCTGCATAATCTCATGTTAAGACAGTTGTCTATCCCAATATCACAGTATCTTTTAGTGATGTATATACACAAAGGACAAATGATGTTCCAGATGTTATCTTTTCTTCCCCCGAATCTTCGCAGCAATCTATTGAGGATTAATTCTTCACACCAGATATGTCACTGTCAGTAACAAATGAAATACTTTACCCCCCTAAAGAGCAAACTTTGCACGATTTTGAAGAATGGATGGCATCAATGGATGGTGGTTGTCACACCCAGGACACTTGCTACAAAGCGAAAATGATATTATCCGACATATTAGATTCAGTAAAAATTGAAGAGATACTGAATGCCGATAAGGTTTGCAAGTATTTTATCTCCAGGCAAATGCGGAAGGAACTAACTGCGAGCAGCACAGATGTTTATCTCCGGTTTTATTCCTCATTTACGCTCTTCATTACCAAAAGTTTCAGACATTGTTCCCCCTCGATATTTACAGTGACATAGAACAGAGAGTACATAGGTATGTCCCATTTGAGTTAACATTTAATATATTACCCCTAATTAACTTCTCATTTTGAATATAGTAGAACTTGTGTAGTATGAGCCCCTGCGGAAGGTGTATTAATTTTGTATTAATCAAATTAACTTTGCATGAGATATTTACTATGCAAATTTGTTTAAAAGATAATATGTACTAAGCTGAAGTAAGTCTTAAGAACTGACTTAATAAACACAAGCAAGTACTAAACGAGTTCTATTATAGTTGCACAAAGTTTAAAATAAGTTATTGAATATTAAGAACAAGTTAGCAATAAAAAAACAATTCTATAATATCCTGAACCTTCCCCCATTTTGAAGCTTTTTGCGAAATCCATTTCCTATTTTGCCTACAACACATATAGAATATATATTTATACATATATATATATGCCTCTCATTGACTCTTGGTTCTGGCATCTATAACCTCTATTGGATAGTAATTACAATTTTACATAGTCACTCTAATTTGCCTGGTATAACTAGAAAACTTCTAAAATATCGTTATAATGAACAATCAATGACTTCATATAGATGGCATGTGGGCTTGAAAAAGATGTCCAAACGGGAAAACATTAATAAGCGAAGAGAAACTCAGCAGGAAACGTCGGATAATATCGAGAAGATTGAGGGTTATTTATCAAGCAGCGTTAGAAAAAAATTATTAAGGGGAATAACTCTGTTTCATTCACAAAATCAAATTGGGAAACAAGATTATTATAATTATAGAGCGGTACTAATAGGGGAAGTCATATTTAGGAGTGCACAAAGGAGCGGCGTAGTTGTTGGAATGAAAAAAACCTAAGTTTCAAATGCCCAGAAACATGATACACACGCGAAAATAGTTGTTTTCGATCATAAAACGGGTAAATTACGGCCAGCAATAGTTTTTCTAGAAACCTGGCAGCTGCAGCTTTTGAAAACTTTTTAAAAGTAATTCTGCCACAAATTAATGATACAGAAAATAAGAATAGTCCGTTTTTTATATCGTATAATGGAAAACAAATTAATCATGCAGGCATAGTGTAGTTTAAACAAATTGATTAATTTAACGGGAAACACTAAAACAATAACATCAACAAAATCTAGAATAGCTGCGGCTACATTCATCGCCACATCGCACCCAGAAAAAACGCAAGTCGTTGCCGATTACATGCAGCATCAAGCTAGTACAGCTGACAAATATTATAGGCAAATGGGAGGGGATAGTCACTTAGAAAATGTATTTGATGCAATAGGGGAAATATCAAAAGAAAATTAAGAAAAATAATCTAAATAACAAATTTAGGACAAAAGCAACAGAAGGCAGGTGGTTGAGAAGTAAAGGAAAGAAACAAACAGAATAATATGTGTAACGTGTGTAAGTGTGCGTGTATAAACAGCGTGAAATAAAATAAAATAGAGATTTGGGTAATATGAATATAAACTTGAAATGTATATTGGGAACAGAACGGGATATTGGGACCAGAACGGAATAATGGGACCAGAACGGAATAATGGGACCTGAAAGGGATATATTGACCTAAACGGGATATATTGACCTAAACGGGATATTGGGACCAGAACGGAATAATGGGACCTGAAAGGGATATATGGACCTAAACGGGATATATTGACCTAAACGGAATATCTGGACATGAACGGGATATTGGGACCTGGACGGGATAATTGGACCTGAGCTGGATGTTTGGACTTAGTTTATCCTGTCTCTTTACTTATTTCTGGTTTTCCTTACTATTTCTTATTATTTTCTTCATTCATTTTTTCATTCATTTATTTTCTCCCCTTTTTTTCATTCTATATTTAATTTATCTACCAAGTCCCAAATTCCCATCTTGTCGTGGTTTCCTATTTAGATCTACGTATATTTTTGATTCAAATGCGTATGGGCCTTATTCTCATTTCCATTTACAGACTTCGTTTAAAATTACGAGCTAAGCAGAAACTTAAAATTTGTCCCAGATAATCAATTTTGACAGATTAGCTACAGTCAACTCCGCTTAATAGAGCCAGCGGTTAATCGGTTTCTCCGCTTAATCGGGTCAAAATTTCACAGGATTTATAGGACAGAATTACAATTTGGCTTACAATATTTTCGGTTAATCGGTTTCTCCGCTTAATCGGGTCAAAACAACCTGGTCCCGATGTGGCTCTATTAAGCGGAGTTGACTGTATTTGTAAATTTCTCCTAATGCGAGTTATTTGAATTTTTAACGATTATCAGACCGTATGTTAGTAATTAGATATCGCTTTTTGCTTTTGGTTGATATATTGCTTATAATGGCCACAGAAGAACATGTCCATACACAAGTTGGTTCTGACCCCCTTTCAGTAGTCTCCCCTCTCACTGCCTATCCGGCTAGGAAGCTAGTATATGCTACCTCTGTATCGAGTGGTCAACAGCTCAATGAGACAGCTAGTTTCACTGTACTCTCCTATAACCTTCTTGCTCAGTGCTACATTTTCAAATCTAGGTATCCGTATACCAGAGACTCGTCTCAGGAGTTTAGACACAGCAACCTGATGAAAGAGCTCAGTAGTGTAGGGGCTGGTACAGTTGTATGCTTCCAGGAAGTAACTCAACATTACTTCTCCTCTCTCCTGGAGCCTGCCATGAATGAACTAGGGTATCTCAGTGTGTTTAAGCTTAAATCCATAAAGCGCGTAGGGGCCTCGCCCAGCAAGGACGGGTTAGCTATCTTCTATGAGAAGGACAGAGTAGAGCTGCTGGGGATATTCCCCCTGGAGATGAATGCACTGCTTCAAGACGTGTGGGTGGAAATGTATGGGCCGGGTAGACTACTGCCTAATGAGTGTTACAAGGATACAGTGGCTCTAGCAGTGGTGTTGAATATCGAGAGTAGAGTTGTCGTTATAGGCACCACGCACGTGCCATGGAGTCAGGTCTGCTGGGATGTACAATCACTGCAAGTAAGTTTGATGCTAAGGAAGCTTGTTGAAATTGCCAATAAGCACCAATCGAATGGTTACATCCTGTGTGGCGATTTCAATCGGAAGCCCAAGAGCGAGCTGTACCAGCTGATTACCAGCGGGCAACTAACTCAGCCCCAACGGGATTTCTTTCTCACTTCTAACAAGAAGCTTATTGTGTCTATTCTTCCTGATCCAACTCAATGTGTAACTGCAAATGAGAGTCTCTCTACGGATTCCCAGCCCTACTATAAAGTGTTCGAACACTACTATTCAATCCCAGATCCAATGCGTAGTGCGTACGCCTCTGTACTAGGAACTGAGCCCCGTTTCACTTTCTACGCAGACTCCCAGGAGTGCATGGACTACATTTTCTATTCCCCCGCTGGCATCGATGCTGTCGAAGCACTCGACATGCCAAGCGAGGCGGCTATCTGCTCTGAGGTGGCACTCCCTAATAGCGTGATGTCATCGGATCACATCTCTATTAGGGCTGGGTTCAAATTTGTGTAAATTTAATATCTCATATTTCATGTTTTTCTCTTGCATCTTGAAATGTTCCGTACACTTCAATATCCAAGTCGAGTCTTAAAGAGACTTGCCAAAAGCTCAGATTAGGAACTAACTGACCTGATCATTATTATCTTGTCATTTACTAACTTGATTAATTAACAGCTTTGACAATGACTGTATGTGGCCTAGTATTCATTCCTTTAGTCATATAACTCAGTTTATATTAGTAATTTACACTTTTACATGCACAACCATGTTAATTAATGGCCTCCAATAATCACCTGGTCTCCCCCTCTCTCCTGGGCTCCGATCTGGAGTCGGTATCTGCCGCGGCGCAGCAGCTGTTGCTGTCGGAGGCTCTCGCTGAGTGCCAGCTGTCCGAGAGCGGAGGCGCGGCCTCGCTCTTGTCGGAGCTGCTGCAGGAGATGTGCGAGGAGCGCAGCAGAGAGCTGCGGCAGTACTCGCGGGAGTTCGAGCAGCTCAGCGGGCTAGCGGGCGGCTGGCGGCGGGGGCTCAGTGGGAACTCTTGCAACAACGAACAGCTGGTCAGACTGGGGAACTTCCTATGGGAACAGCTGCTGGACCTCCTGCCCACCTCTGAGGACAGACTCACGCAGCCTCTCATTGTTAACGACACGTTTGATATTAAGCTTTACTTCTACGCGAGGACTCCGCCCCCGGACAGACGGACGCAGCGGTCCTGTAGCGACCCTCTCTCCACTACGTTTCCTGCCCACAGCTGCTACCTCGTAGACTCAGACTGGCATTCCGCTTGGGAGACATGGACAGACCCGGAATCTCCCAAGGCAGGCGAAAAGAGGGTCCATCCCGGGCCCATCGACAACGCAGCACTGGTCGACACCTGGAGACTGAAGCGGTCCTTGGTCCACAACTTTACAGTAACTTATCTGAAAGAGACGGAGTTTCTCTGCCTCCTATCCTGGTACGGAATGTCCGCAGGGAGCGAGGCTGTGCTCGTGGGGGGGCTAGAGATAGACCTCTACCCTCTGACAATTAGGTCTTGCATATACGGAGGCGCGTCTGATAGACACAGGACTGTTCGCATACCCAAGTACAGGCCTGTGAGTGAACTAGTCGATAAAATAAAATTTGTATTTGGGATACATTCCGATGTAGAAACGAGAGCGTTTATATTCTTCAATAAAAGTAAGTTCTCTCACTTTAAGGATACCAGTCTGCAATCAATCCAGCTGTTCCACGGACAGATTGTACAGCTACAGATTATAGAGGCAGACGGGACTTGGGCGGAGAGGAGCGATATTGCACTTGCTTGCTACTTTAACTGAGATTGTTTATATTTTTGATTTTGTAGTAGTTGTCTATTTATTTTATTTTATTTTCAAAGTTCTAATTATTTTTGCATTCAGGTTGCCATTACGTATATTCCTGGTGAAAAGAACAGGATTTCATTTACCCCCCCTTTTAAATTTAATCCATCCTAATTACGAACTCTCCATATACAGTGGAGCCTCCCATAACGGACAACGGTTCCGGTCCCAAGGTAGTCCGTTGTTCAGAGGCCTACTGTAATACAAGTATTATGTATTCAGCTGTAATATACAGTCGAACCTACATAATTCGACCCTCTATAATCCGGAATTCAGCAGAACCGACACTTTTTTCTTATCCCAACGGGTGTCGGATTAGATAGTTTCTACTGTATACGTATAAATTATTGCTCGTATGCATATTAGACAACTTGTTTTCCAACTATTGTATCTTCTCTCAAAATGATTTGAATATTTATGAAACAAACCTAACTTCATAAGTCCAAATAACTTAGATGGCTACCCAAAATGCCTTGAGATTGGCTCAATCGAATCTTGCCAGCAAAAAGCTCATCCTAAACTCGAGCAAATACAAATGCCAGAAGTGCCTACAAATTGGACACTTTACATTCCAATGCACCAACAAGAGAACTTACTCATCAAGGGTGACCCGTTCTAAATTGTTAGATGATAAAATTGAAGAAAACATTATTGAAAAATCAAAACTCCCAGAGGTTGGAGATAGTACTCAAGTTGAGCCTATAACTAAGAAACCTAAATTAACAAACAAAAGTGCCGTTCGAGTCCCTAAAGCAGATGACCTATCAGACCTGAGTTCTCAAACGAGCGAAGAGACAGACACAGAATCAAGCGACGATTCCAGTCACTCAACCACTACAAGCAGCAGCGATAAGAGCGATAGTAATGCGGTTAATACAAATAAACCCAAGAAAATTGGAAAAGAAAATGGGAAAGGAAAGGATGATGAACAGAAAGTACAAGTTAAGTTATAACTATGTCTGATATTTTTAATTTAATAAATTTAAAATATGTGCATTTAAAACAATTAAAGAAAAAAGTATTTACTCGAATACCGCGAATATATGTTAAATACACTACAGTATAACCTCGTTAGTACGAACACTAGGGGACCGTCAAATGCGTTCGCCTTATACGTAACTCTTATTAACCCGTGTCATTTTTATTAAGAGGCTTGGAAGGGTACTGAAGTATTGTTCGTATTAACCGTATTATAACGAGGTTCTACTGAATACTCACATCCTAGGTAACTAGAAATTCGGGATTGAATTATCATACAACACCAGACACGCATGTGAGGAGAGTTGGTGAATAGATTAATGGAATAAACGTATTTCCTGAAATCGCAAATACAGTTGAAACCGGTTTTTTCTAACTAACTATTTATTCTAAATGTGTAAGAAATTCCAATTTTTTTTCAATCGGTTTATTCTAACTATCGGATTTTTCCTACGTTACTCTTAAGCAAAGAATTGGTTAGAAAAACCCCGGTTTCGACCGACGTAACTCAACTCAGATAATAGCCCCTTGAGGGTTATCATAACTTATGCTAAAAGTTAATAATCGCCTAGGGGACTATTATAATAAATATGGTACAATGAACTCCCGTTATAGCGAATTCGGATATAACGAAATGGAGATTTACCCCACGGACCAGGGCACTAAATGCATTAATTATTCTCCGCTTATAACGAATATCCGGATATAACGAAGGAATTTACATTTCCCAGGAACTTCGTTATAACGAGAGTTAACTGTACTGCTATTAATATTAATATGCACCATTCCTACATGCTACATAATGTAATATAAAGGATACCTCCAGCACAGGGTAAACAAAGATAGTTTATATAGAAGTTTATAAATTGATCTCAGTCTCTTGATCTATCGAGTTTGTTTAACATTATCCTATAAGAAGCATGGCAGATTCGATGGAAACTGCTGCCATCAGTGAGGTAGCGACAGAGCCTGAGCCTGAGCTGGGTTCCCTGGAGCGGGAGCAGCAGAGCTCTGACGTGCACGAGATATTCTCTGTACTGCGCACGCAGCTCTCTGGAGACCAGGAGGCGAAGGAGCTCATCCACCGCTCCCTGGACCCGATGGAAGACTCGGTTAGGGAGCTGTACACTGCGCTTCAGGCTATTCACAACCCTGGGAAACAGACCACTCTAGCTATCTGTCAGCGGGCTGATGCACTGCTGCTTACTGCAAGTGAGAAGCTGAGAGCTCTGCGCAGTGTTGTGCCGATAGGGCGATACTACAAGTTTAACCTTATGTGGTCCTTCTCCATGAATCGACTGGTCACCTGCGTATCCCTAATGCATTTCCTACGGACAGGCACACTCGTAACTCTGCAAGAAGTGTCTGCGCAGCTGCAGATAGACTCCGAGACAGGACCCGACAGGTTCCCACTGACGCTAGAGGACTACTTGGTTGGAGTTCTGCTGCTCGCCTCTGAGCTGTCCAGGCTAGCTGTGAATAGCGTCATCCAGGGAAACTATAAGCAACCTTTCGTAATCTTCAAATTTGTTTCTGAGGTAAATGCTGGATTCAAACTGCTTCATTTTAAGAATGATAATCTCAGAAAGAAATATGACTCGCTCAAGTACGACATTCGTAAGATAGAGGAAGTGGTGTACGACCTCACTCTCAGAGGCCTCAAACCCGAAACAGAAGCAGAGAAGTAGACCAGAGAGATTACCAAACAACTTCACATTAGAATTGCCAGTGCAACTTCAATTAACCGACTAAACTAAAACGTTTGGATTTGAAAATTTATACTTGCTTTAAGGAGCTTGTAAATATCATGACCTAGACCTGTTTATTAGAATTTGTCATCACAATTAATTATATTATTATCAACTTGTGGGTACTGCATAATCAGTGGCGGCGAGGGGGGGGGGGGGGGGGAACTCGCTTGTCTGATATAGGTTTGCTGAGATGCCTCACCGTATATTATTATAGGACAGAGTCTTTAACTAAGTGTGTCATTAAAACATCGATTTTGGTTTGATTGTGAATTTTTGGAATGTTTTAAACTGTTGGGGTTGCCCCTCCAGTGCATTGGTCCGCTTCTTTCGCCCCCCAAAGGGGGCTGTGAGGGGCGCCGCCCCTGACTGCATTAATTTCGTATTTCGTTCCAAAGGGCTTGGACTGGGCCCCTAGCCCTTTTAAAAGGGCGTGACCCCATGCCTGATTTCAAGTAATGCATTTGGGATAATTTGCCACCAGGTAGCAATCATTAGGTAACTTTATAATACAGTGCAACCTCTATAAGTGGGGTCTCTATAAATGGGGAACCTCCGTAAGTGGGGATTTTTTTTACCATATTCGTATATATCCATACAAATGAACCTCTATAAGCGGGGAAGTGGGGAATGGGGGACCATAAATTTCAAGGAGTTTTTATCTGCATACAAAACAACCTCCATAAATGGGGGGAATGGACAAATCCTAACATGATTCTTATAAAATAATACAATATTTCCAATAAATTGACTCTAAAGTTCTACAGAAAAAATATTTTCGATTGATCTACTCTGATGTTTTTAGAAGAAATCACCTAGTGTAGATCAGCAGTTAACTAAATTGTCATAATATACAAATAATAACTATAACGTGCATTAATGTGTGTGTTATATGAATACTTTGTATAATATAGCATATATAATGTTTTTCCAATTGAATTTTATAACCGGGGAATGGGGGGCAATTGAAATTTTCCCCGTCCCATGCTCCCCACTTATAGAGGTTCCACTGTACGTAGTATTCCTTTGGGAAATGTTAATTTTGTATTTTCCCCCATTTTAAACTACAATCAACTCCCGTTATATCGAAGTCCAAGGGACCTGTATATTCCTTCGATATAACCGAGTTTTCGTTATAAGCGGGTGGAAATGAATGCATTTAGTACTCTGGAGGGTTTTAATTAATTAATGACTTATATAATCACATTTCGATATAAGCGGGTATTTCGTTACATCCGGCTTCGATATAACGGGAGTTGACTCAACTTGACTGTATATATATCTGATCAGAAAATATTTATTTATTTCCATTCTAAAGGCCACCAATTTAACTTTATCCCTGGTAAGAAGAAATTTGAAGAATACTTCTAATTGATTTATTGTATTCGATTAGTGATGTAATAACCCCAAACATGTGCCCTGCGTGAATAATTAATCAAATTCTTGCGAATTAGGAGATAATACGGATTGATCGAATATACCCTTTCGTATCTTGTTAAACAATGGAATAATGTGATTTCTTTGAATTCATTTTTATCAAGTTGTTGTTAGATAAATTTATGTGGCTCTAGACTATGTTCTAATTTTACTAGGAAAATCTATTAATACCAGAATCTCGTGCAACCGGTTCAACGCCGATACTATGCAATGTTAAAATAAACACTATTTAGCTTATATAGTGATGATGTCAAATTATTTTGATGAAACACAATACTTGTGTTTTATACTTTTATTTATAAACCATAATTTTAAGCATTTATGAATATTTGGCACAGTGGGATCAATTTAAATTAGGAATGTGACTATGAATATGCATTTAGAGTAAACTCCGAAGAATTACAAACCTGTCAACTTATTCCCTGGACATTGGCATGGGCTCATTTAGCTAGACGCATTTCTAGAGAAATCAAACATCTAAAAATTTTCTCTCTGTCGCAACGCTCGCTCGGTGTTCATTAAAATATATTTATATAGGTATCTTTAGAAAAGTGGTTCCTAGATATCGAAGGAATCCCTGGAAGCATGAATATTACAGTTTATTTGACAAACCAAGTTGCATCACTATGCTATGCTATGAATTGGGTGTTTTGAATCTGAAACAAGTGTTCCAACTAAAATCATTGGACTGTCACGAAATATTCGGTCCGGGGTAAATTTGGTCCGGCCGGACCAAATATTTCTGATATATTTGGTCCGGGCGGATTAAATTTACCCCGGACCGAATATTTCGTGACAGGACAAAGGCGAAATCCATGTACGGTTGGAACTTGGCAGGTATGTAATTAATTTAACTAATAAACGCTTAATTTCTTTAAAATATTAATTTCGATTTTCGAACCTTAATTAATTAACAGCATACTTGTCTAACTTCAATATGTTAATAAGTTTTGTAATTACGAATTATTAAAAGATTATTATTAATTACTGTATTTCCCAGAATAAGCGCCGGGTCAACAAAAATGGCATTTGTATGTTAAAATAACACCCATTTGTAGATAACTGAAGTGTAATAATTACATTGATGGCAATTTCGCTAAGTTTACTGTTGCTGAGAACCATTAGAATCCATATAAATCTATTTTCTGGATTTTCAAAAAAATTGTGGCTAAATTTGGCAAACGACGGTATATCCACAATCTATTTTTAATTGTTCTCTTACTATCCTTATTACCAATATCGGAGTTTTTAATCCGAATCTTATAAAGGAATTGATATCCTTGCAATCATTATACGTACATCAAATATTATAAATTATGATTTCCCTTGGATTTATCCCTGAAATTAATTGGGATAGTTTAAATCGATATGGGTGTTACCGTTTATCAAAACTGTTCCTACAATTATGTAGTTAATAAACAGTACATCCATAGCGGGCAGTTTAGTCAGTTTTGCGGGGACAATATCTTCTGGGCTTCGTAAAAGGTATCCTTCTCTTATTATCTACAAGTCGGGATAAGTTCATGTTAGTATATTTCAAATAAAGTTTTCTAGTGAATCAATCAGAATGCGAATAATGGTACTTTCGAAATAGAATTCCTTATATTAGGCCCGTATTAATTGTAATATTGTTTCAGCTCCAAGCTCCTCACGAAATCTATCACAGGCATCTCATAATCATTATCTCATTAATTGATGACGGCATAGTCAATAGTTATCTAAGTAAATATTTTAATTTGTGAGTGCTTATTGAATACAAGTTGCAATCGTTGGGTAATAATGCTTGTCATAGTATTTATTTGGTAAATAGCTTATAATGGCTAATTTAGTGTGTTAATAGTTAATCCTACCACAAAATTGGCAACGAACAGTGGCCTTGCTTTGAAATGAAAAGGTATAATAATGGAAATAATGACAGTATTCGTGCGGGAGTGATATCTGACGCGGGCGGTAGAGCTGAAACAAGATTCCAACCAACATGCAACAGTGGCTTAATATACTCTATTAGATTGCTCTAGTGGCAAATTAAATGTCCTATAGTCTGAAGAACAGCATAAACCCAAACCAGATCACAGAACCAGACTCTCGCGAGGCTCTCATAATTTTCAGAGAAATTTCAGAACTTTTGAACGCAGGTTTAGACGAAACCTCTCTCAATCTCTGCTTCCAGCTCCTGCTATCTGGAGTCAACCCAGAAGCGCTAGCGCTCGCTGTCAAAGAGATCAGACGGTGTAAGGAGGGAGCTCAGGTCTCTCCCCAGTAATGTCTGCTCATTCTCTGACTCTGTCGGCAGCCGCTCCCGCGCAGGTGTGCCGAGCTGGACAGAAAGATCAGTTTTATCAACAGCAGCTGAATTCTCTATTATCGGAATTTGTAAAAGCTGTCAGCGGAGTTTCTTTTCTGTTACGAAGACAGCGTGAGCTCAATTTAGCGAGCAAACTCCTGTATCTCTCTCTCACTACGCTCTCGTCTAATCAGACTCTGGGAGAGGAGTACTGCAGCTTGTTGCTGTCTGCTCCGCCCCTAGGAGCTCCCCCCTCCTTCCTGAGAAATATATCCTTTATCATAACCGAATGCATGGGACCTTATTTACTCGACCGCACACGCTCCATATTTTCGAGAATCACCCCATTAGACGCAGTTACTCAATTGGATATTCCTCCAGTTCTCAGCTGCGCCTCTAAGGTCCTCTTATCTTCAGCCGAGAGTATTATATTAGCTCTCTTCTACATAGACAGCACTTACTATCACGTCAGCAAGAGAATATTACAAATGAGATATCTGTGGATACACAACAGATCTCAGAAGCTGCCTCCCGCCCTATCGAACACTTTCAGGATGATCTCTCTGCTGTTCATCTCACAGCTGATACTACGTATTGTCACGCAATACAGATACGAATCATCTTCTCTATTGACAGAATTACGTAACTGTAAGAATAAGTCTTCCTCTGAGGCTACAGGCTCGTCTGAGTACTGTACGACATGTGTTCTTTGTCTCGAGCAGGTGAGGTCTCCCTCCCTCACTCCTTGCGGACATCTCTTTTGTTGGGACTGCATTCACAGCGCTTGTAACAGCAAGGGAGAGTGTCCGTGCTGTAAACTCTCATTCTCTCCGTCCCGCATTGTATTACTACATAACTACTCTTAGATCTCAGTTGCCATTATAGTATGTACCATATATTTCTAAATTATAGTGTAAAAGTATTAAATATGTCTTAATATTCACTCCACTCCTTGTCCCGTGCACCCCCAAGGGGTTCATGCACCCCAGGTTGGCAACCACTGTTCTAGAGCTTTACTTATTGTTCAATGTTTCTTACAATTACCAAAACTAGATTGGCTATCGAGTCACTTTACGAGTCGCTGAGATATGAATACTAATACTGCAATAATCTATTTGTTATTCAACATAGCACATACATATATCATGGCATATTATCAAGAGAGTTATTCCAAACCAACTCTTGGTCTTTCGAGTCTCGGACAACGTTACGTCTATCGAGTTCTCCGCGAAGACGAGGACCCCAATAAAGATTTGGTTTGTAAAGCTCCTCACTCTACGAGGAGTTTAGCTCAGCACATAGAGGACGGTCTGACACACCCCTCGAGATTCATTTCTACTACCACAGACTTAGATACAGCAATTCAATGGGCGGATACAGCTGATAGTAAAACCTCGGATTTATATGGCAACACGCGAGATGTTATAGTCAAAATTGATACGGAATATCTCAAAAAATACCATCCACATTCTTACAGTACAGCCTTTGACCTCACTCAACAGTGCAACCTAGAATATTATCTCACTAATGATAAACAGGTTATTGGGACTAAGGGCTAACCCTGTTTTTGGCCATATTTCGGAAATAATTATAGAGTTATCTCAGGAGTCTAGTCAAGCTCTATACATCGTTGTACAGTAGGGAGATTGTGTATAATCCTTAAACAGTAGAGCCTCGTTAGTACAGTCGAAATCGGGTTTTTTTGCCCCCCTAAATGCATGGAAAAAGAGGCAAAAAAACCCGTATTTAACATTAGACAGTGCTATGAGGTTATGAAGAAACAAGGAGAAGCAAGGAGGTAAAATAACCCGGAGAGGCAAAAAAACCCGTGGCAAAAAAAACGATTTCGACTGTATGAACACCAGTGGCGGCGCGGGGGGGGGCGGCCGCCCCCCCCTGTGTGGGGGCGGGAATTCGCTTGTCTGTTATAGGAGTACTTAATGTTAATACGGAAATGCTATACGGCCTGGACAGGGAGTCCATAATTAGCTGTTTTGCTGAGATGCCCCACCGTATACTATTATAGGACAGATTATTTAACTAAATTTGTCATTAAAAATATCGATTTTGGTTTGAATGTGATTTTTGGAATGTCTACAACTATTGGGTTTGCCCCTCCAGTGCATTGGTCCGCCCCCCTTTCGCCCCCCCCCAATGGGGCTGTGCTGGCGCCGCCCCTGATGAACACCAGAGGACCGTCAAAATGTGTTCGCCTTATCTGGAATTCGTATTAACCAATGCGATTTGTATTGAAAGGGCTTTGAAGGGGACTGATATACAGTTAGTATTAAAGGAATACTAACTCGTATAACCGTGTTCATACTAACGAGATTCTACTGTATTTATTATAGTTACTATACGTAACTAAATAGAATTGGAAGTTAGTAAAATGTTATTCAGGTCTTTTAAACCAGCCCTGAGTTGATATTTTTATATAATATTTTCAAAATAATATTACTCTGTGGTGTATTAGCAATAGCCCTATACAATTATAATATTGCTTTATTTGTTATACTAAATTCCCAAGCGAGTATTTAAGTTAATTAATTAATAATTATTTATTAATGTTAATTATTACTCTAAGATTAAGTTCGTCTCTAGCAAGCAAATTTCGTACAAATAACTACTTGGCCTCTTACAAGAACTCTGTAGTAAGATTTATTTCAAATTTGATAATAATACAGATTATTTATTATAGGTCAAATTCGCATCAGCTTATCAAGAAGTAGTTTTCCTTGATCGAGTGCCTAAGGGGGCTGTATCGGTGGAGACTATATTAGAAAGTGAATCTGAATATGAATCTTATTCTGAAGAAATTAACAATAGTGAAGATGATAACGAATATTCTAACTATGAACATGATTACTACTACGAATACGAAGATTACTACAACCAAGATTACTTGAATGACGATTATTATTACTATGACTAATTTAGGGGGCTGACTGAATAGTGGAATCTAGTGGAATCTAGTGGAATCCAGTGGAATCTAGTGGAATCTAGGGTGACTGAATGGTGGAACCTAGTGGAATCTAGTGGAATTACTAAATTTTAGTGGAATTGACTGAACGGTGGAATCGAGTGGATTTTCTAAAAACCGACTGAACAGTGGAATCGAGTGGAATCTTTGACTGAATAGTGGAATCGAGTGGAATTTGATTAAATTGTTAAACACTACGTATGGTAAATTGGTATCAAAGCCTAACAAATAAATACTATTGAGTTACTGTTAGGCTTTGTTACCATGTGATTTAGACACATCTTATAAACATTATTTATGAACAATTCCCAAATCCAGTTGGTATTCATTGGGCAGTTCAATAGAGATGATTAGTAAGAATAATAATATAGTATCATATTGTGCCACTTCATGCACAACACTAGTTTAATCGTTGCAAACAATTTTACATAGGCGAAAATTAACGTAATATGATACACAAGTAGCTTATAGCATATACGTAGTGTTTAGCAATTTAATCAAATTCCACTCGATTCCACTATTCAGTCAAATTCCACTCGATTCCACTAGATTCCACCATTCAGTCACCCTAGATTCCACTGGATTCCACTAGATTCCACTGGATTCCACTAGATTCCACTATTCAGTCAGCCCCCTAATTTAGTATTGATTATTACATTATGACATTTTGACATATGTATATTACAGTTGATACTTTGAAATCTGGCTCTTTAAGGTATGGGACCACTCAACCGGGCAGGGGCAACTGTTTCACTTTTAGTATAATTTTCTGATAGACAGCACTAAAAAATTGATATAAATTTCACCGCTGGTTCCTAGATGATCAATGTGTTAAATCTAGATTTTTGTATATAAAGCGCATGCTTAGCAACCATTCATTAGTTGGATATATTGCTACAATACCTGGATTTTGGGATTTATGGGTATGGGTTTCCCCTTATTCCCATTGCTAAAAAAATAGATATCTATAGTTGCACTTTTCGAGTTACCTTATTATAGGAAATTAACGCGCCATGAAATTAACGCGAATTGCTCCACGCGTTAATTTCCTATAATAAGGTCATTAGACTAGGACAGAATATACCCAGGAGTATAATTAGACTAGGACATTATATAATCGGGGGTATACCTTAATATAGCAAATTAACGCGCCATGACATTAACGCGAATTGCTCCAATTCGCGTTAATTTCATGGCGCGTTAATTCCTAATAAGGTATCTTCATGAAAAATAACTTTATTAAGTTTATTTGTACTCGTATTGATTTTATTAATAATAACTATAAGCCAATATAAATGCTCAAATCCCTGGAGGGTTGGTAAGTATGGAAGTGGTTAAATTTAATACGAAAATTATCTCCCTTGCAATTATGATTCAGCTCTCTTTGTCGTTCAACATTTGTGCTTTTGTTGTTTATTATCACTTAATGAAGAAATTAAGTCTCTCTTTGTCCCTTAACCGGCACTCGTTAAGGAGGTGCCGGTATCTGATGACCAAACTGGATTAATCAAAGTATCCATTCGGAAATAATGTAGGTGAAGATTAAATCACCACAACATATTTTATATTGTCACAAAATTGTGTACATCTGAATCAAAATTGTAAGAGCAATCCAAATTAGTTCCTACGTGACTTCATAATCCCATAAATCGGTACATATATGCATGGGCGCCGAAACTCTCAATCGCTAGGGGTGTGTGACGTAATATTCAAATGTGAAAGTTCAAAAAACAATGCGTATGAGGATAAAATCAATGTTGGATGGCATAATTGTAAAGATATATACATCATCCACTGATATTTATACAAACTCATTATGGAATCAATAATTTTCCATTTTTTCCCCCGGACTTCTCCTCGGCCAGGGGGGGGTGACACCCTCCCTGACCCCCCCCCCCTTTCGGCGCCATGCATATATTATGTCTCATTTCATGTCTTGCCATCTAATTTGTGTGCGAATCAGATAAAAACTAAAAGTTATTCCTAAATATGTGCTTTTATGACGTCTTAATCCCGTTATTTCGTTTAGAAAACTAATAGATCGTTGTCAGCGTGTAAATTACAACTGCATGCAAATTTACAGATTTCTAGAGCATATGGTCTTTCGTATTAATTCTGGACTTACACACATATACACGCACACACACACAACAGTTGTGCTTTTAATATATCGAACCCTTGGTCGCGGTCTCGGTGCTTCGCGACGGATCACTATCTCACAAAGGTCGCTTCGCAACCTTTGTTTGTTCGTGATAGACCTACGCAACACTATTAGCATTAATTAAGTAGAAGCAGAATAAAATTGTTCGCATTGTGTAGACCTGATTCTGACTATTAGTACTGTTTTCTCCCTAAAATGAGCCTTCTTACTGCAAATTCAGCTTAGGGAAGTGTCGCGTACTTCCCTACCCCGCTGCTTTCGTAGTGCCTAACACGAACTAACAAAGGTCGCGAAGCGACCGAGACCGAAGGGCTCGTAACAATACATATTCATATTATAATCTTGAAATAGAAATATTTGTAATCAGAATACTTGTTTACCAACTTTATCTAACATTTGGAAGCTAGCTTCCATATTGATTTTAATTTTATAAATTTATCGAGTTTAACCTTTGTAAGGTAGATTTGTTCATGGATTAATAGTGACACGACATGTTTCCAATGCAATTTAGCCATGTGGTTCATTGGCACAAATGCTAAAAGTGGTATCGCACATTACATTCCACCCCCCTTGACCAATCTATATGAAATTATATTTCAAGGGTCATCTTGGTGTGAGTAGAATTCAAATAAATTGTCAAAATTAGTGTAACTAATAGTTTTACTGTTAATTGAGGTGTCAGAGATAATTAGCTCATTATCTAGATAATGAGGCAAATTAGCAGAAAAATGACAAATCATTATAAGAACTGAAATTTTGCTTTTTAAGATCCCCCAACTAGAGATTTAGAGATTTGCAATAAATAATGCATGTAAAGTTTGAGAATTTAGCCCAAACTATTGTAAATATAATGGAATGGTCGAATACTTTTGTCCATTGGCTGTATATTCAAGTAAGAAATGACAACTTAATTTAGGTAAAATACCCTAAGAGACTTTTCGCTACTTCCGGCTACGAAGCCACTGTGCTTTACGGGTCACTGAGATATGAACACTAATACAGTACAGTGCACCCTCGCTAATCCGAACCCTCTTTAGCCCGAACAGGAGATCCCAAAAATATTTTTTCGTATAAAAGTGGGATAAAATCAAATATTTGTTACATGGAATTATACAAAAATAAGTCTCAGACAAGTATTTCAAGGTAGTAGTATACTATATGTTTTGTTTGTATTAAAAAGATTGGGACAAGTTTGGTTCGGATCATCGGGATCTCATTTTATAGGTGTATAGAAAATGTATTACGTACTTCACTAATCGGAACAGATTTTTTGAATCGGAACACCTCTGTTCGGATTAGCGAGGGTGCACCGTACTGCAATAATCTATTTGTTATTCAACATAGCACATACATATATCATGGCATGTTATCAAGAGAGTTATTCCAAACCAACTCTTGGTCTTTCGAGTCTCGGACAACGTTACGTCTATCGAGTTCTCCGCGAAGACGAGGATCCAAATAAAGATTTGGTTTGTAAAGCTCCTCACTCTACGAGGAGTTTAGCTCAGCACATAGAGGACGGTCTGACACACCCCTCGAGATTCATTTCTACTACCACAGACTTAGATACAGCAATTCAATGGGCGGATACAGCTGATAGTAAAACCTCGGATTTATATGGCAACACGCGGAATGTTATAGTCAAAATTGATACGGAATATCTCAAAAAATACGATCCACATTCTTACAGTACAGCCTTTGACCTCACTCAACAGTGCAACCTAGAATATTATCTCACTAATGATAAACAGGTTATTGGGAATAGGGGCTAACCCTGTTTTTGGCCATATTTCGGCGATAATTATAGAGTTATCTCAGGAGTCTAGTCAACCTCTAGACATCGTTATACAGTAGGGAGATTGTGTATAATCCGTAATACAGTAGAACCTCGTTAGTATGAACACCAGAGGACCGTCAAAATGTGTTCGCCTTATCCGGAATTAGTATTAACCAATGTGATTTCTATTGAAAAGGCTTTGAAAGGGACATGATATAGTGTTCGTACTAACGAGATTATACTGTATTTATCATAGTAATTATATACGTAACTAAATGGAATTGGAAGTTAAGTAAATTTTATTCAGGCCTTATTTAAAATGAGCCCTGAGTTGATTTTTTGATAATATTTTCAAAAGAATATTACACTGGTGTTCGTCTATTAGCAATTATAAAAATATTGCTCTATTTGTTATACAGTGGATACCGGTTATAAGAACATAGTCGGGAATTGCATATATTGTTCTTATAACCGGCATAAATTATCTAGGGTATATGGCAAGTTGGCAACCGTTTTCCAGTATAATGTTCTTATATCCGGCATTGCTTATAACGTGTGTTCTTATATCCGGCATCTACTGTACTAAATTCCCAAGCGAGTATTTAATGTTAATTATTCCTCTAAGAACAAGTTCGTCTCTTAGCAAGCAAATTTGCAAATAACTACTTGGCCTCTTACACGAAAGTAAGATTTATTTCAAATTCAACAATAATACAGATTATTTATTATAGATCAATTTCGCGTCAGCTTATCAAGAAGTAGTTTTTAGTGATCGAGTGCCTAAGGGGGCTGTATCGGTGGAGACTATATTAGAAAGTGAATCTGAGTCTGATTCTGAATCTCAATCTGACTCTGAATCTCAATCTGACTCTGGATCTCAATCTGAAGAAACTGACAATAGTGAAGATGATAACGAATATTCTAATGATAAACATGATTACTACTACGAAGATGACTCTAGCTCTAGTGACGATTATTAATAATTTTGTTATGACTAATTTAGTAACGATTATTACATCATGACATACTTATATTACAGTTAATACTTTGAAATCTGGCTCTTTAAGATATGGGACCTCTCAACTGGGCAGGGGGGCAACTGTTTAGTTGCCACTTTTAGTTAATTTTCTGATAGACAGCACTAAAAAATTGATATAAATTTTACCGCTGGTACCTACATTATATTATCAATGTATTAAATCTAGATTTTTTGTACTATATGAAGCGCATACTTACCAACCATACATTGATTAGTTGGATATATTGCTACAATACCTGGATTTTGGGATTTATGTGTTTCCCCTTATTCCCATTGCTAAAAACCAGAAAATAGATAACTTAGTTACACTTTGAGTTATCTTCATGAAAAATAACTTATTAAGTTTAATTGTACTCGTATTGATATTTATTAAAATAATTATAAGCCAATATAAATGCTCAAATCCCTGGAGGGTTAGTAAGTATGGAAGTGGTTAAATTTAATAGGAAAATTATCTCCCTTGCAATTATGATTCAGCTCTCTTTGTCGTTCAACAATTGTGCTTTTGTTGTTTATTATCACTTAATGAAGAAGTTAAATTACTAATTATAACTCCCTTTGTCCCTTAACCGGGCACTCGTTAAGGATAGTTTGAGTAACTCTTAAATTTCGTGAAGCAAATCTGTTTGTCAATTTCCAAACCAGAGTTTAGAATCTATAATCACGAATTTTGGTGATTTTTATTATGTGAATTATCCTTCTGTATATACGTATTATTGTACATATAATACGTACTAATATAATATATAAGACATACGTATTATACATAGAACAACCGAAATATTAATTAAGTAATTAAATCATTCCCACAAGTTTGATTTCCTTAGTAATAGCAAGTATACATTCAGGTGGAACTACAACGTAATAGACAATCAGGGCTGGAAACCTTGAATTCAATAATTGTAATTAATATATTCAACATACGTATTATAATTTGTATTCTAGCTCAGTATTTGAATGCTTACACTATTACATAATAACTTTCTTATATAATGATCATATCCTATTGTAGTTATGCTCACTATAATTTGTGTAGTATTTGTAGATTTACTTTTGCTAGTTACAAAGTTGCAGCATTACCCTTGAGCGGATTGGATATGCTTGTGTTTGATTATGACCTAATATCTATAAAAAGGAATTATCAATCTAAATTTACTTCTCCGGATATTAAATGATAGTATACTTGTTACGGAATCACAGATGATGCAGTGATATACAAGCTATAAAGTGAATCTATACCTTGGTATTATACCCCATGGATATTTGTTGTTTATTTGCTGACAATACATTACTAGAATCGAGTGGAGGTGTGGTATCTGCACAAGTAGCAAATTCCTCCAGGAGTGTAATTATCCTCCTACTTCTTGCTTTCTTATTGGAACTTAATACTATTTTCAAGTTATTTTTACTTTGCCGACTACGTACTATGTTTTCGTCTTAATAGGAAAAACGGGGAACCGCCCTCTCTTTCAGGTGATTCATCCACTAATGTTTAGTATATAGTAATTATTTAGTATCAACTATTATTATATGATATTTGTACATTATTTTGGATTGTAATTCATCTTTGCAACAATTTATCATGCAACTAGAGTCGTACCCAAGCGAGAACGAGAATTTGCCTGAATTTATGCGTTACTTCACTGAAAATCAACTTATAGAAATGCCGCTTAAAGATTTAATTCGTAAAGTATCGCGATTAAACTTAATACATGAATTAAAATTAATCAAACTAGCAAGAAGAAAATACAAGTCCAGATTGTATTCAAAGAAGAGTCGAATAAAAATAATAAAAATCACCTCACAATTAGCTTATCAAAGAAAGAAATTGAAAATTATGAAAGCACTCTTGGAAAGTGAAATTAGTGAATATCAAGCATTCTATTAGCGCTATTACTAACTTCTTGCATATCAATTTATTTTGTACTTTTTAATAATGTTATATTCTTTATATCTGATGATATTAGTACATTTGTACAAAGTAATGATTAATTAAAACTTACATACACCGTGACCTTCGATATATAAGGCCTGAGTGCTAAGCGAAAATTTGTGTACCATGGATTACTTAAAGTGCATTGAAAAATGGAGAATTGTTCTTTATCCCAATAATTAGCAATGATAGAGCTGAAAAGTGTATTATAACTATATAGGAATATGGTACCCAGGTATACATAGCACTCTCCAGAATTGTGATATGTCATCATCTGATGACGTTATGGTTATTTTGGTTGCGAATTATCTTGTTTTTCTAGCATACTTTCAACATAGTTAAACGCGTTATAAATGTTCAAAATTGAAACATGGTTATACCCATAACTAGTTGAAAAAAATATATCGAAATTATAAATGGAATGTTGACACATTCCTCGGTTGCCATGGAAATGTATATTTCCTAAAATGTGTCATAACTCAAAAACTATGAATGTTATGTAAACTAGGCTGGTACTGATCTATCCGGAATAGGTAACTTCCTATTCATTGATAATACATTTTATATGCCTAACTTCAATCATCTTTGAGATAGTGAGTCATTACCTAATAATGAATTAAGTGTTAATTATGTCATGATCTCAAAAGTTATTGAAGTTAGGCATATAAAATGTATTATCAATGAATAGGAAGTTACCTATTTCGGACAGATCAGTACCAGCCTAGTTTACATAACATTCATAGTTTTTGAGTTATGACACATTTTAGGAAATATACATTTCCATGGCAACCGAGGAATGTGTCAACATTCCATTTATAATTTCGATATATTTTTTTCAACTAGTTATGGGTATAACCATGTTCCAATTTTGAACATTTATAACGCGTTTAACTATGTTAAAAGTATGCTAGAAAAACAAGATAATTCGCAACCAAAATAACCATAACGTCATCAGATGATGACATATCACAATTCTGGAGAGTGCTATGTATACCTGGGTACCATATTCCTATATAGTTATAATACACTTTTCAGCTCTATCATTGCTAATTATTGGGATAAAGAACAATTCTCCATTTTTCAATGCACTTTAAGTAATCCATGGTTCAAACCAGCACTCAGGCCTTATATATCGAAGGTCACGCATACACATACTGTATTATATTTAACGAGCCCTTCGGTCTCGGTCGCTTTGCGACAGATCGGTGCTACGCACCTCAAGTTAACGGCCGCTGAGCGGCCTTACTCCTCACATTTTCTACCATGGAAATGGTAGATAGCTATCTAATTTTCATTAATTTGTTTACCTATTTGTGTAAACAACAACAACAACAAATACTCATATTAGAATTTTATAAATGCGAAATTCGTGTTCAGCACACTTGTTTACTTATAATACCTATTGAAAGTTAACTTCTAGGTTGATTTTGAATTTTCATTAAATTGTTTAGCTATTTTGAGTAAACAACAACAACAACAACAACAAATATTCATATTAGAAAATTTAAACGCGAAATTCGTGTTCAGCATACTTGTTTACCTATAATACCCGTTGAAAACTAACTTCTAGGTTGATTCTGAATTTTCATTAATTTGTTTACCTATTTTGTGTAAACAACAACAATAAATATTCATATTAGAAAATTTTAACCGCGGAAATTTTGTTCAGCATACTTGTTTACCTATAGTACCCGTTGGAAGCTAACTTCTAGGTTGATTTTGAATTTTCATTAATTTGTTTACCTATTTTGTGTAAACAACAACAACAAATATTAATATGAGAAAATTTTAACCGCGAAAATCGTGTTCAGCATACTTGTTTAGCTATAATACCCGTTGAAAGCTAACTTCTAGGTTGATTTTGAATTTTCATTAATTTGTTTACCTATTTTGTGTAAACAACAACAACAAATATTCATATTATAAATATATAAATGCGAAATTCGAAATCAGCATACTTGTTTACCTATGAAACCCGTTGAAAGCTAACTTCTAGGTTGATTTTGAATTTTCACTAATTTGTTTACCTATTTTGTGTAAACAACAACAACAAATATTCATATTATAAATATATAAATGCGAAATTCGAAATCAGCATACTTGTTTACCTATAAAACCCGTTGAAAGCTAACTTCTAGGTTGATTTTGAATTTTCATTAATTTGTTTACCTATTTTGTGTAAACAACAACAACAAATATTAATATGAGAAATTTATAAACGCGAAATTCGAAATCAGCATACTTGTTTACCCCTTATGACTTTTGTTTACCAATTATAACATTTGAAAGTTAGTTTATATCTCATATATAAATGCGGTTTCTATTCCCCCATCACTTTAATACAATCCGGACAAACAAACACACACACACACACACACACACACACAAACACACAACAATCGAGATTTAATAATACGAGCCCTTCGGTCTCGGTCGCTTCGCGACGGATCACTCTCTCACAAAAGTCGCTTCGCGACTTTTGTTCGTTCGTATTAGGCACTACGCGATACAATTAACGGCCGCTTCGCGGCCTTTCCCTCCCCAAAAAGCAATCACATTAATAATCAGTTTTAGTAGCTCAATAAATTTCAGTTGCACGATAAGAAAGCTCTAATCAAAATGATACTAAAAGAAAAACAGGCAATAAAATAGACAAATGATTGGTTGGTTAAACGAATTTATTTCAATCAATCAAATTGGAGCCTCATAAAATATTTCTATTATGCACAATCTATTTATACTAATTGATGGAATCTGCTAATCCATACTAACAAACCCTCGAATTTAATTGGCTAACAAATTTTGTCACCTTCAAATGTAAATATTTCTCTTCAAAAACCAATAGATCGTTGTCGCAGTACAAAATTACCCCTGTATACAAATTTTCAGCTTTCTCGGACTCGTAGTCTTTCCTATTAATTCTGGACAAACAAACAAACACACAAACAAACAAACACACAACAATTGCGCTTTTAATATAAAGATAGATGTAGCATTTTACTACTTTATTAAATCTGGATTAGTTATTTTAAAAGTATTGTCCGTTTCTATTATACGTATATGCATAATTGATTTCGAAATATTTATATTCTAATTCCATTCCAATCTATTGCTACTTTCGTCTACCCCTTATAATTAATGGTTTAACATAAAATTTTGCAATCGGCGAATTTTCTGGCATGTACTTTTTCTAAATCTGAGAAAGAATGTGTAATTTTAAATTCTAAAGTAACAGTTAGTGGGTGTATCACAAAATATTTAGTTCGGGCGGACCTTTTTACCCCGGAGGCCCAGATCAGATATTTGGGTAATAATTAACAAGAAATCCACTCGAAATATATTTTGTAGAGAGTGTGAATTATGAGCAATTAGTGAGTTTTCATGCTTTCCAAAATGTGAGAATTAATTAATACAGTATACTCCGCTTAATAGAGCCACCGCTTAATCGGGTCAAAACAACCTGGTCCCGAGGTGGCTCTATTAAGCGGAGTTGACTGTAGTAACTTGGCGAGGAGTGGAAACTTCAACTTGTTGAAGAGAGCCAAAAGTTAAATCTGTAAGCCAATAATACAGTTATGTAAACCGTCCAGTTTCTTGAATCATCTCGGAACATGCAAAATATACCAATATCTTAACCTCTGAAGAACGATTACATATCCTATTGTGTATATTCATAATATCTACTCTACACTACCGCTTTTTTTATAGATATTGAATTATATATTGAGAATAATGTATTTCAATGCATTCTGAATTTATTTAGTTCAAACTACACATTAAAGAATTATTTAATTATCTCGGCCTAAATTTACTGTTTATTAACTAACCAATAACCTATACACGTATCTATTATTTTGGTTGTAAGGGGGTGTAGGGTATTATTTGGGGGCCCCCCCCAAATAATACCCTACAGGGGCGACCATCCGATAGGATTGCGCACAAAGCCACAAGCAATTACTCCCAATCGAGGAATTGTCTATAATCACAATTCGTGATTTATGCTTAATTAATTTATATTATTGGATCAAAATTATAAGCGTATTTCCAAATACAGTAAAATCTGCACAATCCGACCCTCTATAATCCTGAATTCAACAGAACCGACAGTTTCCTTATCCCAATGGGTGTCGGATTAGACAGGTTCTACTGTAGCTGTTAAGACACTACTCACAGTGGCATCTCGGAGAATTACATGTAAAATAATAATCAACATAATAAAACTAATAAACACATACCGTAAACAGAATTCATACAGAGAAATAGCCTAAATGAAAGCATATGGGAAGTAATGTTAAATGTAATCGGAGTATATTGGGGTAATTAATACGTGTTTATTAGGAGGATGATCTTTTAATTAAAATCAGTTTCAGGAGGAATTGGAGTCCCAGGAATACAAAAATCCTGATCAATGCTGCGAGAAGCAAAAAACTCAAACTTTTCTTCAGTAGCAGGGGTATTAACCTTCGGTAGAGTATCGAAATCATAAATCGGATTCATCAGGATAGTATCTTCATTTTTAATTGATTCTGCTATATAAAAGTTCCCAGGAATATCAACATGACTTGATTTAACATCAGTGTATATGTTTGCAAACGTTTCTTCTCTGGCTGCTATAAGTTTATTTTTCTTCCTAATCACAAACAAAATTCTTATTCCGATCAGTACAATTCCAACTAATATAATAAACAAAATCATAGCGATAAAACCAATAAGCACAGCTAATAGCATTATGAAGTTAATCGTTGGAGGAGATACAGTGCTTTGGGGTCCCGATATAAAGGAAGATGATTCCGCTGTGTAATTTTTACCATCATATGAAAATGAGAAGCCATTCATACCAATAATTGTGCTTAATTGATTGAGTGCTTGAGCAGCTGTGGGAACATTAGGAGGATCTGAATCTAAAGGTTCTAACAATTCGCCGTATACTACAATAGAACCACTAGATAAAGCCAGATCCTGTATTCTTGATTTATCTACATCGATAGCACTAATAAGTGTAGATACAAGTGTTTCTTTAAAAGCAATGTCAGTAGCAATAAGATTGTAGTCACCTTGTAGTCGGAAACTGAAAATAATTCTAGGCCAATTAGCTGAAGGAGCTATTATTTGAAACTCAATGGAATTATCGCTAACCAGATTACCAGGTTGTGTAGTGAAGAAAACATGAAGGTTAGTAGCAATGCTAGATATCCGTAATCGAGTAAATTCCGCTATTCCATTTTCAAAATTAACTTCTGTTATACCTGTTATGATTGGCACTGAGCTATCTTCATTATTTGTAGAAAAAAGAGTAGCGGAACATTTCCAAGGGTTACTCAAGCCCAACTGAGTAACTAACGACCCTCCACTATCTCGTACCTCCAATACTACGTGTATCAAGTTACCACTCACTTCAACTGGCTGCTTAACAATAACTAGTGTTGTTGGAATAAGTATCTGTATGCCAGAATCACAGCCCTGTGTGAGATTACAACTATAAGATAAGGGTGTCTCAGTTGAAATTTCCTGAACTGGGGTTAAAAGTGATTGATTATTTTCTGTTTTGATATTAGCGTAAGAGGGCGGTATGATTGGTGCAGGGGGAGGTGTAGGAGGAATGGGAAGTTGAATTTCTAGTCCAGTTATAGTTGCGTTTTCTACTGTAAAATTATTCGTTTGGATTATCGTCACAATTAAGTCAGCCAAGTTACTTAATTCATTGTATTTGTCTACCAATTGATTGTATTCCAATAAATCATCTTCATACCTTTCTAAGTCTTCTTGATATTCCTCAGAGAATTCCGTAGGAGTTGGAACTGTAGTATCATTGTCAATATCGGTAGTAGCTATGGGTGCAATAGTAGGAGGTTGAACAGGGATTTCAGTAGCTGTTTCATTCGCTTCAGCATCAATAGGGGTAAATAAACCATCTTGGTATGTCATAATTTGTTCTGAGATAGGAGACGTTTGTGGTACATCAATAGTTTCTTCTGGAGGTTCTCCTAGTTCTACTGTCAGAACTTGGTCAATCGTGGATTGCCTTTTCCGTCTACTCTCTGAAATTACATTAACAATTCGAATTGTGCTCATATCAATGTTTAGAACATATGCCAAACTCGATAAAAACTGGGAAGGATCAAAAAATTGTTCGAGAGAAACAGATAGAGTAAATGATAGCTGAACTACATCAGCGGTTATTATTGACACTGGACTGCTTCCTTTAACTAGCAAATGCATTGTTTGTTTTCGATAATCATAATAATTTGATCCACTTGGTTGGGAGTGATTGGGAATGTATTCGTCTCCAAGATAACGAAAATCGTTATCTTCTTGATTTAAAGGAGTCACCAAATTCCCATTGAGGTAAGCGTCCTTTCTACGAGTATCTTTATACCAAATATTTATAAGCACACTACCTGGATTAGAGGGATCATTATCTGAATTCAAGAGATGAAACCTAACATGTGATGGAGTTGTTGAAGTTAACCATATTGAGTACTCTGTGCCAGAGACGACTAGGGTGTAGAAAGTTGATAATCTTTTGAGACAAGTATAAGAAGTGCACCACCCATGATCCATTGGTCCATTGATAAGATCTGTATACCTGCCATTTCCAATATCTCCACCATTCAAAGCAATTGGAGAAAGGCGTCGAATTTCTGTATCTTTGTCCATACTTTCAATAACTAGAACATAGTGGCTAATGTTGTCACATTTGTAACCATTCCATTTGCTGATAAATCGACAGCCTCTACTGGAAGAATCGACATTATCTAGATTGTACCCTCTTGCAATACCTCTAAAGCTCATTGGCGCAAGAATAGAAGTATCTAGAAGCTGTTCACTAATTGGGTCATATCTCCAAGTACGTGGGATCTTTGATTCATCAAATCGTATTTCTGCAAAAGGAATCAAAGTTGTAGAAATATTATTATTGCTTGTAAAAGTTCCATCTATGTCTCGAACGAGAGCATGCTTAGGTCCATCACAGTCCATATCGACACAGTCTTCTTGTACAATCCATGCTGGGTTAGGAGGATAGAAATGCATGAGTAAATCACTATTTACTTGAATGATTTTTGATTTCTCAATAGTAATAGGTGTAACAGCGTCTGGTGAGACTGGATTATTCGTTATAGAAAAGTCTGAAAATGAACAACCTCTTTCATTAAAATTCACAAAAGTTACGTTCATTATCTTACAGTCACCATCTATTACAGGATAGTGTGACGCTTTATGCCATTCTTTATGAATCTTAAAAGGTTTCTTGTTCATATATGACATCATTATTCCGCTCTTACTTGTCTGAGCACTTAATGTATTTTTTACCGTAAAATAAGCAGGTACTTCATAGTTACAAGCTTCACCAGGTACAACTCCTATAATCAGGGAGTCCGTAATATGAATATATTTTTTACCGAGTAAATGCTTGATAGGATCAGGTCCTAGTCTATTTAGATTTAATCCTATTTTTCCAACAGCTATTACAACTTGCGAAACAGAGAGAGATGACAAAGTTTGAGAGAATATTCCATAATTCCAAGCCCATATTGATGTAAATGTGCTGACAGCTGTGCATTCTTCGGGCACTCCTGTAATGAGCATTCCTGTCCATGTTGTGTGAGCAAGGTTATCATGTATCATATGTGTACCTGAGCTGACACAAGATTCTCCTGAAATTTTGAATCCGAGTCGATATGAACCAGCAGCGATGTTTCGTCTGACAATATGGTAACCTTGAACTTCAAAACTTGCTGGGTAATCTACCGCATGTTTATCTAATGGGTCTCCAGGGTGTACGGATGTTACTAAAAGCACAAGATTATCCTCAATTATATTAGAAATGCCTCCTACTCTAATGCCCGAATCTACAGTGCGATATATTACGTTGTTTTGAATCTTAATTCCATTCGTAACATGAATTCCAATTGCAGTATTGTAACCATGATGAATTGTCGAAGCGATAATAAAACTGCCCTTCATGTTATTTCCTCCATTTTTAATAGCTAATGAATATCTTGGATCACGTGACGTAAAAAATCCCCCTTGTCCACAATTCCTAATTTCAACACCACTTATTTCAAAATGACCAGTATAAGTATTTAAAGCTGTAGAAAATTCTCCACTGAGTATCCTACACCCAAAATGAAATTGTTCTAAAGGTTCTTTGTCATCTTCTCCTCCCTGAATGATAATGTTTCTAGATAATAGAGCAACCTCAGCTGCTAATACTGGGGGATTTTTCCAGTCAACGTTGTTCTGATCATTAATAGAAATGTTTGCTAGGAACGGTTGCACAAGATGTTCAAATGTTAAAGTATCCTCTAGGGTGAGAGTATTTCCGTTAACTGAGGCTATAATAGCGGTTTCAGTATGGCTAGCGTCGTATCCAGTTGCAGCGATGACAATGGTTTGTCCTCTCTTCCAATCTGATGAAATTGTGTCTAGTATTATTTCTGACGAACCAGCCTGAGCTGTTTGAGCTAACTTTGACCATGTTTTCTGGGGCGGTGTACCATATATAGATAAATTTCCGAATATTCCAATAGCTTTAGAGCCAAGATTCATTGTTCTTGACAAAACAAGTACTTCAGAGGATCTGTTACCATTAAGAGTAATTGTTACATTATTTTCAAATGGAAATTGGAGAGTTCCAATAACTAAATGGGCATTGAGACCTTGAATCAAAATCATTTCAGCTGTAAAATTTAGATTTTGTGTGTCATCAAAGGTAAGTTCTCCATAAATATATACTCTCCCTAACTGTGGTGGGTTCATATCGAGATGCATTCGCCAGGTACTTTCGATAATTACGTCCTCTCCAGGTTGCGGTAAGGAATTTGAAGGCCAATGATCTGGATTACTCCACATACGGGGATTTGTCTCATATAGCCCATCGATTGGGTTTGTAACTTCACAATGAGCTACATCATTGTCATCTACTGGACATGGTTCTGATGTTAAGCTGAATGATCTAGGAGAACAGAAGTTAGTATCTATGTCCCCTTTAAGCAAATATGTTAATTTTTTAGTTAAGTTGTTAAAATGCCAATCCAGGTGATGGTCGCTTAAAGGGTCTAGTATTGAATTAGTCGAATTGCGATTGTTGGTATTTTCAGTCAAACTACGCAAGTTAAAATGATCTGGCTGGACAGAGAAATCTTCGTTAATAGTAATATAGTCACCCGGCATCAAATGATATATAGAAGCTTGATATGAAGTGATGTCAGTTTTTATTTCATCCGAAATAATGTAACTTAATGTATAGCTATTATTGGCAGGTAAAATAAACATATATCCTCTAGCGTGAGTCAGTCTCTTCTTCCGCCATGGAACTAGAGTAGAACCGTATTGATTAGTAATGTTTGCCAATTTATCTTCGAAAGTAACAAGAGGACTAACATTATTCCACGCCAATCTTAACATCTTGACTTTAGGCGAGCACACAGCACCAGGTACAACAGAATTGAGACTAAATTCAGGGACACTAAAATTGCAGAAGTCAGGTGGAAGAATATTAGAATTTGGAACGACAATACTCCCAGGTTCATTTCCAGTGAATGTCCCATCAATATCAACGTACACTACTTCGTGTTCCCATTGGAAGGCAGCTCTGCGTTGGGATCCACCTATAAATTTTATGCCTTGGAATTCAACATGGAATCCTCCTTGAAAACTTTTACAATGAGAACAGGCTCTCATGCAAACCGTATTCTCTTCATTGAAATTAACGAAAGTTACATTAGAAATACGAAGAAAATTTCTGCGCATTGTTCTAATACCACCTGATTGTGCTATACCTGAATTAGCTATACTTCGAGCAATAATAAGTGTGTTTTTTATTTCTGTAACAAAACAATCTCCAACAGTTTCTGTGATTTCAATCCCATTATCTCGATTATCTGCAAGTTTAAACCCATCTACTTGTACATTTCCGATAACGGAGAATTCAACACCATGAATACCATTTGCATATGAAGTTAAGTTATATAAAGTGACAGTATCATGAGCAGAAGCACTATTGCACGGTGAAGTCAGAGGAACATACGTTTCCCATATTCTTAAGCCAAATTCTGCGTTAGAATGAGCAATATTATTCTTAAAGCCTCCAAAAGGGTTTTTATTTGGGCAGACTGAAGAAGTTTCTGATGGTCCAGATGGATGAGGATCTAAATCATACCAAAAACCATAAGCTCGAGATGCAACCGCAGAATTACCCTCAAACGTATTGTTTGGGTTGGTTATCCAAAACACTGCGGGTATACTGTCAGTATTAAGGAGACTAGAAGAGCCACGTATCAATATTCCTAAGTTATTAATGTATCTATTCCCGAATTCTATTCCATCTTCTATAAAGAATGCATGGCCTTGTATGTCGAAAACGACAACCCCTTCAAAAAGCATATCCTCCACACCATGAGCAGTAATTGCCCTGTTGAAACTATGATGAATAGAACAGTATCGAACATAACTACCGTTCATTCTGTCACTCAAATGGAAGTGCACAGAATAGCGACCTAATCTGAAGGCCTGTCCCATATTTCGGAATTCAACATGAGATATTCTCACGTCTCTGGGATCTGGTTTAGGTCGAAACACCATGAAGTGACCGCCATAAAGATCTGATTCTATTCCCCTGGGGTCCGAAGGTGATAATAGTGAACCCTGGATAACGATGTTGTGGGATAGCAACCCAACCTCGGCTCTGAGTTCAATAAAATCACCATTATTGTAAATGTCTGTTATTCCAAGATGTGAGAAATCCAATCCATTTTCAAAATTAATTGTATATCCATTATCACTAACATTGAGAATAAGCCTAACTTCTGTTTCGTTACTATCTTTTCCAGTAGGTGCTATAACGATACTATCACCGGGTGACCAATCAACAGGTTCTCTAACTTTAAGGAATTTTTGGTTCATGTTAGCAGTCTGGTTCAATTTTGTCCAAGTTCTGCTACATTTAATTCCATGAAAATCTAGTCCCCCTTGCCGAACTGCGAGGACCTTTGCACCGTACAGAGGTATCTCGGGATCGAGAATATTTCCATACAGAGTAATGATAGCTTTATGTAGGAACGGATTCTCTTCGGTTCCAATTTGCATGTAGCCTCCGTTAACGACAATGTATTTAGCATTAAGTGAGATGTCGAGCGAATCTTCAAAAATAAGTTCACCTTCAATAAGTATCAAATTCAACGGAGGAGGACTAATATCCAATAGAACGATAAATTGTTTTGGAATAAACACTGTTTCCCCTTCTCTAGGTGGGTTTGCTCCTCCCCATGTGAAATTGCTACTCCATCTATCAATGTAAGCATATGTGTGTTCACTTATTTCAGCAAATCCAACGTTAGTAACAAATACGCTAACTATAGCTTGACGATTTGTATAATGAGAACCTGTCCTACAAATAATAACTGAATCATTCCAACTTAAAATAGTACAATTTGCAGTGTCAACTTTGACATACTGATAAATATCTCTTGCATTTTGAAAGTTTGTACCAAAAATAGTTAGAATAGTTCCACCTCCAGTTCCACCAGTTACAGGTGTAAAACTATGAATTACAGGTGTAACGGATGGATCATATTGAATAGCAGAATTGAGTTGCGAAACGATGGAGTTAGAACTGACTGAAATATTACAAAATTGCAAAACGTCAGTTTGTATTGCGGGGGATACACAGTTAATAGTAGATTCTGTTGAATCAATAAAAGTGCATTCAAAATCACAAATGTTTACCAAATTTTGATTAGAATTGGCTATTTGTCTCCTCCTTCTGTTTTGACTCATACAATACCCAATTGAAATTCCACTAGTAATGAACCCACTGCCAGTAATTGTCAGGACGACACCACCGCCTGTTCCTGTTACATTAGGATTAACTGATGTTACCAATTGAATAACACTAAAAGTAGGAGGATTGTCATTGTTTCCCGAAGCGTATCCCAATCCAGGGACATAGACCAGAATATTATATATACCTCCAGCGAGTAAGGGGACTGTGCATTCTAAATCTCCATTGGCACAATAGTTAGTAGGGCAGTTAATTGCATATTTGTAGCAAGTGGGATTATAAGGATTAGTTTCAATAATGATTCTTATCAAACTTTCTACTGTAAATAGTGTTCCTGTCACTGTTAACTTAGACCCTTTAGTAATTAAACTCAAATTCGTATTAGAAGAAATAGAAGAAATAAGTGGTGTTTTTGAGTCTAAAAAGTTGTAATTAATCCTGATTGGTGAATTAATATTATTAACACTTACTGAGATATCATTTGAAATATTCATATTATTATTTTCAGACGATCTTACTGTTAGACAAGTAATGGTTGTCAAATTGGCGAGTAAAATGTCGCATTGTAACCCGGTAACCAAGATACTCGCTAGTGAAGTGGAAAATCCCGATCCAGTAATAAGTATAACGGTTCCACCTTCTAGAGAACCACTGGTTGGTACAATTGATTGGATATTAGGAAATATTTCTATAAGTTGACTACAATTCAAATTCCCTGAAGAATTGAATGGGATGTAGCCAAAGTTGTTTTGAACAAGTTGTAGATCATAATTTCCCGCTTCGATATTTGGAATAATACAGGTTAATGTATTAGACGCGGATGAGATATTGTATATAGAAACTTGTCCAATTTTGATAGTGAAATTATCTGTTTCCAAGAAAGCACCTTCTAACATGATACTTAACGGGGTACCGACAAACCAATTTGAAGTTATATTTGAAATGATAATCTGGGGATAGAGATACAAGAAACTTTGTAATCCAATCGTTGAAAGAGATTTCTTTACGACTAAACTTTTCAATGGAGTCCGTTCCTGAACATGAATTTTAATTTTCATATTAGATTCGCATTGCTCTTCAACTTGTGAAGTAAAATAGTGATCACCTGGCTCAAGACTAATATTTACAGCATACTGAACTTGGAAAGAGGACAGGACTTTTAATGGTTGTATTGATGTGTCACAAGAGGAGTAGTATTCTTGGTTGATTTCGATAAGTGATGCTAGTTTATTCCAATAAAAAATTACAAAATCATCAGATTTAATGGTAAGCGTGTCGTGTGATTTGATCTTCCACTCGATTAAATATTGGTTAGGTTTTGGTTTAAATACACGACCAATATCATTATATTTATCAGTTATATCAGGATACTGTACTAACGGGGTAACTCCAGTTCCCACATAATTGATACAAGACGAGTATACCTTGATAACTTGTTGTTTATTTAAAACAGCATTATAATGAAGCAGGACTTCTGGTAATGTCAATGGAAGATGGTAAATAACGATTTCATCCATAATTCCAGTAAAATTATCAAATCCATGAAAAAACCATTGTGGAGAACCACCAATAAATAATTGACTGACTTGTATTCCTGGAGTGTATGTGATATTTGCTGATCCATAGATTATTCCATTAATAAATACACTGACAGTCCCATTGCAATAATTTATTTCTCCTCTATCATAACTACATTGACTTCTTAATGCATAATATCCTGGATCATAAATTTTACGACCCAAAGGCCCTCCTATAATTTCCCAACCGAAGACAATATGAAACCAATCAAATGAACTAGTATTTAAAACAGGTCCTGAGATAATGTGCCATGTTGTAAAGGTACTATTATTCGAGAGGGAATAAACTCTTCTTCTACCAGAGCACTCGAAGCTGCAGTTTAATTGAGAAGTGAATATGCACTGATCAGCACCAGCTTCGGTTTCGTTCTTTCCGGTTGCTACCCAAAACTCAAGACGATTGCAAGGATTGAGCACAATTCTGTAACCTCCCGGTAGGTTCGAATATGGTACGTTTTCTAGAATCAACTGATAGCCGTTTGAATTCGAGTTATTTTCATTCTCTTGTGTTTCGGAATTTAATTTCGATTTCAATTTCGGGCTTGACAAACGAATCCAAAGTTCAATGCCAAAACCTTCGAAGTTTGAATATGCTTGGTGGAAATGTGTTTCTATTACATCGTCATAAAATATAGCCGAATGATGAAGTTGATTAAATTTATTTATATGAGAATCATCAGTGAGCAACTGGATCGAATCAGTTTTGGATGATATATCCTTGAGGAAACCCTTATCAAGTACAATATTTGCAGTATTGTCAAACGTCCAGTAACTTATTGGGTTAAGAGGTAATATAAGTGATGAGTAACCATCGTCGATGGGTTTCTGAGTAAGACACGTAAGGTACTGCGACGTGTTTGTAGTATTTATTAATATTTCCTGTAATGAACAAGGGGTATTTCCAATGAGAACTTGATAATCATCTGTATTTGTCGAATAAAAATTATGTCCTTGGATAGTAAGGAGAGAACCTCCACAGATAGATCCATTTTCAGGGCTAGGAGTGTTAATGATGATAGAAGAAATAGTAATGTAGTTTGAGTCGTCCCAAAAAAATGCCCAACCAAGATACTGTACATGTAAAGAAATTCGGTAATTTCCACATTTTAAATTGGGAACTACGCAGGAGAGTATCGACATTGAATCTTCGTTTGAAATATTAATAGACGAACAAATCGAATTACTGATGTTGATAGATATTCTAGCAATATCAGAAGCGAAGTTAGTACCTATCAGTTTTATAATAGTGCCAGGTTTAATAATTTCTTCAGCTAGCACTCTAAAAACTTGAGGCGTGGAAGATGGTAGATAAGAATAATTTAAATAATTATCTACTTGTGAATCTGATAGACTTATATTCTGACAAGAGGAATATATTTTCGGTTTGAAAGAATCAAGAATAATATCGATGGTTGTGTTTATTATAGGGAGCGAATTAGAAACGTATATAATCCCTCGCACTCCACAATTTTGTATATTACAATATGTCTTTAGCATCGTATTTGAGGCAAAACACCAAGGGCCTTTAGAATCACCATCAGGATTGCGGCAATAATTGTGATCACCCAGTAGAGGGTCATCAAATTTGAAATTATCCTGAACGAACTGAGAAGTCCATGCAAGACAGGGAATAAAAGTCTCAGTGATAGACAACCTTCCGTGATATTGTTCATTTTGCTCGTAACAGTCTGCTGGATGGGACTTATTACTTAAGAACTCTGGACCAACAGTATAGTAATAGTCTCCAGCAGTAAGGAAAGTGTGTTGGAAGGTAGCCGAAGAGCTCGTATCAGATTGAACCTTTGTAATTAAGGGATAAATATGTGTAAAAATTGAGGTTATGGAAACTGTCAAATTGTCATTTACGTTTAGATTGGACCAAGACCAAACAACTTCATCCCCTGGATATATGTGTAAAGATTTATTTGACACAAGACCTGATTGGATTCTGTGGATGTAATAAGAAGAGTGAGTGGTCCGTGTTGTACATATTATTTGAGTATTTGATAGTGAAATTATATCACATTCATTTTGACCAATAGTAATCACAGTACCAGTGGAAAATCCTATACCAGTGAGAGTAAGTGTTTGTCCACCAAAAAGTGATCCAGAATTGTGGGATACACCACAAATGTAAAATAGATAGTCAAAGAAATGGATAATATCAGCCAAACCTAGGTTCTCAAATATAACAACTATTTTGACACGTCCAGGAGAATTACGGGGAGTTAATACCTGTATAGAGGTGGAAGTAAAATTGAGTATTTGGGCCTTAGCCCCAGAAAAATAAACTGCAATGTTTTCACTTGGGGGTAAATTAACATCTAGTACTATAATATCACCACCTAGTACTGATCCATTGGATTTGCTTATTCCACTAACACTAGGAGTATCATTTAAGCTGTAAGTAAAAACTTGTAATAGAGAATCACTCCCAATCAATTCTTCTCCAGCGTATAGCTTGACAGTGATATCAACAGTTTGGGCTTCAGAGGGTGGGGTAGAAAATTTAACATGAGTATGATTACTTGATAGGATAAGACAAGTCGAATTGGCCATCTCAATTTTCATAGAAAACGCAGAATTGTTTGAAGGGAACTCGATAAATCCATTGTTAGATTCAATAGTCAAAACTAACCCACCTAGCATGCTACCTCTTGTGTGGCTAATATTCAAAAGTGTAAAACAAACACTAATGAAAGAATAATTACTGTTAGGGATTATTCCATATGATAGTTTTGTTAGCAATACTCTCAGTAGACCACCAACACTGTGTGGCATAATACAAGTTATGTTTGAATCTGAGATCGAAGTAATGTTGCAAAAACCAGTACCAATCTGAATAGAAATATCATCACGCGAATAGCCAAAAGAAGATCCTGTAATTGTTAATAATGAATTAACACATGTGTTTGTGGGATTAACTGAATTTATAAAAGGTTGAGATGCGTTAGTGAAAGTAAAGTCACAGAAATTAGGTGTTGTCTCGAACAAAGAGTTGTGCTGGTTTTGTGTATAAGGACCTTTGCAACTAGCACGCGTCCCGTGCTTTTTAACTATCACCTGAGGCTTACGGTTAACCGTTCGGAGCATATGACCGGGTATTGGAGCAATGATAAGCCCACCTGGAGTAATTTCTTCTATTGATACATTTAAATTATATCCAGTTAAATTGGAACGGTCAACTACAACAGACTCAAGATCTCCAGAAAAATTGTAAAAACTAATCCAAAATTTCCTCTCGCGACAAATATTCCCATTTTGAATTATTCCACCCTTAGCATTACCAATAAGAAATTCTTTCTCTATTTTACTTATAAATTCTTCAGAATTCTCGTTGTATTGTATTTGCTTCACAGAATAGACTTGTGATTGTGAATAATTAAATGTAATAGTAAAATCTCCTCTTATTGGTTGACTTGCTGTTTGAACTCTTGTTGTATTTACCAAAATTAAATTATTGGAATTGTTTGCTTCTAATAACGGCAGTCCGCTTGCACAGTCGGTAGTTGTAAAAGAAAAATTATATGAAGTTATATTCGTCAGATTGTTATTCAAAAACTCAACTTCAATGTCTATATTAGATATTGTAATACCATTGAGATTTGCTGCTCTTGAAGTTTGTTTAACTGATTTAGCATTATATGAAAGTGATATGACGTCTAGCTTAATAAGATTCGTTCCTTTAATACTTAGTATTTCTACACTTTTCACTAAATGTAAAATTGCCATGGTCAAAGGATATTCTGATAATCTAATACTTTCAAATATATCAAAACAGGTATATATCCAAGTTGAGTTAGCATATAAAGTTTCAATTAAGTCTATGATTTTGTCACCGTGTGGCATTAACTCTTTTGATGTTTGAGAAGATGAAGAGACAAAAGAGAACCAACTATAAATGCCATCAGCCACAAGTATTTCTAAGGAGATTACTAATGGAACATCTGGAGCAATGTTATAAGCCATACAAAGAAATTTTGCCACATTTATTGAAGGTAGACCTGTCTTTTCAAAGTTGAATCTAATTGTATCCCATGTTAAGAAATCAATGGAATATTTCCCACAAAATGAACTAGTAAGTGTTTTAGAAATATGGGAAAAAGAACTTGTTAATTCATTTGGCTCAAAGTCAAAAACAAATACATCAATGAATTCATCATACTGATGACCTCCTGTACACTGAGCACTTACGAGATACTCTAAAGCGTTGCCTATACAATAACTAATGTTACAATAGTCCCGACCGGATGTTGATTTATAGTAGCACCATGGTCCACCTGGAGAATTGTCGGGATTGCGACAAAAGCTGTGAACACCAAGTCCATTAGATTCTGTGCTCGCAGGAGGTGTATTGGGTGAGGAAACATTCCAATTTTGACATTCAATGCCTCCTCTTGTATGGAAAGTAGTTCCTCTATAGTCAATGCCATTTTGAGAATTGAAGCAATCTTGATTTGGAAACATCAAGAGTGAAAATATGTTTATATCTGGAGTTGATTTCCCCCCTAAACTAAGAGTAAAAGTTTCTTGAATTTCTGAACCGAATGAATTAGGTATGTTAATTGATAGAGATTGTATTTCAGGCAGGTAATCAGTTCTAATAGAAACAGTTTGATTCTCAATTGAGGCTTTTTCAGTGTCAAAATATGTCAAATCTGAGTCATGTTTAATCACTCCAACGCTAACAAAATCAGAACCGCCACTATCCTTAAACTCTGAAACCAATAAATATGAATGGTTATGGTTTAACCATAGTTTTTTGGATCTTGTATTATAGTTACGAAATTTAGTATAAATGTCGCTAAAAGCAATTGAAGTAAGATCACTATAATTTTTTGAATCAGAATAGAATAACTCATGTTGGTCATCGCCAGAAATAATAAAAGAATAAAATCCAGATGCGCAAGGTGTGAAAAATGCTTCCAATCTTTCTCCATAATTATACCGAAAATTAGTCGTATGCGATTCAAACCAAGGGAGTATGGCAGCACCATCTGGTTTGTCCGGGTAATTAGGGCTGCTTCTTAGAGTATCAAGGTAAATACTGTTAATGTTATGATAACTGTAACGACTAACTCCTTGACTTCCTACAGAAAATATTTTAATAATTGTACCATAACGTCACACTGTTTTTAAATTGTGGATAAGGCCTGAATGGAAAATAAGTATGTATCATCCTAGTGTACGTACTAACCGAGTTTACCCTACATAAATACATACTCTTGATAATCTTGGTTAAAAATAGTAGTATGTACTAACCCAGGTATGTTATAACCAGGCTTGCATCTAGGCAAATTTTATGCGATTAGAGATAAAGTTTGAGTTCGCTCACACGCGCCTAAATTACTCAACTTGTATTACTTTTATGGGTGCATCTCGATTTTGCTCGCATAGAACGGCGAGTCAAGCCAGAGGCGGAGCAAGGGGGGGCTTCAGCCTCCCTTGTGAGCATAAAATCCTCATAGAGGTTCCCCCCTGAAACCCCTCTGCCCTCCCCCCCCTTCCGAAAAACCTGGCTCCGCCTCTGAGTCAAGCGCGCCTGGATGAAACTCTGGTTATAACCGAGTCTTACTGCACCGATTCGGATTTGTACTACAACAATAATATGAATGACATGAAAATATATAAAATAATGATTTTCAATTGTGTAGTTAAGGCTGTAAATACAGCCGGCGGGGCCGGGGTAACAATTGCAACCATGTTTTCTATTTTTACTTGTGTGAACATATTATCATGTTTACAAGAAAACATACTTATCAACTCCTTCAAACTATTTTCTGTATATAAGGCCACTGTTAGTTGGAATCTTGTTTCAGCTCCACCGCCCGCGTCAGATATCACTCCCGTATGAATGTAATTATTGTAATTATTCCTATTATTATACAGTGGATGCCGGTTATAAGCACATCGTCGGGAACTGCACTTAATGTGCTTATAACAGACATGTTCTTTAACCGACATAAATTATACAGGGTATATGGCAACCGTTTCCCAACATAGTGTGCTTATATCCGATATGTTCTTATAACCGGTGTGCTTATATCCGACATCTACTGTACCTACATTTCAAAGTAATGCCACTGTTCACTGCCAATTTGTTAACACACTGTTAACACACTCTAAAATAGCCATAATCAGCTATTACCAAAATCAGAAACTATGACAAGCATTATTACCCAACGATTGCATATTTTATCAATAAGCACTCATAAATTAGAAAATTTGCTCAGATAATTATTAACTATGTCGTCATCAAATAATGAGATAATGATAATGAGATGCCGCCCGCCCGCATCCTCTGATAGACTTCGTGTGGAGCTGAAACAATATTACCATTAACACTGGCCTAATTGTTAAAATCCCTGAATCTGGGATTTTTATTTTTATTAATGAAAATGGATAGGTATTCTATTACACTTTTCAGTTATTGTTTTGAAGAATAATATTACAGTCGACTCCGCTTAATAGATTTCACTGCTTAATCGGGTCAAAATTTCACAGGATTTATAGGACGGAATTACATTTTGGCTTAAAATATTTTCGGTTAAAATAAATTTATCCGCTTAATCGGGTCAAAGGTCCCGAGGTGACTCTATCTGGTCCCGAGGTGACTCTATTAAGCGGAGTCGACTGTATTTGTATTCAGTTAATTCATAATGCAGACGTGTTTCTCAAAAGAACTCAAGCCAATATAAATGCTTCAAATCCCCGTATTGGAATGTAAAATCTGGAACCAATGGATTCTCCAGGTATGACAATATAGATAGTATCAATGAAAAGATCGAAATCCCTGGAGAGTTGATAAGTATGAATTCTGCTTAAAATGCTCTTCCAGAGGTCAATTTGGTCCCACACCAGAAACTTACGCCTCTGGCTATTACAAATATTATATCTGGCCAGGGTATTTTTAAGGCTGATCTTGGTTTAAATTTTGCACCAAGATTTTTGAGAGTTACACCACGATCGGGTCGGCCGCGGCCACTGCAGCGCTGAATTACACCAAGGTCTCAACCTAAAAATACCCTTGTATCTGGCTATTGTAGTGGGGTAAATTGTACAAAAATAAATACAACAGTGTTCGCCCTAATAGCAATAATGCTCTATTAGGATATTAATTTTCATCCCCGATTAATTGTTAAATATGCTCCTCTATTTGCAAATTAGCATAATAGCAGCAAGTTTCGTGCAAAATGGGGCTTGTTATCATGCGAACCCCACAATATAATAAAAGGACAACAAAACATTACCTGGGTAGAGGAGATCGGTATAATTGCCTGATGGCATACTAGTTTCACAGATTATTTCAGAATTAGATACACTGATAACGATACAATTAGAGTTCCATATGTCTATAGTTATTGCTACCATATCATCTCCGAAGTTATTGCCTAGTATATTCACACGAGTACCGCCTAAAGTTGATCCTTGTGAGGGAGATATCGAGTGGATGTCTAAAGGGAATATACAATCAGGTCTGCTTATTGCGAACAAGATTTCGTCTGTATTAATACAAAAAACAAGCCATATGGCCCCAATTTAACAACTTACATTGGATTTGTATTAAGTTGAGTTCGCTTATTATAAAGTCTCTCGTGAATTACGTAGTTCACGAGTCTCTCTATTATGAACATAATTTTTTGGTCCCTTGAATGTACATTATAAAGAACCTGGCTACAGTAGTTCTCAAAGAATTGAAATAATATTTAATACAATCAACTCTGCTCTGCTTAATGAGGTCATTTTTCCAGGAACTGAATTATGCCAATAGAAGCTAATACAAATATGTTCGGTTAATTCGTACAAATTTCGGTTAGTCGACTCAATATTCGCTTAAAAAATCTCAAATTTAAATTAATCGGGTCAATATTCTGCCTATTGTGTCTTATTCGTGTGCAAAAGTATTTATAGCCAAAATATTATTACAGAGTTTCAGAACTAAATATCAAGCGAAATCGAATGGCCAATATAAAAGGGTTTATATGATCGAGGCAAATAATAACTTAAATTTTCAGTGCTGCCAGTGTTTAATTATGAATAAAAGTCATGAATGTGAAATTATAATTAAATTAAATTGGATAATTCATTTCATAATATGTAAGGTAGGCAAAAAATAATTTTTATTAAACTTACTCGGAATAATCTCGATTTGCGCAAATCCACCGCAGTCGCTCAGAAGCTGAAAGGATTGAGTTGTCGGCCAAGCTATTCCAGCGTCTGATGTAACTTTAACATTATATAATCCAGAGATTAGATTCTGAATACGGCATTTTATTTTTAGGCACCAACTACCACAAGAAGAGTATCCATAATTCTAAAAAAGTGAATTATAAATTGTACGAATTGTTGAAATTGGAATTTGTTATACATATTTATTGATGACATAATGTACGTACTATAGAGTGGTGTTCGCGTAATAGTAAGTCGCATTTTGGACGAAATTTGCTTGGAAATATACGAACTTACTTTTAGATAAACAGAATTAACATGAAATGCACGCTTGGGGACTGGAAATAACTTGCTAATAGAGCAATATTGCTCTTAGAGCAAATGCTATTAGGAGAACACCACTGTATATGACAAATAGTATTGAGTTATATTTAATTAAAAAGTGATCGACTACTAGAAACTAATAGAACATATAAACCCGCTATTAACCATAACCAGGTTGGGACAGATGAATTTAAATGGTTTGGATCAGAAATGCAGATAGGTTATTGACCCATCAATAAAGAGATTAGTACAGTGACAATCGATTAATAGCAATTGCTCTACGTATTAGCAAGTTATTTTCAGTGCTCAAGCAAGCATTTAATGTTATTCTGTTTGTCTAACAGAAAGTTCGTCTATTAGCAAGCAAATTTCGTGCAAAATGCGACTTACTATTACGCGAACATCCACTGTTTAGTACTTGGAATAAACAATTAAGTTTTTGTACCTTAATATCCTCAAACCGATCATGTATAATACATTGGGAATTTAGAATAGCAATTAAAATTGTAAATCAAAGAACTTCAAATACAAATATATTTTGACGTAAGTTTCCATATACTTCGTACATTGCTAATAGACTAACTCGCTATTAGACGAATTAAATGCTCGCTTGAGGACAGAAAATAACATGCTAATAGAGCAATTGATATTATGCGAAAGCCACTGTATACCGTATTTCTAGAGAGAGTCTATTTCCTAGAATAGCAACTAATATTTTTAAAGCCCTTTAGGGAGAAAAATAAAAGAGAATAAATAATGAATCGAAAGGGACGATTTATTAATTTTTGCATCCCTCAGGGGATGGTTAATTCTAGATAGATTGTAACATTTAGAACCTCTCATCAAAGGCTAAGACACAAAATGACACAAAATAATAATCACATAAATTACTACTCTTATAATATTGTAAGAGGAGTTAGTCATGATGTGATTACAATATTCAAGGCATTAATTTATACATTATATTACAAGTGTATGCGTTATAACATAGAATCCGCTAGACATAGAAACTTACCAGGTTTGTGTTAGGATCAATTAGCTCGCATACTTGGTCTCCAATCATTATTCTTTCCATTCTATATGGGTCCCAATTGACAATATCATTTAACCATATTTCAATAACATCTTCATTTGAAGCAGATGAAGGGAAAAAATGATTTAACTAAAGTAATAAACATTATAGAAATCTATATAAGAGATAATGTAATAGTATACGTATTGAACAAAAAGATAAATCACGAATAGAATTATAGTATGAAGCAATAAACAAAGCAAAGATAAATGCCCTAAAAGTGATGGAATAATCATATACTAAGCAATGCAATTCTATTAAAATTTTACAACAGAGTACGTATTTATCAATTTTTTTGCAGTAGGATACATGGAAGAATTCCGCCAAAAGAGCCAAGTAACTACTAACCGAGGTTACGGTTTAATCCGAGTATCTAACTGAGCTCTATCTTATCTCTATTCACACGTGTGCACTAAACATACCCAATTCCCCGAATAGTATAGGTCCAATTGTTAATATTATTCTAATAGGAGACGATTTTTCGAAGATATACTACTTTTCGAGGTAATAAGATACTTATGCTATTCAGAAATACTGAGCCCAGTAAATATTATACAATTGTCTGTCATTACACAATTTAGGATATCCAATCCAGCTGTTAAATGTCTTGTAACCTTAAATAATAACAAATTACATAATGCACATTGCCAACCCTGCAGAGATTGTTGGATTAGAAAGGGATTTGACCTATAATCCATGTATTTCGAACTTTTTCAAAGACGCTATTAATCCAGGGATACAGGGAAAATAAAGTGGTTCGGGACTTTTCAGGATTTATAGCATTTTTATTGAAATTAAAGTTATTTAATAAATATGCAATTGAATACAAATAATCTAATTCTTACAGAAAAAATGACTCGAAAAAAGCGCGATATAAAATTATTGTAAAGTATATAACAATGGAAATTCGTGTAAAATCCAGGAATTGTATAAAAATATTGGTAAGTATGAATGATTAAGATTATTACCTTTGGGGTATATCTGCCACGATAATCAAAAGTTCTCCAGCCTAATGTTGTTTTGTATGTTTTACCATTTGTAGTTATACTTGTTTCTGGATTGTAGATGTCGATTGGATATAATTCATCATAATAACGAAAGGGCGGTTTCCTGCTTAATTCATTTTCCTCATCGATTAGGGTAATTGAATATTTATCAAAATCATCAGCATATAATGATGTGGCAGTAGTAATACACTGAGTTTTATACTTTGATGAAGAAAACTCGACGAGTTTACATATACTACTTCCAAATGTTATTTCATTAGTCTCAATAAACAAATCCTTGGCAAAATTATTCCCAGATAAAATGACCTTTGCTCCACCAAGATGGCTACCTTGTCTTGGCCAAATGCTATATATCACTATATAAATAAATAAAATAATAAAAGGAATAGAAGGAACTTTCAAAGTTTTAATACAATTGAATATAAGGGGTGTACACTACCCGGATAAAAGTATTCGACCACCCAACATTTTCCCATTGAAAATAGTACTATAGTAGTTTTAACAATGTGTATTCAAATTACATTTTATAATGCTATTTCGATTCCAAATTCGTATTCTGCGCATTCGAATTATCAATTATAGAAGATTCAATTCAATCCTTTTTTGTTTGGTTAAAAATTATCATGCTGTGCCACTATGCACCACTTTTCCAAAATTGCCACTATGGGAGAGATGGAAATAGGTGGCATATATTGCCATTTGATGATAAATCTTCCAATTTGAAAATTTGAAAGCATCTCCAATGGGTAATTCGAATGCGTAGAATACGAATCTCAATTCAAAATAGCAATAAGTAAAATGTTTTAAAACATTGAACATTTATTATTAGGCGTAATATAGTACTGTTTTCAAAGGGAAAATATTTTGTGGTCGAATACCTTTGTTCTGGTACTGTATATTACAAAATTTTTGTAATATGGCTTCCATAATCTTTTTAATAAATTTATATTTAAAAAGATTATCGAAGCCAACTTTTTCAGGAATTCGAATCAAAATATGGCAACTTCATCTAAATTCGATTATGCATTGTATATCATATATTCAATACTGTTCCACTAACCTCATTTGCTAAAATTGATTATTCTTAAAGAAACATCCAATGCTAGCAAGCAAGCGCGGTAGAGTATAAAGCTGTTTGTATGTCCAGATTGATTGAAAAAACGAGAGACACCCTGGACTGATTTTGGGCATACATGGGCATTTATGAATTAGCGAAGCAAGTCTTAAAATGCACATAACTGCTCATAACCTACACCCCAAAAGAGATAAGGGTGCGGGTGCGGTTTTGCAGGCCTGGAATGTTATAAGTAATCTGTTGTGGCGCTGAGTATATTAGCCGGGGTTCATAATATAAACGTAGCAATTGCTAGTAGGTAGGTTATTCAACAAAACTTAGATTTTGATAATGCAGTGTAGAATTTGAGGAAAGTAATAAAAAACCACTAGTTTCGTTATGATGTGTATGATGATTCAGTCGACAAGTTTTCAAAATCTGTTTCTTGACATATTTTGATGTTCCGGCGAAATGGAATTTCACACCTTCTATTATAGGAAATGTTACTTCTAACCCGAAATTTATTAGGTTTCGTGGGTATTAAGCCCACCATACACGATGCAACTGTTGCATGCAACCTTGTTGCATCGTGTATGTTAACTTTTCCCTGCAACAAAGTTGCATACAACATTGTTGCATGCAACTTAGTTTAATCGTGTATGTTGAAATATTGCGTGCAACTTTGTTGCATGCAACAAAGTTGCACCGTCCGTGTATGTTGATTGTTGTACGCAATATTGTTGCATGCAACATGTTGCATGGAAATTGGACATGTTCAATTTTCTTGCAACATTGTTGCACGAAAAAATAGAAATTCAGTACATATTTTTCAGATTATTTTCGTTGGCTTTTTTCACCTACTCAAAACAATTGAAAAATACACATGTTCTTTCTAATGTACCTATTTAATACTACTTACACTCCACGTCTCTCAGTACCCTTAATCAAGCCACCTATGATGCGAACACAAATGTATATATTATAATTTTGAGCACGGTTTTAAAAACACTGATCGTATTGCTGCATATTCTTTTCCTAGAAATACTACACATCTTAAATTATCCACGACCCGTTAACGACGTTTTTTTATTTTTGAATGAAACTAGAAAATATGGATTAGACACTTTGGGATTGCACATGTACTAACCATTGTATTTCTAAGATCCGGGTAAATTCTAGTTATGGGCAACTTCCGGAAGACAGTGCCCGAATAAGGGAGGTTTGGATGTATGTATATATAAATACAGTAGAACCTCGTTAGTACGAACACATTTAATTCGAATTTCCGGATAAGACGAACAAACAGATCCACAAATTCAAGTCCTACAATGGCTATTGAATGGGTATTACTCCGGTTAATATGAACTCCGGATAAAGCGAACAAAATTTATACCGTCCGTTGGTGTTCGTATTAACGAGGTTCCACTGTATCCAGTTCTAACTAAGAATACCAAAATGGCTATAGCTTATATAATACTGGACAGACGATCCATCCTTACGAAGTTTCTATAACTGGAGTTACTGGATGTATCAACTAAAAATTTATTTCATCAATAGATGAAATGCACTTTGCGTCTCTCGATTTTGATCCAATCCTTAACCCATGAGATCTCAATTTGCGTTGACGGATCAAGTGCTATTTCCTCCGGCGAAGTATAACAATTTGGATGCGGAAACGACAACGTGTGTTTATCCACAATAATGAACTGGGAAATAACAAATCCATTGGGATTATACGTATACCGTATTTCCTTGAATAGTAGCCCCCCCTCGAATAATCGCCCCCCCTAGAGGGGGCTTGAAATTAGTAATCGCCCGGCTACTATTCAAGACAATACGGTAGTGCTGATTTAAAATAATATTTTTACCACGTGTTATAGAGTAATTTCCATGCAACAATGTTGCGTGCAACAGTTTGATGCAACTATGTTGCATCGTGTATGGTGGGCTTAAGTGTATTATCAATATAAATAGAAAGTTTCCAATTCTGAATCTATTGGTATATAAAGCTTTTATAAGTAGATGGGTCTTCGAGAAATAAAATTTTACTAACACAGCAAAATCCAGAAAATTTCCCGTTTTTTCAAATTGTAGATTTTTGTACAATGATTGAACTTTGATAACTCACTGACTAATGTAACCTACAAAAGCTTTATTTACCAAAAGATGCAGAATTGGTGACATATTGTACATCGTTAATACACTTACGTCACATAAACTAATATGTGGAGTTATATTCACCATTTCCTGTTATGGAAGGTGTCAAATTCTTTTTCACCCGGAAATATTGAAATTTGTCAAGAAATATATTTTGAAAACATGTCCGCAGAATTCCACAATTCAACCCGAAACTACTCCAAGGATAGATTCGGTTAACCGGCTAACCGGTCAACTTTTGCTAATATCGGTTAACAGTTATAGATTATATTAACCAGGTTGTTGAATATCAGCAGTATAATATAATTGGAAAATTATTACGTAAAATATAAAATTATTTGAATTTTGTCAGAAAATGATAACCATAAATCCATTTCCCATCACCACTGAATATATTGTCAGGAACATCATTGTTTCTATGATACCTAAATTACGAAATGTATCAGTTAAACAACATATGGGGAAATACTTTATAAAGTTGAGCATCGAGACCGTGGCGAGAAATCGAATCGTAACGGTTGCCCACAACGGTTAACCAACCCCACCCGTTACTATTCGTCACTTAATTGTCCAGCTCATAGTATAATAATTGTAATTGATTATTGATCTCTGAAATGAAGCCGAATACATAACGTAATTAAGTAAATTGAATTTTAATTTACATATTTTGTAACTATTGTAGTTGTGTAAGGAGAAATTAATTAATTAAAACCCTAAGCTGGCGTGGGGTCTGAAGTATAAAAACCCCCCGTTTCATTTAAACTTCAGTTTTCACATTTCGAGCCAGCATTGGGATTTATTTACAATGGTGTTCGCCTAATAGCAATTGTTCTAATAGAAATATATTGCTCTATTACCAAGTTATTTTTAGTCAAGTCCCCAAGCGAGCATTTATTGTTAATTCTGTTCCTCCAATAGCAAGTTCGCCTGTTAGCAATGAAATTTCGTGCAAAATGCGACTTGCTATTACGCGAACACCACACTAATTATTGATTGTGGCGCGAAAATACGAAATGGAAAATCGTCAACAACCATCTGATGTAAATTTTGCCTGCATTCAACTCATATAAATTCATAGGCCACCATTAAAAATTTTGGGTTATAGACCAAAAAAATATTTTCAAGCGGTGTAAAATGTGTCGTAAAGTATTTAATCGATTAGCAGGCTTGCCGTGGATATGGATATCCATGGAGATCTCCATGGATGGATATCGTGTTTTTGTCATATCCATGGATATTGTGGATATCCATTTCAAATTTAACTTCGAATATTTTGTTGATATTAGGTGTTAAAAATATATCAATATTCAATGGATAACCATGGATATCCACAAAAAATGGTCTGGATATGGATATGGTTGTGGATGCGATTTTTTATCTCCACGGCAAGCCTGTCGATTAGAAAACCAAAAGACCCTTGTCGCTATGCTAAACTACACATATATTTTAAAAAAAATCAGCTCTCTAGGTAGTATGGTCTCTTCCATTAATTTTGGACAAACATCCAAACAAACAAACAAACAAACAAGAACAATTGTATTAAAAAAATAAAGATTAATCCAGTTTAGAGGTGCACCGGATCCGGCCGGATTTCCCCATTTGTGGAGGATCCGGGATCCTGCCGGATCCGAGATGAGGTTACCGGATCCACCGGATCCGAATCTGTATGTGTATCAACTATTTAATTGATTCTATTAATCCAAGTAACCTCTAATTACTTACAAAAACTATTCAATAGTGACATACTCTACGCCAATTCAAATTTATTATAATTTTCATGAAGTAATAGGAGACATAAATTAATTAAATATCTCTGATTGACAGATTGAGACAATTTTAATGTCTTCATACTAACGAAGTTTTACTTTACCATATATCAATTACTACAAACTTAATATAACTGTATTTTCTTTCCAAGCGGATCCGGATCCGAAAATTCAGGATCCGGTGAGATCCGGATCCGGCCGGATCCAAAAAAGTGGATCCGGTGCATCCCTAATTCAGTTTGTATTTAACAAATTTAAATTCTTTAATTTGTTATTCAGTTTAAACTAGTAATAGTTGATCATGAATTAGCATAGCTATTTCAAACAAATACTACTGTATAATATCAAATAATATTTAGGTTTATATAAGGAGAGAAACAGTATACAATTACAGCTGTGTAGACAGCATATTCTTATAGAGGCCTATCCCAACCAACAAAATATAATGCTTTCAAAAGAAATTCGATCATATTATAATCATTTTCAAATGATTCCAAATCAAATCAAATCATGAAGTAGTTAAATTTTTAAACTGCAGTAAACTCTAGTCTCTAGCTCTCGTTAATACCAACACAAGAGGACCATATAAATTTGTTCGTATTATCCAGAATTCGAATTAAATGATGTAATTTGATTCTTTGTATAGACTAGGGAAATTAAACCTTGTTCACATAAACCAATTTCCTTATCCGTGTTCATAATATCGAGATTCCACAGTAATTAATTTGATTTGATTTGAGTGAATAAAATAAGATTTATTTACAGCCGTGATTGGCAGATCCGCTTGTATTGCGTTTCAGAGGTTATTCCTTAACCATTTTACATTAATAATAAGTATCAAATCATCTTAATAATTATTGATTTATAGTAAGAAATACAGCCAGGGTCTGCTTATTGTGAACAAGATTTCGTCTGCCTAATATGAAGTTTTTTTATTATGAACAAGCCCTATGGTCCCAATTTAACAACTTACTTAGTGTTTGTATTAAGTAGAGTTCGCTTATTATTAAGTCTCTTTATTATGAACACAATTTTTGGTCCCTTGAATGTTCATAATAAAAGAACCTGACTGTATTTAGAAAGGTAAGAAATCATTGATAAATTATATTTAATCCTAACGTAATCAATTATTAATTAGTAATTTAGAACATGTTACATTGAAATTAGCTGTTATGAATTAATCTTGGTGAAATGAGGATGGAAAAAATTATTATCCATATTTTGAATATTATCGCAAAAATGAATTGAATTACACATGATGAATTGATTATACAGTATTTATCTATCTATAATGCAATACTGGATTTAATTTAATAATATAAATATTTTGTTTGCATATCTAGTCGTAATTTTCAATTGAAATACCCATTCCTGATTTCTGCCAAAGTACGTATCCCGGAGGTTGTAGCATTTAAGAGGTGCCGTATTTTAAGTTGGAAAGTATCAGTAGCATAGGGAAATTACTCGGTGGAATGGGTTGGTGCCGCTTTCGGAGGCTTACCAGTAGTTGAGTGAGATACTACTTATGTTGACCAATCTGATAAATGAATATACAGTATTTGTCAACGAAGTTAATTAAGATATATAAAGTATTTTTTTTCTGCCTGTATAAAGGCAACTACAGCCTAATTATTGTACACGTTACAGTATTCAGGCTGCTTTTATATTTTGATAGGACAGATTGCAAAAATTATAGTTAAACATATTTATTACCTGGAGTCGTTCCGCCATCAGTAACGAGTGTAATGAACAGCAAAAACAAAAATAGTTTATAGCTTTTCATATATCAAATGTATAAGTATACACTGAGAATTAAAACGAATATATTAAAAGGTAGGATTATTTAATAAAGTTATTAGAAGCTACTGCTATTTATAATACAATTCTAATAGTAAATCGAACTATAACTACTTACTTATTCCAAGTATATGCATCAAAGGAATAATTTATTTAATTGAAAATAAATTGAGTATCATTTATCAATAGTGTACAGAATAAACATGATAGTTAGGAACCCATTGTTGTTTAAACGTACTTTTTAAGCAAGGATTGGTCTGTCTCATTGTTCAATAATTAAGTACTAGACAAAGCTTTAATTGAGCTACGCCCCAGTTCTGCAGGATATCATGACTTCCACGATTACATCATTATAAATTATTTACTAGTAAAACGTCATGTATATTATTATTTAGATCAAATATACGTATTTAAATCTTAGCTCGTAATAAGTCCCAATAAGTTTTGTTAAAAATTTAATTGTTTGAATGCAATTAGGACAAACACCGGGCCAATGGTCAGGGGCGTAGACTTCGAGGTTGGTCATGGGGGTGCCAACATGGCACAAACCCACTTACACCAAATAGAGACATTTGGTAGTGGATAGAACCAATGTATTACATCGTTAATTTAGATGACGTTAACTTGAATATTTAAAAAAAGAAATTATTCGCGTTAATTTCATGTATTTTAAAAAATGTTCTTCCCTCAATCGCGTTAATTTCAAGTATTTGAAAATGTTTTTCTCCAAATCGGGATAATTCTACATCTTAGCACAAGCGGCACTACCAAGCATTTCGTCTTGGCAAGGCAATAGAAGATCATGGGGGTGCCATGCACCCCCCATGTTTACGCCACTGCCAATGGTGTACATAGGATGATACACTAGGGGTACTACAGGCCGCACAAAGATCTTCATGCCCGCTAAACAGTTATACGATAATATAAAGTAGACCCTCGCTAATCCGAACAGCGGTGTTCTGGTTCAAAATTTTCTGTATCGATTAGTGAAGTATTAATACATTTTCTATAGGCATCTACGTATATAATTAGCTCATTATATAGATAAGGAGTTTGGCACCTTCATAAATAAGTAAATTCAAAATTTTGATATTTTATTATACGTACTTTACATATCGTTTCATGTAAACAGCCATGTAAAAGACTTCTACAAATGTCTTATGCTACTAGAAGCTTGAATGCACGAATACAACTTATACATAGTAGTCCAAATACTTTTGGCCGGTTAGTGTATATAAAGAACCTTCTGATCCAAAGTTAGTAAACCTATGTAATTCGAACAAAACATCTAGTGTAATACAGTAGATGTCGGATATAAGCACACCGGTTATAATAACATATCGGATATAAGCACACTATGTTGGAAAACGGTTGCCATATACCCTATATTATTTATGTCGGTTATAAGAACATGCCGGTTATAAGAACATGCCGGTTATAAGCACATTAAGTACAGTTCCCGACGATGTGCTTATAACCGACATCCACTGTAGTACTTAAAAGAACAGCACTCATATACATGGGATATAATACTTTCAAGAAGAAGTATAATTACAAAGGTACTGGCAGAGTTGTGGATTTGATTGATATTTAATTCAAATCCAAATCAAATCAAATCAAATCAAATACAAATCAAATCCATCCAAATCAAATCCAAATCTAATTCAATCCAAATCAAATCCATCCAAATCAAATCAAATACAAATCAAATCCATCCAAATCAAATCCCAATCAAATCCAAATCAAATCCAAATCAAATCCAAATCAAATCCATCTAAATCAAATCCAAATACAGATGCCGGTTATAAGCAAGCTGTGGTACACTAATAAATTTCAGGGTTTCGTGTGGAGTAAGGGTTGGCATGGCAACCCTGTGGGCCGTGGCGGCGGGTAATAATAGATTATAGTTTCAATAATTATGCGACAGTGTACTTTATGACAGGGCTGTATCAACTCATTTTGAGTTGGCAAAATCAACTCATTTTTCTGAATGAGTTGAATGAGTTGGTAGTGGTCTAAATGAATGAGTTGAATGAGTTGATAGCTCACTTGAATGAGTTGAAATGAGTTCAACTCATTTTAGAAATGAGTTGGTTGAATCAACTCATTTTAGAAATGGTTGGTTTGAACCAACTCATTTCTAAAATTGGTTAAAATATATATCATAGACAATAATTGTCCTGCCATGTGGCATAAGTAGTATTTGCGTCAACCCATAGTGAGATGCAGATCCTATCTCAATACTCGAAAAATACTCGAAATCATGAAAATAGTGCTGAAGCAAGTTTTTTAGCAACAGTGGCTTGCATCGCATATGTATACAATTTTTTAAATGAGTTAATTGCATGTGAGTTACATGCATTTGAATGTGTAATTAAATGAGTCGAGTTGAACGAGTTTTAAAATGAGTTGAAATGAGTTGAATGAGTTGAAATGAGTTGGTTGCATAAAACTGGATAAATTGAATGAGTTGAATGAGTTGGTTACATCCAAATGAATGAGTTGAATGAGTTGGTACAATATAAATGAATGAGTTGGTTCCGAGGAAATGAGTTTTTTTACCAACTCAAAATGAGTTGATACAGCCCTGCTTTATGATATAGAAAGATCATAGCAACAGATGAATACGTACGTATAGCTAAATTAAATTTTTTAAAGGATTTGACTCAAACATTAAATGAAATCCAAATCAAATCAAATAATAGTCAATCAAATCCAAATCAAATCAAATCATTTTCCTTTTAAAATGCATCAAATCCATCCAAATCAAATCCAAATCAAATCCAAATCAAATCAAATCAAATCAAATCCACAACTCTGGGTACTGGTAGTGCCTCAAAAGAAAAATGCTGTCTGCCCAGCTGCATTTTTAGATTTTTTTCGCCATGTCATCAACGGTTCAAGGAGTTTAGACATATTTATCAAGTTATCACGAGACAAAGGAACGATTCATAAATTGAAGTTTGTTTCTATCATAAACCATTATGAGTTTAATGACAATCATTAATTTTGATTAGATAATAAATTATAGAAATAGTTATTTATTTTAGCAATGTTATCCACGGTGAGTTGAGTTAAGTCAACAAATCAATTATTTAATTTAATTTGCTTTAATCCATTGTATAATAATACTATAATTAAATAGAAGCCAGCTCGAATTCACAAGTTAAATCAATTTAATTATCGCAAGTTGAAACAATAGAGCAAGATTTAATAATTAAATTAATATATGTATCAAAAGTTGAAACAATGGAATTAGATTTAACAGTTTTTCTGAAACTGAAGTGTGTGGTAAACAAAGAAATTTCAACCCCCATTTATGGCATGAATTAAACCCTTTATTAAAATCTTTCTTCTCCCATCAGACGCATATTGTATAATGAATCCAATGGTAAATTAAAATTGGGGGTTTAGTATAATATTTTTGAGTTATGGACCAGACAAGTTTTGAAAGCTGTCAAAAATGTGTCCAAAACGCATGTTCCTTTGGAGGCACTATCTTCTGGTGGCTACTGATTGGTTTATTGATAGTGCCTCCAAAGGAAATGCTGTCTGCACAGCTGCAATTTTGGATTTTTTCGCAATGTCATCATCACTATAAAGGTGGTGTTAAACCATCCCAGCAAGGTTTTCGGAATGTAAAGACCCATAGCGAGTTAGAAGTTTCGTTTTAGCTCACTTTATTTCAGAGATATTCAAATTTCAGTAAGATCCCATTCGAAATATATAATTCACAAAATTGTAAAAACACATTTTTTTAACGATGTCATCATTACCTCAAGGTGTCAACACCCATTTGTAGAGGTGTTACGTGGCATAAGGAACAATTGATAAATTGAAAGTTTGCTTCTATCTTGTATCATCTCTGAGATTTATGATATTTAGCGGAATTTTAGCCAATTAGTATAAATATTTATTAACATAATTAATAATTTAACACCAATTTCAAGGTCAACTTACATTTATTAAGTTTATTAGTTGATATAAATAGTAATTTTAGATGAATCATGAATTTGTCTACCAAATTTTAATTCAGCACGTTGGACAACCTCCATAATCAAACTAGATGCTTCTCTATATATTAAATACAGTACTGACTAAATTAATTTTAATAAATTTACGTCAGTCATGGCCTACTTAATAAGTTAATATACGGCTAAATATGTCACCGAGAAGGCCAGTTTCTAATTTTCATTTTAGGATAAGCTATGCCTCCTATTGTTATTAATTGGGTTCATCAACCATTGCGAGTCCATTAGAACTTTTGACAATCTCAGATTTGTGGTTAAGCTGTTTAGGCGCCATTTAATGATGACGGTAACAATTTATGGTAAAATAAAAAATTTCAAATATCATAAATTTCAGTTTCTTCCTACTTTCTAATAATTTTATAATAGGAATACTAATATAGGGATATATTTCATACCCCAAAGGCTATTAAATCACAAAATGGCGACATTCTAAAAAGATTTTAAAATTATAAAGCAACCACATGCTAAAATACAAGTAGTATCCGAATTAAAACTATTTCCGTACATAAAACGTATATAATTGCTGGTTTATATAAATTCATTCTCATTATAGATTCTGAAAATGTATTCTAAGTATATTAGCAAAGTATTTTCATTTTCTCGCAGTTCTTTAGACTCGAATTTTATATTTTGTATATTTGTGGTGTCATCATTAAATGGCGCCTAAACAGTTTAACCACAAATCTGAGATTCTCAAGTGGTTCTAATGGACTCGCAATGGTTGATTACCCCATATACAACCCAAATAACAACAATAGGAGGCATAGTTTATCCTAAAATGAAAATTAGAAACTGGCCTTCTCGTTTCATGGCCTTCTCAGCTCGGTGACATATTTAGCCGTATACTAAGTAGGCCATGCGTCAGTATATTATTATTACAAGAGTATTCTTGCAGAATGAAATATATTCACTTAATTAATTAATCTATCGTTGTTATGGAATGTAAAATCTTAGTTTTCAATTAGAAAATAGAAGCCTACTCGATCCCTGAATCAATATAATTATCACAAGTTGAAACAATAGAATTAGACTTAACACTTTCAATTGAACTGAAGTGTTAATAAACAAAGGCAATTTGCAACTCAATTGTGGCACAAACTAAACCCAAATTGAAAATTTGTGCACTGTGAAAGGGTGTAGAATCAAAGTGTCTATCGAATGCATATAAATTGACTATTTATTGTTCCTTTTCTAACATTAAACAGGAGTAAAAATGAGTCCCAAAATTCAATCAAAAATCGTGACCCCAGGTGCACATCTGTAACCCATGAGACACCTGTCCTGAAAATTTCAGTTCTCAGTTAATAAAACTCTGTTCTGTGGAGGATCTAAGGAAGAATAACTAACCAAGGCAGTCGTTTCAATACTGGGCCACTATACTATAGTGGCATAGGCGTCGTAAACCGCCCGGGTGCCCGGAAATGTCCGGGCGGGCCGAAGGGATTGTCCCTATGCTACTAACACTAAACTCCGAGTTTACCCGGACATTACCCGGAATTTCCGGGCGGGCCGAAGGATTGACCTTTGCATTTACGACGCCTATGTATAGTGGGCACAGTAAAAATCAAGTCTTAAGAACTGATTAGGTCTAAATTTGATCCCAAACAAAGAGTTTCCATATTTATAAATGATTCGAAAAATCATGTACAGCCATAGAAAAAAAGATAATTAATGACAATCCACCAAAATAGAGAATAAAACTAGAAAATCATAAACATGAGGTACACAAAATGTTCTACTCACCAATTGTTGGGAAAAGAAAACGAATAAGAAAATAGAAATAAGATTAGAACTGGGCCACTATACTATAGTATAGTCGGCACAGTAAAAATACAAGGGTCAATGAATCTATAGAAATATTAGCGTTTAGAAGATCTGTAGACATTTATTTCCAGTTTGACACACTACTATAACTCTTCCTTGTTGGTCTACTGTAACACCTGTTGGTTGGTTAGAGACTGGAATCTTATGAATCAATTGGAATTTAGTATTGGAAATATGAATAGAGTCAGAACCAGGATCTGAAATGAGAATATTATCTGTTTGGTCAATGAAGAAGTAAAATGGATAATTAACTTCCATTCCTTTGCCTCGAGAAATAACACTCCTCTGTAGAATGTGATTATAGTCGTAGAGAAGGAGACAAGGATTAGATGTATCAAGAACATAAATGTATTCTTTGGTGAGTTTAACATCGCGAGGGTAATTTAGTGTATATTTCCCAAATTGAATTTTGAATGATAAATCTTCATTGAATATCTGAATACGTTTATTGTTTCGATGGTAAATGTAAATGTCTCCATTCGACTGATCGATTGTTAGACTAAAGAAATGGTTAAAAATTCTAACTCTCCTATTCCCTTTCCACACATTCTGGAAACAAACTTCACATTGAGTTGATAATTGAGAATACAGTCGTTACCTTGAGAAATAAGAATTCCATTTCCACAAATAGCTACACCAGTAGGCTTGTACATCTTTACTTTACCTTCATTGTCTCCAAATTTGAACAAATAATTATCAGCACTATCGAATACTTTCACACAGTTTTTTAATTGATCTGCTATGAAAATATTTCCTGTTTTATTATCAACTGTTACACCTAGAGGATAGTTAAGTTGTCCCATTCGTTTTCCTCTCTCACAGACACTCACTAGAGGTTGGTTCGTGTTTTTATACACAATTCCACTTCTCACTTTCTCTACCAACTTACCTAACTTTTAAATTCAGCTAACATTTTGTTGCTGTCACACTCAAAAGTTAAAACTAACTATTTTAGGTTCTATTGGAGTTTCAACTTAACTAATTTATGTGTTCAATTGCGAAATAAGGTTTTCATGAATAGACTTATTTGGAGAAGTTAGATGTTGATTTTTAAGAAATTATTTTGTCGTTCCCAGATCTCGTTTCTTACCATTGATTTTCTCCAATTCGCTTCGATAAGAGAGATAAGAAGATATAATATTATCCAACTCTCTCAAGAGCTCACTTCCTCTAGCTTTCAAGCAATCAATTAACTCAACAAATTTAGTTGTAATCTTCTCTCTCACTCGAATCAATTCTAACTCGTAATTATATGTATTGCCAGCTTCAATTGAATATGCAGTTGCCATTCTCGCTAAATGTAAATTAAAATACCGTTAATGTACAATAAAAATTGTACAAGAACAAACCTATCCTCCTTACTTACAAATTGTATATCCAATATGTGTAAACCCTTCAAGACCAATTACCGAGCAGATATATCTATATTATTAAAACTCGATTGTTGTTTGTGTGTCAGTTCGTCCGGATTGTATTTTAAAGTGATGGGGGAAAAGAAACCGCATTTATATCTGAGATAGAAACTAACTTCCAAATATTATAATAAGTATGCTGATTAGTGATTACGAATTTCGCATTTATAGATTTACTAGCGCGCTTCACTTGCTAGGTCGCTTCGCGGCAGAAAACAACCACACACCAACCGCTCCCTGGTTTGTGTGTGGTTTATACTTCTAACATGAACAGAAGTATATAGCAGAAATAGGCATAAAATAGTCGAATTTAACAATGAAATTTTAATGAATACGTCATCATGTGATAATGACTAAGCATATTGGTAATCTGGTGTGATTCACATGACCACTTCATCAATGCACATGTTCTATTAAATTTCAGAATTATATCACTTAGAGCAGTGGTTCCCAACCTGGGGTCCATGGACCCCTTGGGGGTCCACGGACGGCTGTAGGGGGTCCACAGGATGTATTACGGACAATGGGAGGGGGTCCACAGAATGTCAAATATTTACTATAGGGGGTCCACGGTTGAAAAAGGTTGGGAATCGCTGACTTAGAGGGATCGAATTATATGCGATTAAGTTAATTTTACGCTTCTCAAATGTGACAATGACGTCAGAACTAGATGAGGAGTGAAATATTTTTACCGGAAAGCTAAAATTGTTGTCGGGCGCCAAAAGTTATCCATATATGCATTATCAGATTTGGAAACCGTTTGTTTATTCAATCAACTCGGAAGATAGAAACAAATATATATACGTATATACATACCGTACATACAACCTTGCGTATTAAAATTTTGAGTATCTAGAGTTGATTTGTGAACTTAGATGATCAGAAAACAATTTGCAACAATAATATGTTCTTTAATATAAATTTGTGGTACTCCACGCAAATATATGATAACACTAAAACACTGATTTGTGTCAATTTATTAATTTACCAAATCGATAATCGACCATTTTTATATCATAAAATAGATTTTGAGTGTAATTTTCAAAATTTACTGCCCTTTTCCAAGGTGGAAAACGCGTTTTTTCAGTGTTTACCATAGACTAGCTAGTATGGAAGTTGTATTAATTGTGCTTTCAATCTGGTAGATATCTGAAGCACAACCTCAAGTGGTGAGAAAGGAAATAGTATATTATTTAATACTATAATCAGTGGCGTAGCTAAGGATTCGGGAGCCCCGGTTCAAAAGTATGTGCCGGGGCCCCTGGCCCCACTAGTTCAAATTGAAGTGGTAAATTTTATGGATTGCATGCATCTGGATAAGTTTGGATTCGGAAATGACATTTCCCGAATTTTGACATCACTGTTAGAGAATATGTATATGGTTAATAAAATTATAATTGTTTCTACTCGTTTTGCATAACCAGAAACATAAACTATCATCATGTTTCACTCGAGTAGTCTCAAAAGTAATGTAGCTATGAATCAAAAATAATATTTCATCTAATTGATAACTGACAAACAAATAGTTATACTGTATGTATTATAATATAAATAAATATCAAATAAGTTTGAAATAACATAACAGTTAGTCTGTTATCATGAAGTACGTATGATTGAAGTATATCTGTATAAGGCTATAAGCGAAATTTGGATCCCTTGGGGGCCCTCCTGAACATCGGGGGGTCTGGTTCAATGAACCGCCTGAACCGCCTATTGCTACGCCACTGACTATAATGTGCATCAGTAAGCAATGCACGACTAACTTTCTTATTAATTAATTGTTTCGATATATTATTTATGGCCAATAACCGGATATAAGAACATCGTCGGGAACTGTATAATGTTCTTATAACCGGCATAAATTATATAGGGCATATCAGGCATCCTGTATTCGGAATTCCTTATAATAATTCAATCTATAAATAATGCTAGTTCAGAAACCTAAAATAATGCTAGTTCAGAAACCTAAAATAAAGGAAATAATTTTTGCCACGATCGTAAACGTATACAAAAGATTCTGATATACTATTTAACTTTCTTAATAATTTAATATACATTTTATATTGGTGTTAGGAGACAATCTAATTATCATTTAAAAATGGATTAAAAATGAATAAAAATAGAATAATAAAATTACTTCATTAAATTAGCTGAGTTGTTAAACTCAATAACTATAATTTATTCAGACTTGTTGAAAACAATTAATCATTATGTGCTCTTTTGAGGAATTATCGATAACGGATAATTTGTCCTTTCAAAGTTTCAGTTTCATACTGAATATAATTAAACCTGGTTAACCTATGCTGTAATTTTAATACTAATTTTAGAAACGAATTTCTTAAAAGAACGTGAGGACAACCCAATAATGATTTAAGTTGTCTTGTCCAATATTTGCTAATGAGATAAAAATATGTATCACGCTTGTGATTGAACACTTCCGGAATAGAAATATTTTCAAATAATTAACGATACTGATACAAGGATTATGAGTTATATCAATTAAACTTTTTAAACCCAGGTAATAGTATAAATAGTTTGAATTACAAATTGTGTCAAGTGTTTTTTATCGAATTAAATAAATTCAGTTCCTCGATGGAGACAGATTATCTGGAATTAATCTTAGTTAATGGTTGGAAACAAACCCTCAAAGATGACAATTTTCTTAGTCTACTAGATCCATTAAAACTTGTCAAGTTATCTACCGAAGAATTTAGTATGGTAATAACAAAAAGTTTGACTCCTTCTGAAATTGCATACATCAGGGAAAAGCGAATGAAAGCGTTAAATAATATTGCAGCTAAAAGGCACAGGGAAAAAGAAAGGACGAATTATCAGAAATTCGAGCATGAACTTTCAAAACTTCAAATTGAGAGGGATGAACTAATACAAGAAAAGAAACTCTTACAAAAACAAATACACTCCTACATTCAACGACCAAGCATATAAAACAAGAAAATTGCATGAAAAAACAAGACAAATTTTGTATGGCATTTTGATGTTATGACATTATAATATACATATTATTAAATACCCGCTCGCGCTTGATATAACACTGCTTTCTTATAGTGAGTATTGGAATAATAATTGTTAATTTGTTATTTTGTAATTTACATAAATCAGAATTATAATTTGAGTTAATTTATCTTCCTAGGGGGGTTTGAACAAATTTTAATAATAAAATTAATGCGAAGTTTTCGGTCTCAATCGCTTTGCGACCGAGCGGCCTTCCTCTCCTAAAAAAATAAGATTCATAATAAATTAGTTAAATATGTGGTTTGTAGTATAAACGTGCTTAATTCAATTCAGTATGGAAGCCAAGGTGCGTTAACTAATTAAATAATTTACTAACCCAGGATTTACCTTATATGTGTAATAATGGTTTAATTCGCTGTCTCAACATTAAACCATTAGGTCGAATTTAATTAATGGTTGGCATTAGGTCGAATTCTACTAGGTATATGTGCTAAGGCAATATGATAAATTGGCATTTTGCATAATGCCCAGGTAATATGCAAAATGCTGGTTTTTGTAGCAATTTGCAAGCTCTTTAGGCATTTTGGAAGATGTCTCCTTCGTGGAGCAATTTGCATAATGCCATCATACCAACCAGACAATTTGCAAAATGTCCAGCAATATGCAAAGTTTTGTCATTGTGTCAGAATCTAAAAGTATCAATTGCATATTACCAATTTGGTGTGACAGCATTATGCATATTGTCTGGTTGGTATGATGGCATTATGTAAATTGCCCAACGAAGGAGACATCTTGTAAAATGCTTAAAGAGTTTGCAAATTGCTACAAAAACCAGCATTTTGCATATTGCCTGGGCATTATGCAAAATGCCAATTTCTCATATTGCCCATAATATATGCATTAGTTTCGTACAATATACCACCTAAATTGAATATCCAGCGGCTTGGGTGGGCTCCATGCCATCTGCTTGCAAATAATTTACTCATTGGAATTGAATATCCCGCTGCCTGGGTGGGCTTCAGGTCCCTCTTCGTTCATTGTTTCTATATCAGACAGTAAGTAACCAAAGTATCTGCTTGCAAATAATATACTCACCTAAATTGAATATCCAGCTGCCTGGGTGGGCTCCTTGCTCCTCTCCGTTCATTGTACTATATCAGACAGTAAGTAACCAAATAATCTGCTTGCAAAGAATTACTCAACGTAATTGAATATCCCGCGGACTGGGTGGGCTCCTTGCTCCTTTTCGTTCATTGTTTCTATATCAGACAGTAAGTAACCAAAGTATCTGCTTGCCAACAATATACTCACCTAAATTGAATATCCCGCGGACTGGGTTGGCTTCAGGTCCCTCTCCGTTCATTGTCTTTTACTATATGTCACCTAAATACAATTTTAGTGTTTTAATTCATAATAAGATTGATCCTATTGTTTAGTTGCTTATTTAGCTATGAATATAATCTATACTAATCATGATAATATATATGATATATATAATCATTCATAACAAAATTATGATACTTAACTACGTACCATATACGCAATTAAGGTAAAGTGGAAGAAAATAGCACCAACGCACGTGCAAAATCTTGAAATCATTAGCAGAATTTTAGGCAATAAAGAAACAAGAAACAATCTTTTCGGATAATTTTGATGTATTTGAGGAACCAGGATATCCTGATAAAACAGCATCAAATCAATGCATAGTTGTCTACAACTGAGGAGCAGCATGCAGCACCCTTCCAAGCAAGCAAATTGTTGCATATAGCAACAATAACATTATGTGAAAAACAATTACATGTGTTCAATAACCTAGTTCGAATAAATGAGTAGACGACCTAATGCATGAATATGAAATCGACCGAATGCTGCGCTCAAGTAAATGACTTAATTTCGGTAGTAGTATGACGTATAGGAAACTAAAATAAGGGTATGAATGATAATTACACCAGATAATTGAATAGTTAAATATTGAAAAAATCAGTAATGTATGGAATATTACAAAAGCGAATAAGTGAAATACCGTAAACTGAAGGGGCTTAGACCCATTGGTATACTTTGGCCTAAGGCAGGTTTTTTTATAAGGCCGATCTTGGTGTAAATTTTGCACCAAGATTTTTTGGAGTTACACCAAGGCCGCGCTGAGTTGCACCAAGGTCTCAACCTTAAAAAAAAACCCTGGCCTAAGGATTACTAAATTCAGGAAATTATTGAAATCAATCATGGCCTTGAACTAATTGTATGTAAAGTAAATAGGTCCAAGATGAATTGATAATATATTTTAAAGATTTGAGCTTATTAAAAAAATCTAATAGTGTACAATTGACTTAGCCGCCTGAAATGTGCCAGCTTTTGAATAGGACAGGAATTACAATAAAATATGAAATCTTGTAATTTATCTTTCTGAGTACACTTTAAACAACAATTAATCCTGCTATAGAGGCTTGTATAACAGAGTTGTGTAGAACTTGTCCCTGTACCTCTGGGGCGTGGCTAGAACAGTGCAGCTCTTAAGGGAGATGGCGTAGAGATGGTTCAGGCAGACGTGCGACGGCTCTTCGCCCAGAGAGGGCGCTGACCGGTCAACCGTCTCGCCAGAGACAGAAGTGTTGATGTGCAGCTGAGGCATCTGCGTCAGCTGTTTGGGGAACTCTGGAGGAGCGGGGGGTCCCATCTTGCCGAGTATCTTCGGTATTTCCTGTCCGTACTCCCCTTCGGGGCTCTCGGGCCTGTCCAAGTCTATGAGGGAGGGAGAGAGATACAGGCTGTCCAGCTGGGAAGAGGGCGCAACCACCTCAATAACATTGTTGAGTCCCCCGTAGGAGTCAGCCACTGCCCGCACGTCTGGGTCCTGTCTCCACGCCCCGTCCACGTAGAACTTGTACTCGTGCGTGCCCTCAGACAGCTCTACGATCGTATTGAAGTCGTCAGTGCTCCTGTTGAGCGGGATTCGCGCCCAGTTGCTGAAGGTACCCGCTATGCACACCTCATCTGCGGGCTGTGACCACCTGAACACACAGGGGGTCTTAGGTGCGTCATCAGTCTCAGGCTGTTCTACAGGCGTGATAGCGCTCTGTCGCGTAGGAGCATGCTGTACTGGGGTGTGAGCGTCTATAACTGGAGTCTCCTCAGCTGATCGGCGAGACACAGGCTCCTCTGAATGCATACCGGGGTCTGGCTGGCTACTGAATTCGGTGCCCATTGAATAGGATGCTAACAGGCCCTGCGGTAGAAAATAAAATTGGTACATCACTACCGTACCAGATTCAAAAATTCATTTTAATTATAAACAATATAGAAGTAGTACAGTTGGCGTCCCACGGGATTGCATTAGGCATAAGTTAACAAGGCAGAAAAAGAGGGCTGTTGCATCCTTCAGTACCGGAAGCATAGGTCTCGTTCCCCCCAGATTTCGGCCCCGCAGCTGGTGTTTGTCTTGAAAATTAGTTAGAACAGTGAAAGATAATAGGTTTTTAATTTGCCCCAAAAATGTCAAGTTGCATAAATGTTACTCCGTAAATATACATCTTTATAATACTTACGTTATTAATTTAAAAATTATGTGCGATTTATTGCATATTAATTGCAACATAAAAATAAATGCATTTAAATGTTCTCTGGCTGCCCCCCCGAGATTTTCAGAAAAATTGGAAAGTTCGACGCCTATGACCGTAACGTCCTGCTAATTAGCAGTGATGAGAGTGGGTCTTATACAGTATGGTTTTTATAAATTAATGTTCCAGCGTATTTTTACCTGATTGGTATTCTCCATATGGTTAAAGACTTTTGCAAAATTTTAACAAATGAGGTATATTCTCAATAATGCCAATGCAATAATTTAATTCCTTAAAGATACCCCACCTTTAGCTGGGGCACACTAAAATTAATTTTACAACTATTACAACAAAGAAGAAGCACGATATTTTTATAAAAAGTATGCCCCATTATAAATAGGCTGTGCCGCCCCGCTGCACACACAAATAACAATTGTGTTTTAAATAATAGAATACGTAATTTCTAACCCAGGATTTATACAATCAATTAAATTAAGTAATTTACTGAATGAATGAATTGTAAAAAACGTATAATTTACAAGCCACTTTGATTTAAAGGTTTAAGTTACTAGTATATAAATATGAGTGTTTACTTGAGCTAACGAGCTAATCTTATAACGTAGCTGAAATGAGATATTTATTGAGGTATTAATTAACTAATAAGTATGAGAATTACTTATATAACATAATTCCCCATACAAATTACATTATGCAACATTAGTTATCAATGGTAACTTGAGGAAAGTAACGCCACGAATTGGTCTTTAATTTAAGGGCGCAAGTACGAACTAACTAAGGCCACAAAGTGGACTTTATGAAGAATATATATATATATATTCATATACACCAGAGAATTACACTTCTAAATATGGGCTAGCCGAATAAGTCAAACATTTCGGAAGGCGAGGTGAACTGGAAGAGTGGAGACCAACTTGTTATCAACCCAATTAGGAGAACGGTTAAAATGATAATTTCTCGATTAATTGAAGTTCAATAGAATTATCATTGGTTCCAATTAGTAACACGAATTCGCTAAAAGTACTAAACGCATGCTCTGAATCAATTATATGTATATGTATATATGTAACGGTCAATACCCGAAACCAGTCAATACCGGTACTGACTGGTCAATACCGGTATTGACCAGTAGCTTGGTTAGTTCGGGTATTAACTAGTCAATGTCGGTATTGACTATGCAACTGGTCAATATTCTTAAATGTACAGTTACTACGCGTACTGACTGGTCAATGGATACCCGTACTGACTACCCTTCTAGTTATTACGCGTATTAAATGACTGAATTATTGTATTTACTACTTTGTCTTGAGGATAATTCATCTTATAATTAATGTGTCTAATAAGTATAGGCTCCGATCTTTCCCGGGATCGGTTCTGTCTGGAGGCCAACTTTTTTTTTTAATTTCTTTTTAACTAGAATTTTGATTGACACTATAAACTACCGAGGAGTAGCATTAAATAATAAATAATCAAAACTGCAGAACAAAGTAAAAAATCAACTCAAGAATAAAGCATGCTAAATAAGTTAGTCTTAATGGAATTTAATGTTGATAGAGAAGTTATCAAGAAGTTAACAAAAAGAGGAACTCAATTGCGCTATGTTATGATTGAAGAATTATTGAACGTGATTCATTCATCTCACCTTGAAACTGGAAATGCAGGTAGAGATATGATGCATCGAAAAATAGGAGAAAAGTATACTAATGTTACAAAGGAGCAAATAAAAGTATATTTGGGTCCTGTGAAACTTGTCAGTTAAAAAAACGGAGGCTCAAAAATCTTTAGTTGTAAAACCTCTGATTTCCAGCAATATGAACTCGCGTGGTCAGGTAATACAAATATTCAACTAATAAAATGATGTATTGATCTCCAATTATCAACATACCTTCAATATATAGGTTGATTTGATCGACATGCCAAAAGGCAGATGGTGATTATCGAATATCAATTCATTATGAACTATCAGGATCATCTCACAAAAATTTTTACGCTACGAGCTCTCAAGACTAAAAAGGCTGAAGAAGTTGCTTATCAGCTTTTAGAAATCTTTTGTGACAAGGGTGCACCTCACATCCTTCAGTCACATAATGGAAGAGAGTTCGCTAATCAAGTGAGTGTGTACAATATTAGTTATTCCTATATTATAGAATGATAAATCTGTAATAAACAATTTACCTATTAGAAATTAAAAGAAGTTTCGACGATGCGGCCCGAGTGTCGACTTGTACATGGAAAGCCACGCATACACAATCTCAAGGCTCTGTGGAACGAGCGAACCAGGATGTTGAAATAGTTCTTGCTTGCTGGCAAAAGGAAACAAAACCACAAAGTGGTCAGAGGGGCTACGATTTGTCCAATGGAAAAAGAATATCCGGTTTCATTCAGGTAAAAGTTAAAAATATTTATTAATCCCAGTATTGTCCAAGAAGTCGCAGACTTCTGGGATATCCCTAGATTCCCTACTACATATAACGAGCCCTTCGGTCTCGGTCGCTTTGCGACAGATCGGTGCTACGCACCTCAAGTTAACGGCCGCTGTGCGGCCTTACACCTCACCCTTTCTGCCATGGAAAATGGTAGAAAAGGACGTTATATACAACCCTTTCTACCATTTTCCATAGTTTTAACTTGTTTACCAATAATACCCGTCAGAAGCTAACTTCTAGGTCGATTTTGAATTTTCATTAATTTGTTTACTTATTTGTGTCAACAACAACAACAAATATTCATATTATAAATTTATAAATGCGAAATTCGTGTTCAGCATACTTGTTTACCTATAATACCCGTTGAAAGCTAACTTCTAGGTTGATTTTAAATTTTCATTTATTTGTTTACCTATTTTGTGTAAACAACAACAACAAATATTAATATGAGAAATTTATAAACGCGAAATTCGTGTTCAGCATACTGTTTACCTATATAACATTTGGAAGTTAGTTACTATCTCATATATAAATGCGGTTTCTATTCCCCCATCACTTTAATACAATCCGGACAAACAAACAACAATCGAGATTTAATAATATAGATTACTATTTAAATTAGGTATTGGGAGATCACCTTATGAAGCTCTATTTGGAGGAAAGCCACAACTTGGAATTTCCCCTCTAAACATTCCAAATGAAGTGACAACTGAACTTCAAACAGAAGAACAACTTGCACTAGCGATGGGCATAACTGAGGAAGTGGAAACAGTTGATATTGATTCAGATATTTGAGTATCGAATGCCTGCATTTCCTGCAATAAACCCACCAGTGATGCACATTGTTGTAAGGACTAAGGACTGTGGTATGGTTTGTCATGCGATTTTACCCTGTGCGGTTAGTGACAGTCCAGATGAAGAAGGGGTTGGAGCGTCAGTTATCTGTCATTTGTGTGACAAAAAGAGGGAAATGGAGTTTGAAAGAATGGGCGCAATGAAACGACAACAGGACCAGGCAGGCTACTGAAAGAGAGATCAGTTAAGCGCTATAAACAAGCGGAAATTAGGGATAGCTTAATGATTCCTATTCCTGATGTTGATGGAGGCAAGGCTGAACTTAGAAACTTGAAGGGAGTGGTCGTTGAGATAGATGAGAGTGGAATGTACAAATGGGCACTGACTCAGAGATGGAACCGGTCGGGATTTTCATGACCCGACCCGACCGGTGCAGTTGTAAATTTGACCCGACCCGACCGGCCGGTCGACCGGTCAATCATAGCTAGCAATAATTTATAAATAATAGAAAACAAATTATGATATTATAATATCGAATAGATCATATAGAGATCTCGACCGGCCGGTCAAGGTTCCGACCGGTACCCGACCCGACCGGTCGACCGGTGCCGGTCAGACCCGACCGGTTCCGTCTCTGCACTGACTGCGGTATTCTTATGCACACGAAATCAGTTCCTTCTGTGCGAGCAGAAATTCCTCGTTATAGAAGATGTATATCTACGCCAGGTGGCTAGACTGAATTAAATTGGGAACGGACAATGCTATTTGAAATGTTACTGCGTAAATCATGCGATACTGGACGCTGCAGATGTTTAAAAATAAAGTCAGATGTAACAGTAAGTGCCACAACAGCACGAACTACAAAAACAAGTTTGATTGATTAATGACGTGATCGATGATTTTAGTGTTACTCTACTCCGTAGTTAGCATCAATCTATTAATTATACTTATTAGACACATTAACTATAAGATAAATTATCCTCAAGACAAAGTAGTGAAATACAATAATTCAGTCTTTACGCGTAATAACTAGAAGGGTAGTAGTACGGATATTGACCAGTCAGTACGCGAACTAACTGTACATTTAAGCATATTGACCAGTCGCGTAGTCAATACCGACATTACTAGTTAATACCCGTACTAACCAAGCTACTGGTCAATAAGGGTATTGACTGGTTTTGAGTATCGATCGTAACATATTTACGTATATTATTAGTAATTAATACAAATAAAAGAAGAGTTTGATAGAGGCTGGATAACTTAAATAATACAGTAATTTTAATAATTTTAAAGGAACTTGGGATCGTATGTTAATATACCAAATAATGTATTAATAAAAAATAATTTTGAAAGTAAGAGGAAATATTCCAAAAAGCCCCTTACAAGCGTGATGGGAGTGTGCTTATTCGGTTGCTCGATAGTTATAATACAGTAATAATTCTGTTCTGTATTAGAAGATCTTCTAATATTGTTTGCATAGTTGGATGTAAAACCGTTAAAAAGGTAGATTTGATTGAAATAGCAATCTAACTCATGATCAAGTTTTAGTTTAAAGGAAATTCCAACTATTAATATAATCCATATTGCTCGTAAATTGTTTGTAATTAAGACCGAGGTTAAGTAAAATATGACTCAAATATGATTCAAATAACTGCTTTTTGCATTAGAATGAACTCTTCAATCGGACAACAAATTCTAATTTCCTTTTCTTCCATGAGAGATATTATGTAAGATATGCGTTCTGGATCAAAAGAGAGCCAATCTGTGTACAATTTCTTTACCCCAGGATGTTTTTTTATCGCCGGAAAAAAGGCACTATAATTAACGTTATTTATTCCAACATATTTTATAAAGTCTAAATTAATCACCCATAATATTAAAGCACATGGATATTTGTGTAATGCATTCTGTAAGGTAGTATTCAATTTGTTTATAATATATTGTCTGGACAATGGATCAAATTCCTGAGTTAGCATACTCATGTAGAAAGATAACTGGCATTTATAACCATTGAGAGAAGAATCATTCCATAAAACGATATTAGTATAGTGAAGCCCAAATCTTCCCCGAAGCAATTTGTATAAATAAGGATTGTGGAGAACGTAAGGAAAGGCCATCTCAAGTAAAAAATTGGTCAAATATTTTGGAAGATAATCGCAACTTAGGCTGTGAAGGAGTAACTTCACAATTGTATACAGTAAGAAAGTCATAAATCTATCATTATTTTGAGGTAAAGAAGAAAGAGATGAACTATTACAAAAATTCCATAACGATTTGAATCCAACACAATATTCAACCAGCCGTTCTTTGTTTATAAGAAAATCAGTTTCTAAGTAAAATGAAGAATAAAGAAAAGAGAAGAGAGAAGAATGGTCTTTAGATAAACTCAATTTAGTTTTCTCCCATAAATTTTGTTTAATAATTAAGATTTGGGAATAAGACAAAGAGTATACATTTGATTCTTCTTGTAATAAACTCAACATAAAATCCAGTTGTGGAGTAGATTTAGAAGATATACATTCCAGAAGATATAATGTAAAGCTTGAAGTGTTAATACAAAAACGTTTTTCTAAAGTGTTGCATAAGTATAATGTAGAATGAAAACAAAATAACCTTTCAAATGATGACATAGAATTAGAGTATTGTAAAAATATAGTTGCTGGTATCTTCAATAAATCTCTAATAGTAGATACATATGAATATATTATCATAAAAGCACCCCAAAGAGCGATGTTATTTTTATGAATTTCTACTAAAAGGATAGATTTAACTTGTTTCCTAAAAAACTTGTTAATTTTCAAGTAATCAAGACTATAACCGAGGCAATTAATTTCATACTCTAACCAAGTGATTATTAAAACTGTTTGATGCTCATAATCAATAGTAGGTAGTATGTAGTTGAGTAAATTGCATATCAAAGTTGTTTGTTTAGTCGTTAGTATTGAAGTTTTATAATCCAGTTTGTGGGTATTCGTAGAGCTAATTATAAGTTTACCAGTAAAATTTATTGGAAATAAAGATATCCACTCTTTAGCATCTACCTCGACAACAAATCCCTCCTCAACTAAAAAAGTACTGTCCACTTGAGATGTAATACTTATAGGTATTCCAAATAATAGCATAGTATGCAGTACCAATTGAAATAAGTGTTTGTTTGAATGTATGGTAAAGAGCAGTGGAACCAGAACAGAAGCTGAAATTATCTTTTCTTTATCAGTGATATTATTGTCAGTCATAAGAATTGGAGGAACGAGAGTCCATAGTTTGCTTCTATTTTGTTCAACAGTAACCCATGATTTATCAAAATCAATTATCGGATCAGAGATCTTGACGTTAGAATCAGAACTATTTTTTTCTAATCGGCAAGGTGTAACATAAGAAAACAATTCATCTCTCATTACAAAATGGTTTGTATTCCAATTCGTTTCGAACTCAATAATTAATTGTTGCTTTTCATTTAGTGAAGTATGCATGGAATTAAATTGAATTAATGCTAACACAGAAGAAAAAGCTCTTTCGTCGTATCCTGCAACCTTGAGGAAGTGAGAATACTTAATAATCAGTGATACCAAGTTTTTCTCTGCATCCAATTCAGGAGTACTGGATAGAAATTCTTCATCTATAATAGCGATTAGTGTTTTAAAGGCAGACTCGTATACTTTAATTAGTTCATTCGACTTGAAATGATCGAAAGATTGACTGAGAAAGTTTATATATTCGTTCCATAAGATGGAAGATTGAGGAAATAAGAATAAAAATTCTCGCCACTTGAGTACTACCTTAGAATAATCATATACTTTGGCATATAATGTCATGTATTTAGATATGATGCTAAAACTACTCGGGTGAATTGATAGTGCAGTCTTAAGTCTCTGTAAGCAATTCTCATTTAAAGTCCGTAACGTTTTATCAGTGATTCTACTCTCAAATCCATCTATATAATTGTATGATATGATCTCAAATTCAGCAAACTCAATCCAAAGAGCCATATTGTTTGCGTCAATAAGTAACCGTTTTTGATAATCAGATATTTTAATAGATAATTCTGTGTCTAATACTGGAGAAATTATATTTGGAGATGCATTAGGAATTTGAACGTCAAAAATAGGAATGTATTCTGAGGAGAAAGATAAGTCAATATTAGTAGTTTTACTATTCTTATGCCATGTATTATTGCTAACTCTTTGAACAGGAGTATTATAATACCTCTCATTACTGAAAACGCTTTTTTTAGAAAATTTAACATTATATAAAGCACGATAATCAAACAACTGAATATAACTTGGAATATCAATTTTAGCAATTGAAGAGTAGTATTTGGATACAGAGAATGTGCTAGAAGTATCAAATATGAAATCAGTGCATTCAGAATGGTTTGAACTTTGTAATAGTGTATTATCCCTTGACTTAATTGATTTAGAAAACCGTCTTTTTAAACGAGACCTTTTACGTGAGTGAGAGTTCTTAACAGATTTGAATTTTATAGAATTATAATTTTTCCTTTTGTTATCCTTAAGATTATGATCCTCTGATTTAGAATTCAATTCTAAAGTGAAACTCTTGTTATTGAGCCAAATCTTACTTTCAGTTTTATTATCATGAGGTAAATGGCTGTCAACCAATTTTCCTGAATGGGAAGTGGCGTTGAAGCAAGCAAAAGTTTGGTTTTCAGAAAATTCATTCATCCAATATCTAGGCAAAACAAATAAATAATAATCGATTTAGTATTTTAATTGATTTCTGAATACAGTAGAACCTCGTTAGTACGAACACTAGGGGACCGTAAACTGCGTTCGTCTTATCCAGAATTCGTATAAACCAAATGAATTCGGAGTGAGACACTTGTAACAGAAGGGGGACATTGTGTACAGAGACATTTTGTACAAATTTAGTGTTAGGCTCAAACTATTAAATGATGATTATTAGATTAGTCCGAACAAATTAGTAGAATACATAATAAATAATTCATTTGTTTAATCAGTAATAAACGTTCAATCAATCTAAATTTCCTAAATAAAATGGATTATTTGTCGATTCCTTGGCAAAAATATATAAATATATTCAGCTAAAATGTATACCACTTGAACACATAGCGGATCCAGATTGTCTTACAACCTCCGCGTCATCTGATAGATGGTTGTCACAATTGTTGGAAACACCTTCAGAAATTTGATAGCGTTTTGTTAGCTAATACACAAGTACTGATACTCTTTTCGAACAATTCTCTTCGGTGCTAGATCATGGATTTATCAGACTTGGAAATCCGTATTTGGAAGAAGTATATAAATTGAAAATTTATATAAAAATTTATATACAGTGGAATTGCTTTATTAGCAACTCGCATTTGCATGAAATTTGGTTGCTAATAGGCGAAGTTGCTATTAGAGGAACAGAAATAACATTAAATGCTCGCTTGGGAACTTAAATAAGTTGTTAATAGGGGAGTTGCTAATAAAGCAATTCCACTCTACTATAAATTTATATGAGGAAGGAGGGCTTATAGCCTGGACAGCAACAGGTGAAGCCAGTGTTGATCTGATTAACAGTGATCAAGCTTTCATACAGATCTCCATATTACTGCCATGGTAGAGAGCAACATAATGAGCAATTGAATAAGGAGGCTGAGGAAATGCATTAGGATTACAGCAAGTATTGCGTGAAATAATGTACCCAACAGCGACACCTGACAGTTGCGCTTAATCTGAAGATTCCATCCAATCATTACAACCCAATAACGAGACAATATCCACACCAGACAATTCATGTCACGGTGTAATTGTTCCTGCCATAAGCCACCAAATCAAAGTATGTCCAATATTGATGGTCCTGAATTTAGGATAATCAAATCATCAATGGACGGGATAAATTATCGTTTGATGGATTTATCTACAATTTCCATCGCGACAGTAAAGATAAGAAACAATGGCGTTGTTAAGCGAAGAATTGTAAGGGCCGTATACAAACAGATCCATCAAATGTTTACAGAGGTTAGGTGAGCATAGTCACGGGCCAGAGTAGGAGAGATGAAATATTCGTGTTTTACGACAAGGCGTTAAGAGGCGTGCTCGAGAAACCCATGACAATCCTCAAGAATAATAGCAGAAGCTGTCAATAACTTGTCTGAAACTGATAAGACCCTGCTACCACCTGAGAAAAGCCTGAAGAAATTATGCGGTAGAGCGCGGCCTACGCCATCATCTGCTAATCCGAAATCTCTATGCGATCTTCAAATTGATGAAAATTTCAGTACATTAGTTTGGAAAAGTTCTTGATTTATGATTCGGGCCCTGAATTAGATAGTATTATTATATTTGGCACAGAAGAAAACAAGAATATCCTGTCATTTCTTCATTTTGGATGGCTGATGGTACTTTCAAGGTATAGGAAAGGGTAATGCGGAAATAGTTCGATTTTTCAAAATAGGAAATAGTAGTTCGACTTTCATTTTTGTATTGTTGGACCATGGATTCAAGCGGGGTTTTCGAATATCCATGGTGTAGCAATACTGAAAAATTCGAACTATTACCTATTTTAGTTTTTCGAACCATTTCCACCATACCATAGGAAAGTACAAGAATTAGGTCTACAAAATGGGTATTTGAACGATCCAGATTTCGCACTAATTTGTAGAAAGTTGTCTTCTTTGGCATATTTACCCCCGCACTATGTCGTAACAGCATTTGAACAGATTAAATCCCAATTTCCAACTGAAGCTTTGCCGCTTTATTCTTATTTTGAGAATACTACCTATGCCGGGAAAAAGGATTAATTCGGATACCTACTGTGATTTGCATTTATTCCCAATTCCAATTTGGAATGACTTCAGTTAAGTTGCATACGGATTACCTACAACCAAGAACGCTGTAAAGCATGGCATCGTACATTTTCAGTAAATATTGAATGCCATCATCCCACATTCCATAAATTATCTGATCCGCTAATCGTCGAGCAATCAAGCGTTGAGCTGAAGCAAGCACAATTTTACTGGAAAGCCACCTATTAAATCGAAAAGATCACTTGAAAACGAATCTATGCTTGTACAACTAGTAATGAGCTACTATACTAAACCAATTCTCACTTATCTTAAGAGCTTTACCTTTCTAGCAACTTTTCTGTGTAGTTTATGCTAGCCACTATACATAATACAAAAATTATTGCTCAATTAATTATTTCATGAAAGTAAATATCAGCCCCATATTCACTAAATTAAGCAAGTATTTAAGACATATTCACTAAGATGCAAGGATTTATCCAGAAGCGCGAGACGCTCCTTTTGGAGTATGATATTTGAGAAAATTTCAATTAGGAGAGCGAAAATTTGAAATCTTCTCCTATACCGTAACATTAATTTAGTATTTTTGGCGTATGAAAATTGCATCAGACCAGAATTAGGAGCGTATTTACAGATGGCTGTACTAGAATTTAAGTTAGTACATAATTACGACTAAGCAACTTATGTACATATGTTAGTTAATAGAATTTTCTTATTACAGTTTGTAAAAAAAGTTCGCACTTAAGTATGTACATTGTACACTTAATTAATTAACTAAGTACATACTTACGTGTAGTACGACAATATTTATTATTCAATACGGCGGTAGATAATATCTACGTAATTAATCAATAAAATGTACAAAATATAATAACTCAATTGTTGTGTTTGTCTGTTTGTTCAGATTCTGTTGGTCAATTTGAATAAATAACAAATAACATTGAGCACTCACAAAAAGTTTGTAGTGAGACAAACCAACAAAATATGATAAATAACGTATGTTGATAGTTGATTACAATACAAATATATCATTGGCAACAACCTTATATGCATCTTTGTTGTCCACAAGGTAGTAAACATCCAGAGTAAACAATCAGAAGCCGCGGAGCGGGTGTGCTATAGAGAACTGCCGCAGAGCGACCAGACCAAAGAGCTCCTATAGTATGGAAATTCAACTCTTCTGATTTTCCTAACTATTTTCATTAATCAGAACCAATCTTGAAATAAGGAGTGCCGCGAAACCGCATCAATGAGATAGGGTGCCAGAAGAACAAAATGTTGAGATACATTAACTTATAATAACTGTATGGCGTACGCAATGCTAATGAATTCGAGAATGAATGTCTCGCTTAATAGCCATTATTTGTGTAATTACATTATATATTCGTCTGTTTTTTTGGATAAGTGTATTTTCTAACTGCAAATAATAAATTGAAGCGGAAGAATGTATTTCAACCCTGTCATTTTGTTTTATATCAGAAATTGCCTCAATAATTTGTTCTTTGGCTCGATGTATATGATATTCATGACTGTTGTTAATATACTTAGAGGTGTATTTCGAAGATATTTCGCAAATAATTGATTCAATTTCTCGGATATCAGTTATTGAGTTTGGCAGTATTTAGAAATATTTTGTCCATTCGCAAAACATTTGCGGATAGAAAACAATTAATTTCAAGATAGAGGTCAACTGATATATTCCGTTCTATCAGGTTGGGAGAATAAATGTTGTAAGATTATCACGGTACCATACTGACCAATTTTATTAGGTAAAGAGATGAAGTATATGTTTCATGTCTCAGTAATCAAACTCATCTGTATGGTTTTATTCAGAAATTCCTTTTCTTTTGAATCATATAACTAGCGAGTCCGCTTCGTTAATTAAAGATGTTGTTGAATAATAAGATGGACATCCAGGCAGCAAACATGGAACAGCGCCTTCTTTCAACTTAGGCCGGCACGAGATACTTCTGTGAACGTCCCGTCTCCTTTGGGTATTTTATGGACATACCTAATTTCCGGAACGGGAAGGTATGGAACGGTACCATTCCGGAAAATCAAAGTACCTAAATTACGGAATTGCGCGGAACGGTTCCGGAAAATATGAATACCTAATTTCCGGAATGAAATTATTCCGGAAATTCAAATGCCTATTTTCCGGAATATTCGATTCCGGAAATTATAAATACGTACCTAATTTCCGGAATTTTCGATTCCGTTAATTTTGATCCCTAATTTCCAGAACAAAGATACCTCCTTTCAGTTAAACCTCGATCGAAAGATATGTGCAATCCCGTGGATACCCTACCGAGACTCCGAGTAAACCAAAATAGTGATTCCAATTTCCAACCATCCTTTCCCGTCTAAAATTCCTATTTTATTTCTTTACCCCCGGCCCTAAATCACTATCCTTTCAGGGCCCGCTTAGTCCGAAATCGCTAAATGTAGGGATCAATCCAGTGATATGGACTAGACCTCTGCGCGGGGTGGGTTAATAAATGCGGGTTACGGGTCAAAGGATCTGAATATTTTGTGGGGCGGGGCGGGGGAGGCACCCGCATACGACCCGCGCAGAGACCCCTTAGGGATACCAGTGTTTCATTTAGACATTGACTCAAGTGATGGCAAAATTATCCTTTTCAGGAATAAGGGATGGCGAGGATGTGACCGCGCACGAAAGCACGCTGTAAGGTAGGGGGTGCAAGGGCCCTAAATGAAGCCCTGGTTCCGTTATATATATTGTTAATTTAGGTACTTGAGCGGTATAGATCAACTAAAGATTGATTAGATTATAAGTCTATAACAATATACTCACTCTATGCAAAAAGCGGGATCCCTAAATCGCTAGTGATTTAGGGCCCCACAAGAACACAATTAACACGGGCGTCGCACGGCTCTGAAAACTCTCCGGCCAAATAGTTAAAGTGGTCCGGCCAAAACCGGACCCTCCTATATAATATAGTAGAATAAATGAAACTGGTCCGGCCATGGCCGTACCGCGTGCTACGCCTATGCTATAGGTTAGCTATTTCGGCCCCTGGGTCCCTAAACGCGCTTACGCCAGTTTGTTTCAATTTATCTTGATAATTTTGCACATTTAGTACAAAATAGTATATCAGGATGCAAGACCGAATGTTTCTAAAGTCTATAATAACCAATACCTTGGGGGGCTATCCCGTTCCGTAATTTAGGTACTTAGATTTCCAGGAACGGTACCGTTCCGTAATTTAGGTACTTTGATTTTCCGGAATGGTACCGTCCATACCGTTCCGTTCCGGAAATTAGGTATGTCCACTTTATGCGTCGCTTCTATGTCTTCTTCCCTGAAATGTTTAATACACACTCGCACTACCTTCATGTCATCAATATCATCACGACGTAGAGCCCGGATCCAAGCTTGTTTCAGTTCAGGTGATTTAGTTGGCATCTTGAATACGGGAACTCGGTCGTCTGACTCGTTGTAGTTACTCTGGCAGCCCGGAGCTGAAAAACTGTTCGGCATCTTGAATGTAAGAATTAGTCTCTAAGTCTAATAGCTAGGAACCCAAAATAACAATAATATTAGGGAACAAGTTAAAAATATGTATTATCGCGTATATAATAGTAAATTATAAAGATAAGCATGTGAAAAATTAATTTTATTTTTGAAACAAATATTACTAAAATTATGGTTGGTTATAAATGCCCAATTACTACTGCCTCCCTGTCTATATTTCAACTATAATTAATGTCTGGCCTTTTAGAGTAGGCTATGGTATAAGCTATGTATTTTTACTAGGGCAATAAATCGCTGCTCATGGTCTCGTGACTTTTGAGAAGTATTCAAAGATGTTGAGTTTTCGAAAATCGGACTAGTGGTTGAGATTCTACAGAACACGGCGAGCAAAATTTTTGGCTTAGAGATGTGGGAAGAAATGGGGAGGGTACCGTGCGGGAGATTAGTACCAAATTTTTTATACTTAATCTTTATGAACCCAGCATCAAGTTTTTCAGCGGCCCCACGACGAACGCATAATTTTCGATGTCATCTTGGATTTTAAAGATTACGGCTCTCTACTAAATCCCAGAGGCGTAGCAATAGGCGGTTCATTGAACCAGGGCCCCCGATGTCTTAGGGGCCCCCAAAGGCATACCTGCAAACCTATTTGAGTCATATCCCTGTACAGGGCTCCCAATTTCTCCTGTACATTGGCCAAAATTCCTGTACACCTTCAAGAATTTTCTCGCTCGATGCAAGAGCGACGTCCAGGAAATTACTATACACTTACATATAAAAAATTTGCACTTTGGAAAGGAGAAAGCATTGAATTATATACTGTACAGGGAATCCCTGTACGCTTGAAGAAATATATAAATCAGTTGTGCCCAGGGGCGGTCGCAGGATCTGGCCAGCCCGGGGCAAAAGAGCAGCTTTTAGTATAAATCCGGGGCATGCTCCATATAATTATACTACCAATTGGGCTGGAATCCGGGGCAAAATATTTTAACCTGGGGCATTTGCCCCGGATGCCGCCACTGGTTGTGCCTTTATGGTCAATGCAGAATGCATGGCAGAATATACTATCATCACTGTAGACATTTTTAGGCATTATTTGACTCATAATTAGTAAATTAAAAATCCCTGTACGCCTTTCCAGAACAACCAAATAGTTAAAAATAACTTAAAATCCCTGTACGGTTGGCTGGTATACTAAAAGGTCCCAAAATTCTCCATATGCAGATATACTTCAATCATACTTCGTCAGAATGCGGGAAATGCCATTTCGAACCCAAATTTACCCAGATGCATGCCGCGAACCTCCTTAAAATTTACTACTCCAATTTGAACTAGTGGGGCTGTCACGAAAAAATTGGTCCGGGACCAATTTTGGCCTGCCACAAATGGTCCTAGGTTGCTAAAATAGGTCCGACCTAAACTTTTTGCTAGATCGCATTGTTAGATCGCACTAAAGTTGCTAAAACAGACCTCCCACTAGTGCGAAATTGTGTAGCACAATCAATAATTAAATTGAAAATGTATCTTTTTCTAATTGTCTACTATGGTTCAGGGGGAAAAGGAGTCCCTTGTAAGTATGAAGGCATGAATAATAGTGAAAAGAATTGGTTTTGTAATTGTGATATATGGAGTTACGGCGTAAAGAATCAACTTTGTAATTGTGTATTATTGAATATTGTGAAAACATTTGCATCTCTATGTATTCTTGTGTTGATGAATGATAAAAGCTATATAATTACTGTGCCGACTATACTACAGTATAGTGGCCCAGTTCTAATCTTACTGCCTTGGTTAGTTATTACTGTGCCGACTATACTATAGTATAGTGGCCCAGTTCTAATCTTACTGCCTTGGTTATTATTATTACTGTGCCGACTATACTATAGTATAGTGGCCCAGTTCTAATCTTAGTGCTTTGGTTTGTTGTTATTATTATTATTACTGTGCCGACTATACTATAGTATAGTGGCCCAGTTCTAATCTTAGTGCTTTGGTTAGTTATTACTGTGCCGACTATACTATAGTATAGTGGCCCAGTTCTAATCTTAGTGCTTTGGTTAGTTATTACTGTGCCGACTATACTATAGTATAGTGGCCCAGTTCTAATCTTAGTGCTTTGGTTAGTTATTAGTCCGTAGCCTATCTACTGAACAGAGTTTTACTAACTAAGAGCCGAAATTTTCAGGATATGTGTCTCATGGGTTACAGATGTGCACCTGGGGTCACGTTTTATTATCACATTTTTTTGGACACATTTTTGCACCTGTTTAATATTAGAAAAAGAACAATAAATAGTGCGCGAATATTCTATTTATATGCATTCGATAGAGAATTAAATTCTACACCTTGTCACAGTGCACGAATTTTTAAATTGGGTTTCGTTTGTGCCACAATTGAGTTGGAAAATTCCTTTGTTTACTAACACTTCAGTTCAATTGAAAGTGTTAAATCTAATTCTATTGTTTCAACTCGTTATTATAATATTGATTCAACTTGTGAGATCGAGTAGGCTTCTATTTTCCAATTGGAAAAAAAGATTATATATTTCACAACAACGACAGATTATGTGATTATATTTACTTCTGCGAGAATATTATTGCACTCTTAATATACTGACGTAATTAATTATAATTAATTCAGTCAGTATATTACTTATATAGATGCTTATAATTTGTTTATTAGGGGTTATCGAGAGTGCTTAATTGAAATTTGATAACAAAATAATTAATTAATTATTCATGACAAAATAATTTAATTTAATAATTGTAAGTTGACATTGAAATTGGTGTTAAATAATAAATAATATTAATTATTATTTATACTAATTAATTAAATATCATAAATCTCAGAAATCAAATAAGATAGAAACAAACTTCCAATTTATCAATTGATCCTTATGCCACGTAACACCTATAAAAGTGGGTCTTGACACCTTGAGGTGATGATGACATCGTAAAAAAAATGTGTTTTCACAATTTTGTGAATTATATAATTCAAATGGGTCGGTTCGTTTTGGGTGATGACCCAGAGCTCACATAAATAATGCTGAGTCATCAGCTATTATATTCTACTGAAACTTGAATATCTTTGAAATGAAGTGAGCATAAACGAAATTTACAACTCACTAAGGGTCGTTGCCTACAGAAACACCTTTTTGAAATAATTTAACACCTTCATAGTGATGATGACATGGCGGAAAAAAAAATCCAAAATTGCAGCTGTGCCGACAGCATGTTCCATTGGAGGCACTATCAATAAGCCACCACCAAAATATAGTGCCACCAAAGGAACATGCGTCGGCACAGCTGCAATTTTGGATTTTTTATTAGTCCGTAGCCTCTCTACTGAACAGAGTTTTACTAACTAAGAGCCCAAATTTTCAGGATATGTGTCTCATGGGTTACAGATGTGCACCTGGGGTCACGTTTTATTATCACATTTTTTTGGACACATTTTTGCACCTGTTTAATATTAGAAAAAGAACAATAAATAGTGCGCGAATATTCTATTTATATGCATTCGATAGAGAATTAAATTCTACACCTTGTCACAGTGCACGAATTTTTAAATTGGGTTTCGTTTGTGCCACAATTGAGTTGGAAAATTCCTTTGTTTACTAACACTTCAGTTCAATTGAAAGTGTTAAATCTAATTCTATTGTTTCAACTCGTTATTATTATATTGATTCAACTTGTGAGATCGAGTAGGCTTCTATTTTCCAATTGAAAACTAAGATTCTACATTCCATAACAACGACAGATTATGTGATTATATTTCCTTCTGCAAGAATACTCTTGCACTGTTAATATACTGACGTAATTAATAATAATTAATTAAGTCAGTATATGACTTATATAGATGCTCCCAATTTGTTTATTAGGGGTTATCGAGTGTGCGGAATTGAAATTTGATAGCCAAATTAATTAATTAATTATTTATGACAAAATAATTAAACTTAATAAATATAAGTTGACATTGAAATTGGTGTTAAATTATAAATATTATTAATAATTATTTATACTAATTAATTAAATATCATAAATCTCAGAGATCATAGAAGATAGAAACAAACTTTCAAATTATCAATTGGTCCTTATGGCACGTGCCACCTATACAAGTGGGTCTTGACACCTTGAGGTGATGATGACATCGTTAAAAAAATGTGTTTTTACAATTTTGCTAATTTGATATTTAAAATAGGTTAGTTGATGTTGGGTGATGACCCAACACTCACATAAAATATGCTGAGTCATTAGCTATTATATTCTACTCAAACTTGAATATCTCTAAAATTATATGAACTAAATGGAAACTTCCACCACTCTAAGGGTCGATGCCTTCTGTAACACCTTTTTGAAATAATTTAACACCTTCATAGTCATGATGACATGGCGAAAATAAAATCCAAAATTGCAGCCTGCGCCGACAGCATGTTCTTTTGGAGGCACTATAAATAAACAACCAACAAAATATAGTGCCACCAAAGGAACATGCGTCGGCACAGGCTGCAATTTTGGATTTTTATTTGTCCGTATCCTCTCCACAGAACAGAGTTTTATTAACTAAGAGCCCAAATTTTCCATATATTAAAAAGTACACTGGACATGTCCATTAGGTACACTGGACATGTCCGTTAGGTACACTGGACATGTCCGTTAGGTACACTGGACATGTCCGTTATGTACATAGTGATAAGATGTTTGTGGTTTACAAACTGTGAGAAGATTTTGTTGTTTATCATATTTAATTAGGACTATAAATAGATCAAACTGAGCCTATATTGTGTCACTATACTTCATATATTAATAATTTCTTGCTATATTGACTAATAATCAAATTAAAATTTTGAACCTTCTTATTCATCGAAAACAAATTTCTAAATTCAGTCAATCAGAATATTTTCGGATGCCTCGTATAACCAAGGGTAACGCAAGGGAACATTTATCAGAAGCAATCCAAAGATTCCAAAAGGTTACAGGAGAATCCATCGGCGTAGTCTACTCCTGGAAGGGTGCATTATCAGTAATTGGTAACAATTATTTACGGGAACATATTTCTGAAACCAAAGAAATAGTTTGGAGATCTTTGACTTTCGAGCGATCAACAACACTAGACGACGCATCATACATTTTAGATAAAGAAGATGAAATGATGCATCTTCTAAAACAAGATCTAAAATCACTCAGTGTCTCGGTATTGAGGAAGATTTTGTCGTGGGCTACTCAAAAGGCACCCAGTGAGTTTTCCTGTTTTTCCAACATGCACGATTCAACTGTGTTGTTCAACAATATTACATGAAACTAAATTAGTTGATGATCATATAAAGTTGCAACAAAGTATATCGTGCAATTTATATAATTACGAGCCCTTCGGTCTCGCTTTTTTTAATAGCCAAAAAATATTAATTCGTAGTCTGCATACTTGTTTACCTTATAGGCTTATCCAACAAATGGAAGTTAGTCTCTAGTTCATTTCGAATTCTCCATAATTTGTTTACCTATTTTTGATAAACAACATCAGTAAATATTCATTTTTGAAATTTGTAAATGCGAAATTCGAAATCAGCATACTTGTTTACCTATAATAACATTTCGAATTTTTTTTCTCATATACGTATAAATGCGGTTTCTATTCCCCATCACTTTAATAGAATCTAAGCAAACAAACACACAAACAAACAACAATCGAGTTTTAATAAAATTACTTTTCCTAATGGAATATTTCAAATCAATTGGAATGGTAAAATCGTAATTCTAAAATACTCGACTAGAATTAACTTAAATGACTTAATTATTGTAGGAAAACCGCGTAATTTTTGGGGGAACAGCGAATTTCAGCCTATATTTTGGCCTAAAGATTTACCTTTTCTGAAAAAGTCAAAGAATTTGGACAGATCTACATTACTCATTGTAGTCCAATCAATACGCGAATATCTATACCCAGAACTTTGTGAGAGAGCTTTAACTGAGAGTTTTAGAGACAGGTCACCTATTCATTTAAAAACAAATAAAGATCCATTGGAAACTGAAATTAACGATGAAATTTTTACAAATCCAACTGCTATTCCTTCAGTGATTTCCAGCCAGCAACAATCTCAAAATAATTCTCCCGGACCTAATTCTCTTGATCTTAATTTCAATTCAATTCCTTCTACTCCCATTGTCTTATCTGGACTGCAACTCGATCACCCACGCTCCCCAGCTTTACTTATCCCTTTTTCGGATACTTCACCAGCTTCAATTATAAAACTATCTGGTGCAATTCCGTTAAGCCCTTTAAATGTAAAATTTATAACAATTTTAGATGAAAAAGTGAGGAAAGAATGTCTTAGAGAACTCTCAAATCCCAATACTTTCCTTAGTGATGTAACTATCAATGCTTTTGGGGTGAGTTTAATTAGGATAATGTTATTTTAAATAGCAATAATGGAATTTCTATTTCGTATTTTAGGTTCTAATGAAAAACAACTACCCACACATTCTCGGACTTCAGGATACTATATTATCAGAGGTAATTATCGCTTTTTGAATGTACTTATACTACTAATATAATTAGAAATGATACTTCATTTAATTTTATAGAATCGCCAGTTCATCAAAGCACCACTAACAAGTTTTCAAATCCATCATGATGGTGGATTACACTGGGTGTGCTCAAGGATTGATGATAAAGGAGATGTATCTGTTTACGATTCGATGTATCACCAGCACACTAGCGAAAAACTAGACATCCAGCTTGCACTTCTCTACCGTAGAGAATCTGGAGATTTAAAAGTAACTGTGGAACCCCTACAACAACAAAGAGATGTATCGGATTGCGGAGTGTTTGCGATCACTGTTTGCATCGCATTGGCGAATGGTTTAGAACCTGACCAAATGAGATGGCGCCAAGCAAATATGAGAAAACAGCTCCAGAGTTTTATCAATTCGGAAAAGATATCACCCTTACCTACGCTTTCAAATCGACTGGCTTCAAATGTGAGTAGTACAAAACACGTTTATACCATCAAGTTATGGTGTCTGTGTCGGTTACCCGAATTCGCTTACAAAAACATGGTCATGTGTCCAAGCTGTCATATATGGTTTCACAAACCATGTATTGGACTCAAGGATACTAGTCAAAAGGTACTCTCGTTTATATGCAGAAAATGCCAAACTACAAAGATGAAAGAGTAAACATGTGATCAAGTTATTTATTTAATGATTTAGTGAACTAAATTCAATTTATTATAATTTTTCTAATTCTTGTTTATTCAAACAATACAAAAAATATCGGACATTGTAAAATACGTTTTCAATCCGCATGAAAGATACTTGAGTAGATATTCTTCTGAGCGTAGAGAATAATTGCTCGCAAACTTGAGAATTAATTCTCTTGAAATCTTCACTTTTGACAGATTTCAAAGAATAAGATGGGTTGCAGCAATGATTCTTCCAGTGAAAGCGGTCAACCAGGAATGTTGTATCTCTGAAAAGTTGAGGGTCTCTAAAATAACAATTGATTCATACAGTAAAACTAGGTGATAACGTACCACCAGGGGAAAGCAAAAAGTACGTACTAACTAGTTCTACTAATATTAATAGAATTGGACATCCAACTGAAAAAAATTGCATAACTTATGCCTAAATGTTTTAGAGATAGTTTTCTCATCTGTGAGGGAACTTATTATTTTGATCTAGGTTCTAACCTGATAATGCATGTGGTATGTAAATTACACGCATTGTCGTATATAATTATACGTGGGGGGGTTTGAAATAACGTCAGCAATAGATTGAATACTGTTGTTGTGGACTCTTTAGAACGAAGAATTTCAAATCCGTAGCATACTTTATGCTTACAAACTAGAACTAACAGTCCCGGTGATAGCCTTTGGTGTTTTGGATATACTTTTGTACATCTTTTAATACTTTTCTCTTCATTCTCGTCTTCATAAATAGGTAATCTATTGGATAAATCATTTAACAGGAGTTCATACTTGTATACATTAACATATAGTAAGATACCTGTAACGTCTTGCTATTGCTGGAAAGTATTGAATAAAATTATTAGATGATGCTGCCTCAACTAATTTCCTTCTATCTCTATGAGAATTGAGTGCCTCAATTTTGAACAGAATTGACTTTAACAAACCAGCTAGAAGAGGATTAAGAGTCAACGCCGTGTTCAGTTGTTCATTTACTTCAGAAAACGAATTAATGAGAAACTTGAAAGTGTAAATTTTGCCGCAAATCTCGAATAGTATTCCTGGATTAATTGGTGTTCCATCAGAAAGCTGGACAATAGCTTTCATTTCTTCATCATCGAGAATTGAAATAGGAAATAGGCCAGTAATCGGCTCGGATCGGGACAAGAGTTCGATGACAACTTTGGCGTTGGGATAACTATAGTTAACTGCATAAATCTCTTCTCTAACACTATTAGCAAAGATTAAATAATCGCTAAATTCTTTGAACTCTAGAGAACTTATCATGGCATGAAATGCGCCTTCTAACAATCCATTTTCACAATATTCTCTGAGATTTTTTCTGTTTTTTAGATCAGAAATGAATAATCTTTTTGACATAGGGACTAATGGGTATCTCTGATTCTCATCATATTCTTGTTGTGAATCAGGAAGTTCTTTGATTGTCCCCATTGTGATTCCATCTAAAACCAATATTTCCGGAGCATCTCTACACCTGGGGCAAATAAAGCTGTTTGTGTAGTTAATATCTAACATTCGTAAATATCCATTCCATCCGTGTTGCAAAATGTGGTAACTAAAGCTGAGTTCTCTGCCCATCCTGTGGAATTTATTATTCTTTGCTCTAAAATTATAGGAAGATGATATTTAACCTTTAAATTACGTACATAGACTTTATGAAAATACATACCTCATGTATCCATGAAGTGTATTCCTTGACATAGTCATAAATTCGCTGTATTCGTATAGGACTCCGTAATGGATAAAGTACCGATTGTTAACATTGAGTAATAAATATTTATCACCCTCAAAGACAACTTTGCAATTACACTTCCCTTCGCAGGTTGTAGTATACACTAAATATATGACAAATTAAGTCTGCATATCGGAAAGGTAAACAACATAAATTATACATACCTGTATGTTCTTTTAAGTCAAGTATATCATTTTCTGTGTAAACAATGATGCCCTTCTTTACTGCAACTAAATTTTTCTCACTATATTTATGGCCTTGCTCGCAAAAAGAAATATCCGATTTGAGATTTATGGGTAGCATGATTCCTTGTGTAAGCTGTTCATTATAAATATTTGCTAAGTTCTTACTTAGTTTAAATGGAATTTCTCGAGTAGATATTGTTGAATAGTCAAGAGCCTTCGGGGCTATAGGTATTTGATCTATGTATTCAGAAAGAATCTTCTGTAAAGTTGACTTTTGTTTGCACATTCCGCTACAGTTATCGCAATACCACTTTCTTTCTTTCATATAAAAGCAGTGATATCCATTCCTAATGAGAAAGATTGTATTAGCATCTATTGTAAAATAGGTACTGTCTGCGTGTGATTTGGATTCTGCTAAAGCCAAACTTTGGAACTCTAAGCACATGTTATATGCTTGATAATGTAAGCATGAATTTAGGTGACAAGATAAACATATCTCCAAACTTGTTTCAATCAAAACCCTCTTCTTCGTTAACAATACTTCACCTAACATAGGAAAATAAAGTAATTAAAAAAATCACAGAAATTCAGTGAACTTATTTACTTATATTACCATTAGTGACATCAAAATCTGACATAAATATGACTGAGGAATCCTGCAAACGCCAGGCCTTCTGTTTGTCGGATAGAATATGTACATATTGGTCTAGTATTGGAATATTTAATATCAGCTCTCCTTGTGAACATATCTCAGTACTTTCTTCTTCTTTATGTTCTCCTAAAAATAAAAAAAAGTTAAGTGTATTTCTTACTTGAATTATTTAAATAATTATATATACGTACATGTTTTGCCTGGAAAGAAATAACATTCGAAATGACATTGAACAGTTATAATAAATTCCTCATTTTATTTTTCAAATTAGAATTAGAATTAGTCCTCAATTATGAATTAATTAACCCCGAAAATCGAGCTTGTTAACTCGACCCAGTTGATTGGGCCAAGTAGACTTGTATTAATCATCTTAGATAATTATTCCTTGAAAAATGGCAAGCCAACCAATTTCATGGACTCATCAGGGGGTAACTCTCTTGCTGAGTCCCTGAAATTGGATGCAGAGCAACCAGTTTCACACTGGGTCGTTGTTCACATAACATTTTGATCTACAATAAAATCAAAACTCGTATATGAAACTTACTAGATGCAATTGCAAATTGCTGTTCAGATATTGTAGTCATATTTGTGGATTTAGAAATATCAATTCTTTCGATATAAAGGGTTGCTGGAGTAACGTCAAATTTCTCCTCAACTAGTCTTCGTTTTCTCGGGTGGTTAATATCAAACGTTGAGGTAGAGAGTTTTTCAGCCATTTTGATTTGTATCGATGTCAAATAATACTTATGAATAGAAATACAGAAATTTTCATTTATTTATATACTTTACGCGATTCAAATTAAAACATGTGACTATTGATGCTTTGCCTTGAGATTGGGGGGTCGACTGTCTACCTAACGGACATGTCCAGTGTACCTATTGGACATGTCCAGTGTACCTAACGGACATGTCCAGTGTACCTAATGGACATGTCCAGTGTACCTAATGGACATGTCCAGTGTACCTAATGGACATGTCCAGTGTACTTTTTAATACCTCAAATTTTCAGGATATGTGTCTCATGGGTTACAGATGTGCACCTGGGGTCACGATTTTTTATTACATTTTTTTGGACACATTTTTGCACCTGTTTATTATTGAAACAGGAACAATAAATAGTACCCGAAAATTAAATTTATATGCATTCGATAGAGAATTAAATTCTACACCTTTTCACAGTGCACGAATTTTCAAATTGTACTTAGTTTGTACCACAATTGAGTTGCAAGTTTCCTTTGTTTACTAACACTTCAGTTCAATTGAAAGTGTTAAATCTAATACTATTGTTTCAACGCGTTATTATTATATTGATTCAACTTGTGAGATCGAGTAGGCTTCTATTTTCCAATTGAAAACTAAGATTATATATTTCACAACAACGACAGATTATGTGATTATATTTATTCTGCGAGAATATTATTGCACTGTTAATATACTGACGTAATTAATTATAATTAATTCAGTCAGTATATTACTTATAAAGATGCTTATAATTTGTTTATTAGGGGTTATCGAGAGTGCGGAATTGAAATTTGATAACCAAATTAATTAATTAATTATTCATGACAGAATAATTTAACTTAATAATTGTAAGTTGACATTGAAATTGGTGTTAAATTATATATAATATTAATTATTATTTATACTAATTAATTAAATATCATAAATCTCAGAAAACAAATAAGATAGAAACTTACTTCCAATTTATCAATTGATCCTTATGCCACGTAACACCTCTACAAATGGGTCTTGACACCTTGAGGTGATGATGACATCATCAAATAAATGTGTTTTTACAATTTTGGTAGTTCGATATTTAAAATGGGTTAGTTGATTTTGGGTGATGACCCAACACTCACATAAAAAATGCTGAGTCATCAGCTATTATATTCTACTGAAACTTGAATATCTTAGAAATGTAGTGAGCAAAAACGAAACTTCCACCACTCTAAGGGTCGTTGCCTACTGAAACACCTTTCTGTAATAATTTAACACCTTCATAGTGATGATGACATGGCGGAAAAAAATCCAAAATTGCAGCCTGTGTCGACAGCACGTTCCTTTGGAGGCACTATCAATAAACCACACCAAAATATAGTGCCACCAAGGAACATGCGTCGGCACAGGCTGCAATTTTGGATTTTTTTATTTATCCGTAGCTCATCCACAGAATAGAGTTTTATTAACTAAGAACCCAAAATTTCAGGACAGGTGTCTCATGGGTTACAGATATGCACCTGGGGTCACGATTTTTTACTACATTTTTTTGGACACATTTTTGCACCTGTTTAATATTAGAAAAAGAACAATAAATAGTGCACAAATATTTAAATTATATGCATTCAATGGAGAATTAAATTCTACACCTTTTCACAGTGCACGAATTTTTAAATTGAGTTTCGTTTGTGCCACAATTGAGTTGCAAGTTTCCTTTGTTTAATAACACTTCTGTTCAATTGAAGTGTTAAATCGAATTCTATTGTTTCAACTTGTAATAATTATATTGATTCAACTTGTGAGATCGAGTAGGCTTCTATTTTCTAATTGAAACCTAAGATTTTACATTCCACAACAACGACAGATTAAGTGATTATATTTATTTCTGCGAGAATATTCTTGCACTGTTAATAGACTGACGTAATTAATTATAATTAATTCAGTCAGTATATGACTTATATAGATGCTTCCAATTTGTGTATTAGGGGTTATCGAGTGTGCGGAATTGAAATTTGATTACCAAATTAATTAATTAATTATTTATGACAAAATAATTTAACTTAATAACTGTAAGTTGACATTGAAATTGGTGTTATATTATAAATAATATTAATAATTATTTATACTAATTAATTAAATATCATAAATCTCAGAATTCAAATAAGATAGAAACAAACTTCCAATTTATCAATTGATCCTTATGCCACGTAACACCTCTACAAATGGGTCTTGACACCTTGAGGTGATGATGACATCGTCAAAAAAATGTGTTTTTACAATTTTGTTAATTCGATATTTAAAATGGGTTAGTTGATATTGGATGATGACCCAACACTCACATAAAAAATGCTGAGTCATCAGCTATTATATTCTACTCAAACTTGAATATCTCTAAAATTAAGTGAACTAAATGGAAACTTCCACCACTCGAAGGGTCGTTGCCTACTGAAACACCTTTCTGTAATAGTTTAACACCTTCATAGTGATGATGACTAGGCGAAAAAAAATCCAAAATTGCAGCTTGTGCCGACAGCATGTTCCTTTGGAGGAACTATCAATAAACCACCACCAAAATATAGTGCAACCTAAGGAACATGCGTCGGCACAGGCTGCAATTTTGGATTTTTATTATTATTAGTCCGTAGATCGTCCACAGAACAGAGTTTTGTAAACTAAGAGCACAAATTTTACTATATGTGTCTCATGGGTTACAGATGTGCACCTGGGGTCACGATTTTTGATTCAAAATTTTTGGACACATTTTTACACCTGTTTAATGTTAGAAAAAGAACAATAAATAGTGCGCGAATAACTAATTTATATGCATTCGATAGAGAATTTAATTCTACACCTTTTCACAGTGCACGAATTTTTAAATTGGGTTTCGTTTGTGCCACAATTGAGTTGCAAATTCCCTTTGTTTACTAACACTTCAGTTCAAATGAAAGTGTTAAATCTAATTCTATTGTTTCAACTTGTAATAATTATATTGATTTAACTTGTTAAATCTTACTCTATTGTTTCAACTTGAGATAAATATATTGATTCAACTTATAAATTCCAGCTGGCTTCTATTTAATTGTAGTATTACTATACAATGGATTAAATAAGATATAATGATATAAGGAATTTGTTGACTAAACTCAAATCACCGTGGATAACAATGCTAAAATAAATAACTAATAAATTAATTTATTATCAATAAGTAATGAATGAATGGCATTAAACTAAAGATGGTTTATGATAGAACCGTTAAGATTTTACATACCACAACAACGACAGATTATGTGATTATATTTACTTCTGCGTTAATATTATTGCACTGTTAATATACTGACGTAATTAATTATCATTAATTCAGTCAGTATATGACTTATATAGATGCTTCCAATTTGTTTATTAGGGGTTATCGAGGGTGCGGAATTGAAATTTGATGGACAAATTAATTTATTTATTATTTATGACAAAATAATTAAACTTAATAAATATAAGTTGACATTGAAATTGGTGTTAAATTATAAATAATATTAATAATTATATATACTAATTAATTAAATATCATAAATCTCAGAGATCATAGAAGATAGAAACAAACTTTCAATTTATCAATTGGTCCTTATGGCACGTGCCACCTATACAAGTGGGTCTTGACACCTTGAGGTGATGATGACATCGTTAAAAAAATGTGTTTTTACAATTTTGTTAATTCGATATTAAAAGTGGGTTAGTTCATGTTGGGTGATGACCCAACACTCACATAAAAAATGCTGAGTCATCAGTTGTTATATTCTACTCAAACTTGAATATCGCTAAAAGGAAGTGAACTAAAACGAAACTTCCACCACTCTAAGGGTCGATGCCTTCTGTAACACCTTTTTGAAATAATTTAACACCTTTATAGTGATGATGACTTGGCGAAAAAAAAATCCAAAATTGCATCCTGTGCCGACAGCATGTTCCATTGGAGGCACTATCAATAAACCACCAACAAAATATAGTGCCACCCAAGGAACATGCGTCGGCACAGGATGCAATTTTGGATTTTTATTATTATTATTATTATTATTATTATTATTATTATTATTTATCCGTAGCCACTCCACAGAACAGAGTTTTATCAACTAAGAGCCCAAATTTTTAGGATGGGTGTCTCATGGTATACATATGTACACCTGGGGTTACGATTTTTGATTAACAAATTTTGGACACATGTTTAACACCTTTCAAAATTTGTCTGGACCATAACTAAAAAGATGTTTTACTAAACTCCCAAATTTTATTTCATATTTGGCTTCACCATAAAATTCTGCGTCTGATGGGAGAAGAAATTTTTCAATAAAGGGGTCAATTTCTGCCATAAATGGGGGTTGAAATTTCTTTGTTTACTCACACTTCAATTTCAGTAAAGTGTTAAATCTAATTCTATTGTTTCAACTTGTAATAATTATATTGATTCAACTTGTGAGATCGAGTAGGCTTCTATTTTCCAATTGAAAACTAAGATTCTACATTCCATAACAACGACAGATTATTTGATTATATTTATTTCTGCTTAGAATATTCTTGCACAATGGATACATAACATATTTAATTCTAATTAATTCGCTCTGTGTTTAACGTATAGAGACGGTTCCAAATAGATTATTGGGGTTATCGAGTGCGCTGAATTCAAATATGATAATGGAATTCAATTTAAATTAATAATTATTGCAAATAATTGAACTTAATTTATTTTGATGTACATACTATTGGTGTTAAATTATTAATAGATTAATTAAATATTTATACTAATTATCTAAATTTCATTAATCTCAGAAATGATATAAGATAGAAACAAACTTTAAATTTATCAATTGGTCCTTATGGCACGTACCACCTATACAAGTGGGTCTTGACACCTTGAGGTGATTATGACATCGTCAAAAAAATGTATTTTTACAATTTTGTGAATTAAATAATTCGCATGGGTTGGTTGGAGTTGGGTAAACACCCAACACGCACATAAAAAATGCTGGGTCATCACAGATTATATTCTACTGAAACTTGAATATCTCTTAAATATAGTGAGCTAAATTGAGACTTCCAACTCACTAAGGGTCGTTGCCTTTTGAAACACCTTTCTGAAATAATTTAACACCTTCATAGTGATGATGACTTGGCGAAAAAAATCCAAAATTGCAGCCTGTGCCGACAGCATGTTCCTTTGGAGGCACTATCAATAAACTACCATCCAAATATAGTGCCACCAAAGGAACATGCGTCGGCACAGGCTGCAATTTTGGATTTTTTATTGTCTTGGAATGGCTGTCCGGCGGGGACCACCTTTGGCCAATGGGGACCGCCTTTGGCGACCAAAACTGGTCCGGCCGGACCATTTTTGGCGACCAAAACTAGTCCGACCGGACCATTTATGGCCAGCCAAAATTGGTCCCGGACCATTTTTGGCAGTCAAAAGTGGTCCGACCGGACCAGTTTTGACCCGGACCAATTTTGGCGTGACAGGGCCTGGGGCCCCGATACATACTTTGAACCGGGGGCCCCGAAAAATTAGCTACGCCACTGCTAAAACCCCGAGTTCCCGAACGGGAACTTTTCAAAATCTATTCTGGCAAACTTTTAAACACTATATTCTACGATCACTTTACGTGCACCTAACACAGGCCCGGCGGAAGCTCGTGAGAGGTGGGGCGGCCTTGTGAGATGTGGGGCAGCCTTGTATAATAGTATTACGAACCACGCCCGCGAAATTTCAAAGTACCATACAAATCACAGAAAAAGTGGGGCGGCCCAGGCCGCCCCTCTTCCGCCGGCCCTGACCTAACATAACTAGTATTTGGTCCTATCTGTGATGGCTACGCCACTATCGATCTCCATTCCGCTGTTAGGAGAAAAGCAAACTATTGAGGTGTTATATTTTCAGAGTATACAAAAGATAATCTAATAAACACAAGATAATCCTATATAAATAGTACGTCAATACTGACGTTTACAAGTTACTAAGGTTACTACTAAACATTAGACGATAACACAATTACAAGAGATTCTAGCAAGGACTAAGGATACTACATTCCTTTCCACTAATAGAAGACGAAGTTTGTTGACTAATTATAGAGATTCTGGCCGATAACGATCTGGAGCATTTCGTATCCAGCATGAGCGCCGCAAGGGAGGGCTTAGGACTTCTTCGTTGTCTTGAGTATGATCAACGATTGGCTGGGGACCTTCATCAATAATATCCGTCGGTATATCTGTATCTTGAATCTGATCACTCGTACTTGAGACTCCATATGACTGAATATGGTCGATATGCCGTCGTACAATCCGGCCGTCATCCAATTCGAAGTTGAAAGATTGCGGCCCACTTTTGTCTTTCACGATACCTCTTACCCAGGAGGTACCTTCTGGAAAATTACGTACTAAAACGCGATCACCAATTGCAAATTCTCTTTCCTTCGCCCTCTTATCATAGCGTTCTTTTTGAGAGATTTGTTTATCCCTTACTCGAGTAGCAACGTTAGGAACGAGGAGACTGAGATGTGACCTTAATTGTCTCCCCATTAGCATTTCGGCTGGAGTGATCCCTGTTGTAGAATGAGGAGTGGTTCGATAGTGGAAAAGGAACCTTGAGACCCTCGTTTCTAACGACTCTTCTTGGTTCTTTTTCATTGCTTCTTTGAATGTTTGAACCGCTCTCTCGACCTGTCCATTCGAAGAGGGGTGGTAAGGAGCCGTTCGAATAGGCGAATACAATTTCTTGTGGTAAAGTTTTTGAATTCAGCACTTGTAAATATAGTACCATTGTCCGACACTATCATTTCGGGTAAACCATGCGTGGCAAACATCGATCTAAGTTTCTCAATCGTAACACTTGATGTTGCTGAGGAAACAATGACAACTTCCATCCATTTGGAATGGGCATCCACAACTAAGAGGAACCACTTTCCCAATAATGGTCCAGCATAATCTATGTGTATGCGTGACCACGGACGTTCAGGCCATTCCCATGGACGTAGTGGCACTTTGGCTGGTAAATGTTGAGAAAACTGGCATTGTTCACACTGCTTGACTTTTTTCTCAAGTTGTTCATCCAACTTTGGCCACCAAACAAAACATCGCGCCAAGGATTTCATACGTGATAAACCTGGATGTCCTTGATGCAAGATGCTGATAACCAGTTCTTGACCCTTTTGTGGTACCACGATTCGACTACCCCAAAGTACGCACCCATTCTGTACACTTAGCTCATTCTTTCTACGTTGTTATGGTAGCAGTTCTAGGTCGACTTTTTCTGGCCATCCGTTAAGCAGGAAACGGCGAACATTTGATAGTATTGGGTCATTGTTAGTCCATTGCTTAATTAGCTAAGCACTGACATGTGACCGCTCAAGGCTGTCTAAGAGTAATATCGTTTCCCCTGGTAGGGGAACTTCACTAGGAGATTGGGGTAAGGGCAAGCGACTTAAGCAGTCTGCGTGACCAATTTCTGATCCCGGTTTGTACACAATTGTGTAATTGTAAGCTCCTAAAGTCAAATCCCATCTCTGTATTCTTGCAGATGCCAAAGGTGGAACTGGGTGAGTGTGTCCAAATATATATTGAAGTGGCTTATGATCAGATTTGATTACAAATGAACGCCCATAGAGAAACTGGTGAAATTTCTTTACCGCGAATATAATAGCTAAACCTTCTTTGTCAAGCTGTGAATAATTCTTTTCGGCAGCAGCTAATGAACGTGAAGCGTAATAGATCGGTCGTTCAGTACCATCGCCCCATATATGAGATAATACGGGCCCGACCCCATATGGTGAGGCATCGCAAGTGATGGTTAGTTGTTTATCTGGATCAAAATGATCAAGTAACTTAGTTGACGTTAATAAGCTTTTAGCTTTTTCGAATGAGTCCTTATGTTCAATATCCCAACGCCATTTCGCGTGTTTATGAAGCAAATCGTGAAGCGGAGCCAATAGGGAGGAAAGGTTAGGTAGAAACTTCCCATAATAATTCATTAAGCCCAAAAATGACCTCAATTGTTGAACATCAACTGGAGTTGGGGCCTCCTTTATTGCTTTCACCTTTTTATCGCTAGGTTTCAATCCTTGAGGCGTGATAACATGCCCGAGATACTCAACTGTTGATAATAGGAAAGAACACTTGGCTCTTTTAAGTCGGAATCCAGCTTTCTCGAGGCGCTCCAACACATTCTTCAAGTTGGTTAAGTGTTCTTTCTCACTAGATCCAGTAACCAGTATGTCATCGAGATACACACATACTCGTGGTAAACCTTGCAATATGCCTTCCATTGTTCGCTGGAAAATTGCTGGAGCGGAAGATAGTCCGAAAGGTAACCTGTTGTATTGGAATAATCCTTTGTGTGTCGATATTGTGGTGTACTTCTTTGATTGTTCTTCCAAAGGAACATGTAGGTATGCGTGAGCTAAGTCTAACTTGGAAAAAGAAACGCCTCCTGATAATGTAGCAAACAAATCGTCAACACGAGGTAGGGGGTATGCGTCGACCTTAGCAGAAATATTCACAGTTATCTTGTAATCTCCACAAATGCGGACCGAGCCATCACCTTTAACAATTGGGATAATTGGAGTAGCCCACTCAGAGGAGGGAACAGGCTCAATTACACCCTGAGCCTCTAATCGTTCAAGTTCTTGCTCTATTCTCTCGCGCAGAGCAAAAGAAACAGTCCTTGGACGGTAGAACTTAGCATGAGCATCTAGGTTTACGATAATCTTTGCACGAATCTCCTTTGCACAACCGAGTTCGTCCCGAAACAAGGAAGGATAAAAACCCAAAACCTTATTCAAATCATTTGTGGCTCTGATTTGATGAAGCTGAGACCAGTCCAATCTAACTTTCTTTAGCCAATCTCTTCCAAGTAACTGGGACCATCGCCCTCTACAACTAATAAGCTGAGGCTTTCTTGCTGTTTGTTGAGGAATACGTCTACTTCAAGCTGGCCGACAACCTTGATATTTCGCCAGTATAGGTTCTAAGACGAGCACCTGAAGGTTTTATTTGGGGAGCGTTGTTTTTATCCCATAGCCGATTAAATGTTTTCTGACTTATAATTGAGACTGTCGCCCCTGTATCTACTTCTAATGGAAGTTCCACTCCATTAATTATCGCTGTCACCTGCAATGGTTTATTATCTGAGTCGTTTACATTGAATAGGGCGTATTCTTCTGACTCCTGATCGCCACTAGTATTGTCGGAGTGTACCTGATGTGTTTCTTTCCTATTGAAAAATGGTTTTGATCGCTTTTCTTTTCTCCGGAAAACTCTGGATAGGTGGCCTTGTTTGCCACAACTATGACAGTGAAGCTCTTTATAGCGACATTCATTTGACCAATGATTCGCGCCGCAGCGGTAACACCTGATTTCCTGACTTGTTTGTGAACTTCCTTTCACCAAGTATGTCTTCTCTACTCCCAACTTTGAACCCTGTAAATCGTGGACATAACGCTCCGCGGTTTCCATTGCCTGGGTTAGGTCGAGAGCTTTCTTATAAGTTAAGTCCGGCTCAGAAAGTAAACGACGTTGCTCCCTCCATCGTTGATACCGCAGACGAGACGGTCACGAAGCATGTCATTAAGGGTGTCACCAAAACCACAGTGCTCGGATAATTTCTTTAATTCAGCAACAAATACAGCAACTGATTCGCCCTCCTTACGAGAACGAGAATGAAAAGTAAATCTCTCAACAATGATCGACGGCTTAGGTTGCAAGTGATCTTTCAGCAACTGGACCAGCTCCGCAAAACTCTTATCCGTCGGCTTCTCTGGGGTGAGTAAATTCTTTAGGAGCTGATAAGTCTGTGCTCCGCACATGCTGAGAAGAATAGCTTTCTGTTTCTCTACAGAATCCACATCATTTGCCGCAAAATACTGCTGTAAACGCTCAGCGTACGAGGTCCAGTCTTCTCTGCTTGCCTCAAACTCGTTAATGACTCCGTGCCTGGATGCCATTTGAAATTTTTACCTTCGTCGCCAATGTTATATTTTCAGAGTATACAAAAGATAATCTAATAAACACAAGATAATCCTATATAAATAGTACGTCAATACTGACGTTTACAAGTTACTAAGGTTACTACTAAACATTAGACGATAACACAATTACAAGAGATTCTAGCAAGGACTAAGGATACTACATGAGGAATACGAACCTCTTTTTACAGCTGCAGTCAGCACGTACCTAGTCACTGAAGAAGGTAGGGCAGCTATAATCAAGACGCTGCCACCTGCCAGCATACATCGCGAGGCGAGAAGCGGAGAGGGCTATTGCGATTGAAGCAGCCAAGAATGGCACGTTGGAGGAGGCCTTTAAGTTATTAAAGGAAAGTCTGGACCCACCAGTAAATGTCTATGAAAGACCAGAAAGTATTACGATATGCATTGGACCGCTGGTCAGTGCGTGGACGATTACTTCATCCGAATGTGGAAGGAGGCGAAACGCGCCAAACATAACACTCGCCAAGCATGTACCAATATGATTTCTCAGTTGCCAGCTAAGATTGCAGTCTCGATGAAGACTTGGATTGAGAGAAAGGATGACGAGTTATCGGATGAAGACGCTCGAGTGTTCATGGTTAGGGTACGAACAATATTAATGGAGGGTGGATTTCCCATAGATTATGGATGGCGCCAAAGTACATCATGAAAACGTCCACATGATGGAGGATAAGGATGGTGGGAAGGAAATTCCTAGTGATGACACAGAACCAACCTCAAAACGGGATGAGGTTCAGTGGGTGCGTACGCATCGGAGGGGACGCGGAGGTCCCATCAAAGAATCTCGTAGGAGTAACTTCAACTGCATACCTGCCAACCGTACAGGGATTCCCTGTACAGTACAGGGATTTTAGCCATTTTGCTGTTCTGTACAGGGAATTATTACATTTGTACAGGGATTTTTAGTCGGGACAAAATTAATGATTGTAGGTCAAATACACCTAAAAAATGTCTTTACTCTCAAAATGTAGCATTTTGTTAAAGTAACAATTCCTAATCAAGCGTATAGTGTTTGTCTCGCTCATGTAGGGAAATTTCCCTACATGAGCGAGATAATGCTTTTTGGGTGTACAGGGATTTTTGCCAATGTACAGGGGAAAATTGGAGCTCCGTACAGGGATACGACTCAAATAGGTTGGCAGGTATGCAACTGTTATTGCTGCAAACGACCTGGACACGGATGGATAAATTGCCCAGACAGGGTGTGTAACAAATGTGGCAATAAAAGGCCATGACCCTGCAGACCCCCATTGCCCGTTGAGCTACGAAGAAAAGAAGTCCCAAAGCCGATACGGAGCCCGACGAGGGGTGTACCTATTAAACGAAACTGACAAAGAAGAAAAAATTAACGCCGTTACGGTTACAGGCAATGCCTTCGGCGATCGAGAAGGGTCTGTTACTTTAGAAATTATGATCGAAGGGAATAAGAAGGCGGCGCTTTTAGACACAGGGGCCAGGCCCTCTATAATTGATATACGTACATTGGCGCAGTTAGGACTAGAAGATAAGCTAGTGAAATCGCCAGACAAAGTTTTGGGCTGTGTAAGTCCCCGGTGGAGGTAAGAGGCTACGTCGATGTCGAAATCCAGATCGCAGACGAAGCCCCCGTAGTAACACGTATGAAGGTACTCAACAGCCAAGAGACGACTATCTTGCTTGGGCGCGAATTTCTACGGAAATTTGGGAGTGTAACCTTCGACTTCGATAGGGGAATTATCAGTCTGGGGAGATCGCGTGTCCCGATAAAAGCTACTATGATGGGAGGTACCCCCATATTTCGAGCCGAAACCGCTATGAGAGAAGAATGTATCGCTCAGGTTGAAGAAACACAGACCAAGATAAATATCAACAAGGAGCTAGGTAGAGAAGATCATGAGGAAAATATTGCAACTGTGTCACACCTTCTCGGACAGATTCGCGGAAGACCCAAAACGACCACAGCGAACTGAGAAGGAAAAACACTACATTATCACTGGTGACAACACACCAGTGAAGTCGCGCCCCCGGAAGTTTCCCCCCAGCTGGGAGTGTGAAATAGAGAGACAGGTGTCTAAAATGATAGGCAATGGCATTTGCAGGGAGTCGAAGTCTCCTTGGGCCAGTAATGTAGTTCTAGTAAAGAAACGAGACGGGTCCTTACGTTTTGCCATAGACTACAGAGGATTGAACGACGTAACCAAGAAAGACGCGTACAGCCTTCCTAACCCACAACATATATTGGACAAGTTTTACGGCGCTTGTTACTTCACTTCACTGGACGTAGCGAGTGCATATTGGTGTGTCCCGGTGCATGACACTGACATAGAAAAGACGGCATTCTATACACCGCGCGGGCAGTATGAGATGTTAGTTATGCCGTTTGGGTTGTGTAACAGTCAGGCTACCTATCAACGTCTCATGGACCACACACTGGCTGGCCTAGAATTCGTGGAATCGTTCGTAGATGATTGTTTGATATTTTCGAAAACCCTCAGAAAAGAAGCTATAGGAAGGATCCACCGATCATCACATTTTGGTCAAACTCGAACCATAGAGTTAATGAAAAGGAATTATTTCTGGGCAAGGATGGCACGAGACGTCAAACAATTCTGTAGAAATTGTCTAATCTGTCAAAAAGTGAAAGCGAAATCCCTTCCTGCCCAGCCCATGGAGCAGTTTAAGGATGAAGGCTGGTTACCAGGCGATGCAGTAGCGATGGACGTCGCCACTCTTCCATGGGGGGATGGAGTATTTCGTTATTTCATAATAATGGTAGATCTCTTCTCCCATTATGTCGAACTTGCCCCTCTCGAGGATCAAACTGCAGAGTCAGTCGTGCGCGAATTTAACAGATCCTGGAACTATAGAGGCCACGGTGTTCCAAAAGTTTTGCTAACGGACCAAGGACCGAATGTAGATGGTCAAAAAGTACGCGAGATGTGTTGGCAACTGGGAATCGAGAAACGCCACACCACAGCCTACACCCACAGGCAGATGGGATGGCTGAGCGGGGTATCGGTACTGTGAAGCAAACTGTCCGTTGTTTACTGTTGGATAGGGAAATGGAACAAGCATCATGGCCAGTGTTGCTTCCCGAAGTTAGTTTCTTACTAAATAACGTTCACAATGCTTCAACGAAATTATCCCCTCACATGCTCACTTTCGGAAGAGAAAATCTAAGTATCTGTAGTTTTAGTTTTTTGAATATCGTAGGCTCCGCAACAAAGTGATCAGAACTGCTGAATCTATCCGTTCTTCTTACTATCTGGAGCAGCTCAGTTCTCTGCGCAACTGTGATCCTCGCCGTTGGTGGAAGCATACCAAAGCCCTCACCGGCCTAGGCAAAGCTTCCTCCAACTTGCATGCAATGGCAAATTCACTGTGTAGTGGTGATCTCGGTATTCTCGCGGGAAAGGTAAATTCCTTTTTTGAGTCGGTCTCTAGATACCTGGTGCCCTTGGACGCGGGTATGGTTCCGCTTGATTGCCCAGTCCCTGTGCATTATATAATCGATTCTGAGACCGTATTTAAATTGCTTTCTAAGATAAATGTAAACAAAGCCATAGGCCCGGATAATATTCCTAGTTGGATACTTCGCGATCATGCTCTTATCCTAGCGCACCCAATTAGCACGATATTTAATGCATCCATCAGAGAGGGTTACCTACCCGCCATTTGGAGATCTGCTATCGTTATTCCCATCCCAAAGGTTAACCCTCCTCGCATAATCAGTAAGGATTTGAGACCGATTTCATTGACTGCCGTCTTGTCGAAACAATTAGAAAAGATTATAGGAGGATGGATGCTTGATTATATTGTCGATAGGTTAGATGTGAATCAATATGGCGGACTTAGAGGTCTATCTACTACCCATGCATTGGTTGATATGGTCCACACCTGGCTCCTTACGGCAGAGGAAAGGAAAGCTTCTCACGTGGTCCTTTTGGACTATCGTAAAGCTTTCGATCACGTAGATCATACAGTGTTAGTCACCAAATGCAAAAGTTATAACCTCCCCAATTTTATCATTCGATGGTTATGCGCCTTCCTATCCGATAGATCCCAAAGGGTCAGACTTGGTCAGGAGTTGTCCGATTGGGTTATTTTGAAGGGATCTGTACCCCAAGGTTCGTGGCTGGGGCCCCTCCTCTTCATTGTACTAATCGACGATCTGCACCCCCCATGTATTATGCATAAATACATGGATGATACCACCTTCACAGTAAAAGTCCAGAAGGGGAGCTCAGGCTCTATGCAAACTCATGTGAATCAAGCGGTCTCGTGGTCCACTACCAACAAAATGATACCTAACGTGGACAAAACTAAGGACATGGTTATTTCGTTCCATAAGCAGCCAATAGATATCTCGCCCATTTGTATCGAAGGGATTGAAATTGAGCGGGTGAAGAGTTTTAAGCTCCTAGGCATAATTGTTACCGACAAAATCACTTGGAATGAAAATACCACCTATATCTGTTCCAAAGCTTCCAAGCGATTATACCATCTTAAACAGCTGCGCAGGGCTGGGCTTGACAGTGTGGACTTGCTCGCGTTCTATGAGTCTGTAATCAGGTCAGTGCTTGAGTATGCTTGCCCTGTATGGCATACATCGCTGACTGTAGCTGACTCCTCCAGAATCGAATCGATCCAGAGGAGGGCCATGAAAATAATAGAACCCGAGTTGGGTTATGATGCGGCATGTTCGAAACATCACCTAGATAAGACTACTGTTCGGAGGGAGAATTTATCTAAGAAATTTTTCACCTCCATCAATTCCGCATCACATAGATTACACCATCTGCTACCGCAACCGAAATCGAAACGATACTCCTTCCGGAATTCACCTAAATTACCTGTCCCGAAAACCAACACCAACCGGTTTAAGAACTCTCTAATACCCTATGGATTATTTCATTACCAATAATTATAGCTAACACCCTCTAGAGTTCCTTTTTTAGATATCACCGAGAGAGGATTCTTATTGTTATTTTTCCTATTTTCCTTTCCTGTCCTCTTCGTCGGGGCTTCTGTCTAACAGGTGCTATCTGGTTAAAAAACTACCTGGTCAGATAGCTAGTTGACTCTTTTCAAGATCAGCGACAACCCTCCAGGGGACCAGAAGCATGGCTAACATATCAGCCGCCATTTTACTATTATCTCATATTTCTCCTTTTTTTTCTTAATACTATTTCTGTATGGGCAATTTAGCCTAAGGGCTACAAATAAACTCTTTTTTCCTTTTTTTTCCTTTAAATGGAAAAGAAAATTCAAAAGCTTTGAATATTCAGAGGTATTAATTATAGTATGTGATTTCTTAATCAAGACTATAATTTGTGTACTTACTTAAATTGATGAGTAGAATAAAATAAATAATATAAATGAATTACCATTTCCTATATTGAATACCTACTGTTTGTATTAATCAAGTAGAAGAAATAAATAAACCATTAAAAGTGCATAGTAATCGTCAAGTCATGATCAAAGGGTAGTAATTCTGTCATTTAAGGTAGTAAATCTGTCATGGATAGAGAACATCCATGGTACTAGTAATATAGGTAGTAAGTCTGTCATGGTAGTAAACTGTCATACAACAGTACTAATATTCAGTAATAGTCGATATTTCTAGTTAGAAAGATGATAAGATGTCCAGAGTGTTGTCAATTAAGATATATCTAAAATTGATAAATCTAAAATTATAGCTGTGCCGACCACACATGTCATTCTTAATGGAGGTACTATTTCTACAACATATAGTGCTTGAATTAATTAGGAACAACACACGTGGCACGGTTGTAGTTAATGATAGACCGAGATTGAAAAAGTTTATCAATCGCTAATTACAAAATATTTAACATCCCTAGACATAATACAAAATTATTATTTTCAGACATTAAGGATTTTAGGTGCCTCAATCTAACCCTGAAAGAAACATTAAAGTAATGAAATTATTAGTCCCACATAATATATAAAATATACTCTATTTCAATTAATCCATATCAACAATATAACTTATTATGTAGCTGTGAAAATACAAATATAACAAGAATAATCAAAATGGATCCCATCTTCCCATGCTTTCTCTGCTTGCATTATTGGGGAATCTAAATCTATAGAATCATCTGTATCAATTAGTTTGTTTTTAGGATTTGTATTGATCTGACTCAGTTCAAGAAGAGTTGGTTTGTGAATTTTGAAGTTATCTTCTGTTTCAATGCAAATTCTGTGTCTGTTAATTCAGATTCAGTTAAGATATTCTCTGTGTGGCCTAAGTACAGTCTAGGTTTCTTAATTTCATAAAATAATTTAGTTTCATTAACGGTTTTCGTATGAAAATATTCCATAGCAGGTTCTGGTTTTGTTTAATTCTGAAAAAAATCAATTGAATCGTTCACAGTTGAAATTTGGATGTTATACCTATTTTGTTGAGGTTCTTCTATTGGTTCAGCATTTATGCAGTGCTGCCAACCCTCCCGCTTTCGGCGGGAGGGTCCCGCTTTTTGATGTTTCCTCCCGCTCTCCCGCCTCCCCTCTCAAACCTCCCGCTTTTTGGATGATTGTATATGTAAATATTAGAATCTGAATTTTATAATTACAAGCAATATATTTTAGAAGTTTTCACTTAACTAATTCACTCTAACCCCAGAAACAAATTTGTCTCTTTTAAAATACCATAATTCTGTATATTATCTTGTATTTCTAATTTTCCATTCTGACACATCATTTAGGAAATTTTTCTAACACATCATTTGGGAAATTTTTATTTATTTATATATTTTATAATAATAATAAAATGCTCACTGCTACCTTATATTTCAATATGAGAGGGTAGAAACTAATTGATAGATATAGAAATGTTTTTATAATGCCTTTTATTCAGGTATTCTTGCTAATTTAACGAAAATACTGATCTCCCGCTTTTAAGAGTATCTACCTCCCGCTTTTAGATGAAACTCCCGCCACAGGTCCCACTTTTGGAATATTTTAGGTTGGCAGCACTGATTTATGTTAGATTTATAATTTACTTTATCAAGCGGTATAGGTAACAGGCGCGGGTCTAGGATCATTTTAAAGGGGGGGTTGTCATTAAAAAAAACACAAATTACCTGCTGGGGGTCTGGGCGGCGCTGTAAGTCCTCCAGTGTGGTCCAGGGGCTTCGCCCCTGGAAGCCAGATACGATAGAGTGCTATTTTCCCAATTTCAAATACCTAACAACTGCGATACTTAGTAGATTATTCTGGACATTTCGTAAATTCACGAGACTATATGCTACACTGTACACCAAGGAAATCCTTAGCAAGGGCAATTTATGCAGTATAAATAATAATTTAATGAAAATATCAGTGATTTGGGAAATAATCACATAATATTAGATGCTGGGATCTCGAAAGGAGGGAATTAAAGCATCTGGCACAACTGCACACATAGTATAGTGGAAATTAAAGGTCAATAATCAAAGGTAATTTAAAATCAAAGGGGGTTGCAATCCCCCTAACCCCCCCTTTTTCCGCCACTGGGTAACTGATAATCCTTTGGTTGTGTGTCAGTGAATATAACTGTGGCCTCTTAGCCTGTTACCCCTCTAACTCTAACTCCCATATAGCTAATGAGCTCATCCAACGCGAAAAATGTCAGTTTAGTAAGTTCTTCCCTTGAATCTCGCAACCCTAGCAATACTTCCGAATTTATTTGTGTCTGTTGTTGATAAGAAAATAAATATATATACAAGTAAACCTCCCAAAGCGGCACCCATCGGGAGAATGATTTTGTGCCGCTTCTCGGAGGTTGCCGCTACTCGGAGGTTGCTCGTATACACCCTTAATATATTATTCAAAAGCTTAAATAGCATATATTGATACTAATACAGTAGTAATCGGTTATAAGAACATCGGTTATATGAATCTAAATTGGTTATAAAGACGTTTTTCTCTACTTCCGATGCTCTTATAACCGATTACTACTGGGGGCCTAATTAATACTAAAAAAAATCACTAAGGGCTGATTGGCTCAATCCCTTGAGCTTGTAGTCCACGCATGATTCTATTGTGGCAGCAATCCCCGATGCCTCTGCTCCATGGCCACGCACTTCCAAGAACTTTTGAACATTTTCCAGGGCCACTATCACCTCTTTATAAGTATTCAACACTAGTGGAGCATCCTCTACAATTTCTACATCTTCAATGTGGTCACTTTCCGGATCTGTGATCTCACCTTCTTGGGCAGGTTGACCGATATCTTTCAAAAAATTGTCTTCCCAATTACAATCTAGATTTGTACACACTGATAGATCCCCATCGCAATGTATATATTCATTTACGTTACAACCTTCATGAACGGTCTTGTCAATAAGAGTCTGTAGTCCTATTAGATATTGATCTGATTCTAAAAATGGGTCATCGCTGTCATCATTTTCGTAGAGTCCACGATTAATAACATCCATGGAACCACTCAGAATACCAGCATTTCTGAAACATTTAGAAATAGTTTCAGGATTAACCATGTCCCAAGCATTGGCTACCCATTGGATTGCCTTAAGTATATTCACTGATTTAGAAACATCAGATGCTGTGTCGCATTCATCAATCTTAGCAAGAACATATCTCAGAAAAAAGCGGCGATAGTGAACTTTGAAATTTTGTATGACCCCAAGATCTAGAGGCTGAAGCTTGGATGTAGTATTAGCAGGTAGAAAGCAAATGCTAATATTCGTGAATTTTCCTAGTAGATTATCTGGATGGCATCCTGCATTATCCATGAATAGTAAGACTGAGCGAGATTCGCGAATCAATCTGGAATTTATTCGCGTGAGAATAGTTTTTAGGATATCAGCAGTCATCCAAGCTTTCTTCTGATCAAAATATATAACAGGCAACATACTTTTATCCATTTTCCCGAAGCATCTTGGATTTTTTGATTTCCAAATGACTACAGGTGTTTCTTTTTCACCAGTAGCTGTGACTATAAGAGTCACTGTCAGTCTATGCTTGCTTTTTTTCCCTCCTGCACATCGTTTTCCTTTCTCTATGAATCCACGATCAGGCAAAGCCTGCCAAAATAAACCAGTTTCATCTAGATTCCAGATATTTTGTTTTCTATAGCCATGCACAATCTCTGGAACCTCTCCTTCCAAGAGTCAATCGTCGTTCCAGCTACATCACCAGATTCTCCACAGACTTTTAATTATTTCATGTTATATCGTTTTTCCATTTCTCCAACCAGCCATTGCTCGCTTTAAAATGATGCTCCCCGAGGCGTGTAGCGATCTGCATTCCCATTTCAATCAGTTGTGGGCCCCCTGGGTAAATCTTTTTCGAGCATGCAAGTGTACCATTCATATAACAACCTATTAATTTCAGTATATTTTGATATGCGCTCAATCTTACCAGTGAACACTCGGCTTCTTGAAACATTTTTGAGATACAAAGACATGATATAATCCTTACTCCTCAGTATTTTAGATATTTGTGTTTTTCCACATCCGAAAATCTTCCCTAAGGCTGCTATTTTAATTCCAGGATTGTTTTCATGTGTCTTGATTACATCTACTCTCATTTGTAACGTTAAATATTTCTTCTTTTGGAGTGAGGTTGATGCCATTCAAGAGTAAAAAATGCTGTTTGGTAAGACAAATTTCAATAAATTATTCAAGTCAACATGCTTGTATAGTAAGTAATCAAACGTTACAAGAATGACATGATTGTTAGGAATCTCATGGTCATGTAACAAGTATTCCCTAAAAAGGGATATTACAATGTTGCCAGTATAATACGTGTCTTCTATAGTAATTCATAGCAATTCTTATACTACAAGAAAACGAAATCATGAGTATGGATACAATACTATCTTTGAGTCTAATATTGAAAACATTATTCTTGCTAAAACAGTTTATCTATGGCAACAAGTTCATGTGCTGTTAAGTTGGAAATGTTAGAAATCAAATCATTTGTGAGAGGTTACCATGCTTATATGGATATTTGGACTCCAGAGGAAGGAGAACGTTTGAACTTAATCCGGGAGCCAGACAATATTAAAGATAAGTATGCAGTATCAGTTATGAAAGATGGCCTGGTTGTAGGCCATGTCCCTTATAATCTAGCACCAAGAATTTCACAATTTTTGAAGAGAGACATAAACAAAGCCTTTGCTGAGGTTAAATCTAAACCAATAAACCGAGGAGCAGGTTTTGGCCTAGAGATTTCGTGTGTCTATTATCTGTATGGACCCAAGATTTACATAGATAAAATGAAGGAAATTGTGGATGCCCTTTCTTCAGACGGACTCCTCTAATAACCTAATTTCCTAAAATCATGTAATATAGACGATATGTTATAAATATGTATATATATTTTAACTTCTTATTTGAAACGTTCTTAAAGAATGGCATGTATATGTATATGAGTGACTGTTACATATACATCTGATTGGTGCCGTATCTCGGAGGTAATTTTGTATTAAAAATTTCAATCGGGAGTTCACTTAACTGCCGTATGTCAGAGGTTGCCGTTACTCGGAGGTGCCGTTACTCAGAGAGAGGTTCAGGAAGTACTATTAGTATAGGAAAATAAATCGGTGGAATGGGATGATGCCGCTTCTCGGAGAGTTGCCGCTACTCGGAGGTGCCGCTTTGGGAGGTTTACCTGTATATAGTATTTGAAGAATTCTAGGAGTGTCAGTCTTAAATGTAACTCTCTTTCCCCTGAACAATCGCATTAACAGAGGAATCATGAACAGTTTGAATGTAGTACCTTCATAAATCAACGCATTCTGTGCAAATAACTGGTATTTGAAGTGTTCTTTTGAAAACTTTTTAGACTTTGGTATCAAGAGATAAGGAATAACATTATGTTTTACGAACGCTTCCATGTACAGATGTGATGTGAAAATGAGAGGTGCGATTCTGAATGCTAATCAAGCTTTGACATTCGAGATGGTAACGATTCAATAAACAATAATTTTGCTTGATGATCCAACAATGAAATGTTAGTGAGTGTTTCTACAGTCTCTGTAATTATACTATTCAACACATTATGACTTAATACTCCATCAAAACTCAACTCAAACCAGTTTGTTTCTAACCAATCCAACAATTCTTCCAGAGGAGAATGGGATTAGTTGCCTCAATTACGTCACTAACAAATTACTTATATAACCACCATACATCTATGCTAGCAGCATCAGTCAGCTCAATTTCATTCTCATTTAACTCAACTTTCAACAAACTGAATTTATCCATGGATAACAGTTCATTATTTATTGTGGTGCCTAGTTTACGAGTTAAGCCGAATCCACCCAACATCCAAATTCCGCTAAATGTATCAATAAACACCTCTCCAATACTCAATCCAATATGACAAGCCTTGACAGACGTATGCAAGAAATTGACTGCAGTAGCAATTTCACGAAGATCCTGTATGAAATGTTGTTTCGAACATTGAGGGATAAACTGAACGAGTGAAATGACAGATGAAGTTCTTAATTCAAGTTTTTCACTGTGCAAGCAATTCGATCCCTGTGTATTTAATTATATTAGGATGTCGGAAAGTTTGTATATAATTAATGTATCCTGCCATGTTTGACTTGAGTTAAAATTGAGTGAAAATACTGTCTCGGGTTTATTAGTTAATTCCAATTTAGTTTGTGCGTAGGATTCCCAAGTAGACCCGGATAGTATTGTAGGTTATGTTGGCTGATTAGTTATAGGCTTTTTGCGAACGGAGTTCTCTTGGCCCATGTAATATAATAAATTAACACCTAGAGTAAATAGGATTATTAACACGTAAATGCAAATAGTGTCCTTATAAGGAGATCGTAAAGATCGTAAATCATCGTAAATCTGTTATAATAGATTCATCTATAATGATATTTAATGAGGGTAAGTTAAATGGCGACAAAATTTTGAACTTGATGTTACTTTCTATAGGTAACTGATAGGAAGGATCGCCCCTGGGATATAAGCGACCCCCTAGCAAAATAAGTGGGGGGGGGGGCTAAAAAACATCACTGGACACACGTAACAGTAATGCTATTGTTTCAGAGTAGGATTGTGCCCCCCTAAGCTGTCTATTTATATCCGTGAGCCCAGTGGCGGCGCTAGCCAGCCGCTGGGCTCACGGATATAAATAGACAGTGGTGGGGCACATTTACAAATAGACAGTGGTGGGGCACATTTACAAATAGACAGTGGTGGGGCACATTTACAAATAGACAGTGGTGGGGCACATTTACAAATAGACAGTGGTGGGGCACATTTACAAATAGACAGTGGTGGGGCACATTTACAAATAGACAGTGGTGGGGCACATTTACCACTGGTGGGGCACATTTACGTCACAGGTGGGGCACTTACATTAATGAGGTGGGCACACTTAAATTCAGGTGGGGCACAGGCCCCACCCTCGCGCCGCCTCTGCGTGAGCCCAGCCATAGGACAGAAAAAATAAATTGGGAAATACTAATCAGCGCCTGTACTGTTGAATATTTATGCTAATTAGAACTGACAATTTTCTAGATATTAGCGCATGTCCGTGTATAATAATGAACCAACTCCAAATATAAAATTAATTAAATATCACTAAGGAACTGTACAGCTCTGTGGACCCCTGACTTTGGGCTGTGGAGAAGTTATTGAATTGATTGGTAATAATCAAATAGACACAATGGAATGTTGGAAATGTATGGGTAGGGAATTGGATGTATGAACTTCCTCTAGACCAGTGGTTCTCAAACTTTAAAAAAAATGGGGTTTTGGTCCCCGATGTAATTTGGAAACTTCTTGCGGTTCCCTAAGAATTTCTGCACAAAAATCTCTAATCCAGTATTCGTATACTTTGAAAAAACTATAAAGATAACAGCAAAAGAGCAAAAGCTACATCTATGTTCAGTTACATATAAAATCTAAAATTACAGCTGTGCCGACATGTAGAATTTGAATTGGAGGCACTATAGATAGGTTTTCGTGGGAATAGTGCCTCCATTAGATATTCAATATATCAGAACAGGTAAAATTTTAGATTTTTTTCCTCCCTTGTGCTGAATCCGAATTAGAGGGTCCTTAATCCTTGCTGAATTCATTGCAATTAATTCTAATAAAGTTTTTATTTGTGCTAGAATGCGTATATTTTCACATAATTGTACAGTCAACTCCGCTTCATAGAGCCACCGGTTGATATATTTCTCCGCTTAATCGGGTCAAATTTCACAGGATTTATAGTACGGAATTACAGTTTGGCTTGCAATATTTTCGGTTAATCGGTTTCTCCGCTTAATCGGGTCAGAGAAACTTGGTCCCGAGGTGGCTCTATTAAGCGTAGTTGACTGTATATTTATTACGGAATGTATCACCTTAGAATTTAGAAAACAAACGAGCCCCTGAAATGCTGATACAATATAATGCCACTACCTCAATTTCCAATACGTTACCAGTGTGATACTGAGTAGGTTAATCATGACATTTCGAAATTCAAGGGACCATATGACACACTATACCACAAGGAGTGGACATCTAACTGAACCAAGGAAGTGATATCAGTCCTGACCCACTACATAGTAGTCGGCACAGTAAACTATCTTACTAACTTTTTCTAATCACATTAAATGATTTCTAATTTATAAAAATGTATACTAATTATTTTTTGGTTTTAACTACATCTCGCGGTCCTACAAAAAGGGCTTCGCGGTCCCAAAGGGACAGCAGACCCCAGTTTGAGAATCTCTGCTCTAGACCAATTAAATGACAGCTCAGATAGGCATTCTATAATGCACACTTAACAATTGGTAGAGTCCGTAGAGACACTAAAATCTTTTTATACTAATTGAATGCTAGCTGCTAATCCATACTGGAAAACCCTTAAATTTAATAGGTTAAAAGTTTTGTCACATTTAGGGAGGGAAGATGTGAATATTTTTCTTAGATATTATTACTTGTTTCTAGATACAGTTATCCCCACCCCCTGCCAAATTTCAAGTTTGTAGCTCTTTCCTGTTCCTTAATTAATTATTCAATTCTGAACAAACAAACAAACAAAAAATCTTTGTGATTTAATATATAAAATACAGTACACCCTCGCTAAATCCGAACAGGAGATACCAAAATATTTTTCTATTAGAAGTGGGAAAAAATCGTAAATATAGGGATATTGCAATGGAAGTACAAATAATAAGTCTCAGCAACTATTTTAGGAGTACACTACACGTTTTTTGTTTTATAAGGAACCCTAATTCAAACTTGAGGCTGAAGTTCCTTATTTATTTTGTCAATTCCAGGCTCATAGTTCCTTATCGGTTCCTTATTTTCTTGGGCACTAAATATTCCTTTGTAGGACATTACTGCGATTTAAAAAAACTAACTACCGGTACCCCGTTACATAATTGATTATATTTCGAAGACGATATTGACAATATTGAATTAATCTTAGTAAATTCAAATTGACTGGTATATTAATCTTGATGAATTCTCATCTCAGCCTAGGCAGTTCCTTATGAGCAGGGGCGTCAGGTTTCGGGGGGGCGGGGGGGCTCGCCCCCCCTGTTTTGAAATGAGCCAAAAACCGGGGGGGCCGCCCCCCAGTTTCTTTTCAAAATTATGATCGCTTTAAAGGTATTTTGATCCTAGTTTACTCAATGTGCTGTGAATAAATATGCAGTGCGTGATTGCAATACTAGATACTACTGATTATATATTATTTATTTATGTATTTGAAATGTATAGGTGTAATAAAAGCCAATTAATATTATCATAAACAAATTAATGTCATTGACTAATTTTAAGAATTCCTCAAGCTATCTTCACTTAGCTTGAGGAAATGCCGACATTGAATGTAGACATGGAAGGATTCAAAATATAATTGATATTACAGTACTATTCATTTTTATTTGTGTATTTTGACATATTGAATGAACTAGTACAACGGCCCCCCCGCTTTTTTGGTCAACCTGACGACCCTGCTTATGAGTTCCTTAATTTTTGGCCAAATAGAATCTCAGCCTGGAGTTCCTTTAAAGGTGTTCCTTATAATTAAAAAAACGTGTAGATGTTTAGTGCTGATTAATTAACAAGGTTTGTACAAATGAATTTATACCGTGATAAATTGCTTATGCCATGTAGTTTAGTGGCTTTTTGTCCGATTTTCCTTAAGATTTTGGGACATTTTGAATTATCCTGACAAGAATATACCATATAATTTTCAGAGTAGATTCTGAACACTATTTAAAATTTTGAACTGCCAGTCATGAGAAAAATAAAATTGAAAGCGTTCTGAAGAACTTTGTTCTGACGTCCTATACAAACCTGTTAAAAATTAGGAAAAGTAGGTTACCTGTCCTTATCAAATACAATGCAATTCGACTATTAAATTACGTGTTTTTTAAAATAGAAATTTTGGTACATTCACCCTTTACGGTCAATAGGAGTGGGAATAACTAATTTGTGCAATATGAAATTGTTTGGAAACCACTGTCCTATGATAATTGATAAATACGTTATTTATCTTTTTATATTTTAGATCCATGCGTTTGAAGGCATCCTTTGCCGAAAATATTTTACAAAATCACGAAGGTCTTGCGTCTAGTGTTGCTTGGTATTCTTCTGAAGAATTTATATCATGTGGTGATGACAGGAAATTATACTTCTGTAATATAATTACTGGAACTACCACTCTCTTCTATCAACTTCCAAATGGATTTTCTCCTATTTGCATGCATTGGTGTCCTAACATTAGTTCTAATACTAATAAACAATATTCAGATATTCTTGCAATGGGGACAGCTACTGGTATTTTACTTCTATTTAAAAAAGGTGGTCGTTTAGAGAAGAATATCGATGCACATATTGGAGTAGTTTGTTGTTTAAAATGGAACTCCGATGGCTCTAGCTTAGCTACCTCAGGCGAAGATGGTATGATAAAAATTTGGTCAAAGTTGGGAATGTTGAGATCCACATTAGTTCATTCGGAATCTCCTATTTACAGTTTTGCATGGTCTCCTTGTAATGAACAGGTTAGTTGCTTCTCCAATGGATATTATTTCATTATCTCGAGTGATTTCTTGATTTGTTCCCATAACTTTAATTCATTAAAAATTAAATTGTATCAACTTTCTAGAAGGATTCTGTTCAAAATAATTTATTCTGATTCAGTTTATTAGGTTTATGCCAACGTTCTTTGGAAGTGATCGGTACGAGATTCCACATCCATTGACATAAGACACTAGTTGTAATCGATATAAGACCACCTCGAATATATTAGGCCAGTGTTAGGGTCAGCTCCACCGCCCGCATCATATTTTCCTACTGCACTTTATTGTCATTATTGATCGTATTGTATTAATATTAACATTGAACGCACTTCAAAATAACCATAATTAGCTAGTAACAAAACTAGAAATTATGACAAGCATTATTAATTTATTACCCAACGATTGCATATTAGTGAAACAGCACTCACAAATTAGAATACTATTTGCAAAGCGAATTTGAATTACTGTTTCAAAACATCTCATATTCATTATCTCATAAAATAATGAGATAATGATAGTGAGATGCCGCCCGCCCGCATCCTCATACTGACTTGATGTGGACCTGAAACAATATTACTATTAACACCTAAATTGACTAATTAATTAAGGGTCCTAATTATCGGTATAACAAATTTAGTTAAAAGTCTAACAAAATTCGTTATATCTCTAACAAAAGTTGTGAAATATCTAACAGATTTGCCATTACCAAAATTACTAGAAAGTTTATCAAAATCAATGAGGGGTCTAACAAAATTAGTGAAAAGTCTAACAAAATTAATGAAAAGTCTAACAAAATTAGTGAAAAGTCTAACAAAATTAATTGAGGTCTAACAAATTAATGAAAAGTACAAAATTACTGATACAGCTAACTGCTCTAATTACCTAATCCTACAATTAATGAAAAGTATCAGTAATTTTGTTAGACTTTTCAATGATTTTGTTTCAGTAATTTTGTTAGACTTTTAATGATTTTGTAGACTTTTAGTAATTTTGGCAATGGAAAATCTGTTAGACATTTCACAAATTTTGTTAGAGGTATAACGAATTTGGTAGACTTTTAATAAAATTTGTTAGACCGATAATTAAAATCGATTAATTAATTATTAATTAATTACTCAAAATTTATTCCAATAATTTCGGTAATGTCCACTATTTTTGGATATAATTACCAATTGTATTATTTTGAGTACCTGAAATGGATCAACTATTACTACTATTCCTGGTACTAAATGATCCACAAATTATTGTGAGCACAATTAATAATCATGAATAATCAATAATTCTTGCTATTTTCAATGAATTAGTCAACTTAGATTAAACTGGCCTTATTTATTACGGAGGTAGTATTAATAGGTTGGGTGAGCACTATTAGTTTAAGAAGTATTGGAGCTAATTACCTGGGAACCTCCATATTAGCGAGTCTAGTAATTTGTGGGGATCAGGGCGACCAAGGTTTGGAAATAAATGATCCTTATATAATATTCGAGAATTTAAATTGTTGATCAATTGCTATTTAGATAGTGAATATATTTGTAATATGACTTATAAATTACTACGATTGATAGGTTTCACCCTTTTCAATTAGTAAAAACCAACTTTGAATCAATTGATTTTAGTTTGTTTAATTAAGCAAATGCTTGAAATTAGTTTGATCCTGATTCAGATTTTAAGTTTGTATAATTTGCAAAGAACTAATTGTTGAAAACATCATAGCTTCATCTAGTCCAAAAGAGGTACACTCACCCTAAATGATGTAAATTTTTCAACGCGCACACAAAATTTACCAAAAATAGTAAATTTACCAAAAAAAGACCAAAAGTATTAAAAATACTCTGGGGTTGAGAAAACATTTCTATATGCATTAGGTGATGATTTTTCGAATCACACTTCGCTATTGATGAATTTTAATTTGGAAGAAAACTGTTCTTCGGTGAAGACTCAGCTGCTCTTTTAATTATATTGGCTAAAGCAATGCTGTCAGATTTGTGATCAGATTGATGATGATTACGCGTTCCTGTAATCTCTAAAAGATTCACTCTTGTGTCGTTTTGCCAAACCATTCATGAATTTTCCTTAGCGAGAGTACATTTAAGGTATATACATATCATTCTAATATAATAAGGCAATGACACCTCATGTTTTTGGGACCATGGATTGGTTAAACGAGTTATTCTCATATGCAATTGTTTGGAAAATTTTTAGGCCCCTAAAGATCCCCTCTATATTGTATATTATGTAACTTCATTATGTCATATCATACTGATATCAGTTCTCACCATCGAATGACATTTTTAAACCTGGATTCAGTGGAAATGGGAATTTATTTTGCAACCACAGGTTATTTTTCTGTTCACGTTCTATTTACAGTACGCCCATTATGTATGTATTTGGTCACATTACGATTTAAAAAATGTAAAACAAAGTAGACTTTTCATCTAAATTCTGTTTACGAATTATTACACTCTTGTTTGTCATAAATGTATTGATTTTAATATTGTTATGCTAGCTACTAAGTGAAATATGGCACTAGTACGTGGTTGTTCGGCTCCAAGGTGTAAAGGTAACTACAAATCAGATGACCGGTTCCCGCATTTCAAGATGCACCAGAAACTAGACTAACTCAGACAAGCTTTATACGGTAATTTGCAGAGAAGAGACACATCGGTACCATTTCGATATATTTCGCAACATTGCACGTGTGATCTAAAGCTGAAAGATATTCTTCATAAGTTTTTCTACCAGGATTTCCCTCTTACTATTCTCAATTTGTTACATGCACAGTAGTCTCGACTCTCGACTCAGCGGAAGATGAATTGTTTTCTCAGCTCTATCACTCAGCCTGAGTTAGACAAAGAAGCAAAGGAGAAGTTAAAGGTTTCCAGGATATGTAAGGTAAGCGTAAGTATATTTCTTTCCCTCCCTGAAAATTGGTCATTATGGTGTCCTGATGAATATAGCTTTATATTTCCTCGTATAGAATACTATAACATCATGGTCGGTGTTACTTGTCAGTAAATTTGATCTGTTCAATCCAGTGTAAGGTGTATTTCTCCACTTTCGATAAATTCTCTAAGTGGGGGGGTGGTAGGATATATTCTGCCTGCATTGGCGTAGCACGCGGTTTTTATTAAGTTTGAAAGTTCAATTTAGGGGTGGAGGGGGGGCTTTGGCGCAAATATTTTCTAGTTAGTTATTAATATATTTATTTATTTATTTAAAATCGAGTTTGTTTGATTCCAACCTTCCTCCAGCAATCCGATTGTAGAAAAAGGTCCAGACCCTCGAATTTGAATGCTTATTAGATATTGTTCCTACCCCGGTGCGAATTTTGTCCCAACCTTCTTCAACCGTGGACCCCCTTTAGCAAATACCAAACATTCTGTGGACTTGTCCGTAAATACAAATTTAGAGATTTGTTGACCTCCTACTTTCATTCGTGGACCCAATTTGAGAACCACTGCCCTATCATATGTTTGTTAAGTATAGAGTTCTTTTGACGTATTCTACTGTGAATACAAGTTTCACTCCGAATCTCATTACTTTACAGAGAGACTCTGTATTGTTGTTTGATGTTACACTTAGTTAATTATGTATTGTATATTTATTTCATGAATGAATTAACCATGTAGTAACTACTATTAGGGATTTAATGAATATCAATAGGGGAACAAGGTACAAGAAAGACCTAAGAAATATGCATCAACAATGTAACCAGCGGCCGTATTCACTAAGAACTTAAGTACTAAGATCGATCTTAAGTCTTAAGACCGATCTTAAGTCTTAAGATCGATCTTAGTTAAGATCTTTCTTAAGACCGAACTTAGAGCTATTCACTAAGAATTAAGATCGAACTTAAGATTGATATTAAGACCGAACTTAAAAATAACGTTAAGGTAAATATGATTAGAATAGAGCATTATCCTAATTAAATACAAAACTAATGTATAATTTAATTATGGCAAGTGTTTATTTATTATTGATCTAGTAGTAAAAATATATATTTCTTTATTTTTATTTTTGAGCTCAATTAATGTCAAATTATTAGGAACAAAGAAGAAATATTTGAAGTTTATTTGAAGTCTAATATCAATCAAGGTAGATTAAATGTGGGATAGAAGTCAGTTTGAACAACGTTTATGAAGTAATTAGTGAAAATCGAATCAAATACAATACTTAAGACACCTCTCTAAGTTGCTTAAAGTTCGGTCTTAAGTTCGGTCTTAAGATCGAACTTAAATCTTAGTGAATACCGATCTTAGTGAATACGACTTAAGATTGAACTTAAGACTTAAGCACTAAGATCGATCTTAAGATCTTAGTGAATGCGGCCACTGACTTTAAAACAGTGACAAACTTTATTATCTATCTATATATTAAAAGCGCAATTGTTGTCTGTGTGTTTGTTTGTCCAGAATTAATTGGAAAGACTACGAGTCCTAGAAAGCTGAAAATTTCCATACAGGGGTAATTTGTTCTGCGACAACGAGCTATTGGTTTTTGAAGAGAAATATTTACAATTGAACTTGACAAAATATGTTAGCCAATTACATTCGAGGGTTTGTTAGTATGGATTAACAGACTTCATCAATTAGTATAAATAGATTATGCATAATAAGAAAGATTTCTGAGGCTGAAATTTGATTGATTGAGAATAAATTCATCAAACCAATCATTTGTGCCTGTGTTACATTGCATCTTTTTCTTTTAGTACTATTTGGATTCGAGCTATCCTTATCGTGCAACTGAAATTTATTGAGCTACTAATGGGAGGATTTGATTTTCCCAAACAAACAATGTGTAGCATTTTATTTAGGGGACTTTATGAGGAATATATTTAATTAATACACCACAAAGATGTATAATTCCAAATGATTTGTTTCAAGGCGTAATAAGGCCGCACAGCGACCGTCAATTGAGGCGTGAACGCCGAACAGTCGCAAAGCTAGATTGTTGTTTGTTTGTCTGTCTATTTGTCTGTCCAGATTGTATTAATGTGATGGGAAATATAAACCGCATTTATATATACGAGATAGAAACTAACTTCCAAATGTTACACACAAGTATGCTGATTACGTATTTCGTTTACGTACAAATTTTTAATATGAATATTTGTTGTTGTTGTTTAGAAATAGGTAAATAAATTAATGAAAATTATAAATCAATCTATAAGTCAGCTTTCAACGGGTATTATTGGTAAAAAAAGTTATACCTATAGACAATGGTAGAAAGGGCTAGAAGTAAGGCCGCATAGTGGGATTAACCTAAGGTCACAGACCGATCCGTTGCAAAGCAACCATGAGCGAAGGGCTCGTACTATTAAACCACAAGGCTGGGTGTATGTGTATATATATTTGTTTGTACGTATGTTCCGAGTTGATTGAAGAAAGTGGACGGTTTCCAAATGTGATTTTTGGCATATAGGGGTAACTTTTGGCACCCGCCAACAAGTTGAGGTTTCCACTAAAAATTTCTCACACCTCGACAAGTCATGGCGTCATTGTCACATTTCGAGAACCCTGAATATTCACTTAATCGCACATAATTCCCGCCCTCTAAGAGATAAAAATCTGAAAATTTAATAGAACATGGACATTAATGATGCGGACACGTTGGTCACATCAGATTTGTGACGCAACTCGATAACTAATACAGTTTAATATATAGAAATACGAATAAGTGTGGCTAAACTCTAATACTACACAGCGTAGCTGCGTTGCTATAATCTACTACGATAATACTAGTGATGTGGTAACTTAACAATCGCATTAGCGTTACACCACTCCCGCTATAATGAATCCGAGTCGATGTCGGACCACGGGATGTAATCTTCGTAATGCTTCGCTTTCCTGTTTCTTAAAGGGTATCTTCGCTCCGGTGTTGGTTGTTCACCAGGCAGGCTCGGATTCTGAACAACGGGTGTTGGCAACTCAATTCCTACTTGACCCGTTAGCCCTTGCGTAGTACCTTCCAACTGGATGTGATCCTCTGGTTCGCTATCCGCCTCGAGTGGCTCTTGTCTGCCTCCTCCGTCTAACAAGGGGGCCTGGGGCGTTACTACGACTCCTCCAGCTGTAGGGCCGTGGACCGTTTCTGCCGCGGGGCTGAACTTCTTGCAGCGCCCTGCATGAACCCACTTCGCTACTCCTTTTTTCCGGATTTTGACATTCGCGTCTCTTACGTCCAATACTGGGTAAGGACCTTTAAACTTGGGGTCCAGTGCGTCTCTGCACGTTTCGTTTCTCTCTAACACTAGGTCACCCTTTTGGAATTGCGGGGCTTTTGACCCCTTGTTCCGGCTGGTGTTCCTCTCGTCCTTGCATTGGAGGTCATTCTCACTCGCTAAGGCTTGCAGCTGAGTCAAGATTTCTTTCAACTTTTCCACGTGGTCCACTTGATCGCGCCTATCTGCCCATCGTGGGTTTGCAATCGTGGCGTCGATGGGAGAGACCGGTTGTCTACCCGTCATCAACAACTGCGCAGAGAACCCTGTAGACGCGTTCTCCGCGCTATTGCAATAGAACGCTACCTCGGGTAGCACGTCTGGCCACGACTCCTTGGGTAACTTCCGGTCTATGGTTAGGCACCTGGCCACTTGTTTTACTAACCCAATACTCCTCTCTACTAAGCCGTCTGCCTGCGGATGGTATGGCGAGGAGTGTCGTTTCTCAATTCCTAGCTTCTCGCATATACCCCGTATTTCCGCACCGTCGATGTTGTGCGTGATCCGTTAGGAGGCCCTTAGGAACTCCATGGCCCCGAAAAATCCACCCTTGCTCGAATGCCCTCACTAGTGTACCCGCGGTCTGGTCCTGTAAAGGAACCAACTCGAGATAGCGTGTGAATACATCTACCATACATAGGAAATAACGGAATTTCCCATCTGCCCAGGGCAGGGTTGCAATGTCAATCGCCACTAAATCTCCAGGGCCCACTCCCTCCAGTTTGAACCGTTGCAGAGGCACTCTCCTACGGTTAGCGCTTTCGAACTCTGGCACGTAAGGCAGCTCTGACAGTAGGCTGAGCCATTCCTAACCAAAAGTAGCTCCTTCTGAGGCTTTGCAATGTTCTTTTCTGTCCAAAATGGCCTGCAGCATGAACGTTCACTAGTACTGAATTGCGCATCTCTCTCGGGACGATCACCCGATCCTGAAAGAGCAGTACTCCATTTTCGGCCGATAGGTCGTCCGACACGTCCCGAAGCTGACCTGCCGACACCTTCCCTTCCTTCCTTAGTTGCCCCAGCGCGTGACTTATCACTGGGTCTTTCTCCTGTACTCGTATCCATTCTGTTTTGGCATCCTGGTTTTTGGTGAGGACCATAAATATCTAGTCCTCAAAGATGCTCTCGTCTTGGACCGAGGGATCGATGGAGAGTTCGCGGGCCCTACTAAGGAAATCTGGTAAGCTGTTTTCGCTTCCAGGTCTGTATTTAATGTCATACGAGTATTCTTCTAATTCGAGTATCCACCTGGCAAAAGTTCGGCGCGGATCCTTCTGGTTCCGAAGCCACTGGAGTGGGCAGTGGTCTGTTATCAATTCCACTTCGCCTTTGGCCCTCAGATACATGCTCCATTTGCGACAAGCTGCCACCAACGCCCAAGCCTCTAGCTGACCCCCGCTGTAATTCCCTTGGGCGGGACTGAGAGGCGAGGAGAAGTAATCGACCGGGTGTAGCTCCACTGTTATTTCATCTCTCTGGGCAGAACTGCTGCCACGGCCAGTGTGCTGGCGTCAGTTTCCACTACGAACTTTTTGTTCCAGTCTGGGAAGGCCAGCATCACTGGTTCCCGAGAGCTTCTGACGCAGAGATTCGAACGCTTTTTCGTATTTCTCCTTCCATACCCAACCAGTGCCCTTTCGCGTTAACTCGTAAAGCGGACTTGCTATATGTGCCATATTTGGTATATAGGAGCGGTAGAAATTTATGCTGCCTAAGAACCGTTGCAGTTCTGTCACCCCTTGGGGCCTAGGAAACTTGCTCAGCTTCTCCGCCGCTGAGGATAGGGGTTTCCGCCCGTTCTTCGAAATTATGTGTCTTAAGAATTCGACTTGCTCGCAGCCGAATTGACATTTTCCGAACTTTACATGGAGGTTGGCCTCTAGGAGACGGGAAAACACTGTTCGCAAATCGTCGATGTGCTGATCGAAGTCGCGGGAGTAGATAATGCATCATCAATATATGACTCCGTGCATTCGAACCCAGTAGAATGTTGTCCATGAGACGTTGGAAGGAGGCTTGAGCGTTAACTAAACCGAAAGGCATGACGGTCATTTCGTAGAGGCCTCTAGGCGTATTAAACGCAGTCTTCTCTACATCGTTTTCACGAACCGGTACACACCAATATGCGGCAGAGATGTCAATAACTGAAAAGTAATGGAAACCATTCAGTCTGTCCAAAATTGCCTGTACCTGCGGAATGCCATACGCGTCCTTCTTAGTAATCGTATTTAGGCTGCGGTAGTCAATTGCAAAACGCTGCCTTCCGTCTTTCTTTGTTACCAGCACGACGTTGCTCGCCCATGGTGAGTTGGACGGGCGACACAATCCTTGATTCAATAGTTCGTCTAGCTGAGCATTTATCTCCTTTTCCCATTGGGGGGGTAACCGCCTGGGTCTGGACTTGCATGGAGCTGCATTCCCCGTTTCAATACCATGCTCACACAGAATGTAGTCCGACCGGGTTATCGTCGAAAAGTGCCTTGAACTCGTCTAGTAACGCTGTGCCTCGCTGTTCCAGATTAAGCTGGGTGCCTGTGGTGTTTAACGGTGGCTCCTCGCTGGGCGTGTGCACTTGCTTCACGGAACTGGCTCTGGCAAGTGGGTCCCCTCCCGCCGCTTGTTCTTGGACCTCGACTCGATAGTTGCCCAACCAGATATACCCGTCATCTCAGTTGAACGTTACCCGGCCAAACGATCTGAGAAATTGGCGCCCCAGCAATAATGCTTGTTCTTCGCCCCCAATACGAACACGCGGGTCCATCGCAGTTTTTCGCCTGCCACGCTTACAGGAATATCCACCTTTCCCACGACTGAGATGGGGACTCCGCAGACACCGTATACGCGCCCGGTTTCCTTTTGTAGGCCTTCCTCGAGTTCCAGTTCCATCAGTGTCCGAACATCCATTACATTGACCTTTGCGCCGGTATCCAACAATGCATGAACCGTTTGTCCCTTTACATTGACCAAAATGGAAGCTGCTTTCTCGTCACTGTTGGAGTACCCAAGCGTTTTGACGAAATACTTCCCCCTTGTTTTGTATCTACTGTTTCCACTTCTCCATGAACTTGTACACTTGTCACTGTCGTGGCCTTTAGCGTGGCATTCGTGGCACACGCGTTCTGGGCAGGTCCGATAACCATGACCCTTTCTGCCGCACGTAAAATACGAGGGTTGCGTGTACTCCCGCCTCCGCTCCCTGTAGCCGCTCCCACAACGGCTGTCTGAGTGGGGCTGGCGTACTCTAAACACTTGGGGGTCACAGGATCGGGATCTGATCCGCTTGAGTGTCTCTCCTCCTCACTAATCTGCTTCACGACTTTACAGTGTCCAAGTGTCCTGTCCTCCCGCTCTCGCGTTCCATAGTCTAGGGGTATGTCGGCTTGGCGCAGCGCCTGTTGAACCAGGGTCTCGCATCTCAGCGTCTGTGATAGCGCTATCTTCGCGCTTTAGTATCCACTTCTTTGGAGGGGTACATGCTTTACTTGGTAGCTGTGTGGTAAGGACAATACAAACCTGTCTGTTGAGGAACTCGGCCCGTTTTTCCTCCTTCCACAGCACGGTAAAGAACACCTCTATGCGTACTCCCCTCCCCCATGTCATGTTGCGGAACCTTGCAGTAGCTTCGAACACATCATCCGGAGGGTCCAACGCCACGCGCAACACTTTGAACGCTGCTTCAATCGTTTCTTCCTTAATGGCAACTAGTGTCGTGTCTCTCTCGAACTCATCCCTGCACACGTAGGACGGCAGGATCTGAATAACCGCCTTATCGCCGGAGTGAGCGGCGAGAGCACTAGTCGCTGCTACGAATAAGGGCTGCCAGTCTTCTATCCTCTCCTCTGGCTTCAGCAGTGGTATCGAAATGTTTAGCGGGGCTGCCATTAGAATAAAGCGAAACTATTCGTATTTATGTGACGCAACGCGATAACTAATACAGTTTAATATATAGAAATACGAATAAGTGTGGCTAAACTCTAATACTACACAGCGTAGCTGCGTTGCTATAATCTACTACGATAACACTAGTGATGTCGTAACTTAACAAACGCATTAGCGTTACAGATTGCCAAAATGCTAACTCATTATCACACGATGACGTAATCACAAAAATTTCACATTGTTAAATTTGACTATTTAGGCCTATTTACGCTTTATAATCAATGTTAGGAGTATATAAACCACACACGAACCGTGGAGCGGTTGGTGTGTGGTTGTGATCTGTCGCGAAGCGACCTAGCAAGCGAAGCGCGCTAATTATACATAATCATAATGTATCACGTATATTATCGAATACTTTACTAACTCGTTTAACCAATCAATCCATGGTTCAAAAAACACTTGAGTGTAGATGGGTTAGTCTCAGCAATTTTGTTTTAAAAAGCGAAATTCAACATTTTACATGCGTTCAAAGTTTGGCATATTTTGCCTATTAGACAATACAGTGACGTCATTTCGACCAAGTAGTACCTCAAAAATATGCGTCTTGTACATGACCACCTTTATAAAAGAACAATTACATATGTAAATTTTATTTATTTATTGTAGAAGCACCCTGGATTACTTATTTCGAAGAATAATTGCATTGCATATACACGTATTTTAATATTCAAAGGCCCTATAGACAGGTTTATTATATTTCGGGGAATCATATGGGTAATGTTTAGGTGACCGCTAGTGATCCACATAACTGTAATTCTGTTGTTTTAGAGTAGGCCTGTGCTCCCTTAAGCCGTCTATTTATTTCCGTGGGCCCTAGTCATAGGTATATACGTACGTATAAGGACAGAACAAATATATGGGGAAATACTAATCAGTGACGTAACTGTGGAATATTTATGCTAATTAGAACTGATAATTTTCTAGATATCAAAGCTTGTCTGTGTAATATTATACCAACTACAAATAGAAAATTAAATTGACTTTGGGCTGTGGAGAAGTTATTGAATTGATTAATAATAATTGGATATCAAGTAGACACATTTGAATATTATAAATGTATGGGTAGACAGACGGAACACAATTAACTGATTGGATGAATGAACTTTCCCTCGAGTCTCGACCAATTAAATCACAGTCTTCAGATAGGCATTCTATAACGCACACTTAACAATTAATAGAGGCACTAAACAGGCACGGATCCACCGGGGGGGTGCGGGGGGGTGCGCACCCCCCAACTCTTCATGAGATTGGACTCAGAGTCTGTCACATTTCACAGATAGCTAAATTAGAGTGATAATTACTCTATGTTTTAAATTTGCACCCCCCCACTAATTCTAGCCTGGATCCGTCCTTGGCACTAAAACCTTTTATACTAATTGAATACTAGCTGCTAATCCATACTGGAAAACCCTCGAATTTGATAGACTAAAGTTTTGGCACCTTTAGGGAGGGAAGATGTGAATATTTTTCTTAGATATTAGAACTTGTTTCTAGATACACTATTCCCCACCCCCCTGCCAAATTTCAAATCTGTAGCTCCTACCAGTTCCTCAATCAATTCTGAACAAACAAACAAACAAACAAACAAACAAAAATCATTGTGATTTAATATATAAGATACACAGACAAGCTTTGATATCTAGAAAATTATCAGTTTTAATTGGCTTATATATTCAACACTGGCAGCGCTGATTAGTATTTCCCCATATATTTGCTCTGTCCTTATACGTATATAATATACCTATGGCTAGGGCCCACGGATATAATAGACAGCTTAGTGGGGCACAGCCCTACTCTGAAACAATAGCAATACTATTACGTGGGTCACTAGCGATCACTTAATATTACCCACATGATTCCCCATAATATAATCAATCTGTGTATAGGGCCTTTGAATATTAAGCAATGCTCAAAAGGTAAGTGTTACAGCCCGTCCTTTTTATTACAAAATGGCAAAAGCGTGATTTAGGGAGGGGGTATATAATTTTTGTTAATTTTCGTTACATAACCGACAGTTTATTATATCAATTTGCGTTACGTCTATTGGAGTATGTAATTAAATACAACCGGCAGTTTATTTGAAAATGCGTGTGTTTGAAATATAAGCGAGGGCCGCAGGCCCGAGTGCAAGTTGTAAGAACCCGCGTAGTGCCCACGAGCAGCTTGTTACCTATAATATTGCAATAAGAGAGTGATCCGTCGCGAAGCAACCGAGACCGAAGGGCTCGTATTATTAATTATGGCAATATTGAATTGCCTGCACTCATTTCTAGCACAAAGTTGCGTTCATACTATTTCATTCCGGATAGGTCTCCTTACCCCCAGAAAAATTGAAATTGCAGCCGATGGGGTTTTCGCATTTTTTAATTTACTAGCGCGCTTCGCTTGCTAGGTCGCTTCGCGCCAGAACACAACCACACACACCAACCGTGAAGCGGTTGGAGTGTGTGGTTAATATACTTCTAACATTGATTATAAACCGTAAATAGGCTTAAATAGTCAAATTTAACAATGTGAAATTTTAATGGTTACGTCATCATGCGATAATGAGCAAGCATATTGGTGATCTGGTGTGACCAACGTGTCCGCATCGTTAATGTACATGTTCTATTAAATTTTTATCTCTTAAAGGGTGCGAATTAGGTGCGATTAAGTGAATTTTCAGGGTTCTCGAAATGTGACAATGACGTCATAAATTTCACACCTGAAACGAAGGAATAATTCTGATTACACCAAATGATTCCTTGGGGTCGATTTCCCATAGGTCAATAATATAGTTTATAATGTTATCTGCATTCTGCAACCTAATGCCTACTTCCAGGTTTGGGCTGTTTCGTGCCACTGTGGTTAACATCCTCAAGTAGGATGGTGGGCAAGTCCTCTATTCCGGGGTATGAGCCCATTTTATTATATAAAAGATAGTTGTTTCTTTATTTACAATTTTTAGCGCATTTGGCTCTGAACAAGTACGTAATAAGTTTTAATTTGCAATAATCCAGTTGAACCTTTAAATTATTGTGCATTAAACTGCAATAATTAATACACTATCTAAGCTTTCTTAATTCTGATCTTTACATCAAAAACCCAATTGTGGTATGTTTGTTTGTGTTTGGTGACAATGTCCAGAAGAATAAATCAAAAGGCCTTAAAGGAGCTAAAATTTGGATTATAATTTGGCAGTTTGGCATAGCGGTCTATTGATTTTCTAAACTAACTATTGGCATAGTGACATCACGCAACAACCTTTTCCTGAATTACTCCTACAAGCTTGACTTGATTAGTAAAAACCCTCAGAGACGTGATGGGATTGTGCTTCTGGTTGCACAGGCCCACCCAATTTTTTGTCCCGTGAACCCTTCAATAATATTGTATTGTAGATAGAGAGATATTATTTAGATATAATTTTAAATGTTCAAATTCCATTTCATATATAATGTGGTGATGGGAAATGGATTTCTAATTATCTTTTTCTAACAAATTTATTATACAATAATTTCCCAATACACTGCTGATTTTCAACAGACTGGCTAACTGGTTAAAGAAACCTGTAACCGATATTCGCAACGGTTAACCGATTCCAACCTTGCCTTGGCTAAAGTTAGTGTAAATTAATTAAAGTGTGTGAAGACTTTTAAAATACGTATATTGGTTATGATCTATAGATTCAAACTTTAATATAATACGTACAAGCTGCTCGTCCGCGCTACGCGCGTTCTTACAACTTGCACTCGGGCCTGCGGCCCTCGCTTGTATTTCAAAACACATGCCTTTTCAAATTTAATGTCGGTTGTATTTAATTGCATACTCCAATAGACTTAAACTGAATCTAGGCTCCCATAAAAACTTTCGATTATGGAACGAAAAATTTACGAAAAAATTATATACCCCCTCCCTAGTCCCAACATCACACTTTTTGTCATTTTGTAATAAAAAGGACGGGTTGTAACACTTACCCCCTTGAGCATTACTTAAATTCAAAAGCACAAATTGATTATATTACGGGAATCATATGGGAAATATTTAGGTGACCGCTAGTGACCCACATAACAGTAATGCTATTGTTTCAGAGTAGGGCTGTGCCCCCCTAAGCTGTCTATTTATATCCGTGGGTCCTAGCCATAGGTATATACGTATAAGGACAGAAAAAAAAATTGGGAAATACTAATCAGCGTCTGTACTGTTGAATATTTATGCTAATTAGAACTGACAGTTTTCTAGATAATAACGCATGTCCTTGTATATATTAATAAACTAACTCCAAATATAAAATTAATATCACTAACAAACTGTACAACTCTGTGGACCCCTAACCTTGGACTGTGGAGAAGTTATTGTATTGATTGGTAATAATCAAATAGACACAATGGAAAGTTATAAATCTATGGGAGACAGACGGAACACAATAACTGATTGGATAAATGAACTTCCTCTCGACCAATTAAATCACAGTCTCAGATAGGCATTCTATAACGCACACTTAACAATTGATAAAGACACTAAAATCATTTTATACTAATAGCTGCTAATCCATACTGGAAAACCCTCGAATTTAATAGGCTAAAAGTTTTGTCACCTATAAGGAGGGAAAATGTGAATATTTTTCTTAGATATTAGAACTTGTTTCTAGATACAGTATTTCCTATCCCCCTGCCAAATTTCAAGTCTGTAGCTCTTACCAGTTCCTCAATCAATTCTGAACAAACAAACAAACAAACAAACAAAAATCATTGTGATTTAATATATAAGATATACAATTTCGAAAAGTGGTTCCAAGTGGCTTCATACTGTTTCCAGTGACACCACTTTCCATTAAAAGTTAGCAGACGAATATTGTACGGTACAATATTCGTATTGTAAACAAATATACAACTATCTTTTATATAATAAAATGGGCTCATACCCCGGAATAGAGGACTTGCCCACCATCCTACTTGAGGATGTTAACTTTTATAACAAGAGTAGAATTATTTCAAAATTGAAATTAGATAGTTTTATCTCTGCTTAGGAAAATTATAATTTGGTTGGTTTTAAGATATTTGTAATTTAATCTGTATACTACTTGTTACCAAAACTGATCTCAGAATAGAATATTATTCAAATTACTACTACAATAATTGATGATACATGAAAATTAAAATCCGTTAAACTCGTAAAAAGTTAGTACTACACTAGAAAAGTTAGTACACTTATGCTTCCTTTATAAGAATATAAATTATACTAAATAATCACAAACACAATAGCTGTATGTTAGCTAAATAATTCGTTTGTTTGCTTGTTTGTTTGTTTATTTGTTTATCTATTTGTTTGTTTGCGGGGTGTTTGTCTATTGGCGAACCATTGGGCTTATGACATCACTCAGCATCCTTTTCTTTAATACATAAAATAAATCCGCCGGCCCTGCTGTTATTATCGACTCCGCTTATTAGAGTTACCTCTGACTCAGTCGTTTCCCTTAAATATGTACTCCTGAAAATGATACAAATTTTATATTCACTTGTATGTATTTTCCCAGGTAATGACCATAATTATTTGTTATTATACACTCATTCCAACAGCATTATACTATTGATATACGGTATGCATCAGAAATTTGTGGTTTGATGTATATGTTTGACCTCCGAAACACTATGTAAATTAAATTAATTAGTATTGTTGCTATGTTTAATAGGAATGCAATTGATTGAACTAATGAGCTGTGAACTTACTTACGATAACTAATAGTCGTTTTAACCCTGTTTTTTGGGCCTACTTTAATGCCAATGTATTTGTTATTTACATGATTATTCAAATAATTAAGATTATTATAATTCATGATTTGATAATTGTCTTTGATGTAATATTCATATATATTTCCAAATGGATTACGTACGTTTATTTATATACAATTTAATCTCTTGATACATTTGAAAATCAGTAATGAGATTTTTGAACTTCCTTGCACGTTTTGAAGAAGGTTTTAGTGGATATATAACCTATTACATTATTTTGAGGGACATAACAAACGTCTTCAGTTGATGGCCTATAGAATCTATTTTCAGGACGCCCTGGTCCTTTTGGATGCATAAAGCTGACCTTTATTATCACCATATTTATCACAGACTTCTTTAATCACACCAATATACCAATCTTTGACATACATACATGCGACATAATCACCTATAGTTAAGTAAGGCAGCTGTGTAGATTATATAGAGTTAGTCACACGATTTCCTTTGAATTCCTATGTTATTGTGTAATCTAATTGGTCACTAATTCGCTTTGCTCCATAAATGTTGCACTTATTGGAGTGTATTTATGGTAAGTACATGTCCATGGTATAGTTTTGATGTTATCTTATCTAAAACATAATTAAGTGTACTACAACATAATTTAAGAGCTTTATCTATTAAACATTTAACTCACTTTGTTTTAAATGTCTCTCGCAAATGAGACACTTGATGTTTGGAAATGGAAATACTTTTGATGGAAGAAAGACTTGGAGTTGTCGAAGAAAAGTTAAACATTTGAACAGATGATAATATATGACCTTTTTTTGGTCGCTGTAAACTTGTTCGGGCGGTAACTCTTTTTACTGTACCTCCAACACCATCACAAGTTGATTGCCCGTGGGAGGTAGCGAAAAAAATTGATTTCAAATTTCAGATTCAATGTGATGCAAATAAATAGTAAATATAATCAAGCTAAAATACTTTATGCTGTATCTGTAATATTAACTTCACAGCTCATTAGTTTTATCCATTGAATTCCTATTATACATAGCAACAATACTAATGCACTTAAGATACATGTGTAGTGTATCTGAGGTCAAACATACCACAAACCACAAATTTCTGATACACATAATCACGAATTATTCATAATCACGAATTATTCAGGAGCGCGAGACGCTGCTTTTGGAGTATGATTTTTGGAAAATTTAATTTAGGAGCGCGAAAAAATGGAATCCTCTCCTATACGGTAACATTGATTTGTGATTTAGGCGTATAAAAATTGGATCAGACCAGGATTAGGAGCGTATTTACAAATGGCTGTATAATACACTGGTGATAATTATAAAAATATTAAATATTTATCAATATGATAGAAATAGAGTATGGTTCTAGCCAGGCTTTTATTTTTATAGAAAACATAAATAAGTGGTTTCACATAAAAAGCGTTTTGAGGAACATAAATGTGAATAACTCATTGGGAAGATATGGAAACCATAGTGAAATTTTCTACACACTGACTTAAGACTCTGGGGCGCCGGCGATTCGCCGGAGCTACGGGTGCACAAGTAGAAATAATAAACCAAAACCGGGGGGGGCAAAGCCCCTGCACCCCTCTTCATACACCCCTCTTCATACACCGTTAAGATAATATATTTATTGATTTAATATGTTGTTGAATTATATAAGAGTTATTGATTATTATGGTAGTTTGTTAGTTAATTTTGAGTCAGATTTTTTGGGAAAAAAAATTGACCGGAGCAACGGGAGCACCCGTGCCGCCGGCGCCCTAGAGACTATATACAATAAATTGCCAAAAAATAAAATAGATCTGAAAATATCATTTTTGCTACCTCATGGTTCCGAAACTACTTCCGGTATTGGTTTCAGTTCCAATTTTCACAAATAAAAACAACTGACAACTTAATATATCCATCTGATTTGAATTCTCCATATATTGAAACATAAGGATAGCAATTAGTAAATAATTGGATAATTATATCAAAAGGTATACGAGTTTGAAGTTGAGATGGTGCTTCAACATTTTGAAAAATGTTTGGATAATCGACAAATAAATGAAATTTTGTGATGTCATAAATAAAAAAGCACTCCATCGATTGGGTCTAAGATTTTTGAGAAAAGTAAAGACTTGCTAGTAGCTTGTTACACGGCAATTTACAGACAAATCGATTGATAGTGGTTAAATGACTGGTTGATTTGACATGGAATTCCTCAAATTTTTAATTATAATGGAATTACAACTTTCGGTTTATTCGTTATTCTTATATTGTTAATCGGCTCATAGTATAGACCAGTGGTTCCCAACCTTTTCCAAAAAATGTCAGGATATTACCCCCTAACCTATATTTTTGCTATAATTCTCCCCAGCACTACAATGTACAATTTTGGTATTGAAATACGGTTACTGAAAAATTAAGTGAAAATATAAATAATACTGTTAATGAGAACAGTCAATATTATCAATACTAGGTATTTTTAATTACTCAGTGATTAAATCATTCAGTGAGACAAAGTGATCCAGAAAATTTCATTAATACGAGCCCTTCGGTCTCGGTCACTTTGCGACAGATCGGTGCTACACAATACAAGTTAACGGCCGCTACGCGGCCTTACTCCTCGCTAAACGATTGATTACCTTATTAGTAATATTTGTCTTAGTTATATCTTATATATTAAATCACAATGATTTTTTATTTTTTTTGTTCGGAATTGATTGAGGAACTGGTAAGGGATACAGACTTGAAATTTGGCAGGAGGGTGGGAAATAATGTTTCTAGGAACAAGTTCTAATATCTAAGAAGAATATTCACATGTTCCCTTCCCTAAAGGTGACAAAACTTTAGCCTATTAAATTCGAGGGTTTTCCAGTATGGATTAGCAGCAGCATTCAATTCGTATAAAAGGATTTTAGTGTCTCTATCAATTGTTAAGTGTGCATTATAGAATGCCTATCTGAGACTGTGATTTAATTGGTCGAGAGGAAGTTCATTAATCCAATCAGTCAATGTGTTCCATGTGTCGACCCATACATTTCTAACATTCCATTGTGTCTATTTGATTATTACCAATCAATACAATAACTTCTCCACAGCCCAAAGTCAGGGGTCCACAGAGTTGTACAGTTCCTTAGTGATATTTAATTAATTTTCTATTGGGGAGTTGGTATATTATTATACACGGACATGCGTTAATAACTAGAAAATTGTCAGTTCTAATTAGCATAAATATTCGACAGTACAGGCGCTGATTAGTATTTCCCAATTTATTTTTTCTGTCCTTATACGTATATACCTATGGCTAGGGCCCATTTATATAGCTTAGGGGGGCACACCCCTGAAACAATAGCATTACTGTTATGTGTGTCATTAGCGGTCACCTAAATATTTCCCATATGATTCCCCGTAATATAATGAACCTGTGTATAGGGCCTTTGAATTTTAAGTAATGCCAAGGGGTAAGTATTACAGTCCGTCCTTTTTATTACAAAATGGAAAAAATCGTAATGTAGGGAGGGGTATATAATTTTGTTAATTTTTCGTTACATAACCGACATTTTTATAGGCTCCTAGAATCAGTTTGAGCTCAATCATGCACATCAGGCCCGTGCGAGCCTATTTTTACCTGACCAGGTCAAACCTAATTAGAGTAAACATCTGTCCCCATGAGTTAATGAGTTTCTCTTGACATACTTTTAGCAAACATTAGCAAAAAGATTCTATTATTAGTGCGCAGCACTTTTTGATTAATGATCCGAAATAAACGTATTTGAATGCATTTCTTAATACTGCAATCTCTTAATTCCTCTTAGTATAAGGGTACAGGGATTCCCAGGACGAGCTAGCGAAAAATAAAATTTGGGCATCCATGTATTTAGGCCACTGTACAGGGTAAGATTGAAACCACTTACTGGGAATTGACTCATATAGGTTGGCAGGTATAATTATAACAAATTTAATTAAATGTACATAGTACGTATTTGACGTAATATCTAGATTCTCGATGGAGTCCCCTTTTCAGCGCTTTATTCGTATATAACAATAATAATTGTTTTGAAACTCATCAGTTAGTGAGAACCTGGTTTAATGACCAAGTTGACCTGGTCATATGGCCAGGTCAACCTGGTCAGAACCTGGTCTGGATAAATCCTACCCAGGTTTGACCTGGTCAGTTTGCATTAGTGGCACGGCCCTGCACATACATTACTAACCGGCATTTAATTTGAAAAGCCATCTGCTTTAATTACAAGCGAGGGCCCTAGGCCCGAGTGCAAGTTGTAAGAACGCGCGTAGCGCGGACGAGCAGCTTGTACTTATAATACCGGTTGAAAGCCAACTTCTAGGTTGATCATGAATTTTCACTAATTTGTTTACCTATTTGTGTAAATAACAAGAACAAAACTCGTATTATAAATTTATAAACGCGAAATTCGTGTTCAGGATACTTGGAAGTTAGTTTCAATCAAATTATAAATGCGTTTTCTTTTCCCCCATCACTTTAATACAATCCGGATTAATTAACACACAAACAAACACACAACAATCGAGATTTAATAATATAGATATCTAAGTATGTATGTGGAATTCCTCCCCGAGGATGGCCAAATTCCTCCCCAGGGAGGAATTCCTCCCAAGTTGGGAACCACTGGTATAGACTATAGTCTGTATATTACAAATTTGATTATTTGCTAGCATCTTGTATTTGCAATAAAATTTAAAAATATACCACTGAATTTACTTTGAAAACATCCCTGGTTGATCATAGATTTAGCGTATAATACACACGTATAATACGCAATACGCGTATTAATCAACTTAGCTTAAAATTACTTATAATAGCCTGCTGTGTCAGCTTTTTTTATTAGGTTGTTAACAGCCCCTAAAACTGCAGTACAACGTTTCCTACCCTATTCCTGTGAAGCTAATCTCTAATCCATGGTTCTACTGCATAAATTGAATGCATCTATCTACCAATTGTTCAAAAGTACAAAAATTCCCCTTGATTTAGAGTAGAAAGATCGACCAAGCTTGTAATATTTTGTTTTTAGCATGTCAATGACGCTTATAATATTCAATTTAGTAATTAATTAGTTTGAAATATTCTCCAACTAGTATTTGTTAATTTCGTTATAATGTTTATTTGCATTATATACCTGTTGCAGGCTACAAAAATAATTAAATAATATTTATTGTATTCCTAATAATCTATGTCATTTACACAGATAGTTTTTCTGAAAGGAACTTTTATCATTATACGCTCATTACATCAAGCCTTACAACCTCTCCAATGGAAGGCTCATGATGCATTAATTATGACCCTAGATTGGGGTAAGAGAAATTCTTTAATATTATCTGGTTCAGAGGATGGCCAAGTAAAAATTTGGGATTCCTTCGGGACAATAGTTTTCTCAACTTCACTACATGATTCTCCTGTTTCTTGTTTATCCTGGACTCCCAATAACGAGAGTTTTGCTGTGGGAAGCTTTAATCAGATAAAATTCATTCATCGTTTTGGCTGGTCACTCTACTTAGAACGCTATTCAGGTGTTGGATATGTCAATACAATAGGTTTGTATTTCATAGTGTATTTTGATGTAATTTCCTTTGAACTTGTTATGTTAATTAACTCTCTATATTCAGATTACTATTATTCTCAGAGATTTCAATTTAACAGATAATAAAATTCACATCCCAAATGCCCAATATTATTTAAAAAGTCATATAAACGGAATCATCATGTAATTTATACGTAGATACTATTGATCATTGTAACAAGAAATCATATGGGTATCTTTTTAGCTTCCGAAACTGTTTATCATTAAATATATTTCTCGAGATCCATTATCAGTTACTTTGCCATTAACAATATTTATTCGTTACTATGTATTAAAACACCTTAGAAATTGACAAATTCCTTGAATTAATGAATATTAACGACTTTGTAAACCCTATTGACAAAACCCTTAACCAGTGTATATAAGTAAGCAAATTCTACTAAATGAGTTATATACAATTCGCAGGTAAGTTAGTGTGATGCAGTGGAATAACTATGTTAGAAAAAAATTCCTAACGGGCCTGGGTTATCTACTCGCGATAATTACACTTAGTAAAGATCTAGTAATGATGTAAATTTAAATTTTTTCAAATATTTTATCAATAATCATGGGTGAATAATAATAGTTTTTATAGGAATCACAATCGATATTTCAGAAATACACTTAGAAACAACATACATCTTCTTTGATAAATCAATTAAGTTTATAACTATCAATAACCTTTTACCGTGGATGCCGGTTATAAGAACATCGTCGGGAACTGCATATAATGTTCTTTAAACCGACATGTTCTTATAACCGCATAAATTAGATAGGGAAATATGGCAACCTTTTTCCAGTAGAGTTTGTATATTTGGTATATTATTATAACCGGTGTTCTTATATCCGGCATCTACTGTATCAGTGGATATCTTCTATCAAAATGCATATTCCCTAACAACTGCAATAACATGGACGGGCTTTTAATTTTAATATATACAAGCTGCTCGTCTGCGCCTAGACGCGTTCGTAGTATAAAATAATTAGCACTTATTCCTTATGAGGTAATACACTCATTATCTCAAAAATTATTGTAGTTAGGCCTAGAAAATGTATTATCAATGAATAGGAAGTTATCTATTGCGGATAGATCAGCACTAGCCTAGTTTACATAAAATAGATAGTTTTTGAGTTATGGCTCATTTAGGAAATATTCATTTCCTTGGCAACCGAGGAATGTGTCAACATTCATTTATAATTTCGATATATTTCATCTAACTAGTTATGGGCATCATCATGTTCCAATTTTGAACATTTATAAGGCGTCTAACTATGTTAAAGCAGGCTATAAAAACACGATAATACCCACCAAAAATAGCGATTACGTAATCAAATGATGACATAGCTCAATTCTGAATGGTGCTATGTATACCTTGATATCATGTTCCTATATGGTTATAGAACATTTCTGAGGTCTATCACTACTAGTTATTTAGATAACGATAAATAACCTATATATCAATAGCCTTCCTTTAATCCATGGTCCAGTTTCACAAAGTCGGTGCATAGGCCTTATATAACGTAGGTCACGGCTGAATGTATTTTAATATTAATTTTAAATACAGCATATTGGGAGCACGTGGGCTATTAATGTTGAGCAGATCAGTGACAGATCAAGGGGCAGCGAGGTGGGGCGTACACCCTTCGAAGAATAGATGGTTCAATATATTAATGGTTTGAGTACTTTGGGAAGAATGAACAAGGCCAATCTGCTCGCTAAACTATGATAATTTAAAATAGATAAGAATTTGACCCGCCCCTTTTCTATAGGAAGTTTGATCCGGCTCCAGACAGGTATTTTTAACGTTTTTGACTTTGGACCCCCTAAGTCAACTACAGAGTTGATTCCTAATAGCAATTGTTCTAATGGCAATGTATCAGTCCCAAGACTGCACGATTGCCGTTAGAATGGAATTTCAATACCCATCTCATTCCCCCAGAATTCCCATAGGATTCCCAGCTCTACCAATTGATAATATTCTGTATAACTAGTACAGTATTTACTGGATTAATGGTGTGGATAAATATACAAATCTAATATAGTGATAGTACTATGTACAATTTATATAATATTTAGGATTCCCATCGAGATTTCCCAAGATTCCCATAGGATTTCCTAAGGAGTCCCATAGGATTTCCCAAGGATTCCCATAGGATTTCCTTAGGATTCCCACAGGCTGATTTTTTCCCCATTCCCATCCATATGGAAATCCATGGGAATTCCCATACCCACGGCAACCTTGCAATACTTCCATGCTTCAATTAGAACAATTTCTATTAGGAAGCACTGTGGGGAAAAAGGGCAGATTAAGGGAAATAGACATTTTGGTAGCAGATAGCCACAAAAGTATTATTGACGTATAGATTATTGATAGCTGCAAACTGAATCACATCATTAAAAGTGATGTATGTAATCTCAAACAGTAGTTTAGGACGATCAATGATATTATTTTTTTGATATTTTGGGTTTTGTAACAATCCTTCATTATTCCCCCCGGATTGTTTATCATAAATCTTAACTTGGGAAAAAATATTTAAAAGTCTACTCATATTCCGGGGTAATATGATGAGTTGTAATTTTAATCAATTTTCCTAAATTGAAAGGGGTTTTTTGTAGGCAGAGACCTTAGATCGGATATGAAATTTACATTTTCATTCACTTAGCAACCAAATGCGTTTGATAGATAATTTTGTCGAGTCTAATATAAACTGATTTAAATTTCGGGCCAAAATAGCCCAAAGAAGTCCGAAGACTAAATATGGTAAATAAATATATTTAAAATTTATCTAGAGTGGGATTGATAAAATGTATGCTCATCTGAAACCGTAAGGGAGCTATTATTATTATTTCAGTATTAATGTACAATAAAAATTGATTTAAATATGCTAATTAATAGTGCATATATGCTGCTTTTATTTTGTTATAAATCTATACTATTAAAACACAAGGCTGTATATATACGTATGTGTATATATTTGTTTATATGTTGCGAGTTGATTGAAGAAACTTAGGAGATAGGGTCTTCGATTTTCGACACCCGATGACCCCCAATTATTATTGCGTTTTTGAACAGTACTAGTTATTCTAAGAAGGATGTAGATACTCAGAATTACTAAAATCGAAAAATTTGAATTAGATATTCATGGTCAAAGTTTAGCCTAATAGTGAATCCATACTAGATTATGTAGAGTCAAGCAATTTCTTCTATTTGGCGCAAGTTATCAAATAGTGCCAATTTAACTCTATACTATTCGTGTTACCAATTCCGCCACGTACATTTATCAGAATCATATTAATTATTATTTTATAGATTTACAAATTATTTATCAAATTTGACCTATATTTTGATCTGATTAATTATATTTATTAACACAATAACTTCGTATTACAGTTGAAAATCGAGGCTGCGGAATTGGTAGCTCTACCGATCAGGATCATTTTTGAGGAATAGTTTTTCTCTGTCCGACTTATACTTTTTGAGATAACCTCTAGTTCAGCGATTCCCAACCCTTTTCAACCGTGGACCCCCTCCCATTGACCGTAATACATCTTGTGGACCCCCCTACAGCCATCCGTGGATCCCTAAGAGGTCCATGGATCCAAGGTTGGGAACCACTGCTCTAGTTAAACAAAGTCACTTTCTGGAAATTACCGCGATTTTTTTTGTACAAAATGACTGCGACTTTGACCTTTAGTGACGTCAAAAAAGGTAATAAAAACTTGCGAATCAAATTTTTATTTCGGATTTGGATAGATAACATGTCATAGTATAGCTAGGCAAACCTTAACAAGATTAACAAGCTGAGGTTTCCACTCAAAATTTCTCACACCTTGACAAGTTAGGACGTCATTGTCACATTTCGAGAAGCATGAAAATTCACTTAATCGCACATAATTCGCGCCCTCTTAGTGATAAAAATCTGAAAATTTAATAGAACATGTACATTAATGATGCGGACACGTTGGTCACACCAGATTGACAATATGATTACTCATTATCTCATTATGACGTAATCACTAAACTTCCCATTGTTAAATTTGACTATTTAGGCCTATTTTTGCTTTATAATCATTGTTAGAAATGTATAAACCACACATCAACCGCTAAGCGGTTGGTGTGTTGTTATGTTCTGCCGCGAAGCGACCTAGCAAGCGAAGCGCGCTAGTATAGATTAAATCTGATAGCAGAATAGAAACTCTTACTATCGCTTGGAATTCGTGTTGATGACTACTACTCAATTTGAAATATTTCAACTACCAATTGGAATGTGCTAAAATAATTACATTTCTTTGATCCTTAGTCATCTTAGAAATAGAAAATACATATATATCAATTCACGCAATCAAGGTATTATCCAGGAGCGCTAGACGCTCCTTTTGGAGCATGATTTTTGGAAAATTTGAATTTAGGAGCACGAAAATTTGGAATCCACTCCTATACCGTAACATTAATTTGTGATTTAGGCGTATGAAAATTGGATCAGACCAGGATTAGGAGCGTATTTACAAATGGCTGTATACATGGGCGCCGAAACTCTCAAACGCTAGGGGGGGTGTGACGTAATATTCAAATGTCAAAGTTAAAAAAACAATGCGTATGGGGATAAAATCAATGTTGGATGGGGATAATTGTATAGATATATACATCATCAACTGAAATTTATACAAACTCATTATTGAATCAGTAATTTTCCATTTTTCTTCCCTGACTTCTCCTCGGCCAGGGGGGGTGACACCCTCACTGACCCCCCCACTTTCGGCGCCTATGGCTGTATAATACACTGCACGTAATGCATATAGAGACATGAAAATGACACTTTCCACTGGTTGGTCCCCTGTGGGAAGCAACACTTCAAGGACAAACGGACTAATAAGTTAATCGAAAAACTAATCCAGTCATCTCCTTTGTTCTTGATTATTAATTATTATTAATTTGAACACAGTCAATTTCTTGATAATAGAGCTTGTCCGTGTGTGATACACTGACTCCAAATATAGAAAATTATCATAAATAAGGAATTGTAGAACGCCGTGGAATACATGTGAGAAATGTATGGCTAGACAGACAATAAATGAATTTACTCTCGACCAATTAAATTACAGTTTGAGTAATAAAAGTATCAAATTATTCTTAATTATTCCAATGGTAATTAAGTAAGAAATTTGATTCTAAGCTAAGAAAGTAATTTTATATTTTGCACTGGGTTGTGCCACATTCCATTTGAGCTATCTGGTATCCTAGCAGAGCTGTCTGCAGGAACCAGGAGAGGTGTGAGATTACTCACAAATGAAAGTATTTCCTTTCACTACATTCTTGACTGGATGGAGTCACCATGTGCATCAGAAGAGGCGGCACACAAACAGATGCCACATTCCACTCGGTTCCACCTTCTAGCTCTGCTATAAGATACGAGACACATTCTCTATAGCATTCTACTAACAAACTACTTTCCTTTCAATAGCACTAACTAGCTAACTAGGAAATAATAACAAAATTGCCGTTCGATTCCCTAACCCGATAACCCCCATAGACCTTGTCGAGTTGGAAATAAACCAACTATTCGACCACATAATTATATGTATTGAGCAGCGACGAGTGGCACTCATAACCACATACCGCGACACATTCGACGAAATAGCCGCTAGACACATAGCCCGCTCGCGAAAAGAAGAAGAATTAATCGCACTCAAAACCGAAACCGACTTCTCGACAAATGAACCAACTGAGATCCCCAAGAGCGAATCCTATCGGAACTAGAACAAGCGCTAGCAGAGGTGAGGGTATCCCAGCCCGAGACACGCGTGGTCTTCCGAGGTACCTGTGGACACCTGGTGTTCACAGGTGTGGAAGAGGTAGTCGAGGAGGAGGTGGCCGTTGTACCCCGATATGCAGAAATGAGACCGATTGTAGCTGTCGGGAAGGAAGGACTAGCTCTTGGAGAGCCTGGGATCTTTGTGGTGTCGCTATCGATGAGAACACAAATCTGATTTATGTCGCAGAAGGGCTTGATTCCTGAAGAGTCTCAGTCTTCTCGGAGACAGGCGAATTCCTAAATACTTTCACAATCCAAGAGATGAGATATCCATTCGGTATAGCGATCCATCGAGACAACCTGTACGTGACGGACATGGGAGTAAACGCTGTGTTCCGATTAAAAATAGAGGCTGACATGCGCCTCGTCGCTAGACTAGGGAAATGGCCTCGCGGACTCACTGCACCGTCTCTACCAACGGAGATGTGTTCGTAGCGGATTGGTTCAACAACAGAATCCAAATCCTAGATGACTCACTACACTTCCAAAGGTTCATAACGCACCAAACAATGAAATACCCACGTGACGTTAAACTGACACCAGATAAGGTGTACGTGCTCTGTGAATTACTCTCCCTGCATACTCGTATTCTCTCTCACAGGAGAGAAGATACTCTCCCTAATCACATGGGGTACAGGAATGTAGATATAGTTAGCTTTATTCTTCTGTTTGGACAGAAAACAGAATTTGCTGATCAGGATTCGCGGAATCATGAAGTTAGAAAATATTATCGAAAGAAGGGACACACCTCCACACTATAGGGGAAACAGGACATGAAGTAGGAATGTTTCATAGCCCTCAAGGAATAGTTCTAACTGAAAATCTAAATTACTAATTGTGTCCCGTAATAGTAGTCATGCACTACAAATATTTTCGTGTCAATAATTGTTTGTTCGTGAACTATTAAAATTTATTAAAATTTGTTATTGTATACAACAACAAAAGTATAATCTTTGAATTAATTATGAATTTGGAATGTATTTACCAAATTTTTTCAACAAAATTAATAAATACCATTTCCGATCAATAAAATACAGTAGACAAGGTTTAACTCCCCTAGCCTATACCATAGGCGTCGGAGCTGCAGCGGCTGGGGCGGCCATGGCCGCCCCACTTTTTGATGAAATTAGAAAAATACAACATATTGGCTGAGGATGTCCTCGGCCATCCTCAGATCAATTTCTACTCTTCGTCGAACCACTTTCTTAGGAACAAATAATATACTTATGACGAAAAGTGGAGCGGCCTAGCGGTCACCTATTGCCAGGCCCGTTTTGGTCGCTCACTAACTCCGTTAAACTAAAATTATGGCCGCCCCACTTTTATTTTGCTTCCGACGCCTCTGTATACAAATGCATGCAAGTGACTCTGGTTAATACGAATTCCGGGAAATATGAACATATTAAGACGGTCTAGCCATTCTATAAAGCACACTTAACAACTGAAAGAGTTACTAAAATATATTTATACAAATTGAATGCTAGCTGTTAATCCATACTTGGACAACCCTCGAATTTATTTGGTTGAAGGTTTTGTCATCTTTTGGGGTGGAAGATGTGAATATTTGTCTTAGATATTTAAACTTCTTCCAAAAAACAGTACATATTATATACCTCCGAACACTTCTGGGGCCCGATAAATACTTCGACAGGGGCGCCAGAATTTCTCTCGACTGCCCCGCTTGTGATCAACATCGTAGTTCGGAATGTCACCAAAACGGAGAAAACTAAGCCAGAAATATCACCTGCCGGGATAACAAATTTGTATCTATGTGAGTCATTTGATTCTTATCTTCGAGCTCAGTGCCTTCTCCTACCCTAAAGAGAAAACCAGAGTGTACACTAAGCTCAAATGATTCCTATGGCCTAATTTATGCAGGCTTATTAATAGCCAACCGCATTACTTTACCATGACGCCGGAGAGTGATCTGTCAAGCATACTGACGCAACCTCACCCCTGCTTGCCCGTTTAAAAACAGGTTGGATTTGACAAAAATCACCTCATAGCACTATTACTTTGCCCTCCAAAGGTAAATCGCATGAGCATAGACCCCTGAAAATACGATCCATACACTCGGTGACATGCTAATGTGCCTTTACAGCTTCATACCAAAAACAGTATAGTTTAGTGCTGATTGAGTTTAGCAAGCACACTCTGTTTGTGATGTTAGAAAGAGTACTCATTAGTAGAAAGATGAATTTTCATTCTGGAATGAATTGTCCTATTTTATAGATACATCACATGATAATTTTTTGATGTTAGAAACGATCTGTCATAACATTAAGCAACATTAGTGTCAATAAACAGCAGACGATACAGTGCTCAAGGGTGACACCATGTCACCTGGTGGCTTAATAAAGTGTGAAAGTCAAGCTTTCCATCTGAAAATGTGGAAATATGGACGCTAAATCTGGGGTTCGCAAACTCGCCTTTTTAGGCCGCATGCGGCCGGATTGCTTCTTTGGTGCGGCCGGTAGCAGCAATGCCTAAAAATGTTCTACGAGGACAATTTTGAATTTTTGGTACATTTTAAGGAATTTTTTAACATGCTTTAATACTTTAACTTTGATATATATTTTGTTTTAGAATCTAGATACCATAGGATTGCCATGTAACTAACTATTTACTCTAACCACAATTTAATTAACGTGTATACAGTTTACTAGCTAATTTTGTTTTAGAAACACCAATGAACTCTAAATATGTCAAAAAAATTATGGGGGCTTGATCCCAGATCGGGAAGACCACCTTATGCATTTATCACTACGCTCGCTTTGTTTCTTGGGCACAACCTTTTGAATATTTCTGAACCCATTATTGATTCTTATACGTATAGTAATACTATAAGTCAATTAGTTTCAGCCGGCAGTAGCTGCCGGTAATGATATGTCCTTACCATAATGTGGCCTGTATGCTGCAAAAGTTTGTGAACCCCCTGCGCTAATTCAACGTAATTGACATGTTTTGCCGGATTATGTAGATTAATAATCAATATACTGTATCGTTGACAAGTAAATTTTAATAATGTCCACATAAATACTAATACAAACCTCAATACCATTTTCGCCCACTGTATGAACTGTGCCTACTTCAGTCGTGTGATTTGTATATATTTTCGTTTATCTTTTTTAGAATTTTCTCCCGATGAAGTAAATATCCTTTTAGTAACCGGTTCTGGTTCAATCCTTGGTTATACCATTATTGGTTTTGAAGCTTACTGGAAGCACTATGAAGTAGTTACTCTTCAAGAATGTTCTATCTTGTTCAGAGACTTTCTCAATAATATTGAGGAATCTATTGAATTCCCTGAAAGAATATTGGATGTAAGTGACCTTGAGAATTTCGATTTAGCTTAACAATATAATACCACAAACTTTGCCACATTGGTTTAAATATATCCTGTTTTTGACGTTCCAAGTTGTTTTGAGCAATTACGTTCATTCAAATTTTATTATATACAGTGGGATATCTGCTTAATATCTGTTTGAATTTATGGGAAACTGATTTTGCATTATAAAATCACCGATTAATAGGGACAATTCTTCGGTTAATTGGGAATAAACCTTGATTTATGTGCAAATAACTATTGTTAATGAAACAGGCTTTTATCAAGAGGTGTGTGACTTTAAGGCAACAACTGGAAGGGTGCCTCGAAATTGGTATTAGAGCAGGGTCGCGGTGCTATTTTTAATACTATTTTGGTCTGTTTAGGTAAATGTGTCCTACTTTTGTTAAATTTGTTTGAAGCCTCTTAAGATATCGAAGCATTTCCATGAATATTATATATATATATGTTATTAATTGAATTCTAAACAACATTCTTGAAATTTGTATATCTTATTATAATTCTTAAAAAAGTGTTATTTTGATTAATTAACGCTGTCATTACAGAAAATAATTTAATTGTATCAAAAATATATATCTGAATAAATTCAGCATCTAAAATGGCAGAGTTTCATTTATGGGGGGAGGGGGGTTGGGAATTTTAACAACAATATTTTGTTTTCTTACATTCAAGCTTCTAAAGGCTGGAACATCTAGATGGTTCATAATGGATGTAAAGCCTACATTGCCACCCGTATATCAATTCTTCCGATTTAACCTATTTTAGCGAAGAAATGCGTTTCTAATATTACTAAAATGATACTCTACGAAGAAATGCGCTT